>JBBCBC010000012.1:16936537-18298007 GCA_037126765.1 Stenogyne calaminthoides
TTCGATAGGACCTGAGAGGAAAATTGGGGAAGACAAGCCTATAATCTTCTCTATTAATTTGGGTCGACTATCATCTTCGTCTTCGTATAAAAATGCTCTGAAACTAGAATAACTGAATCGATTATAAAGATGCATCATCTCGATTTCTGCTTAGTTGTATTTGAAATTCAAATTCGAATCCTCCCCTTCTCAGAGCTGATTTGACGTCGGCGAAAAAAATGAGGAAGAAAGATAGATAAATATAGTTTAATTGTACTTATGAGCTGGGGGTATAATTGACTTTTGAAGACCCACTTTGGACTTGAGAGTATTTATAAAACCAAGTTGGACCTTAGAGTATTTAAGGTGTTGAAACATGGATCTAAGAGTCATTAAATCAAATATCACGTGTTTGGTGGACTCAGAGATATGAAGAGAATCACATATGACTTGACGCTCATATCAGCGGGGATCACCAAGAATTTGGCTGGATTGAGATAGAATCGAGAGTAAGATAATGATATTTTAACTCGATTTAAAAAAAATTCGGGTCAATATGATCTGAATGTGTGAAAATTTAAATTTAAACAAATTGTGCTACTACTGCTCTCCCTTAAAAAGAATATTATCTTTAATCAAATATGGAAAATTTAGATGGTCATATTCTTTTGGCTAAGGTTACTCGCACCTCCTACTTTGGTAAATACACCCCTATGATTAGTACACTTCCATATGATTAATACACTCCCCGAATTTCCAAAAGTACTCCACCATCTTTTTACCATCTTCCTCTCCTCTAAAAGAAAAAAAACATACACCTCCTCCATCCATTTTGCGACTTCGAAGAGTCGACCAACACTGTCACCACGTTGCCCGCCACAACGCCACTCTTTGTCGTCATTGTCGCTTGCCGCCGCCGCCATGGGTATCTTAGAGTTAATGATTTGAGAACGAATTTTAGTTTTTTTTAAAAAAAATTTAGGTTAAGTTACGGTGTTAATAATATGTGTTGAATGCATTTATTTTTTACAAACAAACAATAATATTTTAATTTATGCAAATGTGTGATAGTTTGAATGCAAAAATGTTGGGATATTTTAGTTTTGATTATTTATGTCAAAACATTATATATTTGTCAACTTGTATTGTTCAAGTTCATTTATACAGGTAACAAGTTGAGGGGGAAGTGAACAAGTTGAGGGGGAACTGATCTAAAGTTTCATGAGAAAATAGGCCTGAAGACAAGTAGCCTGAATGGAAAATAGGCCTGAGGAAAAGTGGCCTGAATGGAAGAAGGCTGAAGTCCAAAACCGTTGAATGTCAGAATGGTCTGAATTGTTGGAATCCTGAATTGCTGGAATCCTGAGTGCTGGAATCCTGAATTGCTGGAATACTGAGTGCTGGAATCCTGAGTGCTGAGTGGTGGAATCCTGAGTGCTGAAATCCTGAATGCTGATTTCAGAAGGTCTGAATGCTGACGTGGACCAATCAGAGGCGGTCAACAAGCCTGACAAAAAGCTACATAAATTATAGAATAGTATGGATTTTAATGTGACTTTCTCCAACGGTAACATTCAAATCCACACTATAAATACAAGTTCTTCCATCATTTTAAGTGTGGAAAAATGCTATAGAGCTAAGAGCCATATACTCAAGCATTCCCACCATAGAACACAAATCTGTAGATATCCAAAATATATTCAAGAGTTTTCTAAACCCAATCTAAGCAACACATGATATATCCTAAGCTTAAAGAGATTTTCCCAACCTTAGCATAAACCATTGTAAGGGAAAATCTCAACTTAGTTGGAGACAACACCAAACCCAAACCCCTTTCTTGAGAGAGAGTTAGTGGTTAAGTAAGGTAGTTGAGAGGCGATCCCGTGGAGGGTGATAAGTCCAGAGGCGAACCCGTGAGGGTGATCAGTCCAGTTGGTAGGCAATCCCCTTGAGGGTGATAAGTCCCGTTTGAGTGAGAACTCATTAAACATCTGTAGGCAATCCCGTGGAGGGAGTTAAGTCCCGTTTGAGTGAGAGCTCTTTAAATATCTGATTGTACTGTGTTGACTAACACAATAAACTAGTCGAGCGAGTTAAAGGAATTTCCCTGCGGATAAGGGAGAGTGGACGTAGGAGCTTGAGTCTCCGAACCACTATACTTTGTTGTGTTCTTTATTGCTTTATGTTCTTACTTGTCATATGCATTTGGTTATAAGCAAAACACATCGTTTAAAAGAAAAAAAAATTAAATCACCATTTCTCCCCCTCCCCTTTTTTCATAAAATTAAATTATTTTTTGGGACCTACAAAAAATAAAATAAAATTAGGTTTGTGGAGTTTCTAGGCAAAAAATGCGACCGGTACTGGTTTTCTGAAATTCATGCATAATTTTTATTATTTTTTTCGAAATTTGTGTGCATTTTCGGAATTCTTTTTTGAAATTTAGTGTTTTTAAAAAAAAATTCAAACAAAAGCTAAATGGTTCAAAAAATGGCAGAAAAAACTTTTGAAAAGGTAATAAATATTTAAAAATTATTTCCGAAATGTTGCACAATTTTTGAAAAACTAGGTGCGAAAACTGAATGACCGTAAAGAAAACAAGAAAAACTAGGTCCAAAGTTAAGATCAGCTAATCCAATAGCTGCACCAAGAATATGTTATTTTTCAATACTTCTGTAATTTGCGTGATCAATACTTCTGTAATTTGCGTGATCAATACTTTTGTAATTTGTGATGCTAAAGAACTATATCATCTGTTTTAGCAGTTTTTTTGCAACTTTTATTTGGACCAATTAATAACAATTGTCCACTAACCTATCATCAATCATTAAACAATCATCATTTTTATTTAAAACATAGCAAGAATTCTTATCAAATTTCACATATAGATTATCATTACACAACTGACTATTACTAATCAGATTAGCAAGTAAACCATTTACATGCAACACATTTGATAATTTAGGAAAACCAGGCACATTAAGTGTCCATTTTCGAATCACTTTACCTTTTGATTATCATCATAATATGTATAATATGTTAAGCAATCAATTTGTCCAATCATGTGTCTAGAACAACTGTTGATGTTGCCACCGATGTTACAACATTGGTTACAACATCAATATTCGTCCTCTCTTCTTAACCACTAACACGTTTGCGTTCAATGTTTCCTTTGATGTTGTTGACTATAAGTTGACGATCGAGGTTGTTCTGGAAGATTCCAGAAGGTTCCACAAGCTTCAAGAATCGAGTAGAAGAGGCTAGATCATGCGGCTATTTTTAGAAGATTAGAGAAGACCCACTAAGTGGTAGTTACAAAGATCATGGGTTAGTAGATGGAAGAGTTTCTAGATCCTTCAAGGAGGCTCTAGTAAAGTATACACGAAGTCTATAAATAGAAGACATTGAAGTGCTTATCAATTGTCGTGTATTGTTTAGTTGACACAACAACCAAGTATCAATTGTTGAGTGTTTAGTGCATCCAGAGTGATAGAGTCGTTGTTGTGGAGTATTTAGCTACAAGAAGTAATTGTAAGGTTTACAATACTCCGAGTAGTGCTGAATTTATTATATGTAGAATGTTAGTCTCGGTGAAGATAGTTTCATACACATAGAATAGTCACCTTTGGTCGTGTAGAGATACACTTAGCCTTTAGATCATATGCTTGATCTTATTTCAAAAGGATTCAATCTGTGAACCTCTTTGTACAAATTATTTTGTTAAATAGTGATTTCATCCATAAGGCATCACAATCTATATTGATATAGATTGTGCAAAGTCTTATTAAACAATTTGTGTGTTGTGTTTCTGAGTCTTCCGCTGTTACTGTCTCTGTTTTACTATTGTTACTTTGAGTGTAACAACATTCAATGTAACATTAGTTTGTTTTACTTAACACAACCCCATTTCGTACACTTTCAGTTGGCACCAGAGCCAAAACTTGATTTTAGTAAGTTAGATCTTGTGTCAAGTGTGTTGTTTTTGTTATGGCGATGGAATATCCACTTACTCCACAAAGTTTGAGACCACCAATTCTTGATGGTACAAACTATGTTTATTGGAAACCTAAGATGAGGATGTATATCAAGTCAATTGATGAACGAGCTTGGAGAAGTATACTTTCAGGATGGACACCTCCTAAGAATGCTACAGATGAAGAAGGAGAAGTTACAGTCAAACACGAACTGGATTGGACCAATGATGAAAGTACAACTACTAGCTACAATTCTAAAGCTTTGAATGCAATATTCACATCAGTTTATGTGACCATGTTCAAGATCATATCAACATGTGTTTTTGCAAAAGAAGCTTGGGATAGGTTGCAAGAGCACAATGAAGGTTCGGATAGTTTTTAAAGGTCCAGACTTCGAATGCTTGGGACAAAGTTCGAGAACTTGAAGATGAAGGAGGATGAAATAATCTCTTCTTACAATGAACAGGTCACTAAAATTGCAAATGAAGCTCAATCTCTTGGAGATCCCATCTCCAATGTGAGATTGGTTCATAGATTTTACGTACTGTACGTAAGCGCTTCGATGCAAAAATATGTGCAATTGAAGAGGCAATGGATACAGATACACTAAGTCAAAATGAACTAATCAACATCTTACGAGCATATGAGATGGATACAACTGAGAAGAAACAAATGTTCACACCAAGAAGAAGAAAAAGAAGTATGTTTGTCACTATTGTTTTGATCATGGTCATATTCGTCCATTTTGTAATAAGCTGAAAGAGGACATGAAGGTGTTACATACTGAAATTTCTGAGTCGCAATGTGCTAAATCTGAATGGGTCAGAAAATAAAATGTGACTTGTAATGTTGTGTATACATCCTTGAAAGTTTGTGAGCCTGGTCACATGACTAGTCCAGTGAATTTCCTGTCTAATTATGAAAAATTTGATGGTGGAAATGTCACTTATGGTGGTGGTTCTAAAGGAAAGATTGTTGGGAAAGATACTCTTAATGTTGATGGATTTCCTAAGTTGTCTAATGTCTTACATGTTGAAGGTTTGCTTGCTAATTTGATTAGTATAAGTCAACTATGTGATGACAATTTGCATGTTAAGTTAGATAAGAATTCTTGTTATGTTCTAAATAATGAAAATAAGTGTCTCATGACTGGTAATAGGTCAATTAATAATTGTTATCTTATTGGAACTAACAATGTTTGCAATTTTGCCAAAAATTCTGAGGAAGGTTTATGGCATCAAAAGGTTGGACATGTTAATTTTAGGAACATCCATAAGCTTGTAAGAGTTGGTGTTGTAAGAGGTTTGCCAATGTTGAATATAGGAGAAACCATGATTTGTGATTCATGCCAAAAAGGTAAACAGGTCCGAGTGTCACACAAGATGTTGTCACATTGTTCAACAACACCGTGTTTTGAGCTACTATATATGGATCTAATGGGTCCTATGGAAACAAAAAGTCTTGGAGGTAAAAAGGTATTCATTGGTTGTGGTAGATGATTTCTCTAGATATACCTGGATTGAGTTTTTGAGAGAAAAATCTGGACTCTTTTCCTACTTTTAAGATTTTGTATAAGAGGTTTAAAACTGTATACAACTTGAAAGTGAGTAAGATTAGGTCAGATCATGGTAGGGAATTTGAAAATAGCTTATTTTCTAAATTCTGTGAAAAGAAGGGTATAATGCAGGAATTTTCATCTCCTAAAACTCCACAACAAAATGGAATAGCTGAAAGAAAGAATATAACTCTACAAGAAATAGCTAGGTAATGTTACAAGCTAAACATCTTTCTAAAAGGTTTTGGGCTGAAGCATTAAACACATCATGTCATATTATTAACAGAGTTTTTATGAGGCCACAAAGTTCAAAAACTGCTTATGAGATTCTGAACAATAAGAAACCAAATCTGAAATACATTCATGTGTTTAATTGTGTGTTTTACATTCTGAATGATAGAGACCAACTTCGAAAGTTTGACTATAAAAGTGACAAAGGTTTTTCTTGGGTTATTCTAGAAATAGTAAAGCCTATATAATTTTCAACCTTAGGTTAAACACTGTTCAAGAATCTGTTAATATTGTTTTTGATGATACAACTAACATAGAAGGGAAAAGTGCTGAAGAAGATGGTGTCTGAGCATATTGATATTGCTGATGGAACTGAAATTTTTGGAAAATTCAAAGGATGTTACACCTAATGCCACGATATCCGGGACAACATTCTATGAAAATAAGGCTAGATTGGTTGCCCAAGGATACACTCAAGTCGATGGTATTGATTTTGATGAAACATTTGCACCCGTAGCTAGAATTGAATCTATTAGATTGTTGTTAGCTATTACATGTTTTATCAATATCAAATTGCATCAAATTGATGTAAATGCTGCATTTTTTAATGGTATACTTGTTGAAGAAGCATAGGTTAAACAACCCTTAGGATTTGAAGATCCTCACTATCCTGATCATGTTTATAAGCTTAAGAAAATATTGTATGGCTTGAAACAAGCTCCTGGAGCTTGGTATGGCAGATGAATTGATTTTTTTTTGGAGTTTGGTTTTGTAAGAGGTGAAGCAGACATGACTTTATTCATTAAACAGGTTGATGAAGGGTTTATGATTGCACAAATTTATATTGATGACATAGTATTTGGAGAAACATCAGACAAGATGTTGAATGAATTTGTTGAGGCAATGTCATCTACATTTGAGATGAGCATGGTTGAAGACTTAAATTAATTTTTAGGTCTGCAGATCAAGCACAATGATGATGGAATCTTCATTTGCCAAAGCAAATATGCAAAGAACCTGGTTAAGAGATTTGGTCTTGAGAATTCGAAGCATAAGAAAACACCTATGAGATCATCTCAGAAGTTGAACAGAGATAATGTTGGTCAAGATGTTGATCACACACTGTACATATCCATGATAGATAGTCTTCTTTATCTAACCTCTAATAGACCTGACATTATGTATAGTGTTTGTATTTGTGCTAGGTACCAAGCTAATCCAAAGGAATCTCACATAAATGTTGTGAAGAGGATTATCAGATATGTTGATGGGACAACAGACCTTGGTATTTGGTATACAAAGCACACAAGTAGTGTCCTGACTGGGTATATTGATGTTGATTGGGCAGGAGACATTGATGATAGGAAAAACACAAGTGATGGATGCTTTTACATGGGTAACAATTTGATTTCCTGGCATAGTAAGAAACAAAATTGGGTTTCACAATCTACAACAGAATCTGAATACATTGTTGCTGGTAGTTGTTGTTCACAACTTTTGTGATTGAAAAAGATGTTTGATGACTATGGACTTGAGAATGATATTCTGACTATGTTTTGTGATAATACCAGTTGTTGGGAAATTTGTAGTTTTGATGGAAGTTCCAAAACAGATTGTAATAGGACCAGTCAGACCTGTTAGCTGACTGATGATTTAGGATCAGGATAGGATGACCAGTTGAGTTGTATAGACAACTGATGTATAAAATAGGTCACATATTGAGGGGGAACTCAATATGTATAGGTCAAGTCAGAAGACCAGACGAGTCAGAAGACCAGACGAGTCAGAAGGTCAGACGAGTCAGAAGGTCAGAAGACCAGTTAGTCAGATGATCAGGTGAAGACATGAAGCCGAAAACTCAGAAGACCTGAAGATCAGATGACTACCAGAAGATCAAGACCAGAAGACCTGAAGACCTACATCAGTCGAGTCTGCTAAGTTGTGCTAAGACAACTTGCATCAGAAGACTCTATCAGGTAGACTGATCAGTTTTATCCGATTAGGTTAGCTCACACCAGGTGTCAAATGATGTTACACCAGGTCATACGTTGTTAATCAGAACAAGTAGAATACCAACTTTAGTTGATAGAACAAACACTGAATAAGTGTACTTGTTAACCAATGAAAATGAGACACGTATGTACAGAGCTGACAATGCGGGACTTGTCGCTGCATAGTTAAACGGCTAGAAAGGACAAACATACATGCTTTCGGCCATGCCGTTCCTGAAGCACGTCACATCAAGCCTGTAAACTACCAAATATAGCCTGAAATTCAAATTGCTCTCGAACGACTATATGATTTTGAGGTCTATAAATATGGGATCATACTTCATAGTGAATACACGGAAATTATCATCAATCTCAAGCACAAGCAAATTTCCGCACGAAGAACACAAAATTGAAGATATTTCTAAGTGTTCATCCCATTGTTCTTAGCATAGAAATCTCATCCTCTAACTTTAGGCTACATAAACACAAGGATAGATTTCCAGTTGGAACAACAACAAATCTTTACCCAAACCCAAAAGTTAGGTTAAGTTTGTTTTGCAAGATTTCAGACTAGGGTTTCTAGTTCTGATTTCTGGGATCGGTTAAGTGAGAACTCTTGAAACATCTATTGGTTGTATTGTGTTGGATTAACACATTAAACTAAGTCCAGTTGGTTAGTTGGTGCCCCTGCTTATAGGGAAGAGTGGATGTAGGACTGTTGTCTGAACCACTATAAAAACCCTGTGTGCATTTACTTATCTTACCTTCTTTACACTATTGCACACAACCTGAGTTTAAACTGCATACATATTCTGAGTTAGGATCAGTCTTGCATCAAGTAACTGATCTGATCAGTTTGACACTTTAGTCATCTGATTGAAAACAGACTGCAGAATCTGATCTTATAAAATTGGTTTTTCACACGGGTTAGAAACTTGCTTCCGCACATCAGTTAAACTGATAGACACCGAACTGATCTGCCATCAGGCGATCAGTAAGTTGGATATCAGTCCAAACTGATTCACACGCACTCTGATCAGGCAACTTGCTTTCACACCTGATCTTGCACGAAAAGTTTTAAGAAGTCTATTCACCCCTCCCCTCTAGATTTCTGCCCTCACCAAACCCGTTCGGGACCTACAAGTGGTATCAGAGCAGTGGTTCTACGGACCACTGGCTTTGAATATCATCGGTTCTTGAGGATGAACCATTGTGGTCACTTGAACAGATCTTGAAAAACCTGTTTTTGTTTAATTCATCTGTTTTCAAAACTCACAATCAGCATGGATAATACATCTGGTATGTATCATGATCTGCCTAAGTTTTGTATTGATGAGTATGCAGACTGGACCATACTCATGAGCAACCATCTGGGAGCTATAAGCAGCAGAATGATGGAAGTTCTTGAACAAGGACCCATCCTCATCTACTACAACAATCCAGCTGAATGAGGTGATCCAGAATTTCCAGTTGGAGCCAGAATCAGAAAGAGTCCTTCTCTGATGGATGCTGAGGAAAGGAAATTGTCCAATCTGGATACTGTGGCCAGACATATTATTATGAAGACGATGGACAAAATAACCAGAGAAAAGATCAAATACCTCAAGACTGCGAAGCAGATGTGGGATACTCTAGCTGAGATATGCGAGGGAAATGACCAGATAAAGGACAGCAGATTACAGGCCGAACTGGTTAAGTTTGAGAAACTTAAGATGCTGCCCAATGAGACGATCAACTAGCTTGATGGAAGTATTACCATGTCTATCAATAAGCTCAGAGAGTTAGGACGAGAAATAACCGACAAGGACATCAACTACAAGATCTTGAGATCATTGATGAAAAAGTGGGATATGAAAGTTACCGTGTTCAAGGAATGCCAGGACATAGCAAAGATGAAGCCGAGCTGCCTGTTCTTAAATCTGAAAGCCCATAAATTCGACCTGATTGAGAGAGGGAAAGAGGAAGATGATGAGTCATCTGCCGAAACTACACCTGGAACAACAAAAGAAGTAGCATTCAAAGCAGGTGGCAGCTGCTCAAAATCTTCTGAGCCTATTGGAAATATTGTTAGTCAAGCTGAACATATTGCTCTACTCACGAGAAAGCTTGAAAGATCAAATATTCAATTGGGAAAGTATAAGAGATTCTACAAAGACTATCAGAATAGCAGAGGAAGAGAAAGAAGATCGTCTGACAGATCGCAGGAAAGAAACAGATATGATGATAGAAGAGATGACCAAAGAGAAAAGAAAAGATATGATCGTGCTGAAGATCACAAATCAGAAAGGAGAAATTCAGATCAAAGGCAAATCGGGAAGTCACCTGACAGATCATACAGAAGACATGACTCACCTGCCAGAAGATGTTATGTGGAGAGAGGAGTCTGCTTCAACTGCCAGAAACCAGGTAACTACAGTGCAGACTGCCCTGACCTGACGCCTAGAGAAAGAGAAGATAAGAGGAACAAGAGAGAGCAACGATACATAGACAAGAAAGCTATGGTTGCTGACACTACAGGAATAGATAATTCTTATCTGCCATCAGAAGATTCTGGTTACTCATCTATAGAAGACTTCTGCCTGATGAGCAATGCTGATGACCTCAACAACTTTGATGATCTGATGTTCTCATCTGATGACGACATCTGTCTCATGGCCAAGGAAGAAGATCAATCTGAGGTATCTTCTAAACCATCTGTGTTTTCTGTTTCCACACCAGCTGTGCTGAGCACACCTGCTGGAGAGATTGACCTGCAGCTCTACAGTGAGCAATTGCTTGATGATCTCTCCAATGTAGTAGACACTTATACTACAGTGGAAGCTGAGAACGACAAGCTAAGGATAGAGAACATTCAGCTTGGTAAGGAAAATGCTACAAGAAAAATTACTGAACTGAAATCAGTTGAGACTGTTCAGAAAATGACTGCAGAACTGGAGCTTCTGAAAGTCAGCTCTTCTAATCAGGATAAACTGGTTAAGGAACAGCTAGCCATTAACAAACAGCAAGCTGATGATCTCAAAATCCTCCAAGCTAAGTTTGATGAACTCTTCCGACTGCATGAAAGTCTAAAAGTCACTGAGGATAGTTTGCGTATGAAAATAGAGGTTTTCACGAAATCTTCTAAGACTGTTCAAGATCTGAACAACTATTTTTGTACATCAACTAATAAGAAGGGAATTGGGTATGAACACCCTTCTGCATCCTCAAAAGCCCCGTCTGGTTCACTTCACAAAAGTGTAATCAAACGAGTTTCTGATCAAGATACACGAAAAGCAAAATTTGTATCAGATAAGGGAAACAGACCTGCTGAACAAGTAAGGCAAGTGTTTGATCAGAAAGGGAACATAAATGGACCCCAACTGATCAAGCATCAGCCGAGGAATCAACAGAAGAACCCTGTTCTTCTGAAGAAACCTCAACATGATCAGCAAATTGGGAATCAGAAAAGACTACCCCTCAAGGGAAAATCTGATCTGAAACCTAATCAGGCCAAGCTGCCTAACACGCAAGCTAAAGGTAAACTGCTAAGACCATCTATGCCAAAAAGATATGAATCTTTTAATGGTAGCAGTCGTACCTACCCTTACAATCAGAAACCTAGGGCTGCTGCACCTGAGCCCCACTGGATTAAAAGAAGATAAATATCAGTAAAAAATTCCAAGTCTCCTGATTCATCCAAGGCTCACACTAATGATCATACTGACCAGATTGCATATGAAGAGACATATGATTATGTAGATGTTTATGGGAGACAAATCAAGCCCTCTGTTTTCAACAAAGGTGCCAGATTTGTTTGGATCCCGAAAGGTATTTCTAACCCCCCAGGACCCGATTCCACTGGGGTACCTAAAGCCTGATCTGATTGTAGGTTCGCGTGGGTTTAGCCAATAAAGGAGGTGTACAAGCAACTATCTGGTACATCGATTGTGGATGCTCAAGGCACATGGCCGGAAACAAACATCTCCTCAGCTTATACAAAGAACAAGAAGGCCCAAGTGTACTCTTTGGTGATGATAACTTTGTGTTGGGATATTTTAGTTTTGATGAATTATGCCAAAACATTATCAACTTGTGTTTTTGAAGCTAATCTACAGATAACAAGTTGAGGGGGAACGAGAGAACAAGTTGAGGGGGAACTCACGAAATCAGATGTAGATGATCGAGATCAGATGAGGCTGCAGACGAGACTAATCGAGATCAGATGAGTAAGATGAGTTCCGGAGTTAACTGATGAGCTGTGCAAAATCAGAAGAAAAGAAAAGCTAAGCCAGCTGATCAGAAGATCAGATGACCAGATCAGAAGAGGAGGTTGCTGATCAGAAGAGGAGCAGATGAGACTGATCAAGATCAGACGTGATCGAGATCAGATAAGCTAACCTGATGTAACTAACCTGATATGCTAACCTGATGTACTAATCTGATGCAGATAAACTGAAATGCTGACCTGATGCTATACTGATCTGATCAGGTGAGCTGATCAGATCAGGCGAGAAGAAATCAGAAGAGAAGTCATCAGAAGTCATATTCACTGAGAATCAGAACGCTAATGATGATCAGTTAGCCTGAGTGCTAGTGACCTGAGGGTCAAATTGTCTGAAGTCAGAAGAGCTGAACTCAGTTATCCTGAGTGTCAGTATACCTGATCAGACAAGGTCCGCTGAAGAGAAGTCTGCTGAATCAAGAATCCTGAGACTCAGAAGAATCCTGAAGACTCAGAAGATCCTGAAGAATATAGCCGTTAGATTCAACTGACGTGGACCAATGAGAGGAAGACAACAAGCCTAATAAAGCTGCAAAAGCTACAGAGTAGTATGGATTTGAATGTAACTCCATCCAACGGTAACATTCAATTCCACACTATAAATACAAGTTCTTCCTTCATTATTCATGTGGAGAAATGCGTGAAACATCCAAAAAGCCAAATCATCCAGCATTTCCACTATAGAACACTGAGCAAGAAATACACGCATATATTCAAGAGTGTTCTACCCTAGATCTAAGCACAAATGTAATATCCTAAGCTTAGAGAGATTTTCCCATCCTTAGCATTGAGGCTAAACAAATGTAAGGGAAAATCTCACCCTAGTTGGACACCAAACAATCTTTACCCAAACCGAGTGTTAGGTTAAGTTTTGTTAAGCAAGGAATTTAAGTTAGTTGGACTAACTTAAATTCTGGGTGTGAGTGAGAACTCGTTAAACATCTAAGCAATCCCGAAAGGGAGGGTAGGCAATCCCGTGAGGGAGATAAGTCCCGAGAGAGTGAGAACTCATTAAACATCTGTTGTAATGTGTTGGACTAACACAATAATCTAAGTCAAGTTGGTTAAGTCGGTTAAGTTGGTGCCCCTTGTAATAGGGAAGAGTAGATGTAGGAGTTGGACTCCGAACCACTATAAAATCGTGTGTTCTTTACTGCTTTATGTTCTTACTTGCCATATGCATTTGATTATAAGCAAAACACACATCGTTCTTAAAAGCAAAAAAAAAAAAAATTGGAATCACTCTGCCCACACCACTGTTTTATATGCATTACATGGTATTTTCCGCACTCATGGGTTTTCAAATCGGGACCAACAATTGGTATCAAAGCGGGAGTTCAAAGGTTCACTGATTTCAAAGTGACCAGCTGAACTGATCTATTTTAAAACCCGTTTCTGTACTGATACCAACAATTGGTATTAGAGCGGGAGTTCAAAGGTTCACTGATTTCAAAGTGACCACCTGAACTGATCTATTTTAAAACCCGTTTTTGTACTGATACCAACAATTGGTATCAGAGCGGGAGTTCAAAAGCTCACTAATTTCAAGTGACCACCTGAACTGATCTATTTTAAAACCCATTTCTGAACTGATACCAACAATTGGTATCAGAGCGGGAGTTCAAAAGTTCACTGATTTCAATGTGACAATCTGAACTGATCTTTTTAAAACCCGATCTCTGTATAATTGCATATATTTTAAATGTTTTGGCGTCATTGTCAAAAAGGGGGAAATTGTTGGGATATTTTAGTTTTGATGAATTATGCTAAAACATTATCAACCTGTGTTTTTGAAGCTAATCTACAGATAACAAGTTGAGGGGGAACGAGAGAACAAGTTGAGGGGGAACTCACGAAATTAGACGTAGATGATCGAGATCAGACGAGGCTGGAGACGAGACTGATCGAGATCAGATGAGTAAGATGAGTTCGAGTTAATCGATGAAATTTCGCAAAATCGGAAGAAAAAAAAAAGCTAAGCCAATGATCGTAAGATCGATGACCGATCGTAAGAGGAAAGCGATGAGACCGACGAGATCGACGCGGATCGAGATTAGATAAGCTAACCCGATGCAACTAACCCGATGTAATTAACTGATGCGTATAAACCGAGATGCCGACTGATGGTATAATCGACCGATCAGCGGAAATGACGATCAGTGATCGTAAGAGAAGTCATCGAAGTCATATTCATCGAGAATCGAACGCCAAGGATGATCGCCAGCTCGAAAAGCAGTGACTGAGGGCCAAATTGTCCGGGTCGTAAGAGTCAACTCAATTAGCTCGAGTGTCAAGATACCCGACGTATAAGGTCCGGCCAAGAGAAGTCTCGTGAATCAAGAATCCCGAGACTCGTAAGAATATCAAGACTCGTGAGAACCCTCAAGACTCGGGATGATCCTCAAGAATATAGCCAAAGTAGATTCAAATTGACGTGACCAATGAGAGGAAGACAACAAGCCTGAAAAAGCTGCAAAAGCTACAGAGTAGTATGGATTTGAATGTAACTCCATCCAACGGTAACATTTAAATCCACACTATAAATACAAGTTCTTCCTTCATTATTCGTGTGGAGAAATGCGTGAAACATCCAAAAAGCCAAATCATCCAACATTTCCACCATAGAACACTGAGCAAGAAATACACGCATATATTCAAGAGTGTTCTACCCTAGATCTAAGCACAAATGTAATATCCTAAGCTTAGAGAGATTTTCCCATCCTTAGCATTGAGGCTAAACAAATGTAAGGGAAAATCTCACCCTAGTTGGACACCAAACAATCTTTACCCAAACCGAGTGTTAGGTTAAGTTTTGTTAAGCAAGAATTTAAGTTAGTTGGACTAACTTAAATTCTGGGTGTGAGTGAGAACTCGTTAAACATCTAAGCAATCCCGAAAGGGAGGGTAGGCAATCCCGTGAGGGAGATAAGTCCCGAGAGAGTGAGAACTCATTAAACATCTGTTGTAATGTGTTGGACTAACACAATAATCTAAGTCAAGTTGGTTAAGTCGGTTAAGTTGATGCCCCTTGTAATAGGGAAGAGTAGATGTAGGAGTTGGACTCCGAACCACTATAAAATCGTGTGTTCTTTACTGCTTTATGTTCTTACTTGCCATATGCATTTGATTATAAGCAAAACACACATCGTTCTTAAAAGCAAAAAAAAAAAAAGTAATTGGAATCACTCTGCCCACACCACTGTTTTATATGCATTACATGGTATTTTCCGCACTCATGGGTTTTCAAATCGGGACCAACAATTGGTATCAAAGCGGGAGTTCAAAGGTTCACTGATTTCAAAGTGACCACCTGAACTGATCTATTTTAAAACTCGTTTCTGTACTGATACCAACAATTGGTATTAGAGCGGGAGTTCAAAGGTTCACTGATTTCAAAGTGACCACCTGAACTGATCTATTTTAAAACCCGTTTCTGTACTGATACCAACAATTGGTATCAGAGCGGGAGTTCAAAAGCTCACTAATTTCAAGTGACCACCTGAACTGATCTATTTTAAAACCCATTTCTGAACTGATACCAACAATTGGTATCAGAGCGGGAGTTCAAAAGTTCACTGATTTCAATGTGACAATCTGAACTGATCTTTTTAAAACCCGATCTCTGTATAATTGCATATATTTTAAATTTTTTGGCGTCATTGTCAAAAAGGGTGAAATTGTTGGGATATTTTAGTTTTGATGAATTATGCCAAAACATTATCAACCTGTGTTTTTGAAGCTAATCTACAGATAACAAGTTGAGGGGGAACGAGAGAACAAGTTGAGGGGGAACTCACGAAATTAGACGTAGATGATCGAGATCGACAAGGCTGGAGACGAGACTGATCGAGATCAGATGAGTAAGATGAGTTCGAGTTAATCGATGAAATTTGTGCAAAATCGGAAGAAAAAAAAGCCAATCGATGATCGGAAGATCGGATGACCGGATCAAAAGAGGAGGTTGCCGAGATCGACGAGATCGACGGATCGAGATCGATAAGCTAACCCGATGCAACTAACCTGATGTACTAATCTGATGCAGATAAACTGAGATGTCGACTGATGGTATACCGATCCGACCAAAGTGAGCCGATCAGATCAAAGAGCCGATCGATCAAAGGAGCCGACGATCGTGATCGTAAGAGAAGTCATCGAAGTCATATTCATCGAGAATCGTAACGCCGGCGATGATCGCCAGCTGAAAGTAGTGACTGAGGGTCAAATTGTCCGGTCGTAAGAGTCAACTCAATTACCCCGAAAAGGTCAAGATACCCGACGATAAGGTCTCGGCCAAGAGAAGTCTCGCCAATCAAGAATCCCGAGACTCGTAAGAATCTCAAGACTCAGAACCCTCAAGACTCGTAAGATCCTCAAGAATATAAATGTAGATTCAAATTTTGACGCGACCAAATGAGAGGAAGACAACAAGCCCGAAAAAGTCGCAAAAGTTACTGAGAGAGTATGGATTTGAATGTAACTCCATCCAAAGGTAACATTCAAATCCACACTATAAATACAAGTTCTTCCTTCATTATTCGTGTGGAGAAATGCGTGAAACATCCAAAAAGCCAAATCATCCAACATTTCCACCATAGAACACTGAGCAAGAAATACACGCATATATTCAAGAGTGTTCTACCCTAGATCTAAGCACAAATGTAATATCCTAAGCTTAGAGAGATTTTTCCCATCCCAAAGCATTGAGGCTAAACAAATGTAAGGGAAAATCTCACCCTAGTTGGACACCAAGCAATCTTTACCCAAACCGAGTGTTAGGTTAAGTTTTGTTAAGCAAGGAATTTAAGTTAGTTGGACTAACTTAAATTCTGGGTGTGAGTGAGAACTCGTTAAACATCTAAGCAATCCCGAAAGGGAGGGTAGGCAATCCCGTGAGGGAGATAAGTCCCGAGAGAGTGAGAACTCATTAAACATCTGTTGTAATGTGTTGGACTAACACAATAATCTAAGTCAAGTTGGTTAAGTCGGTTAAGTTGGTGCCCCTTGTAATAGGGAAGAGTGGATGTAGGAGTTGGACTCCGAACCACTATAAAATCGAGTGTTCTTTACTGCTTTATGTTCTTACTTGCCATATGCATTTGATTATAAGCAAAACACACATCGTTCTTAAAAGCAAAAAAAAAAAGTAATTGGAATCACTCTGCCCTCACCCCTGTTTTATATGCATTACATGGTATTTTCCGCACTCATGGGTTTTGAAATCGGGACCAACACTTTGGTTTTACCAGAGGATTCAGAACCTTAGAGAATGATGATTTACAGGTTACTGGAGTCTCGTATGTCGATGGTTTGAAACACAACTTGTTATTGGTTTCACAATTCTGCGATAACGGATTCAGTGTTGAGTTCTCGATTGATCAGTGCACTATCAAGAATCGAGCTACTCAACAGATTTTGTTAACTGGTTCAAGAAAGGGAACGATCTACACTGCAGATTGGAACAGTTGTCCAAGAAATGCATACCTGATTGTTAAGAGTTCCAAAAGCAGCAGTTGGCTCTGGCATAAGAGAATGAGTCATCTGAACTTTAAAACTCTTAACAAGATAGCAAGGATGTCTTTGGTTGAGGGTCTCCCGAATGAGGTATTCTCTAAGGATCAGACATGTGTCGCATGTCAAAAGGGAAAGCAGGTTAAAGCTTCATTCAAGGGAATCCCAGGACCAACATCCAGCAGAGTATTGCAACTACTCCATATGGATTTATTTGGACCAGTTACACTACTTAGTCTCAGCGGACGCAAATATACTCTGGTAATCGTGGATGATTATTCCAAGTTTACCTGGGTTGTATTCTTGTATAAGAAGAATGAGACAACAACAAAGATACCCGAGCTGCTCAAGAAATTACAAAATGAGAAAGGTGTAGGTATTGTGAAAATTAGATCCGATAAAGGTACAGAATTTATGAACTCCTTTATTACTGACTTTTGCACTAAGTTTGGAATACAACATGAAACATCAGTTGCAAGAACACGATAACATAATGGAGTAGCAGAATGGAGAAACAGAACACTCAAAGAAGCTGCTCGAACTATGTTAGTTGAACATGCAACTCAAAACCGTTTCTGGGCAGGAGCTATCAACACAACATGCCACACTCAGAACAGATGTTCTCTGACTAAGATTCACTTCAAAACACCCTATGAACTGTGGAAGGGCAGAAAACCTCGTGTTTCTTACTTCCATGTTTATGGGTGCAAGTGTTTCATACACAATAATGGGAAGAGCCAGCTGAAAACCTTTGAGGCCAAGTCAGATGAGGGTATATTCTTAGGATATTCCTCAACCAGCAAAGCTTTCAGGGTGTTCAACAGGCAAGCCTTAGTTGTGGAAGAAACACTTCATGTGGTCTTTGATGAGACATCTTCTGAACAAGAGAAATCTGCATCAGAACAAGCAGTACCAGAACAACCGTTACCTGATGCACAAAAAATGGATCAGTTAAGTATCAAGGAAAAAGGATTAGATCATGTAACAGTGTATGTTCCAAAACTTGATCTTACTGATTCACCAGGTCAATCAGACCCAAAGGTATGTACAACTGTCAGTGAAGAAGCTGGTACAGCTGAGATAGTAACAACTAAACCATCTGGTTTAGGGGGAACACCTGATGTTCCGGTGGACATACAACAGCACATGATGATTCCAACATCAGCTGAGACTTGTCCATGCCAAGTGGATCCTATTACTGTACCTCTCCCAATCTCTAGTAATGAATCACTTTCAGAAGAAGATTATGTTCTCCAAACTGATGCAAATCAGAAAAGAAGGACCTGGATAACCAGTCATCCAACTAATCTGATCATCGGAGACCCATCTGATAGAGTTAAAACTAGACATCAGATTGGTGAAAGTGCCATGTTTTGTTGTTATCTGTCTTTGAAGGAACCAACCACCATAGAAGAAGCTCTACGAGATGCCAGCTGGATCCTAGCTATGCAAGAAGAATTAGAGCAGTTTGAAAGGAATCAAGTTTGGAAACTGGTGGACAGACCAACTCATCAAGATGTGATAGGAAACACGTGGGTATTCAAGAACAAGAGAGATGAGAATAATGTCATAATCAGAAATAAGGCAAGACTTGTTGCTAAGGGGTATTCACAATCAGAAGGAATTTATTATGATGAGACCTTTGCACCAGTCGATCGCCTGGAAGCCATTCTGTTGTTTCTGGCATATGCTGCTGTTGGGATATTTTAGTTTTGATAATTTATGCCAAAACATTATTAACTTGTGTTATTCAAGCTAATTTACAGATAACAAGTTAAGGGGGAACGAAAGAACAAATTCAGGGGGAACTCACGAAATCAGAAGAAGAAGATCGAGATCGGGACGAGGTCACAGATTTAGAATGATCGAGATCGATGAGTAAGATGAGTTTTGGAGTCAATCGATGAGTCAGGCAAAATCGAAGTGAAGAAAATCTAAAAGCCAAAGAAATCGTAAGAGAAGGTTGCAGATCAGAAGATGAGCAAAAGAGACTGATCGAGATCAGACGTGATCGAGATCAGATATGATAACCGGATATGCTAACCTGATGCTATCCTGAGATGCTGAACTAAAGATATGATGATCTGATCAATGAAATGACGATCGATCGCAAAGAAGAAATCGAGATAAATTTGAGTCAATGTGATCTCGAGGTCGATGTCCGACTTCGAAGAGTCAACTCGCAGCCTCGAAAGTGTCGAGATGCCCGACGTATAAGGTCCGGCCAAGAAAAGTCTGCAATAATCAAGAAACCCGAGACTCAGAGAGAATCAAGAAATCAAGACTCAAGATGTCATCAAGACACCGAGGCTCGAAAACCTCAAGGCTCGGATAGCTCGGATAACTCGGAAGGCTCGGGATAACTCAAGGCTCGGATAGCCTGGGAGATAACCCAAGGCTCGAGACAGAATCAAGATCCTGAGACTCAGAAGAAACTGAAGAATATAACCGTTAGATTCAGCTGACTCGGACCAATGAGAGGAAGACGACAAGCCTAAAAAAGCTGCAAAAAGCTACAGAGTAGTATGGATTTGAATGTGATTCTCTCCAACGGTAACATTCAAATGCACACTATAAATACAAGTTCTTCCTTCATTATCAAGTGTGGATGAATGTGGAAGAGTGTGGAGAATGTAGCAAACGATGCTACAGAGATAAGAAGATATGGGTTCCAGCAGTTCCCAGCCAAGGTCGTGTGCGGATGATCACGAGTCCCGAATATGGGCCGATCGAAGACGGCTAAGGCAGTCAACACAAGGCACGTTGAAAGGAATTGTGCTCCCGATTCTATATACTCAAGCATTCCCACCATAGAACACAGAGCGAGAGATACACGCATATATTCAAGAGTGTTCTACCCTAGATCTAAGCACAAATGCTATATCCTAAGCTTAGAGAGATTTTCCCATCCTTAGCATTGAGGCTAAACAAATGTAAGGGAAAATCTCAAACTAGTTGGAAACCAAACAAACCTTACCCAAATCAGTTTGATAGGATAAATTTGTAGGTGAGTGTGAACTCGATAAACATCTAGCAATCCCGCAAGGGAGGGTAGGCAATCCCGTGAGGGTGATAAGTCCCGTTAGAGTGCGAACTCGGTAAACATCTGTTGGGTG
Organism: Stenogyne calaminthoides; assembly: GCA_037126765.1. NCBI lineage: Eukaryota > Viridiplantae > Streptophyta > Magnoliopsida > Lamiales > Lamiaceae > Stenogyne > Stenogyne calaminthoides. The sequence goes on from JBBCBC010000012.1 coordinate 16,957,153, forward strand.
TTGGACTAACACATAAAACTAAGTCCAGTTGGTTAAGTTGGTGCCCCAAAAGGGAAGAGTGGATGTAGGGCGGGTTTCGTCCGAACCACTATAAAATCGTGTGTTCTTTACTGCTTAATGTTCTTACTTGTCATATGCATTCGATTACAAGCAAAACAACACACATGTTCTGAAAAGTAAAAATTTGGAATCACTCTGCCCTCACCCCTGTTTTATATGCATCACATGTCATGTTCGCTTCCGCACGCGCAAAATAGGTTTTTCGACACTTAAAATCGGGACCTTCAATTGGTATCAGAGCGGGAGTTCAAAAGGTTCACTGTTTTCAAAGTGACCACCTGAACTGATCTTTTTAAAACCAAAAACCCGATCTCTGTAATTGCATATTTTTTAAATGTTTTGGCGTCATTATCAAAAAGGGGGAAATTGTTGGGATATTTTAATTTTGATAATTTATGCCAAAACATTATTAACTTGTGTTATTCAAGCTAATTTACAGATAACAAGTTAAGGGGGAACGAAAGAACAAATTGAGGGGGAACTCACAAAATCAGAAGAAGAAGATCGAGATCAGATGAGGCTGCAGACGAGAATGATCAAGATCAGATGAGTAAGATGAGTTCCGGAGTCAACTGATGAGCTGTGCAAAATCAAAAGTGAAGAAAAGCTAAAGCCAGCAAATTAGAAGAGAAGGTTGCAGATCAGAAGATGAGCAAAAGAGACTGATCGAGATCAGACGTGATCGAGATCAGACGTGATCGAGATCAGATATGATAACCGGATATGCTAACCTCGATGTCTTGACTGATCTTATCCCGAGATCTCCGAACTAAAGATATGATGATCTCGATCACCGAAATGATCGGATCGTGCAAAAAAATCGATAAAGCCCGAGTCAATGTGACTTGAGGGTCGATGTCCGAATTCAAGAGCCGAACTCAAGAAGCTGAGTGTCAAGATGCCCGACGATAAGGTCCACCAAGAAAAGTCTCAAATCAAGAAAACTCGAGACTCGGATAGAATCAAGAAATCAAGACTCAAGATATGTCATCAAGACACCGAGGCTCGATAACTCAAGGCTCGGATAGCTCGAGATAACTCAAGGCTCGAGATACCAAGGCTCGATAGCTCGGATAACTCAAGGCTCGGGGATAACTCAAGGCTCGACAGAATCAAGATCCCGAGACTCGTAAGAAATTGAAGAATATAGCCAAGTAGATTCAAATTTCGCGTGGACCAATGAGAGGAAGACGACAAGCCCGAAAAAAGCCGCAAAAAAGCTACAGAGTAGTATGGATTTGAATGTGATTCTCTCCAACGGTAACATTCAAATCCACACTATAAATACAAGTTCTTCCTTTATTATCAAGTGTGGATGAATGTGGAAGAGTTTGGATAATGTAGCAAACGATGCTACAGACCTAAGAAGATATGGGTTCCAGCAGTTCCCGGCCCAAAGGTCGTGCGCGGTGATCACGAGTCCCGAATATGGCCTTGATCGAAGACGGCTAAAGCAAATCAACACAAGGCACGTTAAAAGGAATTGTGCTCCCGATTCTATATACTCAAGCATTCCCACCATAGAACACAGAGCGAGAGATACACGCATATATTCAAGAGTGTTCTACCCTAGATCTAAGCACAAATGCTATATCCTAAGCTTAGAGAGATTTTCCCATCCTTAGCATTGAGGCTAAACAAATGTAAGGGAAAATCTCAAATAGTTGGAAACTAAACAAACCTTACCCAAATCAGTTTGATAGGATAAGTTTGTAGGTGAGTGTGAACTCGATAAACATCTAGCAATCCTGCAAGGGAGGGTAGACAATCCCATGAGGGTGATAAGTCCCGTTTAAGTGCGAACTTGGTAAACATCTGTTGGGTGTTGGACTAACACATAAAACTAAGTCCAGTTGGTTAAGTTGGTTAAGTTGGTGCCCCGAAAGGGAAGAGTGGATGTGGGGCGGGTTTCGTCCGAACCACTATAAAATCGTGTGTTCTTTACTACTTAATGTTCTTACTTGTCATATGCATTCGATTACAAGCAAAACAACACACATGTTCTTAAAAGTAAAAATTTGGAATCACTCTGCCCTCACCCCTGTTTTATATGCATCACATGTCATGTTCGCTTCCGCAACGCAAAATGGGTTTTTCGACACTTAAAATCGGGACCTTCAGCTGTCCACAGAGGGTTCATTGTGTATCAGATGGATGTAAAGAGTGCATTCTTAAACGGGGCACTACCTGAGGAAGTTTATGTTGAACAACCTCCTGGCTTTGAAAAAGGCAACCAGGTGTACCGTTTAAGAAAAGCTCTTTATGTCCTGATATAAGCTCCTCGAGCTTGGTATGATACACTATCTCAGTTCTTGATAGACAATAGATTCACTACAGGAACAGTGGATAGAACCTTATTCAGAATAGAAGATGGAGAATATATTATGATGGTTCAAATTTATGTGGATGATATCATTTTCGAATCTCCCAACAAGACCTTATGTGAAAGATTCAGCAAACTGATGCAAGGAAAATTCAAAATGTCCATGATGGGTCAGATGAATTACTTTCTCGGTCTTCAAGGTAAGCAAAGTACAGAAGGGATATTCGTCTATCAGGCAAAGTACACTAGGAATCTGTTGGCTAAGTTTGGAATTCAGAATAGTAAGGAAGCTAAAATTCCTATGATGACTGGATTCAAGATGGATCCAGATGAGAATGGTCAGAAAACTAATCAGAAAGAATATAGGGCTCTCATTGGATCTCTACTATACATGACTGCCAGTAGACCAGACATAACTTTTGCAGTAGGTGTTTGTGCCAGATTTCAGGCAAATCCAATGCAAAGCCACCTGGATGCAGCTATGCGGATTCTTAAGTATCTGAAGGGGACAGTAAACCTTGGTTTATTCTACCCATTAGTTGGTAATCTAGAGCTTAGTGGGTATTCTGATTCTGATTATGGAGGTTGCAGAACAGACAAAAAATCAACCTCAGGTACATGTCAGTTCTTAGGAAGCAAACTGATCTCTTGGTTTTCAAAGAAGCAGACATCTGTTGCCACATCTACTACTGAAGCAGAATATATGGCTGCAGGAAGCTGTTGTTCCCAACTGCTCTGGCTTAGTCAGTAGCTGAGGGATTACAACATTGTAGCTATAAACGTACTTATATTCTGTGATAGTAATAGTGCTATTGCAATCACCCAGAATCCAGTATTACACACAAGATGCAAGCATGTGGATGTCAGACACCATTTCATAAGAGATCATGTGGAAAAGAAGAACATCAGAATGGAAAAGATCCATACTGATAAGTAGAGAGCTGATATCTTAACCAAGCCACTAGGTGAAGTCAGATTCAGAGAACTATGTAATGAGCTAGGACTTCTGGACTTAGGAGAAAGTGCACCAGAAATTTTTGGTGGACTGGTCTCCAGGACCAGTTGTTAAGAGACTGACCAGGTAAGGAGGATCAGTTGAGTAATGGTACCTCAACTGATCAGAAAGATCAGTCAAGGATTGATCAGAATAAGGATATCAGTTGAAGGGGGAACGTCAACTGATCAGGTAGGATCAGAAGAAACCTGATCATATAAGTGAGACAATTGAGAAATACTAAGGATTAGGCTACCATCAGTAAGGTCAACAGTAATCAGGCCAACCAGATCAGAACGTCGTGGTAACTGACTGATTACAATATCAGTCAGTCAGATATGTTTTTTGATTTATCATTTTACAAGCCTACGATATTCTATGCTAATTGTTACTGTTTCCATTACTTTATGACATCATGACTGCAAGCATTTAATGTGGACGTGGGATTTTTGTATTAAATACATTTATTGCGAGTTTTTAAGTCCAAAAGTCTGCCGGTTTAAATCCTTGACCGCACGATCTTATTACTTTTCAACTACTAAATCTTGATCGTCCAATGACACTCAAGTGTTTTTAAAAAATTTTGTGCAAAGTTTTCCCTCCCACCTTTTTAAAACCCTAATATCCTTCTTTCTAAAACCTTTCGAATTTCTATACCTCTTAAAATGCAAATCGGTTCTAGAAAATTCTTTACCACACAAAGTATTCAAGCGATTAATCTTTCTCTTCAAATCCTCAAATCACTTATCTGGTAACTTGCTCACCTTGATATTTTTGTTTCATGAATAACATATGATAGGATTATAGAATTTGTGTGTACTGGTCATATTCATGTTCAAATAGGACTTGATTTGATTATTGTCTCTTTTTCTATACACATCATGAACCATATGCACACTTGGGATATATATATTCATGTGTATGTTTCACATAATTGCTCTTTTATGCATAAAACTATGTGAATGATTATGATTTTTCATAGCCCTAATTTTTTTTTTCAGAAAATGGAATCATCTATAGTGCCATCAAAAAGTTGTGATTATGCTTCCATGATCAAGAATGTGATCGATGAGAAGTATGTCATATTCCATGTCGCAAATGACCCAGAATCAAAAGAAATACTGGAATGTCTTAAAGCATGTGGGCTTGAACAATTTTGTTATCGGCATTTGAGTAGTGTTTCCATCATCGAGTCTCTGGAGTTTTTGAGGAAGTTGAAGGAGACCGACAATAAGGAGTTATACTCATTCGTCGGCGGTAACATAATTGATGTAAGCAACGATGACCTTGGAAGAATCTTTAGGCTTCCAATGGGAAGAAACTACCCCGATGAATTCACAGCTGGGATGTCAGATAAGGAATATCTGCAGAAGGTGCTGCTAAGGCCAGGGAACATCTCCAACCTCACAAATGTTAAAGTTCCATATCTAAAGAGAAAGTACAGATTACTTTTTGAAATTATTTCAAAAGTAATTCTGGGTATTGCCTTCAGCCCCGATGCTCTTACCCAGCAAAAGCAGCATGTGATGGCCGCAATAATAGAGAAGGCCCCGGACATGAATTGGATGGGGTTATTCAAACATAGGTTGCTGCAGAAGACTGCCAAGTTTGCTACAAATGAGAACAATCAGGTGGTGCTGACCAAGAACATCTGCAACATTCACAAGGTCTCGATGATCCTTGCTAATAAGATTCCCAACTATCCTTGGTCAGACATTGGGCAAAAGCAATACTTGGAGAAGTTCAAAGCATTGCTACATAAAGATGAAGAACTGTCTGGACAAAGTGATGACGACCCAGCCCCATATGTGCCAAAATCCAAACAGGCCTCATCTATGCAGTCAGAAGCACGTGGTCAACCCAAAACAAGGGCTCCTAAAAGAAAACCAGTAGCGAGCAAGCCAACTCATATATCTGACATTGGGGGTGAGAAGCGTCAGAGAAAGCACACCACAATGTTGTCAAAAAGGGCTGGAATGCCTTCTGGGGGTCTTCATGACGAGGACAGTGATATTGAAGTCCTAGAGTCTGGTGGGATTCTGCAGATTGATTTACCTAGTAAGGAAACCGCTGTGAGTTCTGAACACACGGTCAGTACAGATCGAGAACTGACAATAATAGAGGAGTCTGATCAGATGGAGGTTGGTGAAGCTGTAGAAGAAAATCTTGAAGAGGTTCAGGACGAATCTGAACCATCTGACTCGGCACACCTGAGCTCACTATTTAAGAGTCGTGAATGCACTCACTTTCCCAGATCACTTACCCAACCATCACCTCAACCTAATACACCCTTACCATCACCTCCCAGACAATTCCCTACTCAACTCCAACCTGATCAACCAGATCTTACTCAACCATCTCAACCAGAAACCGACCAAGCCGAACTTGAACCAATTCCTTCTGAAAATACGATGCCAACAAAACCCTACTCTCCAGGCCAGTCTGATTGGCAGAAAGCTATGTTTGTCTCTGTGACCAACAATTCCTTCAACCGCAGAACTGTGATCGAACCTGACCCACCTGAACCAGTTCACTCTGCTATCAAATTCTTGAGATTACGTGTTGAGAATTATTTGAACAAAACTTTCTCTTTTCTGGTGGAACACCCGGGAGTCAGACAGCAGGTGGCAGATATTTTATTCTGGAGAGATATCAGACTGCAGGAAATAGAGGATTTTCTGATAATTGCGTTTGTTGACTTGGAATTGAAGATGAAGAAGTTAGCTGGAGTCAACAGTGCAACAGAACTAGCAACAGATGTTGATGTCAACTGGCTGATTAGTAAGAAGATGGGTTATCCTGATGGGAAGGAAGATGAGATGTATGCTGATGAAGAGATGACTGCCGATGAACCAGCTAAGGGTGAAGCAGATGAGACCCTAACTGGTGAGGCATCAACATCTGAGAAAGCTATCATGATTACACCTGAGACCCTAGATCTGCTTTCAACGACTATTCAAGATGGGGTAAAGGTATCCATTGAAGCTCAATTCAACTTTCTCGCAGCAAATCTGATGAGTCATATGGAAGAAAAGACTAGATTAATTGTTGAATCAGAATGGAACCTTACAGCTACAAAGATCTCCGATATGCATGCTGATATTGCCGAAAGAGAGATGAAGCAAATTGAGCTACTGGCAGATAAACTTTGTGCTGAGGTGTCTACGTTGTCTGAAATCAGAATCTTACTTGAAGAAGTTTATAAATCTCTAATGAAGGCATACACCAATTTCGATGTAGCTTGGCGACGATTTGAGGCATCTATGTCTAAAGCCAGAACTGCGCTGGAAAAGGCAGTAAGTAGGATATTGGGACCTGTAGACAAGACATATACGAGTGTTCGCATAACCCCTATGGAGATTGATGAACTGAAGCAAGAGATGCTGAAACTGTTTGGAATTCTTGAACAAAAACTAGCAAATCTTTCTGATGAAACCAAAAAGAGGGAAGGACCAGAACCAGAAAAACAAGTTGATACATCTGAAGGACCACTTGCTATGGTTGCTGCTGTCCAAACTCCAAAACAAGTTGCTGCTGAGGTTCTCGACACTGAACTTGCTGAAATGTTTTCTACTATTGAAGAACATAGAAGGCAACTTGAAGCTCAAGACAAGACTCTATCTGAACAGAAAGTGTCAGTGGGAGATCTGACTGTTCGTGTAGACAGGATTGAGGATTTCTCCTCAACTGTTCAGAAGCGCTTTGAAACAGATGATCAAGCAAAGAGTCTTGAGCTGATAAAGAAGATGGAAGCAGAAGAAATGGTCGAAGCTGAAGCAGATAAAAGAAAACAACTGAAAGGAAAGAAGCCCATTCAGAAATCAGTTGTTACTAGATCAGAGATGCTACTGAACAAAGAGAAAATGAAAGAAAAGAAGGACCAAGACAAAAGAAGGAGAGTCGTTGAGGAAGCCACAAAGAGGTAGAAGTTGAAAGAGGCAGCTGGGCTTAACCAAGCATACATCAGAAGACAGAGAAAGAAGGCTGACATTGCTGAAGATACTGACTGGGAAGAAAGAGCAATAACTGCTCCGGTTCTGAACATTCTGGTATGTCGTGAAGATCTGCACGAATGATGGAAGATGATAAAAGCAGATTGGCTCTGTGATGTTTATATTATCCAGCGCATACCAGAAGACCCTGATCAGGTGAAGTTTAACGAAGATTTCCTCAACTGGCTAGAAATCAAATACGAAGATTTCTACAGAGTGGTGATGCGAGAAGGTAAAATCATGACCTTAGTGCCTTCTGCACCAAGGTACGAAACAATGATACCACCACTCAGGACAGATTAGTCTTTTGATCATGTTGCCTTCAAGAAATTATACTATCAGACTCTGGAACGAGGGAATATCATTGAAGCTGGCATACAGAGAGATGTACTGATCAGGTTAAATGATATCTTTGAGATCTCTAGGGATTTGAGGACTGCTTTGTAAATTTCTACCAGAAGATGTTGTCTCAGATCAGATAATAGGTAATATTTGTTTACTCATCATTTCTTGTACGTGTAAACTGCATTATTAATCAATGAAATGATTTACCTTTCTGATCTCAAGACAAAGTCTCATTGTCTTCTGATTACTGTCTTTTACATTTTGGTTATCTGTTTTTCTGATTATATGTTTTGGTTCCATCAAAAAGGGGGAAATTTTTGGGAAATTTGTAGTTTTGATGGAAGTTCCAAAACAGATTGTAATAGGACCAATCAGACCTGTTAACTGACTGATGATTTTGAATCAGGATATGATGACTAGCTGAGTTGTATAGACAACTGATGTATAAAATAGGTCACATATTGAGGGGGAACTCAATATGTATATGTCAGGTTAGAAGACTAGACGAGTCAGAAGACCAGACGAGTCAGAAGGTCAGACGAGTCAGAAGGTCAGAAGACCAGTTAGTCAGATGATCAGGTGAAGACATGAAGCCAAAAACTCAGAAGACCTGAAGATCAGATGACTACCAGAAGATCAAGACCAGAAGACCTGAAGACCTACATCAGTCGAGTCTGCTAATTTGTGCTAAGAACTTGCATCAGAAGACTCTATCAGGTAGACTGATCAGTTTTATCTGATTAGGTTAGCTCACACAAGGTGTCAACTGATGTTACACCAGGTCATACGTTGTCAATAAGAACAAGAAGAACATCAACTTTAGTTGTTAGAACAAACACTGAATAAATGTACTTGTTAACCAATGAGAACGACACATGTATGTACGGAGCTGACAATGCGGGACTTGGCGCTGCATAGTCAAAAGGCTAGAAAGGACAAACATACATGCTTTCGGCCATGCCGTTCCTGAAGCACGTCACATCAAGCCTGCAAACTACCAAATATAGCCTGAAATTCAAATTGCTCTCCAACAGCTATTTGATTTCGAGGTCTATAAATATGAGATCATGCTTCATAGTGAATACACGGAAATTATCATCAAGCTCAAGCACAAGCAAATTTCCGCCGAAGAACACAAAATTGAAGATATTTCTACGTGTTCATCCCATTGTTCTTAGCATAGAAATCTCATCCTCTAGCTTTAGGCTACATAAACACTAAGATAGATTTCCAGTTGGAACAACAATAAATCTTTACCCAAACCCAAAAGTTAGGTTAAGTTTGTTTTGCAAGATTTCAGACTAGGGTTTCTAGTTCTGATTTCTGGGATCGGTTGAGTAAGAACTCTTGAAACATCTGTTGGTTGTACTGTTTTGGACTAACACATTAAACTAAGTCCAGTTGGTTAGTTGGTGCCCCTACTGATAGGGAAGAGTGGATGTAGGACTGTTGTCTGAACCACTGTAAAAATCCTGTGTGCATTTACTTGTCTTACCTTCTTTAAACTATTACACGTAACCTGAGTTTAAACTGCATACATATTCTGAGTTAGGATCAGTCTTACATCAAGCAACTGATCTGATCAGTTTGACTCTTTAGTCATCTGATTGAAAACAAACTGCAGAATCTGATCTTATAAAACTGGTTTTTCACACGGGTTAGAAACTTGCTTCCTCACATCAGTTAAACTGATAGACACCAAACTGATCTGCCATCAGGCGACCAGTAAGTTGGATATCAATCCAAACGGATTCACACGCACTTTGATCCGGCAACCTGCTTTCACACCTGATCTTGCACGAAATATTTTCAGAAGTGTATTCACCCCTCCCCTCTAGACTTCTACCCTCACAAAACCCGTTCAGGACCTACACCAGTGCTATTAACATCTTTAAAACTAGGTACAATATTTTCTCACTAAGCACATAAGTATAAGATATCATTTCATAAGAGACCTTGTAGAAAAGGAAATTGTGAAGTTAGAGTATGTCCCACTTATAATCAACTTGCTGATATTTTTACTAAAGCCCTTGATCATGAGAGGTTTTCCTTTCTAAGGAAATCTCTTTGTTTGTGTACTATCTGAGTTCTGTAGGGTGAATGTTGCAACAAATGTGTCAATATTTGAAGCAACATCAGGTTTAATTTTTGCAACACTTGGTTGATTTGATCGATTCTCACTGATTAAATGAGGTTTGGGTAAAATTCTTATTGAGTCAAGTCTTTGTGATTTTCTGGACACACATTTCTTAAATGCACAAAAGAAAAAAAAACATACACACATTGGATGAACTGTTCACTGAGTAACTATGGAGCACGAAGTTCGCTACTACGATATATTCTTTTCAAAAGGGGAACATTATATCATCAATTTGCTCATAATTCACTGAGTAATTATGGGGCACGGAGTTCGCTACTACGATGTTCTCTTTTCAAAAGGTAGATCAATATGAGTTAAGTGTATGAAAAGAAAAGAAAATATGAAAAGTGCAACATTGGCTGATAAATTCAGGCAAAATGAATGTTGAAGTGTGTGTGTGACGTTCTTGATTTGCACATCGACTTGATTTGACTGATTTTTACTTGAATAATTATTTAATTGTGATTATTGGATTAAATTGATTATTTAATACAAAAATTGGCCACACTTTATTTAATTTCAAGTATTGCATTGTGTTTTTATTTTCGGGCATTTTGTTTTTGTAAATATTGGTTGAACACGTTTTTGGAGTGGAAGTAGTGGGAGTGATGGTTTCATCACATTGCACCCCATAATCTCCATTTCTAGAACTTTCACATTGTGGGATCATGGCTTGTAACCTTGCTGATTTCAATTTCTATTTAAGGATCGAATGGGTGTTGCATTTTGTACTTAAACTTGATTTGAGATTTGCATACAAAAGTTTGAAGAGTGTAAAGGTATTACTGGTTTTTATCATAAAGTATTAGTTGGAATTGATTATTTTTTATTCTATTTTGTCACTGACACTTTTGATATATATAGCAAATGACTGGAAATCAAAACAGTTCACCAAACATGCCTTCAAACCCTTTCTCTGAAAACCCTGAAATCGCAAACCCACTCGAGCTTCTTTCTACAATGGAGACTTCAATCAATTCACCCAATGCTACACCTACAACTGAATCATCCAATCCAACACTCCAAATTCCACTGAACCCAAAACCAATTTCGCTTGCATTCCCTGAAACCGAGTACCCGTTGAATGTGAGCGAGACAATCATTTCGCTTCAGCGTGCTGATCCTCTAGTGACGATCTCTTTTGGAGAATTCGAGGTGAACATTCTACCATTCTCGAATGTCTCATCCTCAAACCCTACTCAAGGTGTTTTCCCAAATGATTTCATAGTTGGGGGCGAAATCCAAAAACCCTCTGAAAATGTCGAGCCCGTGCAACCCAATGCTCAAGCGGATGTTGAGATAGAAGATACTTCCATGGGGGAGCCCATCGAGCATAGCATGACTGACAAAACTGCTGCTAGTACTTCCTCCAAGAGGCCAAAGAGGAAGAGGAGCCCTGTGAAACCTTGGAGACATTCGAACCGCAATGCACCAAAGGTTGATTATTCTAAAATAAAATGGGGCAAGACTTGTGATTTGGGTCAAGCCTCGAGGCCAATTGATGTGTCTGATTCAACTAAATCAGAGAAAAGCTTAGAAGATGCTGAGGAAGTTGAGCAATCTGTTGAGAAGAGTGTTGTTGAGGAGACTGAACCGAGTGTAGCATCTAAGCCAACGGCTGATGCTGATGATGATGGAACTGCTGATGTCCATGTTGATTCAGAAAGCTTTGATGAAGTTATACCCATTGCTGAGTTACTAGCAAGGAAAGAGAGAAGAACAAAATTCAGAAATGATCCTGAAGCTACTACAAATGCTAGAGTTGAGTTGAGAACAAAGAGAAGGCATGAGCCTGTTGCTGACTCTGATGTTGATGAAGATGTTGCACAAGGTGCTGCAACACCATCAGGAGAACCAGATGACTCTGATGATCCTGATGAATCAGACTCAAGTAGTTCAGGTAACACATCTTCTGAATTTGATGGTGATGAAAGTTCTGATGAGTATCATGGAGTTAATAGTCCTAAATTTGCTGTTATGAGTAGGAGACTTTATTGTCTGAAATGAGAATTAGAGTTTCATAGCAAAATTTGATTGAATTCTCTGAGGAATGGAGTCTTTTGCATGTTGTACAATTTGCTGTATCTTTCTTTGACACTTGGGTTCATGAGTTTTACTGCAATTTGAGAAAGGGAACTGGTAGAAGAAATTCTAGATGATATGGCTTTGTGAGGTTTAGAGGTCACAATGTAGGCTTAAATCCTGGTGTGATCAATGATTTCTTGAGAACTCCTGATGTTGAGGAACAAGCTGTTCCTAGTTTGGATGAGAATGTGACTGCTATCACGGGTGGTTTGGTTAGGAGATGGTCAACAAAAGTATTTTCATCAAAGTTGACAAGTCTGTTTTCAGTTGTTCACAAATTATATGTGTACAATTGGTTGCCAACTACTAATACTACCAATATCACTGAAGGGCAAGCTGTTTTGATGTATATGATAGTAGGCATGAACGATTTCAATCTGGGGAGGACAATATTTAATCATGCCATGAAATTTGCAGGTGGTAGAGGCACTGTGAGTGGTTTACCATATCCTTGTATGATTTTTATTCTGTTGGATAGGCTGAACATTGATAGAGAACCTGTTGAGATGCTTGGTGGAATGATTCCTGACTTAGGAATTTCCAAAGTACTGTTGAGAGGAAACAAGATTCTTGATTTACCATACAGGAGGCCTAATGCAGAAGAAGATCAAGTTGAGCCTGAGGTTGTTGAACCTGTTGATTATAATCCAGATGTTGCACCAAATGATGGCAATAATGATGTTACTATTTACAGGGATTTTATACTTCAGCAAATTGAAAATTTGTAGGATCAGATTGCTGCATTGAATGTGATGAAGAGCTTCTGGTAGAGGTTTCTTTATGCTCCACCAGGGGGAGTAGCACATGAGGTTGAACATGAAGTTCCTGCTGCTGAAGTTGTTCCTAATGTTGTTCAGGTTGCTGTGCTTGAAGAGAATGAGCCAGATCCTCCGGTTGAACAAGGTGATGGACAAGGAGATGATGAAGAACCAGTGCATGAAGATGAGGAAGAAGCTGACATAGATGAACTCATAGATGAGATCTATGGTGATCTCCCATGATGGTTAAATGGGGGAGTTTTTTTTGTGATCATGAAGATTGGGGGAGTTAAGAACAAGTTGAGGGGGAGCATGTGTAGACGTTGATGATGTTGCAGCTGATATTTCAGTTTGATCACCTCCTACTCCCTTAGTTTTATCTTCTTTATTCATGCGATCTTATTTTTGTTTTGCAAGTTAATTACTAAGCTCTGTTCATTTGGATATGTAATTATTGAACAATATTTGGCAGATTTGCTTGTTTATGTTTATGAGTATTAGTGTTTACTCTGATATTCTGTATTTGAGTATTGATTGTTAGTTTGTTCTGATGACCATACTAAGATTATTTAGGTTATGTTGGGAGATGAATTTAAATATAAGATTTTGATTAGATCCCAAAACCCCTGAGTATGACATGTATCAGGACATCTTGATAGTATAGGATCATGATCAGGTTTCAATAGACACTAGGACTCAGGATTATCTGCACCATGTATAGTCAGCAGATATAGATCAGGGAATTTTTAAAGTACTGAAGACTCAGAAGACTCTGAAGAATCAGAAGAATCCTGAAGACTCAGAAGACTCTGAAGAATCAGAAGAATCCTGAAGACTCAGAAGATCCTGAAGATCAAAGAATCCTGAAGACCGAAGATCCTGAAGACTGTTTGTGTACTGAACAAAAAGGACCCTGAACCACTATATTTATGAAATACTGCTATGTTCATTCCTAGTACAAACAAACAGAATTTTAGACACTTGTGGACATTAAGGAACATATCAGATCAGAAAGGTCAACCTAAAAAGAAGCCGTTTGTTTGCCTCTGTTCAAAGAAAGATTTCAACCAATGAGGAGGCAACATCAACGTACTTCACTGGCACTAAAAGTGACATCTCACTGAAGATATGTCAGGTCTGATAATTTCCAGTTCATAGAAGTTGATGATTGGCTACATGGTTGCACATTTCCTATAACATGCAAGGGTGTGTTCATACCTTAAAATAGTCGTTCATCAATAACCAGAAGAGGAAACTCTTGGTACTATCTATTCCAACGGATAGTTTTTTCAAGTGTGACCTTGGAGAAGTTGCCTATAAATACCAGTGACCTTCACCATTGAAAGGTTACGGGAAATCAAAGCAACTCCAGAGCTCATTCGTATTCTTGGAAATTGAAGCACTCGAAAAACCTAAGATTTCCCAAGTGTTTCACATTGAAGAGAGCTCATTACACTAAGCCTAGATTTGATAGGTATATCCAAAGCTTAGTAGAGATATCCTAGCCTTTGCATTTGCATTTGTTCCTATTGTAAAGGATATCTCACCCTAGTTGGAAACCAACCCAAACCAAACCCTTTTGATTGGTAGTTTGTGTATTATGTGAATTGTTGGTGAGAAAGAGTTGTAAAGAGCAAGTAAGCTATAGTGAGTCAGCTAGAAAGCTCTAGAGGAGAAGTGAGTAAACAATTTTAGACAGTCAGAAAGCTTGTGTGTGTTGAGTTAATAAGCTGCAAGTGAGTCAGCCAGAAAACTCAAGGTAGAAAAGTTAGTAAGCTGCTGTGTTCAGCCTGAAAGCTTTAGGTGATAGTGTGTTAAGGAATTTCTCTGGAGATCAGAGAGAGTGGATGTAGGAGCTTGATTCTCTGAACCACTATAATTTGTTGTGTTGTTTGCTTTCTGTTCTGCATTTTATCTGTTGTATAATTTTCACTGAAAGCATACTGTTTTCTTCATACTCAGTTGGAATCAATCTACTGAATGTGTATTAACTGATTCACAGCCTTAACCACTGTTTTACTAAGGAAGAGATTTTCAGCAAGTTAAAACGAGTATAAACTTAGGGCCAACACATTTCGCAATCTTGATAAGCTAGAACAGATAGTTACCAAACTGAACAAACTCTACTGAGTATTCTGTAAGATAATTATCTGATCCAAGCTTCTCAGGATCTCTGATTAAAACTCAGGATCAGTTGGGCTAATCTGAAGCTACTGAAAGCTGCTCAGGATCACTATCTCAGTACACTTTGACTCAGGACAAATTTGTGCTTCTCAGGGCAAAATCCTCAGGACATCCTGACCCATCTGATCACAGTGAAGAAAATTTTTAAAAATCACTGAACACATGTATTCCCCCCCATACACGTGTAAGACTCGTTTTCAACGGGACCAACAAGTGGTATCAGAGCAGTAGTTCATTTTGACCACTTGTTTTGGTAGCCATAAGTCTAATTGCTAAAAAGACTTTGGTGGTCTACTAAATAGATCTTACTGTTGATCTCTTACAAGGCTCATTCATCATGCCTTCTAAGAAATTTCCTATGTTCTTTGTTGAGAGCTATGACCTATGGAGATTGAGAATGCAGGCACATCTGTATTCTAAGCATGAAAGAATGTGGAGAGTGGTTTCTGAAGGACCATTCAAATACAATCGCTGTGAATCCTGCATTCTCGATCTTTGAGAGGAATGATCCCAGAGATGAATTTCCAAAACCTGATGGCCAACTTACTCCTGATGAGAGAAAGTTAGTTAATTTGGACTACATTGCTAAAGATACTTTATATAACACTATTTATGATGGTGTTATGGGGATGATTTCTCACTGTGAAACTGCCAAAGAAATATGGGACACACTTGCTATCATGTGTCAAGGCACAGATCATATTAAAGAGAACAAACTTTCTGTTGCTATTGGAAAGTTTGACAACTTTGAAATGGAAGATGGTGAATCCATTGACAAACTGGAAGTCAGATTCACTAGCATTATGAATGATCTGAATGCTCTTGGGAAAAGATACCCACAAAGAGAAGTGGAAAAGATACCCCATAAGATACTCTGAACTGAAAGCTTATGAATTTGTGATTGATAAGAAAACTAAGAAATCTGAGAGCAAAAATGAATCTTCATCTAACAAGATTGTGGCTTTCAAAGCCAAAGAAAAATCCTGTAAACCTAGAGAGTCTGATAACTCACCTGCCAAATATCAGGATGAGCAAGAGGATAAGCTAATACTGTTGGCAAGGAGGTTTGAAAGACTTAATAGTAGATATGGGAAATATAAGAAATATTATAAGAACAATAGGTACATCAACAGAAATAATTCAGAAGCTGAGGACAGATCCACTGAGAAAAGGAAGGACCACAAAGCTGAAGGTTCCTCATCCAGAAAGAAGGACTCCAAGGAGGAAAGTGAGCAGGATGTTGATACCAACAGATGCTATAACTGCCAAAAGAAAGGTCACTTCCAGTATGATTGTCCTGAGCTGAGTGCCAAGGAAAGAAAGGAGAGAAAGCCAAGAGAGACAGAAAGATCTCTAGCAAGAAGGCTATGATTGCTGAAGAAGACGAACAATCTGAAGAAGGATCCAGTTATTCAGATGAGATATTCTCAGATAGTGACAGTGATGATATCTGCCTTGTTGCTATGGAGGAGGTAAACTCTTTTATCTCTGTTGTTGCTCCTACACAAGCACCTGAGTTTTCAAGTTCATCTGTAACCAGTAACTTTGACCTGAAGGATTCTTTTGAGAATCTTATGAAGGATTATTCTGTGTTACAAGAACTGCTCACTGAAGTGGAAAGACTCTAAAAATGCTGAGATCACTTCTCAATTGATGGGGACTACTGATGAACTGGATGTTCTGAAAGTACAACTCTCAGAAAAAGAGAAAGTGATAGAGACCATGAATGGAAAATTAGAGAAATTCACTGAGGAAAATCAGCTTATCAGGACTGAATTCAATGACCTCTTAGAGAAGCATGAAACTCTAAAGAAAAGTGAGGATAGTCTGCGGAGAAAGTTGGCTCTATTGAATTCTGCATCTAAAGTAATAGATGAAATTCAGAGTTATCAAAGACATGCAACTATAAAGGCTGGATTGGGATATAATCCAGGGGGAACCTCACAAGGTCTTCTTAATGCTGCTTCTTCTAGTAGCACTAAGACTGTCTTTGTTAAACCAGTGGCATGTACTAATCTTCTTACTAAAGAACAACCCCGTGTTTTAGACAAGGGTAAAGGACCTATGGTTTCAGAAAAACTGAAAGTTCAGAATAGAAAGCCCAAACCTTAGGAAAATGCTAGAAAACCTGAACACTCAGTAAGAAATCCTCAGTCCAGTACTTCGAAGCCTCAGGCTAAGAAAACCAACCTGAAGAGATCTGCACTGAACCATCAGAGGAATTTTCAGAAGAGAAACACTCAGCAGAGATATTCTCAACTGAAAAGACCTAGTCCTCAGATTACTGAAAGACCACAATTTCAGTACAGGCAACCTAAACCCCACTTGCCTAAGGGTAAAGGTTTCCTGAACCCTAGTCAGCAGAGACAAAGACCAGCTGCACCATGGCCAAATCATTGGAACAAGAGGCCTGAACCCAAGAAGAACTCTAAGGCTCATGTTCATGCTAAGGCTGACACTCATACACAGGGTACTTCCAAGGCACCTAGGGTGGTGAATGTGTATGTAGATGTTTATGGGAGACAAATCAGCCACTCTAAAGTAGTTAGAGTTATCAGACAGATTTGGGTTCCAAAAGGTACAACTAACCTGCTAGGACCCTACACCAAATGGGTACCTAAGGTCTGATCTGTTTTTCAGGTAAAGAAAAAGGGCACTGAGTTGAATGAAGACAACATAGCCCTGATGAGTGGAGATGAATTGGCTCCTGCTGCATGGTATCTGGACAGTGGATGTTCAAGACATATGACAGGATATAAACATTTAATCACTGACTATGTTGAGCAAAAAGGCCCTCAGATTACTTTTGGGGATAACTCCAAAGGACAGACTGAAGGATATGGAACTCTTGAAGTTGATTCTGTTCATATTCATGGTGTTTCTTATGTGTCTGATTTAAAACATAATTTGCTTTCTATCAGTCAATTCTGTGACAAAGGATTCAGTGTTGAGTTCTCAAAGAACTTATGTTATGTGAAAGATAATGCTTCACAACAAACATTACTAACTGGTACTAGGAAAGGGAATGTGTATCTTGCTGATTGGAAATTATCTCCTAAAGATACATGTTTGGTTGCAAAAAGTTCTACTGATACCAATTGGCTATGGCACAAAAGACTGAATCACTTAAACTTCAAAACGCTGAATAAACTTGCAAGATTAGCACTTGTGAGGGGGTTACCTAATGAAGTGTTCAGTAAGGATTGTATATGTGATACTTGTCAGAAAGGAAAACAAATAAGAGAATCATTCAAAAGCAAAGTAGAAATCTCTACTGACAGAATACTTCAACTATTACATATGGATCTCTTTGGTCCAGTAACACCTGTGAGCACTAATGGCAGGAAATATACACTTGTGGTCGTTGATGACTACTCTAGATACACATGGGTCATATTCTTACCCAGTAAGAAAGAGATTCAGACAAAACTGCCAGAATTACTGAAAAGACTCAATACTAAAAAGAACCTGAGTGTGGTCAAAATCAGATCAGATAAAGGCACTGGATTTATCAACCATATTATATCTGATTATTGTGCAGCAAATGGAATAGCTCATGAAACATCAGCTGCAAGGACCCCACAACAAAATGTTGTTGCTGAAAGAAGAAATAGGACTCTGAAAGAAGCTGCAAGAACAATGATTTCTGAAGCTGATATACCAAAGAGGTTTTGGGCTGAAGCTATCAACACTGCATGCTACTCTCAGAACAGATCCATACTGACCAAGAATCAAGGCAAAACACCTTATGAGCTATGGAATAAAAGGTAGCCTCTTGTTTCTTTCTTTCGTGTGTTTGGTTGCAAGTGTTTCATACACAATAATGGTAAAGATTAGTTGAAAACTTTTGATAGCAAAACTGATGAAGGAATATTCTTAGGATATTCTGAAGTTAGTAAAGCCTTCAGAGTTTACAACTGTAGGACTCTTATTGTGGAAGAAACACCTCATGTTGTTTTTGGTGAATCTACTTGTGTTCAGAAGAAACAGGAACATGAAATAAGAAATCTGATTAAGAGAATCACCAGACTTAGCCTGAAGAAAAATGATAAAACATCATCTGAGCCTGAAAAGAAGAAGTCAATCACTTTCTATGAATGGAGTGAAACATACTAAGATAAAGAAGCTCAGGATAGAAATACTCAGGATGGTGAAATTCAGGAAAATAATTCTCCACTGAAGGAAAGCCAACACACTGAAGCTGACCAAACTGAACATACACCATTTCAGACTCAGGTATGTAATACCGATGAAGATGTGGTCACAGCTGAGACAAACTCTGAATCTATCAACCAAGGGGGAACAAATGTCTCTGACAATGTTCTGAATGGAATTTCCCCTGAGGAAGATGATTCACTCTCTCATTTTCTGTTGTTCCCTGAGTTTGATGAATTACCTGAACCTAACATTTCTGATGTTGAGGACACTACTGAAGGGGGAACATCAAGGAGAAGATGGTTGGATAGTCATCCTACAAGTCAGATTGTGGGAGATCTATCAGAAGGTGTTAAAACAAGAAGGTTCCATGGAGAAAGTGCTTTGTTCTGCGCTTCCTATCTGAAAAAGAACCTACTGAGATTGAAGAAGCTCTTCAAGATTCATTCTGGATTACTGCTATGCAAGAAGAGCTGAATAAGTTTACTAGAAATGAAGTTTGGGAGTTAGTGGACTGACCTAAGAGGCACAATGTAATTGGAACTAAGTGGGTGTTCAAGAATAAGAGAGATGAAAACAACAACATTGTAAGAAACAAGGCAAGGCTAGTTGCACAAGGTTATTTCCAAGAAGAAGGCTTGGATTATGATGAAACCTTTGCACCTGTTGCAAGATTAGAAGCCATCAGAATGTTTCTTGCATATGCTGCCCACATGAAATTCACAGTCTATCAAATGGATGTGAAAAGTGCATTTCCGAATGGTGTGCTTAAAGAAGAGGTTTACGTGGAACAACCTCTAGGATTTTGTCAGAATGACCAAGTTTACAGGCTCAAGAAAGCCTTGTATGGTCTTAAACAAGCACCCAGAGCATGGTATGATACACTCTCTCAATTTCTTAATGACCATGGTTTTATCAAAGGAACTGTTGATAGAAATTTGTTCAGGACAAAATTTTCTCAGGATAGAATCTGAGACTCAGGACAAATTTTGTCAAGATCAGTATTCAGTAAGGTTTATATATTCAAATAATACTAAAGTTATATTGATACATGCATTAAATTCAGTAGCATTTATTACACAAGAGATTACTCAGTAATCATTTGAAATAAATGACAAAAGGCCTGAATTTTTAAAGCGGGAATGTCTTTGACTAAAGAAAAGACGAACAGTCGCCTCGATTTCCGTGAAACGTCCATTTGTCAACCTATAAACTGCTACTTGCCTATTGCCCAGAAATTTAGCCAAAAATAGCCAATTTCTCGAGATTTTCTTTAAATCCCATATTAAATCTCAAACACTCATTATATTTTCGAGATTTAATCACAACCATTGATCTTTATTTCACAGATTATATATAAGCCAACTGTTAGCCCTCAATTGTTTATTTCTCACATTTAAACGATCAAAATTCCCAAACCCTTAAACCGTCAAATCCTCAAAATTCCAAAACCCTCAAATACTCTACCCAGAAATCGTCTCAAATACTAATAGAAACTCTGTCCAGAGAAGAAATGTTCTTGATCGGCGATGTTGAGTTTTCAAGGACTCGCATCATGTTCAGGAAGCCAAAAGCCCAAAAGAAGAAGGCAATAAGCCAAGGCTCGATGGTTCAGGGGGAACCTGAGGATCAGGACGAGTCTAGTTCTGATCAGGATGATGTTGTGATTGTTGATATTGTCCAGAAATAAGTCAGGACAACACCAGTAAAACATCCTGAAGTGAATAGACTTCTGAAAACTTTTTCGTGCAAGATCAGGTGTGATGGCAGGTAGCCTGATCAGAGTGCGAGTGAATCAATTTGGACTGATATCCAACTTACTGATCGCCTGATGGCATATCAGTTCGGTGTCTATCAGTTTAACTGATGTGCAGAAGTTAGTTTATACCTGTGTGAAAAACCAGTTTATAACAAATCAGATTCCGAAGCTGTTTTCAATTAGCTGACTATGGAGTCAAACTGATCAGAGCAGTAGCTTGGTGCAAGCTGATCCTAACTCAGAATATGTATGCAGATTTAATCAAGGTTGTGTGCAATATAGTGTAAAACAATTAATCAAACAAATAAATGCACACAAGATTTATAGTGGTTCAGACAACTAGTCCTACGTCCACTCTTCCCTATCACAAGGGGCACAAACTTAACCAACTGGACTTAGTTTATTGTGTCAGTCCAACACAGTACACCAATAGATATTTATAGAGTTCTCACTCAACGATCCCAGAAATCAGCACTAGAAACCCTAGTCTGAAATCTTTCAAAACAAACTTAACCTAACTTTGGGTTTTGGTAAAGGTTTGTTGTTGTTCCAACTGGAAATCTATCCTAGTATTTAAGTAGCCTAACAACTAAAGGATGTGATTTCTATGCTAAGAACAATGGGATGAACACTTAAAAATAAACTTCGAGTTTGTGTTCTTCGTGGAAATTTTGCTATAGAATGAGCTTCTTAATAATTTCCGTCCTCCACTATGAAGAGTAATCCCATTATTTATAGACCATGAAATCAAAGAGCCGTTGGAGATCAATTTGAATTTTTGGCTATATTTGGTAGAATTGTAGGATTGATTTGACGTGCTCAGGGACGGCATGGCCGAAAGTGTGAATAGTGTCTTTTGTAGCCGTTTTGACTTTGCAGCGCCGAATCTCGCAGTGTCAGCCTTTTTACGTACGTTTCACGCTCTCATTGGTTAACAAGTACAACACTTCAGCGTTTGTTCCACCAACTAAAGTTTGACATACTTCTTGACCTGAAGGTACGTATGATCTGGTGTAATATTTAGTTAACACCAGGAGTGAGCTGACCTGATCAGATAACTGATCAGTCTATCGGATAGAGTCTTCTGATACAGGTTGTCTTAGCACAACTTGCAGACTTGGCTGATGTAAGTCTTCTGGTCTTCTTGAGTCATCTGATCTTTAGGTCTTCTGACTTTGAGCTTTATGTCTTCACCTGATCATCTGACTTCTTCTTGTCTTCTGACTTGTGTAGTCTTCTGATCATCTGACCTTATCTGGTCGTCTGATAATTTTGACCTGACCTAAACATATTGAGTTCCCCCTCAATATGTAACCTATCTTTTTCATCAGCTATCTATACATTTCAGCTGGTCATCTTAATTTGATTCTAAGTCATC
This sequence comes from Stenogyne calaminthoides, assembly GCA_037126765.1. Taxonomy (NCBI): domain Eukaryota; kingdom Viridiplantae; phylum Streptophyta; class Magnoliopsida; order Lamiales; family Lamiaceae; genus Stenogyne; species Stenogyne calaminthoides. The sequence continues at coordinate 16,979,326 of JBBCBC010000012.1, forward strand.
AGTCAGCTAACAGATCTGACTTGTCCTATTACAATCTGTTTTGGAACTTCCATCAAAACTTAATACAAATTTCCCAACAATTTCCCCCTTTTTGATGGAACCAAAACACTTAATCAGAAAAACAGATGACATAAATAGAAATGCAGATAAAGTAAAATGGTGCACATTTCAGAAGACGATGAGACGTTGTCTTAGAATCAGAAAGATAGAATATTTTATTCAGATAGGAGTGAGCATTACAAATTACATAAAAAGTACCTATCATCTGATTCCAAGTTGTCTTCTTCACACGTGCCTGAACTTTTGAAGTTCTTTGGGAATACCAAACAGCTTGTACATCCTTTGCATCAGCTTGTCCAGATCTTTTCTTTTGTTGATCCCTCATTTCTCAGCAAATGCGTAGTAAGCATTCTTGAATTTTACATGATCGAGCTTGTTATCTTGACGCAGAGGTGGGAGAAGTTGTTCGAAGGGAGGAGCTTCAGGTATCAATGTTATAATCTTTCCTTCCTTCATAACAATCTGGTAGAAGTCTAGGTACTTTGTTTCTAACCAGTTCCGAAATTCATCATCATTTGCAACCTGGTCTTGATGAATCAGAATTCTCTCCAAGATGTATACATCACATAACCATTCTGCTCTGATCTGATCCCATTCTGGAAGCAAATCTGTCCTGACACAGAGGATGTCTTTAATAGGTGCCGAAAAAACTTTCTCTTCCCAAGCAATATCCTCTGCAGCAGCTTCCTTCTTTCTCTTCCTCTGAATGTATGCGGTGTTTAGACCTTTAGCTTCTGCCAACTTCTGCTTCTTAATGGTAGCCTCTTTTATTCCCTGTCTGGTTTGCTCTTGAATTTGTTCAGGAGACATCTGACTTTTGGTAGAGGATAATTGCCCTTGTCTCTGAACTTCAGCAGTAGATTTCATCATCTTGCCCTTCCCTTTATTTCTCTTCAGAGTTTGCTCAGGTTCATCTTGTTCGTCTTCTTCTGCTAGTTTCTTCGCAAGTTCAAGGCTCTTGGTCTGATCATCAGATTCCATCCTTTGCTGTACAGAAGAAGAGAAGTCTTCAATCTTATCCACTCTGGTAGTAACATCTGAAATGGCTATCTTCTGCTCAATGATCTCCTTCCTTTGATCCTTAAGCTCCTTGCTATGTTGCTCCACAGTCTCTTTTAGAACAGCAACATCAGGTGGAGTAACAAGATCAGCAGATGGAGTGGCTTCAGGCAAGTCAGATACAGTGGCTTCTGGTAATGACGCAATGGTTACCACCTTTATATGTTTTCTTCATTCTCTTGTCCTTCCCCCTTTTTGGTTGCATCAAAAAGTTTGGACAGCCTATTATTCAGAGCACTAAACTGCCTTGTCATCTCCTCCATGAGTTCCTCAACAACAAGAGGAGTGATCTGAGCGGTTGCAGAAGGTGCGGGGGCCAGAAATCTTTTAAGAGCAAATTCAATATCCTTCCTGACACGTTCTGTAGAAGCCACAAAATGCTTCCAACCTAGATCCATGTGAGTGTCAATCTTTTCCAGGGATGCCCAGACACTTTCCAGAAGAATCTGTGTTTCACCAAGCATGTCCGTCTGAAGTTTGAGTTTATCAGACTGGAGATTGAGCTTATCAGCAAGAGGGTTAATCATTTGCATCACATCAGAGAGGATAATATTATGCATGTGTTCTCAACTGTTAGCTTTCGTTCTCTGTCAACCAGATTGTTTTGCTCTTCTTCAAAACGCTTCATCAGATCTGCTGTGAGAGCTGTGAATTTTTCTTCAGTGGCAGCCTGTACCCCATCCTAAATTTTCGCAGAACTAAGATCTTGGGTATCGGAGCTCAGCATAGCAGTCTGGTCAGATGTTGATGCCTTGCCAAGCTGGGTCTCATCTACAGCACCCATTCTTGGTTCATCGGCATCTCCCTCAAGATTTGTATGAGAGGGAGGTTCTTCAGTCTCCTCCTTATCTTCAACAATTTCAAACCTGTCATGAATTAACCATCTGATATCATCATCAGAGGCCAACTCAACAACACTTTCAATCCCAGCACTCTCCAAACATTTCATTTCCAGATCCACAAAAAAGTCAGAGCCTAGAGATTCCATGAGGATCAGAAACTCTTCGATGCTTTTCAATCTGATATCTCTCCAGAGCACAATCTCTTCTATCTGGTGCTGGATGCCAGGGTGTTGATCCAAATCTGGGCACAGATCCAGCAGATACTCCTTTATTTGTTGCTTCAGGATATTTATAATAGGACTTCCTGATTCAGGTGAAGCAAGCACGGTTCTGGTGTTGAAATGATTGTGAGAGATGGACATACATTTGTCAGATCTCTCAGGTTCTGGTATCTTTTCTGGAGATTTAGGGTGAGGTGGGGATGTATGTGGTTCACTGGCTGTAGGTTGTTGAGGTTCAGGGTCGTTTGCCACGGGTTGAGGAGGTTCAGATTCCTGTACTGAAGGTTGAGGGGGTTCAGTTTCAATAACTGAGGGTTGAGGGGGTTCAGTAAGTTCAGGTTCAAGGGTTGGGGGAGTGGGATATTTTGGGTGTGGTCTAACTGGTGAGGCTGAGGCTGAGAATGATTTGTGGGGAGAGGGGGGGTGGGGTTGATAGTGATTTTTGAGGAGAGGGTGATGGTGATTTGGAAGTGGGTGTAGGTGATCTTTCTTTTTGGAAGATTTTGCTGAGAGGCAGAGAATCAGATGGTGATTCTCCCTCAGAGTGCTCCACTTCTGTTCCTTCAACAATCCTCTCTCCTTCTCCTTCGAGCATCTGCTCATCCTTACCTCCACTTGCAGTGTGCTCAGAACTGACCATAATCTCCTCTTCTGATTCAATCTGAATCAGCTCCTCCGAACTATGAACTTGCTGAGTAGGACTAGGAGCAGTCTTCAGAGGAGAAGTGACTCTCTTCTGACATTTCGGTTGAGCAACTGGTTTCTTGGCCAGGTCCTTCCTCTTCAACCTTTTTTCTGGGATGACCGTTCCATGCGCTTCTGATTGTATGGAAGAAGCAGTTGCCTTTTCTTTTCCCTTCCCTTCTCCCCTTTGTTTGGGCACATAGGGAGTAGGATCATCATCAGACTGACCAGGTAGAGACTCGTTTTTGCCCAAGATGGCCTTGTGCTTAGCTTGATACACCTTCGTACCATTCTCATTCCATTCATAATCGTTTGGCAGCATGTCTGATAGAATGATCGAGACTTTGTGCATGAAAGAGCACTTGGATGATAAGAACACTTCATTCCTTTCGTTCAAATCGAATTTCCCTGTCTCTTTCCGCAGTCTTGTCTTGAACATACCCAACCAATCCATATCAAGTGTTTTCTTGATGATTGCAGTCATGACACTGATCTTATAAGAGGTGACATCATCAAGACTATAGGTTGAGCACATAATTACCTTCTGCACAATCTCGAAGAGAAGGTGATATTTCCTCTTTAGATAATGAGCTTTGACATTCACTGTATGATCCTTATTCGCTGGTCTCAACAACTTGACTTCAAGAAAATCCTTCTCTCCTACATCAGTTGTGAAGGTTTCTGGATAAATGCTTCCTCGACTGAGACCAAAGATTCTCTGAAGATCATCATTTGTGACTATTATTTCCAATCCTCCAACGGAAGAAATCATATCAGCATCAATATCCTCGTTCTTCTGTAGATTATATAGAAATTCTAGGGCTTCATGAGTGTGGACTACGCTTTGATGTTTATAACAGTATTGTTCAAGACCACACGCTCGCAGGCACTCCAGAATTTCCAACGATTCAGGATCTGAGGTGACTATAAATACTACGTATTTCTCATCAATGATATCCTTCTTCATTGATGCGAAATTGCATATCTTTTTGCCTTGGCCATTTCGTGCAACAAGATGTGCCATTTCTGTATAATAGGCAAATTGATATAAGTTTGAGTGAGATATTTCAATAAACTCAGTCAAACCAACAATCTAATCATGAATTAAGCATGTAAGCATATAGATCAGGGCATTTAATAACATTTATGATTTATAGACACACAACAGCACGATTTGTAAACCTAATAACCACTATGAGGGATTTTATGAAGTACTTAAAAGAAAATTACCAGAAATTGATTCGTAGATTTGAATAATCTTGAAAGTAGAATCAATCGATTTGGATAAAAAATTTCTGAAGATTTTGAAGGTTTGATCTTTTAAGAAACTGATAAGAAGAAAGAGTGGAAAGAGGTTTTCGGAGAATGAGTTGGGTTTATATTATGCGAGGGAAACCTCTTTGCACATCTTCCCATAAGTACTCAAGTATCTGTGTTTCGAAATCAATGGCTGAGATTCATCGGCCATAAAGTGTTTTAATCGAGTGGTTGAGAAAAGTAGTCCTCTCATATTCTAGACGCGAAAACTCGCAATAAATCGCATTAAATACATATTCCCATGTCCGCATTTAATGTTTTGCAGTGCAGTCGTCACAAAGTTAAGAGAACAGTAGTAGTAAAAGCCAATTTATTTAAATAAGGCATATATAAAATGATCAGAAAAAGAGAAATAAGAAACTTATCTGACTGATTGATATTGTAATCAATCAGTTACCACTGTGATCTATTCTGGTTGGCTTGATTACTGTTGACCTTACTGATGGTAGTCTATCCCTTAGTATTTCCCAACAATATTCCACCCATCTGATCAGATCCCTGTTTGATCCAATCTGATACTTATCTGATTCACTAATATGATCCATGTATCTGATCCACTTATCTGATCTACTACAGCATTCAGTAATTCAGTACTTAGGACTAAGGATTTCAGATTTTTCGTTCAGGCCATTCTGATGTTCAGCTGTATGGAACTTCAGTCTTCTTCCATTCAGGCCACTTTTCCTTAGGATTTGTGTCACACTACCGTAAAAGTGTTAATTTCGGGGAGTCAAAAAGTCTCCTCGATTCCCTAAGTAGGCGTGATGTGACAGTTCTCAATGATGGCCTGAATACTTTGTGATATCACACGCCGTAAACTCATCCAACCATCATTCACGTTTTTCTTAAGCGCTGTCCTGGCGGTGCTAATTTCTCTAAAAGGCCTTGAGAAATTAAATTTGCACATCTACCCCTATTTTTCCTCTATAAATAGAACTGGGGTTCTAGGAAAACAACACACCCTTTTCACCATAGTTATCATACTCATCCTGTGCTTCCCTCATTTAAGCTTTCGTTGTCATCGAAGAATACTCATACGATTATTGCCAAGCTTCTCTACCACCAAGGAGGCGGATCTGCTATCGCAACTGAGAAGACACTTCTTCTGACCGTATGCGCCTTGTGCGCCTATCGATATGATGAAATTAACATCACTAGGCTCCATCTGATATGAAACATGAGTTTAGTATCCGATCTTGATCAGACAATACCTGGTCAAGTTATTCTAAACTCAATATTTGCATGCGACACTTGTGTCTGTAAGACACTCGTGTCCTTTTAAGTGCTGGGAGCCCCATTGATTTTAGGACTAGGGGCTTTGGCTTAGAAATTCTTTAAGGGCGCTCTCGCTCTGGCTTAGGATTATTTCAAAGCCTCTCTCACCCCTTTTAGGATTGGGGTTTTAGGGGCATGTTGGTCTCGGTGCTAATGAGTCTCACACGTGTATGGGGGAATACACGTGTTCAGTGATTTTTAAAACTTTTCTTTCACTGAGGTCAGGTGGGTCAGGTTATCCTGATGATTTTGTCCTGAGAAGCACAGATTGCCCTGAGTCAAAGTCTACTGAGACAATGATCCTGAGTTGCTTTCAGAAGCTTCAGATTAGCCCAACTGAGCCTGAGTTTTATCAGAGATCCTGAGGCGCTTGGATCAGATAATTATCTTACTGGACCCTCAGCAGAAAGTTAGTTCGGTTTTGTAACTATCTGTTCTAGCTACTCAAGTGTGCGGAATGGTTGGCCCTAAGTTTATACTCGTTTTAGCTTTGCTGAAAATCTCCCCTTCAATAAAACTGTGATTAAGGCCGTGATCAATTTGATGCAAGTTCAGTGGATTGGTTCCAACCAATATCGATGAATTATGCTTTTCAAAGAAAATATGCAATGATAATAATGCAAAGACAAAAAAACAAAACAACACAAAGAATTATAGTGGTTCGAGACACAAGCTCCTACGCCCACTCTCTAAATCTTCGAGAGAAATTCCTTAACCACTTCCTAAAAAAGCTTTACGGCTAACTCACATCGTAGCTTACTCGCTTTTTCTACCTTGAGTTTTAAAGTGACTCACTGCACTTACTAACTCAAACACACACAAGTGTTCGACTACCACAAGTAGCTTACTAACTTCTTCTCTAGAGTTTTTAAATTTAACTCATCGTAGCTTACTAACTCTTTACAACTCCAACTCACCAACAAAACACATACAAACTACCTTAACAAAGGGTTTGGGTTTCTGGTTGGTTTCCAACTAGGTGAGATATCCTTTACAATAAGAACGAATGCAAAGGCTAGGATATCTCTTCTAAGCTTTGGATATATCTATCACTCTAGGCTTAGAATAGTGAGCTTTCTCCAATGTGAAACACTTGGAAAATTCTAGGGTTTTCGAGTGCTTCAATTTGCAATAATACGAATGAGCTCTTGAGTTGCTTTGAAATTTCCCGTGACCTCTCAGTGTAAAGGGTCACTAGTATTTATAGGCAACTTCACCAAGGTCGCTCTCGAAAAACTATCCGTTGGAGGAGATAGCTTCATGAGTTTCCTCTTATGGTGTTTGATGAACGACTATATTTAGGGTTTGAATACTCCCTTGCATGTTTTAGGAAATATGCAGTCATGTAGCCAATCACCAATTTTTGAAGTCTAGAACATAGTACTTACTGACATGATTCAGAGTCCTATCGCTTTCAGTGTCAGTAAAGTACAATGTTTCTTCCTCTGATTGGTTTTTGTCTTCAGTAAATGTAGACAAACCTAACGACCCTTTTTGGTCAATCTCTCTGAATTAGATAACCTTAAACAACACTTAATCTTAGTTCCTTTTGTCTGCGTATGAATGTTTTGGGCAATATCTACTTTTCTGAATATTTATGGTTTTCTCAGTTTTGTAGTCTTCAGATAGATATTATTGATTGCCTCAACATTCGAATCTTCAGTTATCTTGAGTCTTCAATAACTCTTTGGTCTTGATTATCTTACGAGTCTTCGGTGTCTTGACAACTTCTTGAGTCTTGATGTCTTGATGACATCTTGAGTCTTGATGTCTTGATAACTTCTTGAATCTTGATGTCTTGATGACATCTTGAGTCTTGATGTCTTTAGCGACTTCTTGAGTCTTGATGTCTTGACGACTTCTTGAGTCTTGATGTCTTGATGACTTACCGAGTCTTCAGTGTCTTCAATGACATCTTTGAATCTTGATGTCTTGATAACTTCTTGAGTCTTGATGTCTTGACTTCTTGAGTCTTGATGTCTTTAGCGACTTCACAAGTCTTGATGTCTTGACGACTTCTTTTTGAGTCTTGATGACTTACCGAGTCTTGATGTCTTGATAACTTACGATCTATATCTGGCGGTATACATGGTGCGAGATAACTTCACGAATATTCTATCTTTTGAATCGACTCGATCTATCTAGATTATCTGAACATGTCATACTCGGGGGTTTTGGGATCTAATCAAAACTTCTTTATTAAATTCATCTCCCAACAATTTCCCTTTTTTGATGCCAAAAACCATCTTGTTACAAAAACCTAACCTATACTCAGGTTTCAGTTTGTCTATTACAATCCAAAATGGTAATTCTCCCAACAATTTCAAAACATAAGGCATATCAAACATAAAAGACATGTAAAAAGATAATGAGATATTATCTTTGAGCATAAAGATAAAAATTTTCATTGATGTAAGATAAGAGTTACAGATTACAATGAAAATCAAAAACAAAAAAACAGAAGTACAAAATCCTCAGTCTTCTTCTACTTCATCCTCTGGCACTTCCAGGTTGAACATCCCATAGTATCTCTTCTTCAGTTCATCGCTTGCTTTGATGATATCAGGGTGGCATATTGAGTTATCTCCTGAGAAATGACTGTTTCATTCACATAGCCATTCTCAAGTCTAGGAGCTGGGTAAGTGTATGGACCAGGGGCTACTATCTGAGTATTTCCTTCATCTGCCAAGTTGATCCAACTTTGCAGGTACTTAGGATAGAATGTCAGTAAAGTACTCAATGAAGGTTTCATTCATATCCGAGCTGCTCCCCCTCCATTCTCTCAGAATATCATAATAGAACCAGAAGGTTCTCTTGATCTCCTCCCATACATCATTGAACTGAATAGGCATCCATTTGTCAATGTGCGGCCATTTCTGAGTTTTCTCTGTACCCCTCCTTTTGCTCAAAAACTTCTTAAAACCACTTCTTTTCTGCTCTTCTTCTTTCTTTTTCCTGATCACAGGAACACCTGACACAGAAGCAGCAGTCTTCTTCTCTTTTTCGATTTGAAGGGTTTTCAGAGTTTTCTTGGTATTGAAGACTTCTTTCTGAATTTCAGTTTCTAATTTTTCAGCTTCTTCCTCAGATTCTTCAAAATCCATTATCAATTTCCTCTGAGTAGGTTTAGAAGCTTTAGCTCTTTTCTTTTTTTATTGCTCCACAAATGTAACAGCCTTTCTCTTTTCAGGTCTGACTTGATCATCACCGGCTTTGCTTGTCTCAATTATCCTTCTATCACTAAGTTTCTCATAAATTACTTCCTGAATAGTTTGCTCAGATATTTGAGTGTAGATAGGTTTCTCAGCTACTTTGAACTTGAGCTTCTTAGTGGCTTCAACTTCTTTTAAGGCATCAGCAATTTTCTTTCTTTCAGCTTCTTTCTGGGCCTTTTTCTTCAAGGTTTGTGCCAACAACTCACTTAGTTTGCCACCAGGCCTTTCCCCCTTTTTGGCACCATACCTTGGGAGTAGTTGAGTCAGTGCAGTATCCATATGGTATTGCTCTTTGCTTATACTTCGCACTTCCCCTGCCAACTGATCATGCTCATCCTCTAGCCTTCTCATGTAATTTTTAGCCATTGAGAGCTCTTCTGAAAGAGGTGCAAACTGATTTGAGAAGACATCATGCATCATCTCTGTCATCTTGGTCATGAGCATAGAGCCCATTTCCTCAACAGCTGTCTTGATCATGAGATCATTCTTCTCAACCAGCTTGGCTTAAAGATAGGCAGTTCTTTCATGATACATCTGCTTCATCTCTGCATTGAGCTCAGTTTTGACTACATCAATCTTTCCTTCCAAAGTAGTCATTTTATCTGTAAGAGTTGTTTGTAGTTGTAGCATGTCTAATGATGAACTCAGATTTTCCAGCTTTTGAGATTGGCTTGCCTAGGTTTCTTCAATTTGAGTCACTTTTTCAACTATTGGCACCACCTTCTCCAATTTATCCAGGATAGGACTGAAATCAATTTCTGGAGTTTGTACAACTTTTTCCAACTGAGCTGGGTTCTCCAACTGAGCCTCAGTCTGCATATCAGACATAACAGATTTAAAGATAGGAACTTCAGTAGCTTTGGCATAATGTTTAATAGTGTCGAAAGATACCTGAAGAGTGCTAACTTCAATCTGAGGATGTGTGATATCAGTCTGTGCATCATCAATGTCCTTCTCCATCTGACTTTGTTTTTCAGCATCATCTTGTTTGTCACCCTCTTTACCTTGATCCTCATCTCCTTCTGGATTCATAGAACTGGAGGTATCAACATCAGCTTTCCTTTTCTCAGCCACCTTTCTCTTTACTAGCTCATCTAAGTCAGCAATTTTCATTCTGAGCTTGGTCTTCCTGAACCCAGAGAACTCTGTCAAAACAGCAGTCTCAACATTCCACCAATTTTCTCCTCTGAAGGAGGATATATTCAATATCTCCGGAAGAGTCTGATTCAGGATGTAGACCGTGGTTCTGAGTCGGAAGAAAAGATCCTGAAGGTCAGGATATGCGCTTAGCTCAGGGTACTTATCAAGAATGAATTGTTCTCCCTTTCTGCGCCACTCAGTTTCTTCTGCCTCTCCCTTCTTCAACTTTGGGCTCTCAGGGACAGTAGGATCGGATTGTATGAGTTCTGGTGCTGATGGATCAAGAAATGGTTCATTCAGGAGTGCATCCAAATTCAGAAATTCCTGAGGTTCAGACTGATCTGAAGTCTGAACAGGTCTCTCTTCAGTAGGAATCTGAGGTCCCTTGAAGATTTCCTGAGAAATTTTATCTGAGCTCAGAGAAGTTCTGAGTACCTCAGAGAAAACCTGTTCCTCAGTTTCTTGATCCTGCGTAATTGTCACAACCTGAGCAAGAACCTGAAGTGGAGATTTCAGCCATTGTTGGCCTTTAGGTTGAGTTTCTTCAGTGTCACTGACCTCCTCCTCAGTAATAGATTGAAGCTTTCTGCGTTTCTGAGGAGCCAGTGTTTTCTTCTTCAGATTCTCTCCTTTCTCTCTTTTAACTTGCATCAGGGCTTTCCCCCTGGCTTGTTTGGCTTCAACAGCTTCTTCTTCAGCAATCTCCTCCTGAGACTCAGAGCTTTTCTCTTTCTTTCATTTCAAAGTCTTCTTTGTTGGTGGTTTGAACATGATTTTTTACTTTGGAAAGGATGTGGAATTGGCAAAGATGTCCTCCTCTTCTCTGCACATTTCCAAGATAAATGCAATCTTGGTTGCATGTAGAATCTTTCCTTTGACAACTACAGAGCCATTCACCTTCTGAACTTGTTTGGCTTGATCACTCACCACCTTGATCAAATAGTGCAACCAGTTGAATGCCGTGGAAGGTGAATCTTCAATTGCCACCATTAGCCTTAACTTAGGCGTGCTTATCTGTTCAAAGCTGTCAGATCTACTCATGATGCATTTGCTTACAATATCCAACAATACTCGATATTTAGGCTTCAAATGCCTCTTATTCAGAGTAGCTTCAAACTTTACTGGATGCTCTATAATTTTATCCAGATATTCTTACTCCCTACCCATCATGTATACCGTAGGGCCTTCACCTCTATCGCTTAACTCATATATGGCATTAAGATTCTTAGGAATAATATATAATTCCCTAACAAAATTCACATATTTTGAACTATGCTCCAAATGCGAGACAGTAATATGAGATTCTATGCAATTCACATCATCTAACTTCAAATTAGAGATAAACCCAATTACCTCTTTCGCATATTAGGCCTCTGGTTGATTCGCGACCAGGCAAGTAAGCTTTGCCAAATGAATCATATGCAACGCCTCCTCTTCGTGAGTTGCATTGGATGAGCTTTCGAGAGAGACGACATATTCGTACCAAGGTTTATTGGAAATGGCGAGCTTGTCGTATACATAAAATGTCATTTTTGGAGAATTTTTGTAGAAGGGTTTTGAGAAGATGAAAATTTATGGGCAATCGAGTGTTTTTGAAGCAGAGTGTTTGAAGATGAAGGCTTTTTGGAATCAGGCTTTTAAAGATATTTTTTCAAAGGATATAGGATTTTTGATTTATAGAAAATCACGTAGATGAAAAAATCGACGGTTGAGATTAAAAACCGACTAAATCGGGTATATGAAAGGACGATTTCACAAATACAAAGCCGCCAATTTATCCCTATTGGTGATTAATGAACAGTGCATTTAATTACTGTTCCAACAGACCATTGACTTTCCTCGTGTATTTCAAAGGTCCCGCCCAATTTATTTCTTCAAGTGTTTTGTCATTTATTGCCAATGATTACTGAGATTCAGTTAGACAATAAATGTGTTTCATGAGTCAATACTTCTTCAGACTAATTTCCTCCATCAGTCTTACTGAGTTTTGACCTTGATAAAATGTCGATAATATCTTGAAGTAATTGATCTTGATAAAAAATCGAGATAATATCGAGTCTTGATCTTGATAAAAAGTCGATAATATCTTGAGTAATGATCTTCAGGATAACTGAGTTTCCCAAGACTCAGTGTTCAGTACTCTCAATTTTATCCTGAGTTTTTCAGAAAAAAAAACCTGAGAAAACTTCGTGCATCCGAAAACCTTCAATTTTTTGATTTGCTTTATTCACCGGATCCAACATACCTAATTCAATCGATAGTTCACGAAATCTTGATTCAAATTAAAAGGTTTAGTCAAGATATCGGCTTATCAATCGATGAATTTTCTCCATTCGATGTCTTTCTTCTCAACATGATCTCTGATGAAGTGATGTCCGATATCAACATGCTTACATCGGTGTGCAATCTGAGATTTTGTGTAATAGTAATTGCACTATTATTATCACAAAATATAGGTACTTCATTGGCTATAATCTTATAATCCCTCAATTGTTGTCTCGAGCGAAAGAATTGCATGCTGTGACTTCATACCCATGTATTCACCCGATAATCTTGGTTGCTCTTGAGGTTTGTTTCTTTGAAAACCATGATATCGGTTTACTTCCAAGAAATTGACAAGTTCTGTGGTAGACTTCTGTCAATTCTACATCCTCCATAATCGACATCTCAATAACCGCTAATTCAAGGTTATCATCAATCGGATACCATAATCCTCTATTCACAGTGCCTTTAAGATATTTCAGAATCTTTTTGGCAGCCTCCATGTGACTAGCCTTAGGATTAACATGGTATCTTGCACATATTCCAACAACAAATGTAACATCAGGCCTACTTGCTGTGAGATATAGCAGTGATCCAATGATCCCTCTATAATCAGTGAGATTTACTGATTTACCTTCAGGATCAGGATCCATCTTGTAGTTAGTATTCATAGGAATTCTAACTGCATTGCAATTCTGTACACCATACTTTGCAATCAGATCTCTGGTGTATTTTGCTTGATTGATGAAAATTCCTTCCTTAGTTTGTTTCACCTGAAGTCCAAGAAAGAAATTCATCTCCCCCATCATTGACATCTCAAACTTTCCTTTCATCAGGGTAGAAAACTTTTCACACAACTGATGATTTGGAGATCCAAATATGATGTCATCTACATAAATCTGAACAAGTAAGATGTATTTCCCATCTTCTATCCTGAACAGAGTCCTATCAACAGTTCCTTTGATAAAACCATGGTCAGTAAGAAACTGAGAAAGGGTATCATACCATGCTCGGGGTGCTTGCTTAAGACCATACAAGGCTTTCCTGAGCCTGTAAACTTTGTCATTCTATCTCGAAACCGGGAGGTTGTTCCACATAAACCTCTTCCTTAAGCACACCATTCGAAAAATGCAATTTTCACATCCATCGATAGATCGAATTTCATGTGGGCGACATATGCAAGAAACAATCGATGGCTTCTAGTCTTGCAACAGGTGCAAAGGTTTCATCATAATCCAAGCCTTATTCTTGGGAATAACCTTGTGCAACTAGCCTTGCCTTATTTCTCACAATGTTGTTGTTTTCATCTCTCTTATTCTTGAACACCCACTTAGTTCCAATCACATTGTGCCTTTTAGGTCTATCCACTAGCTCCCAAACTTCATTCCTTGAGAATTGATTCAAATTTTTTCTTGCATAGCGAAGAATCCAAAATGAATCTTGTAGAGCTTCTTCAATCTCAATGGGTTCTTTTTTCGGATAGGAAAGCAGAAACAAAGCACTTTCTCCATGGAACCTTCTTGTTTTGACACCATCGATAGATCACCCACAATCGACTTTTTAGGATGACTATCCAACCATTTTCTCCTGGATGTTCCCCCTTTAGTAGTATCCTCAACATCAGAAATGGTAGGTTCAGGTAGTTCATTAAATTCAGGGAACAACAGAAAAGGAGAAAGAGAATCATCTTCCTCAAGGGAAATTCAATTCAGAACATTGTTAGAGAAATTTGTTCCCCATTGGTTGATAGATTCAGAGTTTGCCTCAGCTGCGACCACATCTTCATCGGCATTACATACCTGAGTCTGAATTGGTGTATGTTTAGATTGGTTAGCTTCAGTGTGTTGGCTTTCCTTCAGTGGAGAATTTCCATCCTGAGTCTCACCATCCTGAGTTTTTTCATCCTGAACTTCTTTGTCTGAGTCAGATTCACTCCATTCATAGAAAGTGATTGACTTCTTCACTCCATTCATAGAAAGTGATTGACTTCTTCTTTTCAGGTTCAGAGGATGTTTTATCATTCTTTTTCAGGCTATGTCTGGTGATTCTCTTGATCAGTTCTCCTGAGTCATGCTCCTATTTCTTCTGAACACAAGTAGATTCATCAAAAATAACATGAGGTGTTTCTTCCACAATAAGAGTCCTGCAGTTGTAAACTCTGAAGGCTTTACTGACTTCAAAATATCCTAAGAATATCCCTTCACCAGCTTTGCTATCAAAAGTTTTCAACTGATCTTTACCATTATTGTGTATGAAACACTTGCAACCAAACACACGAAAGAAAGAAACAAGAGGCTTCCTTTCATTCCACAACTCATATGGAGTTTTTCCTTGAATCTTGGTTAGCATGGATCTGTTTTGAGAGTAGCATGCAGTGTTGATAGCTTCAGCCCAAAATCTCTTAGGAATATCAGCTTCAGCAATCATTGTCCTTGCAGCTTCTTTCAGAGTCCTATTTCTTCTTTCAGCAACACCATTCTGTTGTGGGGTCCTTGCAGCTGATGTTTCATGAGCTATTCCATTTGCTGCACAATAATCAGATATGATATGATTGATAAACTCTGTTCCTTTATCTGATCTGATTTTGACCACACTCAGATTCTTTTCAGTACTGAGCCTTTTCAGTAGTTCAGGCAGTTTTATCTGAGTCTCTTTCTTACTGAGTAAGAATATGACCCATGTGTATCTAGAGTAGTCATAAACTACCACAAGTGTGTATTTTCTGCCATTAGTGCTCACAGGTGTTACTGGACCAAAGAGATCCATATGTAACAGTTGTAGTATTCTATAAGTAGAAACATCTACTTTGCTTTTGAAAGATGCTCTAATTTGTTTTCCTTTCTGACAAGCATCACATACATGATCTTTATTGAACACTTCATTGGGTAACCCCCTTACAAGTGCTAATCTTGCAAGTTTGTTCAGGGTTTTGAAGTTTAAGTGATTCATTCTTTTGTGCCACAACTAACTGGTATCAGTGGAACTTTTTGCAACCAAACATGTATCTTTAGGAGTTGAACTCCAATCAGCAAGATACACATTTCCTTTTCTAGTACCAGTCAGTAAAATGTGAAGTATTGTCTTTTACATAACATATGTTCTTTGAGAACTCAACACTAAATCCTTTGTCACAGAATTGACTGATAGAAAGCAAGTTATGCTTTAGACCAGACATATATGAAACACCATGGATATGAACAGAGTCAACTTCAAGAGTTCCATATCCTTCAGTTTGTCCTTTGGAATTGTCTCCAAATGTGATTTGAGGGCCTTTTTGCTCAACATAGTCAGTGATTAGTTGCTTATATCCTGTCATATGTCTTGAACATCCACTATCCAGATACCATACAGAAGGAGCCAATTCATTTCCACTCATCAGTGCTATGTTGTTTTCATTCAGTCCAGTGCCCTTTTCTTTCACCTGAAAAATAGATCAGTTCTTAGGTACCCATTTGGTGTAGGGTCCTACCAGGTTAGTTGTACCTTTTGGAACCCAAATCTGCCTAACAACTCTAATTACTTTAGAGTGGCTGATTTGTCTCCCATAAATATCTACATACACATTCACCACCCTAGGAGCCTTGGCAGTATCCTGTGCATGAGTGCCAGCCTTAGCATGAACATGAGCCTTAGAGTTCTTCTTGGGTTCAGGCCTTTTGTTCAAGTGCCTTAGCTTTTGTGCAACTGGTCTCTGTCTCTGCTGACTTGGGTTCAGGAAACCTTTACCCTTAGGCAAGTGGGGCTTAGGTTGCCTGTACTGAAATTGGGGTCCTTCAGTAATCTGAGGACTTGGTCTTTTCAGTTGAGAATATCTCTGTTGAGTGTTTCTCTTCTGAAAATTCCCCTGATGGTTCAGTGCAGATCTCTTTAGGTTGGTATTCTTAGCCTGAGGCTTTGAAGTACTGGCCTGAAGATTTCCTAATGAGTGTTCAGGTTTTCTAGCCTTTTCCTGAGGTTTGGGCTTTCTTCCCTGAACCTTCAGTTTTTCTGAAACCATAGGTCCTTTACCCTTGTCTAAAACTCTGGGCAGTTCTTCAGTAAGAATATTAGATGCCACTGGTTTAACAAAAATAGTCTTGATGCTACTAGAAGTAGCATTCAGAAAACCTTGTGAGGTTCCCCCTGGAATGTATCCCAATCCAACTTTTATAGTTGTAGGTCTTTGATAACTCTGAATTTCATCTATCACTTTAGATGCAGAATTCAATAGAGATAACTTTCCTTTTTCACTATCCTCACATTTCTTTAGAGTTTCATGCTTCTCAAAGAGGTCATTGAACTCTGTTCTGATAAGTTGAATCTCTTTAGTGGATTTCTCTAATTTTCCATTCAGGATCTCTATCACCTTCTCTTTTTCTGAGAGTTGTACTTTCAGAACATCCAGTTCATCAGTAGTTCCCATCAATTGAGAATTGATCTCAGCATTTTTAGAGTCTTTCCACTTCAGATTCTCAGCAGTCAGTTCCTTGTTCTGCTCTTGAGTTCAATGAGTAGTTCTTGTAACACAGAATAGTCCTTCATAAGATTCTCAAATGAATCCATAAGGTCAAAGTTACTGTTTACAGTAGAACTTGAGAACTCATGTGCTTGTGTAGGAGCAACAACAGAGATAGAAGAATTTACCTCCTCCACAGCCATAAGACAAATATCATCACTATCACTATCTGAGAAAATCTCATCTGAGGAACTAGAACCTTCTTCAGGATGTTCTTCTTCCTCAGCAATCATAGCTTTCTTGCTGGAGATCTTCTTGTCTCTCTTGGCTTGTCTTTCCTTTCTTTCTTTAGCACTCAGCTCAGGACAGTCATATTGAAAGTGTCCTTTTTTCTGAAAGTTGTAACATCTGTTGGTATCATCATCCTGATCACTTTCCTCCTTGGTTTTGGAGTTCTTCTTCTTGGATGAGGATCCTTCAGCTTTCTGGTCCTTTCTTTTCTCAGTGTATCTGTCCTCAGCTTCTGAGTCTTTCTTGTACTTGTGATTCCTGTAATATTTCTTATATTTCCCATATCTACTATTGAGTCTTTCAAACCTCCTTGCAACCAGTACTAGCTTATCCTCCTGCTCATCCTGATTTTTGGCAAGTGAGTTCTCAGACTCTCTAGACTTACAGGATTTGTCTTTGGCTTTGAAAGCCACATTCTTGCTAGATGAAGAATCATCTTTGCTGTCAGATTTCTTAGTTTTCTTGTCAATCACAAACTCATAAGCTTTCAGTTCAGAGAAAACTTGTTCATATGGCATGGAATCAATATTTTTGGTGTTTTCAATTACCACAGCATGTACATCCCATTTCTTAGATAATCCTCTAAGAATTTTTAGTGCCACTTCTCTCTGTGGGTATCTTTTCCCAAGAGCACTCAGATCATTCATGATGCTAGTGAATCTGACCTCAAGTTTGTCAATGGATTCACTATCTTCCATTTCAAAGCTATCAAACTTTCCAATAGTAACAGAAAGTTTGTTTTCCATAATATGATCTGTGCCTTGACACATAACAACAAGTGTGTCCCATATTTCTTTTGCAGTTTCACAGTGAGAAATCATCCCCATAACACCATCATTAATAGTGCTATACAAAGTATCTTTAGCAATGTAGTCCAGATTGACTAACTTTCTCTCATCAGGAGTAAGTTGATCATCAGACTTTGGAAATTCATCTCTGGGATCATTCCTCTCAGTATCAGTGATTCTGGGATTCACAACAGTAAATTTGAATGGTCCTTCAGAAACCACTCTCCACATTCTTTCATGTTCTGAATACAGATGAGCCTGCATTCTCAATCTCCATAGGTCATAGCTCTCAACAGAGAACATAGGAAGTTTCTTAGAAGGCACGATGACTGAGCCTTGTAAGATATCAGCAAACAGATCTATTCAGTAGACCACCAAAGTCTTTCAGCAAAATAGACTATGGCTACCAAAGAAAGTGGTCAAAATGAACCACTGCTCTGATACCACTTGTTGGTCCCGTTGCTAACGAGTCTCACACGTGTATGGGGGGTGGGGAATACACGTGTTCAGTGATTTTTAAAACTTTTATTTCACTGATGTCAGGTGGGTCAGGTTATCCTGATGATTTTGTCCTGAGAAGCACAGATTGCCCTGAGTCAAAGTATACTGAGACAATGATCCTGAGCTGCTTCCAGAAGCTTCAGATTAGCCCAACTGAGCCTGAGTTTTATCAGAGATCCTGAGGCGCTTGGATCAGATAATTATCTTACTGAACCCTCAGTAGAGTTAGTTCAGTTTGGTAACTATCTGTTCTAGCTACTCAAGTGTGCGGAATGGTTGGCCCTAAGTTTATATTCGTTTTAGCTTTGCTGAAAATCTTCCCTTCAATAAAACTGTGATTAAGGCTGTGATCAATTTGATGCAAGTTCAGTGGATTGGTTCCAACTGAATATCAGTGAATTATGCTTTCAGTGAAAACATGCAACAAATAATAATGCAGTACAAAAAGCAAAACAACACAGCAATTATAGTGGTTCAGAGACTCAAGCTCCTATGTCCACTCTCTCTGATCTTCAGAGAAATTCCTTAACCACTTCCTAAAGCTTTCTGGCTAACTCAGTGTAGCTTACTCGCTTTTCTACCTTGAGTTTTCTGGCTTACTCACTGCAGCTTACTAACTCAAACACACACAAGTGTTCAGACTACCACAAGTAGCTTACTAACTTCTTCTCTAGAGTTTTCTGGCTAACTCACTGTAGCTTACTAACTCTTTACAACTCCAACTCACCAACAAAACACACACAAACTACCTTAACAAATGGTTTAGGTTTCTGGTTGGTTTCCAACTAGGGTGAGATATCCTTTACAATAAGAACGAATGCAAATGCTAGGATATCTCTTCTAAGCTTTGATATATCTATCACTCTAGGCTTAGAATAGTGAGCTCTCTCCACTGTGAAACACTTGGGAAATTCTAGGGTTTTCGAGTGCTTCAATTTGCAATAATACGAATGAGCTCTTGAGTTGCTTTGAAATTTCCCGTGACCACTCAATATAAAGGGTCACTAGTATTTATAGGCAACTTCACCAAGGTCACTCTTGAAAAACTATCCGTTGGAGGAGATAGCTTCATGAGTTTCCTCTTATGGCGTTTGATGAACGACTATATTTAGGGTTTGAATACTCCCTTGCATGTTTTAGGAAATATGCAGTCATGTAGCCAATCACCAATTTTTGCAGTCTGGAACATAGTACTTACTGACATGATTCAGAGTCCTGTCGCTTTCATTGTCAGTAAAGTACAATGTTGTCTTCCTCTGATTGGTTTTTGCCTTCAGTAAATGTAGACAAACATAACGGCTCTTTGGTCAATCTCTCTGAATGAGATAACCTAAAACAACACCTAGTCTTAGTTCCTTTTGTCTACATATGAATGTGTTGGGCAATATCTACTTTTCTGAATATTTACGTTTTTCTCAGTTTGATAGTCTCCAGATAGATATTATTCAGTGCCTCTGAACATTCGAGTTATCTTGAGTCTTCTTGAGTCTTGATAACTCTTTGGTCTTGATATCTTGAGTCTTGATGTCTTGACAACTTCTTGAGTCTTTAGTGTCTTCAGTGACATACTGAGTCTTCAATGTCTTCAGTGACTTACTGAGTCTTTAGTGTCTTCAGTGACATACTGAGTCTTCAGTGTCTTTAGCGACTTACTGAATCTTCAGTGTCTTCAGCGACTTACTGAGTCTTCAGTGTCTTTAGTGACTTACTGAGTTTTCAGTGTCTTCAGTGACATACTAAATCTTCAGTGTCTTCAGTAACTTACTGAGTCTTTAGTGTCTTCGGCTTTTCTTGAGTCTTGATGTCTTGGCTCTTGAATCTGCGGTGTCTTGATGACTTCTTGAGTCTTGACTTCTTGAGTCTTGATGTCTTGATGACTTCTTGAGTCTTGATGTCTTGATAACTTACGATCTATATCTGTTGGCTATACATGGTGCAGATAACTTCCTGAATAATCTATACTAAATCATGACTCATTCTATCAAGATTATCCTGAACATGTCATACTCAGAGGTTTTGGGATCTAATCAAAACTTCTTTATTAAATTAATCTCCCAACAGGGCATTTGGCTTTAAAATCTTTAAAGCCTCTGTCACCCCTCCTAGGGTTAGGGTTTAGGGTTTATCTTACGACCTCTGGGTCAATTGTAATGAACTTGTAATGTAAATCTGACCTCCGGGTCTTTATCAATGAAAAGTTCTTTTATTTCATTGTTGTGTTGACTCTTTTACCTTATGCAATTATAGCTTTAATACTTGTGTAACTTGCTTGTTGAACCTTGCTTAAATCGACTCATAAGGTTTGAAACAACCAATCTGATCAGTTCTTTGACTGATCTGATAAGACCATTTCTGATCAGTTCCTTGACTGATCTTCTGATAAGTTGAGATGCCTTGCCCAACTGATCCTTCTTAACCTGGTTAGTCTTTCAACCAGCTAGTCTTGGAGACCAATCCACCAAACATTTCTGGTCCACTTTCTCCAAGGTCCAGAAGCCCTAGCTCATTACAGAGTTCTCTGAATCTGACTTCAGCTAGTGGCTTGGTTAAGATATCAGCTTTCTGTTTATCAGTATGGATCTTTTCCATTCTGATGTTCTTCTTTTCAACATGATCTCTTATAAAATGGTGTCTGACATCCACATGCTTGCATCTTGTATGTAGAACAGGATTCTGAAAGTGATTGCAATTGCACTATTACTTTCACAGAATATAGGTACGTTCGTAGCTACAATGTTATAATCCCTCAGCTACTGACTAAGCCAGAGCAGTTGGGAACAACAGCTTCCTGCAGCCATATATTCTACTTCAGTAGTAGATGTTGCAACTGATGTGTGCTTCTTTGAAAACCAAGAGATCAGTTTACTACCTAAAAACTGACATGTACCTGAGGTTGATTTTCTGTCTATTCTGCAACCTCCATAATCAGAATCAGAATACCCACTAAGCTCTAGATTATCATCTGATGGGTAGAATAAACTAAGGTTTACTGTCCCCTTCAGATACTTAAGAATCCGCTTAACTGCTTCCAGGTGGCTTTGCATTGGATTTGCCTAAAATCTGGCACATACACCTACTGCAAAGGTTATGTCTGGTCTGCTGGCTGTCAGGTGTAGTAGAGATCCAATGAGAGCCCTATATTCTTTATGATTAGTTTTCTAACCATTCTCATCTGGATTCATCTTGAATCTAGTCATCATAGGAATTCTGGCTTCCTTACAATTTTGAACTCCAAACTTAGCCAACAAATTCCTAATGTACTTCGCCTGGCAGATGAATATTCCTTCTGTACTTTGCCTAACTTGTAAACCTAGAAAATAATTCATCTGACCCATCATGGACATTTCTAACTTCCCTTGCATCAGATTGTTGAATTTATCACATAAGCTCTTGTTGGGAGATTCGAAAATGATATCATCCACATAAATCTGAACCATCAGAATATCTTCTCCATCTTCTATTATAAATAAGGTTCTGTCCACTATTCCTTTAGTGAATCCACTGTCTATCAAGAACTGAGAGAGTGTATCATACCAGGCTCGAAGAGCTTGTTTCAGGCCATAAAGAGCTTTTCTTAAATGGTACACCTGGTTGCCTTTTTCAAAGCCAGGAGGTTGTTTAACATAAACTTCCTCAGCTAGTACCCCGTTTAAGAATGCACTCTTTACATCCCTCTAATACACAATAAACCCTCTGTGGGCAGCATATGCCAGAAACAGCCGAATGGCTTCCAGGCGAGCGATTGGTGCAAAGGTATCATAACAATCAATTCCTTCTGATTGTGAATACCCCTTAGCAACAAGTCTTGCCTTATTTATGGTTATGACATTATTCTCATCTCTCTTGTTCTTGAATATCCACTTTGTGCCATTCACATCTTGATGGGTTGGTCTGTCCACCAGTTTCCAAACCTGATTCCTTTCAAACTGCTCTAACTCTTCTTGCATGGCTAGAATCCAGTTTGCATCCAGTAGAGCTTCTTCTATTTCTGTTGGTTCCTTCAAAGACAGATAACAACAATACATGACACTTTCACCAATCTGATGTCTAGTTCTGACTCTATCAGATGGGTCTCCAAGATTCAGATCAGTTTGATGACTTGTTACCCAGGTCCTTCTTTTCTGATTTGCATCAGTTTGGAGAGCATTATCCTCTTCTGATAGTAGTTCATTACTAGTGATTGGGAGTGGTGCAGAAATATGTTCCACTTGACATGGACAAGTCTCAGCTGATGCTGGAATCATCATGTGTTGATGTTTGTCCGTAGGAACTTCAGGTGTACCCCCTGAACCAGATGGTTCAAGAATCGAGCTACTCAACAAATCTTGTTAACTGGTTCAAGGAAAGGTACGATTTATACTGCAGATTGGAACAGTTGTCCAAGAAATGCATGCCTGATTGTTAAGAGTTCCAAAAGTAGCAGTTGGCTCTGGCATAAGAGAATGAGCCATCTAAACTTTAAAACTCTTAACAAGATAGCAAGGATGTCCTTGGTTGAGGGACTCCCGAATGAGGTATTCTCTAAGGATCAGACATGTGTCTCATGTCAGAAGGGAAAACAGGTAAAAGCCTCATTCAAGGGAATCCCTGGACCAGCATCAAGCAGAGTATTGCAACTGCTCCATATGGACTTATTTGGACCAGTTACACCAGTTAGTCTCAACGGACGCAAGTACACCCTGGTGATTGTGGGTGATTATTCCAAATTTACTTGGGTGGTATTATTACATAAGAAGAATGAGACAACAACAAAGATACCCGAGCTGCTCAGAAAATTACAAAATGAGAAGGGTGTCAGTATAGTAAAAATCAGATCAGATAAAGGTACAGAATTTTTGAATTTCTTTATTACTGATTTTTGCACTAAGTTTGGTATACAACATGAGACATCAGCTGCAAGAACGTCACAACAGAATGGAGTTGCAGAACGGAGAAATAGAACACTCAAGAAGCTGCTCGCACTATGTTAGCTGAACATGCAACACCAAGCCATTTCTGGACAGAAGCCATCAATACTGCATGCCACACTAAGAACAAATATTCTTTGACTAAGACTCACTACAAAACTCCCTATGAATTGTGGAAGGGCATAAAACCTCGTGTTTCTTACTTCCATGTTTTTGGGTGCAAGTGTTTTATACAAAACAATGGGAAGAGTCAGTTGAAGACTTTTGAGGCCAAGTCAGATGAGGGTATCTTCTTAAGATATTCCTCATCCAGCATGGCTTTCAGGGTATTCAACAGACGAACTCTAGTTGTGGAAGAAACACCTCATGTGGTCTTTGATGAGACATCCTCTGAACAAGAGAAAGCTACCTCAGAACAAGCAGTACCAGATCAACCGGTACCTGATGCACAGAAAATGGATCAGCTAAGTATCAAGGAAAAGGGATCAGATCACGTAACAATGTATATCCCAGAACTTGACTTTACTGATTCACCAGGTCAATCAGACCCTAAGGTACGTACAAATGTCAATAAAGAAGCTGGTACAGCTGAGACAGTATCAACTGAACCATCTGTGTGTGTTTGAGTTAGTAAGCTGCAGTGAGTCAGCCAGAAAACTCAAGGTAGAAAAGTGAGTAAGCTACAGTGAGTTAGCCTGAAAGCTTTAGGAAGTGGTTAAGGAATTTCTCTGAAGATCAGAGAGAGTGGACGTAGGAGCTTGAGTCTCTGAACGACTATAATTGATGTGTTGTTTGCTTTCTGTACTGCATTTTATTTGTTATATGTTTTTCACTGAAAGCATATTTCACTGATATTCAGTTGGAACCAATCCACTGAACTGCATAAAATTGGTCACAACCTTAATCACTGTTTTATGAAAGAAGAAGATATTTCAGCAAAGCTAAAATGAGTATAAACTTAGGGCCAATCATTCCGCACACTTGAGTAGCTAGAACAGATAGTTACCAAACTGAACTAACTCTACTGAGTGTTCAGTAAGATAATTATCTGATCCAAACTCCTCAGGATCTCTGATAAATTCAGGATCAGTTGGGCTAATCTGAAGCTTCTGAATGCAGCTCAGGATCATTGTCTCAGTAGACTTTGACTCAGGGCAATCTTTGCTTCTCAGGACAAAAATATCAGGATAACTCACCATCCATCCTCGACCAAGAAGAAAAAGTTTGAAAAATCAATTGAACACGTGTATTCCCCCCATACACGTGTGAGACTCGTTAAGACCGGACCAACAAGTGGTATCGGAAGCGGTGGTTCATTTTGACCACTTGCTTTGGTAGCCATAGTCTATTTGTTGAAAGACTTTGGTGGTCTACTGAATAGATCTGTTTGCTGATATCTTACAAGGCTCAGTCATCATGCTTCTAAGAAACTTCCTATGTTCTCTGTTGAGAGCTATGACCTATGGAGACTGAGAATGCAGGCTCATGTGTATTAAAAACATGAATGAATGTGGAGAGTGGTTTCTGAAGGACCATTCAAATTTACTGTTGTAAATCCCGAATCATCGATCTTCGAGAAATGATCCTGGGGATGAATTTCCTAAACCTGATGACCAACTGACTCCTGATGAGAGAAAGTTAGTCAATCTGGACTACATTGCTAAAGATACTTTGTATAACACTATTGATGATGGTGTTATGGGCATGATTTCTCACTGTGAAACTGCAAAAGAAATATGGGACACACTTGTCATTATGTGTCAAGGCACGATCATATTAAGGAAAACAAACTTTTACATTTGCTATTGGAAAGTTTGATGGCTTTGAAATGGAAGATGGTGAGTCCATTGACAAACTTGAGGTCAGATTCACTAGCATCATGAATGATCTGAGTGCTCTTGGGAAAAGATACCCACAGAGAGAAGTGGCACTGAAAATTCTTAGAGGATTGTCTAAGAAATGGGATATACATGCTGTGGTGATTGAAAACACCAAAAATATTGATTCCATGCCATACCAACAAGTTTTCTCTGAACTGAAAGCTTAAGAAATCTGACAGCAAAGATGATTCTTCATCTAGCAAGAATGTGGCTTTTAAAGCCAAAGAGAATCCTTGTAAAGCTAGAGAGTCTGAAAACTCACTTCCCAGAAATCAAGATGAGCAAGAGGATAAGCTAGTACTAATGGCAAGGAGGTTTGAAAGACTCAATAGCAGATATGGAAAATATAAGAAATACTACAGAGATCACAGGTACAAGAGAAACTTAGAAGCTGAGGATAGATTCACTGAGAAAAAGAAGGACCAGAAAGCTGAAGGATCCTCATCCAAGAAGAAGGACTCCAAGACCAAGGAGGAAAGTGATCAGGATGATGATACCAATAGATGCTACAACTGTCAGAAGAAAGGTCACTTTCAATATGACTGTCCTGAGCTGAGTGCTAAAGAAAGACAGGAAGATCTCCATCAAGAAAGCTATGATTGCAGAAGAGGAAGAACATTCTGAAGAAGGTTCCAGTTCCTCAGATGAGATTTTCTCGATGATGATGTGATGATGTCTGTCTTTATGGTCATGGAGGAGGTAAATTCTTCTATCTCTATTGTTGCTCCTACACAAGCACATGAGTTCTCAAGTTCAACTGTAAACAGTAACTTTGACCTGATGGATTCGTTTGAGAATCTTATGAAGGACTATTCTCGTATTACAAGAATCGCTCCTTTGAAACTCAAGAGCAGAACAAGGAACTGACTGATGAGAATCAAGTGGAAAGACTCTAAAAATGCTTTGAGATCACTTCTCAATTGATGGAAACTACTGATGAACTGGATGTTTTGAAAGTACAACTCTCAGAAAAAGAGAAGGTGATAGAGATCCTGAATGGAAAATTAGAAAATCCACTAAAAGAGATTCAAGTTATCGAAACTAAGTTCAATGCCCTCTTTGAGAAGTATGAAACTCTAAAGAAATGTGAGGATAGTCTTGCAGAGAAAGTTAGCTTTATTGAATTACGCATCTAAAGTGATAGATGAAATTGAGTTATCAAAGACACGCAAATAAAAAAAAAGTGGATTGGGATACATTCCGGGGGAACCTCACAAGGTTTTTCGAATCTTTCGCTTCTAATAGCACCAAGATCGCTTTTGTTAAACCAGGTGACATCTAATCTTCTTCTTCAAATAATAGCCCGAGTTTTAGACAAGGGTAAAGGACCTATGGTTTGAAAAAAGCGAAGGTTCAGGGAAGAAAGCCCAAACCTCAGGAAAAGGCTAGAAAACCTGAACACTCAGTAGGAAATCTTCAGGCCAGTACTTCAAAGCCTCAGGCTAAGAATACCAACTCAAGAGATCTCAGATTGAACCATCGGAGGAATTTTCGGAAGAGAAACACTTTCGAAGATAGATATTCTCAACTGAAAAAGACCAAGTCTTCAGATTACTGAAAGACCACAATTTTAGTACAGGCAACCTAAACCCCACTTGCCTAAGGGTAAAGGTTTCCTGAACCCTAGTTAGCAGAGACAGAGACCAGCTGCACCAAGGCCAAATCATTGGAACAAGAGGTACTACCAAGGAACCTAGGGTAGTGAATGTGTATATAGATGTTTATGGGAGACAAATCAGCCACTCTAAAGTAATTAGAGTTATCAGGCAGATTTGGGTTTCAAAAGGTACAGCTAACCTAGTAGGACCCTACACCAAATGGGTACCTAAAAAAACCGACTGTTTTTTCGGGTAAAGGAAAAGGGCATTTGAAATAATGAATACAACATAAAGACCGATGAGTGGAAATGAATTGGCACCTGCTGTATGGTATCTGGATAGTGGATGTTCAAGACATATAACAGGATATAAGCAACTACTCATTGACTATGTTGAGCAAAAAGGCCCTCAGATCCCATTTGGAGACAACTCAAAAGGACAAACTGAGGGATATGGAACTCTTGAAGTTGATTCTGTTCATATCCATGGTGTTTCATATGTGTCTGGTTTAAAGCATAACTTACTTTCTATTAGTTAATTCTGTGACAAAGGATTCAGTGTTGAGTTCTCAAAGAACTTATGTTATGTGAAAGACAATACTTCACAGAAAATTTTACTGACTGGTATTAGAAAAAGAAATGTGTATCTTGCTGATTGGAAATTATCTCCTAAAGATACATGTTTGGTTGCAAAAAGTTCCACTGATACCAGTTGGTTGTGGCACAAAAAACTGAATCACTTAAACTTTAAAACCCTGAACAAACTTGCAAGATTAGCACTTGTGAGGGGGTTACCAAATGAAGTGTTCAGTAAAGATCATGTTTGTGATGCCCGTCAGAAAGGAAAACAAATCAGAACATCTTTCAAAAGCAAAGTAGATGTTTCTACTGACAGAATACTGCAACTGTTACATATGGATCTCTTTGGTCCAGTAACACCTGTAAGCACAAATGGCAGGAAATATACATTTGTGGTAGTTGATGACTACTCTAGATACACATGGATCATATTCTTACTTAGTAAGAAGGAGACTCAGACAAAACTGCCAGAAATACTGAAAAGGCTCAGTACTGAAAAGAATCTGAGTGTGGTAAAGATCAGATCATATAAAGGAACTGAGTTTATCAATCGTATCATATCTGATTATTGTGCAGCAAATGGTATAACCCATGAAACATCAGCTGCAAGGACCCCACAACAGAATGGTGTTGCTGAAAGAAGAAATAGGACTCTGAAAGAAGCTGCAAGAACAATGATTGCTGAAGCTGATATTCCTAAGAGATTTTGGGCTGAAACTATCAACACTGCATGCTACTCTCAGAACAGATCCATGCTGACCAAGAATCAAGGAAAAACTCCATATGAGCTGTGGAATGAAAGGAAGCCTCTTGTTTCTTTCTTTCGTGTGTTTGGTTGCAAGTGTTTCATACACAATAATGGTAAAGATCAGTTGAAAACTTTTGATAGCAAAGCTGATGAAGGGATATTCTTAGGATATTCTGAAGTCAATAAAGCCTTAAGAGTTTACAACTGTAGGACTCTTATTGTGGAAGAAACACCTCATGTAGTTTTTGATGAATCTACTTGTGTTCAGAAGAAACAGGAACATGACTCAGGAGAACTGACCAAGAGAATCACCAGACTTACCCTGAAAAAGAAATCCTCTGAACCTGAAAAGAAGAAGTCAGTCACTTTTTATGAATGGAGTGAATCAGACTTAGACAAAGAAGTTCAAGATGAAAAAACTCAGGATGGTGAGACTCAGGATGAAAATTCTTCACTGAAGGAAAGCAAACACACTGAAGCTGACCAATCTGAACATACACCAGTTTAGACTCAGGTATGTAATGCCGATGAAGATGTGGTCACAGTTGAGGCAAACTCTGAATCTATCAAACCAAGGGGGAACAAATGTCTCTGACAATGTTCTGAATGGAATTTCCCCTGAGGAAGATGATTCCCTTTCTCCTTTTCTGTTATTCCCTGAATTTGATGAACTGCCTGAACCTAACATTTCTGATGTTAAGGACACTACTGAAGGGGGAACATCCAGGAGAAAATGGTTGGATAGCTATCCTACAAGTCAGATTGTTGGTGATCTATCAGAAGGAGTAAAGACAAGACGGTTCCATGGTGAAAGTGCTTTATTCGGCTGTTTTCTATCAGAAAAGGAACCTACTGAGATTGAAGAAGCTCTACAAGACTCATTCTGGATTGTTGCTATGCAAGAAGAATTGAATCAGTTCACAAGAAATGAGGTTTTGGAGCTAGTGGACAGACCTAAAAGGCATAATGTGATTGGAACTAAGTGGGTGTTCAAGAATAAGAGAGATGAAAATAACAACATTGTGAGAAACAAGGCAAGACTAGTTGCACAAGGTTATTCCCAAGAAGAAGGCTTGGATTATGATGAAACCTTTGCACCTGTTGCAAGACTATAAGCCATCAGATTGTTTCTTGCATATGCTGCCCACATGAAATTCACAGTCTATCAGATGGATATGAAAAGTGCATTCCTGAATGGTGTGCTTAAGGAGGAAGTATATGTGGAACAACCTCCAGGATTTTGTCAGAATGACCAAGTTTACAGGCTCAGGAAAGCCTTGTATGGTCTTAAGCAAGCACCCCGAGCTTGGTATGATACCCTTTCTCAGTTTCTTACTGACCATGGTTTTATCAAAGGAACTATTGATAGGACTTTGTTCAGGATAGAAGATGGAAATGATATTTTACTTGTTCAGATCTATGTGGATGACGTCATATTTGGATCTCCAAATCATCAGTTGTGTGAAAAGTTTTCTACTCTGATGAAAGGAAAGTTTGAGATGTCAATGATGGGGGAGATGAATTTCTTTCTTGGACTTCAGGTAAAACAAACTAAGGAAGGAATATTCATCAATCAAGCAAAATACACCAGAGATCTGATTGCAAAGTATGGAGTACATAATTGCAATGCAGTTAGAATTCCCATGAATACTAACTACAAGATGGATCCTGATCCTGAAGGCAAATCATTAAATCACACTGATTATAGAGGGATCATTGGATCACTGCTATATCTCACAGCAAGTAGGCCTGATATAACATTTGTTGTTGGGATATGTGCAAGATACCAGGCTAATCCTAAGGCTAGTCACATGGAGGTTGCTAAAAAGATTCTGAAATATCTTAAAGGCCCTGTGAATAGAGGATTATGGTATCCAGCTGATGATAACCTTGAATTAACTGGTTATTCAGATGCTGATTATGGAGGATGTATAATTGACAGGAAGTCTACCACAGGAACTTGTCAATTTCTTGGAAGTAAACTGATATCATGGTTTTCAAAGAAACAAACCTCTGTAGCAACAAGTACTACTGAAGCTGAATACATGGCTGCAAGAAGCTGTTGTGCACAGATTCTTTGGCTCAGACATTAATTGAGGGATTATAAGATTATAGCCAATGAAGTACCTATATTTTGTGATAATAATAGTGCAATTGCTATTACACAAAATCCTGTATTGCACACTAGATGTAAGCATGTTGATATCAGACATCACTTCATCAGAGATCATGTTGAGAAGAAAGACATCAGAATGGAGAAAATTCATACTGATGAACAGAGAGCTGATATCGTGACTAAACCTTTGGCTGAATCAATATTTCAGGAACTATCAGTTGATTTAGGTATGTTGGATCCAGGTGAATAATGCAAATCTGAAAAAATTGAAGGTTTTCAGATGCACGAAGTTTTCGCAGGTTTTTACTTAAAAACTCAGGATAAAATTGAGAGTCCTGAACACTGAGTCTTGGGAAACTCAGTTATCCTGAAGTTTAGTACTCAGTATTATACTGACATTTTATCATGGTCAAAACTCAATAAGACTGATGGAGAAAATTAGTCTGAAGAAGTATTTACTCATGCACCACATTTATTGTCTATCTGAATCTCAATAATCATTGGCAATAAATGACAAAACATCTGAAGAAATAATTGGGCGGGACCTTTAAAATCTACGAGGAAAGTCAATGGTCTGCAGGAACAATAATTAAATGCACTGTTCATTAATCACCAATATGGATAAATTGGCGACTAAGTACCTTTCAAATACCCGTTTTAGTCGGTTTTTAATCTTGACCGTCAAAACCTTCATCTACGCGATTTTCCATAAATCAAAATCCTATATCCATTGCAAAGACTCCATTCAAGCCCTATTTCAAAAAGTCTTTCGTCTTCACAAACCCTCTGCTTTAAAACCTTCGATTACCCAGAAATTTCTTATCTCAAAAACCCTTCACTCAAAATCACCAAAAATGACACTCTCTATATACGACAAACTCGTCATTTCCAACAAACCATGGTACGAAAATGTTGTTTCTATGGAAAGCACATCCAATTCACCTCACGAGGAGGAGGCGTTGCATATGATTCGTATGTCAAAGCTTACTTGTCTGGTCGCAAATCAACCAGATGCTGAATATGCCAAGGAGGTAATTGAGTTTGTTTCTAATATGCAATTGGATGACAAAAATTGCATAGAGTCTAAGATTACGGTGTTGCATTTGGAACATAGTACAAAATATGTGGATTTTATTAGGGAATTATATATTATTCCTAAGAATCTGAATGCTATATATGAGTTAAGTGATAGAGGTGAAGACCATACGATATACATGATGGGTAGGGAACAAGAGTATTTGGATAAAATTACTGAGCATCCGGTAAAGTTTGAAGCTACTTTGAATAAGAGGCATTTGAAGCCTAAATATCGAGTATTGTTGGATATTGTAAGCAAATGCATCATGAGTAGATCTGGTAGTTTCGAACAGATAAGCACGCCTAAGTTAAGGCTAATGGCAGCGATTAAAGATTCACCTACTACGACATTCAATTGGTTGCACTATTTGATCAAGGTGGTGAGTGATCAAGCCAAATAAATTCAGAAGGTGAATGGCTCTGTAGTTATCAAGGGAAAAATTCTACATGCAACCAAGATTGCATTTATCTTGGAAACATGCAGAGAAGAGGAGGACATTTTTGCCGATTCCACTTCCTTTCCAAAGTCAAAAATCATGTTCAAACCAACGAAGAAGACTTTGAGAGGAAAGAAAGAGAAAAACTCTGAGTCTCAGGAGGAGACTGCCGAAGAGGAAACTGGGGAAGATACAACAGTGGTGGAGCAAGTCAGGGAAACAAAACAGGCTTCTCAAAAATCCACTGAGACAACTAATGAAGAAGCCAAACAAGCTAAGGGGAAAGCCCTGATGCAAATTAAAAGAGAGAAAGGTGAGAAACTGAAGAAGAAAGCACTGGCTCCTCAGAAGCGCAGAAGGTTTCAAACAATTGCGGAAAAGGAGGCCAATGAAATCAAGAAAAACTCAACTCAAGGTCGTGAGGGTTGAAATCTCCACTTCGGTTCTTGCTCGGTAGTGACAAATGTGCGAGCAAGAAACCGAGGAGCGGGGTTTTCTCGAGGTACTTGAAACATCTCTCGAAGCTCAAAAAATCTCTCTCGAAATCTTCAAGGGACCTCGGATCTCTCATCAAGAAATACCACCAGACTTGGTCGGACGGGCCCAACCTCGTGAATTGCTGAACTTGGATACGCTCCTGAATGAACCTTTTGTTGATCCATCAGCACTGGAACTTATACAATCTGAAAAAAATGCAACTCTGAAAGCCCATGATTGATTGAAGGGGGGAGAAGAAGAGATCGAATGGCGGAGCAAGGGGGGAACGGTTCATCTGGGATCGATACCGAAGCTAAATGCTTATCCCGACCTTCGTGGATATGCTCTTCAAAGCTCGAACGACAAAGATACATCCCTTTAATTAGACACTTCCTAAAATCTTGAACATCGCATCATTCGGAGGAGAAGAGTGGTGGAATCTTAAGACAATACCTACGATGAATTCTCGGGGCTTTTAAAGACAAAGCTCGATGAAAGTCACGACTTTGATGAATTCTTTGAAAAAGAAGTTAGCTAAAAGGAAAGATACTGAAATAGTAGATGCATCAAGTTCTCATGATCAGAACAAAGATGGAGATCAGGGAGGTGATGCCGAAAGGCAATCTGAGGGGGGAGAAGGAACCTCGAGACGACATCTTGAAAAGGAAAAGAGATCGAAAAGTCGGATGGAGAAGGACATCGAGGTCAAGACGGATCGATATCACACATCCTCGGTGAAAGTTAGCACTCTTCAGTATCTTTTGCACTATTATACATTATGCCAAAAAACATCGGGGTTCCTATCTTTAAACCTGTTATGTATGATATGCAGACTGAGGCTCAATTGGAGCATCCAGCTCATTTGGAGAGAATTGTTTTGCCTCCAGAAATTGATTTCAGTTCCATCCTGGATAAATTGGAGAAGGCGGTGCCAATGGTGGAGAAAGTGACTCAAATTAAAGAAACCTTGGCAAGCCAATCTCAAAAGCTGGAAAATCTGAGTTCATCTTCAGAAATGCTGCAACTACAAATAACTCTTGCAGATAAAATGACTACTTTGGAAGGAAAGATTGATGTAGTCAAAACTGAGCTCAATGCAGAGATGGAGCAAAGGTATCAAACCAGAACTGCTTACCTTGAAGCTAAACTGATTGAGAAGAATAATCAGATAATCAAGACATATGTTGAGGAAATGGGCTCCCTGCTCATGACCAAGATGATAGACATGATGCATGAAGTGTTCTCAAAGCAGTTTGCTCCACTCGCAGATGAATTCTCAATGGCCAAAAACTACATGATGAGGCTAGAGGATGAGCATGATCAGTTGGCAGGGGCAGTACACAGTATGGGCAAGGAGCAATTCTATGTGGATACTGCACTGACTCAACTACTCCCAAGGTATGGTGCCAAAAAGGGGGAAAGGCCAGGTGGAAAATTAAGTGAGTTGTTGGCACAAACCTTGGAGAGAAAGGCTCAAAAAGAAGCTGAAGAAAAGAAAATTGTGGATGCCTTAAGTGAGATTGAAGCCACTGAGAAACTGAAGTTCAAAGAAGCAGAAAAACCTATCTTCACTCAAACATCTGAGCAAACCATTCAGGAAGTAATTAGTGAAAAACTGAGTGATAGAAGGATGATTGAGACAAGCAAAGCCGGTGAAGAGCAAGTCAGACCTGAAAAGAGAAAGGCTGTTGCATTCGTGGAACAAGAAAAGAAGAAAAGAGCTAAAGTTTCAAAACCTACTCAGAGGAAGTTGATAATGGAATTTGAAGAATCTGAGGAAGAAGCTGAAAAGGAAGAAACTGAAACTCAGAAAGAAGTCTTCGATACCAAGAAAACTCTGAAAGTTCTTCAGATTGAAAAAGAGAAGAAGACTGCTGCTTCAGTTTCAGGTGTTCCACTGATCAGGAAGAAGAAAGAAGAAGAGCAGAAAAGAAGAGGTGGTTTTAAAAAGTTTTTAAGCAAAAGGAGGGGTACGGAAAAGACTCAGAAGTGGCCGCACATTGACAAGTGGATGCCTATACAGTTCAATGATGCATGAGAAGAGATCAAGAGAACCTTCTAGTTCTATTATGAGATTCTGAGAGAATGGAGGGGGAGCAGCTCGGATAAGAATGTAGCATTCATTGAGTACTTACTGACATTCTATCCTAAATACCTGTAAAGTTAGATCAACATTGCAGATGAAGGAAACACGCAGATAGTAGCCCCTGGTCCATACATGTACCCAGCTCCTAGGTTTGAGAATGGCTATGTGAATGAAGCAGTCATTTCTCAGAAAATTGCCCAATATGCCATCCAGCTAGGCCTAACAGGAAACAACCCTGATATCATCAAGGCAAGGGATGAACTAAAGAAGAGATACTACGGGATGTTCAACCTGGAAGTGCTAGAGGATGAAGTGGAAGAAGACTGAAGACTTTGTTCTTCTGATTTATTTTTTATTTTCATTGTAATCTGTAACTCTTATCCTATATCAATGAAAATTTTATCTTTATGCTCAAAAGATAATATCTCATTATCTTTTTACATGTCTTTAATTACTTGATATGCCAGATTGTTTAGAAAATTGTTGGGTGAAATACCATTTTGGTTTGTAATAGATAAACTGAAACCTAAGGATAGGTTAGATTTTCTTAAATGTAACAAGATGGTTTTGGCATCATCAAAAAGGGGGAAATTGTTGGGAGATGGATATAATAAAGAAGTTTTGATTAGATCCCAAAAACCCCTAAGTATGACTGTTGGGATTATACTGAAAAGTATGCTTTTTACTTTGTATAATCGAAACTGAATTTCCAGATTTATTTACTGAAATAAATTGTTTATCACTAATGCTTTAAATATGATTGAATGTTACATATATTTACTGCATAACTGTTCAATAATTCGTACATGTTACATTGTAGTTAATTTAGTGATACCAGATCACAGAAGATTAAATTAACAGTCCCTTGTAACTAAAAGTACGCCATTCACGACCTAGATGGAAATGAACAACCCATCACGAAAGGTTGAGGTGTAAGGCTTAGATTGGTTTGTCTTGACCAAGAGATTACACTAGTGCATGACTGATGCGACCTACAGGAGGATAAATTCTTCAGAACTGAACAAGGAAGAATTAGACCTCAGTGGTTCGTTGTTTCTTAACCTTCGTCCCTTAAATAGGATCACGTGAGATTGGTAACTATTGCTTTGACTTATCATGGGTAGCGAATTAGAGAGAGATTCAATACCTTTTATCTTGGGCAATATTATTGGTCACATGTGATTGCTAAGATTTAATACGAAGAATCGTGTGCAAGTACGCTTGTTTGATTTGCCCCCTTGGGAGGTTCATAAGCTTTATCATACCAAATCTTGCAAGTTGAATTTGTTTCCGGTATGGATAATAATGTTGAACCGCTCCTCGACCAAGGACAAAAGATATTAATTAACGGAAAGCTATTTCAGTGGCTTGAATTAATTAATGGGCTAGATAATCTTAAACACGGGAAATAATGACCGGGAGCCATATTGACTGTAATATGGGTTAAGATGGATAGTACAATATTAATTATGTAGTGGGATTAATTAATATTTATGGGCTTGAATTATATTGTGGCTCAATATTAGATATTCAAGATCCATTAGAAGGTCCAATCTTAATACCCCTAAATGCCCCTTGAGTAGCCCAACAAATAGTCCAATAACTGAAAAGGTGATTAAAATAAAATAAATATTGTTGCTTAATTTTCCAACCAAAATTTTCGAAATTTATAGATATGTTGGGAGAAAGATTTTCTTTGAATTTTGTTATGGAATGAAGATATGTATTCTTGGAATACAAGATTATCTCATTAAATTCAAGAAATCTCCCACTAGCTTATCTATATAGTAATTTTCGAAAAATAGGAAATATAATGGGCAAGAAAGATTTTCTTGATTTTCTTGAAAAGATATTATGGAAGATATGTATTTCTTAAAATACAAGAATATCTCATAAGTTCAAGAAGATCCAAATCTTGGAATCTTGCACATTAAAATTTTCCAAAAATCCATATTTAGAGGAGGTGGGATTTTTGTGGAATATTTTAATTATGGGAAAAAGAATGTAGAAGATATATTCAAGATTTCTTGGTGACCAAGAAAAGTCTTTTCCCACATTGATATTTCACTAGAAATTCAACCACTCCCTCTCCTATAAATAGGGGATGATTAGTTCATTCCCAAGTACAATTCCATATGCTGGAAATATTAGCAAATCCACAAAAGTGGTGCAACAAAGTTTATTTTTTCCTTTTGTTAATTGTTCGACAAGTGTCCTTCCACCGGATAGTTGAGCAAGGGCTAAGGGAATACTTGGGAAGTCCTTTTGGTTAGTCCGTCCAACCGAAGACACTGCCATCCCGAGAGGTACGTTCACGTAAACCCGTAGATTCCGCATGCGTAGGTTTTACGTGGCTTTTTATATGCATGATATGTTGTTGCAATTTTTATTTGAATTAATATAGGATTAATTCATGCTAATAATAATTAATGAATTAAATTTGTATTTAAATATTCACCCCGAATAGATTTGTGCAACTCATTCCCCAACAATGACATGTTTAGGATAATCTTGATAGTCTGAGTCAGGTTTCAACATAGATTGTTCAGAAAGATATCTGCACAATGTATAGTTAGCAGATATAGATTAGTAAGTTGCTGAAGACACTGAATACTCAGTAAGTTGCTGAAGACACTAAATACTCAGTAAGTAACTGAAGACTCAGTAAGTTACTGAAGACACTGAAGACTCACTAAGTAACTGAAGACACTGAAGATTCAGTAAGTTACTGAAGACACTGAAGACTCAGTAAGTAACTGAAGACACTGAAGACTCAGTAAGTTACTGAAGACACTGAAGACTCAGTAAGTTACTAAAGACACTGAAGACTCAGTAGTTACTGAAGACTCAGTAAGATACTGAATACTCAGTATAACCTGAATGTTCAGAGGCACTGAATAATATCTATCTGAAGACTACAAAGCTGAGAAAAACGCACATGTTCAGAAAAGTAGATATTGCCCAAAACATTCTAGTGCAGAACAAAAGGAACTAAGTCTAAGTGTTGTTTAAGGTTGTCTCATTCAGAGAGATTAACCAAAAAGAGCCATTTTGATTGTCTACATTCACTGAAGACAAGAACCAATCAGAGGAAGATAACACTGTACTTCACTGACACTGAAGCGACAGGACCCTGAATTATGTCAGTAGTAATAAGTTCCAGACTGCAAAAATTGGTGATTTCCTACATGACTGCATATTTCCTAAAACATGCAAGGGAGTGTTCAAACCCTAAAAATAGTCGTTCATCAAACACCAGAAGAGGAAACTCATAAAGCTATCTCTTCTAACGGTTAGTTTTCAAAGAGTGACCTTGGTGAAGTTTCCTATAAATACCAGTGACCCTTTACATTGAGAGGTTACGGGATATTTCAAAGCAACTCAAGAGCTCATTCGTATTATTGCAAATTGAAGCACTCGAAAAACCTAGAATTTTCCAAGTGTTTCACATTGGAGAGAGCTCACTATTCTAAGCCTAGATTGATAGATATATCCAAAGCTTAGAAGAAATATCCTAGCCTTTGCATTAGTTCTTATTGTAAAGGATATCTCACCCTAGTTGGAAACCAACCCAAAACCCAAACCCTTTGTTAAGGTAGTTTGTGTGTGTTTTGTTGAGTGAGTTAGAGTTGTAAAAGTGAGTAAGCTACGATGAGTTAGCCAGAAAACTATAGAGAAGAAGTTAGTAAGCTACTTGTGGTAGTCTGAACACTTGTGTGTGTTTGAGTTAGTAAGCTGCAGTGAGTCAGCCAGAAAACTCAAGGTAGAAAAGTGACATGAAATGCGGAAAAATCATGAAATGCATATAAAACAGGGGTGAGGGCAGAGTGATTCCTGATTTTTTACTTTTTAAGTCCATGTGTTGTGTTTTGCTTATAACCAAATGCATATGACAAGATAAGAACATAAATCAATAAAGAACATAACAAAGTATAGTGGTTCGGAGACTCAAGCTCCTACATCCACTCTCCCTGTTCCTAGAGAAATTCCTTCAATCGGGACTTATCACCCTTAACGGGATCGCCTACAAGCTTTCAGGCTAACTCACTGTAGCTTACTCACTTCTTCTACATTTGAGTTTTCTGGCTGACTACTCTGCAGCTTACTTACTCAAACACACACAAGCTTTCTGACTATCCAAGATAGTTTACTCACTTCTTCTCTAGAGTTTTCTGGCTGATTACTCTGCAGCTTACTCACTCTTTACAACTCCAACAATCGCACAAACTACCTAACAATAGGGTTTGGGTTTGGTTGGTGTCTCCAACTAGGTTGAGATTTTCCCATACATTTGTTTAGTCTCAATACTAAGGTTGGGAAAATCTCTCTAAGCTTAGGATATATCGTGGGTTGCTTAGATTGGGTTTAAGAACACTCTTGAACATATTTGTATATCTACAGACTTGTGTTCTATGGTGGGAATGCTTAAGTATGTGGCTCTTGGCTCTGTAGCATCTTTTGCCACATTCTCCACACTTTCCACACTCTCCACACTTTAGTAAGATGAAAGACCTTGAATTTATAGTGTGGATTTGAATGTTACCGTTGGAGAGAATCACATTCAAATCCATACTATTCTGTAAGTTCTGTAGCTTTTTCAGGCTGGTTGTCTTCCTCTCATTGGTCCACGTCATCTAAATCTAACGGCTATATTCTTGAGTGACATACTGAGTCTTCAGGTTTCTCTGAGTCTTCAGGATCCTTCTGAGTCTTCAGGATCTTTTGATTCTTCAGGTTTCTCTGAGTCCCAGATTTCTCTGACTCTCAAGATAATTCTACTCAGGATTCTTGATTCAAAGAGACTTCTCTTGGTGACCTTATCCAGTCGATCGGACACTCAGTGACCGAGTTCGATTCTTCTAAATTCGACATCCCCGACCCTCGGTCACTTTTTACTTATTGACCCTCGAATCTTCTTGACTCAAATCTCGATTTCTTCTTGCGATCCGATCAAAATTTCGATCAACACATCTTCAGTCAACATATCGATAATAGCATTAGGTCACACTACAGAAATCGCACATTTCGTGATTTAAATTTTTTGTGATTTACCTAATATTCGTCACATTATGTTACCTAAAGGTGACAAATTTATTTTTAAATCACTAAAAAGTGAGAATTTGTGACAAATTTTATTTTTGTCACTATCTTGGTGTTTTTTTTTTCATGAATTTAAAAATTTTCATGACAAAAAGCAAGAAATTTGTCTAAATAAACGTTGGTGACGATATGCATAATTTTTAGTGACGAAATTCAACGTCATGAAAAATAGTATTTTATGACAACTATATGTTTTGTCATTATTTATTTAAATGAATTGGTGACGACTTAATTTAATCCACAAGTTTATTTTGTGACGATCGTCATTGTAATTAGTACGATCATAGTGGTCATATAATATAAAAATTTCATGACGATTTTATGTTTCGCCACTAATTGTTCATAGTAATTAGTGACATATTCTTTCGTCACCAATATTGATATATAGTGATTTATTAAAAATTATTTTTAATGACACACTTATTTAAATCACAATATTATTCAAATGATTTATCTTAATTTTAATTTGTGACGATCACTATTGGTCATATAATATAAAATGTTCATGACAATTTTATGTTTCGTCATTAATTGTTCATAGTAATTAATGACATAGTATTTAAATCACCAATATTTATACATGGTGACGATTAATAATTTTTTTCATATAAAATATAGATTTTATTAAATAAAACTGTGAATATATAATTTATTAAAAAAATTCTGGAAAATGAAATTAATGGCAAGTTAAACAAAAATTTGGGGTGAGAGAGGTTTGAACCCTCGACCTTGAGGTTACTTTCACAAAATATGACACCAACTGTGCCACCATCCCATATCACGAGAAGAGGATTAAAAAACGATGAGAAAGAAACAAAAATTCTCAAATTCTGGAAAATGAAATTAAAGGCAAGTTATAATAAAAAATTTAGGATGACAAAGGCTCGAACCCTAGACCCTGAGGTTTCTCAGAGGTGTCGAGACCAACTATGCACACAAAGTTAGGTGTTATTGGGTGAGGAAAACAATTTTTAAAATTTGGATACGATGAGTTTGAGAGGTGATGAAGAGAAAAAAAGAGATTCAATTTTGGAAGGCAAAAACTTGTTTGAGACCTACCCCTGAGACTATTAAGAGTGATAAAATGAATCCTCCATCCGCCTTTGAAATGAATTGGGGATCGAAGTTTTCATCGAAATATAGACGATGAAATCGGTTTGGGATTGAGTTTTCGATAAAACTGGATATTGAAATGAATTTGGGGTTAAGTTTTCGATAGAAATTGGGGATCGAATGATGAAATGAATTGGGTATGATCGAGCAAATGAAATGAATTAGTTATTTTGAAATGGATATTGAAATGAATTATCTTGAACCTCTTATTTGATTAGTTATTATTGAACCACTCAATGAAATTGGACTTATTAAACGAAAGCGAATTATTTTATATTAATATATTTTGAATTTAGACACTATTTTACGTATTGAATTCCTTATTCTTAATCCAAAATTAACTTGCTAACGACACGTGTTTTCAATTGGGTCCCAATCAATAAATAAATGGTGCATATAATTAGCATGTAAAAATCGATAATTTTTGTTTATTTAATTGTTGGATTATTTTTTATTATTTATCATGTTTATTATTTGTTTGATTGTTGGGTATTTTTTTTATTATTTATTTGGTTGTTGGGTTAATTTATAAATATCTCACATGAATTTTTAATTTAAAAAAAATAAGAGGTAGGGGATCCTGTGCGCTCAAAGAACAATCCCAAGGATTCAGAAGACGCAATTCAAATAAACCTATAAATTGATAAGACCTAGAATTGAGAAGGGCATGATATGTACAGTAACCAATATTTAGAATCATAACCCCAAAAGCTTCCAACTATGAAAAAATAAAGCAATGACAAGAGAAACATCAACAAGTATCGAAAAATAAAAGCTTGGCAATGATAAGAAGAACAATTTATACCTTCAATATTCATTAACCTGATGTGTAGTCATCATCACTCTCGTCGTCAGAAATACTATTTTTCTGAGAGTCTTCTTCACTGCTACAATAATCAACTAAGGTGTCATCTAACTCATCCTCATCGAAATTGTCTAAGTTCAATTCTTCATGAACTTCAGATGTTGTTGAGGTTATCAACTGCTCAACTTCTTCCACATCTGTGTCCTCCCTTTGCAGTGATTGTATTTCGCCAATACCGACTTCAAATGCATCATCAATATAATTCTCCTGATATACTTCTTGTTCTACTTGTGCTTCATCAATATTCACATCCTCATCTTGCATCTCATCAACATCATATATATGTCTATGCTGGACTAGTTGCACCACTCGCCAATCTCCTCCTAATTTGGGATCATTAATGTAGAAGACCTGTCTCGCTTGATCAGCAAATATAAAAGGATCATCCTCATACCATTTCCCTGTTACTCTAATACTTGTTATATTTCCTTCCTTTCGTATCCATGCCCCTTTTTCCTCCCTTTTGATCAAACCAATCACACTTGAAAATAGTAACATGTTTATCCTTCACATAGTCAAGATAAAATATATCCGTCAAAATACCAAAGAAATCAATATTCTCATCACCATGATTCCCTTCTACAACAATCCCACTGTTTTGACTCTTAAGATGACCATCACGCTCTATAGTGAGAAATCTCACCCCATTCACAATGCATCCAGTGTACTTCCTTACCAAAATTATTAGGTGCACAAAGCAAGAGAATAAATAGACTCATTTACATCCGATGGTTCAAAGATTATAAATTTGACTCATCCGAAAATAATATGTGAAATTGGATAAATAATTAGATGTAGGCAAAACATTATGTAATTGAAAAAAAGTTATAAAATTGAAAGCTTCGCTATCTTACATGTTTTTTTGAACCATGCAGAAATTTTCGTTTGTGATCTTTATCTATGTTGGTACAACCTTCCAACCGAAGTTGTTGCTTGTGCATCCTACAATAAAAAAAATGTCATTGCAAGTTTTGATAATTTGATAAAAACTTTTAAAATGCTCAACAAGTTTACGAATACATAATCAACTTACTCAAGCAATGGTTCTATTTCATCGCAATATTGGTAAACAAACCATTGCATGTCGTTGTACTCATCCTCTCGGTAATTGAACGTGTCGGCTACCCCCCAAGATGATGACATTTTTTTTGATCAAGATCCATAGACTATCATCGGTTCCTAAATCATTATTTCGCTCATCTCTCAAAATCTAGTCTCAATTCCCTCAAGTACATTGAGCGTAAGGTTAAGCACTCCTTGCAATGTACGCCTCGAAGAACCGAATTCTTCGGGATGAGCTTTATTACGCACACTTTTGCTTCAACACACATAATGATCTCGCACAAAAGAAATAGAAGGTTATTATTATGTGAATAGTGTGAAATAAAGTATACATAAAAAGAAATCGATCCAAATACAACCTCTCGATTGGATACATCCATCTAAATTGAACTGGTCCACCAAGTAATGCCTCTCTAGGTAAATGAGAAGATAAATGTACCATGACGTCAAAAAAGGCAGGAGGATAAATCTGTTCAAGTTTACACAAGATCAAGTTGATATCTTCTCCCATTTTTGGCAACTCAGACCTCTTCAATTTCCTACAACACAACCGTTGGAAGAAATGACCCAACTCTGCTAGAACGTCAACTACATTCTTGGCTAAGGATCCACGTATACCAACTGGTAATATTCGTTGTAATAGTATATGGCAATCATGACTTTTAAGTCCTGATATCTTCTGATCACTTGTAGCAACACAACGAGAGATGTTAGAAGCATATCCATCCGGAAACTTAACGGACTTTAGAAACTCACAAAAGGCTTGTCTTCCTTTCTTGTCTAGAACATAAGTAGCATTCTAAGATAACATACTTCCCATTACTTTTCTTAGACATATGCAACTCCTCAATTTCCATGTCTTCTAAATCTAGTCTTGCTTTTCTTTTGTATCTTTTGTTTTCCCTCTATATTCATCAAGGTCCCTAATATCTGAGACTACAAGAAATGTTCTTTTCTATATGCATTACGCCTAAGTTATGCCTTAGCTTCAACTTGCTCCAATAAGGCGGATAAAAAAAATACTACGCGTCTCGACCAATTCAACTCC
This sequence comes from Stenogyne calaminthoides, assembly GCA_037126765.1. Classification (NCBI taxonomy): domain Eukaryota; kingdom Viridiplantae; phylum Streptophyta; class Magnoliopsida; order Lamiales; family Lamiaceae; genus Stenogyne; species Stenogyne calaminthoides. The sequence continues at coordinate 17,022,508 of JBBCBC010000012.1, forward strand.
TCACCGTCCCTTTTTCTTTCTTGTTACAATATTTTCCGTGTGCTTGAACCGGAAGTCTCTCAACTCAGAACAACACATCATCCCCACTCAATTCTCTAGGTGGTTCTCTGTCTTTCTTTTTTTACCGTTGAACTTTCTACTTCTCCTCAAGGATGATCTTTTGGTAAATTTCGACGATGCCCCATGAAACACAACTTGTTTCAGTAGTCTCTCGAGAGCAAGTTTGATCATTGCAAACCCGGACAAGCCATGTATCCTTTAGTAACCCATCCTGGATAGGTCACCATATCTTTGGGAAGTCGTTGATAGTCCACAAGACAAATAAAGATGCATCCGAAAATTTTTTATAAGAGACATCAAAGGTCTCAAACCTTCAACCCACAATTTAGTTAATTCTTTAACTAATGGTCGTAAGTAGACATCAATGTCTTTCCCTCGTGACTTTTTCCCTGGTATAAGCAAAGACAACATAAGGAATGCTTGTTTAAATGCAATCCCAGGAGGAGATTCAACGGCGCTAGAATAATGGCCCACATGCTATAAGTGGTGCTCATGTTTCCAAATGGATTAAAGCCATCGCCAGCCTAGGGCAAGTCTAACATTTCTTGGATCATTAGCAAACCAGGAAACTCACTATCAAAATCTTTCCACGCTTATAGAATCGGGCCGGATGTCTCATATAATCATCATCGATCGTTTTTCTTTGTGCCAAACCATCTTCTTAGAGGTTTTTGAAGACATGAAAAGGCGTTGTAGTCTAGGTTTCACCGAAAATACCTCAACACCTTTTTGTGGTATCTTTTTCCCCTATACCATTGTTGATTTTCCAACGAGAAGTTCCACACGTGAGGCAAGCCTCTAAATTCTTATTTTCACTCCAAAATAAGGCACAATCATACTTACACGCATGGATACATTCATAACCTAATCCCATATCACGAAATATTTGTTTAGCTTCGAAAAGACACGTGGAAGTGTCTCACCATCGAAAAAAGTTCGACTTCATCGGACCCAACATCATATCTATAGCTTTTATTACTCAACTTGTTGTACACTTTTATATGGAGCAATTGGATGATAAATGATGTCTTTGAAATCTTCTTACAACCGTGATATAACTTCGGCTTTGAGTATCTTTCATGAGTGCCTCAAGATATGTAGGAGACCACTAGTATCGTTATCCTCGGTTGGTATATTATCATTATATCGTTAGTGTATTCTCGATCGAGGTCGAACAACATTTCGCTAACTCCATCATCTTCTTCATTGTGGTCTTCGTCTATCGGATCACTATCAAGTCTTGTACCCACGTCACTTAATCTAGGCTCACCATGATAAAACCACGTAATGTACGCTGCATCTATCCCATTCTCCAATACATGATGCATAACCTCTATTTGACCTTTAAATGTTAAGTTCAAACATTTTTGACAAGGGCATCGAACATCACACGTTGGACCCATATGAGTTTTTTAATAAATTGCATAAAACTCTTTACTCCATCTACATAACTTTTAGACCACTTGGTATCACGCATCCAACTCTTGTCCATTTTGCACTACACCAATTAAATGGAAAAAGGATCACATATATATTAAATCCTGCCAATATATCCAAACTAACACCCATATTGTCAAAGTTTCAACTTTTGATCTATTATTCACAAATCCTAAAATTTCAGAAATATATAAGTATATATATGACTCTTTCCAAGTTATGGACATGCTGAAATAGATATAACAAGTAATGGACCAGAATTATAACAAATTCAATGTAGCTTTCTTATCAGAATTATAACAAGCATGAACTGGTATAACTCCAATTTGAAACTCATAAGGCTACTTAAGACAAAATAATATTTTTTTTTCAATTTGCATCTAACTTCTCTCGTTCTCAACCCTAAATAAAAAATAAGGTATCATAGCAATAAAATTCACTGAACAATGAAATGTAGTTGCGTCAATTTCTTCTTCAATTATGATGAAGTCATTTAACTACCAGACAAATAAGAGAAGCAATTACCCTTTCTGAGAAATCGCGCGCGGGACTGAGAAATCGCCAGAAATTGAGGAAAAGGAAATTGAAGATGTAATGACCTAATTCGTGTATTTGTGTATGCAGCCGGAAATTGAGGAAAAGGAAAGAAGAATTGTTTCAAATAAGGAACCATTCTCAAAAGAATTACTAAAAGAATCTGAACTTGTGAAATCTAAACTATGATACTGACGAAGAAAAACTCATAAGCAGTATAACATCTAGCTAAATAACTATAGCAACCAAAATTCCTAATGTCCTTCAAATTCTGGAAAATGAAATTAAAGGCAAGTTATAATAAAAAATTTAGGATGACAAAGGCTCGAACCCTAGACCCTGAGGTTTCTCAGGGGTGTCGAGACCAACTATGCACACAAAGTTAGGTGTTATTGTGGTGAGGAAAACAATTTTTAGCTGGATACGTATGAGTTTGAGAGGTGATGAAGAGAAAAAGAGATTCAATTTTGGAAGGCAAAAACTTGTTTGAGACCCTCTCCCTGTGAGACTATTAAGAGTGATAAAATGGATGTGCATGGTGAGAGATTATGTGATAAAAATGTGAGGACCACCTTTGCAGATAAGAGCACATTGCTACTGCAGAAATCCTAGTGCATAAATTAAATTAATGCTAGAATCTTATATCAGGTTAAATTAGATAATTTTGAACGAATCATATGCACCTCAACACCACACCACTGTCTAAAGTATGATCCAGTCCATGAATAAAGGCTAATATCTTTTGCCTGAAACATATTTATCCAGCATTATTTTATACATGATTTCACTGTTAACCTTTGACTTCTAGTATATGTCAATATAAACATCATTTGGTTTCATTTAAACACCATATGGATAACTAAATTCCAGAATTATATGTATGATTTGGAAGAATCTAAAGAGAATTAAAGATTAAAAAAAACTAATAGAAAACTAAGAGTTCCACTCACCGCAAGGAAGCCGTACTTGATGAAGAGAGAAACTGTAGTAGTTGATTGATGCAGAAGCCGGAGAAGCCGCTTCGTAAGTGAATTCGAATTCAGTTATTACTCCGGCGAATTCGTTTACGGTGGTCACGATCTCGCTATGGTCGGAACTCGGAAGTGAAAATTAGGGCGGTTTTGGATTGAAGAGAAAGGGGCAAAAGAAGGAACAAGCAATTAGCCCAGCAACACTGGTTGGGAAATATTTACGACCTTGGTTTTTTTTTTCTTTTTAATTAATATACCTTTTGGATTTTTTTTCTTTCCACAACCTGATATATATGTGTACATTATTTTCCTTTAACTTTCACAGTTCCACTTTGTCTATATTGTCTTTTTTTACGCAGGCATAAGTTATTAATTTGTCAAGTTGTAGAAAAAATCTATTTAAAAAATGTGATGTGAAATTATATGTTCTTAATGTATAAACGTTTAGTTTTTTTTTTTGTTTCAAAAAAAAAAAATACGTTTAGTTTTTTTATTTGTTATTGTTAATCTTTTATTATATTATATTATGTGTATCTTTATAATTATGTGAAATTAATTTGATTATATTTTTTAAATTTTGTAATATGAGACATTTAAAATAAACATATTCATATTTAATGGCATGTACCAGTAATTAATGTGTATGCATATCTAAAAAAAAAATTATTTTGTATGAGTGTGGCTAAACATATCTTTATAAATAAACATATATAATTTATATTAAATTTTTACTTTAAATAATTTTAGTGAGAATGCACAATTTTGAGACGAAATAATTTGGTTGAATTGAGATTTGCGCAGATTGATGTGGTTTCGCCACATACACTGAATCAGGTTCACTAATATATAGGTTGAATCAGGTTTACCAATATATAATATTAAGATTATTCCTAGATATTTAAAAATATTTTATTTATCATAAAATATATCCTACATATTAAACATAAATTACATCCTTAAAATTTTAAATATCTTTTTATAAAAGGTAAAAATAAATGAAAAAAATACATAAAAGATAATTTGTAAGTAATAAATAATTAATCTTTTGATATGAAAATAAAGTTAATTATCAATTCCTCGATGACAAAAAATAATATAAGACTTGGTATGCTGTGAAACTTGTTCACTGAAAAATTGGTTCTTTTTTTAACAGGCATAACATTTCAGTTATCACGACTAATATCATTTTGTAATATAAGTCACACCCTTCAGTTATCACTACTAATACTCATGTTATAATATAAGTCATACTCTTCACTAATATAAATAATACCATTTATAATAAAAAGTTGTATCCTTCAATTATCACAACTACTCCCTCATCCCCAAAGCAAAACACGGCCCAATAAAAAAATTCACATTATTGAATTTTCTGAATGAAAATTTACACAAAATAAAAGGAGACACATTTGCATAAAATCGCCTCAAGTAAAAGATAGGGCATAAGACATTATATTCTCGTGTTTAATTTGAGCGAGTTGTTTATTAATATTTGAAATAATAAAGTGATTTTTAAGTAAAATAGAATTTAATATTGATTCGAGTTCACAGAATATTAAGTAATAAAATGACTCGTGATAATTTTATGCATAACAGTGATAATTTTTTTACATAATAATAATATTAAGTAAAATAGAGTTTAATGTTGATTCGGGTTCACAATTTTTTTTGTCAAAGTATTATAACTTATATTTATAATATAAATTTAATGACATGTACCAATTTACATTACAAATTAAACCATCACTACTTCATTGCTCCTCCTCATTATTTTTAGGCGGTCCATTCAATTTTTTGACTTTCGTATTTTAGTGAAATGATTTGTTTATTAATATTTGAAATGATAAATTGATTTTTAAAAGTGAGATGACATGATAGTCCTACCCTCATCTATCCTACACAAGAATTGAGCGACATTGGGTGCGAGGGGACCGGACTCACACTTTGAACTCTTCTTAAATTATATAGTATAATATATATATATATATATAAGTTATATTTTATTCTTAATAAGTAATATTGTTAAAATTGGTTCATGTCTCTTTGTTAATGTCATTCTATCAATCATGCACCAAGTTTCAATTTTTGTTTGTCACACTTTTTGATCCTTTATTATTTTAGGTTTCAATTTTTGTTGAACACATTTTCGTTTATTTTTTTTTCTTTCTTTTAGTACAAATTATTTGGGGTTAAATATTGAACATCTTCCTTTAATCATGAATCGATTGAGGTAGTTTTTATCACACTTATTATTGAAACCACAATTTTTAATAATTTAATTTTAAATATTTTTCTATGAATATTTTTTACTAAATTCACATTTTTTATTTGATTAATCAATTTATATGTATATAATTTTTTAAGAGAATGAGATCAGGATTTCAAATACTATTATATAATTATATTAATTAAACGAACTCTAATGTAATAAAATTAATTTTTAAACTATATATATATATTATAAAAAATATATTTTAAATTCTTTTTATTTTATTTCATTAAGTTCTTTTATATTTTAAATTCTTTTATTTTTAAACCAGGTTCATACATTTAACTCTATCATTGTTATAATGTAAAAACTATCATCATATATGCACAAAAACTTTTACTGTTTAAAAATATAAAATATTTTTTACACAGTGATTGTTTTTGTACATAACAATGATAGTTTTTATACATAGCAATGAGAGTTTTTGTATGTAATAATAATACTTAAATAACCGAAATTCCATAGCATGAACCAGTCTATACAAGTTTCTGTCATATATTTTTACCATCATATACAATATTTTTTAACAATATAGTAAGTATAATGCTAATTAGTATTACGAACGCAAAACACATTTTAAATTTCATGTCTACATAAAAATAATATTTTATTTAAAGGATTGCAATACTTTATTCTATAAATATAGAAAGAATTGTTTATGTCCAAATTAAATAAACAATTATTATTCAATTTAACTAATGAAGATTTTCAGCGCCATCCCAAAAAATTTGTGAACCAAAAAATTTGCCAAATCTGAGCGCCACTCCAAAAAAACTTTGGAGCCAAAAATATTTGCCAAAAAATTCCAGCTGGCCTTTCGAAAAAATTTGAAGAGTTTTTCAAATGTTATTTAGGAAAATCCCTAAAAAATAGCTTTGGTCCTTCTTTCAATACCATATATATCATATGTGCAAAATTAATTCCTTAAATTTCGTATCAAATCATCTCATTGTAAAAACCATATATATATATAACTCATAATATACGCAACAAAAAACATGTTCCTCTCTTCCTCGATCGTGTGCCATATAAACCCATTCCATCCTGTAATTAAGTATTTCTTGAGGTCGATGGAACCTAATTTTTCTTTTAGTTTTTTAATCTTTAATTAAACTTTTAGATTCTTCCAAATTATTCATGGACGAATCATACTTCTATATGTGTTTATGTAAAATTGCCTTTGATAATGCTGTGTAAAATTGTTCTTTTTTTTTGTTGTTGATTTTACGTTCTTCATGCTTTATGTAGTTGTTGGTTATATTGTTCATAGTTATAATTACAAAAATGATTTTCTAGCAGACCGTCTCATATATTTAAATACTAGAATATATTTGAATTATCAAACTAAATCGGAACCAAAACTTGGGTAGCTAGGTTTGGACTCTAATTTGAACACTTATTATAATTTAATTTGTTCAAATAATATATACAAGTTGGGGATCTTCGCCTAATTCGATCCTAGTGAAAAGCTATATATACTATCTTTGGTGCGAGGGGGTACTAAGAGAACCCCTTAATAAAGGTTATGAATATGGTAGTTTAGGTTATATGTTAATTGGTGGTTTTACGTAATATTTTTTTTAAATGAGACAGAGCTTTTTACGAACTCATATTTCATCTATTTAAATGTAATTACTGTTTTTTTATGTTTTGAATTTAGTCTTATTTACATTCATTGCTCATTTTGCTAATCCAAGATTGCAATATCATTAAACTTTGTGATATTGTCATTGTTTTGTTCTTCCGTTTTTTCATATGGCTCCTTGAGGTCCATCAAACTTGAAACAAAACGCAATTTTGTTTCTATAACATCTTAAGGGACAACTTAATAGGGGAAAAGGGATAGGAGGTCAAAATGATACACGAACTCAAAAATCGAAAAGGAGATGCAAATGCAAATAATCCCGAACACCGGTTATCTCACTTTGTCAAATTTAGCACCTCGGTCTTCCGAAATACCAAAGATGAAACCTCTCCAATGCCATCCGTGGAGAGCATTCAAAGATGCATCAAGTGAAGATCTTTCTTTTGCAAATGATACAATTTTTTTTTAGGTGTTCTTGAGTATCTAAATTTCATAATAATGTACATAAAATTATAAATTGTAACATACATTTATTATTCACGTGTAGTTGTTGGTTCCAAAATGACTCGAGGCAAAAACAACCGAAAAGGATTATTGAAATATTTTAATACTAATGGGAAGATGAAGATTAACGTGGACACATCAATAAAGGACACTATTAATGCGGACGAGTCGACAAAATTTGCTACTCAAATTGGTTTAGTAATGCGGATGTTCTTCCCCCGTAGCCAAAAAAAATGGAAAGATGTGGACGAGGGCGGTGGATTGACTCGAGGGGTTTGACCATCTCGAGGTGTGGGTTACAAAAAATTAATGTGTTGTATATATTTTTTTTAACACTTCTTATAATCTAATGTGCATGTTTTTATGTGTGTTTGTAGATGCACATGGATGTGAATATGGATAAACAGGGCGTGAAACGATGTGTGATCGAGCGGATGAAAATCACTTCTCGACAAAAGCGTTACCATTTGCATCAGCACTTTCGTCGAAGATGCAACTTTGGAAGAGGCTAAGAATAACAAGCCAAAGTCCGGGTCCAGACACCACTAAAACTGGAAGACTGTGTGATTATTTCAAGATCACCGTAATTCAAGGTAATAATGCTATAAATTCATAATGGTCGTGATTTTTTCGATTGCCAAATTCTAATTTGTAATTTTACAATTCTAATTCTCTTGTAGAAGTCGTAGTGAGGTAAATAAAAGCAACCGTCGAAATTGAAATGCAAACATGTTGTTGGAAGAAAAAAGCTTTTTACTGGTTCGATCGCATGAAATTGTGAGTATATAATTATGCACTTATATGCTAGGTTTAAAATTTCTTTCATGTGTTGATATTTCCTTACTAGTTCAGTTGTACTATTCTTGCAAAAGATATACTACAGTTTTAGGGAATTAGCAGTGGCACATTACAAATGTGTTGCCCTTTGATGGTGGACTGTTTTAATTTAACATTTCTTGACATCTTACACCTATGAATGAGAACTTGTGAGGAAACTATTATCTAATCAGTTTTAGATCAGGGGATAAATGTATTGCAACCTTTTGTTTTACGAATCTTTGATTTGATGATGAGTTTTAGATCAGGGGAGTAACTGTTTTTTTTATAGTCTCGTACTGAGTTAGCTGGAGAACCATGCGGACGAATTCACTTGTATAAGGATACTCACAGTACAAAGAAAGATGGATGGAAATCAAATGAGGCGAAGATGAATTGGGTAAGTTGTGTAGACATATTTATGATATTAAGTTATGTTACAAATTTTGATGTTAATTAACTTCTATTTTATTCTTTATTATTAGGACATGATGATGAAAAAAAAAGACGAGTATATTGAGCTTGGAATTGAGAAGACTGAAGAAGAGATAGTCCTTGAAGTGTTGGGTCATGGATCAGGATACAGAAAAGGTCTTGGTTACGGTCCACAGCCTCCAAGTAAACGCAGCTCGTTGCACGATACCTCTAGTGAATATAAAGATGAGCTAGAAGAAACAATAGAAGAGTTGCAGGAGTCTAAAGCTAAGGTGGAAGAACTTCAAACACAAGTAACTGATTTGAAAGACGAGCTTGCTGCGCAAAATGCAAATTTCACAGCACAACTCTCCAAGCAAGGTGCAGCTCTCAACAAACTAATGGCCATGTTCAACGATGAAGAGATGGAATGATAAAGGTTAGCTTCTATTCTTCTATATCTATTTATATAATGTTTATGCCTGCTCCCCCAAGCTTGTATGTGAATCATCCATATGTTTATATCTTAGTTTTGCTAAAATCTGGTTTGTCAATGGAGTATGGTCTGACATATTTACATATATATAAGCTGTTGCAATAATGGGTGGTGCAAATTTATTAAATTGATGGTATTGTTTGATTGAGATGAGTTTTGATTGGCTTTATGGTTTTTAATTGTAATATGTTATTTTATGTTTTTGGGGTTTTCCTGTGAGAGATTACAGTTGCTTTTGTTTGTGATTTTGGATGTTATAGTTTTGTATTCTTTATATTATTGATAGTGTGAATGCTGGTGGTATCGGTTAGGTTTGTTTGAAAACGAAGGTTTTGCTGAATCTGATTTTGGATATGAATCTGATTGATGAATTTTCATTAGAAATCTTGATGAGCTTTAATTTTCCTTTATTGTAGATCGATTGCATGTGCTTCACTGCTTCATGTTTTTTAAAATTAGGTTGTACTATATTGCCTGTTAGAATATCTGTTGAAGGCACCAACCTTTTGTCCATACAATTTTATGTTTACCTTCTGAGCAATTATCTGTATGCTTAAATATGCATCAGCGTGTTAAATTTTTAAGAAATTTAACTTTATCCTTACTAGTTACAATATTTATTGAACTCGTTTCTAAAAAAACTAGAATGATGAGATGGGGAAGAATGTGGAAATAAAAAGATAATGAAGTAGGATTAATACTTTTTCAACCATGTTGTAATGCCTATGATAAACTGGAGCTAATAAGTAGGGATTTTTTTATATCTATGAAAGTCCTAACCATAGAGATCAATTATTAATTGGAAATGATTTTAAATAAGTTTTTTCACAAAAGTTAATTTATTCATAATGTTTGGTTATACATGCGGGATTTTTTCAACAAGAACGAGGTTTCTGAATTCATACGAATTGTTTTTCGATCTGCAAGACCCCCGAGAAAGGTTACGTGGTTGACGATACTACTCTCTGAAAATTGAAATCTCCATCACATGTTTATTTTGCTAACTCAAACCTTTTACTTTTGCAACTTAATTTGGATGTGTATCTTTTATCTTATCTTTGCCTTTATCTAGACTACTAGGATGTGATTTAATGAAACTAGAATTGCGCTTTTTGCGCTTAATTTACCTTTCTTTGAACTAGAAGAATATACTATCCGCATTTTCAAAAGACTTAATATTACTTGTGATAAGCTCCTACTCTTCCAATCCTTCATTTTTTTTTTTTAGTTTTGTTGTGATGTTTTTTCTATTACATTTAGTAATTGAAATTAGTTTATCATGGCTATTTGTATGATCACTTATTACTTTAATATATAAAATTCAAATAATTCTTTAATAAATTTAATCATTTCTAGATTGTCACCATAGTTTTTTTAATGACAATTATCATCTTCGTCACTAAACAATATTTTATTATGACAAAAAAAATTGTCACTATTTTCACATTTTTTTTTAACGATGGAAAATATTTGTCACTAGATACTAATTAGTAATGACGATATATGTTGTCACTATACCATAGTTTTTTAATGACAATTATCATCTTCGCCACTAGACAAAATTTTATTATGTCACTATTTTCACATTTTTTTTACGACGCAAATTATTTGGTCACTATAGCCTACATTTTTGTGATTTAATTGTGTTGTCACTATATAATAAAATATTAAATCGTTCTTGTGTAATTCTTTCTTGATGAAAATTTTGAAAAAATGACAAAATTTATGTTGTCACTTTATATCTAAACTTTTAGTGATGGTTATCGTATTAAATCACTAAATATTATATTATACCGACAAAAAAAAAAATTTTGTCACCATTTTTCTCCATCATTTTGTGACAATAGAACTTTTGTCACGAATGTAACTTATTGGTGACAACTTATTTCGTCATTATACATGTACGTAAATAGTGACAATCATTATTTAATCACGACAAAAAATTAAATTGTCATGTAAAGATAAACTTTTAGTGATTTAAACACCATATTCAATGATTTAAATTTGAAGCCAAATGTGACGTTTTTATTTGTCACTATAGATGGAATGATATAGTGACGATGACCTTTAAGCGTCATCAAAAGATAACTTTATATGACGAATTTAAATAACGTCGCATTTACCTAATATGACGACTATAGGTGACGTTTTGTGATTTAAAAAATTTCGTCATCAAACACCTTTTTGTGACGAAAAATGATGATTTTATGACGAAAATTTGTCGTCACGAAAATGTGCAATTTCCTGTAGTGTCAGTACATCAGATTAGCATATCAGGATATCATATTTGATCTCGATCACTTCTGATCTTGATCGATCTCATCCGCCTCCTCTTCGATCCGCAACCTTCTTTACGATCTTACGCCGGGTTTCTTTCTAATCAAATTGTGCGCTCTTCCGATCACCGATCGGTTGCATTCTTCCGATCATCCGATCAAAATACATTTCGGTCATCCGATCTTTTGATCACCGGCTTTAGCTTTTCTTCTCTTCCGATTTTGCCTTTCATTAGTTAACTTCGGAACTCATCTTACTCATCTGATCTCGATCAGTCTCGTATGCAGCCTCGTCTGATCTCGATCATCTTCTTCTGATTTCGTGAGTTCCTCCTCAACTTATTCTCTCGTTCCCCCTCAACTTGTTCTCTAGTTCCCCCTCAACTTGTTATCTGTAAATTAGCTTGAATAACACAAGTTGATAATGTTTTGGCATAATTCATCAAAACTAAAATATCCCAATAGTGAGTAAGCTACAGTGAGTTAGCCTGAAAGCTTTAGGAAGTGGTTAAGGAATTTCTCTGAAGATCAGAGAGAGTGGACGTAGGAGCTTGAGTCTCTGAACCACTATAATTGTTGTGTTGTTTGCTTTTTGTACTGCATTTTATTTGTTACATGTTTTTCACTGAAAGCATATTTCACTGATATTCAGTTGGAACCAATCCACTGAACTGCATAAAATTGGTCACAACCTTAATCACTGTTTTATGAAAGGAAGATGATATTTCAGCAAAGCTAAAACGAGTATAAACTTAGGGCCAACCATTCCGCACACTTGAGTAGCTAGAACAGATAGTTACCAAACTGAACTAACTCTACTGAGTGTTCAGTAAGATAATTATCTGATCCAAGCTCCTCAGGATCTCTGATAAATTCAGGATCAGTTGGGCTAATCTGAAGCTTCTGAAAGCAGCTCAGGATCATTGTCTCAGTAGACTTTGACTCAGAGCAATCCGTGCTTCTCAGGACAAAAATATCATGATAACCTGACCCATCTGACCTCAGTGAAGAAAAAGTTTGAAAAATCACTGAACATGTGTATTCCCCCCCATACACGTGTGAGACTCGTTAGCACCGGGACCAATATAGGCAAATCATGATACATACCCAAAGTATTATCCATGTTGTTCGTGAGTTTGAAAACAAATGAGATTTTAAAAAGGGTATTTCAAGATCAGTTCAAGTGACCACAAAGGTTCTTCCTCAAGAACCGATGATATTCAAAGCCAGTGGTCCGTAGAACCACTGCTCTGATACCACTTGTAGGTCCCGAACGGGTTTCGTAAGTCCAGAAGTCTAGAGGGGAGGGGTGAATAGACTTCTGAAAACTTTTTCGTGCAAGATCAGGTGTGGTGGCAGGTAGCCTGATCAGAGTGCGAGTGAATCAGTTTGGACTGATATCCAACTTACTGATCGCCTGATAGCATATCAGTTCGGTGTCTATCAGTTTAACTTATGTGCGGAAGCTAGTTTATACCCGTGTGAAAAACCAGTTTATAACCAATCAGATTCCGAAGCTATTTTCAATCAGCTGACTATGGAGTCAAACTGATCAGATCAGGAGCTTGGTGCTAGCTGATCCTAACTCAGAATATGTATGCAGATTTAATCAAGGTTGTGTGCAATATAGTGTAAAGCAGTTAATCAAACAGATAAATGCACACAAGATTTATAGTGGTTCGGACCACCAGTCCTACGTCCACTCTTCCCTATCACAAGAGGCACCAACTTAACCAACTGGACTTAGTTTATTGTGTTAGTCCAACACAGTACACCAACAGATATTTATAGAGTTCTCAATCAACGATCCCAGAAATCAACACTAGAAACCCTAGTCTGAAATCTTGCAAAACAAACTTAACCTAACTTTGGGTTTTGGTAAAGGTTTGTTGTTGTTCCAACTGGAAATCTATCCTAGTATTTAAGTAGCCTAACAGCTAAAGGATGTGATTTCTATGCTAAGAACAATGGGATGAACATTTAAAAATAAACTTCGAGTTTGTGTTCTTCGTGGAAATTTTTCTATAGAATGAGCTTCTTGATAATTTCCGTCCTCCACTATGAAGAGAGATCCCATTATTTATAGACCATGAAATCAAAGAGCCGTTGGAGAGCAATTTGAATTTCTGGCTATATTTTGTAGAATTGCAGGATTAATTTGACGTGCTCAGGGACGGCATGGCTGAAAGCGTGAATAGTGTCTTTTGTAGCCATTTTGACTTTGCAACGCCGAATCTCGCAGTGTCAGCATTTTTACGTACGTGTCACCCTCTCATTGGTTAAGAAGTACATCACTTCAGCATTTGTTCAACCAACTAAAGTTTGACATACTTCTTGACCTAAAGGTACGTATGATCTGGTGTAATATTTAGTTAACACCAGGAGTAGCTGACCTGATCAGATAACTGATCAGTCTATCTGATAGAGTCTTCTAATGCAGGTTGTCTTAGCACAACTTACAGACTTGGCTGATGTAAGTCTTCTGGTCTTCTGGTCTTCTTGAGTCATCTGATCTTTAGGTCTTCTGACTTTGAGCTTTATGTCTTCACCCGATCATCTGACTTCTTCTTGCCTTCTGACTTGTGTAGTCTTCTGATCATCTGACCTTATCTGGTCGTCTGATAATTTTGACCTGACCTATACATATTGAGTTCCCCCTCAATATGTGACCTATCTTTTTCATCAGCTATTTATACATTTCAGCTGGTCATCTTAATCTGATTCTAACTCATCAGTTAGCTAACAGATCTGACTGGTCCTATTACAACCTGTTTTGGAACTTCTATCAAAACTTAATACAAATTTCCCAACAAAACTGGAGACAAGCTGAAGACAAAGGCATTGGCACCTCAGAAGAGGAAAAAACTTCAAACTATTGCTGAGAAGAAAGTCAGTGAAACCGAAGAAACTCAAATTGAAGCTCAGAAAGGAATTAAATCTCCACTTCAGGTGCTTTCTCAAGTAGTAAAAGATGTTCAGGAGCAAAACACTGAAGAAAATGTATTCTCAGAGGTACTTGAAACTTTCCTGAGCACTAATAAAATATATCAGGATATTTTCAAGGGACCTAAGGAGCAGATAGAATCTCAGGATATCCTGAGTTTGGATACTCTCCTGAAAGAACCATTTCTTGATCCTACAACACTACAACAGAAGAAACAGAATGGCGAAGCAAGGGGGAACGGTTGAAGCTCAGATTGAAAGTGGCTGACTTTGATGAGCTAGAAATTTTGGATAGATTTGCAGAAACCAAGGCAGAATTGAAAGATGCATTGCACAAACGGTGTTTAAAGCTCAAATATCGAGTTTTAATCGACATTGTTGCAAAATGCTTGATGAGCACTTCGGGAAGTCTTGAGCAGGTGAGCAGGAACAAGTTAAGGTTCATGGCTGCAATAGAGGATTCACCCTCTATAGAATTCAACTGGCTTAAATTCCTGGTGAACTGCATCCTTCATCAGAATGAGAAGCTGAAGTATGCTAAAGGCGCATTCATCAAGAATGGGAAAGTATTGTTTGGGACTAAGATTAGCTTTCTAATAGAAACTCTGTCCAGAGAAGAAATGTTCTTGATGGGCGGTGTTGAGTTTTCAAGGACTCGCATCATGTTTAGGAAACCAAAAACCCAAAATAAGATGGCAATAAGCCAAGGCTCGACGGTTCAGAAGGAACCTAAGGATCAGGACGAGTCTAGTTCTGATCAGGAAGATGTTTTGATTGCTGACATTATCCAGAAATCGGACAACACCAGTAAAACATCCTGAGGCTTCAGGACAGGAAGAACAGAAGAAGAAATCCCTTGATTTACTGAAGGTAAAGAGGGAAACTGGAGACAAGTTGAAGACAAAGGCATTGTGTTGGGAGATGAATTTAATAAAGAGAGATTTTGATTAGATCCCAAAACCCCTGAGTATGACATGTTCAGAATAATATTGATAGTTGAGTCAGGATTCAGTTTTAGAGTATTCAGGATGATATCTGCAAAATGTATAGTCAGCAGATATAGATCAGGTTAGATTCTAATAGGTTCTGAAGACTAAGTAAGTTTCAAGAAATCAAGTTTCAAAGCAGAAAATCGAGAAATCAAGACTCAAAGCAGAAATCGAGAAATCAAGACTCAAAGGTGAAATCGAGAAATCAAGACTCAAAGAAAATCGAGAATCAAGACTCGCTTAGAAATCGAGAAATCAAGACTCAAGATGAAACTGAGAGACTCAACATTAAGATTCAAGATATCACCAAGATATCTATGAAGACTCGAAGACCCCAAAGACTCGTAAGACTCAAGACACGTAAGACTAAAGATCAAGATCAAGAATATCAAGGCACAAAAATTATCAAGACTCAAGAATGTACTTAATGCTCAAGATAAAGTCAATGTTCCGAGGCACCAAAAATATCTATCCAAGGATGCAATCTCGAAAAAACGCGATTCCCGGGATGCACATCAAAATATCTATTGCCCAAGACATTCAAATGCTGAGAAAAGGAACTAAGACAAAGTGTTGTTAAGGTTATATTACTTAGAGAATGTAACAAAAAAAAAGAGCCGTTGAAGTTGTCTACCTTTACCTGGAGACAAAAGTCAAAAAGAAGAAGACAACATCAGACATTGTCGACAATCGACAAATGACAAAGTTACCAAAAAGATGTCAGAAGTACTAAGTTCCAGACTGCAAAAAGTGTTGACCGGCTACATGATAGGCTATTGCCTAAAACGTGTTAGGGAGTCTAAAACCCTAAATATAGTCGTTCTTCACACACCATAAGAGGAAACTCACGAAGCTATCTCTTCCAACGGATAGTTTTTCAAGAGTGACCTTGGTGCCTGCCTATAAATACTTGTGACCATCTACATTGAAGGTTACGGGAAATTTAGAAGCAACTCAAGAGCTCAAACTTATTATTGCAAGTTGAAGCACTCAAAAAACCAAGAATTTCCCAAGTGCTTTATTTCGAAGAGAGCTCATTCCACTAAGCCTAGCTTGATAAGATATATCCAAAGCTTAATCGAGATATCCTAGCCTTTGCATTGTTCTTAATTGTAAAGGATATCTCATCCTAGTTGGAAACCAACCAAGAAACCCCAAACCCTTTGTAAGGTAGTTTGAGTGTGATTGTTGGTGAGATTGGAGTTGTAAAGAGTTAGTAAACTACATTGAGGTAGTCAGAAAGCTCAAGAGAAGAAGTGAGTAATCTATCTTGGATAGACATAAAGCTTGTGTGAGTTTTGAGTTAGTAAACTAAATTGAGGTAGTCAGAAAGATCAAAATTAGAAAGGTTAGTAAACTACAGAGGTAGTCAGAAAGCCTTAGGAAGTGATTAGTGAATTTCTCTGAAGAGATCAGGGAGAGTGGACGTAGGAGCTTGAGTCTCTGAACCACTATAAGTTGCTGTGTTCTTTGCTTTATGTTTTGCTTTTATTAACTGTTGCATATCTTTAAACTGAAAGCATATTTTCACTGATATTCAGTTGGAATCAATCCAATCGGTTGCATCCGAACCGAATCACAAATCTAATCATTGTTCCATTAAAAAGGAAGGTTTTCAGCAAAAGCTTAAAACGAGTATAAACTAAGGGCCAACCATTCCACACATCTGAGTAGCTAGAACAGATAGTTACCAAATTGAACTTACTCTTCTGAGGGTTCAGTAAGTTAGTTATCTGATCCAAGCAGCTCAAGATCTCTGAAAACTCAGGATCAGTTGGGATTATCTGAGGTATCTGAAAGGAGTTCAGGATCACTGTCTCAGGTAGACTTTGAGTCAGAGCGATTTGTGCTTCTCAGGACCAAATCATCAGGACAACCTGACCCAAAGTGACCTCGAAAAAAGAAAAAGTTTTAAAAACACCAACACGTGTATTCCCCCACACGTGTAAGACTCGTTACACCGACCAACAAGTGGTATCAGAGCGGGGTTCAACTTGACCACCGCTTTGTTGACCAAAGTCTTATTTGCTAAAAAACTTAGTGGTCTATCCTAATGGATCTTATTTGGTTGAATTCTTAAAAGACTTAGACAAAATGTCTTCTAAGAAACTTCCCATGTTCTCGATGAGAGAACTATGATTTATGGAGATCGAGAATGCGGGCTCACCAGATTCCAAACATGAACGATGTGGAGAGTGGTCTCTGAAGGGCCATTCCAATTCTTTCGTGGTGAATCCCAGAGGGACCGTAAAATGAGAGAAATGATCCTAGAGCGAGATTTCCCTAAGCCCGATGACCAACTGACTCCTGAGGAGAGGAAGTTAGTCAATCTAGACTATATTGCTAAAGACACACTATACAGTACAATTGATGATGGTGTGATGGGAATGATTTCTCACTGTAATACTGCAAAAGAAATTTGGGATACACTAGCTGTAATGTGCCAAGGCACAGATCATATCAAGGAAAACAAACTTTCAGTTTCAATTGGAAAGTTTGATAGTTTTGAAATGGAAGATGGTGAATCTATAGACAAATTGGAAGTCAGATTCACCAGAAATCAGGACAACACCAGTAAAACATCCTGAGGCTTCAGGACAGGAAGAACAGAAGAAGAAATCCTCGATTTCATCGATGGTAAAGAGGGAAACTGGAAACAAGCTGAAGACAAAGGCATTGGCACCTCAGAAGAGGAAAATACTTCAAACTATTGCTGAGAAGGAATTCAGTGAAACCAAAGAAACTCAAACTGAAGCTCAACAAGGAATTAAACCTCCACTTCAGGTGCTTGCTCAAGTAGTAAAAGATGTTCAGGAGCAGGACACTGAAGAAAATGTATTCTCAGAGGTACTTGAAACTTCCCTGAGCACTAATAAAATATCTCAGGAGATTTTCAAGGGACCTCAGGAGCAGATAGAATCCCAGGATCGGCTGAGTTTGGATACTCTCCTGAAAGAACCATTTCTTGATCCTACAACACTACAACTCATTCAATCCGAGCTTGATGTTCCAGAGAGTCCTGAATTGAATAAAGGCGAGAAGAAACAGAATGGCGAAGGAAGGGGGAACGATTGAAGCTCAGATTGAAAGTGGCTGCCTTTGATGAGCTAGAAATTTTGGATAGATTTGCAGAAACCAAGGCAGAATTGAAAGATGCATTGCACATACGGTGTTTAAAGCTCAAATACCGAGTTTTAATCGACATTGTTGCAAAATGCTTGATGAGCACATTGGGAAGTCTTGAGCAGGTGAGCAGGAACAAGTTAAGGCTCATGGCTGCAATAGAGGATTCACCCTCTATAGAATTCAACTGGCTTAAATTCCTGGTGAACTGCATCCTTCATCAGAATGAGAAGCTGAAGTATGCTAAAGGCGCATTCATCAAGAATGGGAAAGTATTGTTTGGGACTAAGATTAGCTTTCTAATAGAAACTCTGTCCAGAGAAGAAATGTTCTTGATGGGCGGTGTTGAGTTTTCAAGGACTCGCATCATGTTTAGGAAACCAAAAACCCAAATTAAGATGGCAATAAGCCAAGGCTCGACGGTTCAGAAGGAACCTAAGGATCGGATTTAGTCTAGTTCGATCGTGATGATGTTTTGATTGTTTACATTATCCGTAAATCGACAACACCAAGAAACATCCTGAGGCTTCAGGACAGGAAGAACGGAAGAAGAAATCCCTTGATTTACTGAAGGTAAAGAGGGAAACTGGAGACAAGCTGAAGACAAAGGCATTGTGTTGGGAGATGAGTTTAATAAAGAGAGATTTTGATTAGATCCCAAAACCCCTGAGTATGACATGTTCAGAATAATCTTGATAGTTGAGTCGATTCAAGAGTATTCGGATGATATCTCGCAAAATGTATAACAATGACATAGATCAAAGTTATATTCGACAGTTCTCAAGACTCAAGAAGTTTCAAGTTTCAAAGGTGAAACCGAGAAATCAAGACTCAAAGCAGAAATCGAGAAATCAAGACTCAAAAAAACCGAGAAACCGAAGATTCAAGAAGAAACCGAGAGACTCAAGATTAAGATCAAGATATCACCAAGATATCTTTCGAAGACCTCAAGACTCAAGACACGTAAGACTAAAGATCAAGACCAAGATTATCAAGGCACAATAATTATCAAGACTCAAAGAACGCATCAATGCTCAAGATAAACCCTCAATGTTCCGAGGCACCAAAAATATCTATCCGGCGGATGCAATCGAGAAAAAACGTGATTCCTTAGAAAAATAGATATTGCCCAAGACATTCAAATGCAGACAAAAGGAACTAAGACAAAGTGTTGTTAAGGTTATATCACTCAGAGAATGTAACCAAAAAAAGAGCCGTTGAAGTTGTCTACCTTTAACTGGAGACAAAAGTCAAAAAGAAGAAGACAAAGATCGACATTGTTTACACTAACAAATGACAGTCACCTTGAAAAGATGTCAAGTACTAAGTTCCGATCGCAAAAAGTGTTGACCGGCTATTGCCTAAAACGTGTTAGGGAGTCTCAAACCCTAAATATAGCCGTTCTTCACACACCATAAGAGGAAACTCACGAAGCTATCTCTTCCAACGGATAGTTTTTCAAGAGTGACCTTGGTGCCTGCCTATAAATACTTGTGACCATCTACATTGAAGGTTACGGGAAATTTAGAAGCAACTCAAGAGCTCAAACTTATTATTGCAAGTTGAAGCACTCGAAAAACTAAGAATTTCCCAAGTGCTTTATTTCGAAGAGAGCTCATTCCACTAAGCCTAGCTTGATAAGATATATCCAAAGCTTAGTCGAGATATCCTAGCCTTTGCATTGTTCTTAATTGTAAAGGATATCTCATCCTAGTTGGAAACCAACAAAGAAACCCCAAACCCTTTGTAAGGTAGTTTGAGTGTGATTGTTGGTGAGATTGGAGTTGTAAAGATTTAGTATATTACATTGAGGTAGTCAGAAAGCTCTAGAGAAGAAGTGAGTAATCTATCTTGGATAGACATAAAGCAGTTAGTAAACTACATTGAGGTAGTCAGAAAGCTCAAAATTAGAAAGGTTAGTAAACTACAGAGGTAGTCAGAAAGCCTTAGGAGGTGATTATTGAATTTCTCTGAAGAGATCAGGGAGAGTGGACGTAGGAGCTTGAGTCTCTGAACCACTATAACTAGCCGTGTTCTTTGCTTTATGTTTTGCTTTGATTAACTGTTGCATATCTTTATACTGGAAGCATATTTTCACTGATATTCAGTTGGAATCAATCCACTGAAGTTGCATCTGAACTGAATCACAACCTAATCATTGTTCCATTAAAAAGGAAGGTTTTCAGCAAAAGCTTAAAACGAGTATAAACTAAGGGCCAACCTTTCCGCACATCTGAGTAGCTAGAACAGATAGTTACTAAACTTAACTTACTCTTCTGAGGGTTCAGTAAGTTAGTTATCTGATCCAAGCAGCTCAGGATCTCTGAAAACTCAGGATCAGTTGGGATTATCTGAGGTATCTGAAAGCAGTTCAGGATCACTGTCTCAGGTAGACTTTGACTCAGAGCGATTTGTGCTTCTCAGGACCAAATCATCAGGACAACCTGAGCCAAGCTGACCTCAGTAAAGAAAAGTTTTAAAAACACTGAACACGTGTATTCCCCCCCATACACGTGTAAGACTCGTTTACACCGGGACCAACAAGTGGTATCAGAGCAGTGGTTCAACTTGACCACCTGCTTTGTTCACCAAAGTCTTATTTGCTAAAATACTTGTGGTCTATCTGAACAGATCTTATTTGCTGAATTCTTAAAAGACTAAGACAAAATGTCTTCTAAGAAACTTTCCATGTTCTCAGTAGAGAACTATGATTTATGGAGACTGAGAATGCAGGCTCACCTATATTCCAAACATGAACGTATGTGGAGAGTGGTCTCTGAAGGGCCATTCCAATTTACTGTGGTGAATCCCAGAGGCACAGAAAATGAGAGAAATGATCCTAGAGCAGAATTTCCTAAGTCTTATGACCAACTGACTCCTGAGGAGAGGAAGTTAGTCAATCTAGACTATATTGCTAAAGACACACTATACAGTACAATTGATGATGGTGTGATGGGAATGATTTCTCACTGTAATACTGCAAAAGAAATTTGGGATACACTAGCTGTAATGTGCCAAGGCACAGATTATATCAAGGAAAACAAACTTTCAGTTGCAATTGGAAAGTTTGATGTTTTGATATGGAAGATGGTGAATCTATAGACAAATTGGAAGTCAGATTCACCAGAAATCATGACAACACCAGTAAAACATCCTGAGGCTTCAGGACAGGAAGAACGGAAGAAGAAATCCCTTGATTTACAGAAGGTAAAGAGGGAAACTGGAGACAAGCTGAAGACAAAGGCATTGGCACCTCAGAAGAGGAAAAGACTTCAAACTATTGCTGAGAAGGCAGTCAGTGAAACCGAAGAAACTCAAACTGAAGCTCAACAAGGAATTAAATCTCCACTTCAGGTGCTTGCTCAAGTAGTAAAAGATGTTTAGGAGCAGGACACTGAAGAAAATGTATTCTCAGAGGTACTTGAAACTTCCTTGAGCATTGATAAAATATCTCAGGAGATTTTCAAGGGACCTCAGGAGCAGATAGAATCCCAGGATCTGCTGAGTTTGGATACTCTCCTGAAAGAACCATTTCTTGATCCTACAGCACTACAACTCATTCAATCCGAGCCTGATGTTCCAGAGAGTCGTGAATTGAAGAAAAGCGAAGATGAAGAAACAGAGTGGTGAAGCAAGGGGGAATGGTTCATCTTGGACAGATACCCTGAGCTGAATGCTTATCCTGACCTTCAGGATATTTTCTTCAGGCTCAGGACAACGGTTTATATTCTGAACCAGACACTCCCGGAGATGCTGAACATTGCCTCCTTCAGAGGAGAAGAATGGTGGAGTGCTGAGACTGCTGCTCTGATAGAATTTTCAGGGTTCAGAAAGACAAAGCTCAGATTGAAAGTGGCTGACTTTGATGAGCTAGTAAAGAGAAAGGTGGCTGAAAAGAAGAATGCTGAAGCTGGTGCATCCAGTTCTCTAAATCAAGAAGGAGATATGGATCAGGATGGAGAAGGTGAAAAAGAAGCTGAAAAGGAGAAACCAGCTGAGAAAGATTTAGAAAACGAAATTGATGTTGATACTGAGCAGACGGATACCAGACAACCTCAGACTGAAGTTAGTACTCTTCAGGTATCTTTTGGCACTATTGTAAATTATGCCGAAGTTACTGAAGTATCTATCTTTAAATCTGTTGTTTATGGTATGCAGACTGAGCCTCATTTGGAGCACCCAGCTCTGTTGGAGAATGATGTACTACCTCCAGTGATTGATTTTACCCCAATCCTGGATGAACTGAAGAAGGTGGTACCAGTGGTGGAGAAAATGACAAAGATGGAGGAAATTTTGGCAAGTCAATCTCAAAAACTTGAGAATCTGAGCTCCTCATCTGACATGCTGCAAATTCAAACAACTCTCAGAGACAAGTTGACTGCATTGGATGAGAAAATTGATGGAGTAAATACAGAGCTCAATGCCAACATGAAGCAAATGTACCAAGACAGAACTACTTATCTTGAAGCCAAACTGGTTGAGAAGAATGATCAGATGATCAAGACAGATGTTGAGGAAATGGACTCTCTGCTCATGGCTAAGATGATAGAAATGATGCATGATGTCTTCTCAAAATAGTGTGCTCCACTTTCAAATATGTTATCAATGGCCAAAAACTACATGATGAGGCTAGAAGATGAGCATGATCAATTGGCTGGGGCGGTGCGCAGTATGGGCAAAGAACAATAGTATATGGATACTGC
The DNA here is from genome assembly GCA_037126765.1 of Stenogyne calaminthoides. NCBI lineage: Eukaryota > Viridiplantae > Streptophyta > Magnoliopsida > Lamiales > Lamiaceae > Stenogyne > Stenogyne calaminthoides. The sequence continues at coordinate 17,045,628 of JBBCBC010000012.1, forward strand.
ATTGACCCAACTTCTCCCAAGGTATGGTGCCAAAAAGGGGGAAAGGCCAGTTGCTGGCAAATTAGATGAGTTGTTGGCACAGACCTTGGAGAAGAAAGCTAAAAAAGAAGCTGAGTCAAAGAAAATCTTGGATGCCTTGAGTGAAATTGAGGTCATCTGAACAAATAACTCAGGAAGTAATTGGTGAAAAAATGAGTGATAGAAGGATGGTTGAAACAAGCAAGGCAGGAGAAGAACAAGCTAGACCAGAGAAGAGAAAAGCAGTGGCTTTTGTTGAACCAGAAAGGAAGAAAGCAAAGGCTGGAAAACCTACTCAGAGGAAACTGATTATGGAGTTTGAAGAATCTGAAGAAGAACCTGAAAAAGAGGAAGCTGAAGCTCAACAAGAAACCTTCAATACAAAGAAAACTCTGAGAGCCCTGCAGATTGAAAAAGAGAAAAGAACTGCTGCTTCTATCTCTGGTGCTCCATTGATAAAGAAGAAAAAGGAGGAAGAGCAGAAGAGAATGGGTGTTTTCAAGAAATTCATTAGCAAGAGGAGTGGCACTGAGAAGACTCAGAAATGGCCGCACATTGATAAATGGATACCATTATAGATCAATGATGCATGGGAGGAAATCAAGAGAACCTTCTGGTTCTACTAAAAAATTCTGAGGGAATGGAGAGGGAGCAGCTCAGATAAGAATGAGACATTCATTGAATATTTGCTAACATTTTATCCCGAGTATCTGTAGAGATGGATCAACTTGGCAGATGAGAGCAATACTCAGATTGTAGCTCTAGGGCCATACATGTACCCTGCTCCAAGATTTGAGAATGACTATGTAAATGAGGCTGCCATCTCTCAGGAAATTGCTCAGTATGCCATTTAGCTAGGCCTGACAGGAAACAATCCTGATATTATCAAAGAAAGAGATGAATTGAAGAAAAGGTACTTTGGGATGTTCAACTTGGAAGTTCCTGAAGATGAGATTGAAGAAGACTGGAGTGTATCTCTTATGTTTTTCATTGTACTTTGTAATTCTCATCTTTCATCAATGAAAATTTTTATCTTTTGTGTTACTACAAGATAATATCTCATTATCTTTTTATATGTTTATACTCATCTGATATGCCATTTAATGTAATAGACAAATGAAACCTGAGTGATAGGTTAAGTATTCTTAAAAGTAACAATATGGTTTTGGCATCATCAAAAAGGGGGAAATTGTTGGGAGATGAATTTAAATATAAGATTTTGATTAGATCCCAAAACCCCTGAGTATGACATGTATTAGGACATCTTGATAGTATAAGATCAGGATCAGGTTTCAATAGACACCAGGACTCAGGATTATCTGCATCATGTATAGTCGGCAGATATAGATTAGGGAATTTTTAAAGTACTGAAGACTCAGAAGACTCTGAAGAATCAGAAGAATCCTGAAGACTCAGAAGATTCTAAAGAATCAGAAGAATCCTGAAGACTCAGAAGAATCCTAAAGACTCATAAGATCCTGAAGATCGAAGAATCCTGATGACCGAAGATTCTGAAGACTGTTTGTGTACTGAACAAAAAGGACCCTGAACCACTATATTTATGAAATAGTGCTATGTTCATTCCTAGTACAAACAAACAGAATGTTAGACACTCGTGGACATTAAGGAACATATTAGATCAGAAAGGTCAACCTAAAAAGAAGCTGTTTGTTTGTCTCTGTTCAAAGAAAGATTTCAACCAATGAGGAGGCAACAACAACGTACTTTACTGACACCGAAAGCGACATCTCACTGAAGATATGTCAGGTCTGATAATTTCCAGTTCACAAAAGTTGTTGATTGGCTACATGGCTGCACATTTCCTAAAACAAGCAAGGGTGTGTTCAAACCTTAAAATAGCCGTTCATCAATAACTAGAATAGGAAACTCTTGATACTATCTCTTCCAACGGATAGTTTTTTCAAGTGTGACCTTCGAGAAGTTGCCTATAAATACCAGTGACCTTCACCATTGAAAGGTTACGAGAAATCAAAGCAACTCCAGAGCTCATTCGTATTCTTGGAAATTGAAGCACTCAAAAATCTAAGATTTCCCAAGTGTTTCACATTGAAGAGAGCTCATTACACTAAGCCTAGATTTGACAGGTATATCCAAAGCTTAGTAGAGATATCCTAGCCTTTGCATTTGTTCCTATTGTAAAGGATATCTCACCCTAGTTGGAAACCAACCCAAACCAAACCCTTTTGATAGGTAGTTTATGTATTGTGTGAATTGTTGGTGAGAAAGAGTTGTAAGGAGCAAGTAAGCTGCAGTGAGTCAGCCAGAAAGCTCTAGAGGAGAAGTGAGTAAACTGTTTTAGACAGTCAGAAAGCTTGTGTGTGTTTGAGTTAGTAAGCTGCAAGTGAGTCAGCCAGAAAACTCAAGGTAGAAAAGTTAGTAAGCTGCTGTGTTCAGCCTGAAAGCTTTAGTTGATAGTGTGTTAATGAATTTCTCTGGAGATCAGAGAGAGTGGATGTAGGAGCTTGAGTCTCTGAACCACTATAATTTGCTGTGTTGTTTGCTTTATGTTCTGCATTTTATCTGTTGCATAATTTTCACTGAGAGCATACTGTTTTCTTGATACTCAGTTGGAATCAATCCACTGATTGTGTATTAACTGATTCACAACCTTAACCACTGTTTTACTAAGTTAGAGATTTTCAGCAAGTTAAAACGAGTATAAACTTAGGGCCAACACATTCCACACTCTTGATAAGCTAGAACAGATAGTTACCAAACTGAGCAAACTCTACTGAGTATTCAGTAAGATAATTATCTGATCCAAGCTTCTCAGGATCTCTGATAAAACTCAGGATCAGTTGGGCTAATCTGAAGCTACTGAAAGCTGCTCAGGATCACTGTCTCAGTAGACTTTGACTCAGGACAAATTTGTGCTTCTCAGGGCAAAATCCTCAGGACATCCTAACCCATCTGATCACAGTGAAGAAAATTTTAAAAATCACTGAACACGTGTATTCCCCCCCATACACGTGTAAGACTCGTTTGCACCGGGACCAACAAGTGGTATCAGAGCAGTGGTTCATTTTGACCACTTGCTTTGGTAGCCATAAGTTTATTTGCTAAAAAGACTTTGGTGGTCTACTGAATAGATCTTAGTACTGATATCTTACAAGGCTCATTCATCATGCCTTCTAAGAAATTTCTTATGTTCTCAGTTGAGAGCTATGACCTATGGAGATTGAGAATGCAGGCACATCTGTATTCTAAACATGAAAGAATGTGGAGAGTGGTTTCTGAAGGACCATTCAAATACACTGTTGTGAATCCCAGAATTACTGATGCTCAGAGGAATGATCCCAGATATCAATTTCCAAAACCTGATGACCAACTTACTCCTGATGAGAGAAAGTTAGTTAATTTGGACTACATTGCTAAAGATACTTTATATAACACTATTGATGATGGTGTTATGGGGATGATTTCTCACAGTGAAACTGCCAAAGAAATATGGGACACACTTGCTATCATGTGTCAAGGCACAGATAATATTAAAGAGAACAAACTTTCTGTTGCTATTGGAAAGTTTGACAACTTTGAAATGGAAGATGGTGAATCCATTGACAAACTGGAAGTCAGATTCACTAGCATTATGAATGATCTGAATGTTCTTGGGAAAAGATACCCACAAAGAGAAGCGTCACTGAAAATTCTTAGAGGATTGTCTAAGAAATGGGATATACATGCTGTGGTGATTGAAAACACCAAGAATATTGATTCCATGCCATACCAACAAGTTTTCTCTGAACTGAAAGCTTATGAATTTGTGATGGATAATAAAACTAAGAAATCTGACAGCAAAGATGAATCTTCATCTAGCAAGAATGTGGCTTTCAAAGCCAAAGAAAAATCCTGTAAATCTAGAGAGTCTGATAACTCACCTGCAAAAAATCAGGATGATCAAGAGGATAAGCTAGTATATTTGGCAAGGAGGTTTGAAAGACATAATAGCAGATATGGGAAATATAAGAAATATTATAAGAACAACAGGTACAGGAACAGAAATAACTCAGAAGCTGAGGACAGATCCACTGAGAAAAGGAAGGACCACAAAGCTGAAGGTTCCTCATCCAGAAAGAAGGACTCCAAAACCAAGGAGAAAAGTGATCAGGATGATGATACCAACAGATGCTATAACTGTCAAAAGAAAGGTCACTTCTGGTATGATTGTCCTGAGCTGAGTGCCAAGGAAAGAAAGGAGAGACAAGCCAAGAGAGACAGAAAGATCTCTAGCAAGAAGGCTATGATTGCTGAAGAAGAAGAACAATTTGAAGAAGGATCCAGTTCTTCAGATGAGATATTCTCAGATAGTGACAGTGATGATATCTGCCATGTTGCTATGGAGGAGGTAAACTCTTCTATCTCTGTTGTTGCTCCTACACAAGCACCTGAGTTTTCAAGTTCATCTGTAACCAGTAACTTTGACCTGATGCATTCTTTTGAGAATCTTATGAAGGACTATTCTGTGTTGCAAGAACTGCTCATAGAAACTCAAGAGCAGAATAAGGAACTGACTGCTGAAAATCTGAGGTGGAAAGACTCTAATACTGCTGAGATCACTTCTCAATTGATGAGAACTACTGATGAACTGGATGTTCTGAAAGTACAACTCTCAGAAAAAGAGAAAGTGATAGAGGCCCTGAATGGAAAATTAGAGAAATCCACTGAGGAAAATCAGCTTATCAGGATTGAATTCAATGACCTCTTAGAAAAGCATGAAACTCTAAAGAAAAGTGAGGATAGTGTGCGGAGAAAGTAAGCTCTATTGAATTCTGCATCTAAAGTAATAGATGAAATTCAGAGTTATCAAAGACCTGCAACTATAAAGGCTGGATTGGGATATAATCCAGGGGGAACCTCACAAGGTCTTATGAATGCTGCTTCTTTTAGTAGCACTAAGACTGTCTCTGAGCCTGAAAAGAAGAAGTCAATCACTTTCTATGAATGGAGTGAAACAGACTCAGATAAAGAAGCTCAGGATGGAAATACTCAGGATGGTGAAATTCAGGAAAATAATTCTCCACTGAAGAAAAGCCAACACACTGAAGTTGACCAATCTGAACATACACAAGTTCAGACTCAGGTGTCCGATGAAGATGTGGTCACAGCTGAGGAAAACTCAGAATCTATTAACCAAGGGGGAACAAATGTCTCTGACAATGTTTTTGAATGGAATTTCCCCTGAGGAAGATGATTCACTCTCTTCTTTTCTGTTGTTCCCTGAGTTTGATGAATTACCTGAACCTAACATTTCTGATGTTGAGGACACTACTGAAGGGGGAACATCAAGGAGAAGATGGTTGGATAGTCATCCTACAAGTCAGATTGTGGGAGATCTATCAAAAGGTGTTAAAACAAGAAGGTTCCATGGAGAAAGTGCTTTGTTCTGCTGCTTCCTATCTGAAAAAGAACCTACTGAAATTGAAGAAGCTTTTCAAGATTCATTCTGGATTACTGCTATGCAAGAAGAGCTGAATCAATTTACTAGAAATGAAGTTTGGAGTTAGTGGACAGACCTAAGAGGCACAATGTAATTGGAACTAACTGGGTGTTCAAGAATAAGAGAGATGAAAACAACAACATTGTAAGAAACAAGGCAAGGCTAGTTGCACAAGATTATTCCCAAGAAGAAGGCTTGGATTATGATGAAACTTTTGCACCTGTTGCAAGATTAGAAGCCATCAGAATGTTTCTTGCATATGCTGCCCACATGAAATTCACAGTCTATCAGATCGATGTGAAAAGTGCATTTCTGAATGGTGTGCTTAAAGAAGAGGTTTATGTGGAACAACCTCCAGGATTTGTCAGAATGACCAAGTTTACAGGATCATGAAAGCCTTGTATGGTCTTAAACAAGCACCCAGAGCATGGTATGATACACTCTCTCAATTTCTTACTGACCATGCTTTTATCAAAGGAACTGTTGATAGAACTTTGTTCAGGATAGAAGATGGGAAGGATATCTTACTACTTCAGATTTATGTGGATGACATCATATTTGGTTCTCCAAATCGTCAGATGTGTGAGAAGTTTTCTTCCCTGATTAAAGGAAAGTTTGAGATGTCTATGATGGGGGAGATGAGTTTCTTTCTTGGACTTCAAGTAAAACAGACTAAGGAAGGAATATTCATCAATCAGACAAAATATACCAGAGATCTAATTGCTAAGTATGGTGTACAGAATTGCAATGCAGTTAGAATTCTTATGAATACTAATTACAAGATGGATCCTGATCCTGAAGGCAAATCAGTAAATCACACTGATTATAGAGGGATCATTGGATCATTGCTCTATCTCACAGCAAGTAGGCCTGATATTACCTTTGTTGTTGGGATATGTGCAAGATACCAAGCTAATCTTAAGGCTAGTCACATGGAGGCTGCCAAAAAGATTTGGAAGTATCTTAAAGGCACTGTGAATAGAGGTTTATGGTATCCAGCTGATAATAACCTTGAATTAACTGGTTATTCAGATGCTGATTATGGCGGATGTAGAATTCACAGGAAGTCAACAACAGGAACTTGTCAATTTCTTGGAAGTAAACTGATATCATGGTTTTCAAAGAAACAGACCTCAGTAGCAACCAGTACTACTGAAGTTGAATACATGGCTGCAGGAAGCTGTTGTGCACAGATACTTTGGCTCGGACAACAATTAAGGGACTATAAGATTATAGCCAATGAAGTACCTATATTTTGTGACAATAATAGTGCAATTGCTATTACACAAAATCCGGTATTGCACACCAGATGTAAGCATGTTGATATTAGACATCACTTCATCAGAGATCATGTTGAGAAGAAGGATATCAGAATGGAGAAAATTCATACTGATAAACAGAGAGCTTACATCTTGACTAAACCTTTGGCTGAATCAAGATTTCATGAATTATCAGTTGAATTGGGTATGCTGGATCCAGGTGAGTAAATTTCACTGAAGGGAGGAGTGCTTCAGGGGCATGTAGTTATTCAGGGGGAATAACTCAGGACAAAATGTAGGTACCGAATGGGTTTTGTGAGGGTGGAAGTCTAGAGGGGAGGGGTGAATAGACTTCTAAAACTTTTTGTGCGGATCAGGTGTGATTTGCAGATTACCCGATCAGAGTGCTAGTGTATCAGTTTAGACTGATGTTCAATCTTACTGAGTGCCTGAGGGTAGATCAGCTTGATATCTGTCAGTTTAACTGAGAGTGAGGAAGCTTGTTTCAACCAGTGTGAAAAACCAGTTTTATTAATTCAGATTCTTAAGTCAGTTTTCAACCAGCTGACTAAGGTGTCAACCTGATTAGATCAGTTGCTTGGTGCAGACTGAGCTTAACATAGAATATGTATGCAGTTTTAAACTCAGTAGTGTGAATAGTGTAAAACAATAAGAAAGCATGTAAATGCACACAAGACTTTTATAGTGGTTCAGACGAAACCCGTCTTACGTCCACTCTTCCCTTAACACAGGGGAACCTTAACCGAACTTAACCTGTGGGACTTATATCCCTCGCGGGATGGCCGAGATGTTTATTGAGTTCTCACTCTACAGATGTTTATCGAGTTCACACTCAACCGAACTAGAAATCAGAAAACTAGAATCCCTAGTCTGAAATCTTCCGAGAAAAAACTTAACCTAACTTGCTTTTGGTTAAAGAATGTTTGAGGGTTCCAACTGGAAATCTATCCTGGTGTTTTAGGTAGCCAAAATGCTAGTGGATAGGATTTGTTGCTAAGAACAATGGGATGAACACTCTAAGAATAATCTTCAAATATGGTGTTCTTCGAGCGGAAATTCTGAAATCTTTTTGCTTCTTGAGAATCTGCGTTAATGATGTTGTTCCGCATTTCTCAATTGTTCATGTGATAGTTATTGGTCTCTTGTCCTTCCTTTCGAGCAATCCCATTTTATAGACCTCGAAATCAAAGAGCCGTTGGAGAGCAATTTGAATTTCGGGCTATATTAGGTAGGTTATAGGATATGATTAGCGTAGTTTTTGTCCACAACGTCGTATCCCGCATTGTCAGCTCTTTTTGTGCACGTGTCGCTTTCTCCTTGGCTTCGCGAGGTGGCACTTCAGTAATTTGTCTGTTAGACTATTGATATTCCTTTTGAAGAAGATTTGTCTTGTCTGGTGTATAATTTTGATTGACACCAGGTGTGAGCTGACTTGATCAGTTAACTGATCAGTCTACCTTGTTTGAGTCTTCTGATGCATATTGTCTTAGCTCAATACGCAGACTTGACTGAATGTAGGTCTTCAGGTCTTTTGATCTCCAGGTGTCTCTGAGCCTCAGTGTATTCAGTCATACTGAGTCTTCAGGTTTGTTTCTGAGTCTTCAGGTTCTTCTGAGTCTTCAGGTTCATCTGAGTCTTCAGGTCCATCCGAGTCTTCAGGTTCATCTGAGTCTTCAGGTTCATCTGAGTCTTCAGTATGTTCTATCTTCACCTGATCTTCTGACTTCTTGTCTTCTGTTTGTTCTTAGCCTTCTGATCATCTGACCTTATCTGGGTCATCTGATACTTCGACCTGACCTATACATATTGAGTTCCCCCTCAATATGTGACCTATCTTTTACATCAGCTATTTATACATTTCAGCTGGTCATCTTAATCTAATTCTAAGTCATCAGTCAGTTAACAGGTCTGACTGGTCCTATTACAACCTATTTTGGAACTTCCATCAAAACTAAAATACAGATTTCCCAACAATTTCCCCCTTTTTGATGGAACCAAAACACTTAATCAGAAAAACAGATACCATGAATAGAAATGTAGATAATGTAAACAGTACATACCTCATAAGACAATGAGATGTTGTCTTAGAATCAGTGAGATGGAATATTTCATTCACATAGGTGTTTGCATTATTGAATACATGAAATGCGTACCTATCATCTGATTCCAAGTTGTCTTCCTCAGGTGTACTTGAACATTTGCAGCTCTTTGAGGATGCCAAACATCCTGTACATCCTTTGCATTAGTTTGTCCAGCTCTTCTCTTCTATGGATCCCTCCTTTTTCAGCAAATCCATAGTAGGCATTTTTGAACTTAACAGGATCTAGCTTTTTGTCTGGACTCAAAGGTGGAAGGAGTAGTTCAAAGGGTGGAGCTTCTGGTATTAGTGACATGATCTTGCCTTCTTTCATCACTGTCTGGTAGAAGTCTGGATACTTTGTTTCTAACCAGTTCCGGAATTCATCATCATTTTCAGTCTGATCTTGATGAATTGGAATCTTCTCCAGGATGTAGACGTCACATAACAGGTGCCGGAAGGGCATTCTTCTCCCAAGCAATCTCCTCTGCTGCAGCTTCGTTCTTCCTCTTCCTTCAGATGTAAGCGATGTTCATTCCCTTAGCCTCTGCTAACTTCTGCTTCTTGATGGCGACCTCTCTTATTCTCTGTCGTGTTTGCTCTTGAACTTGTTCAGAAGTCATCTGGCTTTTGATAGAGAATAGGTGGCCTTATCTCTGATCTTCCGCAGTTGCTTTCACCATCTTGGCTTTGCCTTTCTTTCTCCTTAGAGTCTGCTCAGGTTCATCTTGTTCGTCTTCTTCAGCTAATTTCTTAGCGAGTTCAAGGCTTTTGGCCTGATCATCAATTTCCATTCTTTTCTGTACGAACGAAAAGAAAAGTCTTCAATCTTGTCGACTCTAGCAGTAATCTCTGAAAGAGAAGTTTCCTACTCAGTGATATCTTTGCTATGTTTCTCCACAGTTTCCTTCACATCAATAATGAGATCGATGAGATGGAGTGGTCATCCAAGTCGACATCTGATGGTTTTCGGTAGAGATGAAATTGTTACCAATCGTATTCATTTTTTTTCCTTCTCTTTATTCTCTTTTCCTTCCCCTTTTTGGTTTCATCAAAGAGGTTGGACATCTTCTTGGTCGGGCAAAGTTAATTGCTTAGTGAGATCTCCTCTCGAGATTCCTCGACAACAAGAGGAATAATCAATCTATGGCGAGAAAGTGCGAGGAGTGAAGAAGCGTCGAGAGCGATTTCAATTTCTGTCTTGCTGCTCAGAGAAAGCTAAAATGTTTCCAACCCATATCCATGTGGTTGTTAGTTTTGTCCAAGGATGCCCGACATTTTCCAAAAGTACTGTGGTTCGATTGAGCATCTCTGTTCTAATCGTGAGTTTGTCAGTTTGAGTTTGAGCTTCTCAGCAAGAGGATTTACTAGTTGCATTTCTTCAAGAAGGATGGCATTGTGCATCCCAATTGTGTGACTTCGCTCCTTGTCAACTAGTTTTGCTTGCTCATATTCAAACCGCTTCATCGAGATCTGCTTTGGAGCTAGCGCGAATTTGTCTTCAAATGCAGCCTTGATCCCATCCTGAATCTTCTCAGTATAATGATCTAGGGTATCAGAGCTCATCGTAGCAGTCTGGTCAGATGTTGAAGCCTTGCCAAGTCGGGTCTCATCTGCAACACCCATTCTTGGTTCATCGGCAATGACTCCTCATGATCCAGAGGAGGTTGAACGGTTTCTCCCTCAAGTATCGGCAATCCTAACCTTTCATGAATTAACCATCTGATATCATTGTCAGATGCCAATTCAACAGCACTTTCAATCCCAGCAGTGTTCAAGCACTTCAACTCCAAGTCTACAAAGAAATCTGATCCCAGAGTTGTCATGAGAATCAGAAATTCTTCAATGCTTTTTAGTCGATATCCTCCGAACACAATCTCTTCTATCTGCTCTTTTGGATGCGGGATGTTGATCCAATTCAGGGCATAGATCCAGCAGATACTCCTTGATCTGTTGCTTCATTATCCTTATGATGGTGCTTTTTGGAGCAGGTGAAGTAAGCACGATTCTGGTATCGAAGGGATTATGAGAGACGGACACTCGCTTGTCGGATCTCTCAGGCTCCTGTGACTTGATTGGAGATTGGGATATTTGTGGGATATGTGTGGTTCGTTTTTCAAAGATTTTTTTGAGGGTGTTCGGTTTCTGAATCGGGTTGATTGATTAGTGGTGTGGGAGATCTTGGTGATCCGATAAAGCGAGGGTGAGGGTGAGAAGGTTTTGTGGGGAGGTGATGATGATTTTTGAGGAGAGGGTGATGGTGATTTGGAAGTGGGCGTTGGCGATCTTGCTCTCTCGTAGATCTTGGTGAGAGGCAGAGAATCAGATGGTGATTCTTCCTCAGATTGCTCCACTTTTGCTGCTGCGATCATCTGCTCTTCCCTTACTTCTCTGATAGTTAGCTCAGAGCGGACTGCTATCTCTTCGTCTGATCTTACTTGCATCAGATCCTTCGTTCTGCTAGCGGGTTTGGCAGAACTTGGAAGGATCTTGAGGAGATGTGACTCTCTTCGACGCTTTCACCGAAAGCATCCGGTTTCTTGGCCGATCCTTCCTCTTCATCCTCTTCTCTCGAATGGCCTTTTTTCGCGCACTTCCGAAGATGCATTTGCCTTTATCTTTTCCTTCTTTTCTCCCTTGGTTTTGTGCACATAAGGAGTCGGATCCTCATCAGATTGTCCAGGTAGGGACTCATCTTTGCCCAATATGGCCTTGTGCTTTGCTTGGTATATCTTAGCTCCATTCTCGTTCCATTTATAATTCTGTGGCAGCTTATCTGACAGAATGATAGAGATTTTGTGTATGAATGAGCACTTCGAAGATAAGCACACTTCATTGCTCTGGGTCAGTTCGAACTTCCCGGAGTCTTTTCTTAGTCTTGCTTTGACCATACCCAACTAATCGATATCTGAAGCCTTCTTGATTATTACAGCCATGACACTTATCTTGTACGAAGTGACTGCATCAAGACTGTAGGTTGAGCACATGATCACCTTCTGAACAATCTCAAGAAGAAGGCGATATTTTCTCTTCAGATAGGAGGCTTTGACGTTCGTCGTGTTTTCCTTGTTTACAGGTCTCAACAACTCGGCTTCAAGAAATCCCTTTTCTCCTACATCAGTTGTGTAGGTCTCTAGATTGATGCTTCCTCGAGTTAGGCCGAATAACCTCTGGAGATCGTCATTCGACACTCGAACTTCCAGTCCACCAACGGAAGAAATCGTGTCAAAGATCAATGTCTTCATCCCTCTGCAGATTGTATAGAAACTCCAGGCTTTATGTGCGTGGACGATGTTTCGATGTGTAGAGCAATATCGGTTCCATCCACATGCTCGCAAGCACCCGCAATTTCCAAATGATTCAGTGGTCCGAGGTGATGGTGAAGACTACGTACTTTTCATCAATGATGTCTTTCTTCATCGATGAAAAATTGCGAATAACTTTTCCCTTGGCCCGGTCATGGAACAAGATATGCCATTTCATTTATATGCAAATTGATGTTTAGTTTGAGTAAGATATTTCAATAAATTCAGTCAAACTAGTAATTTTAGCATCCATTTAGCAAATAAGCGTTTAGATCTAATAAAAATTACAGAAATATATCATCACGATTTGTAAACCTAGGTACTAGAGAGAAATTGAGATCATGCAATTAATTAAACAAGAAATTACCAGAAATTGATTCGAAAGATTTAGAAATCGGAAGAGTAGAATCAATTGATCTCGATAGTAATTCTCTGAAGGTTTTTTGAAAGAATTTGATCTTTTAAGAACTTTGAGAAGCCGAAGTAGTGGAAAGAGGTTTTCTGAAAAGATTTGGATATTATAGAATACGAGGGAAAACCTTTTTGCACAACTTTCCAAAGTACTCAAGTATCCGTGTTTTGAAATCAGTGGCTGAGATTAGTCGGCCAAAAAGTATTTTGATCGCACGGTTGAGAAAAGTAGTCTTCTCGTATTTTGGACTCGAAAATTCGCAATAAAAAAAACACATTTCCAAGTCCGCATTAAAAGTTTTGCAGAGCATGCGTCATGAACAGAGTAAAACATTTTATTTAAATAACGCATGTAAGGTATTCAGAAAGGGATACATAAGAGAACATATCTGACTGGTTGATATTGTAATCAACAAGTTACCACTTGTGATCTGATCTGGTACTTGTTGACTTTACTGATGGTAGCCTTAAGCATTTCCCAACAATATCTCACTCATCTGATCAGATTCTTGCTTGAAACACTTCGTTACTTATCTGATCCACTTATCTGATACTCTTTTCTGATGCACTTATCTTATACACTTCATCCTTCAGTCTTCTTCTAATCAGCCCGTATTTACTGAAGTCAACTCCCGCCAAAACTTTTACTTCGGGAAGTCCAAAAGTCGCCTCGATTCCCAAATCAGCGCGATTTAACATTCCATAATAATGGCATAGATACGCTGTGATTAATCACACCGTTAACTCATCCAACCATTAGCCGCGTGTTCCTTACGCGTTGTCGATGCAAATTTCTCTTAAGGTCTTCTGAGAAAATAAATTTGCATTCATACCCCTAATTTCCTTCTATAAATTAGCCTGGGGTGTTTAGGCAAACAACACAACATAAACCATTTATCTTCTTTAGCATATACTTCATGTTTTCCGATGAGTTCCTTATTATCGGTGAAACTTCCGGTGGGAACCTTTAACCCTTTTCCAATGAATTCAGCTTCTCAAATCAACCCTGTGTGTTCCTTCACACTGCTTTCGTCGTCATCTAAGATTTCACATACGATCAATGCTAAGCTTCTTTACCACCATGGAGGCGGATCTGCTAAGGCAAATGATAAGGCACTTCTCATAACCGTATGCACCTTGTGCGCCTATCGAGATGACGGAATTAGCATCAACAGACTCAGTCTGAAACAAAACATGAGTTTGGTATATGGTCTGCATCAGTCAACAGCTGATCTTCATATATCAAACTCAATTTTTGAATGCGACACAAGTGTCCGTTTGGTCCTTGTGACCAAACCTGTGTCACTGCGCCCCATTTAACAGCTGGAGAGCCCATTGATTTCACGTCTGAGGGCTCCTAGCTTGGACATCCTTCAAAGCCTCTCTCGCTCCTCACTCCGAAGCTTTTGAGATTGGCTCAGGATTCTCGGGGCCTCTCTGACGCCCCTTCTTAGGATCGAGGGAAAATGAGAGCATCATACCTTGAACTCTCTCTCTTCTTCCCTACCTAGGGTGGGTTGGCTTAGGGCTTATGGTTTATGTAGCGACCTCCGGGTCTTCTTGTACTTGTAATACCACTTGAAGATAACTTGTAGCACTTGTAGCTTGTGATATCACTTGTAACTTGTAAATCTGACCTCTGGGTCCTTATCAATGAAAAATTATGTTATTTCATTGTTGTGTTGCTTCTTCTGACTTATGCGATCTGCAACTTTAATTTGACTTGCTTGTTGACTGTAGCTTAATCGACTTATAAAGTGATACTCCAATCTGATCAGTTCCCCCTTAATCTCATATGTCTTGAACTGATCTGCTCCTTGTCTGAACTTCAGATCGGCTACTTATCTGACTTTCTGATCTGCTCCTTATCTGAACTTCAGATCGGCTCCTCGTCTGGTCCTCTGATCAGTTGAGATTCCTAACTCAACTGATTCCACTTAACTTGGTTAGTCTTTTAACCAACTGGTTCTGGAGATCAGTCCTTCAACCATATCTGGTGCATTTTCTCCAAGATCGAGAAGCCCTAGCTCGTTGCATAACTCTATGAATCTGATCTCAGCTAGCGGCTTAGTTAAGATATCAGCTTTCTGCTTGTCAGTATGGATCTTTTCCATCCTGATATTCTTCTTTTCAACGTGATCTCTGATAAAATGGTGTCTGACATCCACATGCTTGCATCTGGTATGTAGAACAGGATTCTGAGTGATTGCAATAACATTATTACTGTCACAGAATGTAGGTACATTCTTAGCTACGATGTTGTAATCCCTCAGCTGCTGACTTAGCCAGAGCAGTTGGGAACAATAGCTTTCTGCAGCCATATATTCTGCTTCATTAGTAGATGTCACAACTGATGTCTGCTTATTCGAAAACCATAAGATCAGTTTATTTACAAGAAACTGACATGATCCTGAGGTTGACTTCTTGTCGATTCTGCAACCTCCATAATCTGAATCAGAATACCCACTAAGCTCTAGATTATCATCTGATGGGTAAAATAAACCAAGGTTTACAGTCCCCTTCAGATACTTGAGAATCCGCTTAGTCGCTTCTAGGTGGCTTTGCATTGATTTGCTTGAAATCGCACATACACCTACTGCAAAAGTAATGTCTGGTCTGCTGGCAGTCAGGTATAGTAGTGATCCAATCAGAGCTCTATATTCTTCCTGATTAACTTTCTGACCATCTTCATCTGGATCCATCTTGAACCCGGTCATCATTGGAATTCTAGCTTCCATACAATGTTGAACTCCAAACTTTGCCAGTAGATTCCTTGTGTATTTCCTTTGCGTATGAATATCCCTTCAGACTCTCTGCTTGACTTGTAAACCCGTAAAGTAATTCATCCGACCCATCATGGACATCTCGAACTTCCTTGCATCAATTTGTGAACTTCTCACATAGCTTCTTGTTGGGAGATCCAAGATGATGTCGCCCACGTAAATGAACCATCGTAATATCTTCTCCATTTTCTATTCTGAATAAGGTTCTGTCCACTATTACTTTAGTGAACCCGCTGTCTATCAAGAACTGAGAGAGTGTATCATACCAAGCTCAAGGAGCTTGTTTCAGGCCGTAAAGAGCTTTCCTTAAACGGTACACTTGGTTGCCTTTTTTCAAAGCCCGGAGGTTGTTCGACATAAACTTCCTCTGCTAGTACCCCATTTAAGAATGCACTTTTACATCCATCCGATACACAAAGAAACCTCCTCCTCGTAAGGCAAAGATATGCCATAATAAAACCGAATGGCTTCTAAAGTAGCGATCGGGTGCAAAGGTCTCATCATAATCAATTCCTTCTGATTGTGAATACCCTTTAGCAACAAGTCTTTCCTTATTCCTGGTTATGACATTATTCTCATCTCTCTTGTTCATGAATACCCACTTCGTGCCAATCACGCCTTGATGAGTTGGTCCGCCCACCGCCTTCAAACTTGATTTCTCTCAAACTGCTTTGAGTTCCTCTTCCATGGCTAGAATCCACTTTAAGCTTTTAGAGAGCTTCCTCTCTCAGTAGTTGTTCCTTCAAAGACAGATAACAACAAAGATATGGCACTTTCACCAACTCGATGTCTAGTTTTGACTCTATCAGATGGGTCTCCGATAATCAGATCAGTTGGATGACTGGTAATCCAGGTCCTTCTGTTCTGATGTGCGTCTGTTTGGAGAACATCATCCATATCTAATAGTAGTTCATTACTAGTGATTGGGAGTGGTGCGGAATTATGATCCACTTGATAAGAACATGTCTCGGTGATGTTGGACTCATCATGTGTCGATGTCCTGCTCAGAGGAACTTCAGAGTTCCCCGAACCGGATGGTTCGGTTGATCTTGCCTCTCCGTATATGCCTTCTTCAATCGACAGTTAATGCGTACCTTAGGTCCGATTGACTGTTGAATCGCCAAGATCAAGTTCGGGATGTACACTTTTACGTGTTCAAACCTTTTCTCCTTGATGCTTAGCTGATCCATTTTCTGCGTGTCAGGTAGCGGTTGATCTGGTACGGCTTGTTCTGAGGTAGCTTTCTCTTGTTCAGAAGATGTCTCATCAAAGACCACATGTGGTGTTTCTTCCACAACTAGGGTTCGTTTGTTGTAAACTCTGAAAGCCTTTGGCCGATGAGGAATATCCTAAGAATATGCCCTCATCTGACTTGGCCTCAAAAGTCTTCAACTGACTTTTCCCATTGTTGTGTATGAAACACTTGCACCAAAAAACATGGAAGTATGAAACACGAGGTTTTATGCCCTTCCATAGTTCATAAGGTGTTTTGAAGTGAGTCTTAGTCAGAGAACATCCGCTTACGAGTATGGCATGCGAAGGTTGATTATTCGCCTGAAACGACTTTCGGTGTGGCATGTTCAGCTACGTTGAGAGTTATGTTTCTCCGTTCTGCTACTCCATTTTGTTGTGGCGTTCTTGCAGCTGACGTTTCATGTTGTATACCAAACTCAGTGCAAAAATCAGAAATAAAGGAATTCAGGAACTCTGTTCCTTTATCTGATCTGATTTTTACTATGCTGACACCCTTCTCGTTTTGTAGCTTCTTGAGCAGCTCGGGTATCTTTGTCGTTGTGTCGTTCTTCTTGTATAAGAATACAACCCAAGTATACTTAGAATAATCATCCACGATTACTAGAGTATATTTGCGTCCACTGAGACTGACTGGTGTAACTGGTCCAAATAGATCCATAAGGAGCATTCAAAGATTTCATCGATCTTTGGTCCGTATTCCCTTGAATGAGGCTTTAACTTGTTTTCCCTTCTGACATGCGGCACATGTCTGATCTTTGGAGAATTTCTCATTCGGAAGTCCCTCAACCAAAGACTTCCTAGCTATCTTGTTAAGAGTCTTGAAGTTAAGATGACTCATTCTTTTGTGCCAGAGCCAACTGCTACTTTTGGAACTCTTAACAATTAAGCATGTATTCCTCGGGCAACTGTTCCAATCCGCTGTGTAGATCGTCCCTTTCCTTGAACCAGTTAGCAAGGTTTGTTGAGTGACTCGATTCCTAATCATACACTTGTCGCTGGAGAACTCAACTCTGAATTTGTTGTCGCAGAATTGTGAAACTGATAGCAGATTGTGCTTTAATCCTTTGACATACGAGACTCCAGTTACTTGTACATCATCATTCTCTAAGGTTCTGAATCCTTTGGTAAAACCAAAGTTATCATCACCGAAGAGTACACGTGGGCCTTCTTGTTCTTTGTAAAGAGCTAAGGAGATGTTTGCTTCCAAATATGTGCCTTGAGCATCCACTATCGATGTACCGAGATAGTTGTTTGTACACCTCCTTTGTTGGCCAGTCCCACGCGAACCTGCAATCAAATCAGGCTTTAGGTACCCCTTTGGAATTAGGTCCTGGGGGGTTAGTGGTGGATTTAGGGATCCACACAAACAGAGCACTTCTATGGTAATCAGATAGATTAGAAGGTCTGATTTATCTCCCATACAAATCAACATAATCATACGTCTCTTTATATGCTTTCTGATTAGTATGATTATTAGTGTGAGCCTTGGGTGACTTAGAAGACTTGGGATTTTTCTTTATATTTTGTCTTCTTTTAATCCAAAGGGCTCAAAAAGAGTAGCCTAGATCTCTAGTTATAAGGGTAGGTACGACTGCTACCATCAATAGATTCATATCTCTTTGGCATAGACGGTCTTTGCAGTTTACCTATAGCTTGCTTATTAGGAAGCTGACCTTGATTGGGTCTCAGATTAGATTTCCTTCTTACAGGTTGTCTCTTCTAATACCTAATCTGCTGATCAGGTTGAGGTTTCTTCTT
Organism: Stenogyne calaminthoides; assembly: GCA_037126765.1. Classification (NCBI taxonomy): domain Eukaryota; kingdom Viridiplantae; phylum Streptophyta; class Magnoliopsida; order Lamiales; family Lamiaceae; genus Stenogyne; species Stenogyne calaminthoides. Next base: position 17,063,972 of record JBBCBC010000012.1, read on the forward strand.
AAGAACCGGGTTCTTCTGGTTGATTCCTCGGCTGATGCTTAATCGATTAGGGGTCCATTTCGCTCCCTTACGATTAGACACTTGCCTTACTTGCTCGCCAGTTTTTTTTTCCCTTATCGATACATGTTTAGCTTTTTTGTGTATCTTTGTCGAGAGACTCGTTTGATTACACGCTCAAGTGAATCAAACGGGGCTTTTGAGGATGTAGAAGGGTTATCATACCCAATTCCTTCTTGTTAGTTGGCGTTAAAATAGGTGTTCATATCTTGAACGGTTTTTGATGACTTCGTGAAAACCTCTATTTTCTTGCGCAAACTATCCTCGATGAATTTTAGACTCTCATGTAGTCGAAATAGCTCATCAAATTTAGCTTGAAGGATTTTGAAATCATCGACTTGTTGTTTGTTGATTGCTAGCGATCTTTGATCTCGCTTCTCCCCGATCGAAAGATTTAACTTTCGAATGTTAAGTTCCTCGGTTACCTTCCGAAAGGCGGTTTAATAATTTCGATTCGGTGGCTTTTATTGACAAATGAGTTCTCTTTAACAAGTCGATTATTTACGATCCTTAGCTTGTCATTTTCAAACTTCAACTATTGTATAAGTGTCTCATTGCATCGAGAGATCATCAAGCAATTGCTCAGAGTAGAGCTGCAAGTCAATCTCTCCAGCAGGTGTGCTAATAATTGCAGGTGTGGAAATTGAAAAAGCAGAAGGTTTGGAGGTTACCTCATATTGGTCTTCCTCCTTGGCCATTAGGCAGATTTCATCGTTATCTGAAGAGAATATCAGATCTTCATGTTCGTGGAAGTCAACAACACTGCTTATCAGACAGAAGTCTTCTATAGATGAGTAGCCAGAATCCTCGGAAGGCAGATAGGAATCATCAATTCCAGATGTGTCAGCGACCATGGCTTTTCTATCTCTGAGGCGTTGCTCTCTTCTGTTCCGTTTCTCTTCCCTTTCTCTCGGAGTCGTCAGGCGATCGGTCTTTGTAGTGACTGGTTTCTCGCCGATTAAAAAGCATGATCCTCGATCTATGGAACTTCCTCTGCCAGGTGAGTCACTCCGTCTGTAGGATCTGTCAGGTGACTTCCCTTTCTGATGGTAATCTGAACTCCTTCTATCAGATCTGTTATCTCTTCTCTCATCTGACAGATCATCTCTTTTCTTTTCTTCTCTGTGATCTCTTCGATCATCAGATCTGGTTCTTTCTAGTGATCTGTCAGTTGGCCTCCTGTTTCTTCTGTTGTCTTCATAGTCTCTGTAGAATCTCTGATACTTACCAAGTTGAGTATTTGATCGTTCAAGTTTCCTGGTAAGCAGAGCGATCTGTTCTGCTTGACTCATTATGTTTCCAACAGGTTTAGTGGCCTTTGATCTGCTTTCTTTGGTTGCTTTAAACGCGAATCGATTTAGACGTTGAGGCTTCAAAGAGCGCCTCGCCTTCATCTGCTTGTCCTCTTTCGATTAAATCAAACTCGTGGGCTTTAAGGCTTAGGAACAAGCTATTCGGCTTCATCTTTGAAATGTCTTGGCAATCCTTGATTACCGTGACTTTCATGTCCCATTTCTTGGTGAGAGATCTTAGGATCTTGTAGTTGATATCTTTGTCTGACATCTCTCTTCCAAGTTCTCGTAGTTTATTTACTGGCATGGAGATCCTCCCATCGAGCTCGTTGATGGTCTCGTTGGGTAACATCTTTAGCTTTTCGAACTTCACCAGATTCGACAGTCTAGTCAGTTTCTTTGATCTCGATCATTACCTTCGACATCTCAAAGAAAGAGTATCCCACATTTGTTTCGCAGTTTTGAGATACTTTATCTTCTCCTTTGTGACTTTATCCATCGTCTTCATGATTATATGTCTGGCGATTGTATCTAGAGTATACAGCTTTCTTTCTTCTGCATCCATTAGGGCTGGGTTTTTTTCGCAAAGACTTCCTTTGCAAAAAAGTCGGATCTCCTCCAACCTATTTGGGTTGTCGGATATATGATGATGGGTCCTCGTTCAATGACTTCCATCATTCTGCCGCTTATCGATCCTATATGGTTGCACATATATATAGCCCAATCTGCATACTCATCAATTGAAAACTTAGGCAAATCATGATACATGCCAGAGGTATTATCCATTCTGAGTGATTTTGAAAACGAATGAGTTTTGAAAAATGGTTTTTCAAGATCTGTTCAAATGACCACAAGGATTCTTCCTCAAGAATCGATGATACTCAAAGCCAGTGGTCTGTAGAACAACTGCTCTGATACCACTTGTAGGTCCCGAACGGGTTTTGTGAGGGTGGGAGTCTAGAGGGGAGGGGTGAATAGACTTCTAAAACTTTTCGTGCGGATCAGGTGTGATTTGCAGATTACCCGATCAAAGTGCTAGTGTATCAGTTTAGACTGATGTTCAATCTTACTGAGTGCCTGAGGGTAGATCAGCTTAATATCTATCAGTTTAATTGAGAGTGCGAAAGCTTGTTTTAACCCGTGTGAAAAACCAGTTTTATCAATTCAGATTCTTAAGTCAGTTTTCAACCAGCTGACTAAGGTGTCAACCTGATCAGATCAGTTGCTTGGTGCAGACTGAGCTTAACTTAGAATATGTATGCAGTTTTAAACTCAGTAGTGTGAATAGTGTAAAGCAATAAGAAAGCATGTAAATGCACACAAGACTTTTATAGTGGTTCACACGAAACCCGTCTTACATTCACTCTTCCCTTAACACAGGGGAACCTTAACCGAACTTAACCGAACTTAACCTGTGGGACTTATATCCCTCACGGGATGACCGAGATGTTTATTGAGTTCACACTCTACAGATGTTTATCGAGTTCACACTTAACCAAACTAGAAATCAGAAAACTAGAATCCCTTGTCTGAAATCTTCCGAGAACAAACTTAACCTAACTTGCGTTTGGGTAAAGAATGTTTGAGGGTTCCAACTGGAAATCTATCCTGGTGTTTTAGGTAGCTAAAATGCTAATGGATAGGATTTCTTGCTAAGAACAATGGGATGAAGACTCTAAGAATAATCTTCAAATATGGTGTTCTTCGAGCGAAAATTCTGAAGGCTTTTTTGCTTCTTGAGAATCTGCATTAATGATGTTGTTCCGCTTTTCTCAATTGTTCATGTGATAGTTGTTGGTCTCTTGTCCTTCCTTTTGAGCAATCCCATTTTATAGACCTCGAAATCAAAGAGCCGTTGGAGAGCAATTTGAATTTCGGGCTATATTAGGTAGGTTGTAGGATATGATTATGACGTGCTCTGATTATCGGCGTGGCCATGGGCATGATTAGCGCTATTTTTGTCCGCAGCGTCGTATCCCGCATTGTCAGCTCTTTTTGTGCAGGTTTATCTAAGTCTTCAGGTTCATCTGAGTCTTCAGTGTCTATCTGAGTCTTCAGGTTCATCTGAGTCTTCAGTGTCTTCTTTTCTTCACCTGATCTTTTGACTTCTTGTCTTCTGATTTGTGCTTAGTCTTCTGTTCATCTGACCTTATCTAGGTCATCTGATACTTCGATCTGACCTATACATATTGAGTTCCCCATCAATATGTGACCTATCTTTTACATCAGCTATCTATATACATTTCAGTTGGTCATCTTAATCTGATTCTAAGTCATTAGTCAGCTAACAGGTCTGACTGGTCCTATTACAACCTGTTTTTGGAACTTCCATCAAAACTAAAATACAGATTTTCCAACACAAAATTTCTCAAGATAGAATCTGAGACTCAGGACAAATTTTGTCAAGATCAGTATTCAGTAAGGTTTATATATTCAAATAATCCTGAAGTTATATTGATACATGCATTAAATTCAGTAGCATTTATTACACAAGAGATTACTCAGTAATCATTTGAAATAAATGACAAAAGGCCTGAATTTTTAAAGCGGGAATGTCTTTGACTGAAGAAAAGATGAATAGTCACCTCAATTTCCGTGAAACGTCCATTTGTCAACCTATAAACTGCTACTTGCCTATTGTCCAGAAATTTGGCCAAAAATAGCCAATTTCTCGAGATTTTCTTTAAATCCCAGATTAAATCTCAAACACTCATTATATTTTCGAGATTTAATCACAACCATTGATCTTTATTTCACAGATCATATATAAGCCAGCTGTAAGCCCTCAATCGTTTATTTCTCACATTTAATTGATCAAAATTCCCAAACCCTTAAACCTTCAAATCCTCAAATCCTTAAAATTCCAAAACCCTGAAATACTCTACCCAGAAATTGTCTCAACAATGGAATTCCCAAGCTATGCCATGATTAAAAATCTCGCCGAGACATAAAAACCGTATTTTGATCATGTGGTGGCAATGGTTGATAATAAAGCAACTCAAGTGGAAGAAGAAGCTCTGAATATGCTTCGGATGGCTTGCTCATCACTTCTTGTAAGCAATATGCCAAAATTGGAGCTCGCACAGGAGGTGTTGCAGTTTGTGATCAATCTAAGTGAAGGAGACGATGGTGGACTGGTGTCGCAGTTGAGCTTCGGCACTTATGCAAAGTCTAGGGCAGAGGTGGTTCGCACTATTAAGGTATCCCTATCCTTAGACGACATAAATTCTACTTATGAATTAAATGATAGTGGAGAGGATCCTGCTCAATATATGGCGGGACGAGAGCAAGAAATTTTGGATAGATTTGCGGAAACCAAGGCAGAATTGAAAGGTGCGTTGCACAAATGGTGTTTAAAGCCCAAATACCGAGTTTAAATCGACATTGTTGCAAAATGCTTGATGAGCACATCGGGAAGTCTTGAGCAGGTGAGCAGGAACAAGTTAAGGCTCATGGCTGTAATAGAGGATTCACCCTCTATAGACTACAACTGGCTTAAATTCCTGGTGAACTACATCCTTCATCAGAATGAGAAGCTGAAGTATGCTAAAGGCGCATTCATCAAGAATGGGAAAGTATTATTTGGGACTAAGATTAACTTTCTAATAGAAACTCTTTCCAGAGAAGAAATGTTCTTGATGGGCGGTGTTGAGTTTTTAAGGACTCGCATCATGTTCAGGAAGCCAAAAGCCCAAATGAAGAAGGCAGTAAGCTAAGGCTCGATGGTTCAGGAGGAACATGAGGATCAGGATGAGTCTAGTTCTTATCAGGATGATGTTGTGATTGCTGATATTGTCCAGAAATCAGTCAGGACACACCAGTAAAACAACCTGAGGCTTCAGGCAGGAAGAACGGAAGAAGAAATCCCTTTATTTACTGAAGGTAAAGAGGGAAACTGGAGACAAGCTGAAGACAAAGGCTTTGGCACCTCAGAAGAGGAAAAAACTTCAAACTATTGCTGAGAAGGAAGTCTGTGAAACCGAAGAAACTCAAACTGAAGCTCAGCAAGGAATTAAATCTCCACTTCAGGTGCTTGCTCAAGTAGTAAAAGATGTTCATGAGCAGGACACTGAAGAAAATGTATTCTCAGAGGTACTTGAAACTTCCCTGAGCACTGATAAAAAATCTCAGGTGATTTTCAAGGGACCTCAGGAGCAGATAGAATCTCAGGATCTGCTGAGTTTGGATACTCTCCTGAAAGAACCATTTCTTGATCCTACAGCACTACAACTCATTCAATCTGAGCCTGATGTTCCAGAGAGTCCTGAATTGAAGAAAAGCGAAGACGAAGAAACAGAATTGCAAAGCAAGGGGGAATGGTTCATCTTGGACAGATACCCTGATCTGAATGCTTATCCTGACCTTCAAGATATTTTCTTCAGGCTCAGGACAATGGTTTATATCCTGAACCAGACACTCCCGGAGATGCTGAACATTGCCTCCTTCAGAGGAGAGAATGGTGGAGTGCTGAAACTGCTGCTCTGACATAATTTTCAGGGTTCAGAAAGACAAAGATCAGATTGAAAGTGGCTGAATTTGATGAGCTAGTAAAGAGAAAGGTGACTTAAAAGAAGAATGCTGAAGCTGGTGCATCCAGTTCTCTAAATCAGGAAGGAGATAGGGATCAGGATGGAGAAGGTGAAAAGAAGCTGAAAAGAAGAAACCAGCTGAGAAAGATTTAGAAAAGGAAATTGATGCTGATACTGAGTAGACTGATACCAGACAACCTTAGAATGAAGTTAGTACTCTTTAGGTATCTTTTGGCACTATTGTAAATTATGCCGAAGTTACTGAAGTATCTATCTTTAAATCTGTTGTTTATGGTATGCAGACTGAGGCTCATTTGGAGCACCCAGCTTAGTTGGAGAATGTTGTACTACCTCCAGTGATTGATTTTACCCCAATCCTGGATGAACTGAAGAAGGTGGTACCAGTGGTGGAGAAAATGACAAAGATGGAGGAAATTTTGGCAAGTCAATCTCAAAAACATGAGAATCTGAGTTCCTCATCTGACATGCTGCAAATTCAAACAACTCTCCGAGACAAGTTGACTGCATTGGATGAGAAAATTGATGGAGTAAATACAGAGCTCAATGACAACATGAAGCAAATGTACCAAGACAGAACTACTTATCTTGAAGCCAAACTGGTTGAGAAGAATGATCAGATGATCAAGACAGTTGTTGAGGAAATGGGCTCTCTGCTCATGGCTAAGATGACAGAAATGATGCATGATGTCTTCTCAAAACAGTTTGCTCCACTTTCAGATGAGTTCCCAATGGCCAAAAACTACATGATGAGGCTAGAAGATGAGCATGATCAATTGGCTGGGGCAGTGCGCAGTATGGGCAAAGAACAATACTATATGGATACTGCATTGACCCAACTTCTCCCAAGGTATGGTGCCAAAAAGGGGGAAAGGCCAGTTGGCACAGAACTTGGAGAAGAAAGCTAAAAAAGAAGCTGAGGCAAAGAAAATCTTAGATGCCTTGAGTGAAATTGAGGTCACAGAAAAACTGAAGTTCAAAGAAGCTGAAAAACCTACTTTCACTCAGATATCTGAACAAATCACTCAGGAAGTAATTGGTGAAAAAATGAGTGATAGAAGGATGGTTGAAACAAGCAAGGCAGGAGAAGAACAAGCTAGACCAGAGAAGAGAAAAGCAGTGGCTTTTGTTGAACCAGAAAGGAAGAAAGCAAAGGCTGCAAAACCTACTCAGAGGAAACTGATTATGGAGTTTGAAGAATCTGAAAAAGAACCTGAAAAAGAGGAAGCTGAAGCTCAACAAGAAACCTTCAACACCAAGAAAACTCTGAGAGCCCTGCAGATTGAAAAAGAGAAAAGAACTGCTGCTTCTGTCTCTGGTGCTCCATTGATAAAGAAGAAAAAGGAGGAAGAGCAGAAGAGAAGGGGTGTTTTCAAGAAATTCATTAGCAAGAGGAGAGGCACTGAGAAGACTCAGAAATGGCCGCACATTGATAAATGGATACCATTACAGATCAATGATGCATGGAGGAAATCAAGAGAACATCTTGGTTCTACTACGAAATTCTGAGGGAATGGAGAGGGAGCGGCTCAGATAAGAATGAGGCATTCATTGAATATTTGCTGACATTCTATCCTGAGTATCTGCAGAGATGGATCAACTTAGCAGATGAGAGCAATACTCAGATTGTAGCTCCAGGGCCATACATGTACCCTGCTTCAAGATTTGAGAATGACTATGTAAATGAGGCTGCCATCTCTCAGGAAATTGCTCAGTATGCCATTTAGCTAGGCTTGACAGGAAACAACCCTGATATTATCAAAGAAAGAGAAGAATTGAAGAAAAGGTACTTTGGGATGTTCAACTTGGAAATTCCTGAAGATGAGATTGAAGAAGATTGGAGTTTATCTCTTATGTTTTTCATTGTACTTTGTAATTCTCATCTTTCATCAATGAAAATTTTTATCTTTTGTGTTACTACAAGGTAATATCTCATTATCTTTTTATATGTTTATACTCATCTGATATGCCATTTAATGTAATAGACAAATGAAACATGAGTGATAGGTTAAGTATTCTTAAATCTAACAAGATGGTTTTGGCATCATCAAAAAGGGGGAAATTGTTGGGAGAATCCTGAAGACTAAGAAGACTCTGAAGAATCAGAAGAATCCTGAAGACTCAGAAGATCCTGAAGATCGAAGAATCCTAAAGACCGAAGATCCTGAAGACTGTTTGTGTACTGAACAAAAAGGACCCTGAACCACTATATTTATGAAATAGTGCTATGTTCATTCTAGTACAAACAAACAGAATGTTAGACACTCGTGGACATTAAGGAACATATCAGATCAGAAAGGTCAACCTAAAAAGAAGTCGTTCTTTGTCTCTGTTCAAAGAAAGATTACAACCAATGAGGAGGCAACAACAACGTACTTCACTAACATTGAAAGCGATATCTCACTGAAGATATGTCAGGTCTGATAATTTCCAGTTCACAGAAGTTGATTATTGGCTACATGGCTGCACATTTCCTAAAACATGCAAGGGTGTGTTCAAACCTTAAAATAGTCGTTCATCAATAACCAGAAGAGGAAACTCTTGATACTATCTCTTCCAACGGATAGTTTTTTCAAGTATGACCTTGGAGAAGTTGCCTATAAATACCAGTGATCTTCACCATTGAAAGGTTACGGGAAATTAAAGCAACTCCAAAGTTCTTTCGTATTCTTGGAAATTGAAGCACTCGAAAAACCTAAGATTTCCCAAGTGTTTCACATTGAAGAGAGCTCATTACACTAAGCCTAGATTTGATAGGTATATCCAAAGCTTAGTAGAGATATCCTAGCCTTTGCATTTGTTCCTATTATAAAGGATATCTCACCCTAGTTGGAAACCAACCCAAACCTAACCCTTTTGATAGGTAGTTTGTGTATTGTGTGAATTGTTGGTGACAAAGAGTTGTAAAAAGCAAGTAAGCTGCAGTGAGTCAACCAGAAAGCTCTAGAGGAGAAGTGAGTAAACTGTTTTAGACAGTCAGAAAGCTTGTGTGCGTTGAGTTAGTAAGCTGCAAGTGAGTCAGCCAGAAAACTTAAGGTAGAAAAGTTAGTAAGCTGCTGTGTTCAGCCTGAAAGATTTAGGTGATAGTGTGTTAAGGAATTTCTCTGGAGATCAGAGAGAGTGGATGTAGGAGCTTGAGTCTCTAAACCACTATAATTTGATGTGTTGTTTGCTTTCTGTTCTGCATTTTATCTGTTGCATAATTTTCACTGAAAGCATACTGTTTTCTTGATACTCAGTTGGAATCAATCCACTGAATGTGTATTAACTGATTCATAGCCTTAACCACTGTTTTACTAAGGAAGAGGTTTTCAGCAAGTTAAAAAGAGGATAAACTTAGGGCCAACACATTCTGCACTCTTTATAAGCTAGAACAGATAGTTACCAAACTGAACAAACTCTACTGAGTATTCAGTAAGATAATTATCTGATCCAAGCTTCTCAGGATCTCTGATAAAACTTAGGATTAGTTGGGCTAATCTGAAGCTACTGAAAGCTGCTCAGGATCACTGTCTCAGTAGACTTTGACTCGTGACAAATTTGTGCTTCTCAGGGCAAAATCCTCAGGACATCCTGACCCATCTGATCACTCTCCCCCCATACATGTGTAAGACTCGTTTGCACCGGGACCAATAAGTTAAGATATTTAGTTTCATTGCTTTGATATCCTTGCTTTCATTGCTCTGATTGTCTTACCTTGATGTTTTGGATAGAGTAATTTGTGTAGATTGGTGTGATCTGTTCATATCTTCCTGACAACTCTACTCTAGTCCTTGATTGATGGAGATATGTTCAAGTAACATAAGCTCTGGTTTGTCTGCAGGTATAAGGATTGGTACATGTTGTACTTGTACCATTTCCCCTTTGCTCTTATAAGTTTATGTTGGGGTTATACTGAAAAGTATGTTTTTACTTTGTATAACCAAACTGAATTTCTGTCTTATTTGCTGAAATAAATTATTTATCACTGATGTTTTAAATATGATTGAATGTTACATATATTTACTGCATACATGTTCAATAAATAATATATGTTACATTGCAGTTAATTTAGTGATACCAGATCACAGAAGATTAAATTAACAGTTCCTTGTAACAAAGTACAGAATTCACAACCCAGATGGAAATGAACAATCCATCATGAAAGGTTGAAGTGTAAGGCTCAGATTGACTTGTCTTGACCAAGAGATTGCACTAGTGCATTATGATGCGCTGAATATGACCTACATGAGGACAAATTCTTCAGTACTGAATATAGAAGAATTAGACCTCAGTGGTTCATTATTTCTTAATCCCCGTCCCTTAAATAGAATCGTGTGAAATTAATAACTATTGCTTTGACTTATGATGGGTAGAGAATTATTGTGATTCAATACTTTATATCTTGGGTAATATTATTAGTTACATGACTATTGCTAAGATTTAATATGGAGAATCGTGTGCAAGTATGTCTTGCTTGATTTGTCCCCTTGGGAGACTCAGAAGTTTTATCATACTAAATCTTGCAAGTGGAATTAGTTTCTGGTATGGATAATAATGTTGAGTCGTTCCTAATCCAAGGAAAACTATATTAATTAATATGAAGTTATTCAGTGGCTAAATGAATTAATGGACTAGATAATCTTAAACACGAGAAATAATAACCGGGAGCCATATTATAAGTAATATGGGTTAAGATGGATAGTGCAATATTAATTATGTTGTGGGATTAATTAATATATATGGGCTTGAATAATATTGTGGCTCAATATTGATAATTCAAGGTCCATTGGAAGGTCCAATTTTAATTCTCCTAAAGGCCCCTCAAGTAGCCCAATGATAAAGTCCAATAACTGAAAAAGATGATTAAAATAAAATAAATTATTGATGCCTATTTTTCCTATTTTTCAAAAATAATTAAGGAAGAGAGAGAAAAGATTTTCTTGATTTTTTTGGAAAGATTTTATAGAATAAGTATTCTTGGAATACAAGATTATCCCATAAATTCAAGAAAAAATAAATATCTTATTTCTTCCCTATTAATTAGTAATTTTCGAAAATTTTAATATAATAAGGAGGAGAAGATTTTGTTGGGATATATTTTGGGAAATAGAATATATTGGATATATTCAAGATTGTATCTTGAGGAAGAAGCAAGATTGTATCCCAAGAGCCCCAATAGCCCTAAATTTTCGTCCCCCCTATGTATTATAAATAGGGGATGAATTTTCATCCCCAGCGTAATTCCATGTGTTGAAAAAATTAGAATTCCACAAAGGTGGTGCGATATAATTTTATTTTTCCTTTTGTTAGAATAAAATTTGTATTTAAATATTCACCCCGAATAGATCTGAGCAAATAATTCCCCAACAACTGGTATCTGAGCCTCTGTTTCGGGCTCTGAATTTTTTAAATTGTAATTTAATTCATTTTTCATTAAATTTGAAACTGGATAGTAGAATTGCTAGATCTTTTTTGCAGGTATCCAATTATCATGATGTTTGATAAGTATGCATGCATATAATTGTGGTTTTTAATTCGATTCGTTCGAATTCATTTTTACCTCGTGAGAAAATCCACGAGTACATTATGATTTGTTTGATTTGTTCAATGTAATAGACTAGTCTAAATCTAGGTTTTTTTATTTTGTAAATAAATTGTAACCGGATCGGGAACGAAGACGGAAACGAAGAATTAAAGACGGGCGACCAAGTGCGCAGACGTACGCGAGCCAAAGCACGAAGTGCTAGGTGGTCGCGTTTGGGGCAGGCCGATCGCACTCGGCGCACGCAGGCGCAAGCCTAGGCGTGGCCGAGGCGGAGCTTGGCTTCTGGGGAGGTGGCTGCTGGGTGCGCATGGGCGCACATAGGCTCGCGTGGGGATGGGCTCGCACGGGGCTGGACGCAGCGCATGGGGGCGCGCGGGGATGGGCGTACGAGGCGTGCGCTGCTTTGTACAGATGTTCGTATCGGATGCAGGCGAGGCGTGGGCGGGCACGCGCACGGGCGTACGCGGATCTGCACGTGACGCGCACACTCATGCTGGGAGCTGCCGAGCGAATGGGATGGCCGGTCCGAATGCGGGCGTGCGCTTAGACGCACACGGACACTCGTGCTAGGCCGTGAGCTACCCGTTTCCGGACGTCATCTCGAACCTTGACAGAGGACATTTTAAAGAATTTATTGCGGTCGAGTGGGAGCTTTCGAGACGAACGATGAAGGCTTATTTTGGATATATGTGCCCAATGTGTTTAATTTTTTTGTTTTTGATGTTTGCTTTATTTTTCATGCTTATTTAATTTGTTCAAATATGCGATGCATGAGAAATCGTTTTGAAAAATCTCACTTTCAAAAATTACTAGGTATGCTTAAATAATTAATTGACAATTTTATTCCGGATAATAAAATTGAATTAATTTTGAACTCCATGATTTATTTATTTGAGAATTCTTTTGGAGAAATTCCCCCCACGGGACGGCCAAAAGATAGCTTTTGAATGAATTCCATATGATGATTGTGAATTATTATTAGTGGCGATAATGACCCTCCCCACTAGGCTCGTTCAAAATGAAATAATAATTATGTATTTAATCATGGTTATTACTTAGGTATAAAATTGATATGCATATACTTCCCTGAAGTCCCTGTCAATTTTATATTGGTCAAGAGGGAGCCAACTATTAATTTTAAAATTAAAGATTTGTAACTGTTTTTTTGTTTGTAACCTGCTTGAATGTGTTTAAATAATGACCCACCCCACGTGTCTTATTTATGTTGTTTTGAGATATTGGCTGATGCATGTTCATATTTTTTTTAGATTTTAATATGATTCATGTGATCGAATTACGTGATAATTTTGTGTTTGTACAATCGTTATTTATTTCAAATCAGCATGTTGCAACCTTTTAATCCACAAAAATATATGCTCAAAGAACATCAACTTACTGGTGAAAACTATGTTATTTGGAAACGTAATATGAAATTTGTCCTCACTGCACAAGAACACAATTGGGTTCTTGACGTGCCCAAGCCTAATAAGCCTACTGAAGGATCAACCAATGCGGAGAGATCTTTGTATGATATCTGGAAGCGTGCGAACGAGCCTATGAGATGTATAATCTTGACTTCCTTGTCTGATGATTTGAGATACATTCATGACGGTGTTGAATCTGCTGCGGAAATCATGCAAAGTTTTGAAGAAACGTTTTCAACAAGAAACCGCATGATTAATCAGTTTAAACACGATAGCGTGGCAAGGCTGAAAATGACGGAGGGAACACCCGTAAGGGATCATGTTCTCAAAGTCAAACGTCCTTTTGACAAACTTACTTATCATGGTACTAAGTATTGTAATGGGGCTCAGATCGATTTCTTGTTCCTAACTCTTCCAAAATGTTTCGATGAGTTTTACTGTAATTTTGTGATGAGCGATCACATGTTCACTATGGACACTCTGCAAGAAGTTTTGGAGACGATAGAGAAATATTTGGGATAAGAGGATGAAGCATTGGTGACTAAAAATCTTCTCTCAAAATCTAGGCCAATGGAAAGCAAGATTGATGAGGAGGTAAACAGTCAATACCAAAGCAACCCCACTACTAAGAAAAGTAAAAGAAAGACAGTCAAATGGTTGGGTGTCAAGAGGAATCCAAGGGAAGTGTTTCAACTGTGGTGAAAAGGGACACTGGAGGGATGCTTGTTCCAAACTCAAGCGGAATGGAAATAAAGGTAATTCTCATGTACTAGTTGTTGAAACTTGTTTAGCGGCGTATGCTTTCCATTTATGGGTAGTGGATACGAGATCCACTGATCATGTTTGTTTCACTTTACAGGGGTTCAAGCGGACCCGACAACTTAGTGGGAGTGAGATCCTCATCACACTGGGCGATGCTACGAGAGTGGCAGCTGAAGCAGTGGGAGAAGTGCAGCTGTCTTTTGAAGACATAGTTTTAATTTTAAGAGATGTTCTTTACGTTCCTAGTTTTAGAAATAATTTAATTTCAGTTTCTAAACTTTTTCTTGATGGATATTCGGTTACTTTTAATAAAGTTGTTACCATTGCTCTAAATAATGAGTTTATCTGTCATGGAACGTTGTCGAATAATCTCTATACAATTAACTGTGCACACCACTCATGAAATGAATCCTGTAACACATTGACTGTTTCAAGTAATAAAAGAAAACGTTCAGCAGATGTGAACGAAACACTTCTATGGCTTCTGAGACTAGGTCATATTAATCCAAAGAGCATCCAAAGGTTGGTTCATGATGGTTCATTGGAGTCACTCCAGGTTGAACCATTTCCAACCTATGAATCATGTTTGGAGGGTAAAATGACCAAGAGGGCATTTGGAGCCAAAGGGAATAGAGCCAAAGAAGTGTTAGAGATCGTTCACACTGACGTATGTGGTCCAATGTCAATCAAAGCAAGAGGAGGTTATGAGTATTTTGTTACTTTTATCGATGATTACTCAAGATATGGATACATTTACCTTATGAAGCATAAATCTGAGACCTTTGATAAATTCAAAAGAATTTAAAGCTCAAGCAGAGAATCATAGGGAAAAGAGTATCAACCCTCTACAATCTTATCATGGAGGCGAATACCTCAGCGATGAATTTTTGAACTACTTGGCAAACGAAGGGATTGTATCCCAGTTAACTGCACACGAAACCCCTCAACAAAATGGGGTTGCAGAACGAAGAAACATAACTCTTTTAGAAATGGTCAGATCAATGATGAGTTATGCGGATCTACCCAAATTGTTTTGGGGTCACGCCTTGGAAACAACAACTTACATTCTAAACCTGGTGCCATCCAAATCGGTTCCCAGATCCCTAAAGAGTTCTGGACCGGTAGCAAGTCCAGTTTAAGACACATGAGTTTCTGGGGGTGTCCGACGTACGTGGTAGATAAGGAAGCCGGTAAATTGGATCCACAATCAGAATTAAGGCTATTTATAGGGTACCCCGAAGGAATGAAAGGGTGCATGTTCTATGGTCCCGAAGATCAAAAGGTGGTAATCAGTACGCACTTTAGATTTTTGGAAGAAGACTATATGAACGATAGAAAGCCCAGAAGTGAGATTGTTGGGGAATTAATTGCCCGGATCTATTCGGGGTGAATATTTAAATACAAACTTAATTCTAACAATTATTACTAGCATGAATTAATCCTATATTAATTCAAATAATAATTCAACAACCAATCATGCATTTAAATTCGTCACATAAATCCTACGCATGCGGAATTACTAGGAGTTTACGTGAACTAACCTCTCGGAGTGACAACCATTGAGAAGATGGATATCCCGTTCACATGAACAAACCCAAAGAGTCTTCTCAAGTATTCCCTCATCCTTGTTCAAAAATCCGGTGGAAGGATACTCGCGAACAATTAACAAAAGGAAAAATAAAATTATGTTGCACCACCTTTGTGGATTTCTAATTTTTACAACACATGGAATTGCATGGGGATGAAAAATTCATCCCCTATTTATACTAAGGGGTGGTGATCGATTTTTTCATAAGGAATAAAGATGGGAAAATCTTTTTTCTTGGTCTCCAAAAAATCTTGAATATATCTCATATATTCTTTTCTCCATATTTAAAATATTCCACAAAAATCCCACCTTCGTAATTTATGGAATTTTTGAAAATAAGGGCCAAGATTTCCAAGATTGGGATCTTCTTGAGTTTATGAGATATTCTTGTATTCCAAGAATACATAACTTCCATAATATCTTTTCAAGAAAATCAAGAAAATCTTTTCTTTCTTATTTTCTTCATTATTTTCGAAAATTGCACAATAAATAGCCAAGTGGGAGATTTCTTGAATTTAATGAGATAAACTTGCATTCTAAGAATACTTATCCTCATTCCATAACAAAATTCAAATAATATATTTCTCCCTCTTTTATTTATTTATTTAAAAAAAAAAACAGGAAAAATCGGCAATAATATTTTATTTTATTTTAAACACCTTTTTCAGTTATTGGACTTTATCTTTGGGCTACTTGAGGGGCCTTTAGTAGAATTAAGATTGGACCTTCTGTTGGGAAATTTAGAGTTTTGATGAAGTTCTAAAACACATGTAATAGGACCAGTCAGACCTGTTAGCTGACTTATGTTTTTAATACCAGTTATAAGATGACCAGTTGATAATTATTATATAGAACAACTGATGTATAAGATAGGTCACATATTAAGGGGGAACCTCAATATGTGTAGCTCAGATCTAAAGATTAGAAGAGCAAAAGATCAGCTGAAGTCTGACTGGCCAGAAGGCAAGGAAGGACAGAAGATCAGATGATCTTATAAAGTCAGATAATCAGATGAAGTCTTGAAACATGAATTCAGAAGACCTGAAGATCAAATGACTACCAGAAGATCGGACCAGAAGACCTACATCAGCCGAGTCTGCTAGTTGAGCTAAGACAACTAGCACCAGAAGACTCTATCAGGTAGACTGATCAGTTGTAACTGATCAGGTCAGCTCACACCAGGTGGTAACTGATGTTTCACCAAGTCATACGTTGTTGATCTGAACAAGAAGAATGTCAACTTTAGTTGGTAGAACAAACACTGAAAAGTGCTTTTGTTAACCAAATAAGAACAAGACACGTATGAACGGAGCCGACAATACAGGATTTGGTGCTGCAACGGCTATAAAAGACAACTATTCATGTTTTTGGCCATGCCGTCCCTGAAGAACGTCACATCAAATCGTATATATCTACCAAATATAGCCAGAAATTCAAATTGCTCTCCAACGACTCTTTAATTTCGAGGTCTATAAATATGGGATTACTCTTCAGAGTGAATACACGAAAATTATCAAGAAGCTCATACTATAGTCAAATTTCTGCACGAAGAACACAACCTTGAAGATTATTTTTCTAAGTGTTCATCCCATAATTCTTAGCACAGAAATCTTATCCACTAGCTGTTAGGCTACTTAAATACTAGGAAAGATTTCAAAGTTGGAACAAACAACAAATCTTACCCAAAACCCAAAGTTAGGTTAAGTTTGTTTAGCAAGATTTCAGACTAGGGTTTCTAGTTCTGATTTCTGGGATCGGTTGAGTGAGAGCTCCATAAATATTTGTTGGTGTAATGTGTTGGACTAACACAATAATCTAAGTCCAGTTAGTTAAGTCAGTTAAGTTGGTGCCCCTTGTGATAGGGAAGAGTGGACGTAGGAATGGTTGTCCGAACCACTATAAATCTTGTGTGCATTTACCTGTTTGATTAACTACTTCACACTATTGCACACAACTTGATTAAACCTGCATACATATTCTGAGTTAAGATCAGCTAGCACCAAGCTACTGATCTGATCAGATTGACCCCATAGTCATCTGATTGAAAACAACTTCGGAATCCGATTAGTTATAAACTGGTTTTTCACACGGGTATAAAACTAGCTTCCGCACAATCAATTAAACTGATAGATACCGAACTGATCTGCCCTCACACGATCAGTAAGTTGGATATCAGTCCAAACTTATTCACTTGCACTCTGATCAGGCAAACTTCCATCACACCTGATCTGCACAAAAAAGTTTTCAGAAGTCTATTCACCCCTCCCCTCTAGACTTCTGCCCTAACGAAACCCATTCGGGACCTACAAGTGGTATCAGAGAAGTGGTTCTACAGACCAATGGCTTTGAATATCATCGGTTCTTGAGGAAGAACCTTTGTGGTCACTTTAACTGATTTTGAAAAACCTTTTTCAAATCTCATTTGTTTTCAAACTCACGATCAACATGGATAATACTTCAGGTATGTATCATGATTTGCCTAAATTTTCCATTGATGAGTATGCAGACTGGACAATATACATGAGCAACCATCTGGGATCAATAAACAGCAGGATGATGGAAGTTCTTTAACGAGGACCCATCATCATCTATCATGACAACCCAGCTGTTGGAGGTGATCCAGATTTTGCAGTTGGAAGTCTTGTCAGAAAGAGTCCTGCCCTGATGGATGTTGAAGAGAGAAAGTTGTACACTCTGGATACGATAGCCAGGCACATAATCATGAAGAGCATGGACAAGATAACCAGAGAAAAGATAAAATATCTCAAGACAGCCAAACAGATGTGGGATACGCTTGTTGAAATGTGTGAAGGAAATGATCTGATTAAAGATAGCAGACTGCAAGCTGAACTGGTGAAACTCGAGAAACTTAAGATGCTACCAAATAAAACCATCAATGAGCTCGATGGAAGAATCACCATGTCAGTCAACAAGTTACGGGAACTTGGACGAGAAATGTCAGATAAAGACATCAACTACAAGATCTTGAGATCTCTGACTAAGAAGTGGGATATGAAAGTCACTGTAATAAAGGATTGTCAAGATATTGCTAACATGAAGCCATGCAACCTGTTCCTGAGTCTTAAAGCTCATGAGTTCGATCTGATCGAAAGAGGGCAAGAAGAAGAAGATGAGTCGCCTGCTGAAGCCACACCTGCAACATCAAAATTAGTTGCATTCAAAGCAGCCAGCAGCAACTCAAAGTCTACTGAACCTGTTGGAAATATTATAAGCCAAACTGAACAGATTGCTTTGCTAACTAGAAAACTTGAAAAATCTAACATCCCACTTGGTAAGTATCGTAAATTTTACAGGGATATCAAAACAGCAGAGGAAGAGATAGGAGGCCAGCTGACAGATCTCCAGAAAGGACCAGATCTGATAACCAAAGAGATGATCACAGAGAGGATCGCAGAGAAGATAAGAAAAGAGATGATCGGTCTGATGAAAGAGGAGACAACAAATCTGAGAGAAGAAATTCTGATTACAATCAGACAGGTAAGTCACCTGACAGATTCTAAAGACAAAATGACTCACCTGGTAGAAGAAGTTTCATGGATCGTGGAGCGTGTTTCAACTGTGAGAAACCAGGTCATTACAGCGCAGATTGCCCAGACCTGACACCAAAAGAAAGAGAAGAGAAGCGGAAAAGAAGAGAGCAATGCTATAGAGACAAGAAAGCCATGGTTGCTGATACATCAGAAATTGATGATTCTTATCTGCCTTCAGAGGATTCAGGCTACTCATCAGTAGAGGACTTTTGTCTGATATGCAACGCTGATGATTTTTACCACTACGATGATCCGATATTCTCTTCTGAGGATGAAATCTGTCTGATGGCTAAGGAGGAAGACCAATCTAAGGTAACCTCTAAACCTTCTGCTCTTTCAGTTTCCACATCAGCTATGATTAGCACACCTGCTGAAGAGATTGACTTGCAGCTCTATTCTGAGCAATTGCTTGATGATCTCTCTAACGCAGTAGACACTTATACGATAGTGGAAGCCAAAAACGATAAGCTAAGGATTGAAAATACTCAGATCGTTAAGGAAAATGCTGTCAGTAAAGCAGCTGAACTAAAATCAGTTGAAGCTGCTCAGAAGATAACTGAAGAACTGAAAGTTCTGAAAGTTAATTCTTCTGATCAGGAGAAGCAGATTAAGGAACAACTAGCTATCAATACACAGCAGGCTGATGATTTTAAAATCCTACAAGCCAAGTTTGATGATCTCTTCCGACTACATGAGAGTCTGAAATTAACTGAGGATAGTTTACGTAAGAAAATATAGGTTTTCACGAAATCTTCGAAAACCGTTCAGGATATGAACAACTATTTTCAAACAACAACTAATAAGAAGGTAATTGGGTATGAAAACCCTTCTACATCCTCAAAAGCCCCGTCTGGTTCACTTTGAAAAGGTGTAATCAAATGAGTTTCTGATATAGATACACAAAAAGCAAATTATGTATCTGATAAGGGAAAGAAACCTGCTGAACAAGTAAGGCAAGTGCCCAATCAGAAAGGGAACAGAAATGGACCCCAACTGATTAAGCATCAGCCGAGGAATCAACAGAAGAACCCAGTTCTTCTGAAGAGACCTCAACCTGATCAGCAGATTAGGTATCAGAAAAAACAACCTGTCAAAAGGGAAATCTAATCTAAAACCTAATCAGGGTCAGCTGCCTAACAAGCAAGCTGAAGGTAAACTGCTAAGGTCATTTATGCCAAAAAGATATGAATCTTTTAATGGTAGCAGTCGTACCTACTCTTACAATCAGAAACCTAGGGCTGCTGCACTTGAGCCCCACTGGGATAAAAGAAGACAAACTGCAAGGAAAAATCCCAAGTCTTCTGATTCACTCAAGGCTCGCACAAATAATCATACTGATCAGAATGCATATGTAGAGATGTATGATTATGTAGATGTTTATGGGAGACAAATCAGGTCTTCTGATCTATCTGATTACAATATAAGTGCCCTGTTTGTATGGATCCCTAAAACCAACTCTAACCCCTCAGGACCTAATCCAATAGGGGTACCTAAAGCCTGATTTGATTGCAGGTTCGCATAGGTTTGGACAACAAAGGAGGTGTACAAGCAACTATCTGGTACATCGATAGTGGATGCTCAAGGCACATGACTGGAAGCAAACATCTCCTTGGCTCTTACACAGAACAAGAAGGCCCACGTGTACTCTTTGGTGATGATAACTTTGGTTTTACCAGAGGATTCGGAACCTTAGAGAATGATGATGTACAGGTTACTGGAGTCTCGTATATCAAAGGTTTAAAGCATAACCTGTTATCAGTTTCACAACTCTGCGACAACGGATTCAGTGTTGAGTTCTCGACTGATCAGTGTACTATCAAGAATCGAACTACTCAACAGATCTTGTTAACTGGTTCAAGGAAAGGTACGATTTATACTGCAGATTGGAACAGTTGTCCAAGAAATGCATGCCTGATTGTTAAGAGTTCCAAAAGTAGCAGTTAGCTCTAGCACAAAAGAATGAGTCATCTGAACTTTAAAACTCTTAACAAGATAGCAAGGATGTCTTTTGTTGAGAGACTTCAGAATGAGGTATTCTCTAAGGATTAGACATGTGTCGCATGTCAGAAGGGAAAACAGGTTAAAGCCTCATTTAAGGGAATCCCTGGACCAGCATCCAACAAAGTATTGCAACTGCTCCATATGAACTTATTTGGACCCGATTACACCCGATCGATCTCGTGGAAGCAAATATACTCTGGTAATCGTGGATGATTATTCCAAGTTTACCTGGGTTGTATTCTTGTATAAGAAGAATGAGACAACAACAAGGATACCTGAGCTGCTCAAGAAACTACAAACGAAAAGGGTGTCAGTATAGTGAAAATCAGATCAGATAAAGGTACAGAATTTCTGAACTCTTTTATTACTTATTTTTGCACTAAGTTTGGTATACAACATGAGACATCAGCTGCAAGAACGCCACAACAGAATGGTGTAGCAGAACGGAGAAACAGAACACTCAAAGAAGCTGCTCGCACTATGTTAGTTGAACATGCAATACCAAGTTATTTCTGGGCAGAAGCCATCAATACTGCATGCCACACTCAGAACAGATGCTCTCTGACCAAGGCTCACTACAAAACACCCTATGAACTATGGAAGGGCAGAAAACCTCGTGTTTCTTACTTCCATGTTTTTGGGTGCAAGTGTGTTGGGAAATTTATAGTTTTGATAAAAGTTCCAGAAACACATGTAATAGGACCAAATCGGACACATTAGGTATCGATGTTTATATTACCGTTTATAGAATACCGATTGATAATTCAGATAGAACAACCGATGTAATAGATAGGTCACATATTGAGGGGGAATCTCAATATGTATAAGTCAGATCTGGAAATCCAAAGAAAAGCTGATATCCGACAGGCCAAAATGCTAGAGAAGAACAGAAGATCAGATCGATCTGATCTAGTCAGATATCTCAGCTGAAGTCATAAAGCTCAAACTCAGAATACTTGAAGATCAGATTACTTCCAGAAGATTAGACCAGAAGACCTACATCCGCCGAGTCTGCTAGTTGAAGCTAAGTCAACCCAAGCACCGAAGACTCCATCGTAGACCGATTCATTCGATCGATCAAAGTCACCACCGTGAAAAATCGATGTTTCACCTAATCATACGCCTATGATCCAACAAGAAGAATGTCAACCTTAGTTGGAAGAACAAACACCTAAAAGTGCGCGCTCATAACCAATAAGAACAAGACACGATGATTGAGCCGACAATTAAGGGATTTGATGCCGCTCTCTCTAACGGCTATAAAATACAAGTTCACGCTTTTCGCCATGCCGCTTCTCAAGACGCCACATCAATCCTCGCAAACCTACCTATTATATAGCCCGAAATTCAAATTGCTTCCAACGGCTCTTTGATTTCAAGGTCTATAAATATGGGATCACACTTCAGAGTGAAATACGGAAACACTGAACAATCAAGAAGCTCAAGCAATTATCGATTTCCGCAACGAAGAACACGATCAAGAAGATTATTTTATTAAGTGTTCATCCCATAAGTTCTTAGCAAAGAAATCTTTTCATCTAGCTGATAGGCTACCTTAGACACTAGAAAAGATTTCATAGTTGGAACCAAAACAATCTTATCCAAACCCAAGTTAGGTTAAGTTGTTTAGCAAGATTTCAGACAAGGGTTTCTAGTTCTGATTTCTGGGATCGGTTGAGTGAGAACTCCTTAAATATCTGTCGATGTCTTGTGTTGAACTAACACATAAAACTAAGTTCGCTTGGTTAAGTTGGTGCCCTCAGTGATAGGGAAGAGTGGACGTAGGACCGGGTTTGTCCAACCACTATAAATCTTGTGTGCCTTTACCGCTTTGATTAACTGTCTACACAATTGCACACAACCTTTAAAAGCCGCATACATATTCTAAGTTGAGATCGGCTAGCACCAAGCTTCGATCCGATCAAGCTTGACACTTCATCAACTAGTTAAAACACTAACTTTGGAATCGATTTATAAAAACCGGTTTTTCACACGGGTAAAACTTAAGCTTCCGCACACATCGCTTAATCCGATAGTTATCAAATAATCTGCCTTGAGCGATTACTAAGTTGGTTATCACCAAACCGATTCACTCACACTCTGATCAAAGCTAATCGCCTCTCACACTCGATCTCACAAAAAGTTTTCGTCTATTCACCCTCCCCTCTAGACTTACGCCCTCACTAAACCCGGTTCGGGACCTACAAGTGGTATCGAGAGCGGTTGGTTCTATCGACCAATCGACTTTGTGTATCATCGATTCTTGAGGAAGAATCTTTGTGGTCGATCGAATCGATCTTGAAAAACCTTCTTAAAACTCATTCATTTTCCAAAAACACTCAAAGATGGATAACACCTCGTATGTATCATGATCTGCCGTTCTCAATCGATGAGTATGCAGATTGGGCCATATATATGTCCAACCATCTAGGTTTGATCAAGGGCGTAATGATGGAAGTCATCGAAAGAGGACCCATCATCATATATTACGACAACCCCGGTTGGAGGAGATCCGCACTTTGCCCCGAAGTCTTGTACGAAAAAAAAGCTCCAAATTGATGGATGCAGAGGAAAGGAAATCGATACTCTAGATACTATCGCAAGGCATATTATCATGAAAACCATGGATAAGGTCACCAAGGAAAAGATTAAGTATCTCAAATCTGCGAAAGCAATGTGGGATACTCGGGAAAAATATTCGAGGGAAATGACCAGATAAAAGACAAATTGTCTGCAGTTTTAACCGGTAATGTTCAAAAATTGAAGATGTTGCCAAATCGAAACCATCAACGAACTCGATGGAAGGATTACAATGTCAATAAACAAGCTTCGAGAACTTGGTAGAGATGTCCGATATAAGATATCAACTACAAAATTTTAAGGTCTCTCACCAAGAAATGGGACATGAAGGTCACGCGGTAATCAAGGATTGCCAAGACATTTCAAAAATGAAGCCAAGTATCTTGTTCTTGAGCCTTAAAGCTCACGAGTTCGATTTAATTGAGAGAGGACAAGCGAGATGAAGATGAGGTGCCCATTGAAGCCTCAACTTCCAAATCGGGCTTGCTTTTAAGGCAACCAAAGAAGAGATTGAAGACCAATGAGCCCATTGGAAACATCATAAGTCGGTAATGGATCGCTCGCTACTGTGAAACTAGAGAAATCAAATACTAACCGAAAGTAAGTATCAAGATTCTATAAAGATTATCAACATAGCCGAGGAAGAGATAGGAGATCAGACAACAGATCTCCAGAAAGAACCAGATCTGATGATCGGAGAGATCACAGAGATGAAAGGAAAAAGGATAATCTAAATGATGAGAGAAGAGATAACCAATCGCATGTAAGAAGCTCGGACTACTATCGAAAAGGAAAATCACCGATAGATCATACAGATTTTGAGTGATTCACCCGAAGAAAAAAAATTCCGTGGATCAAGGAGCGTGCTTCAATTGTGAGAAGCTGTCACTACAAATAAGCAGATCGCCCGCACTGACGCCAAGAGAAAGGGAAGAAAAGAGGAAATGTAAGAGAGCAACGGACAGGACGTAAAAGCCATGGTTGTTTACACATCGAGAATTGACTATTCAGATTCCGCCTCCGAGGACTCGGATACTCTCTCTAGAAGATTTCGCCCGACAAGAAGGTCATCTTTGGACTTCTATGGAAATGAAGATCCGATATTCTCTTCGATGATGATGAGATCCGCTCGATGGCCAAGGAGGACCAATCTGAGGTAACCTCCAAACCTGCTTTGTTCGCTTCTACACCTGCTATCATTAGCACACCTGCTGGGGAGATTGACCTGCAGCTCTACTCTGAGCAATTGCTTGAGGATCTCTCCAATGCAGTAGACACTTATGCTATAGTGGAAGCTTTGAAAATGATAAGTTGAGGACCGTAAATAATCAACTTGCTAAAGAGAATGATCTCAAGAAAAGCCTCCGAACTTAAATCGGTCGAAATCGCCGTAAGGTAACTGAGGAATTTAAAATTCAGAAAGTTAAAGCTTCTGATCAAGACAAGCAGATCAAAGATCAGCTGGCAATTAACAAACAGCAAGCTGATGACTTCAAAATCCTGCAAGCAAAATTCGATGAGCTGTTCCGAAAGCATGAAAGTCTAAAATCATCTCGAGGATAATCTGCGTGAAGAAAATAGAGGTTTTTACAAAATCATCTAAAACCGCTTCAAGACATGAACACCTATTTTCAACAACGATTAACAAGAAGGGACTTGGGTATGAAAACCCTTCCACATCCTCAAAAAGCCCTACCGATTCATCTCAAAAAGATATAATCGACGAAGTTTCACAAAGATACACCAAAAGCCAAACATGCATCTAATAAGGAAAAAGACCAAGTTGAGCGGTAAGGCGGTGCCTAACCGTATGGGGAAAGCGAAATGGACCCCAATCGGTAAAAGCATCGATCGAGGAATCAACAAGAACCCGGTTCTTCCGAAGAGACCTCAACCCGATCAACAGATCGAAATCGAAAAAGACAACCCGTAAAAGGGAAGTCCAATCGAGACCCAACCAAGGTCACCGCCTAATAAGCATGCTTCGTAAACCGCAAAAACCATCTATGCCGAAAAAGATATGAATCTTTTTATGGTAGCAATCATACCTACCCCTATAATCGTAAATCTAGGGTCGCCGCACTGAACCACCTTTGGATGAAAAGAAGACAAACAAAAAGATAAATCCCAAGTCTTCTAAGTCACCCAAGGTTCACACTAATAATCATACTAATCGAAAAGCATATAAAGAGACGATGATTATGTTGATAGGTATGGGAGACAAATCGCCTTCGATCTAACCGATCACAATAGAAGTGCTCTATTTGTATGGATCCCCAAAACTAATCCTAACCCCTCGACCCAATCCAAAAGGGGGTACCCAAAGCCCGATTTGGTCAGCAGGATCGCGTGGGGTCCGCCAACAAAGGAGGTGTGCAAGCAACTATCCGGGTACATCGATAGTGGATGCTCAAGACACATGATCGAAGCAAATATCTCCTCGGCTCTTACATAGAACGAAAGGTCTGTGTACTCTTCGGTGATGATAACTTTGGTTATACCAAAGGATTCTAACCTTAGAGAATGATGATGTACAAGTAATCGAGTCTCGTATGTCGGCTGTCCGAAGCACAACCTACTATCGGTTTCACAATTCTCGCGACAACGGATTCAAGAGTTGTTGAGTTCTCGACTGACCAATGCACTATCAAGAATCGAGCCACTCAAAAGATTTTGCTAACTGGTTCAAGGAAAGGGACGATCTACACAGCTGATTGGAACAGTTGCCCAAGAAATGCATGCTCGATTGTCAAGAGTTCCAAAAGTAGCGATTGGCTCGCACAAAAGAATGAGCCATCCTGAACTTTAAAACTCTTAATAAGATAAAAGGATGTCTCTAGTGGAAGGACTTCCTAATGAAGTATTTTCAAAGGATCGGACATGTCTTGCATGTCGGCGGGAAAACAGGTCAAAGCTTCATTCAAGGGAATTCCCGGACCGGCATCCAGCAGAGTACTGCAGCTGCTTCATATGGATCTATTTGGACTAGTTACACCAGTCAGTCTCAACGGACGCAAATATACTCTGGTAATCGTGGATGACTATTCCCAGTTTACCTGGGTTATATTCTTACATAAGAAGAATGAGACGACAACGAAGATACCCGAAATTGCTAAAAAGATTACAAAATGAGAAGGGTGTCGATTAACAGTAAAAATCGATCGATAAAGGTACGCAATTTACAAACTCTTTTATTACTGATTTTTGCTCTAAGTTTGGTATACAACATGAAACATCAGCTGCAAGGACGCCACAACAAAATGGAGTAGCAGAACGGAGGAACAGAACTCTCAAAGAAGCTGCTCGCACGATGTTAGCTGAACATGCAATACCAAGTCGCTTTAAGGTATAAATCAATCAACACCGCATGCCATACTCGTAATGTATGTCTTCGACTAAGGCTCACTACAAAACACCCTATGAACTGTGGAAGGACGTAAAAACCTCGTGTCTCTTACTTCCATGTTTTTGGGTGTAAGTGTTTCATACACAACAATGGGAAGAGTCATTGAAGACTTTTGAGGCCAAGTCGATGAGGGTATATTCTTAGGATATTCCTCATCTAGCAAAGGCTTTCGTGGTTTACAATGCATTTAACCCTACTTGTGGAAGAAACACCCCATGTAGTCTTTGATGAAGCATCTTCCGAACAAGAGAAATCACTCGAAACAAGATGTACCGATCAACAAGTACCGATGCTCGGAAAATGGATCAGCTAATGATCATGGAAAAAGAATCAGAAACCGTAACAGTATACATTCCAGATCTAGCTTATTCACCAGATCATTCAGATCCTAAGGTACGAAAAAAAGTTTCGGTGAAGAAGCCGACATAAATGAGATAAAGATCAACCGAACCATCCGGTTCGGGGGAACACTGAAGTTCCCACAAACGACATCGAAGACATGATGAGTCCAACATCACCGAGACATGTTCTTATCAAGTGGATCATAATTCGCACCACTCCCGTCCACTACTAAATGAACCTTTATCGAAAATGGATGATGTTCTCCAAACCGACGCAAATCGTAATGAATGGACTGGATAACCACCATCCAACCGATCCGATCATCGGAGACCCATCCGATAAAGTTAAAACTAGACATCAGATTGGTGAAAGTGCCATGTATTGCTGTTATTTGTCTATGAAGGAACCAACAACAATAGAGGAAGCTCTACAAGATGCAAGCTGGATTCTAGCCATGCAGGAAGAGCTGGAACAGTTCGACAGAAATCAAGTTTGGGAACCGGTAGATGCACGAAATCATCAAGACGTAATTAGCACGAAGTGGGTTTTCAAGAACAAGAGAGATGAGAAAAATGTCATCACCGGAAATAAGGCAAGACTTGTTGCTAAGGGGTATTCACAATCAGAAGGAATTGATTATGACGAGACCTTTGCACCGGGCCGCCGCCTAGAAGCCATTCGGTCAAGCTAAGCATATGCCTCCCACGAGGGTTCACCGTGGTATCGATGGACGAAAAGAGTGCATTTTTAAATGGGGTACTAGCAGAGGAAGTTTATGTCGAACAACCTCCAAGCTTCGAAAAGAACAACCAAGTGTACCGTTTACGAAAAGCTCTTTATGGCCTAAAACAAGCTCCTCGAGCTTGGTATGATACACTCTCTCAGTTCTTGATCGACAAAGGGTTCACTAAAGGAACAAAGGACGTAACCTTATTCGAGTAGAAGATGGAGAAGATATTCGATGGTTCGATTCTCGTGGACGACATCATCTTCGGATCTCCTAATAAGAGTCTATGTGAAAGATTCAGCAAACTGATGCAAGGGAAGTTCGAGATGTCCATGATGGGACAGATGAATTACTTTCTGGGTCTCCAGGTGAAGCAAAGTGCAGAAGGAATATTCATCTGCCAAGCGAAGTACACTAGGAATTTATTGGCTAAGTTTGGAGTTCAAAATTGCAAGGAAGCCAAAATTCCTATGATGACCGGATTCAAGATGGATCCGATGAGGATGGTCGAAAAACAAATCGAAAAAAGAATATAGGGCTCTCATTGGATCTCTCATCGCACTGACCGCAAGGCACTCGGATATCACCTTTGGCAATGGGTGTATGTGCGATTTCAAAAAATCCAATGCAAAGCCACCTAGAAGCGCCTAAGCGATTCTTAAGTATCTGAAGGACACAAACCTTGGTTTATTTTACCCATCGATGATAATCTAGAGCTTAGTGGGTATTCTGATTCTGATTATGGAGGTTGCAAGATTGATAGGAAGTCAACCTCGTGAACATGTCGATTTTAGGAAGTAAACCGATCTCGTGGTTTTCAAAGAAGCGGACATCGATTCATACATCTACCATTGAGGCGTAATATATGGTCAGCAGAAGTCGCTTGCTCCCAACCGCTCCCGCTTAGTCAAGAGTCGAGGGATTATAACATCGTAGCTAAGAATGTACCAATATTCTATGACAAAGAATAGTCTTTATTGCAATCACTCGTAATCTCGTTCTACATACAAGATGCAAGCATGTGGATGTCGACACCATTTTATAAGAGATCATGTTGAAAAGAAGAATATCGAAATGGAAAAGATTCACACCGATTTACGTAAAGTCGATATTCTAACCAAGCCACTAGTCGAGATTAGATTCGAGAATTGTGCAATGAGCTAGGGCTTCGGATCTTGGAGAAAAAGCACCTAAAATGTTTGATGGATTGTTCTCGAGAACCACCGTTAAGAGACTAACCAGCTTAAAGGAATCATTGAGTTTGGTATCTCAATCGATCGGAAGATCGATCAAGAACCGATGTGAGAAATCGATCGATTTTTACGATTTATCGATTAAAGGAACCGATCGATTTAAGGTTTATCGATTAAAGGAAACGCACAATTTAAAAGGAATATCTCGATTAAATCAACCAAGTTATTTTACATCTTTGTAAGTCGATTTAGTTGATATTCAACAAGCAAGATTCACAGATTAAAGCCTACAATCGCATAAGAAAGCGTAGAATTTACACAACAATGGAATAATAGAACTTTTCATTGATAAAGACCAAAGGTCGACACACATTACAAGTTACAAATACAAAGGACCCGGAGGTCAGTACATAAGTCATAACCGAAAACCCTAAACCTATAACCCTAAACCCTCATCCTAACCCAAGAAGTGCGGGAGAGAGAGAGATTTTAAATCTGATGCTCTCATTTTCCCCCACTTAACAAGGGTGAGAAAGGCTTTAAAATAATCCTAAAGCCTCTCAAGCTAAAACCAATGGAGCGAGAGAGGCCTTGATAGGATTTATAAGCCAGGAGCCCTTAGACCTGAAGTCAATGGACTCTCCAGCTGTTAAATGGAGCACATGTGCCAAGAAATTGGTTCAAAGACCTTATGGGCACATGTGTCACATGAAAAAATTGAGTTGATATACGAAGATCAGCTGTTGTCTGATCAAGACCGTATATCAAACTCATGTTTTATATCAGACTGAGTCTGTTGATGCTGGTTACGTCATAACGATAGACACACAAGGTGCATACGGTTAGGAGAAGTGTCTTCTCGGGCCATGATAAGCAGATCCGCCGCCGTGGTGGTAAAGGAGCTTGGCAACAATTGTATGTGAAATCTTTGATGACGACGAAAACAGTGATAAGGGACACACAAGGTTGATTTGAGAAGCTGAAATCATTGAAAAAGGGGTAAAGGTGTTTGCGGAAGTTTCACCGAAAATAAGGGTTCACCGTAATGCATGTTTTTACAAAAAGAAAGATAAGTACGGTGAATGGGTTATGTTGTGTAAAACATTGGTCCAATTTATAGAGGCCAAGCAAGGGTGCAAATGCAAATTTGATTTCGAAAAGCCTTTTAGAGAAATTTGCATCACAAGGACAAATATGTAGAAATCACGCGATCGATAATTGGATAAATTTACTGGCGGATTGACATATCAAGATATACGATGATAATTACGCATGTCAAATCGCTAAACTTAGGAATAGAGACTACTATTCTAGACTAAGTTTTGGCGGAACACTTATCCCAAGAATTGGCTTGATCCGAGAAGAATCGATTAGGTCAACCAAAATCGATTACATACTGGCCCGATCGATAAGGAAGATCGGTTTGAACTTGAAACCGCAAAACAAATCGATATATCGACTATGAGAAATAAAATATCGGTTGAAGGGGAACTTCAACCGATCGAGGAGGATCGTAAGGAAATCGGACACAAAAATGAAACAGATCGGTTGAAAAGAAACGGTTGGGAAATTATAAGGTTTAGGCAGAAAAACTAAGATCAAGAAGTGGAATCAACTTCAAGTGGTATTGACCGATTACTATATCGACCAATCGACATCGCCTTTTTTTTCCTTGTTATTTGCTTATTCATCGGATTTTATCTGTTTTTATTTGCCTTACTATACGCATTACCTGTGTGACGTATCCCCTGCAAATCATTTAATGCGGACGTGGGGTACATGTATTAATTGCTACAAAAATGGGCTTTTTAATCCAAAAGGTTTTCGTACGTACTTTTCCCAACCATTCGATCAAAACCGCTTAATCTGGATCGTCTATCTTTTCAAACGGTTGATCTTCCATCTTGTCTTTTTCCCTCCTCATCTTTATAAGGTTCATCAAAAAACCCTACCAGAGTTTTCCAAATCACAAACTTGCGTTTTATTTTCTGAAAACTCTCCAAATTACTTCTTTGAGATTCAAAACGTTTTTCTTAAAGTCTCAAATCCAAAAAACAGAATCTGGTAATTTCTGATAATTTGATGAATCATTCGTTTAAAACCATTGATCTTAAAGATCTTGTCAATCGCTGATATCCTGTATTGTGTTTTTTTGTTTCTTGGTTTCCGTATATGTGATATTCTTAGTATTTATGCACAATTTTAACCGAATCTTTCTTATCTGTAGATGATCACTCACGGTATGGGTAAAATAATGTGCAACTATACGGAACTGACATTAAGGATTGTCGAGGACAAGTTCGTACAATTTGGGGTGACAAAGGATCCGGAATCAATGGAAGTAGAGGAAATTCTAAAGAAAGCAGGACTTGAGAAATATTGTGCTGCTCACTGCAATCCAGTGATGCAGTATGAAGACCTCGAATTCTTAAGGAATTTAAGGGTGGATACAGATGCTCCAGGAGAAGAACTACTTTCGACAGTCACCGGAGAAGAGATCAGACTGACGAATGCGGATATAACTCGTCTGTTCAGCCTACCAAAAGGACGAATCTCGCCTGCTCACTAAAGGGAGAACCAAGATGAGCTGATCAGAAATGAGCTCATCAGAGAGGCTGACAAACATCATACGTCAGGCTTTGTCAGGCCAATGCTCAAGAGGAAATACCGACTGTTGTTTGATATTTTGTCAAAAACAATTATGGGTATTTCATTCAGCCCAGATGCTCTTACATCAGTCAAACTGTACAGCATGGCTGCAATAATTGATGAAGCCAAGAATATCAATTGGCATGGGTTCCTAAAGGACATTCTACTCCAAGAACATGATAAATTTGGAGTTGATGAGTGGAGGCAGGTCTATCTGAAGAAGAGGATCAACAATCTCAACAAGGTTGCAGTTATCCTACAAGACAAAATGCCAAATGCCAGATGGGAACAGAATGGACTGAAGCCCTACAAGGCATTCCTCTCCACCACTTTAGCCATATTTGGGCCACCGCACAATGATATGCGCCAACTCCCCAAAGACTAAGAAGGGAAAAAGCAAGGAAGCAACTTCGCCTCTACACCGAAGCCCCCGAAGAAGAAAAAAAAACGGTGAAGGTCCAGAAAAAGAGGCCAAGAAGGCGGCAAGCCTCCATGACTCGATGCTTAGAAGATGAGTCGATGAAGAAAGAGTGCCAGATCAGTCTGTTGCACCACAAAAATCAGGTGAAAAATCAGACGGGCAGGCTTCTCAAGATGAGAGCTCGCCAGTTCATTCTGAGGAAGAAGCACTAGATGAACGACCTCCTTCTCCTCCAATTTCGAAATGATTCACCACTCGCACTAATGGTCCGAGCATGTCTCTCCTACTCTTCCACCGCCCAAAACTCAAAACTACATCACCATGAACACGAAACTACATCACCAAACACAAATCGCAACAGCGATTCGCGACAAGAAAACCTTACCTGTTGTGGAACCAGGCGCAACTGCCTCCACAGCAGAACCTCTGCAGGTCGAGCCTATCAGACAACTTCCACCTACTCAAGCACCACCAGAACCCTCCACATCTCATCAACCGGAATCTGGACAGACAATTCCTGAGTCTAGATCATCAAAGACCATCACAGGGAAAATAGTCAGAATGCAAATCGAACGAGAAATTGATGAGATGTATCCAGAACTGGTCGCCCATCCTGCTATTAGAGAACAAGTTATGGAGATCCTCACCTGGAGAGATCTCAGATTAAAAAGCTTCTCAGATTTCATAATGATTATTGAGCAAATGGGCGGTGCTGATGAGTTTGCAGATTTTGATTTCGATATGAGGAAATCGCTAAAGTAGATCACCACCGAGCCGATAACTAATGAATCTATCAAAGCTCGATCCACGCGAAGCCGATTGACCAACAAGGCAAACCGGAGATCGCCAAGAAGCTCTCAAGCAGATGCTACAATGAAGGATACAGAGTCGCCGATGATAGTGGAACCGGTGCCGCAGCTTCATGACCAACCACCGAGGCACAAACAATCGAGACCGATCAAGTGACGCAAAACATTCTAACATCACATATAACCGCTGATCAACTTCAGGAAATCAGATCTTGTCTCAAAGATCTCCTGAAAGAAGAAATTGAGGGAGTGATAGCTGATCAGAGGCAGATTGGCCTCAAAGAAATAACAGATCAAAGGGATTTGGCTATCTCCCAGATTGCAGCGATCAAAGATCAGTTCTCCCAAACTGTGACCACCGTATCTGCCGATCTTATAAAATCCGAGGATGACAAGCTGATTCAGGTGGATCAACAACAAATTTCCTTTCTGATGCTCACTGAAAAGCTCGATTTGACAGAAGACAAACTTGACAAACTGATCTTTACATTTTCTTCTGCCATCGAATCTGTCAAGACTGAGCTGATCTCGAAGGTTCAACTTCTAACTGCTCCAGTTCCAGGCTTATCTGTTGCAGATCTCAACAGGGCAATATCAGTCAGTTTTGGTTCCCTAACTTCCCACCTCACAGCGCTTTTTGATCAAACCAAAAAGGGGGAAGGACGGACTGAGAAACCAACTGACATGATCAGAACAACAGAAGATCTAATTCAGACTGTTGAAGCCTATGGACAAAGACTAGATCATCTGGATCTCTTTGCTAATGAAAAGATTGAAAAATCAAAGGCAAGAAAGGTAGCTGCTGCGGGTGCTGGGACATTACAAAAGGTAGTCTGCTGGACATTACAAAAGGTTTGGGACATCACAACACAATGCATCTACCATACTCGCATTAAAATAGTCACAAGAAGACAAACGACCCGACATGAAAAGCCGATAAAGAATCGCCGAGAAACCGCCCAAAGAGCAAGTTCTTTGAAGAGGCCCGAAAAAGCGAAGAAGAAAGAAGGGCAGAAAAATTGACAGAGGCAGAAAATCTGAAGAAAAAATTCAGATCGAGAGCGAAGAAAGGAAAGGCTGGAAAATCTGTACCAGAACCTCAGCTGCCAGCAAGAGTTGATGAGATCATTCCAAAAACTGCTGCACATGCTAAGAGGTTTGAGGAATGGAACAAGATCAGAAGTGAATGGCTTCTGGATGCTTTTGTCCTTAATCTTGTTCCACGAGAAGAATCTCCGGATGATGAATTCCTCAACTGTTAGAAAATAAATATCCGTTTTTTCAAGTATCCGGAAAATGAGGCCAAACTTATCAATGTAAAAATATCTCGCCAAGAGTATGATCCGATGGATTACTCGAAGAAGGCGGATGGTTCATTTGACAGATCGGCATTTCAGAGATTCTACTTTGACATCCCGAGCAAAACACATATAATCGATCTTGATGAGACCAATGATGTCAAATGGAAACTATATCGGATCTTCAACGTACCTCAAGATCAAAGTGAGATGCCGAAGGATACAAGCCTAAAAGAGTGAAGAATCGGAAGACTTCTCGATCACTTTGTTTTTAAATTCAAACTTTTTCTCGATGTAACATGTAATCGACATATCTAATGAGAAAAGTTTATTTTCCGATCCTAAGACAAAATCTCATTGTCTTCGATTATGTGCTCTTTTTATTCTATATTTATCAACTGTGTTTTGGTTTCTCGTGTGTTTTGGTTTTTATCAAAAAGGGGAAATTGTTGGAAAATTTATAGTTTTGATAAAAGTTCCGTAAACACATGTAATAGGACCAAATCGGACACATTGGTAATGATCGATTTTATATTACCGCTTATAGAATACCAGTTGATAATTACTTTATAGAACAATTGATGTAATAGATAGGTCACATATTGAGGGGAATCTCAATATGTATAAGTCGATCTGAAATCCAAAGAAAAGGCGATATCCGATGGGCCGTAATGCTAGAGAAGAACGAGAAGATCGATCGATATGATCTAGTCGATATCTCACCAAGTCATAAAGCTCAAACTCGTAATACTTGAAGATCGGATGACTTCCGGAAGATAAGACCGTAAGACCTACATCGGTAGAAGTCCGCTAGTTGAAGATAAGTCAACCGCACCGAAGACTCCATCGTAGATCGATCGATTCGATTGATCGTCAATCACCACCGTGAAAATCGATGTTTCACCTAATCATACGCCTATGATCCGATTAAGAAGAATGTCAACCTTAGTTGGAAGAACAAACATTTGAAAAGTCGCTCATTAACAAT
The DNA here is from genome assembly GCA_037126765.1 of Stenogyne calaminthoides. Classification (NCBI taxonomy): domain Eukaryota; kingdom Viridiplantae; phylum Streptophyta; class Magnoliopsida; order Lamiales; family Lamiaceae; genus Stenogyne; species Stenogyne calaminthoides. Next base: position 17,099,134 of record JBBCBC010000012.1, read on the forward strand.
AAAAACAAGACACGTATGATCGGAGCCGACAATTAAGGGATTTGATGTTTCTTTTCTCTACGGCTATAAAATACAAGTTCACGCTTTTCGCCATGCCGTTCTCAAGCACGCCACATCAATCCTCAAAACCTACCTAATATAGCACGAAATTCAAATTGCTCTCCAACGGCTCTTTGATTTCAAGGTCTATAAATATGGGATCACACTTGAGTGAAATACGGAAACACTGAACAATCAAGAAGCTCAAGCAATTATCAAATTTCCGCACGAAGAACACGATCAAGAAGATTATTTTATTAAGTGTTCATCCCATAAGTTCTTAGCAAATAAATCTTTTCATCTAGCTGATAGGCTACCTTGGACACTAGAAAAGATTTCATAGTTGGAACCAAAACAATCTTATCCAAACCCAAGTTAGGTTAAGTTGTTTAGCAAGATTTCGCATCTAGGGTTTCTAGTTCTCGATTTACGGGATCGGTTGAGTGAGAACTCCTTAAATATCTGTCGGTGTACTGTCTTGAACTAACACATAAAACTAAGTTCAATTGGTTAAGTTGGTGCCCCTTGTGATAGGGAAGAGTGGACGTAGGACTGGTTTGTCCGAACCACTATAAATCTTGTGTGCCTTTACCGCTTTGATTAACTGTCTACACAATTGCACACAACCTTTAAAAGCGCATACATATTCTAAGTTAAGATCAGCATAGCACCAAGCTTCGATCCGATCAAGCGTGACACTTGACCAACCCGGTTAAAACACTAACTTTGGAATCGATTTATAAAAACCGGTTTTTCACGGGTAAAACTTAAGCTTCCGCACACATCGCTTAATCGATAGTTCTAGAACTAATCTGCCTTCAGCGATTAGTAAGTTGGTTATCGACCAAACCGATTCACTTTCGCACTCGATCAAAGCTAATCGCCCTCACACCGATCTGCGCAAAAAGTTTTCGAAGTCTATTCACCCCTCCCCTCTAGACTTCTGCCCTCACTAAACCCGTTCGGGACCTACAAAGTGTTTCATACACAACAATGGGAAGAGTCAGTTGAAGACTTTTGAGGCCAAGTCAGATGAGGGTATATTCTTAGGATATTCCTTATCCAAAGATGGCTTTTAGGGATTTTCTTAGTTGTGGAAAAACACCTCATGTGGTCTTTGATGAGACATCTTCTAACAAGAGAAATCCTTTCGTAAAAAGAAGTACCACATCAACCGATTTTCCAAAAATGGATCAAAGTATCAAGGAAAAGGATCGTAACATGTATGTATTCCACATCCTATCGATTCACCTCAATCGACCCTAAGGTACGCATAATCAATAAAAAGAAGCCGGTAAAATCGAGACAATATCAATCAACCATCTAGTTCGAACACCAGAAGTTCCTACGGACGATCGAATGATGAGTCCAACATCAGGAGACTTGTCCATGTCAAGTGGATCATAATTCGCACCACTCTCAATCACTAGTAATGAACTACTATCGGAAGGGATGATGTTCTCCAAACAGGATGCAAATCGTAAAAAGAAGGACACAGGTAACCCACCATCCAAATGATCGATCATCGGAGACCCATCCCATCTGATAGAGTTAAAACTAGACATCAGATTGGTGAAAGTGCCATGTATTGTTGTTATCTGTCTTTGAAGGAACCAACTGTAGTAGAGGAAGCTCTACAAGATGCAAACCGGATTCTAGCCATGCAAGAAGAACTGAAACAGTTTTGAAAGGAATCGAGTTTGGAATCGGTGGATGTACCAACTCATCAAGATGTGATTGGCACAAAGTGGGTATTCAAGAACAAGAGAGATGAGAATAACGTCATAATCAGAAATAAGGCAAGACTTGTTGCTAAGGGGTATTCACAATCAGAAGGAATTGATTATGATGAGACCTTTGCACCGGGCCGCCGCCGAAGCCATTCGGTTTGTTTTTGGCATATCTTTGCCCACGAGGGGTTTATTGTGTATCGGATGGATGTAAAGAGTGCATTCTTAAATGGGGTACTAGCCGGGGGAAGTTTATGTTGAACAACCTCCGTGCTTTGAAAAAAAGGCGACCAAAAAACCTTTTAAGAAAAGCTCTTTATGGCCTGAAAACAAGCTCCTCGAGCTTGGTATGATACACTCTCTCGGTTCTTGATAGATAGTGGTTTCACTAAAGGAATAGTGGACGAGTACACTAGGAATTTGTTGGCTAAGTTTGGAGTTCAAAATTGTAAAAAAAAGCGCAATTCCTATGATGACCGGATTCAAGATGGATCCGAGATGAGAATGGTCATAAAACAAATCGATAAAAATATCTGGGGTTTCTCATTGGATCTCTACTATACCAAAATTGCCCGGATTCAAGATTGACCCGGATATCACTTTTAGAAAGAGGTGTATGTGCGATTTCATGAAAATCCAATGCAAAGCCACAAATCGGAAAGCCACCTTGAAGCAGCTAAGCGGATTCTTAAGTATCTGAAGGGGACAGTAAACCTTGGTTTCTTTACCCATCAGATGATAATCTAGAGCTTAGTGGGTATTCTGATTCTAATTATGGAGCTTGCAGAATTGACAGGAAGTCAACCTCAGGTACATATCAGTTTTTAGATAGTAAACTGATCTCGTGGTTTTCAAAGAAGCAGACATTAGTTGCGACATCTACTACTGAAGCAGAATATATGGCTACGTAAAGAAGTTGATCCCAACCGCTCGCTTAGCTTAGTCGGCGGTGAGGATTATAACATTGTAGATAAGAACGTACCTATATTCTGTGACAGTAATAGTGCTATTGCAATCACTCAGAATCTTGTTCTACATACAAGATGCAAGCATGTGGATGTCAGACACCATTTTATAAGAGATCATGTTGAAAAGAAGAATATCAGAATAGAAAAGATCCATCTTGATAAACATAAAGCTGATATTTTAACCAAGCCACTAGCTGAGATCAGATTCAGAGAATTATGCAATGAGCTAGGGCTTCTGGATCTTGGAGAAAAAGCACCAGAAATGTTTGGTTGATGATCTCGAAACCGGTTGGTTAAGAGACTAATCAGGTTAAGAGGAATCAGTTGAGTTAGGTATCTCAACTGATCAGAAGATCAGTCAAGGAACTGATATGAGAAGGCTTTAATCGATTAAAGGAACTGATCAGTTTGGTTGTTTCATACTTTGTAAGTCGATTAAGCTAATGTTCAACAAGCAAGTTACATAAGATTAAAGCTTCAATCGCATAAGGAAACAGAAAATACACAACAATGGAATAATAGAAATTTTCATTGATAAAGACCCGGAGGTCAGATTTACATTACAAGTTACAAGTACAAAAGGACCCGGAGGTCAGTACATAAACCATAAACCGAAAACCCTAAGCCTAACCCTAGAAAGGGGGAGAGAGGCTTTAAAGATTTTAAAGCCTGATGCTCCCATTTTCCCCCACTTAACCCTAAAAGGGGTGTGAGAGGCTTTGAAATAATCCTAAAGCCACCCCCAGAGCTTCGGAGTGAGGAGCGAGAGCGGCCTTGAATGATTTCTAAGCGAGGAGCCCCTAGTCGTAAAATCAATGGGCTCTCCAGCTGTTAAATGGGACACAAGTGCAAAAGATGTGGTCCAAAGACCATATGGCCACAAGTGTCACATGGAAATATTGAGTTTGATATACGATGATCAGCTGTTGTCTGATCAAGATCGAATACAAAACTCATGTTTTGTATCAGACTGAGTCTGTTGATGCTAATTCCGTCATCTCAATAGGCACACAAGGTGCATATGGTTAGGAGAAGTGTCTTCTCATTTGCGATAGCAGATCCGCCGCCTCGGTGGTAGAGAAGCTTAGCAATAATTGTATGTGTAATCTTCGATGATGACAAAAGCAGTAATAAGGGACACACAGGGTTGATTTGAAAAGCTGAAATCTTTTGAAAAGGATTAAAGGATTTTGCCGGAAGTTTCACCGGAAATAATGGTTCATCGGAAAACATGGAGTATAAGCTAAATAAAGAAGATGAATGGTTTATGTTGTGTTGTTTGCCTAAATCCCCAGATCCTTTTATAGAAGAAAGACAGGGGTATAGGTGCAAATTTAATTTTCTCAAAACCCTTAAGAGAAATTTGCACCACAAGGACAACGCGTAGGAAACACGCGACTGATGATTGGATAAGCTTACGACGATTGATATCCAAAAGTATCCAGACTATTATTACGAATGTCAAATTGTGCCAACTTAGGGAATCGAGAAGACTATCCGATTTTCAAGACTAAGTTTAGGCGGTAACACTTATCCTAAGAATTAACTTGGTCTGAGTAGAATCAGATTAGGTCAACTGAAATCTGATTAGATAAGAGACTGATCAGATGAGGAAGATCAGTTGAGTAAGATACCTCAACAAATCAGATAAATCAGTCAATAAGTAATCAGAAATAACAGTTGAAGGGGGAACTTCAACTGATCAGGGAGGATTAGAAAAGGGAATATCAGACGCAATGTGGAACGGATCAGTTGAAATGGACAGTTGGGAAATTATAAGGATTAGGCAGAAAACTAAGATCAACAAGTAGTACAGACAGACTTCAAGTGGTATTGACTGTTTACAATATCAGTCAACCAGATACGCATTTCTGTTTCTTTGTCTACTGCTTACATATGTGAAATTATCTGATAATATTTGCCTTTACTGTAGACATACTTTTGTGACGCATACCCTGCAAAGTATTTAATGCGAACATAGGGTATATGTATTAAATGCCACTAAATGTGTTTTTAAATCCAAAAGGTAATCGTGCGTACATTTCCTAACCACACGATCAAAACCGCTCAATCTGGATCCTTTATCCTTTTCAAACGTTTGATCTTCTAGTCTCGATTTTCCCTCATTCCTTTTATAAGCTTCATCAAAACCCTACCAGAATATTGTTCTCAAAATTCTTGCCATTTGCAAACTCACAATTATCTTTCTGCGATTCAAAGTGGTTCTTGCGATTCAACCTATTTAAAAAACGAAAAGCAGAATCTGGTAATTTCTGGTTATTTGATGAATTATTTTTCCTAAAATCCATTGAACATATAGATTACGTCTATTTATGTTATCCTGTGTTATGCCTTATCATTTCTTGATATTCGTATGTATTCATCGATTACTAGGTCTGAGAATAGGTCTGATAATCAATATATGATATCTTTATGGTTATGCACAAATTTTAATCGAGTCTATCTTATTGTAGATGGTCACTCATAGAATGGGCAAAATTATGTGTAACTATGCGGATTTGGTAACCAAAATTGTTGAAGACAAATTTGTTAGGTTTGATGTTACACGGGATCCGGAATCAATGGAGGTGGAATAAATTCTGAGGCAGGGTGGTCTTGAAAAATATTGTGCTGCTCACTGCAATCCAGTAATGCAGTATGAGGCACTAGAATTCTTGAGGAATTTGAAGGTGGACACGGAAAATTCAGGAGATGAACTGATTTCTTAAGTAAATGGAGAGGATATCAGACTTACAAAACCTGATATAACTCGACTGTTCAACCTGCCCAAAGGAAAAATCTCTCCTGCTCACTACAGGGAGAATGAAGACGATTTGATCAGGAATGAACTCTTCAGAGAGGCTGATAAACAACAGACCGTAGGCTTTGTCAGGCCTATGTTGAAAAGGAAATACCTTTTGTTGTTTGACATTCTGTCAAAAACAATCATGGGTATCTCGTTCAGCCCAGATGGATTAACAACTATAAAAATGTATAGTATGGCTGCTATCATCGATGAAGCCAAAAATATTAATTGGCATGGTTCCAGAAGGCTATTCTGCTCCAAGAACATGACAAGTTTGGAGTTAGTGAGCAGAGAAAAGTCTATCTGAAGAAGAGAATCAGCAATCTCAACAAGGTTGCAGTCATTCTGAAGGACAAGATGCTCAATGCTGAATGGGATCAGAACGAACTGAAGTCCTACAAGGTCTTTCTCTCAACCACAACTGCCATCTATTGGCCATCAGATGATGATATGCGGCCCACCCCCCTAAGACTAAGAAAGGGGAAAACAAGGAGGCAGCTACGTTTGCAACTGATACTCCTCAAAAGAAGAAGAGAAAACTGGTAAAGGCTCTGGAGAAGAGGCCAAAAAGGTCAAACAGGCCACCATGACTCTTTTTCTTGAAGACGAGTCAGATGAAGAAGGAGTGCCAGATCAACCTGATGCGCAGCAGAGATTAGCTGAAACATCAGATAGGCAGGCCTCTCAAGTTGAGAGCTCGCCAGAACAATCTGAGGGAAGAGCAAGGGACGAACGATCGCCCTCACCTAAATCTCGCGCTGATTCACCACTTAGACTTCTAGCTGCTGAGCATATCTCTCCTTCTCCTTCACATGCTCGCAAACCTGAAAGTTCACCAGTTCGCAAACAAGTAAGATCACCTGCTGTAGAACAAGACGCACCTGATGCCACAGCAGAACCTCTGCAGATTCAGCTAACCTGTCAATAACCAGCTACTCAGATACCAACAAAATCCTCTACATCTCATCAACCGGAACCTGATCGATCTGAACAGATGATTCCTGAGTCCAGATCATCCAAGACCATCACCGGGAAAATGGTCAGAATGAGAATTGAATGCGAAATTGATGAGTTGTATCCAGAGTTGGTAGCCCATCCTGTTATTCGAGAGGAAGTAATGGAGATCCTTACCTGGAAAGATCTCCGTTTGAAGAACTTCTCAGATTTCATGATCATTATTGAACAGATGGGAGGTGCTGATGCATTCACAGATTTTGATTTCGACATGAAGAAATCTGCTCAGGTAGGATCACCAAATAATCGATAGCTTATTTGAAGCGATCAAAGCTCTGATCCACAGAAAGCTGGGGATAATTGAACAAGTTGAACTGGAGGCTATTGCAGAAACTCCTAAGGAAGATGATCCTATGAAGAATGTGGGAGTTGCCGATGATAGTGGAACTGGTGCTGCAGTTCTTGACCAGCCACTGGAGGCCCAAACAACTGGAAATGATCATGTGATGCAAAATGTTATTGCAACACACATCACCACTGATCAACTTCAGGATATCAGATCGTGTTTTAAAGATCTTCTGAAAGAAGAAGTTGAGGAAGTGTTGGCTAATGAACTTAGCAACACAATAGCTGATCAGAGGCAGATTGGTCTCAAAGAAATAACGGATCAACGGGAATTGGCTATTTCCCAGATTGAAGCAATCAAAGATCAGTTCTCTCAAACCGTGACCAACCTGATTGCTGAATTTAAGAAGACAGTTGACGATAAGTTAGTTCAGGTTGATCAACAACAAGTTTCTCTTCTAATGGTCACAGAAAAGCTTGAAATGACTGAAGAAAAACTTGATAAACTCATTCTTACCCTCTCTACTGCCGTTGAATCTGTCAAGACTGAGCTGATCTCGAAGATTCAAAATCTATCTACTCAAGCTCAAGGTTTATCTGCTGAAGATCTTAACAAGGCCATATCAGTCAGCTTTGGATCTCTGACTTCCCACCTCATTGCTCTTTTTGATCAAACTTAAAAGGGGGAAGGACAGATTAAGAAACCAACTGACTTTATAAGAACAACAGAAGAACTGATTCAGACAGTTGAATCCTATGGCTAGAGTCTAGACCACCTGGATATGTTTGCTAATGAAGTCTCTGAGAAGATGGACAAGTCAAAGGCAAGGAAGTTAGCTGCGGGTGCTGGGACATCAGAACCTGTACCAGTCACGACAAACACAGCTAGCCAGATACAGGCCGATAAGGAACTGGCTGAGAAATTGTCTAAGGAGCAGATTGCTGAAGAAGCTCGAATTAGTGAAAAAGAAAGGAGAGCAGAAAAATTGGCAGAGGCAGAAAATCTGAAAAAGAAATACAGATCGAGGGCGAAGAAAGGCAAAGCCGGAAAATCTGGGCCAGAACCTCAGTTGCCAGCAAGAGTTGATGAAATCATTCCGAAAACTACTGCACATGCTGATAGGTTCGAGGAATGGAATAAGATCAGAAGTGAATGGCTTCTGGATGCTTTTGTTCTGGGTCTAGTGCCACAAGAAGAATCACCAGATGCAGAATTTCTCAACTGGTTGGAGAACAAGCACCCAGATTTTCTGAAATATCTGGAAAATGAGGCCAGAGTAATCAATGTGAGAATATCTCATCAAGAGTATGACGTGATGGATTACTCGAAGAAGGCAGATGGCTCATTTGACAGACTGGCATTTCAAAGGTTCTATTTTGACATCCTGAACAAAGCTAGCATAACTGATCCTCAGCTGATCAATGTTGTCAAATGGAAGCTATACCGGATATTCAACATTCCTCAGGATCAACGAGAAATGCCAGAGGGTTATAAGCCAAGAGATTGAAGATCAGAAGACTATTTAGGATCAGATGAATTTAAACTCAAACTTTTCTGATGTAATATGTAATCGATAAATCTGATGAATGAAAAGTTTTTTTTCTGATCCTAAGACAAAACCTCATTGTCTTCTGATTATGTGTTCTATTGTTTTATATTTATCAACTGTGTTGGTTTCTCAAGTGTTTTGGTTTCATCAAAAAGGGGAAAATTGTTGGGAAATTTAGAGTTTTGATGAAAGTTCTAAAACTCATGTAATAGGACCAGTCACACCTGTTAGCTGACTGATGTTTTTAATACCAGTTATAAGATGACCAGTTGATAATTATTATATAGAATAACTGATGTATAAGATAGGTCACATATGAAGGGGGAACCTCAATATGTGTAGGTCAGATCTAAAGATCAGAAGAACAAAAGATCAGCTGAAGTCCGACAGGCCAGAAGGCAAGCAAGGATAGAATATCAGACGATCTTATAAAGTCAGATAATCAGGTGAAGTCTTGAAACACAAATTCAGAAGACACAAGATCGATGACTACCGGAAGATCGGAACCGAAAGACCTACATCGGTAGAAGTCCGCTAGTTGAGCTAAGACAACTGGCACCAGAAGACTCTATCAGGTAGACTGATCAGTTGTAACTGATCAGGTCAGCTCACACTAGGTGGTAATTGATGTTTCACCAAGTCATACGTTGTTGATCTGAACAAGAAGAATGTCAACTTTAGTTGGTAGAACAAACACTGAAAAGTGCTTTTGTTAACCAATAAGAACAAGACACGTATGAACGGAGCTGACAATACGGGATTTGGTGCTGCTTGGTCAAACGGCTATAAAAGACAACTATTCATGCTTTCAGCCATGCCGTCCCTGAAGCACGTCACATCAAATTGTACATATCTACCAAATATAGCCGGAAATTCAAATTGCTCTCCAACGGCTCTTTGATTTCGAGGTCTATAAATATGGGATTACTCTTCAGAGTGAATACACGAAAATTATCAAGAAGCTCATACTATAGTCAAATTTCCACACGAAGAACACAACCTTGAAGATTATTTTTCTTAGTGTTCATCCCATAGTTCTTAGCACATAAATCTTATCCACTAGCTGTTAGGCTACTTAAATACTAGGAAAGATTTCAAAGTTGAAACAAACAACAAATCTTACCCAAAACCCAAAGTTAGGTTAAGTTTGTTTAGCAAGATTTCAGACTAGGGTTTCTAGTTCTGATTTCTGGGATCGGTTGAGTGAGAGCTCCATAAATATCTGTTGGTGTAATGTGTTGGACTAACACAATAATCTAAGTCCTGTTGGTTAAGTCGGTTAAGTTGGTGCCCCTTGTGATAGGGAAGAGTGGACGTAAGACTGGTTGTCCGAACCACTATAAATCTTGTGTGCATTTGCCTGTTTGATTAACTGCTTCACACCATTGCACACAACTTGATTAAGTCTGCATACATATTCTGAGTTAGGATCAGCTAGAACCAAACTACTGATCTAATCAGATTGACCCCATAGTCATCTGATTGAAAACAACTTTGGAATCTGATTTGTTATAAACTGGTTTTTCACACGGGTATAAACTAGCTTCCACACAATCAGTTACACTGATAGATACCGAACTGATCTGCCCTCAGGCGATCAGTAAGTTGGATATCAGTCCAAACTGATTCACTTGCACTCTGATCAGGCAAACTGCCATCACACCTTATCTGCACAAAAAAGTTTTCAAAAGTCTATTCACCCCTCCCCTCTAGACTTCTGCCCTCACGAAACCCGTTCGGGACCTACACCTTCTAATGAACCTTGAATTTCCAATATTGAGCCACAATATTATTCAAGCCCATAAATATTAATTAATCCCACTACATAATTAATATTTCACTATCCATCTTAACCCATATTACAGTTAATATGGCTCCCGATTATTATTTCCCGTGTTTAAGATTATCCAGTCCATTAATTAATTTAAGCCACTGAAATAGCTTTACATTAATCAATATCTTTTTCCTTGGTTCAACACAACATTATTATCCATACCGGAAACTAATTCCACTTGCAAGATTTAGTATGATAAAACTTTTGAGCCTCCCAAGGGGAAAATCAAACAAGACGCACTTGCACACCGATTCTCCGTATTAAATCTTAGCAATCGTCATGTAACTAATAATATTGCCCAAGATAAAAGGTATTGAATCACATTGATTCTCTACCCATCATAAGTCAAAGAAATAGTTATTAATTCCACACGATCCTATTTAAGGGACGGGGATTAAGAAATAACTAACCACTGAGGTCTAATTCTTCTATATTCAGTACTGAAGAATTTATCCTCCTGTAGGTCCTCTTCAACGCATCATAATTCACTAGTGCAATCTCTTGGTCAAGACAAGTCAATCTGAGTCTTACACTTCAACCTTTCTTGATGGATTGTTCATTTCCATCTAGGTTGTGAATTATGTACTTTTAGTTACAAGGGACAGAAATTCAGTCTGGTTATACAAAGTAAAAGCATACTTTCCATTATAACCCCAACAAAGATTACCTTAGACGAGCTAAGAGGGCTTACCTCAATGCCAACTGTACAAGTTGACATACCAACCGACACACTTACACAACTGGAACCTCGTCATAGTGGGAGGGTTGTTAGACAGCCCGAGAGATTCATGGGGATAGGAGAGTCATCGGACTTGGTCCCCGGTGAAGATGAATCGGACCCATGGGCATACAATGAGGCAATCCAAGACAAGGATACGGATTCTTGGCAAACAACAATGGAAGCTGAGATGGGTTCTATGGATCACAATAAGGTGTGGGAGCTAGTTGAACCACTTAATGGAGTTAAACCCGTTGGATGCAAGTGGGTATACAAGAGGAAAAGAGGATCGGATGGGAAGGTTGAGACCTTCAAGACTATACTTGTGGCAAAAGGGTACACTCAGAAAGAAAGGATCGATTATGAGATAACCTTTTCGCCTGTAGCTATGCTTAAGTCCATCCGTATTCTCTTGTCGATAGCTGCACATCTCGATTTTGAGATCTGGCAAATGGATGTCAAGATAGCTTTCCTCAACGGAAGTCTTGAAGAAGAAATCTATATGCAACAACCCAAAGGCTTTGTTGAAAAAGGCCAAGAACATCTAGTTTGTGTTGGAATTTAGAGGCACCTAAACACGTAATACATGCACAGCGGAAATAAATTGTTCACCAACAATGAACACGTAATTGCATAATTGAATACATATAAACATAAAGAGAAACCTTACAGTAAACCGTACGCATATTTCTCTACTGTGGTATCCACGTAATCCCCAATCACGGACTTGCATGGATTTGCCAGCGTTGAATCCCGAGACGAATTTGCTAGGAAAATTCTAACTCTAGATTTTATGGAGAAAATAAGAACACTTGTATTATGAATTCCCAAGAGCTCATATATATAGGGGAGGCCCAGCTTAAATCTTAAGCTAACCTGATTAGGAAACAAAATCCCTAATCTTATAAAATAAATCTCTCAGATTTATTTCCCAAATATAAGATCTCTACGGATTTAATTCCGATGTATATCAAATCTCTACGGATTTGATTCCATATATATTAAATCCTATAATAATATTTCATATATTATTATTGAGAATCCTATTTAATTAAATCCAGTTTAATTAAACATTAATAATAATTAATTCCAAATTAATCTATTATTAACTAATTCTCCATAAATTAAATATTAAATCCAATTTAACATTTAATCAACCAACTATAATCCGTAAAATGGAACTACTTGTTGTGTGACCCATAGTCCCTCTTATATCGAGAGATTAGTCAAACTAACGGTCTTAATTGAACCCTAGACAATAAATCAGACATTCTCAATATATGAGGTACGTTGCGAGAAACGTGAAACTACCTGTAACTGAAACATGGGCTATTACGATTTCATCCTTTCATTCACGAATACTCGATTAAGTCTTGAACATGATGATGTGTCTATTCAAATAACTTAATCATATTATCTCTAACCACTAATTGATCATGTATGTCACACTTAGCCACAAAGTCTAAGTTGACGTGCATCGGCCGATGACTTAGATCCAATTATGATGAGAAAATGAGTATTCTCTCTAAAGCGACATTGAAGAATGAATCATATTCTGGGCTCAAAAACCACTCACATGCACTTCGTGATGAACTCAATCCAAGCCATATCTACCTGTGGAAGGGTGCAAGAGTCGGTAATGGTCAAAGTTCACTCCACACATGTCGTGCGCATTGACCTCAAGTCAAAGGAGTATCACATTGCTCCCACTAACCGAGACACCCGTAGACACATATTGTGGACTTACATCAAATGGTTTCTCGGATGGGTATACCAATACCCTATAAGGTATTTGTGCATCCATCATGAGATACCAAGTATCTCGTAGTAAGTGAGATCTTACTACACTCTCTAAGAGTATGATGCAGATCGCACACCAATCTCAATTGCATCATCAATATCCCATTCTTGATGATCCTTGATCGGGGCTATTTGAGAATCATGCTTAAGTCATCTGAGTTCTCACAACCTCAATGACAACAATGACTCATGGGAACACTTGTACGAATAAATGCAAACAATCAAACATAATATTCAAACAAGTGTATTGCCATACATTAATATTGAAATGAATTATAATATTAAGTCAAACTGAATATCATCTAGTATTATGTCCTTACAATGGATTGTCTCTAGGACACTAACACTAACAATCTCCCACTTGGACGAGAGTCAATCAAATACATGTCCAACCCCTAGACCCTCAAATGTCTAGTGTATACATGAACACTCAGTGTTTTGGTGAAATGATCTTCCAAATTAAATATGTGGGAATACATTTTAATTCCATTTCTCCTATCCTTATGATCTCTCGAATCAAATGATAAGTCTAGGTACATGCTTGTTTCTGTTTGTTGATCTCGGTTCCTTTGCTTGCGCATTCGCTCATACGTTGTCTTAATACAACTTTATTAGACAACTAGCACTCGGAACTACCCCTAGTTCTCTTGAGAACTATAAAATCCAGACAACCTTCTTGAGGCTTCTGATACAACAATGTACTCAACTTTGGCTGTTGAATATGCGGTCGACTTACTTGGAACTATTCCAACTGACCGCCTCATCATTGAGAGTTAAACATAACCTGACTGTGATTTACAGTCGGATTAGAAACTTGTGTCAGCTTAACCAGTCATTACTAGTCCTGATTGTCCACTATAGACAATGAAACAATCTTTAGTTCATCTAAGATACTTCAGAATGATTTTGACAGCAATCCAGTGAGATTCACCCGGATTCTTTTGGTATCTACCAATGACACTGATAGCGTAGACCACATTGGGCCTAGTGCAAGTCATGACGTACATGATTGACCACATTGCAGATGCATATGGGACATCTTTCATGTGCTTGATATCAGCTTCGCTAGAAGGACAATCCTTCTCTGACAGCTTTATCCCATGACTTGTGGTGGAGACCCTCTCTTAGAGTTCTCCAACGCAAAACACTTCAACACCTTGTCTATATGGGTGGACTGTGACTGCCTCAACATCCTCTTGGATATATCCCCGTGGATCTTGATCCCTAGGATGTAGCAGACTTCACAAAGATCCTTCATCACGAAGGTCTTTGACAACCAATATTTAAGGGACTGCATTAACGGGATATTGGTTCTCAAAATCAATATGTCATCGACATATATTATTATGAAAACAATATTCTTCCCGCTACGTTTACAATAAACGCAAGGATCTTCTGAATTTTTGATGAAGTCAAAAGGACTTGATAGCTTCATCAAATCGGATATTCTAACTCCTAGAAGCTTGCTTCAATCCATAAATGGATATCTTTAACTTGCATACTAGATTAGAATTTAACTTAGATGTAAAACCTTTCGGTCGAGTCATAAACACTTCCTTATCAATGTTTCCATTGAGAAAAGCTATTCTGACATCCATCTACCAAATCTCATAATCAAAGTGTGCTGCTATCGCAAGTAAAATTCGAATAGACTTAATCTTTGCAATTGGTGAGAGGTCTCATCATAGTCAGTGCTTTCGCATTGACTATAACCCTTCGTTACCAACCTAGCTTTGTAGGTTTATACTTTGCCATTTGCATCAGTCTTAAGCTTGAAGACCCAATCGCAACATATGGGTCTAACCCTTTTAGGCAACTCAACCAAGTCCCAAACTTGATTGGTGTACATCGAGTCCATCTCGGATTTCATGGCTTCATGTCACTTCCCTGAATCAATATATGATATTGCTTCAGAATAAGTATTAGGATCGTCCTTATCTAGTATGTCCATATTATCGAGTTCTTCCAAGAAGTAACCATATCTAATAGGTGGATTACGATTCCTAATTGACTTGCAGAGTTGTGGTTGTGCAGGCTGTACATTCTGATCGTGAAAATTTTGTGGTGCATCGATTTCATCAATGTCTGGAGAGTCCTCAAGAGCTACTCTTTCAGATGCCTCTTGAGCGGGAGTTTGAACAATGTTGTTCTCATTCAGCCCACTTGGAGGTTCTTGCACTGGCAAACATACTCCAACTACGCTCCCACTGGCTGAAAGACGATCACCTAGTGAAAGACTCCCACCGCGAAAGTTGCTGAATGCTCCCACTGATTCCATGTCATGTTGCTTTGACAAGATATCAGTCTCTTTGTTAATTTGTGGTTCTTGAATTTCTTCAAGTTCTATCAGCTTACGACCTTGTTCCTTAAAGACATAATCTTCTTTGAGGAACTTGGTCTGCCTAGAAACAATCACTGAGTATTTCTCAGGTAGATAAAAGTAATATCCTTTAGTTTCCTTAGGATATCCCACAAAGTAACCCTTTTCACCTTTGGATTCCAACTTGTCGGTAAGCATTCTTTTTACAATCACGGGGCAACCCCACACCGTTCATCTGAGGTTTTCAGGGAGGAGTCCATTGTGACTGGATTCCATGTAACTTCAAGTAATCAATGAATTCATGGCTAAGGTTTTCACCTCCTCGATCTGATCAAAGAGTCCTGATACTCTTGCCATGTTGCTTCTCTACTTCAGCCTTAAACTCTTTGAATTTATCTAAAGATTCGAATTTATGTTTCATAAGATACACATATCCGTATCTTGATAAATCATTAGTAAAAGTGATGAAGTATCCGAAGTGAACCCTAGTAGAGTGGACAATGGTCCACAAACATCGTTGTAGATCAACTCTAAAACTTCTTTAGCATGCACCCCTTTCCCAGAAAAGGGTCTGTCCCCTTTTCTAGAAAAGGGTCTGTCGATCATCTTGCCCATGAGATAAGATTCACAATCTCCATAAGACTCACAGTCGAATGGGGTTAAGTAGTCTAACTTTCTTAACCTTGCAATTGTTTTCTCGTTTACATGATCAAGTTCTACAATGCCATAAGTAAGTCGGGTTTTCATGATTACTAAGTTTGAGTCTTTTATTTTGTATATTAAGAACATCATATCCATAATGCAACAAATACATGTTGCGAGTAATAGAAAGAACTAGATGACAATCATTAAGTTCTAATCCAAAACTAAAGGGTAAGTCTAACACATAAGTCCCCACACGTTCAGTTAGCAACTCTTGCTTCATTTCCACGTGTAAGATGACTTCACCCGCCCTAACTGTCCTAAGACACATAAGCCCCTTCACATTGGCACAAATGTGAGAGCCACATCCGGTATCTAATACCAAGCAGTTAGCGCTATTAATGAACATGTTTATCTTAATAACAAACATAGATGTTCTAGTGCCAGAAGCACCTAGTGTCTTCCTTTTAGCAACCAGAACCTTATAGTCCTTCTTCTAGTGCCCTCTTCTACTTATAGTATAGGCATACATCCTTGTCTACCCACTCCTTCTTTTGAACACCATCTTAGTGATTGTGAACTCAAAAGTCTTGAGCACGTTGTGAAGTTCAGGCATGGTCGCATCCGTCTTATTCATATTGTAGTTCACAATGAAGCCAAAATATGAATCCGAGAGCGACTGGAGGATAGCATAAATGAAAACATTGGTCTTTTAGCTCAATGCCTAAATTAACAAGTTTCTCAATTGGGCCTATCATCATTAACACATGAGGTGAAATCTTCAATTCTGTTGGTCCCGGTGTAAACGAGTCTTACACGTGTATGGGGGGGAATACACGTGTTCAGTGATTTTTCAAACTTTTCACAAAACTAAAATCAGTGGGTCAGATTGTCCTGAAAAATAGCCCTGAGAAGCACAAATTACTCTGAGTCAAATTCTACTGAGACAATTAACACTGAGTGGCTTTCAGTAACTTCAAATTAGCCCAACTGATCTGAGATTTCAAAATAAAGTCCAAATAGCTTGGAGTAGATAATTATCTTACTGTTTACTCAGATGAGTTTGGTCAGTTTGACAACTATCTATACTAGCTTATCTAGGGTGCGGAATGTGTAGGCCCCAAGTTTATACTCGTTTTAACTTGCTGAAAATCTTTTTATCACTTAGTAAATCAGTGGTTAAGGCTGTGATCAGTTTAATGCAACCTCAGTGGATTGATTCCAACTGAATATCAGAAAACTCAGTGCTTTCAGTGAAAATATGCAACAAATAAAATGCAAAGCAGAAAGCAACACAACAAATTATAGTGGTTCAGAGGCAAAGCTCCTACGTCCACTCTCTCTGGTCCTCAGAGAAATTCGTTAACTCACTACTACTACTTCCACAAGCTTTCAGACTGAACTCAACAGCTTACTAACTTTCTCTATGAGTTTTCAGGCTGAACTACACTTCAACTTACTAACTCAAACACACACACAAGCTTTCAGACTGTCACAAGACGCTTACTCACTTCTCCTCTAGAGTTTCCAGGCTGAACTCAACTGCAGCTTACTAACTCTTTACAACTCACACTTTCCAACAATCATTTACTCAAACTACCTAAGCAATAGGGTTTGGGTTTGGTTGGTTTCCAACTAAGGTGAGATATCCTTTTACAATAAGAACAGATTCAAAGGCTAGGATATCTCTTACTAAGCTTTGGATACTTAACAGCTACTAGGCTTAGTAAATGAGTTCTCTTCAAGGTGAAACACTTGGAAAATCTTAGGGTTTTCGAGTGCTTCAAGTGCAAGAATATGAATGAGCTCTGCAGTTGCTTGATTTCCCGTAACCTTGTAATGATGTAGGTCACTGGTATTTATAGGCAACCCACCAAGGTTACTCTTGAAAAAACTATCCGTTGGAGGAGATATCATCAAGGGTTTCCTTATTTGGTTAGTGATAAACAACTATATTAGAGTTTGAATACGCCCTTACATGGTTTGGGTAACAAGTAACCAAAGCAGCCAATCACCAAGTTTTTTGTAGTCTGGAACTCAGTACATCTGACATCTCAGTGTCATGTCGCTTTCTGTGTCAGTGTAGTACAATGTTGTCTCTCTCTGATTGGTTCTTGACTTCAGTGTATAGAGACAAACAAAACGGCTCTTTTAGGTTAATCTCTCTGAAGAAGATAATCCTAAAAGATACTTAGTTTTAGTTTCTTTTGTCTGCAATCAATTATTTGGACAACATTTATTTCTCATAAATGTGCAAGACTTCCTCAGTCTTTTTGTCCTCAGATAGATAGTCTTCAGGTCTTCAAGTCTTCAGGTATTCAGATCTTCTGAGTCTTCAGGGTCTTTTGAGTCTTCAGGGTCTTCTGAGTCTTCAGATGCTTTAACTCAGTAAACTGAGTTTCCCTTTAGCTTGTGCCTTATCCTATGAATCTTAGAGGTATCTGTTGGCTATACATGATGCAGATATTTCCTGAACTAATCTATACTGAAACCTGACTTATAGACTATCAAGATTATTCTGAACTTGTCATACTCAGGTGTTTTTGGATCTAATCAAAATCTATTTAAATTCATCTCCCAACACCTTCTTTAGATAACCGACATCTGAACAGATCTCTCATCACTTCATAAATCTTGAAATGAGATTCAGAATCAAAAAGATCCTTCAGATGTTTGAGCATATAGAAGGGACCCATTTTCTATCGTCGCCTAGTTCATCGGGAGTCATGCCGAGCAACATCACACACTAAGCCTGGAAAATATCCTTTTGATGCTTCTTCTGAGCTGCTACGTCAAACGTGGCTACCTTAGAGTACCAGCAGCAAGGGTAATCGGGATAGACGTGTCCAACACGTACTCAATCTTTTCTTGCCTTATCACCAAGCACATGTTTCGGTGCCAGCCCCAAAAATTTGGCCTAGCAAAACATATCTCAATAACTGTTATACATTTCAATAACCAAGAGAAATAAAATAAAATGGAAATTAAACACGTAATTCCTATGATCAATATTCAGGAATCAAAATAAACATGGCCTTTCTTTTGTGTTTACTTTGTCTCCATTATTTTCACATACTTAACGACCTCATTGGAAAAGTACGAATTTACAACAAATATAAATTATAATGGACTAGGATCCACATTACTACTATCATAATCCCATCGAGGGTTGGTCATTATAATAGCATAACTGGTAGGTCTCCAAACCAATTGCAAAATTGAAATTCCTAGTTTGTCGAACCTAGTTCGACTGATGTCCCTTAACTTTTGTTCCCCATGAGGGCTAGCGAAACAAAATTAAGTTGGTTTACAATCATCAAATGATGACATTACATATCCCTATAAAATTCCCATTAGATGTAGATCCGAGCAAAAGACGAGGGTATTTAAGTATGTTGGGAAATTTAGAGTTTTGATGAAAGTTCTAAAAAACATGTAATAGGACCAGTCAGACCTGTTAGCTGACTGATGTTTTTATTACCGTTTATAGAATACCAGTTGATAATTATTGTATAGAACAACTGATGTAGAAGATATGTCACATATTGAGGGGGAACATCAATATGTATAGGTCAGATCTGAAGATATGAAGAACAGCTGATATCCGATAGGCCAGAAGGCAAGAGAAGGACAGAAGATCAGATCGATCTGATCAAGTCAGATATCTCAGCTGAAGTCATGAAGTTCAAACTCAGAAGACTTGAAGATCAGATGACTTCCAGAAGATCAGACCAGAAGACCTACATCAACTGAGTCTGCTAGTTGAAGCTAAGACAACTGGCACCAGAAGACTCTATCAGGTAGACTGATCAGTTTTGACTGATCAGGTCAGCTCACCAGGTGAAAACTGATGATTCACCAAATCATACGTCGATGATCTGAACAAGAAGAATGTCAAGCTTAGTTGGTAGAACAACACTGAAAAAGTACTTCTGCTAATCAATAAGAACAAGACACGTATGATCGGAGCCAACAATTACGGGACTTGGTGTTGCTTTGTCTAACGGCTATAAAAGACATTATTCACGCTTTCAGCCATGCCGTTCCTGAAGCACGTCACATCAATCCTGCAAGTCTACCAAATATAGCCTAAAATTCAAATTGCTCTCCAACGGCTCTTTGATTTCGAGGTCTATAAATATGGGATTACACTTCAGAGTGAAGACACGGAAACTATCAAGAAGCTCAAGCTATAATCAGATTTCCGCACGAAGAACACGAACTTGAAGATTAATTTTTTAAGTGTTCATCCCATAAGTTCTTAGCACAGAAATCTTTTCATCTAGCTGATAGGCTACTTAAAAAACTAGAAAAGATTTCAAAGTTGGAACCAAAACAATCTTACCCAAACCCAAAGTTAGGTTAAGTTGTTTAGCAAGATTTCAGACTAGGGTTTCTAGTTCTGATTTCTGGGATCGGTTGAGTGAGAACTCTTTAAATATCTGTTGGTGTACTGTGTTGGACTAACACAAAAATCTAAGTCCAGTTGGTATAGTTGGTACCCCTTGTGATAGGGAAGAGTGGACGTAGGACTGGTTTGTCCGAACCACTATAAATCTTGTGTGCTTTTACCTGCTTTGATTAACTGTTTACACAATCTCACACAACTATTAAAGCTGCATACATATTCTAAGTTAAGATCAGCTAGCACCAAGCTTCTGATCTGATCAAGTTTGACACTTTAGTCAACTGGTTAAAAGACTGACTTTGGAATCTGATTTATTGAAACTGGTTTTTCACACGGGTAAAATTTAGCTTCCGCACAATCAGTTAAACTGATAGATACCGAACTGATCTGCCTTCAGGCGATTAGTAAGTTAGATATCAGTCCAAACTGATTCACTTGCACTCTGATCAGACTAACTGCTTTCACACCTGATCCGCACAAAAAAGTTTTCAGAAGTCTATTCACCCCTCCCCTCTAGACTTCTGCCCTCACAAAACCCGTTCGGGACCTACAAGTGGTATCAGAGCAGTGGTTCTACAGACCACTGGCTTTGAGTATCATCGATTCTTGAGGAAGAATCTTTGTGGTCATTTTAACAGATCTTGAAAAACCATTTTTAAAACTCTTTCGTTTTTCCAAAATCACTCAGCATGGATAATACCTCTGGTATGTATCATGATTTGCCGAAGTTCTCAATTGATGAGTATGCAGATTGGGCCATTTTTATGTGCAACCATCTAGGTACGATAAGCGGCAGAATGATGGAAGTCATTGAAAGAGGACTCATCATCATATATCACGACAACCCTACAGTTGGAGGAGATCCAGACTTTGCCAAGGGAAGTCTTGTGCGAAAAAGCCCAGCCTTGATGGATGCAGAGGAAAGAAAGCTGTATACTCTAGATACAATCGCTAGGCATATAATCATGAAGACGATGGATATAGTCACCAAGGAGAAGATAAAATATCTCAAAACTGCGAAAGTAATGTGGGATACTCTAGCTGAGATATGTGAAGGAAATGATCAGATCAAAGACAGCCGACTACAAGCCGAACTGGTGAAGTTTGAAAAACTGAAGATGCTGCCCAACGAGACCATCAACGAACTCGATGGAAGGATTACTATGTCAGTAAATAAGCTACGAGAACTTGGTAGAGAGATGTCAGACAAAGATATCAACTACAAGATCTTAAGATCTCTCACCAAGAAATGGGACATGAAAGTCACGGTAATCAAGGATTGCCAAGACATTTTAAAGATGAAGCCGAGTAGCTTGTTCCTAAGCCTTAAAGCTCACGAGTTCGACTTAATCGAAAGAGGACAAGCAGATGAAGATGAGACGCCCGCTGAAGCCTCAACGTCCAAATCAGTTGCGTTTAAAGCAACTAGCAGCAGATCGAAGGCCACTGAACCTATTGGAAACATAATAAGTCAGGCAGAACAGATCACTCTGCTTACCAGGAAACTTGAAAAATCAAATATTCAACTTGGTAAGTATCGAAGATTCTATAAAGATTATCAACATAGCCGAGGAAGAGATAGGAGATCAGCTAACAGATCTCCAGAAAGAACCAGATATGATGATCGAAGAGATCACAGAGAAGAAAAGAAAAGAGATAATCTGACTGATGAGAGAAGAGATAACAGATCTGACAGAAGGAGTTCAGAGTACTATCAGAAAGGGAAATCACCTGATAGATCCTACAGACGGAGTGACTCACCTGGAAGAAAAGGTTCTGTGGATCAAGGATCGTGCTTCAATTGTGAGAAACCAGGTTACTACAGCGCAGACTGCCCAGAAGAGAGCAACGTTATAGGGACAAAAAAGCCATGGTAGCTGACACATCTGGAATTGATGATTCCTATCTGCCCTCTGAGGATTCTGGGTACTCATCTGGAGAAGATTTTTTGTCCGATAAGCGGTCTTTGTTGACTTCTATGAGAATGAAGATCGATATTCTCTTGGATGACGATGAAATCTGTCTGATGGCCAAGGAGGACCAATCTGAGGTAACCTCCAAACCTTCTGCTTTGTCTACTTTCACACCTGCTATTATTAGCACACTTGCTGGAGAGATTGACCTGCAGCTCTACTCTGAGCAATTGCTTGATGATCTCTCCAATGCAGTAGACACTTATGCTATAGTGGAAGCTAAGAATGACAAGCTAAGGATCGAAATAATCGACTTTGTTAAAAGAGAACGATCTCAAGAAAACTCTTGAATCGAAATCTCTTAAAACCGCCGTAGGTAACCGAGGAACTTAACATTCGAAAGTTAAATCTTACGATCGGGAGAAGCGGATCAAAGATCGACTAGCAATCAACAAAAACAAAAAAACGATGACTTCAAAATCCTTCAAGCTAAATTTGATGAGCTATTCCGACTACATGAGAGTTTAAAATCTTCTGAGGATAGTTTGCGCAAGAAAATATAAGTTTTCACAAAATCATCTAAAATTGTTCAAGATATGAACACCTATTTTCGAACAAGGGACATGGGTATGAGAACCCTTCCACATCCTCAAAAGCCCTGTTTGATTCACTTCAAAAAGGTGTAATCAAACGAGTTTAAACAAAAGATACACTAAAAGCCAAACTTGTATCTAATAAGGAAAAAAAGACACATTGAGCGGGTAAAGGCGGTGCCTAATCGGAAGGAAATGAAATGGACCCCAATCGGTAAAAGCATCGGTAGAGGAATCAACAGAAGAACCCAGTTCTTACGAAGAGACCTCAACTCGATCAACAGATAGGGTATCGAAAAAGACAACCCAGTAAAAGGGAAGTCTAATCGAGACCCAATCAAGGTCATTTCCGAATAAGCACGCTATATAGGTAAACTGCAAAAACCACCTATGCCAAAAAGATATGAATCTTTTGATGGTAGCAGTCGTACCTACCCCTATAATCAGAAACCTAGGGCTGCTGCACCTGAGCCACACTGGATGAAAAGAAGACAAACAGAAAAGATAAATCCCAAGTCTTCTAAGTCACCCAAGGTTCACACTAATAATCATACTAATCGAAAAAGCATATAAAGAGACGTATGATTATGTTGATAGGTATGGGAGACAAATCAGGCCTTCTGATCTAACTGATCTCAATAGAAGTGCCCTGTTTGTATGGATCCCCAAAATCAATCCTAACCCCTCAGGACCCAATCCAAAAGGCGTACCTAAAGCCTGATTTGGGTGCAGGTTCGCGTGGGTCTGGCCAACAAAGGAGGTGTGCAAGCAACTATCTGGTACATCGATAGTGGATGCTCAAGGCACATATTTTTGAAGCAAACACCTCCTCGGCTATTACATAGAACAAAAAGGCCAGCGTGTACTCTTTCGGTGATGATAACTTTGGTTTTACCAAAGGATTGAACCTTAGAGAATGATGATGTCTGTGTCACTTTGGAGTCTCGTATGTCGAAGGTCTAAAGCATAACCTATTATCAGTTTCTCAATTCTGCGACAACGGATTCAGTGTTGAGTTCTCGAGTGATCAATGCACTATCAAAATTCGAGCCACTCAACAGATCTTGCTAACTGGTTCAAGAAAAGGGACGATCTACACAGCAGATTGGAACAGTTGCCCAAGAAATGCATGCCTGATTGTTAAGAGTTCCAAAAGTAGCGATTGGCTCGCACATAAGAATGAGTCATCTGAACTTTAAAACTCTTAATAAGATAGCCAGATGTCTTTAGTGGAAGGACTTCCGAATGAAGTATTTTCTAAGGATCAGACATGTGTCTCATGTCCGGAAGGGAAAACAGGTAAAAGCTTCTTTCAAGGGAATTCCTGGACCGGCATCCAAAGAGAGTATTGCAGTTGCTTCATATGGATCTATTTGGACCCGATTACACCCGGTCGATCTCGTGGGACGAAATATACTCGTAATCGTGGATGACTATTCCAAGTTTACAGGTTATATTCTTACATAAGAAGAATGAGGCGACAATGAAGATATATCGAGTTTGCTAAAGAGATTACAAAATGAAAAGGGTGTCGATGTAGTAAAAATCGAGATCGATAAAGGTACGAAATTTACGAACTCTTTTATTACTTGATTTTTGCTCTAAGTTTGGTATCTGACATGAGATATCACCGCAAGAACGCCACAACGAGAATGGAGTAGCGAGCGGAGAAACAGAACACTCAAAGAAGCTCGCAGCACGATGTTAGTGAACATGCAATACCAAGCCGTTTACGGGCGGAAGCTATCAATCATCTTGCATGCCACACTCGTAATGATGTCTTCCGACTAAGGCTCACTACAAAACACCCTATGAACTGTGGAAGGGCAGAAACCTCGTGTTTCTTACTTCCATGTTTTTGGGTGTAAGTGTTTCATACACAACAATGGGAAGAGTCAGTTGAAGACTTTTGAGGCCAAGTCAGATGAGGGTATATTCTTAGGATAATCCTCATCTAGCAAGGCATTCAGGGTTTACAACAGGCGAACCCTGGTTGTGGAAGAAACACCCCATGTAGTCTTTGATGAAACATCTTCTGAACAAGAGGAATCTGCCACAGAACAGAAAGTACCAGATCAACCAGAAACTGATGCTCACAAAATGGATCAGCTAACGATCAAGGAAAAAGGATCAGAAATCATAACAGTATACATTCCAGATCTAGCTGATTCACCAGGTCAATCAGATCCTAAGGTACGAATAACTGTCGATAAAGAAGCTGGTACAGCTGAGACAGTCTCAACTGAACCATCTGGTTCAGGGGGAACACCTGAAGTTCCCACGAATAGACATCAGCACATGATGAGTCCAACATCAGCTGAGACATGTTCTTATCAAGTGGATCATAAATCTGCACCACTCCCAATCGCTAGTAATGAACCTTTATCAGAAATGGATGATGCTCTCCAAACCGATGCAAATCAGAACAGAAGGACCTGGATAACCAGTCGTCCAACAGATCTGATCATCGGAGACCCATCTGATAGAGTTAAAACTAGACATCAGATTGGTGAAAGTGCCATGTATTGTTGTTATCTGTCTATGAAGGAACCAACAACAGTAGAGGAAGCTCTACAAGACGCAAGTTTGGATTCTAGCCATGCGGAGGAGCCGGAAATAGATTCGAGAGAAATCAAGTTTGGGAACTGGTGGACAGACCAACTCATCAAGATGTAATTGGCACAAAGTGGGTATGCAAGAACAAGAGAGATGAGAAAAATGTCATAACCAGGAATAAGGTAAGACTTGTTGCTAAGGGGTATTCACAATCAGAAAGAATTGATTATGATGAGACCTTTGCACCAGTTTTCACTCGCCTAGAAGCCATTCGGCTGTTTCTGGCATATGCTTCCCACAGAGGGTTCATTGTGTATCAGATGGACGTAAAGAGTGCATTCTTAAACGGGGTACTAGCAGAGGAAGTTTATGTTGAACAACCTCCAGGCTTTGAAAAGGGCAACCAAGTGTACCATTTAAGAAAAGCTCTTTATAGCCTGAAACAAGCTCCTCGAGCTTGGTATGATACACTCTCCCAGTTCTTGATAGATAGTGGGTTCACTAAAGGAACAGTGGACAGAACCTTATTCAGAATAGAAGATGGAGAAGATATTCTGATGGTTCAGATTTACGTGGACGACATCATCTTCGGATCTCCCGACAAGAGTCTATGTGAAAGATTCAGCAAACTGATGCAAGGGAAGTTCGAGATGTCCATGATGGGGCAGATGAGCTACTTTCTGGGTCTACAAGTTAAACAAAGTACATAAGGTATATTCATCTACCAGGCAAAGTACACTTGGAGTTTACTGGCTAAGTTTGGAGTTCAAAACTATAAGGAAGCCAGAATTCCTATGTTAACTGGATTCAAGATGGATCCAGATGAGGATGGTCAGAAAACCAATCAGAAAGAATATAGGGCTCTCATGGGATCTCTACTATACCTGACTGCCAGCAGACCAGATATCACTTTTGCAGTAGGTGTATGTGCCAGATTTCAGGCAAATCCAATGCAAAGCCACCTAGAAGCAGCTAAGCGGATTCTTAAGTATCTGAAGGGGACAGTAACCTTGGTTTATTTTACCCATCAGATGATAATCTAGAGCTTAGTGGGTATTCTGATTCTGATTATGAAGGTTGCAAGATTGACAGGAAGTCAACCTCAGGAACATGTCAGTTTTTAGGAAGTAAACTGATCTCGTGGTTTTCAAAGAAGCAGACATCAGTTGCGACATCTACTACTGAAGCAGAATAAATGGCTGTAGGAAGCTGTTGCTCCCAACTGCTCTGGCTTAGTCAGCAGCTGAGGGATTATAACATTGTAGCTAAGAATGTACCTATATTCTGTGACAGTAATAGTGCTATTGCAATCACTCAGAATCCTGTTCTACATACAAGATGCAAGCATGTGGATGTCAGACACCATTTTATAAGAGACCATGTTGAAAAGAAGAATATCAGAATGGAAAAGATTCATACTGATATACAGAAAGCTGATATTCTAACCAAGCCACTAGCTAAGATCAGATTCAGAGAATTATGCAATGAGCTAGGGCTTCTGGATCTTGGAGAAAAAGCACCTAAAGTGTTTGATGGACTGATCTCCAGAACCAGCTGGTTAAGAGACTAACCGGGTTAAGAGGAATCTGTTGAGTTTGGTATCTCAACTGATCAGAAGATCAGTCAAGGAACTGATATGAGAAGGCAATCAGATTTACGGTTTATCAGATTAAAGGAACTTATCAGATTAAAGGAACTGATCAGATTAAAGGATTATCTGATTAAGTCAGTTTGGTTACTTCACACTTTGTAAGTCGATTAAGCTGATAATTCAACAAGCAAGGATTCACAAGATTAAAGCTTACATCACATAAGAAAACAGGAAATTTACACAACAATGGAATAATAGAAATTTTCATTGATAAAGACCCGAAGGTCAGATTTAAATTACAAGTTACAAGTACAAAAGGACCCGGAGGTCGGTACATAAACCCTAAACCCTGAACCAAAAACCCTAAGCCTAAACCTAGAAGGGGGGAGAGAGAGATTTTAAATCTGATGCTCCCATTTTCCCCCACTTAACAGGGGTGAGAAAGGCTTTGAAATAATCCTAAAGCCACTCTCAGAGCTTCGGAGTTAGGAGCGAGAGCGGCGTTGAAAGGATTTCTAAGCCAGGAGCCCCTAGACCTGAAATCAATGGGCTCTCCAGCTGTTAAATGGAACACAAGTGCCAAGAAAGTGATGCAAAGATCATATGGCCACATGTGTTACATGCAAAAATTGAGTTTGATATACGAAGATCAGCTATTGTCTGATCTAGACCGTGTACCAAACTCATGTTTTATATCAGACTGAGTTTGTTGATGCAAATTCCGTCATCTCGATAGACACACAAGGTGCATACGGTTAGGAGAAGTGTCTTCTCGATTCTTGACAATGATCCGCCGCCTCGGTGGTAGAGAAGTTTGGCAACAATTGTATGTGTAATCTTTGATGACGACGAAAGCAGCAATAAGGAACACACAGGGTTGATTTGAGAAGCTGAAATCATTGAAAAAGGGGTAAAGGTTTTTGCCGGAAGTTTCACCGGAAATAAGGGTTCACCAGAATGCATGATTTTACAAAGAAGATAAGTATGGTGAATGGGTTATGTTGTGTAAAACATTGGTCCAATTTATAGAGGCCAAGCAAGGGTGCAAATGCAAATTTGATTTCTCAAAGCCTTTTAGAGAAATCTGCATCACAAGGACAGCGTGTAGGAAACACGCGACTGATAATTGGATAAACTTACAGCGATTTGACATCTCGAAGTATCCAGACTATTATTACACATGTCAAATCGTGCCGACTTAGGGAATCTAGACTACTATTCAATTCTTCAAGAACTAAGTTTTGGCTGTAACACTTATCCCAAGAATTGGCTTGGTCTGAGTAGAATCGAGATTAGGTCAATCGAAATCGATTAGATAAAAAGATCGATCGGATGAGGAAGATCGGTTGAGCTTGATACCTCAACAAATCGGATATATCGACCAATAAGAAATCGAAATAACAAATTGAAGGGGAACTTCAACCGAATCGAGGAGGATCGAAAAGGAAAAAATCGGGCCTTAAAGTGAATCAGGTTGGGAAATTATAAGGATTAGGCGAAAACTAAGATCAACAAGTGGAATCAACAACTACAAGTGGTATTGACCGATTACAATATCGATCAACCGAATCGCTTTTTCTTTTTCCTTGTTTATTGCTTACTTATCTGATTTTATCTGATAATATTTGCCTTTACTGTACACACTACTTTTTGTGACGTATTTCTGCAAAAATATTTAATCTTGGACAAAATGTGCTTTTAAATCCAAAAGGCAATCGATGCGTCTTTTCCCACGACCACCACGATCAAAACCGCTCAATCTGGATCGTTTAACCTTTTCAAACGGTTGATCTTCCAATCTCCTTTTTCCCTCATCCTTCTTATAAGTTTCATCAAAACCCTACCAGAGTTTTCTTATTCTCAAATTCTTGCGATTTATTCTCTGAAAACTCAAAATTACTTTTCTACGATTCAAAGTGTTTTTCTTGCGATTCAAACTTATCTTTCCGAAAAACAGAATCAGGTAATTTCTGGTTATTTGATGATTTTCTTTTCAAAAATCCTTTGATCACATAGATTATGTCTATATATGTTATCCTGCGATATGCCTTATCTTTTCTTGTTAATCCGTATGTGTTTATCGATTACTAGGCCTGAGAATAGGTCTGATAATCAATATATAATACCTTCATGTTTATGCACAATTTTAATTGAGTCTATCTTGTTGTAGATGGCCACTCACGGAATGGGAAAGATTATGTGCAACTATGCTGATCTAGCAACAAATATTGTCGATGACAAATTCGTACAGTTTGGTGTTACGCGGGATCCAGAAT
The DNA here is from genome assembly GCA_037126765.1 of Stenogyne calaminthoides. Classification (NCBI taxonomy): domain Eukaryota; kingdom Viridiplantae; phylum Streptophyta; class Magnoliopsida; order Lamiales; family Lamiaceae; genus Stenogyne; species Stenogyne calaminthoides. The sequence goes on from JBBCBC010000012.1 coordinate 17,128,177, forward strand.
CCATGGAAGTTGAACAAATCCTGAAGAAAGGAGGTCTTGAAAAATTATGTGCTGCTCACTGCAATCCAGTGATGCAGTATGAAGCACTCGAGTTCTTAAGGAATTTGAAGGTGGATACGGACAATCCTGGAGAAGAACTGATCTCTTCAGTTAACGGAGAGGAGATCAGACTGTCGAATGCAGACATAACACGTCTGTTCAGCTTGCCCAAAGGAAGAATCACGCCTGCTCACTACAGGGAGAATGAAGATGAGCTGATCAGAAACGAACTCTTTAGAGAGGCTGACAAACATCAGACCGCAGGTTTTGTCAGACCGATGTTAAAAAGGAAATACCGACTGTTGTTTGACATATTGTCAAAAACAATCATGGGTATTTCATTCAGCCCAGATGCTCTAACATCCGTAAAATTGTACAACATGGCTGCGATAATTGATGAAGCCAAGAATATCAATTGGCATGGCTTCTTGAAGGCCATTCTGCTCCAAGAACATGAAAATTTTGGAGTTAATGAACGGAGGCAGGTCTATCTGAAGAAGAGGATCAGCAATCTCAACAAGGTTGCAGTTATTCTGAAAGACAAAATGCCAAATGCCGAATGGGACCAGAATGGACTGAAGTCCTACAAGACCTTCCTCACAACCACTTCAGCCATATATGGGCCACCTGATGATGATATGCGGCCTACCCCTCCAAAGGTGGAGAAAGGAAAAACCAAGGAGGCAGCCACGTCTACACCAGATGCTCCCCAAAAGAAGAAAAGAAAACTGGTGAAGGCTCAGGAGAAGAGGCCGAAGAAGGCAAAACAGGCCTCCATGACTCTGTTTCTGGAAGACGAGTCAGATGAAGAAGGAGTGCCAGAGCAACCTGATGAGCCACAGAAGTCAGCCGAAAAATCAGACAGGCAGGCTTCTCAAGTTGAGAGCTCGCCAGAACATTCTGAGGGAAGAGCAAGAGACGAACGATCTCCTTCTCCTCAATCTCGAGCTAATTCACCGCTCAGACTTCTGGCTACTGAGCATGTTTCTCCTTCTCTTCCACCTGCCTGCGAACCTGACAGTTCATCAATTCGCATACCAGAAAGATCACCGCCGCAGAGCGGGGGCGTAATTGCCGATAATAAAAAAACTCTGCGAGTTTAAACCAATCGACCAACTTCCGCCTACTCAAGTACCACGGAGAACCCTCTACATTTCATCAACCGAATCTGGTCGATCCGAACAAATAATTCTCGAAGTCCAGATCATCCAAGACCATCACCGGAAAATGGTCGAATGCAAATTGAACGAGATATTGATGAGTCAGATCCAGGTGGTAGCCCATCATGTTATCAAAGAGGAAGTTATGGAGATCCTCACCTGGAAATATCTCCGGTTAATGAGCTTCTCAGATTTTATGATGATTATAGAACAGATGGGAGGTGCTGATGAATTCGCAGATTTTGATTTCGATATGAAGAAATCTGCTCAAGTAGGATCACCAAATGAAGCCGATAATCTCTTTGAATCAATCAAAGCTCGATCCACGGAAAGCCGGGATTGATGAACAAGGTGAAATGGAGCTCTTTGAAGAAGCTCTGAAGCGGCGATGTTCCTATGAAGGATGCGGAGGCTGCCGATGATAGTGGAACTGGTCTTTGCGCAGTTCATGACCAACCACTGGAGGCGCAAACAACTGAAAGAGATCAGGTGACGCAGAACATTCCTACAACTCACATCACCGCTGATCAAGTTCAGGAGATCAGATCATGTTTCAAAGATCTCCTGAAAGAAGAAGTTGAGGGAGTGTTGGCTAATCAACTTAGCAACACAATAATCGATCGAGGCGATTGGCCTCAAAGAAATAACGGATCAACGGAATTGGCTATTTCCTAGATTGAGGCAATCAAAGATCGGGTTCTCTCAAACCTGTGACCACCACGACTCTTGAGCTTATAAAAGTCGATTGATGACAAGCTAGTTCAAAGTTGATCAACAACAAGTTTCTTTTCGATGCTCACTTGAAAAGCTAGAATTGATCAAGAGAAACTTGACAAACTAATTCTTACCCTCTCTCTTCTGCCGTTGAATCTGTCAAGACCGAAATGATCTCAAGATTCAAAGTCTAACTGCTCAAGCTCAAGGTTTATCATTGCGAGATCTCAACAAGGCGATATCGATCGACTTTGGATCTCGACTTCCCACCTCACTTGCTCTTTTTTGATCAAACCAAAAAAGGGGAAGGACGATTGAGAAACCAACCGACACTATCGAGAACAACAAAAGACCCGATTCAAAATGGTTGAATCCTATGGACAAAAGACTAGACCATCTGGATCTTTTTGCTAACGAAAAATTTCAAAAGATGGAAAAGTCAAAGGCAAGAAAGGTAGGCTGCAAAAGCCGGACATCACAACTTGTACCATCCACTCAAACTAAGAAAGTCACAAGAAGCACAAATATCCAAATTCAGCAGATAAGAAATCGGCCGAGAGATCGCCAAAGAGCGATTCTTTGAAGAAGCCCGAATAAGTGAAGAAGAAAGAAGGGCAGAAAAAATGGCAGAGGCAGAAGATCTGAAGAAGAAATACAGATCGAGGGCGAAGAAAGGAAAAGTTGGAAAATCTGGACCAGAACCTCAGCTGCCAGCAAGAGTTGATGAGATCATTCCAAAAACTGCTGCACATGCTAAGAGGTTTGAGGATTGGAATAAGATCAGAAGTAAATGGCTTCTGGATGCTTTTGTTCTAGATCTTGTTCCACAAGAAGAATCTCCAGATGCAGAATTCCTCAACTGGTTGGAAAACAAATATCCAGATTTTCTGAAGTATCTGGAAATGAGGCCAAAATAATCAATGTAAAAATATCTCGCCAAGAGTATGATGTGTTGGATTACTCGAAGAAGGCAGACGGCTCATTTGACAGACTGGCATTTCAGAGGTTCTATTTTGACATCCTGAGCAAAGCGAGTGTAACTGATCCTCAGCAGATCAATGATGTCAAATGGAAACTATACCAGATTTTCAACATTCCTCAAGATCAAAGAAAAATGCCAGAAGGATACAAGCCTAAAGAGTGAAGAATCAGAAGACTTCTTAGGATCAGCTGTTTTTTAAATTCAATCGACAAATCTAATGAAAGAAAAGTTTATTTTCTGAACCTAAGACAAAATCTCATTGTCTTCTGATTATGTGCTCTTTACTGTTCTATATTTATCAACTGTGATTGGTTTCTCAAAGTGTTTTGGTTTCATCAAAAAGGGGGAAATTGTTGGGAAATTTAGAGTTTTGATGAAAGTTCTAAAACACATGTAATAGGACCAGTCAGACCTGTTAGCTGACTGATGTTTTTATTACCGTTTATAGAATACCAGTTGATAATTATTGTATAGAACAACTGATGTAGAAGATAGGTCACATATTGAGGGGGAACCTCAATATGTATAGGTCAGATCTGAAGATATGAAGAACAACTGATATCCGACAGGCCAGAAGTCAAGAGAAGGACAGAAGATCAGATCGATCTGATCAAGTCAGATATCTCAGCTGAAGTCATGAAGTTCAAACTCAGAAGACTTGAAGATCAGATGACTTCCAGAAGTTCAGACCAGAAGACCTACATCAGCCGAGTCTGCTAGTTGAAGCTAAGATAACTGGCACCAGAAGACTCTATCAGGTAGACTGATCAGTTTTGACTGATCAGGTCAGCTCACCAGGTGAAAACTGATGATTCGCCAAATCATACGTCGATGATCTGAACAAGAAGAATGTTAAGCTTAGTTGGTAGAACAACACTGAAAAAGTGCTTCTGTTAACCAATAAGAACGAGACACGTATGATCGGAGCTGGCAATTACGGGATTTGGTGCTGCTTTCTCTAACGGCTATAAAAGACACTATTCACGCTGTCGGCCATGCCATTCCTGAAGCACGTCACATCAATCCTGCAAGTCTACCAAATATAGCCTGAAATTCAAATTGCTCTCCTACGGCTCTTTGATTTCGAGGTCTATAAATATGGGATTACACTTCAGAGTGAAGACACGAAAACTATCAAGAAGCTCAAGCTATAATCAGATTTCCGCACGAAGAACACGAACTTGAAGATTAATTTTTTAAGTGTTCATCCCATAAGTTCTTAGCACATAAATCTTTTCATCTAGCTGATAGGCTACTTAAAAAACTAGAAAAGATTTCAAAGTTGGAACCAAAACAATCTTACCCAAACCCAAAGTTAGGTTAAGTTGTTTAGCAAGATTTCAGACTAGGGTTTCTAGTTCTGATTTCTGGGATCGGTTGAGTGAGAACTCTTTAAATATCTGTTGGTGTACTGTGTTGGACTAACACAAAAATCTAAGTCCAGTTGGTATAGTTGGTACCCCTTGTGATAGGGAAGAGTGGACGTAGGACTGGTTTGTCCGAACCACTATAAATCTTGTGTGCTTTTACCTGCTTTGATTAACTATTTACACAATCGCACACAACTATTAAAGTTGCATACATATTCTAAGTTATGATCAGCTAGCACCAAGCTTCTGATCTGATCAAGTTTGACACTTTAGTCAACTGGTTAAAAGACTGACTTTGGAATCTGATTTATTAAAACTGGTTTTTCACACGGGGTAAAATTTAGCTTCCGCACAATCAGTTAAATTGATAGATACTTAATCGATCTCGCCTTGAAAGCGATTAGTAAGTTAGATATCGATCAAATCGATTCACTTGCACTCTGATCAGACTAACTGCTTTCACACCTGATCCGCACAAAAAGTTTTCAGAAGTCTATTCACCCCTCCCCTCTAGACTTCTGCCCTCACAAAACCCGTTCGGGACCTACAAAGTACTCATTGAAACGAAATCTTCGGTTTACTTTTAATTTTGATGGAAGACATCTTATCAAATTAATGACAAAATTATATTTTAGTGAGGAACTTTTGTAAAGGCGGGGTATTAATTGCTTAATCAAGAACCATCATGATATCTGCATCACATTTAGGCAATTACAGGGCACTGCCTACCCAAGCATGATATATATGGACTTACAAATATTTGGGTGCCGTCTACCCAAGTATTTAATACGGTCTGACAATTATTGGGTGCCGCTGTAGCGATTCCAGCGCTACCGACATTAAAATCCATATTTTTGTATAATTTTCTGGATATATGAAGATAAATTGCATATAGAGGAAGAGAGTAAGAGATGAAGATTTGAAGAAATTGGGAGAGAGAATTAGATAGGAATCGAGATAGTTAGAGGAGAGAGAATAGTTGTAAATTTTCTGATATCTCATTCATCGGTTGTCGGCCATATTTGTAACAAACAGTGGGTTCCACATACAGATGGATATTCCTTAGATAAATTTAATGCAGAATTAAAATAGATAATGGAGATTCTAGATCATTCTAAATGTCTGGGCTGAACTTTAATTATTTCTGGGCCCATTTGTTGGCCCACTCTTCAGGTGCAATTCCCTTTAAACACCACCTGAGGCTCAGAAGAAAGCCCCTCAGGCTCAGTAGAAAACCCCTCAGGCTCAGATGGAAACCCTACCTGAGGCTCAGTAAAAAACCCCTCAGGCTCAGATGGATTTGGCTCAGGCGAATTCTGCTCATTCAGATAAATCCACTCAGGTGAATTCTGAGACTCAGGTCCCTCGTTCAGATAATTACACTCAGGCGTATCTTGAGACTCAGGCGCATTCTCCTCACTCAGATAAACCTGAGCGCCCGACTCTTCAACATCCTTTAACCTGAGCGAGCCCTCCTCATTCAGACTGACCTGAGCGCCCGACTCTTCAATTTCCTCTAACCTGAGCGAGCCCATAATTAAATCCCCAAGCCCCACTATAAATGAAATGGGCCAAGCCCTGAAGAATATAATAGATCATCCATTTTCCATATTTCATGCTCATGACAATACTCCCCCGTTTTTGAGATCCTTGTCCCCAAGGATCTAAGACGAGAACTCTTCCATCTAAAATTTGATCTCAGTCCATGTTGCTCGCTCATGATTGTAACATCCTCCAGAAGGTGTAAATCAACTGCTTCACTTTATTTGATAAATAATCTTTCAACGTGAGAGGAGCCCATTCAATGCAATCTTGAATCTGATATTTGTCGGGATCGAAAGGCTCAGTTGGAGGTGATTCGACCAAGTTCAAGTAGAAGAATTGTATTGGAGAATTAAATTTCTTAGAGATTCCCTTTATAAAAGTTTTCCCAACAATTCCACCAAACATCACACCCATATGAATCACAACCAGCTTCACATTTGAAGAAGCATCTCATTCTCCCATAGTGTCTACTTCAGCAGTCAAAACCTCCGAGTAAATTGAGCCATCTCGGTGCATTTTTCAAACTCGATCGAGCTCTGAATCTACTGTGACATATGATTCCATCTCATAGGTCTTGATGCTCTCAAGTTGAGTATCTGAATCCCCTGCCATTTCAATATAAGATAATTCCTCTTCTTCAATAGTTATCTTTTTAGTGATGGCTTCAATAGTTTCCAAATACTTCATTCCTAGCTCAATTGTTTGTTGCAAGGTGGTTGGTTCAAACTTTGTGATGAAATCTTGTGATTCTTCAGTGAGCCCATTAATAAAACTAGCAATAAAACACTCTTCAGAAAAATCCCTGTTGTTCAATAGTAGCAACCTAACCTTCAATTCTACAAATCTTTCTACATAATCTGAGTAAGAACCACTGTGCCTTAATTTATCAAATTCTTGATTAATTTTAGCTTCTTTACATCCCTCAAATCTAGCAGATAACACTTTTAAAAATTGTTGCCATGTAATATCTACTTGTTTTAGCCTGGAATTTTAACACCAATGTGCTGCCTTACCCTCAAAGTGCTCACACGCTAGAGTGATTTTTTGTGAATCCATTATATTAGGAATACATTTAAAATACCCATTGCATTTGAGGATCCAAAGCCTAAGACGAGTACCATCAAAATGAGGGAAATCGACTTTAGGTAAGGGGTTCATAGCTTGAATACCTTGAAAATCTGTTCCAATTGCAGTTCCTGAATCATCAATTAAATCGCCTTCATGGAAGATCTTTTCCAACTTGAGCCGTTGATTAGGCTCATAACCCCCAATCCGAGAAAAATGGGCTCTGATACCAATTGTAGCGATCCCAGCGCTACCGACATTAAAATCCATATTTTTGTATACTTTTCTGAAAATATGAAGATAAATTGCATATAGAGGAAGAGAGTAAGAGATGAAGATTTGAAGATTTGAAGAAATTGGGAGAGAGAATTAGATAGGAAGAGAGATAGTTAGAGGAGAGAGAATAGTTGTAAATTTTCTGATATCTCATTCATCGGCCGTCGGCCATATTTGTAACAAACAGTGGGGTCCACATACAGATGGATATTCCTTAGATAAATTTAATGCAGAATTAAAATAGATAATGGAGATTCTAGATCATTCTAAATGTCTGGGCTGAACTTTAATTATTTCTGGGCCCATTTGTTGGCCCACTCTTCAGGTGCAATTCCCTTTAAACACCACCTGAGGCTCCGACGAAAGCCCCTCAGGCTCAGTAGAAAACCCCCTCAGGCTCAGACGGAAACCCTACCTGAGGCTCAGTAGAAAACCCCTTAGGCTTAGATGCAAACCCCACCTGAGGCTCAGTAGAAAACCCCTCAGGCTCAGATGCAAACCCCACCTGAGGCTCAGTAGAAAGGCCCTCAGGAAACCCCACCTGAGGCTTAGTAAAAAACCCCTCAGGCTCAGATGGATTTGGCTCAGCGACCTCGCCATTCAATAAATCCACTCGGGATTCTTAAAGACTCAGTCCTCGTTCAGATAATTACACTCAGACGTATCCTGAGACTCAGGCGCATTCTCCTCGCTTAGATAAACCTGAGCGCCCGACTCTTCAGCATCCTTTAACCTAAGCGAGCCCTCCTCATTCAGACTAACCTGAGCGCCCGACTCTTCAACTTCCTCTAACCTGAGAGAGCCCATAATTAAATCCCCAAGCCCACTATAAATGAAATGGGCCAAGCCCTGAAGAATATAATAGATCATCAATTTTCCATATTTCATGCTCATGACAGCCGCCTACCCAAAACAATTAAAATGCGCACTATGAATGTGTTAAAGAATTTAATAAAACAAGTTAACCAAGTGGGACTTTAATAATAATGAAAATTATCAAAAAAAAATCAAAATTCAATTTTAAATTTATTTAATCAAATTTCAATCAATTATTAAAATATAATTAATCCAATTAATCAATCTTTGGTGTAACCATAATCCAATTTTAAAAATTAAACACTTATTAATTTAAAAAAAAAATTAGATTTTAATTATTTTGTTGTTAGGGGCTCAGGTGCAATTTCCAAAATTTCACTGGAGGGTCTGCCCAAATCTAATTTGCAAAATAGCCCTCCTCGCATCACCGCCCAAATTCCACATATCCAATCCGAAATTTGGGACAACCATCTCCAAATCTAAAACACCAAATCATCATTCGTCATCATCAATCCAATACATTCAATATCAAATTTCCAGTATTGAAAATTTTTGAAGAATCAAGATTTCAGTGCATGAAAAAGAAAGCAACAGTAGGCGAAACAAGAACCAACACGAATCAAGGCAAAACCCAGTAAGCATCGAATCAGTATCAGACAAATACAGGAGACACACGATGAAACCAGAGAGGATCGTCACAATCGCCCAACAAATCACCACCATCGTCGGCGCAAGGGCGAGTCACCGATGCCGCTAGGCGCATGCGAGCGACTCGTCATCACCGCCGTTCAAAATGTGGACAGATCGTCACCGTGAGGATGCCTGATGGAGCGAAGCGGTCTTCCCTTTAACGACGCGCATGAATTCACTGTATGCGCAGACAAATCGAGACCAATCGCCACCATCAAAAAACGCCGCACACGCAACAAGCCGTCATCAACCAGAGAGTAGCGAATCTCCATCGATTGGATAACGCGCGTGCGATTCGCCGACGCGTGAACCAAACCAGAGCGAGAAGCACCGCCGCGAAATCGATGCGCTGCCGTCATGCGCAGCGATGCGGTGACACGTAGCCATCGCGAGGCGCAGCGGTTAGCCGCCGCCTCAAGCGACGCACCGCTGTCTCCGCTGCTGTCGGCGGGCGGCGCTGGTTTGAGGGTTGGGGTTCCAAACCCTAGGTGAATCGAGACAGACAGCCCAGAAAATAATAAATATGGCACACATATGCATATATCAAATATATATCACACGCCCAAATTAAAATTAATGGTGCGGTTCGTTTAAGAAAAACGACGACCGTGCCTTGATTTAAAAAAATTAATTTTATAAATCAAACAATCATGCAATTAATCAAGAGCCTGAAACTCTGATACCATTATTGGAATTTAGAGGCACGTAAACACGTAATACATGCGCAGCGGAAATAAATAGTTCACCAACAATGAACACTTAATTGCATAATTGAATACATATAAAAATAAAGAGAAATCTTACAGTAAACCGTAAGCATATTTCTATACTATGGTATCCACAATCCCCAATCACAGACTTACACGGATTTGCCAGCGTTGAATCCCGAGACGAACTAGGAAAATTCTAACTCTTGATTTTATGGAGAAAATATGAACACTTGTATTATAAATTCCCAAGAGCTCATATATATAGGGGAGACCCAACTTAAATCTTAAGCTAACCTGATTAGGAAATAATCCCTAATCTTATAAAATAAATCTCTCACATTTATTTCCCAAATATAAAATCTCTACGGATTTAATTCCCATGTATATCAAATCTCTACGGATTTGATTCCATATGTATTAAATCCTATAATAATATTCTATATATTATTATTGAGAATCCTATTTAATTAAATCCTATTTTATTAAACATTAGTAATAATTAATTCCAAATTAATCTATTATTAATTAATTCTCCATAATTAAATATTAAATGCAATTTAACATTTAATCAACCAACTATAATTCGTAAAACGGAACTACTTGTTATGTGACCCATAGGCCCTCATATATTGAGCGATTAGTCAAACTAAAGGTCTTAATTGAACCCTAGATAATAAATCAGACATTCTCAATATATGAGGTACGTTGCGAGAAACGTGCAACTACCTGTAACTGAAACATGGGCTATTACGATTTCTTCCTTTCATTCGCGAATACTCGATTAAGTCTTGAACATGATGAAGTGTCTATTCAAATAACTTAATCATATTATCTCTAATCACTAATTGATCATGTATGTCACACTTAGCCACAAAGTCTAAGTTGACGTGCATCGGTCGATGACTTAGATCCAATTATGATGAGAAGATGAGTATACTCTCTAAATCCACATTCAGAAATGAATCCCATTCTTGGCTCAATTACCACGCACATGCACTTCGTGATGAACTCAATCTGTTGGGAAATTTGTATTTAGTTTTGATTGAAGTTCCAAAACAGTTTGTAATAGGACCAGTCAGACCCATTAGCTGACTGATGGTGTAGAATCAGGTTAGGATGACCAGTTGAAATGTATAGACAGCTGATGTATAAAATAGGTCACATATTGAGGGGAAACTCAATATGTATAGGTCAGAAGATCAGAAAGTCAGAAGATCGGACAAGCCAATTGGTCAGATGATCAGGTGAAGATATGAAGATAGAACTTCAGAAGACCTGAAGATCAGAAGACTACCAGAAGACCAGAAGACCTACATCAGCCGAGTCTGCTAGTTGAAGCTAAGGCAACTGGCACCAGAAGACTCTATCAGGTAGACTGATCAGTTTTAACTGATCAGGTCAGCTCACACCAAGTGTCAACTGATGTTACACAAGTCATACGTTGTTATTCTGAACAAGAAGAATGTCAACTTTAGTGATAGAACAAACACTGAAAAGTGTACTTGTTAACCAATATGAACAAGACACGTATGTTCGAAGCTGACAATGCGGGATTCGGCGCTGCTAAGTCAAACGGCTATAAAGGACAACTATTCACGCTTTCGGCCATGCCGTTCCTGAAGCATGTCACATCAATCCTGCAACCTACCAAAAATAGCCTGAAATTCAAATTGCTCTCCAACGGCTCTTTGATTTTAAGGTATATAAATATGGGATTACTCTTCATAGTGAAAACACGAAAATTATCAAGAAGCTCATACTATAGCAAAATTTCCGCACTAAGAACACAAACTTGAAGATTAATTCTAAGTGTTCATCCCATCGTTCTTAGCATAGAAATCTCATACTCTAGCTGTTAGGCTATATAAACACTAGGATAGATTTCCAGTTGGAACCACAACAAATCTTTACCCAAACCAAAAGTTGGGATAAGTTTGTTTTGCAAGATTTCAGACTAGGGTTTCTAGTTCTGATTTCTGGGATCGTTGAGTGAGAACTCTATAAATATCTGTTGGTTGTACTGTATTGGACTAACACAAAAACTAAGTCCAAGTTGGTTAAGTTGGTGCCCCTTGTGATAGGGAAGAGTGGACGTAGGACTGGTTGTCCGAACCACTATAAATCTTGTGTGCACTTATCTGCTTTTAACTGCTTTACACTATCTCACACGACTTTGCTTAAAATCGCATACATACTCTGAGTTAGGGTCAGTTTGCATCAAGCAGCTGATCTGATCAGTTTTGACTCTTTGGTCAGCTGATTGAAAACAGACTTCAGAATCTGATTGTAGAAAACTGGTTTTTCACACGGGTATAAACTAGCTTCCGCACATAAGTTAAACTGATAGACACCAAACTGATCTACTATCAGGCGGTCAGTAAGTTGGATATCAGTCCAAACTGATTCACTCGCACTCTGATCAGGAAACCTGCCATCACACCTGATCTGCACGAAAAAATTTCCAGAAGTCTATTCATCCCTCCCCTCTAGACTTCTATCCTCACGAAACCCATTCGGGACCTACAAGTGGTATCAGAGCAGTGGTTCTACTGACCACTGGCTTTGAGTATCATCGGTTCTTGAGGAAGAACCATTGTGGTCACTTGAACAGATCTTGAAAAACTGAGTTTGTAAAATTTCATCTGTTTTCAAAAATCACTAAGCATGGATAATACTTCTGGTATGTATCATGATCTGCCTAAGTTCTCTATTGATGAGTATGCAGACTGGACCATAATCATGAGCAACCATCTGGGACCTATAAGCAGTAGAATGATGGAAATCCTTGAACAAGGACCTATCATTATCTACCACAACAACCCAGCTGAGGGTGGTGATCCAGATTTTCCAGTTGGCGCTCGGATCAGAAAGAGTCCATCTCTGATGGATGCTGAAGAAAGAAACCTATCAAATCTAGATATGGTTGCTCGACATATCATCATGAAGACGATGGATAAGATCACAAGAGAAAAGATCAAGTATCTTAAGATAGCCAAACAGATGTGGGATACGCTTGCTGAAATATGCGAAGGAAATGATTTGATTAAAGACAGCAGATTGCAAGAAGAACTGGTAAAGTTTGAGAAACTGAAGATGCTACCAAATGAAACCATAAATCAGCTTGATGGAAGAATCACTATGTCTGTCAATAAGCTACGGGAACTGGGATGAGAAATTTCAGACAAAGACATCAACTACAAGATCTTGAGATCTCTGACAAAGAAGTGGGATATGAAAGTTACAGTGATAAAGGATTGTCAAGATATTGCGAAGATGAAGCCAAGCAACCTGTTTCTAAATGTTAAAGCCTATGAGTTTGATCTGATTGAAAGAGGGCAAGAAGAAGATGATGAATCGCCTGCCAAAGTTACTCCTGCCACATCAAAAGTTGTTGCATTCAAAGCAACCGGCAACAACTCAATGTCTACTGAACCTGTTGGAAATATTATAAGTTAGACAGAACAAATTGCTTTGCTGACCAGAAAACTTGAAAGATCCAACATTCAACTGGGTAAATATCGAAGATTCTACAGAGATTATCAAAATAGCAGAGGAAGAGATAGGAGGCCAACTGACAGATCACAAGAAAGAACCAGATCTGATGACCGAAGAGATTATCATAGGAAGGATCGCAGAGAAGATAAGAAAAGAGATGATCGATCTGACGAAAGGAGAGACAACAGATCAGAAAAAAGTAATTCAGATTACAGGCAAACAGGAAAGTCACCTGATAGATTCTACAGACGAAATGACTCTCCTGGCAGAAGAAGTTCCGTGGAACGTGGAGTGTGTTTCAATTGTCAAAAACCAGGTCATTACAGTGCAGACTGCCAGGACCCGACTCCAAAAGAAAGAGAAGATAAGCGGAACAAAAGAGAGAAACGATATAGAGACAGGAAAGCCATGGTTGCTGATACATCTGGGATTGATGATTCTTATCTGCCTTCAGAGGATTCAGGTTACTCATCTGTAGAAGACTTCTGCCTAATGAGCAATGCTGATGATTTCTACAACTACGATGATCTGATGTTCTCGTCTGATGATGACATCTGTCTTATGGCTAAGGAAGAAGAACAATCTGAGGTATCGTCTAAACCTTCTGTGCAGCTCTATAGTGAGCAATTGCTTGATGGTCTCTCCAATGCAGTACACACTTATACAATAGTGGAAGCGGAGAAAGACAATCTAAGGATTGAGAACACTCAGCTTGTTAAAGAAAATGTTGTCAGAAAAGCTGCTGAACTGAAATCAGATGAAACTGTTCAGAAGATGACTACAGAACTGGAGATTCTGAAAGTCAGTTCTTCTGATCAGGATAAACTGATTAAGGAACATCTAGCTACTAACAAACAGCAAGCTGATGACTTCAAAATTCTTCAGGCTAAGTTTGATGAACTCTTCCGACTACATGAGAGTCTAAAAGTTACTGAGGATAGTTTACGTAAGAAAATAGAGGTCTTCACGAAATCTTCTAAGACTGTTCAAGATCTGAACAACTATTTTCGTACGACAACTAATAAGAAGTGAATTGGGTATGAAAACCCTTCTGCATCCTCAAAAGCCCCGTCTGGTTCACATCAGAAAAGTGTAACCAAACGAGTTTCTGATCTAGATACACGAAAAGCTAAATCTGTATCAGATAAGGGAAACTGACCTGCTAAAAAGGTAAAGCAAGTGCCTGATCAGAAAGGGAACAAAAATAGACCCCAACTGATCAAGCACCAGCCGAGGAATCAACAGAAGAACCCTATTCTTCTGAAGAGACCTCAACCTGATCAACAGATTAGGAATCAGAAAAGACAACCTCTCAAAGGGAAATCTGATCTGAAACCTAATCAGGTCAAGCTGCCTAACAAGCAAGCTAAAGGTAAACTACTAAGACCAGATATGCCAAAAAGATATGAATCTTTAAATGGTAGCAGTCGTACCTATTCCTATAATAAGAAAACTAGGGCTGCTGCACCTAAGCCCCACTGGATTAAAAGAAGACAAGTATCAATGAAAAATCCCAAGTCTTCTGAGTCATCCAAGGCTCACACTAATAATCATACTAATCAGATTGCATATAAAGAGACGTATGATTATGTAGATGTTTATGGAAGACATATCAAGCCCTCTGTGTTCAACAAAGGTGCCAGATATGTTTGGATCCCGAAAGGTACTTCTAACCCCCCAGGACCCGATTCTACTGGGGTACCTAAAGCCTGATCTAATTGCAGGTTCACTTGGGTTTGGCCATCAAATGAGGTGTACAAGAAACTATCTGGTACATCGATAGTGGATGCTCAAGGCACATGACTGGAAGCAAACATCTCCTTAGCTCTTACACAGAACAAGAAGGCCCACGTGTACTCTTTGGTGATGATAACTTTGGTTTTACCAGAGGATTTGGAACCCTAGAGAATGATGATGTACAGGTTACTGGAGTCTCGTATGTCGAAGGTTTAAAGCACAACCTGTTATCGGTTTCACAATTCTGCGACAACGGATTCAGTGTGGAGTTCTCGACTGATCAATGCACTTTCAAGAATCGAGCTACTCAACAGATTTTGTTAACTGGTTCTAGGAAAGGAACAATCTATATAGCAGATTGGAACAATTGTCAAAGAAATGAATGCCTGATTGTTAAGAGTTCCAAAAGCAGCAGTTGGCTCTGGCATAAGAGAATGAGCCATCTGAACTTTAAAACTCTTAACAAGATAGTAAAGATGTCTTTGGTTGAGGGTCTTCCGAATGAGGTATTCTCTAAGGATCAGACATGTGTCGCATGTCAGAAGGGAAAACAGGTAAAAGCCTCATACAAGGGAATCCCAGGACCAGCATCCAGCTAAGTATTGCAACTGCTCCATATGGATTTATTTGGACAAGTTACACCAGTTAGTCTCAGCTGACGCAAATACACTCTTGTAATCGTGGATGATTATTCCAAGTTTACATGGGTAGTTTTCTTGTATAAGAAGAATGAGACTACAACAAAGATACCCGAGCTACTCAAGAAACTAAAAAATGAGAAAGGTGTCAGTATTGTAAAGATCAGATCCGATAAAAGTACAGAATTTCTGAACTCCTTTATTACTGACTTTTGCACTAAGTTTGGAATACATCATGAGACATCAGCTGCAAGAACACCACAACAGAATGGAGTAGATGAACGGAGAAATAGAACACTCAAAGAAGCTGCTCGAACTATGTTCGCTGAACATGCAACTCCAAGCCATTTCTGGGCAGAAGCCATCAACACTGCATGCCATACTCAGAACAGATGTTCTCTAACTAAGGCTCACTTCAAAACACCCTATGAACTGTGGAAGGGCAGAAAACCTCGTGTTTCTTACTTCCTTGTTTTTGGGTGCAAGTGTTTCATACACAATAATGGGAAGAGCCAGTTGAAAACCTTTGAGGCCAAATCAGATGAGGATATATTATTAGGATATTCCTCAACTAACAAGGCTTTTAGGGTGTTCAACAGGCGAACCCTAGTTGTGGAAGAAATACCTCATGTGGTCTTTGATGAGACATCTTCTGAACAAGAAAAATCTGCCTCAGAACAAGCAGTACCTGATCAACCGGTACCTGATGTACAAAAAATAGATCAGCTAAGTATTAAAGAAAAAGGATCAGATCACGTAAAAGTATATGTTCCAAATCTTGATCTTGCTGATTCACCAGGTCAATCAGACACAAAGGTACATACAACTGTCAATGAAGAAGCTGGTACAGCTGAGACAGTAACAACTGAACCATCTGGTTCAGGGGGAACACATGATGTTCCTATGGACAGACATCAGCATATGATGATTCCAACATCAGCTGAGACTTGTCCATGTCAAGTGGATCATATTTCTGCACCACTCCCAATCTCTAGTAATAAATTACTATCAGAAGAGGATGATGTTCTCCAAACATATGCAAATCAGAAAAGAAGGACCTGGATAACCAGTCATCCAACTGATCTGATCATCGGAGACCCATCTGATAGGGTTCGAACTAGACATCAGATTGGTGAAAGTAATATATATTGTTGTTATCTATCTTTGAAGGAACCAACCGAAATAGAAGAAACTCTACAGGTTGCTAACTGGATTCTAGCCATGCAAGAAGAATTAGAGCAGGTTTTTGGGATCTAATCAAAACTTCTTTACTAAATTCATCTCCCAACAATTTCCCCCTTTTTGATTATGCCAAAACCATCTTGTTACAAAAACCTAACCTATACTCAGGTTTCAGTTTGTCTATTACAATCCAAAATGGTAATTCTCCCAACAATTTCAAAACATAAGGCATATCAAACATAAAAGACATGTAAAAAGATAATGAGATATTATCTTTGAGCATAAAGATAAAAATTTTCATTGATGTAAGATAAGAGTTACAGATTACAATGAAAATCCAAAACAAAAAACAGAAGTACAGAATCTTCAGTCTTCTTCTACTTCATCCTCTGGCACTTCCAGGTTGAACATCCCATAGTATCTCTTCTTCAGTTCATCCCTTGCTTTGATGATATCAAGGTTGTTTCCTGTTAGGCCTAGCTGGATGGCATACTGAGCTATCTCCTGAGAAATGGTTGTTTCATTCACATAGCCATTCTCAAGTTTAGGAGCTGCGTAAGTGTATGGACCAGGGGCTACTATCTGAGTATTTCCTTCATCTGCCAAGTTGATCCAACTTTGCAGGTACTTAGGATAGAATGTCAGTAACTACTCAATGAAGACTTCATTCATATCTGAGCTGCTCCCCCTCCATTCTCTCAGAATCTTATAATAGAACCAGAAGGTTCTTTTGATCTCTTCCCATGCATCATTGAACTGAATAGGCATCCATTTGTCAATGTGCGGCCATTTCTGAGTTTACTCTGTACCCCTCCTTTTGCTCAAAAACTTCTTAAAACCACTTCTTCTTTTCTACTGTTCTTCTTTCTTTTTCCTGATCACAGGAACACCTGACACAGAAGCAACAGTCTTCTTTTCTTTTTCAATTTGAAGGGTTTTTAGAGTTTTCTTGGTATTGAAGACTTCTTTTTGACTTTCAGTTTCTCCTTTTTCAGCTTCTTCCTCAGATTCTTCAAAATCTATTATCAATTTCATCTGAGTAGGTTTAGAAGTTTTAGCTCTTTTTTTCTTTTCTTGCTCCACAAATGCAACAGTCTTTCTCTTTTTAGGTCTGACTTGATCTTCACCGGCTTTGCTTGTCTCAATTATCCTTCTATCACTCAGTTTCTCAGAAATTACTTCCTGAATAGTTTGCTCAGATATTTGAGTGTAGATAGGTTTCTCAGCTACTTTGAACTTGAGCTTCTCAGTGGCTTCAACTTCTTTTAAGGCATCAGCAATTTTCTTTTCTTCAGCTTCTTTCTGAGCCTTTCTCTTCAAGGTTTGTGCCAACAACTCACTTAGTTTGCCACCAGGCCTTTCCCCCTTTTTTGGTACCATACCTTTGGAGTAGTTGAGTCAGTGCAATATCCATATGGTATTGCTCTTTGCTTATACTTCGCACTTCCCCTGCCAACTGATCATGCTCGTCCTCTAGCCTTCTCATGTAATTCTTAGCCATTGAGAATTCTTCTGAAAGAGGTGCGAACTGATTTGAGAAGACATCATGCATCATCTCTGTCATCTTGGTCATGAGCATAGAGCCCATTTCCTCAACAACTGTCTTGATCATTAGATCATTCTTCTCAACCATCTTGGCTTCAAGATAGGCAGTTCTTTCTTGATACATCTGCTTCATCTCTGCATTGAGCTCAGTTTTGACTACATCAATCTTTCCATCCAAAGTAGTCATTTTATCTGCAAGATATGTTTGTAGTTGCACATGTCTGAAGATGAACTCAAATTTTCCTGCTTTTGAGATTGGCTTGCCAAGGTTTCTTCAATTTGAGTCACTTTCTCCACCATTGACACCACCTTCTCCAATTTATCCAGGATATGACTGAAATCAATTTCTGGAGTGTGTACAACTTTTTCCACCTGAGCTGGGTGCCCCAACTGAGCCACAGTCTGCATATCATACATAACAGATTTAAAGATAGGAACTTCAGTATCTTTGGCATAATGTTTAATAGTGTCAAAAGATACCTGAAGAGTGTTATTTTCAGTCTGAGGATGTGTGATATCAGTCTTTCCAGCATCAGTGTCCTTCTCCATCTGAGATTATTTTTTAGCATCATCTTGTTTGTCACCCTCTTTATCTTGATCCTCATCTCCTTTTGGATTCATAGAACTGGAGGCATCAACATCAGCTTTCCTTTTCTCAGCCACCTTTCTCTTTACTAGCTCATCAAAGTCAGCAATTTTCATTCTGAGCTTGGTCTTCCTGAATCCAGAGAACTCTGTCAAAACAGCAGTTTCAGCATTCCACCAATCTTCTCCTCTGAAGGAGGCTATATTCAGCATCTCCAGAAGAGTCTGATTCAGGATGTAGACCGTGGTTCTGAGTCTGAAGAAAAGATGCTGAAGGTCAGGATTTGCGCTCAGCTCAGGGTACCTATCAAGAATGAATCGTTCCCCCTTGTTGCGCCACTCAGTTTCTTCTGCCTCTCCCTTCTTCAACTTTGGGCTCTCAGGAGTAGTAGGATCGGATTGTATGAGTTCTGGTGCTGATGGATCGAGAAATGGTTCACTCAGGAGCGCATCCAAATTTAGCAATTCTTGAGGTTCAGACTGATCTGACGTCTGAACAGGTCTCTCTTCAGTAGGAATCTGAGGTCCCTTGAAGATTTCCTAAGAAATTTTATCTGAGCTCAGAGAAGTTCCGAGTACCTCAGAGAAAACTTGTTCCTCAGTTTCTTGATCCTGCGCAATTGTCATAACCTGCGCAAGAACCTGCAGTGGAGATTTCAACCCTTGCTGGCCTTCAGGTTGAGTTTCTTCAGAGTCACTGACCTCCTCCTCAGTAATAGATTGAAGCTTTCTACGTTTCTGAGGAGCCACTGCTTTCTTTTTCAGATTCTCTCCTTTCTCTCTTTTAACTTGCATCAGGGCTTTCCCCCTGGCTTGTTTGGCTTCAACAACTTCTTCTTCAGCAGTCTCCTCCTGAGACTCAGAGCTTTTCTCTTTCTTTCCTTTCAAAGTCTTCTTTGTTGGAGGTTTGAACATGATTTTTGACTTTGGAAAGGATGAGGAATTGGCAAAGATGTCCTCCTCTTCTCTGCACATTTCCAAGATAAATGCAATCTTGGTTACATGTAGGATCTTTCCTTTGACAACAACAAAGCCATTCACCTTCTGAACTTGTTTGGCTTGATCACTCACCAACTTGATCAAATAGTGCAACAAGTTGAATGCCGTGGAAGGTGAATCTTCAATCGCCGCCATTAGCCTTAACTTAGGCGTGCTTATCTGTTCAAAGCTACCAGATCTACTCATGATGCATTTGCTTACAATAACCAACAATACTCGATATTTAGGCTTCAAATGCCTTTTATTCAGAGTAGCTTCAAACTTTACTAGATGCTCTGTAATTTTATCCAGATATTCTTGTTCCCTACCCATCATATATACCGTAGGGTCTTCTCCTCTATCACGTAACTCATATATGGCATTAAGATTCTTAGGAATAATATATAATTCCCTATCAAAATCCACATATTTTGAACTATGCTCCAAATGCGAGACTGTAATCTGAGATTCTATACAATTCTCATCATCTAACTTCAAATTAGAGATAAACTCAATTACCTCTTTCGCATATTCGGCCTCTGGTTGATTCGCGACCAGGCAAGTAAGCTTTGCCAAACGAATCATATGCAACTCTTCCTCTTCGTGAGTTGCATTGGACGAGCTTTCGAGAGAGATGACATATTCGAACCAAGGCTTATTGGAAATGGCGAGCTTGTCGTATACAGAAAACGTCATTTTTGGAGAATTTTTGGTGAAGGGTTTTGAGATAGGTGAAAAATTTCTGGGCAATCGAGAGTTTTTGAAGCAGAGTGTTTGTGAAGATGAAGAACAAAGCACTTTCTCCATGGAACCTTCTTGTTTTGACACCATCTGATAGATCACCCACAATCTGACTTATAGGATGACTATCCAACCATTTTCTCCTGGATGTTCCCCCTTCAGTAGTATCCTCAACATCAGAAATGTTAGGTTCAGGTAGTTCATTAAATTCAGGGAACAACAGAAAAGGAGAAAGAGAATCATCTTCCTCAGGGGAAATTCCATCCAGAACATTGTCAGAGACATTTGTTCCCCATTGGTTGATAGATTCAGAGTTTGCCTCAGCTGTGACCACATCTTCATCGGCATTACATACCTGAGTCTGAACTGGTGTATGTTTAGATTGGTCAGCTTCAGTGTGTTGGCTTTCCTTCAGTGGAGAATTTCCATCCTGAGTCTCACCATCCTGAGTTTTTCCATCCTGAACTTCTTTGTGCGAATCGATTCCTCCATTCATAGAAAGTGACTTACTTCTTCTTTTTCGGTTCGAGAGGATGTTTTATCATTCTTTTTTTCAAGCTAAGTCTGGTGATTCTCTTGATCGGTTCTCTTTGAGTCATGTTCTGTTTCTTCCGAACACAAGTAGATTCATCAAAAAAACAACATGAGGTGTTTCTTCCACAATAAGAGTCCTCTGATTTGTAAACTCTGAAGGCTTTTACTTGACTTGAGAATATCCTAAGAATATCCCTTCATCGACTTTGCTATCAAAAGTTTTCAACCGATCTTTACCATTATTGTGTATAAAATGATTTACAACCAAACACACGAAAGAAGGAAACAAGAGGCTTCCTCTTATTCCACAACTCATATGGAGTTTTTCCTTGGTTCTTGGTCAGCATGGATCTGTTCTGAGAGTAGCATCAGGTGTTGATAACCCCAAATTAAAAATTGCTTAGGAATATCGACTTGAAAGAATCATTGTCCTTGCAGCCTTCTTCTTTTCGAGTCCTATTTCTTCTTTTTCAAAGAACACCATTACATTTGTGGGGTCCTTCCAAATGATGTTTCATAAGCTATTCCATTTGCTGCACAATAATCAGATATAATATGATTGATAAACTCCGGTTCCTTTATCGATTTGATTTTGACCACACTTTCATTCTTTTTCAAGATTGAGCCTTTTCAGTAGTTCAGGCAGTTTTGTCTGAGTCTCTTTCTTACTGATTAAGAATATGACCTATGTGTATCTAGAGTAGTCATCAACTACCACAAGTGTGTATTTTCTGCCATTAGTGCTCACAGGTGTTACTGGACCAGAGAGATCAATATGTAACAGTTGTAGTATTCTATCAGTAGAAACATCTACTTTGCTTTTGAAAGATGCTCTGATTTTTTTTCCTTTCTAACAAGCATTACATACATGATCTTTACTGAACACTTCATTGGGTAACCCCCTTACAAGTGCTAATCTTGCAAGTTTGTTCAGGGTTTTGAAGTTTAAGTGATTCATTCTTTTGTGCCACAACCAACTGGTATCAGTGGAACTTTTTGCAACCAAACATGTATCTTTAGGAGTTGAACTCCAATTAGCAAGATACACATTTCCTTTTCTAGTACCAGTCAGTAAAATTTTCTGTGAAGTATTGTCTTTTATATAACATAAGTTCTTTGAGAACTCAACACTGAATCCTTTGTCACAAAATTGACTGATAGAAAGCAAGTTATGCTTTAGATCAGACACATATGAAACACCATGGATATGAACAGAGTCAACTTCAAGAGTTCCATATCCTTCAGTTTGTCCTTTGGAATTGTCTCCAAATGTGATATAAGGGCCTTTTTGCTCAATATAGTCAGTGATTAGTTGCTTATATCCTGTCATATGTCTTGAACATCCACTATCCAGATACCATACAGCATGAGCCAACTCATTTCCACTCATCAGTGCTATGTTTTTTTCATTCCGCTCAGTGCCCTTTTCCTTCACCTGAAAAACAGATCAGTTCTTAGGTACCCATTTGGTGTAGGGTCCTACCAGGTTAGCTGTACCTTTTGGAACCCAAATCTGCCTACCAACTCGAATTACTTTAGAGTGGCTGATTTGTGTCCCATAAACATCTACATACACATTCACCACCCTAGGAGCTTTGGCAGTATCTTGTGCATGAGTGTCAGCCTTAGCATGAACATGAGCCTTAGAGTTCTTCTTGGGTTCAGGCCTTTTGTTCAAGTGCCTTAGCTTTTGTGCAACTGGTCTCTGTCTCTGCTGACTTGGGTTCAGGAAACTTTTACCCTTAGGCAAGTGGGGTTTAGGTTGCTGTCTTTGAAATTGGGGTCTTTTCAATGTCTGAGGACTTGGTCTTTTTCGGTTGAGAATATCTCTGTTTGAGTGTTTCTCTTCGAAAATTCCTCGATGGTTCGATCTTGATCTCTTTAGGTTGGTATTCTTAGCATGAGGCTTTGAAGCTTGGCCTAAAGATTTCCCTCTTGAGTGTTCGTGTTTTTCTAGCCTTTTCACGAGGTCCAGGCTTTCTTCCCTGAACCTTCAGTTTTTCTGAAACCATAGGTCCTTTACCCTTGTCTAAAACTCTGGGCAGTTCTTCAGTAAGAAGATTAGATGCCACTAGTTTAAGAAAAACAGTCTTGGTGCTACTAGAAGCAACATTCAGAAGACCTTGTGAGGTTCCCCCTCGAATGTATCCCAATCCAGCTTTTATAGTTGCAGGTCTTTGATAACTCTGAATTTCATCTATCACTTTAGATGCAGAATTCAATAGAACTAACTTTCTCTGGGCACTATCCTCACATTTCTTTAGAGTTTCATGCTTCTCAAAGAGGTCATTGAACTCAGTTCTGATAAGCTGAATCTCTTTAGTGGATTTCTCTAATTTTCCATTCAGGATCTCTATACCTTCTCTTTTTTGGAGAGTTGTACTTTCGAACATCCAGTTCATCACAAGTTCCCATCAATTGAGAAGTGATCTCACAGCATTTTTAGAGTCTTTCCACTTCAGATTCTCGTGAGCGGTTCCTTGTTACGCTCTTGAGTTTCAAAGTGGAGCGCTCTTGTAACACAGAATAGTCCTTCATAAGATTCTCAAATGAATCCATCAGGTCAAAGTTACTGCTTACAGTAGAACTTGAGAACTCATGTGCTTGTGTAGGAGCAACAACAGAGATAGAAGAATTTACCTCCTCTCTGACCATAAGAGATATCATCACTGTCACTATCTGAGAAAATCTCATCTGAGGAACTGGAACCATCTTCAGAATGTTCTTCTTCCTCAGCAATCATAGCTTTCTTGCTAGAGATCTTCCTATCTCTCTTGGCTTGTCTTTCCTTTCTTTCTTTAGCTTTTCATTTCGGGATACCATATTGGAAATGACCTTTCTTTTTTGCAGTTGTAGCATATGTTGGCATCATCATCCCCGATCACTTTCCTCCTTGGTCTTGGAGTCCTTCTTTTTGGATGAGGATCCTTCACTTTTCCTGGTCCTTTCTTTTCTCGAAGATATCCGTCCTCGGCTTTTGAGTCTCTCTTGTACTGTGATTCTGTAATATTTCTTATATTTCCCATATCTCTATTGAGTCTTTCAAACCTCCTTGCCATCGATACTAGCTTATCCTCCCCGCTCATCCCGATTTTTTGGCAAGTGAGTTCTCGAACTCTCTAGACTTATAGGATTTCTCTTTGGCTTTGAAAGCCACATTCTTGCTAGATGAAGAATCATCTTTCTTTGTCGATTTCTTAGTTTTCTTGTCAATCACAAACTTCGGAAGCTTTCGGTTCGAGAGAAAACTTGTTGATATGGCATGGAATCAATATTTTGGTGTTTTCAATCACCACAAATGTATATCCCATTTCTTAGATAATCCTCTAAGAATTTTCGATTACCACTTCTCTCTCGTGGGTATCTTTTCCCAAGAGCACTCGGATCATTCATGATCTTTAGTGAATCCGACTTCAAGTTTGTCAATGGATTCACTATCTTCCATTTCAAAAGTTATCAAACTTTCCAATAGCAAATGTAAAAGTTTGTTTTCCTTAATATGATTTGTGCCTTGACACATAACGTTAAAGTGTGTCCCATATTTCTTTTCATAGTTTCACGCTTAGAAATCTTCCCATAACACCATCATCAATAGTGCTATACAAAGTATCTTTAGCAATTTAGTCCAAATTGACTAACTTTCTCTCATCACGAGTAAGTTGATCATCAGATTTTGAAAATTCATCTCTGGGATCATTCCTCTCAATGATCGATGATTAAGGGATTCTACGATAAATTTGAATGGTCCTTCGTAAACCACTCTCCACATTCTTTCATGTTTTGAATACGAGATGAGCTGCATTCTCAATCTCCATAGGTCATAGCTCTCAACAGAGAACATAGGAAGTTTCTTAGAAGGCATGATGATCGATCCTTGTAAGATATCGACAAAACGATCTATTCAAGAGACCACCAAAGTCTTTCAAATGAAATAGACTATAGCTACCAAAGCAAGTGGTCAAAATGAACCCTGCTCTGATACCACTTGTTGGTTCCGGTGCTAACGAGTCTCACACATGTACGGGGGGGGGAATACACGTGTTCAATGATTTTTAAAACTTTTCTTTCACTGAGGTCAGATGGGTCAGGTTATTTTGATGATTTTTTCCTGAGTCAAAGTCTATTGAGACAATGATCCCGAAATTCTTTCGGAAGCTTCGACTAGCCCAACTGAGCTTTGAGTTTATCGAGATCCCGAGGAGCTTGGATCGATAATTATCTTCTTGAACCCTCGATTAGAGTTAGTTCGATTTGGTAACTATCTGTTCTAGCTACTCAAGTGTCTTGAATGGTTGACCCTAAGTTTATACTCATTTTAGCTTTCTTTGAAAATCTTCCCTTCAATAAAAACAAAGATTAAGGTTGTGATCAATTTGATGCAAGTTCGATTGGATTGGTTCCAATGAATATCGATGAATTATGCTTTTCGATGAAAAACATGCAAATGATATAATAAAGATGCTGAAAGCAAAACAACACAACAATTATAGTGGTTCAGAGACTCAAGCTCCTACGTCCACTCTCTCTGACCTTCAGAGAAATTCCTTAGCCACTTCCTAAAGTTTTCTGGCTAACTCACTGTAGCTTACTCACTTTTCTACCTTGAGTTTTTCTGGTGACTCACTTTTTACTAACTCAAACACACACATGTGTTCAGACTACCACAAGTAGCTTACTAACTTCTTCTCTAGAGTTTTCTGGCTAACTCACTGTAGCTTACTAACTCTTTACAACTCCAACTCACCAACAAAACACACACAAACTACCTTACAAAGGGTTTGGGTTTTGGGTTAGTTTCCAACTAGGATGAGATATCCTTTACAATAAGAACAATGTAAAGGCTAGGATATCTCTACTAAGCTTTGGATATTTCTTATCAATCTAGGCTTAGTGAATGAGCTCTCTCCAATGTGAAACACTTGGGAAATTCTAGGTTTTTCGAGTGCTTCAATTTGCAATAATACAAATGAGCTCTTGAGTTGCTTTGAAATTTCCCGTAACCTCTCAATGTAAACGGTCACTAGTATTTATAGGCAACTTCACCAAGGTCACTCTTGAAAAACTATCCGTTGGAGGAGATAGCTTCATGAGTTTCCTCTTATGGTGTTTGATGAACGACTATATTTAGGGTTTGAATACTCCCTTGCATGTTTTAGGAAATATGTAGTCATGTAGCCAATCACCAATTTTTGTAGTGTGGAACATAGTACTACTGACATGATTCAGTGTCCTGTCGCTTTCAGTGTCAGTAAAGTACAGTGTTGTCTTCCTCTGATTGGTTTTTGTCTTCAGTAAATGTAGGATAATATAACGGCTCTTTTTGGTCAATGTCTCTGACTGAGATAACCTTATACAACACTTAGACTTAGTTCCTTTTGTCTGCATATGAATGTTTTGGGCAATATCTACTTTTCTGAATATTTGTATTTTTCACAGTTTTGTAGTCTTCAGATAGATATTATTCAGTGCCTCTGAACATTGAGTTATCTTTGATTATTCATATCTTCTTGAGTCTTGATAACTCTTTTGGTCTTGATATCTTGATGTCTTGATGTCTTGATGACATCTTTTGAGTCTTGATGACATCTTGAGTCTTTAGTATCTTGATGACATCTTGAGTCTTTAGTATCTTGATGACATCTTGAGTCTTGATGTCTTGATGACATCTTTGAGTCTTGATGTCTTGATGACATCTTTGGGTCTTGTGTCTTGATGACATCTTGAGTCTTGATGTCTTGATGACATCTTGAGTCTTGATCTTGATGTCTTGATGTCTTGATGACATCTTGAGTCTTGATGTCTTGATGACATCTTTGAGTCTTGATGTCTTGATGACATCTTGAGTCTTGATGTCTTTAGTGACATCTTTGAGTCTTGATGTCTTCGATTTACATCTTGAGTCTTGATGTTCGAAATCTCACCTGATCTATATCTACTGACTATACATGGTGCAAATTACTTCCTGAATAATCTATACTTTTGAATCGACTCGATCTATCAAGATTATCCTGAACATGTCATACTCAGGGTTTTTGGGATCTAATCAAAACTTCTTTATTAAATTCATCTCCCAACACCAACTCATCAAGATGTGATTGGCACTAAGTGGGTATTCAAGAACAAGAGAGATGAGAGTAATGTCATAACAAGAAATAAGTCAAGACTTGTTGCTAAGGGGTACTTACAATCAGAAGGAATTGATTATGATGA
Source organism: Stenogyne calaminthoides (assembly GCA_037126765.1). Classification (NCBI taxonomy): domain Eukaryota; kingdom Viridiplantae; phylum Streptophyta; class Magnoliopsida; order Lamiales; family Lamiaceae; genus Stenogyne; species Stenogyne calaminthoides. The sequence continues at coordinate 17,155,189 of JBBCBC010000012.1, forward strand.
GACCTTTGCACCAGTCGCTCGCTCTTTGAAGCCATTAATTTTTTTTTACGGCATATCTTTGCCCACGAGGGGTTTATTGTGTATCAGATGGATGTAAAGAGTGTATTTTTAAACGGGGTACTAGCTGAGGAAGTTTATGTTGAACAACCTCCTGTCTTTGAAAAAAGCAACCAAGTGTATCGTTTAAGAAAAGCTCTTTATGGCCTGAAACAAGCTCCTCGAGCTTGGTATGATACACTCTATCAGTTCTTGATAGACAGTGGATTCACTAAAGGAATAATGGACAGAACCTTATTCAGAATAGAAGATGGAGAAGATATTCTGATGTTTCAGATTTATGTGGACGATATCATCTTCGGATCTCCCAACAAGAGCTTATGTGAAAGATTCAGCAAGCTGATGCAAGGGAAGTTCGAGATGTCCATGATGGGTCAGATGAATTACTTTCTAGGTCTTCTAGTTAAGCAAAGTACATAAGGGATATTCATCTGCCAGGCTAAGTACACTAGGAATTTGTTGGCTAAGTTTGGGGTTCAAAACTGTAAGGAAGCCAGAATTCCTATGATGACTGGATTCAAGATGAATCCAGGTGAGAATGGTCAGAAAACTAATCAGAAAGAATACAGGGCTCTCATTGGATCTCTACTATACCTGACTGCCAGCAGACCAGACATAACTTTTGCAGTAGGTGTATGTGCCAGATTTCAGGCAAATCCAACGCAAAGTCATCTGGAAGCAGCTAAGCAGATTCTTAAGTATCTGAAGGGGACAGTAAACCTTGGTTTATTCTACCCATCAGATGATAATCTAGAGCTTAGTGGGTATTCTTATTCTGATTATGGAGGTTGCAGAATAGACAGAAAATCAACCTCAGGTACATGTCAGTTCTTAGGAAGTAAACTGATCTCTTGGTTCTCAAAAAAGCAGACATCAGTTGCTACATCTACTACTGAAGCAGAATATATGGTTGCAGGAAGTTGTTGTTCCCAACTGCTCTGGCTTAGTCAGCAGCTGAGGGATTATAACATTGTAGCTACAAACGTACCTATATTCTGTGACAGTAATAATGCTATTGCAATTACTCAGAATCCTGTTCTACATACAAAATGCAAGCATGTGGATGTCAGACATCATTTTATAAGAGATCATGTTGAAAAGAAGAACATCAGAATGGAAAAGATCCATACTGATAAGCAGAAAGCTTATATTCTAACCAAACCACTAGCTGAGGTCAGATTCAGAGAATTATGCAATGAGCTAGGGCTTCTGGATCTTGGAGAAAGTGCACCAGAAATGTTTGGTGGACTGGTCTCCAACTCCAGTTGGTTAAGAGACTGACCAGATATAAAGAATCAGTTGAGAAAGGTATCTCAGCTGATCAAATCTGATCAGAAAGGGATATCATATTAAGGGGGAACTGATCAGAATGAAGTTCAACATTTGTAAGTCGATTAAGCAAGATTCAACAAGCAAGTTGCATAAGTATTAAAGCTTAGATCGTATAAGACAACACAAAAATGGGTTAATGGAGCTTTCATTGATAAAGACCCGGAGGTCAAATTTTCATTACAAGTTACAGTACAAAAGACCCGGAGGTCAGTACCTAAACCCTAAACCCTAAGCCCTTAGTCCTAAAATCAATGGGACTACCCGCTTTAAATGAACACGAGTGTCATACATGTGGTGCAATACACCACATGGACACAAGTATCACATGTAAATATTGAGATTTAGTCTCATCCAGATCGTGTATTGTCCAATCAAGATCGTATACTAAATCCATATTACATGTCAAAAAAAGTCCATTGATGCTAATGTCGTCATCTTGACCAGCACACAAGGCACAAACAGCCAGGAGGAGCACCTCCATGTTGCCAGAGGCAGATCCTTCACCTCGGTGATAGTGAAGCATGACAAAGGGCGTATGATCATCTTTCGATGTAGACAAAAGCAGGAATGAGGGAAGAACAGGGTTGTACTGGGAACCGGAGGACATTTGTGTTGTGAATAAGAAGCCTTTTGCCGGAGGACTCGCCGGATTTTCTCATGTGCAAGCATGAAATTTGAGGGTTGTTTTGTTTAATTACAATGGGTTAAATGTATAAAATTTCGTCCTATTTATAGAGGAAAGCAAGGGTGAAAATGCAATTTCAGAACTCTAGAGGCCTTTCAGAGAATTTGGGGTTTCAAAGATCACCATTACGGGACTGTCACATCACGCCGACTTAGGGAATCGAGGAGACTCTTCGACAACCCGAGGATTATGTTTTGGCAGGGGCACACATTCCAAGACCTGACTTGATCAGATTGGATCAGTAGAAATCTGATCAACAGATTGGATCAGATTGGATCAGCCAATATCTGATCAGATAAGTGGGACATTGTTGGGAAATACTAAGGATTAGGCTACCATCAGTAAGGTCAACAGTAATCAGGCCAACCAGATCAGATCAACAGTGGTAACTGACTGATTACAATATCAGTCAGTCAGAAACGTTTTCTGATTTATCTTTATGCCTATTCTATGTTAGCTATTATTGTTCCCATTACTTTATGATGTCATACCTACAAACATTTAATGCGGACGTGGGGTTTTTGTGTTAAATGCATTTATTCCGAACTGTTAAGTCCAAAAGTTTGTCGGTTTAAAATCCTTGACCGCACGATTTAATTACTTTTCAACCACTCAATCTTGATCGTCCATTTAAATCAAGGACACTCAAGTATCTTCAAAAATAATCGTGCAAAATGTTTTTCCTCCCATCCTTTTAAAACCCTAGTATCCCTTCTCTGAAAACCTTTCGCATTTTAATACTTCTTAAAACGCTAATCAGTTCCAGAAAATTTTTCTAAAGACTCAAAATACTCAAGCGATTCATCTATCATTTCAAATCCTCTTCTCGCTTTTCTTGTAACTTGCTTATCTTATCGATTGATTCATGAATGGCATATCATGATAAGATTATTGAATTTGTGTGTAATACACATAATCATGTTCAAATGGAACTTGAATTGTTTAATGTCTTGTTATATATACATCATGAACTATATGCACACTAGGGATGGATATTCAAGAGTATGTTTCGCATAATTGCTCTTTTATGTATAACACTGTGTGATTGATTATGTCTTTTACTTAGCCCTAATTTTATGTAATTGTTTATGTCTTCAGAAAATGGAATCATCTATAGTTCCATCAGAACGTTGTGATTATACTTCCATGATAAAAAATGTGATCGATGAGAAGTATGTCATATTCAATGTCACAAATGATCCAGAATCAATGGAGATTTTGGAATGTCTAAGAGCCTGTGGACTTGATCATTTCTGCTATCGCCATTTGGGCAATGTGAATATCATCGAATCACTGGAATTTCCAATAAAGTTAAAGGAGACAGACAATAAGGAGTTATTCTCATTCGTCGGTGGGTACATAATCAATTTCACCAACGAGGATCTCAAAAGGATTTTCGGTCTTCAAATGGGCAGAAACTACTCTGATGAGTTCACAGCTGGGATGTCCGATAAAGAGTATCTGCAGAAAGTGCTGTTGAGGCCTGCGAACATCTCACACATCATAAATGTTAAGGTTCCCTATCTCAGAAGGAAGTATACGTTGTTGTTCGAGATTGTATCGAAGGTGATTCTTGGGATAGCCTTTAGCCCAGATGCTCTAACCCAGTAAAAGCAACATGTAATGACTGCAATCATAGAAAAGGCACCAGACATGAACTGGATGGGGTTATTCAAGCATCGGTTGCTGCAGGAAACTGCAAAGTTTGCCAAAGACGAAAACAATCAAGTGGTGCTGATCAAGAACATCAAGAACATTCACAAGGTTTCAATAATCCTTGCTGATAAGCTCCCTCCCAATTATCATTGGTCAGACATTGGGCGAAAGCAGTATTTGGAGAAGTTCAAAGCATGGCTGCACAAGGATGAAGAACTGTCTGGGCAACCTGATGATGACCCAGTCCCATATGTGCCGAAACCTAAGCACACATCATCTGTGTAGACAGAAGGCAAAGCCCGACCAAAGGCCAGAACTACAAAGAGGAAACAGGCTGTGAGTAAGCCTTCTGACGCAGGTGTGAAACATCAGAAGAAACTCACCTCTATGCTGCCAAAGCAGGCTAATATGCCGTCTAAGGATCTTCGCGATGAAAGTAGTGATGTTGAAATATTAGAATAAGGCGGAGATCAACCAACGGGTCAAGAAATGGTGCTGGTGGAAGAAACAGTTCAGGAGGAGGCCAGAGAGTCTGATATACAAGCTGACGAGGCTCAGTCCGAGTCTGAACCATCTGACTCAGCTCATCTGAGTTCTCTATTCAAAGGCCGTGAAACCACCTACTGTCCCAGATCACCCACCCCCTCTTCCAAATCACCTTCACCCATAACCCACTTATCACCACCACCTGAATCTTCAACCAGTAAACCCTTTACCCCTTCTCCTTCCCGTACCACCTCACCCAGAAAGAAATCACCCTCACCTGAACCACAGCCCCCACAACCCACAACAAGTAAACCACAAACTCCTTCACTCCTTCCTGAATCATCTCAGAAAACCCTACCTGTTCAAGAAACCGTTCAGGACTCTATTCAAGGAATTGTTCAAGAACCTGTTCAAGCACTTGTTCAGGAACTCGCTCAAGAGGAGCACGCTTTTTCTCACAATCCTCGACTCACCTGTACAAGAACACTCCACTGTATATTTTCTGCGAAGGCATGTGAATACCTATCTGGACCAGCACTTCCCTGATCTCATCAATCATCCTGGGATCAGACAGCAGATGGAGGAGATAGTCTTTTGGAGGGACATCAGACTCAAGGACATTGAAGATTTTCTGATTTTAATGGATGCCTTGGAATCTGACTACTTTGTTGATTTGGAGAAGAAGGCAAAGCAGAATGCCGGTGTATCCAGTGCGGCCAAACTTGCTACAGATGCTAATATCAGATGGCTGGTGCACCAGAAGCTGGGCATTTCTGAAGAAGAAGAAGATGTTGCTGATACTTACACTGAGTATGAGCAACCTGCCGATGAACCAGGTATGGGTACTGCAGATGAGACCCAGCTTGGCGAGGCATCAACATCTGGTCAAACTACTGTGCTTAGTGTTGATACCCTAGATCTTTTGACTACAAAAATACAAGATGGGGTAAAAGCTTCCGTTGATGCACAATTTACCACTCTCGCGGCAAATCTGATGCAGAAATTTGAAGAAGCTCAGAGGTACCTGGTTGACAAAGAAAGGAAGCTCACAGTTGACAAGATCACACACATGCATGACTCTATCCTCGACTCTGTAATGAAACAGGTTGATCCTCTAGCTGAAAAGCTAAAGATTCAGACTGCTAGGCTTGGAGAGACGCAGATTCTTCTGGAAAGTGTCTGGGATCCTTAGAGAGAACTGATTCCTGCATGGATCTTGGCAGGAAACGTTTTGAACGATCAGTTAATCAGACCAGGAAGGCCATTGAATCAGGACTAAACAGGCTCCTGGGTCCTGCACCTACTTCTGCAAATGTTCAGATCACTCCTCTTGTTGTGGAGGAACTTAAGGAGGAGATGACACGTCAATTTCTAGCTCTGAATCTCAGACTGTCACACCTTTTTGATACAACCAAAAAGGAGGAAGGACAAGATCAGTAAAAATAGATGCAGATGGTAATTTTGATGCGAAATTACCAGAAGCCATACCATCTGAGGTCACTCCATCTGAGGTCGCTCCTTCTGATGAACTAAAACAAACTGTGGAGCAACACAACAAGGAGATCGAGGCTCAGGGAAAAGAAATAACTGAGCAGAAGACAGCATTGTCAGAGGTTGTTGCCAGAGTTGACAAGATTGAAGACTTCTCGTCAACTGTTCAGAAAATATTTGATCAGGAGGATCATGCGAAAAGTCTTGAGTTGGCAAAGAAACTACAAGAAGAAGAAGACACTGCAAAGGAAAGAAAACTACATAAAGGCAAGCAAGTAAAGAAGCAAACCAAGAAGCTAATCGTGACCCAGACTCAATCGCAGATGACTGCTGCTGATAGAGAAGAACAACAAATGAGGCGTGGGGTCATAGAAGTGGCTATTAAGAAGAAGAAGCTTGCTGAAGCTGCCGGTCTAAACTGAAAGTATGTCAAAAGAAAGAATAAGATGGCAGCAGAAGTAGAAGAAGTAGATTGGGAAGAGAGAGCTTATCCTGAGGAAGTTTAAGGTATTCTGGTGGCCCGATGAGACTTGATTCCTGAATGGACAAGAATTAAAGTCGATTGGCTGAGCGATGTGTATATTATTCAGAAGATACCAGAATATACCGATCAAGGAGAGATTGATGCTGAATTTCTAAACTAGCTGGATATCAAATACCCAAGATTCTACAAGGTGGTGATGCATGAAGGGAAGATCATGTCATTAATCCCTTCTGCACCCAAATTTCAGATGATGATCCCACCACTCAGGGCAGATAAATCTCTTGACCCAATTGGATTTAAAAAGCTCTTCTATGATTTTGCTAAGAGAGGAGACATATTTGAGAGAGAAAGACTGGAGGCCTTGCTGCAGAGAATGTACTAGATTTTCAATATTCCAGCAGATCTTCAGAGATTCTCTTTTTAGAAATCAGAAGATGTCTTTGGATCAGTTGATAGGTAATCTTTGTACTTGTAATCTTCAAATCTTATATAAAACAAGTTACCTTTCTGATCTTAAGACAACATCTCATTGTCTTCCGATTTCTGTTGTTTATGTTTTTATTTCACTTGGTTATCTGTTTTTATGTTTTGGTTCCATCAAAAGAAATTGTTGGGAAATTTGTATTTATTTTTTATGGAATTTCCAAAACAGTTTATAATAGGACCAGTCAGACCCGTTACCTGACTGATGATTTAGAATCAGGTTAGGCTGACCAGCTGAAATGTATAGACAGATGATGTATAAAATAGGTCACATATTGAGGGGGAATTCAATATGTATAGGTCAGAAGATCAGACAAGCCAATTGGTCAGATGATCAGGTGAAGACATGAAGATAGAACTTCAGAAGACCTGAAGACCAGAAGACTACCAGAAGACCAGAAGACCTACATCAGTCGAGTCTGCTAGTTGAACCTAAGGCAACTGGCACCAGAAGACTCTATCAGGTAGACAGATCAGTTTTTAACTGATCAGGTCAGCTCACACCAAATGTCAACTGATGTTACACAAGTCATACGTTGTTATTCTGAACAAGAAGAATGTCAACTTAAGTGGTAGAACAAACACTGAAAAGTGTACTTGTTAACCAATGAGAATAAGACACGTATGTTCGAAACTGACAATGCGGGATTCGGCGCTGCTAAGTCAAACAGCTATAAAGGACAACTATTCACGCTTTCGGCCATGCCGTTCCTGAAGCATGTCACATCAATCCTGCAACCTACCAAAAATAGCCTGAAATTCAAATTGCTCTCCAACGGCTCTTTGATTTCAAGGTCTATAAATATGGGATTACTCTTCATAGTGATAACACGGAAATTATCAAGAAGCTCATACTATAGCAAAATTTTCGCACTAAGAACACAAACTTGAAGATTAATTCTAAGTGTTCATCCCATCGTTCTTAGCATAGAAATCTCATCCTCTAGCTCTTAGGCTATATAAACACTAGGATAGATTTCCAGTTGGAACCACAACAAATCTTTACCCAAACCAAAAGTTAGGATAAGTTTATTTTGCAAGATTTCAGACTATGGTTTCTAGTTCTGATTTCTGGGATCGTTGAGTGAGAACTCTATAAATATCTGTTGGTTGTACTGTGTTGGACCAACACAATAAACTAAGTCCAAGTTGGTTAAGTTGGTGCCCCTTGTGGTAGGGAAGAGTGGACGTAAGACTGGTTGTCCGAACCCCTATAAATCTTGTGTGCACTTATTTGCTTTTAACTGCTTTACACTATCTCACACGACTTTGCTTAAAATCGCATACATACTCTGAGTTAGGGTCAGTTTGCATCAAGCAGCTGATCTGATCAGTTTTGACTCTTTGGTCAGCTAATTGAAAAAGACTTCAGAATCTGATTGTAGAAAACTAGTTTTTCACACGGGTATAAACTAGCTTCCGCACATCAGTAAAACTGATAGACACCGAACTAATCTGCTATCAGGCGGTCAGTAAGTTGGATATCAGTCAAAATTGATTCACTCGCACTCTGATCAGGCAACATGCCATCACTTCCTAGTGAACTTGGACGTAGTTTCGGATTTACCCAGCAACATCACAGTTTACTGTAATAATGTCGGAGCAGTTGCAAATTCAAGGGAACCAAGTGCCCACAAGGCCAACAAACACATTGAAAGGAAATATCATCTTATACGAGAAATTGTTATGAGAGGAGATATAGAGGTTGCAAAGATCGCGTCGGAAGACAATCTAGCAGATCCATTCACAAAGGGTCTGCCTCAAAATATATTCGAGAGACATGTGGAAGGAATGGGTGTCAAGAGTGTTGCCAATCTGCTTTGAGTATAAGTGGGAGAGATATTATTAGGTTCATGTAGGTGACATTAGATGTCAAGTATAACATAAGATATGTTGTAGTATACTTAAAAGCAAACTTTGAGTATAAGTGGGAGATTGTTGGGGTTATACAGGAAAATATGCTTTTACTTTGTATAACCAAATTGAATTTCTGTCTTATTTGCTGAAATAAATTATTTATCACTAATGCTTTAAATATGAATTAATGTTACATATATTTACTGCATACATGTTCAATAAATAGTACGTGTTACATTGTAATTAATTTAGTGATACCAGATCACAGAATATTAAATTAACAGTTCCTTGTAACAAAGTACAGAATTCACAATCCAGATGGAAATGAACAATCAATCGTGAAAGGTTGAAGTGTAAGGCTCAGATTGGCTTGTCTTGACAAAGAGATTACACTAGTGCATTATGATGCGCTGAATAGGACCGACATGAGGACAAATTCTTCAGTACTGAATATAGAAAAATTAGACCTCAATGGTTCGTTATTTCTTAATCCCCGTCCCTTAAATAGGATAGTGTGGAATTAATAACTATTGCTTTGACTTAAGATGGGTAGAGAATTAATGTGATTTAATGCTTTATATCTTGGGCAATATTATTAGTTACATGACGATTGCTAAGATTTAATATAGAGAATCGTATGCAAGTACGTTTTGCTTGATTTGTCCCCTTGGGAGGCTCAGAAGTTTTATCATACTAAATCTTGCAAGTGAAATTAGTTTTCGGTATGGATAATAATGTTGAGCCGTTCCTAATCCATGGAAAAATATATTAATTAATATGAAGCTATTCAGTGGCTTAAATTAATTAATGGTCTAGATAATCTTAAACATGATAAATAATAATCGGGAGCCATATTAACAGTAATATGGGTTAAGATGGATAGTGCAATATTAATTATGTAGTGGGATTAATTAATATTTATGGGCTTGAATAATATTGTGGCTCAATATTTATAATTCAAGGTCCATTGGAAGGTCCAATCTTAATTCTCCTAAAGGCCCCTCAAGTAGCCCAAAGATAAAGTCCAATAATTTAAAAAGGTGATTAAAATAAAATAAATTATTGTTGCCTATTTTTCCTATTTTTTGAAAATAATTAAGGAAGAGAGAGAAAAGATTTTCTTGGAAAGATTTTATGGAATAAGTATTCTTGGAATACAAGATTATCCCATAAATTCAAGAAAACTCAAAGATCTTATTTCTTTCCTATTAATTAGTAATTTTCGAAAATTTTAATACAATAAGGAGGAGAAGATTTTGTTGGGAGATATTTTGGGAAATAAAATATATTGGATACAGTATATTCAAGATTGTATCTTGAGGAAGAAACAAGAAAATTTACCAAGAGCCCAATAGCCCTAAACTTTCGTCCCCCCTATGTATTATAAATAGGGGATGGATTTTTCATCCCCAGAGTAATTCCATGTGTTGGAAAAATTAGAAATTCACAAAGGTGGTGCAACATAATTTTATTTTTCCTTTTGTTAATTATTCATTAGCATCCTACCACCGGATTATTAACAAGGATGAGGGAATACTTGAGAAGGCTCTTTGGGTTTGTTCGTGTGAACGGATATCCATCTTCTCAAAGGTTGTCACTCCAAGAGGTTAGTTCACGTAAACTCCTAGCAATTCCACATGCGTAGGATTTATGTGGCTTGTTTATATGCATGATTTGTTGTTGAATTATTATTTGAATTAATATAGGATTAATTTATGCTAGTAATAATTGTTAGAATTAAATTTGTATTTAAATATTCACCCCGAATAGATCCGGGCAAATAATTCCCCAACAGTTTCAATATATCCCATAAATGCTCTGATAAACTTTTCTGCAGATTGATGTTTCTCAAACAAATGAAATTGTTTGATGATGATTATTCGATTTTTGATAACTACACAATGGTTTGACACTTAGCAGTGCAACTGATATGATTATGAGCTCTATCATGCACAGTACCTGATGTATTTGCTATTTCAGGTGTGTTGTAGCAGAAAAATCGAATGGGGGAGATTGTTGATGTTGCCACTGATGTTACAACATCAGTATTCATCATTTCTTCTTAACCACTAACACGTCTGTGTTCATTGTTGCCTTTGATGTTGTTGACTACAGATTGATGATTTAGGTTGTTCTGCAAGATTCCAGAAGGTTCCACAAGCTTCAAGAATCGATTAGAAGAGACTAGATCATGCAGCTGTTTTCAGAAGATTAGAGAAGACCCACTAAGTGGCAGTTACAAAGATCATGGTTAGTGGATGGATGATTTTCTAGATCCTTCAAGGAGACTCTAGTAAAGCATACACGAAGTTTATAAATATAAGACATTGAAGTGCTTATCAATTGTCGTGTATTGTTTAGTCGAAGCAACAACCAAGTATCAACTGTTGAGTGTTTAGTGCATCCAGAGTGATAGGGTCGTTGTTGTGGAGTATTTAGCTACAACAAGTAATTGTAGGGTTTACAATACTTCGAGTAGTGATGGATTTTTTATATGTGGAATGTTAGTCTCGGTGATGATAGTTTCATACACATAGAATAGTCACCTTTGGTCGTGTAGAGATACACTTAGCCTTTAGTCCACTCTTCCCTATCACAAGGGGCACCTACTTAACCAACTGGACTTTGTTTTATGTGTAAGTCCAACACAGTACACCAACTAGATGTTTAAGGAGTTCACACTCAACCGATCCCAGAGATCAGAACTAGAAACCCTAGTCTGAAATCTTGCTAAACAACTTAACCTAACTTGGGGGTTTGGGTAAGATTGTTTTGGTTCCAACTATGAAATCTTTTCTTGCGTATAAGCAGCCTAACAGCTAGATGAAAAGATTTCTATGCTAAGAACTTATGGGATGAACACTTAATAAAAATTAATCTTCTTGTTCGTGTTCTTGTGCAGAAATCTAATATTAGCTTGAGCTTCTTGATTGTTCAGCGTTTCCGGTTTTTTTTTCACTCTAAAGTGTAATCCCATATATATAGACCTTGAAATCAAAGAGCCGTTGGAGAGCAATTTGAAATTCAGGCTATATTTGGTAGACTTGCAGGCTTGATGTGACGTGCTTCAGGAACGGCATGGCCGAAAGCGTGAACTTATATTTTATATCCGTTAGAAGAGAGCAGCATCAAATCCCGCAATTAACGGCTCCGATCATACGTGTCTTGTTCTTATTGGATAGCAGACTCACTTTTCAGTGTTGTTCTTCCAACTAAGGTTGACATTCTTCTTGTTCAGATCATAGACGTATGATTAGGTGAAACATCAGTTTTCACCTGGTGGGCTGACCTGATCAGTCTGAACTGATCAGTCTACCTGATGGAGTCTTCTGGTGCCGGTTGACTTAGCTTCAACTAGCTGACTCGGCTGATGTAGGTCTTCTGGTCTGATCTTCTGGAAGTCATCTGATCTTCAAGTATTCTGAGTTTGAGCTTTATGACTTCAGCTGAGATATCTGACTAGATCAGATCGATCTGATCTTCTATTCTTGTCTTGCATTCTAGCCTGTCGGATATCAGCTGTCCTTTGAGTCTTCAGATCTGACCTATACATATTGAGTTTCCCCCTCAATATGTGACCTATCTATTTCATCAGTTGTTCTATACAATCATTATCAACTGGTCTCCTATAGCAGGTAATATAAACATCAGTCAGCTAACAGGTCTGACTGGTCCTATTACATGTGTTTTTGGAACTTTCATCAAAACTATAAATTTCCCAACACTATCACCTAAGGCTTTCAGGCTGAACACAGCAGCTTACTAACTTTTCTTCCATGAGTTTTCTGGTTGACTACTGCAGCTTACTAACTCAACACACACAATCTTTCTGGCTGTATAAAACAACTTACTCACTTCTTCTCTAGAGCTTTCTGGCTGACTCAACTGCAGCTTACTCACTCTTTACAACTCTTTCTCACCAACAATCACACAAACACACGAACTACCTAATAAAAAGGGTTTGGGTTGGGTTGGTTTCCAACTAGGGTGAGATATCCATTACAATAAGAGCAAATGCAAAGGCTAGGATATCTCTACTAAGCTTTGGATATATATCAAATCTAGGCTTAGTGAATGAGCTCTCTTCAATGTGAAACACTTGGGAAATCTAGGTTTTTCGAGTGCTTCAATTTGCAAGAATAAGAATGAGCTTTGAAGTTGCTTTGATTTTCCGTAACCTCTCAATGGTGAAGGTCACTGGTATTTATAGGGAACTTACCAAGGTCACTCTTGAAAAAACTATCCATTGGAAGAGATAGAATCAAGGGTTTCCTCTTTTGGTAATTGATGAACGACTATTTTTAGGTTTGATAGCACCTTTGCATGTTTTAGGAAATATGCAGCCAAATAGCCAATCACTAACTTCTGTGAACTTGAAGATATCAGACCTGAAATTTCTTCAGTGAGATGTCGCTTTCAGTGTCACTAAAGTACGTTGTTGTTGCCTCCTCATTGGTTGAAATCTTTCTTTGAGCAGAGACAAACAAACAACTATATTTAGGTTGACCTTTCTGAACTGATTATGTTCCTTAATGTCCACAAGTTTCTTACATTCTGTTTGTTTATACTAGGAATGAACACAAAACTATTTTATTAAGATAGTGGTTCAGGGTCCTTTCTGTTTAGTACACAAACAGTCTTCAGGATGTTTGGTCTTCAGGATTCTTCGATCTTCAGAGTCTTCAGGATTCTTCAGAGTCTTCAGGATTCTTCTAAGTCTTCAGAGTCTTCTGAGTCTTCAGGATTCTTCTGAGTCTTCAGAATCTTCTGAGTCTTCAGTACATTAAAATTCCCTGATTTATATCTCCTAACTATACATGATGCAGATAATCCCGATCTCTATTATCTACTGAAACCTGATCCTGATCCTATACTACCAAGATGTCCTGATATATGTCATACTCAGGGGTTTTGGGATCTAATCAAAATCTTTTATTTAAATTCATCTCCCAACAATTTCCCCCTTTTTGATGATGCCAAAACCATCTTGTTACATTAAAGGAAACTTAATCTTATCACTCAGGTTTTAGTTGTCTATTACATTAAATGGCATATCAGATGAGTATAAAACATTTAAAAAGATAATGAGATATTATCTTGTAATAACACAAAAGATAAAATTTTCATTGATGGATAATATGAGTTACAAACTACAATGAAAATTTAAAAACACAGTTCAGAAATACAGAATCTTCAGTCTTCTTCGATCTCATCTTCTGGTACATCCAAGTTGAACTTCCCATAGTACCTCTTCTTCAATTCATCTCTTTCTTTGATGATCTCAGGGTTGTTTCCAGTTAAGCCTAGCTGAAGAGCATACTGAGCAATTTCTTGAGAAATGACAGCCTCATTTACAAAGCAATTCTCAAACCTAGGAGCTGGATACATATATGGTCCTGGAGCAACAATCTGAGTATTGCTTTCATCTGCCAGATTTATCCATTTCTGCAGATACTCAGGATAAAATGTTAACAGATATTCAATGAAAGCTTCATTTTTATCTGAGCTGCTCCCTCTCCATTCTCTCAGAATCTCATAATAGAACCAGAAGGTTCTCTTGATTTTCTCTCATGCATCATCGATCTATAAAGGTATCCATTTATCAATGTGCGGCTATTTCTGAGTCTTCTCAGTTCCTCTCCTTTTGCTGATAAACTTTTTAAAAACATCCATTCTTTTCTGCTCTTCTTCCTTCTTCTTTTTGATCAGTGGTGCACCTGAGACAGAAGCAGCATTTCTTTTCTCTTTTTCAATCTGAAGGGCTTTTAGAGTCTTCTTTGTGTCAAAGGTTTCTTGCTGAGCTTCAGCTTCATCTTTTTCTGGTTCTTCCTCAGATTCTTCAAAATCCATAACTAGTTTCCTCTGAGTAGGCTTAGCTACTTTTTCTCTCTTCTTCTTCTCTGGCTCAACGAAGGCTACAGCCTTTCTCTTTTCTGGTCTAGCCTGGGTTTCACCAGCCTTGCTTGTTTCAACCCTTCTCTTTTCAATCATCTTCTCTTCTATGATTTCCTGAGTAGTTTGTTCTGATGTCTGAGTGCGGCCAGGCTCTTCAACTTCTTTAAACTTTAGTTTCCCAGTGGCTTCAATCTCATCCAGAGCATCCAATATTTTCTTTGCTTCAGCTTCTGTTTGGGCTTTCTTCTCCAAGGTCTGTGCCAATAACTTATCCAATTGTCCTTTTGAACTTGGTCTTTCCCCCTTTTTGGCATCATACCTTGGAAGAAGTTGGGACAATGCAGTATCCATATGGTACTGTTCTGTGCCTAAAATGCGCACTTCCCCAGCCAGTTGATCATGCTCATCTTCCAGACTCCTCATGTAGTTCTTAGCCATTGAAAATTCATCTGAAAGTTGAGCAAACTGTGTTGAGAAGGCTTCGTGCATCATCTCCGTCATCTTGGTCATGAGCAGAGTGCTCATTTCCTCAACAACTGTCTTGATCATCTATTCATTCTTCTCAACTAGTTTGGCCTCAAGGTATGCAGTTCTGGCCTGGTACTGTTGCTCCATGTTTGCATTGAGTTCTGTCCTTACTCCATCAATTTTCCCATCAAGTACAACCATCTTATCTGAGAGAGTAGTTTGGATTTGCAGCATATCACTTGATGAACTCAGACTTTCCAATTTTTGAGATTGATCAGCCAATGTTATTTCCATCTGAGTCATCTTTTCCACCACTGGTACCACTTTCTTCAGTTCATCCAGGATTGGGGTTAAATCAATCACTGGGGTTTGTATCACTGATTCCAACTGAGTTGGATGCTCCAAACAAGCCTCAGTTTGCATACCATAAACAACAGATTTAAAGATAGATACTTCAGTAACTATGGCATAATTTACAATAGTGCCAAAATGTACCTGAAGAGTGCTAACTTCAGTTTGAGGTTGTCTGGTATCAGTCTGCTCAGTGTCAGCTTCTTTCTCCATATCTTCCTGAGTTCCTTTTTCCTGCTCAGGTTCATTCTCTTGTTAGGATTCACCAGCCTCAACATTCCTCTTCTCAGCCACCTTCTTTTTCACAAGTTCATCCTAAATTCAGCAGATCATGAGATTCTGTCTGCTCCTGAGGTCCCTTGAAAATCTCCTGAGATATTTTATCCGTGCTCAGGGAAGTTTCAAGTACCTCTGAGATAACATTTTCTTCGGTGTCCTGCTCCTGAACGTTCTTTACCACTTGAGCAAGCATCTGTAGTGGAGATTTTATTCCTTGCTGAGCTTCAGTTTGAGTCTCTTCTGTATCACTGGCTTCCTTCTCAGCAATAGTTTGAAGTCTTTTCCTTTTCTGAGGTGCCAACGCCTTTTGAGTTTCTCTCCGGTCTCCCTTTTTACTCTCAGTAAAAAAAGGGATTTCTTCTTCCATTCTTCCTATCCTGAAGCTTCAGGATGTTTTACTGGTGTTGTCCTGACAGGTTTCTGGACAATCTCAATAATGACAACATCATCCTGATCAGAAATGGAATCATCCTGATCCTCAGGTTCTTCCTGAACTGTCAAGCTCTGACTTATTGCCTTCTTCTTCTGGGCTTTTGGCTTCCTGAACATGATGTGAGTCCTTGAAAACTCAACACCGCCCATCAAGAACATTTCTTCCCGGAACAAAGTTTCTATCAAAAAACTAATCTTAGTCCCAAACAACACTTTCCCATTCTTGGTGAATGCCCCTTTGGCATACTTCAGCTTCTCACTCTGGTGAAGGATGCAGTTCACCAGGAATTTTAGCCAGTTGAAGTCCATAGAGGGTGAATCCTCTACCGCAGCCATGAGCCTTAGCTTGTTCCTGCTCACCTGCTCAAGAATTCCCGATGTGCTCATCAAGCATTTTGCAACAATTTCGATTAAAACTCGATATTTGAGTTTCAAACACCGTTTGTGCAAAGAACTTTTCAATTCTACCTTGGCCTCTGCAAATCTTTCCAAAATTTCTTGCTCACGTCCCGCCATATATTGAGCAGGATCCTCGCCTCTATCATAGTTCATAAGCAGTTTTTATGTCGTCTAAGGATAGAGATACCTTAATAGTGTGAACCTCCTCTTGCCTGGACTTCGCATAAGTGCCGAAGCTCAATTGTGACATGTGTCCACCGTCGTCTCCTTCACGCAGATTGATCACAAACTGTAGCACCTCCTGTGCAAGTTCCAACTCTGGCATATTGCTTACCAGATGTGATAACCGGGCCATCTGAAGCATATTTAGAGCTTTTTCTTCGACTTGGGTTGCTTTATTATCGAGCATTGCCACCACATGCTCAAAATATGGTTTTTCTATTTCGGCGAGATTCTTAATCATGGCATAGCTTGGGAATTCCATTTTTTTAGATGATTTCTGGGTAGTGTATATGAAGAGTTTGAAGATTTTGAAGGTTTAAGGATTTGGGAATTTGGATCGTTTAAATGTGAGAAATAAACGAAAGAGGGCTAACAGTTGGTTTATATATGATCTGTGAAATAAAGATCAAGGGTTGTGATTAAATCTCGATAATACAATGAATGGTTGAGATTTAAAAAATCTCGAGAGAGAAATGGATATTTTTGGCTAATTTTCTGGACAATAGGCAAATAACAGGTTATAGGTTGACAAATGGTTGTTTCACGAAAATTGAGGCAATTGTTCGTCTTTTTAGTAAAAGATTCCCGCTTTAAAAGTTCAGGACTTTTGTCATTTATTTCGAATGATTACTGAATAATCCCTTGTGAAATAAATGCTACAGAATTTAATGCATGTATCAATATTGTTTCAGGATTATTTTGCTGTATAATCCTTACTGAATACTGACATTGACAAAATTTGTCCTGAGTCTCAGTTTCCATCCTGAGAAAAATTTGTCCTGAGTTATTCCTCTTGAATAACTTCATGCCCCTGAAGGACTTCTCCCGTCATTGAAATTCATTCACCTGGATCCAACATACCAAATTCAATTGATAGTTCCTGAAATCTTGATTCACCCAGTTCTCTGTTTATCAGTATGAATTTTCTCCATCCTGTCCTCCTTCTTCTCAACATGATCTCTGATAAAGTGATGTCTGATATCAACATGCTTACATCTGGTGTGCAATACCGGATTTTGTGTAATAGCAATTGCACTATTATTGTCACAAAATATAGGTACTTCATTGGTTACAACTTTATAATCCCTCAATTGTTGTCTGAGCCAAAGAATCTGTGCACAACAGCTTCCTGTAGCCATGTATTCAGCTTCAGTAGTACTGGTTGCTACTGAGGTCTATTTCTTTAAAAACCATGATATCAGTTTACTTCCAAGAAATTGACAAGTTCCTGTAGTTGACTTCCTGTCAATTCTACATCCCCCATAATCAACATCTGAATAACCAGTTAATTCAAGGTTATCATCAGCTGGATACCATAATCCTCTATTCACAGTGCCTTTAAGATACTTCAAAATCTTTTTAGCAGCTTCCATGTGACTAGCCTTAGGATTAGCTTGGTATCTTGCACATATCCCAACAGCAAAGGTAATATCAGGCCTTCTTGCTCTGAGATATAGCAATGATCCCATGATCCCTCTATAATCAGTATGGTTTACTGAATTGCCTTCGGGATCAGGATCCATCTTGTAGTTAGTATTCATAGGAATTTTAACTGCATTGCAATTTTGTACACCATACTTAGCAATCAGATCTCTAGTTTATTTTGCTTGGTTGATGAATATTCCTTCCTTAGTCTGTTACACCTGAAGTCCTAGAAAGAAATTCATCTCCCCCATCATGGACATCTCAAACTTTCCTTTCATCAAAGCTGAGAACTTCTCACACATCTGATGATTAGGTGATCCAAATATGATGTCATCCACATAAATCTGAACTAGTAAGATATCCTTCCCATCTTCTATCCTGAACAAGGTTCTATCAACAGTTCCTTTGATAAAGCCATGGTCAGTAAGAAATTGAGAAAGAGTATCATACCATGCTCTGGGTGCTTGCTTCAGACCATACAAGGCTTTCCTAAGCCTCTACACTTGGTCATTCTGACAAAATCCTGGAGGTTGTTCTACATAAACCTCTTCCTTAAGCACACCATTCAGAAATGTTCTTGTCACATCCATCTGATAGACTGTGAATTTCATGTGGGCAGCATATGCAAGAAACAATCTGATGGCTTCTAGTCTTGCAACAGGTGCAATGGTTTCATCTTAATCCAAGTCTTCTTCTTGGGAATAACCTTGTGCAACTAGCCTTGCCTTGTTTCTTACAATGTTGTTGTTTTCACCTCTCTTGTTCTTGAACACCCACTTAGTTCCAATCACATTGTGTCTCTTAGGTCTGTCCACTAGCTCCCAAACTTTATTTCTAGTGAACTGATTCAGCTCTTCTTGCATAGCAGTAATCCAGAATGAACCTTGAAGAGCTTCTTCAATCTCAGTAGGTTCTTTCTCAGATAGGAAGCAGTAGAACAAAGCACTTTCTCCATGGAACCTTCTTGTTTTAACACCTTCTGATAAATCACCCACAATCTGACTTGTAGGATGACTATCCAACCATTTTCTCCTTGATGTTCCCCTTCAGTAGTATCCTCAATATCAGGAATGTTAGATTCAGGTAATTCATCAAACTTAGGGAACAACATAAAAGGAGAGAGAGAATCATCTTCCTCAGGGGAAATTCCATTCAGAACATTGTCAGTGACATTTGTTCCCCCTTGGTTGATAATTTCAGAGTTTGCCTCAGCTGTGACCACATCTTCATCGACATAACATACCTGAGTCTGAACTGGTGTATGTTCAGATTGGTCAGCTTCAGTGTGTTGGCTTTCCTTCAGTGGAGAATTATTGTCCTGAGTTTCACCATCCTGAGTATTTCCATCCTGAGCTTCTTTATCTGAGTCTGATTCACTCCATTCATAGTAAGTGATTGACTTCTTCTTTTCAGGTTCAGAAGATGTTTTATCATTTTTCTTCAGGCTATGTCTAGTGATTCTCTTGATCAGATCTCCTGAATCATGTTCCCGTTTCTTCTGAACACAAGTAGATTCATAAAAAACAACATGAGGTGTTTCTTCCACAATAAGGGTCCTGCAGTTGTAAACTCTGAAGGCTTTACTGACTTCAGAATATCCTAAGAATATCCCTTCATCAGCTTTGCTATCAAAAGTTTTCAACTGATCTTTACCATTATTATGTATGAAACACTTAAAACCAAACACACGAAAGATAGAAACAAGAGGCTTCCTTTCATTCCATAGCTCATAAGGTATTTTTCCTTGATTCTTTGTCAGCATGGATCTGTTCTGAGAGTAGCATGTAGTGTTGATAGCTTCAGTCCAAAATCTCATAGGAATATCAGCTTCAGCAATCATTGTTCTTGCAGCTTCTTTTAGAGTCTTATTTCTTCTCTCAGCAACACCATTTTTTGTGGGGTCCTTGCAGCATATGTTTCATGAGCTATTCCATTTGCTTCACAATAATCAGATATAATATGGTTTATAAATTCAGTGCCTTTATCTGATTTGATTTTGACCATACTCAGATTCTTTTCAGTACTGAGTCTTTTCAGTAATTCAGGCAGTTTTATCTGAGTCTCTTTCTTACTGAGTAAGAATATGACCCAAGTATATCTACAGTAGTCATCAACTACCACAAGTGTATATTTCCTGCCATTAGTGCTCACAGGTTTTACTGGACCAAAAATATCCATATGTAATAGTTGAAGTATTCAGTAGAAACCTCTACTTTGCTTTTGAATGATGCTCTGATTTGTTTTCCTTTCTGACACGCATCACATATATGATCTTTACTGAAAACTTCATTTGGTAACCTCCTCACAAGTGCTAATCTTGCAAGTTTGTTCAGGTTTTTGAAGTTTAAGTGATTCATCCTTTTATGCCACTGCCAACTGGTATCAGTAGAACTTTTTGCAACCAAACATGTATCTTTAGGAGATAATTTCCAATCAGCAAGATACACGTTCCCTTTTCTAGTACCAGTCAGCAATGTTTGTTGTGAAGCATTATCTTTCACATAACATAAGTTCTTTGAGAACTCAACACTGAATCCTTTGTCACAGATTTGCTTGATAGAAACCAAATTATGCTTTAAACCAGAAACATATGATACACCATGGATATGAACAGAATCTACTTCAAGAGTTCCATATCCTTCAGTCTGTCCTTTGGAGTTATCTCCAAAAGTAATCTGAGGGCGTTTTTGCTCAACATAGTCAGTGAGTATTTGTTTATATCCTTTCATGTGCCTTGAACATCCACTATCGAGATACCATGTAGCAGGAGCTATTTCATTTCCACTCATTAGGGCTATGTTGTTTTCATTCATCTCAGTGCCCTTTTCTTTCACATGAAAAATAGATCAGGCCTTAGGTACCCATTTGGTGTAGGATCCTACCAGGTTAGCTGTACCTTTTGGAACCCAAATCTGCCTGATAACTCTAATTACTTTAGAGTGGCTGATTTGTCTCTCATAAACATCTACATACACATTCACCACCCTAGGTGCCTTGGCAGTACCCTGTGTATGAGTGTCAGCCTTAGCTTGAACATGAGCCTTAGAGTTCTTCTTGGGTTCAAGCCTTTTGTTCCAATGCTTTGGCCTTGGTGCAGCTGGTCTATGTCTCTTCTGACTTTTTTTCAGGAAACCTTTACCCTTAGGAAAGTGGGGTTTAGGTTTCCTGTACTGAAATTGTGGTCTTTCAGTATCCTAAGGACTTGGTCTCTTGAGTTGAGAATATCTCTGCTGAATGTTTCTCTTCTGAAAATTCCTCTGATGGTTCAGTGCAGATTTCTTCAGGTTGGTATTCTTAGCCTGAGGCTTCGAAGTACTGGCCTGAGGATTTCCTACTGAGTGTTCAGGATCTAGCCTTTTCCTGAGGTTTGGGCTTTCTTTCCTGAACCTTCAGTTTTTCTTAAACCGTAGGTCCTTTACCCTTGTCTAAAACACGGGGTTGTTCTTCAATAAGAAGATCACTACAAACCACCAGCTTAATAAAGACAGACTTGGTGCTACTAGAAGAAGCAGCATTCAGAAGACCTTGTGAGGTTCCCCCTGGATTATATCCCAATCTAGACTTTATAGTTGCAGATCTTTGATAACTCTGAATTTCATCTATTGCTTTAGATGCAGAATTCAATAGAGCTAGCTTTCTCCACAAACTATCCTCACTTTTCTTTAGAGTTTCATGTTTCTCAAAGAGGTCATTGAATTCAGTCCTGATAAGCTGATTCTCCTCAGTAGATTTCTCTAATTTTCCTTTCAGGATATCTATCACTTTCTCTTTCTCTGAGAGTTGTACTTTCAGAACATCCAGTTCAACAGTAGTTCCCATTAATTGAGAAGTGATCTCAGCATCATTAGAGTTTTTCCACTTCAGATTTTCAGCAGTCAGTTCCTTATTCTACTCTTGAGTTTCTATGAATAGTTCTTGTAACACAGAATAGTCATTCATAAGATTCTCAAAAGAATCCATTAGGTCAAAATTATTGGTTACAAATGAACTTGATAACTCAGGTGCTTGTGTAGGAGCAACAATAGAGATAGAAGAATTTACCTCCTCAATAGCAACAAGGCAGACATCATCACTGTCACTATCTGAGAACATCTCATCTGAAGAACTATATCCTTCTTCAGTTTGTTTTTCTTCTTTAGCAATCATAGCCTTCTTGCTAGAGATCTTTCTGTCTCTCTTGGCTTGTCTCTCCTTTCTTTCTCTGGCACTCAACTCATCATCATAATCACTTTCCTCCTTGGTTTTGGAGTCCTTCTTTCTGGATGAGGATCCTTCAGTTTTGTGGTCCTTTCTTTTCTCAATGGATTTGTCCTCAGCTTCTGAGTTATTCCTGCTTCTGTACCTATTGTTCTTATAGTACTTCTTGTACTTTCCACATCTGCTATTGAGTCTTTCAAACCTCCTTGCCAATAGTACTAGCTTATCCTCTTGCTCATCCTGATTTTTTGGCAAGTGAGTTATCAGACTCTCTATCTTTACAGGATTTCTCTTTGGCTTTGAAAGCCACATTCTTGTTAGATGAAGACTCATCTTGGCTATCAGATTTCTTAAATTTCTTATCAATCACAAATTCATAAGCTTTCAGTTCAGAGAAAACTTCTTGGTATGACATAGAATAAATATTTTTGGTGTTTTCAATCACCACAACATGTATATCCCATTTCTTAGATAATCCTCTAAGAATTTTCAATGCCACTTCTCTTTGTAGGTATCTTTTTCCAAGAGCATTCAGATAATTCATAATGCTTGTGAATCTGACTTCTAGTTTGTCAATGGATTCACCTTCTTCCATTTCAAAGCAGTCAAACTTTGCAATGGCAAATGAAAGTTTATTCTCTTTGATATGATCTGTGCCTTGACACACGATAGCAAGTGTGTCTCATATTTCTTTGGCAGTTTCACAGTGAGAGATCATCCCCATAACACCATCATAGATAGTGCTATATGGAGTATCTTTGGCAATATAGTCTAAGTTGACTAACTTTCTCTCATCAGGAGTAAGTTGGTCATCATGTTTAGGGAATTCATCTCTGGGATCATCTTTCATGCTTAGAATACAGATGTGCCTGCATTCTCAATCTCCATAGGTCATAGCTCTCAATAGAGAACATAGGCAGTTTCTTAGAAGGCATGATGAATTAGCCTTGTAAGATATCAGCAATAAGATCTATTCAGTTTAGACCACCAAAGTCTTCTAACAAATAGGCTTTAGCTACCAAAGCAAGTAGTCAAAAATGAACCACTGCTCTGATACCACTTGTTGGTCCCGGTGTAACGAGTCTTACACATGTATGGGGGGAATACACGTGTTCAGTGATTTTAAAACTTTTTCTTTACTGAGATCAGAAGGGTCAGGATGTCCTGAGAATTTTGCCCTGTGAAGCACAATTTGCCCTGAGATAAAGTCTACTAAGACAGTGATCCTGAGCAGCTTTCAGTAGCTTCAGATTAGCCCAACTGATCCTGAGTTTTATCAGAGATCCTGAGAAGCTTGTATCAGATAATTATCTTACTAAATACTCAGATAGAGTTGATTCAGTTTGGTAACTATCTGTTCTAGCTAATCAAGAGTGCGGAAGTGTCGGCCCTAAGTTTATACTCATTTTATATTGCTAAAAACCTCGGTAAAACAGTGGTTAAGGTTGTGATCAAGTTTGATCTTTCTCACCAACAATCACACAAACACACAAACTATCTAATAAAAGGATTTGGGTTGGGTTGGTTTCCAACTAGGGTGAGATATCCTTTACAATAAGAGCAAATGCAAAGGCTAGGATATCTCTACTAAGCTTTTGATATATATCAAATCTAGGCTTAGTGAATGAGCTCTATTCAATGTGAAACACTTGGGAAATCTAGGTTTTTCGATTGCTTCAATTTGCAAGAATACGAATGAGCTCTGGAGTTGCTTTGATTTCCCGTAACCTCTCAATGGTGAAGGTCACTGGTATTTATAGGCAACTTACCAAGGTCACTCTTGAAAAAACTATCCGTTGGAAGAGATAGCATAAAGAGTTTCCTCTTTTGGTTATTGATGAACGATTATTTTTAGGTTTGATCGCACCTTTGCATGTTTTAGGAAATATGCAGCCAAGTAGCCAATCACCAACTTCTGTGAACTGAAAGATATCAGACCTGACATTTCTTCAGTGATATGTCGCTTTCAGTGTTAGTAAAGTACGTTGTTGTTGTCTCCTCATTGGTTGAAATCTTTCTTTGAGCAGAGACAAACAAACGACTTTATTTAGGTTGACCTTTCTGAACTGATTATGTTCCTTAATGTCCACAAGTTTTTTACATTCTGTTTGTTTGTACTAGGAATGAACACAACATTATTTTATTAAGATAGTGGTTCAGGGTCCTTTCTGTTTAGTACACAAACAGTCTTCAGGATCTTTGGTCTTCAGGATTCTTCGATCTTTAGAGTCTTCTGAGTCTTCAGTACATTAAAATTCCCTAATTTATATCTGCTGACTATACATGATGTAGATAATCCCAATCTCTATTATCTACTGAAACCTGATCCTGATCCTATACTACCAAGATGTCCTGATACATGTCATACTCAGGGGTTTTGGGATCTAATCAAAATCTTTTATTTAAATTCATCTCCCAACAAAGAGGATTCAATCTGTGAACCTCTTTGTACTCATTATTTTGTTAAATAGTGATTTCGGCCATAAGGCATCACAATCTATATTGATATAGATTGTGCAAAGTCATATTAAACAATTCATGTGTTGTGCTTCTGAATCATCCGCTGTTACTGTCTCTGTTTTACTATTGTTAATTTGAGTTTTACAACATTCAGTGTAACATCAATTTGTTTTACTCAACACTACCCCGTTTCGCACACTTTCAACAACCACTATAAAAATACCATGAACCTGGACCACATGACATGTTGGTTTGATTAACCCTTGCAAATATGTGGAAGTGATGTTTAGGATGTTCAATCATATTAGGCAATTTAATACCAAATTTCAAATCTCTTTTCAATTTAGAGCAATAAGAACGAATATGACCAACTCCAAAATAGTTGTAACATATATAATCATCAACCTTTTTAACAATTGATCTTTGTTTATTAGAAACAGACTTTGGAAAACAAGTTCCTGCTTTGACAAAATTAATATGTTTATTTGAAGTTGAAAACTCCTCAGATGTTTTATCATAACTAAGACCAGCATTACTAGATCTTCCAATCATTAAAGCATCATTCAATTCAGTAGTGCTATTGGAAAACTTCTTTAAACTTACAGTAGTACTTTTTAATTCATTTTTCAAACAAGAAATTTCCACATCTTTCCTAGTTAATATAACTTCAAGTTTAGTTAAGGAGTCTCTTAAACCACAATTTTCTAAAGATAAAGAATTCATAATCTGATTTTTAGTTTCCAAATCAAATTTAAGTTTCAGATATTCAAAGTTGCACTCAGCATGATGAGATTTTTCAGTATCCAGAATAATTCCATTAAAACAATTGATATTAGCAAAAATTTCATTCAATGGTTTATCAGACGTTATATCAACACTCAATGTTGTATCAGATGTTATATCAACATTTGACTTAACATCAGAATAATAATCATCCAGATCATAATCTAACAAATCATTATGAACTATTCTAGCAGACATAACACTTAATTTGTTTTTAATAGCATCAGTCTCATGATCATAATCATCACTTAGAGTTGCAATAAAGATTATTTTCTTCCTAAGTAAAGTATTAACACATCCATTAACATAATGACCATTTCCAGAACATTCATCACATTTAATAGTCTTTCTGAACTTAGTATCATATCTAAACTTGTTATCTCTAATGAACTGTCTTTATTGATTAAAACCAGTTTGTTGAATATAAATAATCCTTTTATCTGAGAAGTATTACCAATTCTATTTCTAGGTTGACCATTAACTTTTGATTGAAAATTACTCTTTGATCTATCCCGTTTATTCTTTAAAAAAAATTGAACTGTTTATTTAGAAAAACAATTTCATTTGAAGTACTTTCATCACATAAATCAGTAACATCTTCATCATCAGACTCTACTTCAGTTGCATAAGGATATTTTTCAACATTCGAAGAAGATTCACCTCTAAAAGCAAGTACTTTCTTATCTTTATCTTTATCCTTATTATCATCTTCTAATTGATTTGTGTTGATTTCATATTTTTTTAAACACTGACCAATTTATATTGACTCAAAACATCAGTATCCTTAGTCTCTTATTTAGCACATATTTTAGTATCAAATCGTTCAGAAACAATCCTAAGTATTTTATGTATTAATCTTGTATTGGATATAGGATCATCTTTAATTCTCAAGTTTTTAAACTTGGTTCCCAACATTCGAAGCCATGTCTTTCGAACACTTTTTGATCCTTCACAATGTTCCTGCAATCTTTCTCACACATCTTTAGAAGAAGCACATTCAGAAATTAATTTAAACATAGAAACATTAGTAATAGTAAAAATAACATTAAGAGCTTTAGAATTGTAATTAGCCGAAGTATACTCATCGTTCGACCATTCAATCTCCTTTCTGAATTGAGTTTCACCATCTTTATCAGTTAGTGTTCTTGGTGGAGTCCATCAAGCAAGTATACTACGCCATGCACTTTCATCAATGGAATTGATATACATCTGCATCTTAGGTTTTCAGTATGCATAATTCGATCCATCCAAAATTGGAGGTTTAATCGAAGGGGTTAATGTATATTCCATTGCAAAACACACTTAAAAACATAGGACCTTTAACTCTGTGTAACAAGTTTATAACTCTGATAACCACTGAAAGTGTGTGTGCGTATTTTTTAGAGTGTTGTAAAAAATATTATGCAACATATAAGACATCATATAATAGAGGAAGACTTAAAAACACTTTGCAAAGGGATTTCAAAATTGTGTATAGACTTAATTCAGTCTATACGAGCCTCATGGCTATAAACTTCACTATAACGAGTAGTGATGTAAACAAAGACCTTTTGCAAGACCCAAAAAGGTATAGTGTAAAAACACATTTTCTAATTAATATTTTCCCAAGTATGACTAGTGATCTTATTCAACCTAACATACAAGTTACTCTGACACAATGTTGATAGGAGTATTGGAATATATTCAACCAACACAAATCAATTGTATCGACCCTCACACTCCTAGATGTACTAAACACTCAATAGTTTGTGTCATGGATACTATCTTCGAATTTGGAGAGGATAAATTGGAATATCGATCTAGCTCATTTTATAATGTCCAATGCAGTGTGTATATATAGACTTCAAATCTGAACTGCATTGTCCCATCCATTAGGCACAGTTTGGATAGCCTAGGTTGGTTTTCTTACAACTTCACTCCATGATTTTCATAACTCCCCATGTTCTTCTTAACTCTCACCCTTACACGATCAACTAGACATAATAAACTACCATTTCATCAACCTTTAGTGTAAGAAACATATAACAAGAACATCTAACAAATTGAAATTAGTGCAAGAAGAAAGGGCAAATTACTGATGTTGTCCAGAATGTTGTTCCACATGTGAACCAACATTTTAACAACATCAACATAAACAATCTATTTAAAAACGGAGAAAGTACTATAAATATATAAATGTATGATTATTTATATAATTTATATATTTATTTTTATGATTATTTTGTATGATATGAGATTTAAATTGATAAATTGATTAGTCGACTACTATAAATATATATGTATTATTGACATTAAACTTAATTTATTAGATGAACCATTTGAAATTATATTATTAGTTGACATTATTAGTTGAATTGTAAAACAACACTAGGTTGGTTGTGATAAAGCTCAGTACCCATGTTTTAAAATGAAAATACTAATGGAACCAACACATGACAAATGGTGTTGATTCCTGAAATGACGCTGACTTATTTGATAGTAGCATTTTTTTTAAAAGTTTTAGAGAAGCCAATTTTGAGTAACGGTATCATTAACAAGAGTTGGAGATAATCACTTAAGGACCTTGGACTTTCTTAAAAAGATCAATTTTCAATCATGGGCTTTTATATGTTGACATGTTCGATTTGAAAATTTTGATATATGCGATGGAATGACGACAACATGTGACAATCAATGTGATTTATTAGGAATAATTCAAAATTCTAATAAAAAAACAAAACATTTCAAACTCGCATTATTCAGCAATTTAAACTTTTCTAACATGTTACTTCAACATATTCCTCACATCTGATATCAAAAGCAAAATATGTTCACAAATCGTGCATTGCATAAAAAAAAAATCATGTAATATATAAAAAATTAAAGATCTGCTTACAAACTTCCAAACTTTTAAAGGTAAAGGGTTTGTTTGTATTCCAACTAGGTGAGATTTATCCTTACATTGTTTTAGCATTTAAGTTATGTAGGTCCCGAACAGGTTTTGTGAGGGCAGAAGTCTAGAGGGGAGGGGTGAATAGACTTCTGAAAATTTTTCGTGCAAGATCAGGTGTGAAAGCAAGTTGCCTGATCAGAGTGCGAGAGAATCAGTTTGGACTGATATCCAACTTACTGATCACCTGATGGCAGATCAGTTCGGTGTCTATCAGTTTAACTGATGTGCGGAAGCAAGTTTCTAACCCGTGTGAAAAATAAGTTTTATAAGATCAGATTCTGCAGTCTGCTTTCAATCAGATGACTAAACTGTCAAACTGATCAGATCAGTTGTTTGATGCAGACTGATCCTAACTAAGAATATGTATGCAGTTTGAACTCAGGTTGTGTGCAGAAGTATAAAGCAGATAAGAACAAGTAAATGCACACAAGATTTTTATAGTGGTTCGGACAACCAGTCCTACGTCCACTCTTCCCTATCAAAAGGGGCACCAACTAACCAACTGGACTTAGTTTATTATGTTAGTCCAACACAGTACAACCAACAGATGTTTAGAGAGTTCTCACTCAACCGATCCCATGAATCAGAACTAGAAACCCTAGTCTGAAATCTTGCAAAACAAACTTAACCTAACTTTTGGGTTTGGGTAAAGATTTGTTGTTTTCCAACTGGAATTCTATCCTAATTTTGAGGTAGCCTTAAGCTAGAGGATAATAATTCTATGTTAAGAACTAATGGGATGAACACTTATAAAATAAACTGGAATTTTGTGTTCTTCGTGCGGAAATTTGCTTATGGCTTGAGCTTGATGATAATTTTTGTGTCTTCACTATGAAGAGTGATCCCATATTTATTGACCTCGAAATTAAAGAGCCGTTGGAGAGAAATTTGAATTTCAGGCTATTTTTGGTAGGTTGCAGGATTGATTTGACGTGCTTCAGGAACGGCATGGCCGAAAGCGTGTATAATTGTCCTTTCTAGCCGTTTGATTTATGCAGCGCCGAATCCTGCATTGTCAGCTCCGTACATACATGTCTCGTTCTCATTGGTTAACAAGTACACTTTTTCAGTGTTTGTTCTACCAACTAAAGTTGACATTCTTCTTGTATGATAGTACGTATTGTCTGGTGTAACATCAGTTGACACCTGGTGTGAGCTGACCTGGTCAGATAAAACTGATCAGTCTACCTGATAGAATCTTCTGGTTCAAGTTGTCTTAGCTCAACTAGCAGACTCGGCTGATGTAGGTCTTCTGGTCTTGATCTTCTGGTAGTCTTCTGATCTTCAGGTCTTCTGAAGTCTTCACCTGATCATCTGACTTCGTCTGGTCTTCTGACTTGACTTGTCTTCTGACTTGTCTGGTTTTCTGACTTAACTTGTCATCTGACCTCATCTGGTCTTCTGACTTCTTATCTGGTCTTCTGGTCTTCTGACTTGACTTGTCTTCTGACCTGACCTATACATATTGAGTTCCCCCTCAATATGTGACTTATCTTATACATCAGTTGTCTATACATTTCAGCTGGTCATCCTATCATGATTCTAAGTCATCAGTCAGCTAACAGGTCTGACTGGTCCTATTACAATCATTTTGGCACTTCCATCAAAATTTAATACAGGTTTCCCAACAATTTTCCCCTTTTTGATGGAACCAAAACACTTAATCAGAAAAACAGATAACCATGTGAAAAATAAAAACATAAACATTGAAAATCAGAAGACAGTGAGATGTTGTCTTAAGATCAGAAAGGTAACTTGTTTTATATATAAGAGTTGAAGATTACAAGTACAAGAATTACCTATCATCTGATCTAAAGAAAAGACATCTTCTGATTTCTTCAAAATGAGAATCACTGAAGATCTGCTGAAATATTGAAAATCTTGTACATTCTCTGCAGCAAGGCCTCCAGTCTTTCTCTCTCAAATATATCTCCTTTCTTAGCAAAATCGTAGAAGAGCTTTTTAAATCTTACTGGGTCAAGAGAGTTATCTGCCCTGAGTGGTGGGATCATTGTCTGAAATTTGGGTGCAGAAGGGATTAAGAACATGATTTTCCCTTTATGCTGTTGGGGTTATACTGGAAAGTATGCTTTTACTTTGTATAACCAAACTGAATTTTCTGTCTTATTTACTGAAATAAATTATTTATCACTGATGCTTTAAATATCATTGAATGTTACATATATTTATTGCATAATTATTCAATAATCAGTACGCGTTACATTGTAGTTAATTTAGTGATACCAGATCACAGAAGATTAAATTAACTGCCCCTTGTAACTAAAAGTACACGGTTCACGACCTAGATGGAAATGAACAAACCATCGTGAAAGGTTGAGGTGTAAGGCTCAGATTGGCTTGTCTTGACCAAAAGATTACACTAGTGCATGACTGATGCACTGAACAAGACCTACAGGAGGATAAATTATTCAGCACTGAATCATGAAGAATTAGACCTCAGTGGTTCGTTATTTCTTAATCTTCGTCCCTTAAATAGGATCGCATGTGGTTAGTAATTATTGCTTTGTCTTATGACAGGTAGAGAATCAATGAGATTCAATACTTTATATCTTGGGCAATATTGCTGGTCACATGCGATTGCTAAGATTTAATACGAAGAATCGTGTGCGAGTACGCTCGTTTGATTTGCCCCCTTGGGAGGTTCATAAGATTTATCATACCAAATCTTGCAAGTGGAATTTGTTTCCGGTATGGATAATAATGTTGAATCGTTCCTTGACCAAGGACAAAAGATATTAATTAATGGAAAGCTATTTCAGTGGCTTGAATTAATTAATGGGCTAGGTAATCTTAAACACGGAAAATAATAACAGGGAGCCATATTAACAGTAATATGGGTTAAGATGGATAGTGCAATATTAATTATGTAGTGGGATTAATTAATATTTATGGGCTTGAATAATATTGTGGCTCAATATTGAAAATTCAAAGTCCATTGGAATGTCCAATCTTAATTCTCCTAAAGGCCCCTCAAGTTGCCCAAACATAATGTCCAATAACTGAAAAAGGTGTTTAAAATAAAATAAATTATTGTTGCTTATTTTTCCAAAATTTTCAAAAATAATAAAGGAAGAAAGAGAAAAGATTTTCTTTATTTTCTTGGAAAGATTTTATGGAATATGTATTCTTTTAATACAAGATTATCCTATAAATTCAAGAAAAGTCAAAGATCCTATTTTTTCCCTATTTATTGAGATATTTTCGAAAACCCCTTAATATAAGGAGATGGGATTTTTATGGAATATTTTAATTATGGAGAAAAGAATATATTGGATATATTCAAGATTTCTTGGAGATCAAGAAAAAGATTTTTCCACCATATTCCTAGTGAAAAAATTGGCCACCCCTAGTATTATAAATAGGGGATGAATTTTTCATCCCCAAGTGCAATTCCATGTGTTGGAAAAATTAGAAATCCACAAAGGTGGAGCAACATAATTTTATTTTTCCTTTTGTTAAATTGTTCGCGAGTTCTTTCCATCGGATTGTTGAACAAGGACAAGGAAATACTTGAGAAGACCTTTTGGTGTGTTCGTGTGAACGGGATCCATCTTCTCAACGGTTGTCACTCCGAGAGGTTAGTTTATGTAAACCCGTAGTAATTCCGCATGCGTAGGATTTACGTGAACTATTTGTATGCATGATTGGTTGTTGAATTATTATTTGAATTAATATAGGATTAATTCATGCTAGTAATAATTGTTAGAATTAAATTTGTATTTAAATATTCAACCCGAATAGATCCGGGCAATTAATTCCCCAACAACTGGTATCAGAGCCTTGGTTTCGAGCTCTGAATTTTAAATTTTAATTTAATTCGTTTTCATTAAATTTGAAATTGGATAGTAGAATTGCTAGATCTTTTTTGTAGGTATTCAATTGTCATGGAATTTAATGTGTTTATTTATGCATGCATATAAATTGTTTTTTTTTTAATTCGATTCGTTCGAATTCATTTTGCCTCGTGAGAAAATCCACGAGTAGATTAGGATTTGTTTGATTTGATCAATGTAATAGACTAGTCTAGATCTAGGTTTATTTATTTTTTGTAAATAAATTGTAAGCCGGATCGGAAACGGAGGCGGAGACGAAGAATTAAAAGATGAGATCCGGAACCGAGCGTAGGCAGCGTGCGTCACGCGAAATGTGCCAAGGGAGGCACGCCCCTTGTGAACCCATTTGTGCAGCCAAGACGGTTAGGCGAGCCGTCAGGCGAGCGTTGCTCGATCAGCCCAGTATGACACACGGGTAGCCTGCGTGCGCCAATGAAGCGCCAAAGAGGACGCAGATCGGTGAGCACGCTAAGCGCTGCCGATCTTCTGGGCGATACGCCGAGGTCGATGCGGCGGCAGGGCGAGGCAAAGGCGCGCTGCGATAATGCAGATCCGCTGCGACGCGAGGCCCTGAAAATTGCCGGAAGGCGGTGGGCGCGCGGTATACTGGCGTTAGGCACGCCATGTACGTCGACAATGCCGGGTCGGGTACAATTCGTGCACCCTGACCCTCGAGCTGATCGGTGCACGAGACATGATTTTTCGAGACGATCGAGTGGGAGAAATTCAAGACGGCATTTCTTCAAAATTAAGCCAAGAAGAATCAAACCATGACAATTGGATAATTTGTGCCCAATATGTTTATTTTTCTGCTTTGCTTGATTTATGGTTGTGTTTTCTTGTGCTCTATTTAATTTGTTTAAATGTGTTTGCATGAGAATTGCCCAATGAAAATCTCACCTTAAAAAATTACTAAGTATGTTTAAATAATTAATTGACAATTTTATTCCGGATAATAAAATTGAATTAATTTTGACCTCCATGATTTATTTATTTGTGGATTCTTTTGGAGAAATTCCCCCCACGGGATGGCCAAAAGACAGATTTCACATGAATAAATTCCGAATGGATGAATTTGGGTTATTATTAGTGGCGGCGATGACCCTCCCCACGAGGCTCGATCAAAGCGAAGTAATAATTCTGTATTTAATCATGGTTATTACTTAGGTATAAAATTGATATGCATATACTTCCCTGAAGTCCCTGTCAATTTTATATTGGTCAAGTGGGAGCCAACTATTAATCTGGATATTAAAGGTTTATAGTTGTTTCTTGTTTGTAACCTGCTTGAATGTGTTTAAATAATGACCCACCCCACATGGCTTATTTAAACTGTTTTGAGATGTTGGCTGATGCATGTTCATATTTTTTTGAGATTTTAATATGATGCATGTGATCGAACCTTGTGATATGTTTGTGCTTATACAAATTGTTATTTATTTCAGTTCAGCATGTCGCAACCTTTTAATCCGCTATATTCTATACTTAAAGACCATCAATTAACTGGTGAAAACTACTTCGTTTGGAAACGGAAAATTATGATTGTTCTATCTGCACAAAAATTCGAATGGGTGCTTGACACATCAAAACCCAAAAAACCTGCTAAGGGTACTAACATATGGGACGAGATGGAACATAGTGAATGGGAGTTGACTAATCAATTGGTGAAGGAAACAATGTTGACAAATATGTCTAATTTGTTGAAACGCCTTCATCAAGAATTTGAATCAGTTGCAGACATTATGCGGAATCTCGAAGAGATGTTTTCACATTCGGCCCATATGGCTATCCAAAGCATAAGGCTTGAAATGGCCAAGATAATAATGGAAGAAGGAACGACCGCAAGGGAACTTGAGATTCTTGGCGAAAAATGCGATTTCAAAACTAAGGTTGATTTCATTCTCCGTACTCTGCCAAAGAGCTATGATCATCCCTATCTAGAGTACCTATTGGAAGATCTAGATTTCACTGTGGACGATCTGATAAATGCTCTTACATTGGTCGAAGAGGAAGAGGAGCGCAAGAAAAGGCACTTGGTCACAAAAGGTTCATCTTTTCCTTCTAGGCCAATTGGTGGTAAGAAGGGTTAGAAAGAAAGGTTAAACCAAGCGGACTCAACGTCCCTCAAGAGTGAAGGGTCAAACAAGAGGAAACATTTGGAGAGCGGAACTTCAGGACAATGGAGGTCAGCCTGTTCCAATCCTAATGGAAATGGAAATAAATGTAATTCTCACGCACTAGTTGTTGAAACTTGTTTAGCGGCGTATGCCTCCCATTTATGGGTGGTGGATACGGGATCCACTGACCATGTTTGTTTCACTTTACAGGGGTTCAAGCGGACCCGGCAACTTAGTAGGAGTGAGATCCTCACCACACTGGGCGATGCTACGAGAGTGGCAGCTGAAGCAGTGGGAGAAGTGCACCTGTCTTTTGAAGACAGAGTTTTAATTTTAAGAGATGTTTTTTACGTTCCTACTTTTAGAAAGAATTTAATTTCAGTTTCTAAACTTTACCTTGATGGATATTCGGTTACTTTTGATAAAGTTGTTACCATTTCTCTTTATAATAAATTTATCTACCATGGAACGTTGTTGAATAATCTTTATACAATTAACTGTGCACACCACTCACGAAATGCATCCTATAACACATCAATTGTTTCTGATAAAAGAAAACGTTCATCAGACTTGAACGAGACACTTCTATGACATCTTAGATTGGGACATATTAATCCAAAAAGGATTCAAAGGTTGGTAGAAGATGGTTCATTGGAGTCTCTCCGGATTGAACCAATCCCAACTTGCAAATCTTGCTTGGAGGGAAAAATGACCAAGAGGGCATTCGGAGCCAAGGGGAATAGAGCCAAAGAAGTGTTAGAAATCGTTCACACGGACGTATGTGGTCTAATGTCAATCAAAGCAAGAGGAGGTTATGAGTATTTCGTCACCTTCATTGATGATTACTCAAGGTACGACTATATTTTCTTTATGAAGCATAAATCTGAGACCTTTGACAAATTCAAAGAATTTAAGGCTCAAGCAGAGAATCATAAGGAAAAACGTATCAAGTCTCTACGATCTGATCGTGGAGGCGAGTACCTCAGCGATGAGTTCTTGAACTACTTGTCAGATGAAGGGATTGTATCCCAGCTAACTGCACCCGGAACCCCTTAACAAAACGGGGTTGCAGAGCGAAGAAATAAAACTCTTTTAGAAATGGTTAGATCAATGATGAGTTATGTGGATCTACCCAAGTCGTTCTGGGGTCATGCCTTGGAAACAGCGGCTAATATTCTGAACTTGGTACCATCCAAGTCGGTTCCCAAAACTCCCAAAGAATTGTGGACCGGGCGCAAGCCCAGTTTGAGACACATGAGAATTTGGGGGTGTCTGGCCTACGTGTTGGACAAGGAAGCCAGAAAATTAGATCCATGATTAGAATTAAGGTTGTTTATAGGATACCCCGAGGGAGCAAAAGGGTGTATGTTCTATGGTCCCGAAGATCAAAAGGTGGTAATAAGCACCCACTTTAGATTTTTGGAAGAAGACTATATGAACGAAAGAAAGCCCAGAAGTGAGATTACCTTAAATGAGCTTAGAGGCCTAGCCTCAGTGCCAACTGTACAAGATGACATACCAAACGACACACTTACACAACCGGAACCTCGTCGTAGTGGGAGGGTTGTGAGACAACCCGAGAGATTCATGGGGATAGGAGAGTCCTCAGACTTAGTCCCCGATCAATATGAATAAGACCCATGGACTTACGACGAGGCAATCCAAGACGAGGATGCAGTTTCTTGGCAAACAGGAATGGAAGCCAAAATGGGTTCTATGTATCATAACAGAGTGTGGGAGCTAGTCGAACCACTCAATGGGGTCAAACCCATTGGATGCAAGTGGGTATACAAGAGGAAAAGAGGACCGGACGGGAAGGTGGAAACCTTCAAGGAAAGGCTTGTGGCCAAAGGTTATACTCAGAAAGAAAGGATCGACTATGAGGAAACCTTTTCACCTGTAGCAATGCTCAAGTCCATCCAAATTCTCTTGTCGATTGCTGCACATCTCGACTTTGAAATTTGGCAAATGGATGTCAAGACATCTTTCCTTAACGGAAGTCTTGAAGAGGAAATCTATATGCAACAACCCCAAGACTTCATTGAAAAAGGCCAAGAACACCTAGTTTGTAAGCTCAAGAAATCTATTTACTGACTCAAACAAGCATCCAGAGCTTGGAACCAATGTTTTGATCAAGTAATAAAGTCTTATGGGTTTGATCAAAATGAGTACGAAAGTTGTGTGTAAAAAAAGTGTGTCGGAACTGCATTGGTATTCTTAGTACTATACGTAGACGGCATTCTGCTCATCGGAGACGATGTAAAGGTGTTGTCAGACGTAAGGGCATGGCTTTCAAAACAGTTTGATATGAAGGACTTAGGGGAAGTCGGGCACGTCCTTGGGATCAAGATCACTCGAGATCGCAAGAAAAGGATGATAGGCTTATCGCAAGCTTCATATATAGACACTGTCTTGAAGCGATTCAGCATGCAGGATTCCAAGAAAGGCTTTTTACCTTTCAGGCATGGAATCAATCTATCCAAGGATATATACCCTAAGACACAAAAAGAGATAGATGACATGAAAGGCATTCCTTATGCTTCGGCTGTCGGAAGCCTTATGTATGCAATGATGTGCACGAGACCGGATATCTGCTTTGTCATTGGCATGGTGGGAAGATATCAAAGTAACCCGGGAAAAGAGCATTGGACGGCAGTTAAAAACATTCTGAAGTATCTGAAAAGAACTCGGGATAGAATGTTAATTTATCAGTCAGATAGTCTAATCACCATCGGTTACATGGACTCGGATTTCCAATCAGACTTAGACTCCAGAAAATCTACCTCTGATAGTGTTTTTTGCATGGGGGGAGGAGCCATGACATGGAGAAGCGTTAAGCAAAAATGCATCGCCGGTTCTACCATGGAAGCCGAATACGTAGCTGCCTGCGAGGCAGCGAAAGAAGCGGTTTGGCTCAAGAACTTCCTTGTGGACTTGGATGTAGCTGCCGGAGCAGTTGCAAATTCAAGGGAACCAAGAGCCCACAAGGCCAGCAAACACATTGAAAGGAAATACCATCTTATACGAGAAATCGTTAAGAGAGGAGATATAGAGGTGGCAAAAATTGCGTCAGAAGACAACCTAGCAGATCCATTCACAAAGGGTCTGCCTCAGAATACATTCGAGAGACATGTGGAAGGAATGGGTGTCAAGACTGTTGCCAATCTACTTTGAGTATAAGTGGGAGATATTATTAGGTTCGTGTAGGTGACATTAGATGTCACGTATTAGGAACTACACGAGATGTGTTGTAGTATACTTAAAAGCAGACTTTGAGTATAAGTGGGAGATTATTGGGGTTATACTGGAAAGTATGCTTTTACTTTGTATAACCAAACTGAATTTTCTGTCTTATTTACTGAAATAAATTATTTATCACTGATGCTTTATATATCATTGAATGTTACATATATTTATTGCATAATTGTTCAATAATCAGTACGCGTTACATTGTAGTTAATTTGGTGATACCAGATCACAGAAGATTAAATTAACAGCCCCTTGTAACTAAAAGTACGCAGTTCACGACCTAGATGGAAATGAATAATTCATCGTGAAAGGTTGAGGTGTAAGGCTCAGATTGGCTTGTCTTGACCAAAAGATTACACTAGTGCATGACTGATGCACTGAATAGGACCTACAGGAGGATAAATTCTTCAGCACTGAACCTGGAAGAATTAGACCTCAGTGGTTTGTTATTTCTTAATTTTCGTCCCTTAAATAGGATCGCGTGTGGTTAGTAATTATTGCTTTGACTTATGACGGGTAGAGAATCAATGAGATTCAATACTTTATATCTTGGGCAATATTACTGGTCACATGCGATTGCTAAGATTTAATACGAAGAATCGTGTGCGAGTACGCTCCTTTAATTTGCCCCCTTGGGAGGTTCATAAGATTTATCATACCAAATCTTGCAAGTGGAATTTGTTTCCGGTATGGATAATAATGTTGAACCGTTCCTTGACCAAGGACAAAAGATATTAATTAATGGAAAGCTATTTCAGTGGCTTGAATTAATTAATGGGCTAGATAATCTTAAACACGGGAAATAATAACCGGGAGCCATATTAACAGTAATATGGGTTAAGATGGACAGTGCAATATTAATTATGTAGTGGGATTAATTAATATTTATGGGCTTGAATAATATTGTGGCTCAATATTGAAAATTCAAAGTCCATTGGAAGGTCCAATGTTAATTCTCCTAAAGGCCCCTCAAGTAGCCCAAACATAATGTCCAATAACCGAAAAAGGTGTTTAAAATAAAATAAATTATTGTTGCTTATTTTTCCAAAATTTTCGAATATAATAAGGGAAGAAAGAGAAAAGATTTTCTTGATTTTATGGAATATGTATTCTTGAAATACAAGATTATCCCATAAATTCAAGAAAAGTCAAAAATCCTATTTCTTCCCTATTTATTGAGATATTATCGAAAACAACTTAATATAAGGAGGTGTGATTTTTATGGAATATTTTAATTATGGAGAAAAGAATATATTGGATATATTCAAGATTTCTTGGAGATCAAGAAAAAGATTTTCCCATCTTATTCCTAGTGAAAAAATCGGCCACCCCTAGTATTTAAATAGGGGATGAATTTTTCATCCCCAAGTGCAATTCATGTGTTGGAAAAATTAGAAATCCACAAAGGTGGTGCAACATAATTTTATTTTTCCTTTTGTTAAATTGTTCGCGAGTTCTTTCCACCGGATTGTTGAACAAGGACAAGGGAATACTTGAGAAGACCTTTTGGTGTGTTCGTATGAACGGGATCCATCTTCTCAATGGTTGTCACTCCGAGAGGTTAGTTTACTTAAACCCGTAGTAATTTCGCATGCGTAGGATTTATGTGAACTATTTGTATGCATGATTGGTTGTTGAATTATTATTTGAATTAATATAGGATTAATTCATGCTAGTAATAATTGTTAGAATTAAATTTGTATTTAAATATTCAACCCGAATAGATCCGGGCAATTAATTCCCCAACACATGCATCACCACCTTGTAGAATTTTGGGTATTAGATCTCCAGCCAATTTAGAAATTCAGCATCGAATGCTCTTTGATCGGTATTTTCTGGTATCTCTTAAATAATATGCACATCTCTCAGCCAGTCGACTTTAATTCTTGTCCATTCAGGAAGCAAGTCTTGTTGGGCCACCAGAATACCTTCAACCTCCTCAGGAAAGGCTCTCTCTTCCCAATCTATTTCTTCTGCTTCTACTGCCTTCTTATTTTGTCATCTAACATAGGTTTGGTTAAGTCCGGCAGCTTCAGCAAGCTTCTTCTTCTTAATAGCCGCTTCTATGACCCCACGCCTCATCTGTTGCTCTTCTCTATCTGCAGCTATCAACTATGATTGAGACTGGGTCACTACAGGCTTCTTGATCTGCTTGGCCTTCTGCTTTTGCTTTTTCTTCTGTCCCAGCAGATTCTTCCTCTTACTGGAACCTCTTCGCAAGGTCAAAACTTTTTGCCAAATCTTCTTGATCGAATCTCTTCTAAACAGATGATGAGAAATCTTCAATTTTGTCCACCCTTGTTATCAGATCACCAAGGGAGGATTTCTGTTCAGATATGGCCTTGTCTTGACAATGAATCAGCCTGTTGTGTTATTCAACAGATTGTAACATCTCAGCAACCTCCGTTTCAGGAATCTTAGCAGCTATTGTTGCGGGTTGTTGTTTTTCTGATCCACCCTCTTCTTCCCCCTTTTTGGTTTCAGCAAAAAAGTTTTGAAATCCTGATGTTCAGGGCATTGAACTCCCTTAGCATCTCAGATCTTAGCTCGTCAACTGCAAGAGGGGTGATCTGAACAGTGGAGGTAGTTGGGGGAGGTTCCATTACCAAATTAAGAATGGTTTGCAGCGCCTTCTGAGCTTTACTGATGGAGCCCTCCAGTGTTCTCCATACAACATCAAGACTTATATCCGTCTTCCCCAGTGATGAGTAGATGCTCTGCAGAAGGGTACCAATGTCGGATAGAATGGATACCTCTGCGGATAGTTTAGCAGATAATGGATCGATGCGGCTTATTACTGTTGCTATAATCTGAACGTGCATGTGCAGCAGTTTGTCGATCGTCAGTTTCCTTTTTGTCTCCACCAAGGCCTGTTGCTCATCTCTAAATTTGTCCATCAGGTTTTGAGTTAACGTTTGAAATTGCTGATCGATAGATGCCTTTACCCCATCTTGTATGTTCATTGTAAGCAGCTCCAAGGTTTCGGCAGAGATAGTAACAGCCTGGCCAGATGTTGATGCCTCGCCAATCAGGGTCTCATCTGTAGCACCCTTAAATGGTTCATCGGCTGGTTGCTCATAATCAGTGTAAGTATCAGCAATATCTTCTTCTTCCTCCTTGGAAATGCCCAGCTTCTGGTGCACCAGCCATCTGATATCAGCATCTGTAGCAATTTCGGCCGCGCTGGATACACCGGCATTCCGCTTTGCCCTTTTTTCTAGGTCCACAAAATAATCAGGCTCCAAAGCGTTCATCAGAATGAGGAAATCTTCTATATCTTTGAGCCTGATGTCCCTCCAAAAGACAATCTCCTCGATCTGCTTTCTGATCCCAGGATGATTGATGAGATCAGGGAAGTACTGGTCCAGAAAGGCATTTACTTGGCGCCGCAGAAAATAGATGGTGGAAGCCAAGTACTATTCTTGTGTTGAAGGGATTGTGGGAGATGGATACAAATATATCATCACCAACAACATCAGGTGAGTGCTCCGATTGAGCGGGTTCTGGGGCAGGTGATGGTGTGTGTTTTCTAGGTGAGGGGGTAAGGGAAGGAGAAGGGGTAAAGGGTGATTTGGGAAAAGGTTCAGGTGATGGTGATAGGTGGGTTATGGGTGAAGGTGTTTTGGAAGAAGATGTGGGTGATCTGGGGAAGAAGGTGGCTTCATGACCCTTGAATAGAGAACTCAGATGAGCTGAGTAAGATGGTTTAGACTCAGTCTGAGCCTCCTCAGCTTGTACACCGGTCTCTCTGGCCTCCACCTGACCTGGTTCTTCCACCAACACCATTTCCTGTACTGTTGACAGATCTCCACCAGATTGTATGATATCAATATCGCTGTCCTCATCCCTAAGATCCTCAGAAGGCATTCCAGCCTTCTTTGGCAGCATTGATATAAGTTTCTTCTGACGCTTCGCACCTGCATCAGAAGGCTTACTCACAACTTGTTTCCTCTTTGCAGCTCTAGCCTTTGGTTTGGCTCTTGCCTCAGTCTGCACAGATGATGCCGCCTTAGACTTTGGCACATATGGAGCAGGGTCATCATCTGATTGTCCAGGCAATTCCTCATCCTTAAGCAAAATTGCCTTGAACTTCTCCAGGTAAGGTTTCTTCCCAATATCAGACCAGGGATAGTTGGGCATCTTATCAACAAGGATGATGCTGACTTTGTGAATGTTGCATATGTTTTTGGTCAGCACCACCTGGTTCTGCTCATTCACAGCAAACTTTGCAGATTCCTTCAACAGTCAATTTTTGAACAACCCCATCTAATTCATGTATGGGGCCTTCTCGATGATAGCAGTCATGACATGCTGCTTCTGTTGGGTTAACGCGTCTAGACTGAAGGCAATCCCCAAAATAACCTTGGACACATTCTCGAACAGGAGTCGGTATTTCCTTTTGAGGTAGGGATCCTTGACATTGGTGATATTTGTGATGTTCTCTTGCCCCAGGAGCACTTTCTGCAAATACTCCTTATTGGATATTCTTGCGGTAAACTCATCAGGGTAGTTTCTGCCCATCGGAAGACCAAAGATCCTTCTGAGATCATCGTTGGTGACATCGATTCTGTTCCCACCGACGAATGAGTATAGCTCCTTATTGTTGGTCTCCTTTAATTTCCTAAAGAACTAGAGGGATTCAATGATGCTGACACTGCTCAAATGTCGATAGCAGAATTGTTTGAGTCCATAGGCTCTTAGACATTTCAATATCTCCTTTGACTCTGGATCATTGGTGATATGGAAGAAGACATACTTCTCATCGATGACGTGCTTAAGCATGGAGGAGTAATCACAGGATTGTGTAGATGCCATTATCTGAAAACATATCACCATATAAACATTTATCAGCGATTTACCATAAGTATAGGCAAACACACAACAGAGCGAATATCACATATATCACAAAACTTTATGCAACTTGTTTATTGGACATTCACTTAATCATCTTACAAATTCGGAGCATCCAATCTGATCAGTTCCCCCTTCATCTGATATCCCTTTTCTGATCAGTTCCTAACATATTTTTCTGATCAGTTGAGGTACCTTACTCAACTGATTCTCCTTATTTGGTTAGTCTCTTAACCAACTGGTTCTGGAGACCAGTCCACCAAACATTTCTGGTGCACTTTCTCCTAAGTCCAGAAGTCCTAGCTCATTGCATAGTTCTCTGAATCTGGTTTCAGCTAGTGGCTTAGTTAAGATATTAGCTCTCTGCTAATCAGTATGAATCTTTTCCATTCTGATGTTCTTCTTTTCAACATGATCTCTTATAAAATGATGTCTGACATCAACATGCTTGCATCTTGTATGTAAAACAGGATTCTGAGTAATTACAATAGCACTATTACCGTTACAGAATATAGGTACGTTCGTAGCTACAATGTTGTAATCCCTCAGCTGCTGACTAAGCCAGAGCAGTTGGGAACAACAGCTTCCTGCAGCCATATATTCTGCTTCAGTAGTAGATGTGGCAACATATGTATGCTTTTTTGAAAACCAAGAGATCAGTTTGCTTCCTAAGAACTAACATGTACCTGAGGTTGATTTTCTGTCTATTCTGCAACCTCCATAATTAACATCAGAATACCCACTAAGCTCTAGATTATCATCTGATGGGTAGAATAAACCAAGGTTTACTGTCTCCTTCAGATACTTAAGAATCCGCTTAGTTGCTTCTAGGTGGCTTTGCATTGGATTTGCTTGAAATCTGGCACATACACCTACTGCAAAAGTTATATTTTGTCTGCTGGCAGTCAGGTATAGCTAGAATCCAGTTAGCATCTTGTAGAGCTTCTTCTATGGTGTTTGGTTCCTTCAAATACAATAACAACAATACATGGCACTTTCACCAACCTGATGTCTAGTTTTAACTCATCAGATGGGTCTCCGATGATCAGATCAGTTGGATGACTGGTTATCCAGGTCCTTCTTTTCGGATTTGCATCAGTTTGGAGAACATCATCCTCTTCTTATAGTAATTCATCACTAGAGAATGGGAGTGGTGCAGAAATAGGATCCACTTGACATGGACAAGTCTCAGCTGATGTTGGACTCATCATATGCTGATGTCTGCCCATAGGAACATCAGGTGGTCCCCCTGAACAAGATGGTTCAGTTGTTACTGTCTCACCTGTACCAGCTTCTTCATTGACAGTTGTACGTACCTTAGGGTCTGA
Organism: Stenogyne calaminthoides; assembly: GCA_037126765.1. Classification (NCBI taxonomy): domain Eukaryota; kingdom Viridiplantae; phylum Streptophyta; class Magnoliopsida; order Lamiales; family Lamiaceae; genus Stenogyne; species Stenogyne calaminthoides. The sequence goes on from JBBCBC010000012.1 coordinate 17,198,962, forward strand.
ATGACCTGGTGAATCAAATAGATCAAGTTTTGGAACATACACTGTTACATGATCTGATCCTTTTTCCTTGATACTTAAGTTATCCATTTTCTATGTATCAGGTACTGGTTTATCTGGTACTGCTTTTTCTGAGGCAGATTTCTCTTGTTCAGAAGATGTCTCATCAAAGACCACATGAGGTGTTTCTTCCACAACTAGGGTTCGCCTGTTTAACATCCTGAAAACCTTGCTGGTTGAGGAATATCCTAAGAATATACCCTCATCTGACTTAGCTTCAAAGGTTTTCAACTGACTCTTCCCATTATTGTGTATGAAACATTTGCACCTAAAAACATGGAAGTAAGAAACACGAGGTTTTCTGCCCTTCCACAATTCATAGGGTGTTTTAAAGTGAATCTTAATCAGAGAACATTTGTTCTGAGCATGGCATGCAGTGTTGATAACTTTTACCCAGAAACAGTTTGGAGTTGCATGTTCAGCTAACATAGTTCGAGTAGCTTCTTTGAGTGTTCTGTTTCTCCGTTCTGCTACTCCATTCTGTTGTGGTGTCCTTGCAACTGATGTTTCATGATGTATTCCAAACTTAGTGCAAAAGACAGTAATAAAGGAGTTCAGAAATTATGTACCTTTATCGGATCTGGTTTTTACAATACTGACACCCTTCTCATTTTGTAGTTTCTTGAGCAGCTCGGGTATCTTTGTTGTAGTCTCATTCTTCTTATACAAGAATACATCCCAAGTAAACTTAGAATAATCATCCACGATCACCAGAGTGTATTTGCGTCCGCTGAGACTGAGTGGGGTAACTAGTCCAAATAAATCCATATGGAGCAGTTGTAATACTCTGCTGGATGTTGGTCCTGGGATTCCCTTGAATGAGGCTTTTACCTGTTTTCCTTTCTGACATGCGACACATGTCTGATCCTTAGAGAATACCTCATTCGGGAGACCCTCAACCAAAGAAATCCTTGATATCTTGTTAAGAGTTTTAATGTTCAGATGGTTCATTCTCTTGTGCCAGAGCCAACTGCTGCTTTTGGAACTCTTAACAATCAGGCATGCATTTCTTGGGCAACTGTTCCAATCTGCAGTATAAATCATTCCTTTCCTCGAACCAGTTAACAAAGTCTGTTGAGTAGCTCGATTCTTGATAGTGCACTGATCAGTCGAGAACTCAACACTGAATCTGTTGTCGCAGAATTGTGAAACCGATAACAGGTTGTGCTTCAAACCATCAACATACGAGACTCCTGTAACCTGTACATCATCATTCTCTAAGGTTCTGAATCCTCTGGTAAAACCAAAGTTATCATCACCAAAGAGTACATGTGGCCCTTCTTGTTCTGTGTATGAACTAAGGAGATGTTTGTTTCCAGTCATGTGCCTTGAGCATCCACTATCGATGTACCAGATAGTTGCTTGTACACCTCCTTTATTTGCCAAACCCACGCAAACCTGCAATCAGATTAGGCTTTAGGTACCCCAGTAGAATCGGGTCCTGGGGGGTAGAAGTACCTTTCGGGATCCAAACATATCTGGCACCTTTGTTGAAAACATAGGGCTTGATTTGTCTCCCATAAACATCTACATAATCATACGTCTCTTCATATGCAGTTTGGTCAGTATGATTATTAGTGTGAGCCTTGGATGAATCAGAAGACATGGGAATTTTCATTGATACTTATCTTCTTTTAATCCAGTGGGGCTGAGGTGCAACATCCCTAGGTTTCTGATTGTAAGGGTAGGTATGACTGCTACCATTAAAAGATTCATATCTTTTTGGCATAGATGGTCTGAGCAGTTTACCCTTAGCTTGCTTGTTAGGCAGCTTGGCCTGATTAGGTTTCAGATCAGATTTTCCCTTGAGAGGTAGTCTTTTCTGATTCCCAATTTGCTGATCATGTTGAGGTCTCTTCAGAAGAACTGGATTCTTCTGTTGATTCCTCGTTTGTTGCTTGATCAGTTGGGGTCCATTTTTGTTCCCTTTCTGATCAGACACTTGCCTTGCCTGGTCAGCTGATCCTTTTCCCTTATCTCATACAGATTTTGCTTTTCGTGTATCTTGATCAGAAACTCATTTGATTACACTTTTCTAAAGTGAACCAGACAGGGCTTTTGAGGATGCAGAAGGGTGTTCATACCTAATTCCCTTCTTATTAGTTGACGTATGAAAATAGTTGTTCAGATCTTGAACAGTCTTGGAAGATTTCGTGAAAACCTCTATTTTCTTAGGCAAACTATCCTCAGTTGATTTTAGACTCTCATGCAGTCGGAAGAGTTCATCAAACTTAGCTTGGAGGATTTTGAGATCATCAGCTTGTTGTTTGTTAATGACTAGTTGTTCCTTAATCAGTTTATCCTGATCAGAAGAGCTGACTTTCAGAAGCTCCAGTTGTGCAGTCATTTTCTGAACAGTCTCAACTGATTTCAGTTCAGTAGCTTTTCTTGCAGCATTTTCTTTAACAAGCTGAATGTTCTCTATCCTTAAGCTTGTCGTTCTCAGCTTCCACTATAGTATAAGTTTCTACTGCATTGGAGAGATCATCAAGCAATTGCTCCTTTGTAGAAGCTGCGGTCAATCTCTCCGGCCCGGTGTGTGCTTTCGGCCACGGTGGTGTGGAAACAAAAACACAGATGGTTTAGAAGATACCTCAGATTAATCTTCTTCCTTGGCCATGAGACAGATGTCATCATCAGATTAGAACATCAGATCATCAAAGTCGTTGAAGTCATCAGCATTTCTCATCAGGCAGAAGTCTTCCACAGATGAGTAACCAGAATCTTCTGATGGCAGATAAGAGTCGTCTATTCCAGTAGTGTCAGCAACCATAACTTTTGTTGGTCCCGGTGCTAATGAGTCTCACACGTGTATGGGGGGGAATACACGTGTTCAGTGATTTTTAAAACTTTTCTTTCACTGAGGTCAGATGGGTCAGGTTGTCCTGATAATTTGGCCATGAGAAGCACAGATTGCCCCGAGTCAAAGTCTACTGGGACAATGATCCTGAGCTGCTTTCAGAAGATTCAGATTAGCCCAACTGAGCCTGAGTTTATCAGAGATTCTGAGGCACATGGATCAGATAATTATCTTACTGAACCCTCAATGGAGTTAGTTCAGTTTGGTAACTATCTGTTCTAGCTACTCAAGTGTGCGGAATGGTTGGCCCTATGTTTATACTCGTTTAGCTTTGCTGAAAATCTTCCCTTTAATAAAATAGTGATTAAGGCTGTGATTAATTTGATGCAAGTTCAGTGGATTGGTTCCAACTGAATATCAGTGAATTATGCTTTCAGTGAAAAACATGCAACAGATAGTAATGCAGTACAGAAAGCAAAACAACAAAACAATTATAGTGGTTCAGAGACTCAAGCTCCTACGTCCACTCTCTCTGACCTTCAGAGAAATTCCTTAACCACTTCCTAAAGCTTTCTGGCTAACTCACTGTAGCTTACTCACTTTTCTACCTTGAGTTTTCTAGCTGACTCACTGCAGCTTACTAACTCAAACACACACAAGTGTTAAAACTACCACAAGTAGCTTAGTAACTTCTTCTCTAGAGTTTTCTGGCTAACTCATTGTAGCTTACTAACTCTTTACAACTCCAACTCACCAACAAAACACACACAAACTACCTTAACAAGGGGTTTGAATGAGCTCTTGAGTTGCTTTGAAATTTCCCGTGACCTCTCAATGTAAAGGGTCACTAGTATTTATAAGCAACTTCACCAAGGTCACTCTTGAAAAAACTATCCGTTGGAGGAGATAGCTTCATGAGTTTCCTCTTATGGTGTTTGATGAACGGCTATATTTAGGGTTTGAATACTTCCTTGCATGTTTTAGGAAATATGCATTCATGTAGCCAATCACCAATTTTTGCGATGCGGAACATAACTACTAATGACATGATTGAGAGTCCTCGTCTTTTCGATGTCGATAAAAAGCTGATGTTGTCTTCCTCTGATTGGTTCTTGTCTTCAGTAAATGTAGACAAACATAACAGCTCCTTTTGGTCAATCTCTCTGAATGAGATAACCTTAAACAACACTTAGACTTAGTTCCTTTTGTCTGCATATGAATGTCTTGGGCAATATCTATTTTTATGAATGTTCGCATTTTTCTCAGTTTTGTAGTCTTCAGATAGATATTATTCAGTGCCTCTGAACATTCAGGTTATACTGAGTATTTAGTATCTTACCGCGTCTTGATAACTCTCATCGATTCTTGATATCTTCCGAGTCTTGATATCTTCCGAGTCTTGATGTCTTGATGACATCTTGAGTTTTTTTTGACATCTTGAGTCTTGATGTCTTCAATAACATACTAATTCTTGATGTCTTGTGTCTTGATGACATCTCTTGAGTCTTGATATTTTCGATGACATCTTGAGTCTTTAGTGACCGGTGACATCTTGAGTCTTGATTTCTTGATAGCTTACGAGTCTTGATTTCTTGATTTACTTCTTGAGTCTTGATTTCTTGATTTACTTCTTGAGTCTTGATTTCTTGATTACTTCTTGAGTCTTGGTTTCTTGACAACTTCTTTGAGTCTTGATTTTTTGAAACTTCTTGAGTCTTGATTTTCTTGAGAATCTAACTTTGATCTATATCTGGCGACTATACATACATGGTGCAAATAACTTCTGAACACTCTATCTTTTGAATCACTTCGATCTATCAAGATTAATCTGAACATGTAATACTCAGGGGTTTTGAGATCTAATCAAATCTTCTTTATTAAATTCATCTCCCAACAATTTCCCCCTTTTTGATGATGCCAAAACCATCTTGTTACAAAAACCTAACCTATACTCAGGTTTCAGTTTGTCTATTACAATCCAAAATGGCAATTTTTTCAACAATTTCAAAACATAAGACATATCAAACATAAAAGACATGTAAAAAGATAATGAGATATTATCTTTGAGCATAAAGATAAAATTTTCATTGATGTAAGATAAGTGTTACAGATTACAATGAAAATCAAAATCAAAAACAGAAGTACAGAATCTTCAATCTTCATCAACTTCATCCTCTGGCACTTCCAGGTTGAACATCTCATAGTATCTCTTCTTCAGTTCATCCCTTGCTTTGATGATATCAGGGTTGTTTCCTGTTAGGCCTAGCTGGATGGCATATTGAGCTATCTTCTGAGAAATGGCTGTTTCATTCACATAGCCATTCTCAAGTCTTGGAGCTGGGTAAGTATGGACCAGGGGCTTGAATCTGCGTATTTCCTTCATCTGCCAAGTTGATCCAACTTTGCAGGTACTTAGGATAGAATGTCAGTAGGTATTCAATGAAAGCTTCATTCATATCCGAGTTGCTCCCCCTCCATTCCCTCAGAATCTCATAATAGAACCAGAAGGTTCTCTTGATTTCCTCCCACTCATCATTGAACGGAATAGGCATCCATTTGTCAATGTGCGGTCATTTCTGAGTTTTCTCTGTACCCCTCCTTTTGCTCAAAAACTTCTTGATTCACCTGGATCCAACATACCTAATTCAACTGATAGTTCCTGAAATCTTGATTCAGCCAAAGGTTTAGTCAAGATATCAGCTCTCTGTTTATCAGTATGAATTTTCTCCATTCTGATGTCTTTCTTTTCAACATGATCTCTGATGAAGTGATGTCTGATATCAACATGCTTACATCTGGTGTGCAATACTATATTTTGTGTAATAGCAATTGCTCTATTAATATCACAAAATATAGGTACTTCATTGGCTATAATCTTATAATCCCTCAATTGTTATGCGAGCGAAAGAATGCATGCTGCTTGACTTCCTGCGACCATGTATTCACCCGTGAGTAATCTTGGTTGCTCTTGAGGTTTGTTTCATTGAAAACCATGATATCAATTTACTTCCAAGAAATTGACAAGTTCCTATGGTAGACTTCCTGTCAATTCTACATCCTCCATAATCAGCATCTGAATAACCAGTTAATTCAAGGTTATCATCATCTAGATACCATAATCCTCTATTCAAAGTGCCTTTAAGATATTTCAGAATCTTTTTGGCAGCCTCCATGTGACTAGCCTTAGGATTAGCTTGGTATCTTACACATATCCCAACAGCAAATGTAATATCAGGCCTACTTGCTGTGAGATATAGCAGTGATCCAATGATCCCTCTATAATCAGTGTGATTTACTGATTTGCCTTCAGGATCAGGATCCATCTTGTAGTTAGTATTCATAGGAATTCTAACTACATTGCAATTTTGTACACCATACTTTGCAATCAGATCTCTGGTGTATTTTGCTTGATTGATGAAAATTCCTTCCTTAGTTTGTTTCACCTGAAGTCCAAGAAAGAAAATCATCTCCCCCATCATTGACATCTCAAACTTTCCTTTTATCAGGGTAGAAAACTTTTCACACATCTGATGATTTGGAGATCCAAATATGATGTCATCTGCATAAATCTGAACAAGTAAGATGTCTTTCCCATCTTCTATCCTGAACAGAGTCCTGTCAACAGTTCCTTTGATAAAACCATGGTCGATGAAGAAACCGAAAAGGGTATCATACCATGATCGGGGTGCTTGCTTAAGACCATACAAGGCTTTCTGAGCACAGTAAACTTGGTCATTCTCGTGCGAAACCGGAGGTTGTTCCACATAAACCTCTTCCTTAAGCACACCATTCGTAAATGCACTTTTCACATCCATCGATAGATTGAGAATTTCATGTGGGCAACATATGCAAGAAACAATCGATGGCTTCTAGTCTTTGCAACAAAAGCAAAGGTTTCATCATAATCCAAGTATTCTTCTTGGGAATAACCTTGTCTTGTGCAACTAACAAATTGCCTTGTTTCTCACAATGTTGTTATTTTCATCTATCTTATTCTTGAACACCCACTTAGTTCCAATCACATTGTGCCTCTTAGGTCTATCCACTAGCTCCCAAACTTCATTCCTTGAGAACCCATTCACTCTTCTTGCATAGCGAAGAGAGCTTCTTCAATCTCAATGGGTTCTTTTTCGAGATAGGAAGCGGCCAAACAAAGCACTTTCTCCATGGAACCTTCTTGTTTTGACACCATCGATAGATCACCCACAATCGACTTTTAGGATGACTATCCAACCATTTTCTCTGGATGTTCCCCCTTCAAGAGTATCCTCAACATCGAAATGTTAGGTGCGGTAGTTCATTAAATTCAGGAACAACGAAAAAGGAGAAAGAGAATCATCTTCCTCGTGGAAATCCCATTCGAACATTGTCGAGACATTTGTTCCCCTTTGGTTGATAGATTCGAGTTTGCCTCGATTGTGACCACATCTTCATCGGCATTACATACCCGAGTCCGAGCAGTGTATGTTGATTGGTCGACTTCGGTGTGTTGGCTTTCCTTCATGGAGAATTTCCATCCTGAGTCTCACCATCCTGAGTTTTTCCATCCTGAACTTCTTTGTCTGAGTCTGATTCACTCCATTCATAGAAAGTGGCTGACTTCTTCTTTTCAGGTTCATAGGATGTTTTATCATTCTTTTTCAGGCTAAGTCTGGTGATTTTCTTGATCAGTTCTCCTGAGTCATGTTCCTGTTTTTTCTGAACACAAGTAGATTCATCAAAAACAACATGAGATGTTTCTTCCACAATAAGAGTCCTACAGTTGTAAACACTGAAGGCTTTACTGACTTCATAATATCCTAAGAATATCCCTTCATCAGCTTTTCTATCAAAAGTTTTCAACTGATCTTTACCATTATTGTGTATGAAACACTTGCAACCAAACACACGAAAGAAATAAACAAGAGGCTTCCTTTCATTCCACAGCTCGTATGGAGTTTTTTCTTGGTTCTTGGTCAGCATGGATCTGTTTACGAGAGTAGCATCACGGTGTTGATAACCGCACCAAAATATCCTAGGAATATAAGCTTGAAAGAATCATTGTCCTTGTAAAAACTTTTCGAGTCCTATTTCTTCTTTCAGCAACACCATTCTGTTTTGGGGTCCTTGCAGATGATGTTTCATAAGTTATTCCATTTACTGCACAATAATCAGATATGATAGGATTGATAAACTCAGTTCCTTTATCTGATCTGATTTTGACCATACTCAGATTCTTTTTCGATCTGAGCCTTTTCGGAGTTTAAAGCAGGTTTTGTCCGAGTCTCTTTTTCTTCGAGTAAGAATATGACCCATGTGTATCTAGAGTAGTCATCAACTACCACAAGTGTGTATTTTACGCCATTAGTGCTCACAGTGTTCTTGGACCAAAGAGATCCATATGTAACAAATGTAGTATTCTATCGGTAAGAAACATCCACTTTGCTTTTGAAAAGATGCTCGATTTGTTTTCCTTTCGACAAGCATCACATACATGTTCTTTCTTGAACACTTCATTGGGTAACCCCTCACAAGTGCTAATCTTGCAAGTTTGTTCGGGGTTTTTGAAGTTTAAGTGATTCATTCTTTTTTTGTGCCACAACCAACCCCGGGTATCGATTGGAACTTTTTACAACCAACCATGTATCTTTAGGAGTTGAACTCCAATCAGCAAGATACACATTTCCTTTTCTAGTACCAATCAGTAAAATTTTCTGTGAAGTATTGTCTTTCACATAACATAAGTTCTTTGAGAACTAAACACTGAATCCTTTGTCACAGAATTGATTGATAGAAAGCAAGTTATGCTTTAGACCAGACACATATGAAACACCATGGATATGAACAGAGTCAATTTCAAGATTTCCATATCCTTCAGTTTGTCCTTTGAAATTGTCTCCAAATGTGATCTGAGGGCCTTTTTGCTCAACATAGTCAGTGATTAGTTGCTTATATCCTGTCATATGTCTTGAACATCCACTATCCAGATACCATACAGTAGGAGCCAATGCATTTCCACTCATCAGTGCTATGTTGTTTTCATTATTTCGGTCTTTCTTTTTTCTTTCACGAAAAAATAGATCAGTTCTTAGGTACCCATTTGGTGTAGGGTCCTACAAGGTTAGTTGTGCCTTTTGGAACCCAAATCTGCCTAACAACTCTAATTACTTTAGAGTGGCTGATTTGTCTCCCATAAACATCTACATACACATTCACCACCGTAGGTGCCTTGGCAATATCCTGTGTATGAGTGCCAGCCTTAGCATGAACATGAGCCTTAGAGTTCTTCTTGGGTTCAGGCCTTTTGTTCAAGTGCCTTAGCTTTTGTGCAGCTGGTCTCTGTCTCTGCTGACTTGGGTTCAGGAAACCTTTACCCTTAGGCAAGTGGGGTTTAGGTTGCCTGTACTGAAATTGGGGTCTATCAGTAATTTGAGGACTTGGTCTTTTCGATCGAGAATATCTCTGTTTGAGTGTTTCTCTTCCGAAAATTCCTCGATGGTTGATCTGAGATCTCTTTAGGTTGGTATTCTTAGCTTTGAGGCTTTGAAATCTTGGCTTTGAAGATTTCCCTCTTGAGTGTTCGGTTTTCTAGCCTTTTCACGAGGTCAGGCTTTCTTCCCGAACCTTCGGTTTTTCTGGAAACCATAGGTCCTTTACCCTTGTCTAAAACTCTGGGCAGTTCTTCAGTAAGAAGATTAGATGCCACTTGTTTAACAAAGAACGGTCTTGGTGTTACTAGAAGCGGCATTCAAAGACCTTGTGAGGTTCCCCATGGAATGTATCCCAATCCAGCTTTTATAGTTGCAGGTCTTTGATAACTCTGAATTTCATCTATCAGTTTAGATGCAGAATTCAATAGAGCTAACTTTCTCTGCGCACTATCCTCACATTTCTTTAGAGTTTCATGCTTCTCAAAGAGGTCATTGAACTCAGTTCTGATAAGCTGAATCTCTTTAGTGGATTTCTCTAATTTTCCATTCAGGATCTCTATCACCTTCTCTTTTTCTGAGAGTTGTACTTTCAGAACATCCAGTTCATCAGTAGTTCCCATCAATTGAGAAGTGATCTCAAAGATTTTTAGAGTCTTTTCACTTGATTCCCAAGATCGGTTCCTTGTTACGCTCTTGAGTTTCAATGGAGCGCTTCTTGTAACACGTAATAGTCCTTCATAAGATTCTCAAATAAATCCATCAGGTCAAAGTTACTGTTTACAGTTGAACTTGAGAACTCACGTGCTTGTGTAGGAGCAACAACAGAGATAGAAGAATTTACCTCTTCCACAGCCATAAGACATATATCATCACTGTCACTATCTGAGAAAATCTCATCTGAGGAACTGGAACCATCTTCAGAATGTTCTTCTTCCTCAACAATCATAGCTTTCTTGCTGGAGATCTTCTTGTCTCTCTTGGATTGTCTTTCCTTTCTTTCTTTAGCACTCAGCTCAGGACAGTCATATTGAAAGTGACATTTCTTCTGACAGTTGTAACATTTGTTGGTATCATCATCCTGATTACTTTCCTCCTTGGTTTTGGAGTTCTTCTTCTTGGATGAGGATCCTTCAGCTTTCTGGTCCTTTCTTTTCTCAGTGTATCTGTCCTCGACCGAGTCTCTCTTGTACCAATAGCTTCCCTTGTAATATTTCTTATATTTCCCATATACGCTATTGAGTCTTTCAAACCTCCTTGCCATCGATCTTAGCTTATCCTCCCCGCTTTCCCGATTTTTGGCAAGTGAGTTCTCGAACTCTCTAGTCTTCTGATTTATCTTTGGCTTTGAAAGCCACATTCTTGCTAGATGAAGAATCATCTTTCTTTGTCCGATTTCTTAGTTTTCTTGTCAATCACAAACTCATAAGCTTTCGATTCGGAGAAAAACTTGTTGATATGGCATGGAATCAATATTTTTGGTGTCTTCAATCACCACAACATGTATATCCCATTTAAGTAGATAATCCTCTAAGAATTTTTCAGGTGCCACTTCTCTCTGGGGTATCTTTTCCCAAGAGCACTCGGTTCATTCATGATGCTAGTGAATCGACCTCAAGTTTGTCAATGGATTCACTATCTTCCATTTCAAAAAGCTATCAAACTTTCCAATAGCAAATGAAAAAGTTTGTTTTCCTTAATATGATCGTGCCTTGACACATAACGGCAAAGTGTGTCCCATATTTCTTTTGCGGTTTCACGGTGAAAATCATCCCCATAACACCATCATCAATAGTGTTATACAAAGTATCTTTAGCAATGTAGTCAAGATTGACTAACTTTCTCATCGAGAGTAAGTTGATCATCGGACTTTGGAAATTCATCTCGGGATCATTCCTCTCGATGATCGGCGATTAAGGATTCACAACATAGAATTTGAATGGTCCTTCGAAACCACTCTCCACATTCTTTCATGTTTTGAATACGATGATGAGCTGCATTCTCAATCTCCATAGATCATAGCTCTCAACAGAGAACATAGGAAGTTTCTTAGAAGGCATGATGACTGAGCCTTGTAAGATATCAGCAAACAGATCTATTCAGTAGACCACCAAAGTCTTTCAGCAAATTAGACTATGGCTACCAAAGCAAGTAGTCAAATTGAACCACTACTCTGATACCACTTGTTGGTCCCGGTGCTAACGAGTCTCACACGTGTATGGGGGTGGGGAATACACGTGTTCAGTGATTTTTAAAACTTTTCTTTCACTGAGGTCAGATGGGTCAGGTTGTCTTGATGATTTGTTCCTGAGAAGCACAGATTGCCCTGAGTCAAAGTCTACTGAGACAATGATCCTGAGCTGCTTTCAGAAGCTTCAGATTAGCCCAACTGAGCCTGAGTTTATCAGAGATCCTGAGGCACTTGGATCAGATAATTATCTTACTGAACCCTCAGTAGAGTTAGTTCAGTTTGGTAACTATCTGTTATAGCTACTCAAGTGTGCGAAATGGTTGGCCCTATGTTTATACTCGTTTTAGCTTTGCTGAAAATCTTTCCCTTAATAAAACAGTGATTAATTTGATGCAAGTTCAGTGGATTGGTTCCAACTGAATATCAGTGAATTATGCTTTCAGTGAAAAACATGCAACAGATAGTAATGCAGTACAGAAAGCAAAACAACACAGCAATTATAGTGGTTCAGAGACTCAAGCTCCTACGTCCACTCTCTCTGACCTTCAGAGAAATTCCTTAACCACTTCCTAAAGCTTTCTGGCTAACTCACTGTAGCTTACTCACTTTTCTACCTTGAGTTTTCTGGCTGACTCACTGCAGCTTACTAACTCAAACACACACAAGTGTTCAGACTACCACAAGTAGCTTAGTAACTTCTTCTCTAGAGTTTTCTGGCTAACTCACTGTAGCTTAAGAACCGATGATACTCAAAGCCAGTGGTCTGTAGAACCACTGCTCTGATACCACTTGTAGGTCCCAAACGGGTTTCGTGAGGGCAGAAGTCTAGAGGGGAGGGTTGAATAGACTTCTGAAAACTTTTTCATGCAGATCCGGTGTGATTGCAGTTTGCCTGATCAGAGTGCAAGTGAATTAGTTTGGACTGATGTTCAATCTTACTGAGTATCCGAGGGCAGATCAGTTTGATATCTGTCAGTTTAACTGATAGTGCGGAAGCTAGTTTGTACTCGTGTAAAAAACCAGTTTAATCAAATCAGATTCTCAAGTCAGTTTTCAATCGGCTGACTAAGGTGTCAACCTGATCAGATCAGTTGCTTGGTGCAGACTGATATTAACTCAGAATATGTATGCAATTTTAAGCTCAGTTGTGTGTAGTAGTGTAAAGTAATAAAGAGCAAGTAAATGCACACAAGATTTTTATAGTGGTTCAGACAATCGGTCCTACGTCCACTCTTCCCTTATCACAAGGGGCACCAACTAAACCAACTTAACCGACTGGACTTAGTTTAATGTTTTAGTCCAACACCCAACAAATGTTTATCGAGTTCACACTCAACCGATCCCAGAAATCAGAACTAGAATCCCTAGTCTGAAATCTTGCAAAAACAAACTTAACCTAACTTTTGAGTTTGGGTAAAGATTTGTTGTGGTTCCAACTGGAAATCTATCCTAGTGTTTATATAGCCAAATGCTAGAGGATAAGATTTCTATGCTAAGAACAATGGGATGAACACTTTAAGAATAATCTTCAAATTCGGTGTTCTTCGAGCAAAAATTCTGCTGTAGCGTTTGCTTCTTGATAATTTGCGTTAATATTGTTTTTCCGCTTTGCTCGGTTCTCTTCTTCAATTTGAAGAGCAATCCCATTTTATAGACCACGAAATCAAAGAGCCGTTGGAGAGCAATTTGAATTTCGGGTTATATTTGGTAGGTTTGTAGGATTTGATGTGACGTGCTCTGAATATCGGCCTGGCCGAAGGCATGATTAGCATCATTTGTGTCCGCAGCATCGAATCCCGCATTGTCAGCTTTTTTTGTGCACGTGTCACTCTTTCATTAGCTTCACGAGTACGGCACTTCAGTATTTGTCCATTTGATGATTGATATTCCTTTTGTAGAATATTTGTATTGTCTGGTGTACCATTTTGGTTGACGCCAAGTGTGAGCTGACCTGATCAGATAACTGATCGGTCTACCTGATAGAGTCTTCTGATGCAGATTGTCTTAGCACAATTTGCAGACTGGGCTGATGTAGGTCTTCTGGTCTTCTGGTAGTCTTCTGATCTTTAGTTTACTCTGACTCTCAGTGTCTTCAGTCATACTGAATCTTCAGGTTTCTTACTGAGTCTTCAGGTTTCTCTGAGTCTTCAGGCTTATCTGAGTCTTCAGGTTTAACTGAGTCTTCAGGTCTATCTGAGTCTTCAGGTTTATCTGAGTCTCAGTGTCTTCTGTTTTCACCTGATCATCTGACTTCTTGTCTTCTGACTTGTCTTAGTCTTTTGATCATCTGACCTTATCTGGTCATCTGATAATTTGACTCGACCTAGCATATTGAGTTCCCCCTCAATATGTGACCTATCTTTTACATCAGCTATCTATACATTTCAGCTGGTCATCTTAATCTGATTCTAAGTCATCAGTCAGCTAACAGATCTGACTGGTCCTATTACAACCTGTTTTGGAACTTCCATCAAAACTAAATACAAATTTCCCAACACCACGGAGTATCAAATTAGAAAAAAAAAACCTAGGAAACTAAACTTAATGAACATTTGCCCCCAACATATGTTTTTGGCCACCCTCCCTAACCCCACTCCCATTTCAGTTGCACCTCCATCTTTCATTCATATTCCCTCGCACCAACACTTGAATCAATTTTGAAATGTGAATTGGGTCACCGCACACGCCACTCCACACTCAAATCTCTTACTGGGTGCTCGTTTTTTTGTAACGGAGCATGGTATATATAGCGAGCTTGATTTTTTTTTATTTGCAGAATAGTTTGATTTAGTGTAATTGGAGCAACACATATTCTGGTGTGTTGGTCCCGGTGAAAAACCCATGAAATGCGGAAAAATCATGTAATGCATATAAAACAGGGGTGAAGGAATGGTGATTCTAAATTTTTGCTTTTAAATTTATGTGATGTGTTTTGCTTATAATTGAATGCATATGACAAGTAAGAACATGAAAGCAATAAAGAACACATCAAAGTATAGTGGTTCGGAGACTCAAGCTCCTACATCCACTCTCCCTTATCCTAGAGAAATTCCTTCAAACGAGACTTATCTCCCTCCACGGGATTGCCTACAGATATTTAACGAGATCTCACACAAACTGGACTTATCACCCTCTCGGGCTCACCTCGGGACTTATCACCCTCCATGGGATTGCATACAAGCTTTCTGACTGTCTAAAACAGTTTACTCACTTCTTCTCTAGCGTTTTCTGGCTGACTCAACTGCAGCTTACTAACTCTTTGCAACTCCAACAATCGCACACAAACTACCTAACAATAGGGTGTGGGTTTGGTTGGTGTCTCCAACTAGGTTGAGATTTTCCCTTACCATGGTTTAACCTTTATGCTAAGGTTGGGAAAATCTCTCTAAGCTTAGGATATATCATTGGTTGCTTAGATTGGGTTTAGAACCCTCATGGATGTATTTGTATATCTACAGACTTGTGTTCTATGGTGGGAATGCTTGAGTATATGGCTCTTGGCTCTGTAGCATCTTTTTTCCAAATTTCCACGCTTAATTTGATGGAAGATATTGTATTTTAAAGTATGGATTTGAATGTTACCGTTAGAGAGATTAACATTCAAATCCATACTATTCTGTAAGTTCTGCAGCTTTTTCAGGCTGGTTGTCTTCCTCTCATTGGTCCACATCAGCTGAATCTAACTGCTATATTCTTCAGGATCTTCTGAGTCTCCAGGGTTCTCTGAGTCTCAGGATTCTTCTGAGTCTTCAGGATTCTCTGAGTCTTCAGGATTCTTCTGAGTATTCAGGATTCTTGATTCAAATAGGAACTTCTCTTCTCTTGGCGGACCTTATGCGTCGGGATATCTTGACACTTTCGAGGCTAAGCGAGTTCGATTCTTCGACTTTCACATCGACCCTCGATTCACTAGCTTTTCATCTTGGCCATCATCGATGGCGTTGATTCTCGATGAACATGACTTGGATGACTTCTCTTGATTTCTTCTCTTTGATCGATCGGCTCACGGATCGGTCGATATATCATCAGCGTCGGCATATCGGTTTAGTTGCATCGACGTCATCTTATCTAATCTCGATCACGTCTGATCTCGATCGATCTCGGTTTCCTCTTACGATATCTGACCTCTTCTTGATCTGCACCCTTCTCTTACGATCTGGTCATCGATCGAGTCATTCGATCTTGATCTCGGGTCCATCGATCGGGTAACCGATTCTTCCGATCGGTGGCTTAGCTTTTCTTTTCTTGATTTTGCTCATTTCATCGATTAACTCCGGGAACTCATCTTACTCATCGATCTCGTCGGTCTAAATCTGCGACCTCGTCGATCTCGATCATCTACTTCTAATTTCGTGAGTTCCCCCTCAACTTGTTCTCTCGTTCCCCCTCAACTTGTTATCTGTAAGTTAGCTTGAATAACACAAGTTGATAATGTTTTGGCATAATTCATCAAAACTAAAATATCCCAACAATTTCCCCATTTTTGATAATGACGCCAAAACATTAAAATATATGCATTTTTAAAGAAACGGGTTTTTGTTTAAAAAGATCAGTTCAGGTGATCACATTAAAAGTGATCTTTTGAACTCCTGCTCTGATACCACTTGTTCGACCCGGTGAAAAACCCATGAAATGCGGAAAAATCATGTAATGCATATAAACAGGGGTGAAGGAATGGTGATTCTAAATTTTTGCTTTTAAATTTATGTGATGTGTTTTGCTTATAATTGAATGCACATGACAAGTAAGAACATAAAGCAATAAAGAACACATCAAAGTATAGTGGTTCGGAGACTCAAGCTCCTACATCCACTCTCCCTTATCCTAGGGAAATTCCTTCAAACGGGACGTATCTCCCTCCACGGGATTGCCTACAGATATTTAATGAGCTCTCACTCAAACTGGACTTATCACTCTCCATGGGATTGCCTACAAGCTTTCTGACTGTCTAAAACAATTTACTCACTTCTTCTCTAGAGCTTTCTAGGTGACTCAACTGCAGCTTACTAACTCTTTTCAACTCTAACAATCACACACAAACTAACTAAAAATAGGGTTTGGGTTTGGTTGGTGTCTCCAACTAGGTTGAGATTTTCCCTTATCATGGTTTAGCCTTTATGCTAAGGTTGGGAAAATCTCTCTAAGCTTAGGATATATCATTGGTTGCTTAGATTGAGTTTAGAACACTCATGGATGTATTTTTATATCTACAGAATTGTGTTCTATGGTGGGAATGCTTGAGTATATGGCTCTTGGCTCTGTAGCATCTTTTTCCACATTCTCCACGCTTAATTTAATGGAAGATATTGTATTTATAGTGTGGATTTGAATGTTACCGTTAGAGAGATTCACATTCAAATCCATACTATTCTGTAAGTTCTGCAGCTTTTTCAGGCTAGTTGTCTTCCTCTCATTGGTCCACGTCAGTTGAATCTAACGGCTATATTCTTCAGGATCTTCTCAGTCTCGAGGGTTCTCTGAGTCTCAGGATACTTCTGACTCTCAGGATTCTTCTGAGTCTTCAGGATTCTCTGAGTCTTCAGGATTCTTCTGAGTATTCAGGATTCTTGATTCAACAGACTTCTCTTCTCTTCAGCGGACCTTATACGTCGGTATCTTGACACTCGGGCTAACGAGTTCGATTCTTCGACTTCAGACATCCCGACCCTCGTCGCTGCTTTTCGAGCTAAGCGATCATCGATAGCTTTACGATTCTCGATGAACATGACTTGGATGACTTGTCTTACGATGACTTCTCTTCGATTTCTTCTCGCCCGATCGATCGGCTCACGATCGGATCGATCCTATAATCAGTCGGATATCAGTTTAGTTGCATCAGGTCATCTTTTCTAATCTCGATCACGTCTGATCTCGATCAGTCTCATCTGCTCCTCTTCTGATCAGCAATCTCTTCTTCTGATCTGCACCCTTCTCTTCTGATCTGGTCATCTGATCAAGTCACTTATGATCTTCTGATCTCAGGTCCATCTGATCAGGTAACTTCTGATTCTTCTGATCAACTGACTTAGCTTATCATTCCTTCTGATTTTGCTCAGCTCATCAGTTAACTCTGGAACTCATCTTACTCATCTGATCTCGATCAGTCTCGTCTACAGCCTCGTCGTATCTCGATCATCTACTTCTTATTTCGTGAGTTCCCCCTCAACTTGTTCTCTCATTCCCCCTCAACTTGTTATCTGTAAGTTAGCTTGAATAACACAAGTTGATAATGTTTTGGCATAATTCATCAAAACTAAAATATCCCAACAATTTCCCCATTTTTGATAATGACGCCAAAACATTAAAATATATGCATTTTTAAAGAAACGGGTTTTTGTTTAAAAAGATCAGTTCAGGTGATCACATTAAAAGTGATCTTTTGAACTCCTGCTCTGATACCACTTGTTCGACCCGGTGAAAAACCCATGAAATGCGGAAAAATCATGTAATGCATATAAACAGGGGTGAAGGAATGGTGATTCTAAATTTTTGCTTTTAAATTTATGTGATGTGTTTTGCTTATAATTGAATGCACATGACAAGTAAGAACATAAAGCAATAAAGAACACATCAAAGTATAGTGGTTCGGAGACTCAAGCTCCTACATCCACTCTCCCTTATCCTAGGGAAATTCCTTCAAACGGGACGTATCTCCCTCCACGGGATTGCCTACAGATATTTAATGAGCTCTCACTCAAACTGGACTTATCACCCTCCATGGGATTGCCTACAAGCTTTCTGACTGTCTAAAACAATTTACTCACTTCTTCTCTAGAGCTTTCTAGGTGACTCAACTGCAGCTTACTAACTCTTTTCAACTCTAACAATCACACACAAACTAACTAAAAATAGGGTTTGGGTTTGGTTGGTGTCTCCAACTAGGTTGAGATTTTCCCTTATCATGGTTTAGCCTTTATGCTAAGGTTGGGAAAATCTCTCTAAGCTTAGGATATATCATTGGTTGCTTAGATTGAGTTTAGAACACTCATGGATGTATTTTTATATCTACAGAATTGTGTTCTATGGTGGGAATGCTTGAGTATATGGCTCTTGGCTCTGTAGCATCTTTTTCCACATTCTCCACGCTTAATTTAATGGAAGATATTGTATTTATAGTGTGGATTTGAATGTTACCGTTAGAGAGATTCACATTCAAATCCATACTATTCTGTAAGTTCTGCAGCTTTTTCAGGCTAGTTGTCTTCCTCTCATTGGTCCACGTCAGTTGAATCTAACGGCTATATTCTTCAGGATCTTCTCAGTCTCCAGGGTTCTCTGAGTCTCAGGATACTTCTGACTCTCAGGATTCTTCTGAGTCTTCAGGATTCTCTGAGTCTTCAGGATTCTTCTGAGTATTCAGGATTCTTGATTCAACAGACTTCTCTTCTCTTCAGCGGACCTTGTCTGATCAGGTATACTGACACTCAGGCTAACTGAGTTCAGTTCTTCTGACTTCAGACATCCTGACCCTCAGGTCACTAGCACTCAGGCTAACTGATCATCAGTAGCGTTCTGATTCTCAGTGAACATGACTTCAGATGACTTGTCTTCTGATGACTTCTCTTCTGATTTCTTCTCGCCCGATCTGATCAGCTCACCTGATCAGATCAGTATATAATCAGGTCAGCATATCAGTTTAGTTGCATCAGGTCATCTTTTCTAATCTCGATCACGTCTGATCTCGATCAGTCTCATCTGCTCCTCTTCTGATCAACAATCTCTTCTTCTGATCTGCACCCTTCTCTTCTGATCTGGTCATCTGATCAAGTCACTTATGATCTTCTGATCTCAGGTCCATCTGATCAGGTAACTTCTGATTCTTCTGATCAGCTGGCTTAGCTTTTCTTTTCTTCTGATTTTGCTCAGCTCATCAGTTAACTCCGGAACTCATCTTACTCATCTGATCTCGATCAGTCTCGTCTGCAGCCTCGTCTGATCTCGATCATCTACTTCTAATTTCGTGAGTTCCCCCTCAACTTGTTCTCTCGTTCCCCCTCAACTTGTTATCTGTAAGTTAGCTTGAATAACACAAGTTGATAATGTTTTGGCATAATTCATCAAAACTAAAATATCCCAACATTGTGTAATTGGATGTTGAATTTTTTTTGTGTAATTAGACATTGGACAATTTGGATTTTTTTGCAGAATTAAGATTACTTTGTGAAGATGTCGTGGCGAAATGAACATGGGGTCGGGGATGGGGCAATGGTGGGATGGTGGGGCAGCACTGGAGTTGAAAATGAAGGAATTTTGGTGTAATTGAATTTTGATTTTTTTTTTTTGCAGAACTAATTTTTTTTCTCGAGGATGAATATTTTACTTTTTATTTTTTATTTTTCATTTTAATTATTTTATTTGTACATTTTTATTCTTTTAATTTCTATTTTATTTTATTTCCATTTTAAAAGTATTATTCTAATTTCTTATTATTATATTTGTTTTCCTTTTTTTTAAAATTTTTTAACTTTTAATAATTTAAAAAATATAACTTATATTTTTATATTTAAATGTATTTTAAATTTATTTATAGTATATATAATATTAATTTATTTTTTAATTTTTATTTATTATGTTAATAAGTACTCCCTCCGTCCCGCAATGACTTAAATACTAGAATTGGACCGCAAACCAAGGAAAGTAGGTTAAAGTGGGTTTGAGTGGAATAAAATAAGGGTGTTGTGAGTGTATTAATATTATATTTGTTTGCATTTTGGGAGTGATACTCAAATCAAGATCTTATTAAAAAAATAAAATTGTATTCCAAATTGAATTGGAATGGTCTTATAATGTAACTTGGGTGTCTCGAACGCAGGACCTTTCGGCCTAGGTATTGGGGCTCTAACCACTTGAGCTATACCACTTTGACCAAAAAAATTTATTTGAAATTTAATTAGAATTGTCTTATAATGTAACTTGGGTGTCTCGAACCCAGGACCATTCGGCCTAGGTAGTGGAGCTTCAACCACTTGAGCTATACTACTTTGACAAAATTTTATTCCAAATTTAATTGAAATAGTCTTATAATGTAACTTGGGTGTCTCGTACCCAGGACCTTTCGGCCTAGGTAGTGGGGCTCCAAACACTTGAGCTATACCACTTTGACTAAAATTTTATTCCAAATTTAATTGGAATGGTCTTATAATGTAACTTGGGTGTCTCGAACCCAGAATCTTTCGGCCTAGGTAGTGGGGCTCCAACCACTTGAGCTATACCACTTTGACTTTAAAATTTATTCCAAATTTAATTGGAATGGTCTTATAATGTAACTTGTGTGTCTCGAACCCAGGACCTTTCGGCCTAGGTAGTGGGGCTCCAACCACTTGAGCTATACCACTTTGACCAAAAAAATTATTCCAAATTTAATTGGAATGGTCTTATAATGTAACTTGGGTGTCTCGTACCCAGGACCTTTCGGCCTAGGTAGTGGGGCTCCAACCACTTGAGCTATACCACTTTGACTAAATTTATTCCAAATTTAATTGGAATGGTCTTATAATGTAACTTGGGTGTCTCGAACCCAGGACCTTTCGGCGTAGGTAGTGGGGCTCCAACCACTTGAGCTATACCACTTTGACTAAAATTTTATTCCAAATTTAATTGGAATATATCTATGAATGATGATTTCATTCTTGAGCTATTAATTCCACCATACCATCAGGCCCTAAGTTCTTTTGGAATTGATATAGCTCAAGTTCCAACTCTTATTAAGCCAGGATTTATTCAGTGGAAATAAACTTATGAGATAAAAAAGAGTGATAAACTATACTTCTCTATCATATGGATATAATGTTCCAAAATTGGGTGATAACTCTTCATCGTGTAATTCTTAAATTTGCGGATCATTATCTCGAATTTATTGAATAATAATTGTACTTTTTTTTCGTGGAAATCAACAATTATTTAAATATATCAAAGTTTATAACATTTAACACATGAATTCTAAGTTCACAATAATGCTAAGAAAACCAATTTTAAGCCTAATAAGCTAATTCATAAATGAAATAAGTTGAACTATGGTTCCTACATTCACAGATTAGTAAGTACTTGAACATTTCAAGATTAAATACCTCAAAAATTATGAAAATGCAGAATATACACAGGAAAATATGCGCATAGGATTTTTTTTGAAAAAATTGGATCTGAAAAGAGCTTAAATGAACAAAAACAAGATTACAACTGAAAAACAGTCTCACGCGCCCAGAGAAAAGTCCAACGCATTAGAACATGCCACCCGAAGGTCTCATGCGCAGCCTCGCGAGACCAGAAGGGTCTTACGTACTTCCACGCGCCACCAAAAGCTGACTAGCACCTCCACGCGTGACAAACACACACCACAATCAGTAGTCACACGTGTACCCCACACGCCACCTTTCCATTTGGTCAACTCAATTGTGGACCACGTGCCACCACTAGTCACCGCATGTCAATTCCACGTGCCGCTATTCACGATCGCCATACTGCCTCGTCACCACCATTTGTTCCACCTTTTACCACCAATTTCTTTGGTTCACAATCCATGGTTCACCGGACTGACCATCGGTTCATAACTTTGAACCACTGGTCGGACCTATAGTTGGGCACCAGTTCGGTCAGTGTTTGAAACAATTTTTGACCAATTCAAAATTAAATTTTCAGAGTTTGCAATTAGGTCCCTAGTGAATCGGCCCCGAAACTTTTTGAAACTATTTAGATTGGCCCCCTAAGCATCAGATTAAAAAAAAAATTGTATCACATTCGATACTTGACTAAAATTTACAATCTTTATATGAGTAGAATTTTCATTAATAGTAAATTCATCCAATAACATGAACAAGTTGAGATTCATTACATAGCATTCATAATTTCCAGTAAAAAATCCTTTAAATTTCCAAAGAAATTTTTTTATCACCCAACCTGTTAAGCCAAACAATTATGAAAATTTTACAAATCTCATCTACACTAGACATGCACATAATTTTTCAAGGCCTAATTCTATCGATTAAAATAAAATTGAAATATACAAAATAACATGCTATTCAACGTGAAAACAAACATATTATATCAGACATAATCTACGTATGAGACCAAAATTCTGACTCTGATATCCAATATTGGAAAATAGATATGGTCAGAACGTTTTAAATTCGTAATGCAGCAAGAAATATATATATCGAACACGTTTGAAATTCACATACAAACTTTAATCATCAGAGTCAATTCACGTTCATGTGCTCACGAATCACTTCACAATTTAAGTATCGTTTAATGTATATTTAGTGATATGTATTTCACAAAATGCATAAATTCTGTTGTCTTTTGTTTAGGAAGTGGGGTGAAGATAAGAGAGAACTTAATTCTCAAATCTCGAAAAAAAAAAAAAAACCCTATCACATAAATATGTGTAATATCATAGAGTTAACAATATAACTGGAGATTAAATTTTTTGTAGTCTAGTAACTTGTCATCATTTTGAAATTGGTCCTGATTGTTTTCACATTTTAATTTTGATCTTGTAAGTTTATGAACACGTTGAAATTGGTCCAGATGACCTGCATTAGCAGGTCACCTATCCAGTCAATGCACATGTGACCTTTTGTTTGACCTTTATTTACATATGACAATGTTGATTGAATTTTTATGTTAAAGTGACATTATTTGTTTTAATAATTAATTAAATTAGTAAAAAAAGAATAAAATTAAAAATTATATATTCTTCAATTACTGAATTTTTTTAATAAAAATTACATAATTTAAAAAAATTTATAATTCTAATAATTTTCATAATACATTTAAATACCCTAAAATAAATTAAATTTTTCCCAATCATTGTAAAACTTAAATTTTTTTTTGGAATACCTTAAAGTAAATTCAATAAAAAAAACTTATGACCGTTATATTTGTAAAAATAAAAAATTTAAGATTTTAAAAAGATTGTAATATAAATAAAATTAAAAAAGAATTATACTATAGAATTTTTAAAATTAAATGTAAAATAACTTTTTTAATGCTTTATTTTTATTTATTTATATTACAACTTTAAAATCTTATGATTTTAATTCTTACAAATTTATCAGTCATAAGTATTTTTTAATGAATTTACTTTAAGATATTTCAAATATTTAAATTTAATTTTTAATTTAGCAAAATTTAAATTTACTTTAGGGTAATTAAAATTTTTAATTAATATAATTATAAAATTATTTTTTTTAAATAATATAAATTTATATACAAATAATTCAGTAACATAATTTGAGAATATATTAAAAATTTTATAAATATTCAAATTTTATAATTTTTCTACTAATTTAATGAATTATTAAAACAAATAATGTCACATTAACATAATAATTCAATGAATATGGTCACATGTAAAAGAAAGTTCAAACAAAGTACTATATGTGGCATTGACTAGATAGGTGACCTACTATTACAGGTCACCTGGACCAATTTCAAAATTCTATAAAATTAATCGGATCAAAATAAAAAAATAAAAACATTTGGGATCAATTTCAAAATGAGAATAAGTTATTGGACTACAAAAAACTTAATCTCATATAATTATCCTAGAGCATTATCACTTTCATGTGTAGATATATGTAATAAATAATTATTATTATTATTTATTTACTTTCACTAATTTTGTGAAACATCCACTAATACACATTTGGGCTTGGACAGCTGTGAAAAATGGTCTTGGAGAGCGGTTATAACCTGTTGTCCAAGCTTGGACAGCTGATAAAAAACTGTTGTCCAAGAAATCGCACTTGGACAGCGGTTTTCAACTGCTTTGCAAGAGTGTGCTTGGACAGCGGTTATTAACCTCTGTCTAAGTTAATTTTTTTTTAAAATTTCGTTTATTATGTTACATAGACAGCGGTTATTAACCGTTGTCCAATATCTTTTTTTTTTAATTATTAATTTATATTTTAAAAATCCTATAATAAAACTATAAACCAAAACTTATATATACGTCCAATACCATAAACCATAAACCAAAAATCCTATAATAAAACCATAAACCAAAACTTATACCACATATATATATATACCAAAACATCAAATAAATTAATAAACATACACATCATGAAATAAATAAACATACAATAATAAACATACGTCCAATACACCAAAAACATGAAATATATATATATATATATCATCACAAATATATAATTTAATTACATGCTACCAAAATTTCAAACAACGATCACTCAATATCGTATGAATATAAGAATCGATTGTAAAGGTACCCCGTCCAATCGTTTTTCCATTTCTCCAGTCTTTTCTTAGAGTAAGACTTGAGCTCACGTTCATAGACAAACTGTAAACAACGAATCAATCAATATAGTATGAATTTTTATTCAATCAATAATAATTTAAATAAATTGATAAATTGACTTACATTGAGAGGAATGTTCGTTAGAGAAGCGCGGATTATATCTTCAATAAAGCAACACACAAAATGTCCACAATGGTCATTATCTCGTTGCCTCGGAATCTGTTGATTAACAATTATAATCACGTATTACAATTATGATTTCTTTCTATTATTTTGATAATTACTAAATTAAATTTACCTTAATGTTAATCCAGTTCACTTTATTTAACTTAGATCTTGAACCTTGACTCTGAAGGCGACTCCGATATATCGTCATCACACTATTATTATTATAATTAAAAAAATTAAAATAGATTAAATATGCATAATTTTAAAAGTAAAACAAATCATTGTATAGAATATTAAAAATGAACTTACCCATCCATATATGAAACGAGATCAGGGTGATTTGAATAAACTCCATCCTGAGCTGGGTCCATAAAATACACACTTAATGTATTCATGTGTATGGCGACCAGCACCCAATGGTTCCTATATTATATTGAGAATATTAATATTAACTACAAATTTAGCATATATATGTGCAAATATTATAAACATGAATACAAATTTTAACGAAATGTTTATCACTCACCCCACATTTGTTGGCCAAAAAATGAGATGATCGCTCCCAGTTTGATTCAGCATATGATTAACTAACCCATCCATGGTCTGTACCCTATCACCCATTATGCAAGACACTTGGGGGGAGACGAAGGAATACATTCCACTTGCTCGGGCATCTCTGGAGAGATATTTCTCACCCAAGTATCTTTATCCAACATATATACGCTAATTAATATTTAAAAAGAAAATTAAACTATACAGAAAGTGAATATTGAGAATTAGTAAACACATACCTGAGGTAAAGGGATATGGTGGTTGCACTCAACCACTCGTCATTCAAGACTTCGCGCACATGTTCCTCACTGACGAATTCTTGGAAAGTATTCTGATGAAAGTGAGGAAGCATGGGAACTGTGACGATCTCGAAAGCATTAGACGATACCATCCGGTGCACCCTAGACTGTACATAATCATCGTGATCTAAGTCTCCAGTCATGGGATAACGAAGTCTGAGCGCAGTGGAGTCCCTCGTTCTCCCCCTCTGACTGTCTACGACACCCCTAGATTTCTCTTTAGCCTTTTGTGGTGATTTCTTCCGAGGCATTTGTGGTGTCGACAGATTCTACAATTAATTTGCAATATTATTTAGAACCACAAATAAGATAATGAATTTTAATAACATATATTTTACCCTCATGGTGCTAGAGACCAAGTTGCTCGGCCATTCGATGAAGTGCCCGACCGCTGTTCCGACTGTGACGGCTTCATCGATTGGTTTTGGCACCGCTGAATCCTCTTGTCCGATTACGGGTACATCGAGTGTGACCCTCACGAAACCAGGAGTGCTGGGATGACTATGAATCATTCCATAGGAGCTGTGCAACGTTCCTGTGGCCACCAACCGATCGGGATCCTCCAAATAAAGGTAGCAAAAGGTCGTTGGCTGTTCGAATAAGATATTTAGTTAGAAAATTTTAATACACTAGTCTTTAATTAAAACAAATGTGAGACATGCATATCTGATACCTGAGAGACGTTTTGAAGTGCCTCAATAAAGTCGTCCCTAGGGTTAGCTGAAAACATAGCATTAGCGACACTATGTTCACAGTTTGCTCCACTCGATGACATTCTGTGGCTCGTTCTTCTCTCGGACCTCAAACGTTCCACATTTTTAGACAACTTGGCAACCTGTTCCATTAGTATACCCACCATATTCATGGCTGGAAGACCAGGTGCCATTGCCAAAGATGTCTTCGTCACGCCATATCCGACACTTCGTAAGCGGCCAGGATGCTCTTGGCGACTCGTAGCTCGTCCAAACAGATCATCAGGGCCGAACATGCGGATATCATCGTGCGTCATAGTCTGAGATAGACGCTCCCTGAATCACAAAAACCAAATATTATTATTTAATTATTTGTTTATAAATAATAGTTTGTAATTGAAAGATAAATTAATGGATAGATTATCACTTCTTCGATGATGCGTTGTGCACTGGGATAGTGAATATTCCAGTCTTGACCCTTTCTGGTAGTCTGAAATAAGTCAAAACGGGTAACAATAGGCTCACTCTCTCCAACTTTTCTTCTTTCTTCTTTCTACGATAGTGATGAACGTGTCCCTTTATTAGATATATTAAAAGTTAGAATTTTGATCTCACCATATTTTCTCTTATTCGTGCATAACCTTTGTTCGATCCACGATATCGCGCCTCCATCTACTTGGCTTAATCGCGATTTTTATTACTTCGATTCTACAGTATAATAGAAATATGATAAACACTGAAAAACTTAGGGCATTAGAAATTGAGGAAATGACATTGATCAATTTTACCTGGAAATCATCCTCCATAGCTCTGCTCACAAACTCCTCCCAGTATGGAGCCACCATAGGGCTATTCTGATACGCCAGAGGCGGACTAGCCGAGTAAAGACCAGTTTCTGGATCTCGTGTGTTACTTCTCAACCAAGTCCAAAAATTCTTGGCCATTACTCCAGCTTGAGACAATATTTGCTTCTTCTTTGTGTGGTCTAGACCTCTGAATGTAGTCTATACGCATATAACATAACAATTTAGTAAATTTAAGGGTCATACTACAACTTTCAATAAATATATAATTAACATACCGTAAGCTCGTCCCCATAATCTTTCCTTCAAAGGAGTCGGGTTTGAAATTACGCCGATCCTTAATTTGGAAGCACGATAGGGATCACGCCTCCCGACCGCAGCTCCAATGTAGAAGGACAACGACTCACTCTTTTTCTATTGCTGTTACTGTCAAACTCATTGAACGATAATCGCAATAACATAGTATTTAATTAGGTTCAATGATCAATCAATTTATTTATCGATTTCAAACTGTTCAATTGTAATAAAATTACCTGAAGTGTTTTCCCCTTGCTACGAGCTCTCTTAATAGATGACATGGTGACTATACCCCGAGTGCGCTTCTTCCCGGAGCTGCTAGTGGTGGTGGGAGCATCAGTGTCACACTCTCTCAAGTCATCAGGATGTTGTCGATCATATGCACCATGATCATATGCGCCATGATCTCCATCAGAATATCCATCATCATCTCCATCATCTCCTGGATATGGCAAACGAGACATGATCCTGTAAAGCAGAAGAAACATACACCAATACATACAACATGATATATATAGTTTCAAACCTGAAAAAAGAAAAAGATGTTTACATAGTTTCACTGTGACACTTAACCTACAAGTATTGAGAATCATCTTCTAATCCCAACATTCCTGATAAAGAAAGCTTCTAATATAATAGAATTTACAATTTTTAATTTGAAATCTTGAATAATAACCTAAAGGGAACCCATCTTTAGAATGAAAAGAACAAACAATCGTAAAAATAACTAGATTAATTGTACAAATAATATGGCGGATTTTGAAGTTCAAACATGTATAAGATTAATTCAGTTAAAATCAAGAAGACAAATAATATAACTATTGACTCAAACCCATTGGTCACTCAAATAATAGATTTGCACAAATACGCACCAGGCTTATAATATCATGGTCCCTATTTCCCCCAACTCCATAAAATAATTGGGGTTAATAATTCAATAATTAGAGTTGATAAAAAATAAGGCAATCAACAGATTGGGGCACTCAACAATTAGGGCATTCAACAATTTACTATCAACCTAATGTTCAATAGAAGTTTGACGACGCAAAAGAGTTGTGACAGCAAACTGAGTGACATGGTGAGACAAAAATTAGCAAGAACAGAGAAAAACTCGAGACAGATTATACGACCTTCAACTGCGAACAGGATAATAGAAAAAGCTTCGGCAATCACACTGTTCTCATTTGTACTTTCAGAACAGCAAGGAGGCATAGATTCAAATTCAATTGGTTAATTCAGAGAAGAATTTTTTACTGTTTGATCCATAACAAGCATCCTTCCCAAAAAGACCTAGATCAGTTCTCTGTTTTCCTTTTTTTCCTTCGATAAAAGACTTGCTAATCCGAAAAACAAATTCTCTATCAAACAACATAAATTATAGAAATCTCAATGCATTAATGAACCCTACGACAAATAGACAGCGAGAAACATCGTGAACCAGAATAATAACATCCAGATTACATACATGCAGCAGAAAAGGGATAAATCAAAACGAAGAAGACATCAAATAAGAGATAAATAGAGAAAATACCTAGAAATTTTGGTGAACGGAACTGAAAATCCAGAAGATCTCCAAGGAGTAGGAACAACAGCAGCAGGCAGGCAGACTGGGAGGGAGAGAATGGAAGGAGAAGAAGGTCAAAGGCGTAGAGAAGATATGGACGATGGAGTAAGTACTGTTCTACTTCTTGTTAGTCTTGTCTTTGAAAATATACTAGGACTAGGCGACAGCAGCGGCGGTAGGGGAGGACACGCGGCTGATGGTTTGATTTCGGGGAGAGGGAGGAGGAGGCTAGGGCTTCGATATATATCAGTTGGTTCAATTCGCGATTTGGGTGTATATATATTAATTATCCGAACACTTGGACAGCGGTTTGTAACCGCTGTCCAAACTATACCCTTGGACAGCGGTTCAAAACCGCTATCTAAACACTTAAACAACGGTTCTCAACCGCTTTCTAAGTGTTAAACTTGGACAGCGGTTTTGAACCGCTGTCTATTCTTTTTTTTTTTAAATTAAAACCGCTCTCCAAGCTATAGCTTCCAAGCTATAGCTTGGAGAGCTGTTTGACAAAAGGGTTGTCCAAGTGCAGCTGTGCAAGCTCAAATGTGTAGTAGTGATCGTATATATAATCAATCTATGCTTTCTTGTGTTTTATTATTTCTTTTATGGAATTTAATTTATATTATTTTAAGAGTGACTCTCTTGTAAAATATTGCACATAAATCATATGTGGAATATACATATTTTAGACAAAATTGGCAAAAAATCGCGGGTCGTGGCGTGGGTCGGTTGAGTCGGGTGGGTCGCTCCTTGAATTCGATGTTGACGTGTTATATATTTATGCAAGGATATTTTTTTCAAATTGTGTTGCAGTCTAATGATTTTGGTCTGTTATTAGTGTATTTGGTAGTAGGTTCAATTTTTATTGAGCACATAATTTTTAAATATTACTCCCTCCATCCTAATTTTGATTGGTCAAATACTATAGATACAGAGATTAAGAAAAAATAGAAAGTAATAGTATTAAATAGTGTAAAGTGGGTTTGATGGAGAGAAATAATAATATTAAAATGTGTAAAGTATGAAATAATAGTATTAAATGGTGTAAAATGGGTAAAGTGGGTTTGGTGGAGAGAAATAATATTATTAAATGGTGTAAAGTGGGTTTGGTGGAGGGAAATAATAATATTGAAAGTTGTTTTATTTTCTTTTTAGGAAATGACAAACCAAAATAAAGACGGCTATTTGTAGAAAGTGACCAATCAAAATTAGGACAGAGGTAGTATTTTTTTATCAAGTTTTTGTGTGTTACTACATCTATGTGTTACTAAATGAAAAAAAATGTGATACTTATAGAAACGAAATGTATTACTACGTGAAATAAAAATTGTATTATCATTTAAAAAAAACATTTTTATTGAATGGATAAGTAAATGCTACTACATGTTATGCTGAAAAAACATTATATCTTGCGTAACACGTGTTAAAACATAACGCAACACATGAATGTTCATAAGGTAACACATGGGTAACAAGGTAACACATGAATATTCACAGAGTATTACGAAGTATACAATGTTACATATTATTAAAAAATATGTGTTACTACATGAACAAAAAAGTATTGCCCTATGAAGAAAAACGTGTTACCACATGAACAAAAACCAGTGCAAGCGCGAAAAAAAAATCATCAGTCCAAAATTACAGATTTAAAGAACAACGCGAGAAGAGTGCAGAAGGATCTGAAAGATTGCGTCAGAAAATCAAGATGAAAAAGAATTGAAGGACATGTAAATTTGTCAAGATGAAAAAATTGAATAAGCGAGAAGAATATGAAAAAAATTGAATAAGAGAGAAAAAGAACAAGAGAAGAGAAGGAAAAACCTAAAAATGCGCCACTGGAAAATCTGGTAGATCGCGAGGAAGAAGAACCCTAGATCGCCAAGAAGAAGAATCATGAAGCGCCAGATCCAAAACGGGGCTGGGGCTGACCAGAGAGAAATAAAAAAAAAAAAAAAACTCAAATTTTTGCTAATTGCACATAAATCACCCTTTGCAATATTGCATACAAGGTTTTGCATTCTCTTAAGTTATTTCTGTTAATCTATAATAAAGTTGTAAATAATAAATTTATTAGATTAAAATAAACGTATTGTTTATATATTTCTTGGATTTTCAATTTTTCATAAAGGATTTGTTATATTGCGTAGAACAGGAGATATTGTATATACAGCTTTACACCTAACCTTGTGTGACTTATCTTTTAAGTACTATATATGGTGATTGCTTTAGAAAATAAGTAATACATATGGTGCGGTAATTTGCAAACTATGACACATTTCTACAGTATTA
This sequence comes from Stenogyne calaminthoides, assembly GCA_037126765.1. Lineage (NCBI taxonomy): Eukaryota > Viridiplantae > Streptophyta > Magnoliopsida > Lamiales > Lamiaceae > Stenogyne > Stenogyne calaminthoides. The sequence goes on from JBBCBC010000012.1 coordinate 17,230,342, forward strand.
TTTGTTGTGAATAATCATTTCGAATAAAAATTTGAACAAGATGGTTTCACGAATCCATTAATGAGATGAATTAAGTCTCATGACTATTATATATCCTCCAACATGTTAATTAAGATAAGAATATGTTAAATGAAGAGTTAAACAGACGGTGTCATGGTGAGACACACTTTAACACTTTAGGGGTGGGTGTGATTTGTGTTAAATTAATTGTACCTGCTTATATGATTTTTTGTCTCAAACGAATTGTACTCTATTTAATTAAATTTGAGCCCATCGCATTGATTTAAACACAATTAGTCATTATTTCCAAATAACCAAGGATAATTATTGATGGAATCGATTATTGTTTCGTAATAGAGTTATAGTTAAAAGAAGAAGTTAAAAAGTTAGTGACACCAACTTAATTCCATTTGCAGCAAGGCGTTGGCAAAATGTGGGTCGCACCCCATGCACGTTTCAAGCAATTAATTGATGAAGACAGCTCACCGGAGGCCTCTAAACTTTCATGTATGGCTATATGTATATTATACACATTATCAGTCATATATCACCTATAATAATAAGAGGTACAATTATATGAGACGGTCTCAGACGAAGCATAATTTGAATATAACCACTTTAACACTTTAAGAGAATTAGGTATTGATTTGTGTTAGAATGTACCCATCTCATGTATGAGATTGATTCATACGAATTTTTATCAAATAATAATATTAACAATAATAATAATCTACGTACATATATAAAAATACAGTAAAACCTCTATAAATTAATAAACTCTCTAAAATAATAAAATCTTCCAGTTCCGACTTGGGCCTTTATAAAAAATCATCAAATTTGATAAAATAATAAGATAATAATTTTTCGGAAAATCCCTTTATAAATACTAGGTCCCATTGAAACTCTAAATTAATAATTCATCAACCCACTCTTGTAAATCTTTTTGAGTGCATGTGAGATGGTCTCTCTCATACTCACATAATGCTTTACGCATTTGATCATTCATGGATGATTTTCCGATGCCTTTTAGATGAGAAGACATGGTTGGGTGTTATGAATTATTTTATTTTCATATTGAGATTTATATATGTTGGGAGATGAATTTAATAAAAGAAGATTTTGATTAGATCCCAAAACCCCTGAGTATGACATGTTCAGGATAATCTTGATAGATAAGTCACGATTCAGTTTTAGAGTGTTCAGGATGTTATCTGTACAATCTATAGTCAGCAGATATAGATCAGGTTAAATTCTGAAGATTCTGAAGACTCAGTAAGTTTCTGAAGAAACTGAAGTTTTAGTATGAAACTGAAGTTTCTGAAGTTTCAGTATGAAACTGAGAAACTGAAGACTCAGTGAGAAACTGAGAAACTGAAGACTCAGTGTGAAACTGAGAATTTGAAGACTCGGTATGAGACTGAGAATCTGAAGATTCAGTATGAAACTGAGAAACTGAAGACTCAGTATAATCAGTCAGTATATCTGTGAAAACTCAGAAGACACTGAAGACACTGAAGACTCAGAAGACTGAAGACTGAAGACTGAAGACAAAGGATACTGAAGGCACAGTAATTACTGAAGACTCAGTAATATACTGAATGTTCAGTATAACCTGAATGTTCCGAGGCACTGAAAATATCTATATGAAGGACACAATCCTGAGAAAAACGTGATTGCTTAGAAAAATAGATATTGCCCAAGACATTCTCATACAGACAAAAGGAACTAAGACAAAGTATTGTTAAGGTTATATCACTCAGAGATATTGAACAAAAAGAGCCATTGAGTTTGTCTACATTTAACTGGAGATAAAAGTCAAAAAGAAGAAGACATCACTGTACTTTACTGACACTGACAGCGACAGATCACTGAAACATGTCAGTAGTACTATGTTCCAGACTGCAAAAAGTGATGACCAGCTACATGAAAAGCAGATTGCCTAAAACATGCTAGGGAGTATCAAACCCTAAAAATAGTCGTTCATCACACACCATAAGAGGAAACTCATGAAGCTATCTCTTCCAATGGATAGTTTTTCAAGAGTGGCCATGGTGTATGCCTATAAATACTTGTGACCATCTACATTGAAGGTTACGGGAAATTTGTAAGCAACTCAAGAGCTCAAACTTATTATTGCAAGTTGAAGCACTCGAAAACCCAAGAATTTCCCAAGTGCTTTATATCGAAGAGAGCTCATTTCACTAAGCCTAGCTTGATAAGATATATCCAAAGCTTAGTCGAGATATCCTAGCCTTTGCATTGTTCTTAATTGTAAAGGATATCTCATCATAGTTGGAAACCAACCAAGAAACCTCAAACCCTTTGTAAGGTAGTTTGAGTGTGATTGTTGGTGAGTTGGAGTTGTAAAGAGTTAGTAAACTACAAGGAGGTTGTCAGAAAGCTCTAGAGAAGAAGTGAGTAAACTATCTTGGATAGTCAGAAAGCTTGTGTGTGTTTTGAGTAAGTAAACTACAGGGGTAGTCAGAAAGCTCAAAATAGAAAGGTTAGTAAACTACAGAGGTAGTCAGAAAACCTTAGGAAGTGATTAGTGAATTTCTCTGAAGAGTCAGAGAGAGTGGACGTAGGAGCTTGAGTCTCTGAACCACTATAACTTGCTGTGTTATTTGCTTTCTGTATTGCTTTGATTAACTGTTGCATATCTTTAAAACTGAAAGCATATTTTCACTGATATTCAGTTGGAATCAATCCACTGATATTGCATATAACTGAATCACAGCCTAATCAATATTCCATTAAAAGGAAGGTTTTCAGCAAAGCATAAAACGAGTATAAACTTAGGGCCGACCATTCCGCACATCTGAGTAGCTTTTCAAGCAAACTCAGTAACTCTGAAAGTACTCAGGATCAGTTGGGATTATCTGAGGTATCTGAAAGCAGCTCAGGATCACTGTCTCAGGTAGACTTTGACTCAGGGCGATTTGTGCTTCTCAGGACCAAATCTTCAGGACAGCCTGACCCAATCTGACCTCAGTGAAGAAAATGTTTTAAAATCACTGAACACGTGTATTCCCCCCCCATACACGTGTAAGACTCGTTTGCACTGGGACCAACAAGTGGTATCAGAGCAGTGGTTCAACTTGACCACCTGCTTTGTTGACCAAAGTCTTATTTGTTAAAATACTTGTGGTCTATCTGAACATATCTTATTTGCTGAATTCTTAAAAAGACTCAGACAAAATGTCTTCTAAGAAACTTCCCATGTTCTCAGTATAGAACTATGATTTTTGGAGACTGAGAATGCAGGCTCACCTGTATTCTAAGCATGAACGTATGTGGAGAATGGTCTCTGAAGGGCCATTCCAATTTACTGTGGTGAATCCCAGAGGAACAGAAAATGAGAGAAATGATCCCAGGACAGAATTTTCTAAGTCTGATGACCAACTGACTCCTGAGGAGAGGAAGTTAGTCAATCTGGACTATATTGCCAAAGACACACTATACAGTACAATTGATGATGGTGTGATGGGAATGATTTCTCATTGTAATACTGCTAAAGAAATTTGGGATACACTAGCTGTAATGTGCCAAGGCACAGATCATATCAAGGAAAACAAACTTTCAGTTGCCATTGGAAAGTTTGATAGTTTTGAAATGGAAGATGGTGAATCTATAGACAAATTGGAAGTCAGATTCACTAGCATTATGAATGATCTGAATGCACTTGGAAAGAGATATCCACAAAGAGAAGTAGCATTGAAAATTCTTAGAGGTCTTTCTAAGAAATGGGATATTCATGCAGTGGTGATTGAAAACACCAAGAACATTAATTCAATGCCATACCAACAAGTCTTCTCTGAGCTGAAAGCTTATGAGTTCGTAATTGATAAGAAATCAAAGAAAGCTGACAGTAAAGATGATTCATCATCTAGTAAAAATGTGGCTTTCAAAGCCAAGGATAAAACCTATAAAACTAGAGAGTCTGAGAACTCCCTTGCTAAAAATCAGGATGAGCTTGAGGATAAGCTAGAACTGATGGCAAGGAGGTTGAAAGACTTAATAGTAGATATGGAAAATATAAAAACTATTACAGGAATCACAGGTACCAGAGAGATTCAAAGGCTGAGGACAGATCCACTGAGAAGAGAAAAGACCTGAAAGATGAAGGATCTTCATCCAAAAAGAAGGACTCCAAGTCCAAAGAAGAAAGTGATCAGGATGATGATGCCAACAGATGCTATAACTGCCAAAAGAAAGGTCACTTCCAGTATGACTGTCCAGACCTAAGTGCTAAGGAGAGAAGAGAAAGGCAAGCAAAATAAGACAAGAAGTTCTCCAGCAAGAAAGCCATGGTTGCAGAAGAAGAACATTCTGAGGAAGGTTCCAGCTCTTCAGAAGAAATGTTCTCAGACAGTGAAAGTGATGATCTCTGTTTAATGGCTGTGGAGGAGGTGAATTCTTCTTTCTCTGTTGTTGCTCCTACACTAGCACAAGAGTTGTCAAGTTCAACTGTAAACAGTCAATTTGACCTGATGGATTCTTTTGAGAGTCTGATGAAGGACTATGCTGTTTTACAAGAACTGCTAAATGAAACTCAAGAGCAAAACAAAGAACTGAAGGCTGAAAATCTTAAGTGGAAAGACTCTAGTAATGCTGAGATCACTTCTCAATTAATGGGAACTACTGATGAACTAGATGTTCTGAAAGTACCACTCTCAAAGAAAGAGTAGTTGATAGTGACCCTGAATGGAAAACTAGAGAAATCCACTGAGGAAATTCAGCTAATCAAAACTAAGTTCAATGACCTCTCTGAGAAGCATGAAACTCTACAAAAATGTGAGGATAGTGCGCAGAAGAAGCTAACTCTATTGAATATTGCATCTAAAGTAATAGATGAAATTCAGAGTTATTAGAGACCTGCCACTATAAAATCTGGATTGGGATACATTCCAGGGGGAACCTCACAAGGTCATCTGAATGCTGCATCAAGTAGCAAGAAGACAATCTTTGTTAAACCAGTGGCACCTACACTTCGAACCTGAAGAAATGCCCAAGGTTTTAGACAAGGGAAAAGGACCTATGGTTCCAGAAAAACTGAATGTTCAGGTTAGAAAGCCCAAACCTCGGGTGAAGGCTAGAAAACCTAACCACTCAGTAGGAAAATTTCAGGCAAGTACTTCGAAGCCTCAGGCTAAGAATGCAAACCTGAAAGGATCTGCACTGAACCAACAGAGAAATTTTCAGAAGAGAAAAGACCAAGTCCTCAGATTACTGAAAGACCCAAATTTCAGTACAGGCAACCTAAACCCCACTTGCCTAAGGGTAAAGGTTACCTGAACCCAAGTCAACAAATATTCAGACCAGCTGCACAGAAGCCAAAGCAATGGAACAAAAGGCCTGTACCCAAGAAAAACTCTAAGGCTCATGTTCATGCCAAGGCTAGCACTCATACACAGGATACTGCTAAGGCACCCAGAGTGGTAAATGTGTATGTAGATGTTTATGGAAGACAGATCAGCCACTCTAAAGTGATTAGAGTTGTCAGGAAGATTTGGATTCCGAAAGGTACAACTAACATGGTAGGACCCTACACCAATTGGGTACCTAAGAATTGATCTGTTTTTCAGGAGAAAAACAAGGGCACTGAGCTGATTGAAGATCACATAGCACTGATGAGTGGAAATGAAATGGCCCCTGCTGTATGGTATCTTGACAGTGGATGCTCTAAACATATGACAGGGATTCAAGCAAATACTCAGTGACTATGTTGAACAAAGAGGCCCTCAGATCACATTTGGAGATAACTCCAAGGGACAGACTGAAGGATATGGAACTTTGGAAATCGATTCAGTTCATATCCATGGTGTTTCATATGTATCTGGATTGAAGCATAATCTGCTTTCAATAAGCCAATTCTGTGATAAGGGATTTAATGTTGAGTTCTCTAAGAACTTATGTTATGTGAAAGATGATATCTCACAGAAAATATTACTAACTGGTACAAGAAAAGGAAATGTGTATCTTGCTGATTGGAGTTCAACTCCTAAAGATACATGTTTGGTTGCTAAAAGATCCACAGATACCAGTTGGTTATGGCATAAAAGGATGAATCACCTGAATTTCAAAACCCTGAATAAACTTGCAAGATTAGCTCTTGTGAGAGGGTTACCAAATGAAGTGTTCAGTAAGGAACATGTTTGTGATGCGTGCCAAAAAGGAAAACAAATTAGAGCATCATTTAAAAGCAAAGTAGATGTTTCAACTGAGAGAATACTTCAATTGTTGCATATGGATCTTTTTGGTCCAGTAACACCAGTGAGCACAAATGGCAGAAAATATACACTCGTAGTAGTTGATGACTACTCAAGATATACATGGGTCATATTCTTACTCAGTAAGAAAGAGACTCAGATAAAGCTGCCTGAACTACTGAAAAGGCTCAGTATTGAAAAGAACCTGCGTGTGGTCAAAATCAGATCTGACAAAGGAACTGATTTTATAAACCATATTATATCTGATTATTGTGCAGCAAATGGAATTACTCATGAAACATCAGCTGCAAGGACCCCTCAACAAAATGGTGTTGCTGAGAGAAGGAACAGGACTTTAAAAGAAGCTGCAAGGACAATGATAGCTGAAGCAGAGATTCCTAAAAGATTTTGGGCTGAAGCTGTCAATACTGCATGCTATTCTCAAAACAGATCCATGCTGACCAAGAGTCAAGGCAAAACACCATACGAGCTTTGGAATGAAAGGAAGCCTCTTGTTTCTTTCTTTCGCGTGTTTGGTTGCAAGTGTTTCATACACAATAATGGTAAAGATCAGTTGAAAACATTTGATAGCAAAGCTGATGAAGGAATATTCTTAGGATATTCTGAAGTTAGTAAAGCTTTCAGAGTTTACAACTGTAGGACTCTTATTGTGGAGGAAACACCTCATGTTGTTTTTGATGAATCTACTTGTGTTCAGAAGAAACAGGAACATGATGCAGAAGAACTGACCAAGAGAATCACCAGATTAAGCCTGAAAAAGAATGACAAATCATCTACTGAACCTGAAAAGAAGAAGTCGGTCACCTTCTATGAATGGAGTGACTCAGACTCAGACAAAGAAGTTCAGGATGGAACTCAGGATGGTGAGACTCAGGAAAGCCAACACACCAAAGGTGACCAATCTGAACAGACACCAGTTCAGACTCAGGTATGTGATGCTAATGAAGATGTGGTCACAGCAGAGGTAATTTGTGAATCTATCAACCAAAGGGGAACAAATGTCACTGACAATGTTTTGAATGGAATTTCCCCTTTCTTCTTTTCTGTTGTTCCCTGAATTTAATGAACTGCCTAAACCTAACATTTCAAATGTTGAGGATATTATTGAAGGGGGAACATCTAGAAGAAGTTGGTTAGATAGTCATCCTACAAGTCAGATTGTGGGTGATCTAACTGATGGTGTTAAAACAAGAAGGTTCCATGGTGAAAGTGCACTATTCTGCTGCTTCCTATCAGAGAAAGAGCCAATAGAGATTGAAGAAGCTCTACAAGATTCTTTTTGGATTACTGCTATGCAAGAAGAGCTGAATCAATTCTCAAGGAATGAAGTATGGGAGCTGGTGGATAGGCCTGAAAGGCACAATGTTATTGGAACCAAGTGGGTATTCAAGAATAAAAGAGATGAGAACAACAACATTGTAAGAAACAAGGCAAGGCTAGTTGCACAAGGTTATTCCCAAGAAGAAGGCATGGATTATGATGAAACCTTTGCACCTGTTGCAAGACTAGAAGCCATCAGATTGTTTCTTGCATATGCTGCCCACATGAAGTTTACAGTCTATCAGATGGATGTGAAAAGTGCATTTCTGAACTGTGTGTTTAAAGAAGAGTTTTATGTGGAACAACCTCCGGTTTTCGAATGTAATGACCAAGTTTACGAGCTCGGAAAAAGCCTTGTATGGTCTTAAGCAAGCACCCAGAGCATGGTATGATACCCTTTCTCAGTTTCTTACTGACCATGGTTTTGTCAAAGGAACTGTTGATAGAACTTTGTTCAGGATAGAAGATGGGGAAGATATCTTACTAGTTCAGATATATGTAGATGACATCATTTTTGGATCTCCAAATCATCAGTTGTGTGAAAAGTTTTCTACACTGATGAAAGACAAATTTGAGATGTCTATGATGGGGGAGATGAATTTCTTTCTAGGTCTTCAAGTGAAACAATCAAAGGAAGGAATCTTCATCAACCAAGCAAAGTACACCAGAGATCTGATTGCAAAATATGGTGTACAGAATTGCAATGCAGTTAGAATTCCCATGAATACTAACTACAAGATGGATCCCGATCTCAAGGCAAATCGATGAAGTCACACCGATTATAGAGGGATCATTGGATCATTGCTCTATCTCACAGCAAGTAGGCCTGATATAACATTTACTGTTGGGATATGTGCAAGATACCAAGCTAATCCTAAGGCTAGTCACATGGAGGCTGCCAAAAAGATACTGAAGTATCTTAAGGGCACAGTGAATAGAGGATTATGGTATCCAGCTGATGATAACTTTGAGTTAACCGGTTATTCGATCTTGATTATGGAGGTCAGAGAATTGACAGAAGTCCACTACAGAACTTGTCAATTTCTTGGAAGTAAGGTGATATCCCGTTTTCAAAAGAAACAGACCTCGAGTGCAACCAAGATTACTCTTGTTTAATACATGGTCTGCAGAAAACTAGCGTACCTGCATTCTTTAGCTCGCACAACAATTAAGAGATTATAAAGTTGTAGCCAATGAAGTACCCATATTTTGTGATAATAATAGTGCTATTGCTATCTCACAAAATCCGGTATTGCACACCAGATGCAAACATGTGGATATCGACATCACTTCATCGAGAGATCATGTCGAGAAAAAAGGACATCAGGATGGAGAAGATTCATACTGATAAGCAGAGAGATGATATCTTGACTAAACCATTGGCTGAATCAAGATTTCAGGAACTATCAGTTGAATTAGGGATGTTGGATCCAGGTGTATAGAGTAAAATCTGAAAAATTGAAGGTTTTCATATGCATGAAGTTTTCTCAGGATTCTACTGAGAAACTCAGGATAAAATAGAAAATACTGAACTGAGTCTTGAGAAACTCAGGTGTACTGAAGGTCAGTACTCAATATCATACTAAACCCGTTCAAGACTTTCGATCATCATCGACATTTTATCAAGATCAATACTCAGTAAGACTGATAGAGGGAAATTAGTCTGAAGAAGTAATGACTCATGCAACTCATTTATTGCTTAAGTGAAACTCAGTAATCATTTGCAATAAATACATAACACCTGAAGAGAATGTTTTGGGCGGGATCTTTGATAAGCTGAAGAAGGTCATCAGTCATTAATTGCTCTGTTTCAATTAATCACCAATGAGGTTAAAATGGCGGCATACTTTTCGTAAGATCGTCCTTTCGCATACCCGATTAGTCGGTGGATCAATCGCAACCGTTGATTCTCATCAATCGATAGGACTTCCCACGAATCAGTCTATATATTCACTTGAAAATTCATTCAAGCCATTTTATTAAACCCTCGTTCCCAAAAACACTCTGCAAATAAAAATCCCCTTTGCCCAGAAATCGTCATTTTCAAACCCTAAACCTTCAAAATTTCCCAAAATGACTCTATCCATATTCGACAAATTGGCTGAAACCAATAAGCCATGGTATGAGTACGTTGTTTCTCTGGAGAGTACATCCAACGCAAAACATGAAGAAGAGGCGCTTCATTTGATCCGATTAGCGAAACTGACGAACCTCATCGCAAGCCGACTGGAGGCGGAATACTCTCGAGAGGTAATAGAGTTCGTCTCTAATCTGGAAATCGATGAGGAAGATAGGATTGAGTCTAAAATTTCTGTTTCCCATCTAGAGCATACATCAAAATATGTCGATTTTGTACGGGAGTTGTATATAATCCCTAAAAATTTAAACGATGTTTTTGAGTTATGTGATAGAGGAGAGGATCCCACAACTTATATGTTGGGACGGGAGCAGGAATATCTTGATAGGATAGCTGAACATCCTATTAAGTTTGAGGCAACTCTGCATAAGCGGCATTTAAAGACAAAGTACAGAGTTTTGATGGACATTGTTAGTAAGTGTATTATGAGCAGATCGGGGAGCTTTGAGCAGATAAGCACTCCCAAGATCCAATTGATGGCGGCAATAGAAGATTCACCCACCAAGGATTTCAACTGGCTGAAATATCTGATTAAGATGGTGAGTGACCAGGCCAAACTCATAAAGAAGGAGGATGGATCTATCTCAATAAAAGGCAAGATACTCCATGCCACCAAAATAGCCTTTATTTTGGAAATGTGTCGAGATGAGGAGGATATCTTTGCCAACACCACTCCGTTCCCTAAGTCTAAGGTGATGTTCAAGCCTGTTGCCACCAAGAAGACTATAAGAGGGAAGAAAGAGAAGAAAGTGGAATCACCAGCTGTTGCTGAAGAAACCCAAAAAGCCAGGGGGAAAGGCTTTGTTGGAGGCCAAGAAGGAGAAGGGTGAAACTTTGAAGAAGAAGACCCTTGCTCCAAAACGCAAAAGATTGGTGGTTCTCACTGATGAGGAGGAGAGTGAGGCTGAGGAGATACAACCTGAGGGCCAAAAAGCTCAGAAATCGCCTTTGCATGTGTTGGCTCATGTTATATCAACTGAACAGGAGCAAACTGAGGAGCAAGTCTTCTCTGAGGTTCTTGAGACGTCACTAAGCTCTGACAAGTTCTCTCAAGAAATCTTCCAAGGACCTCAGACCTCAGAGAAAACTCAGATTCCTACTGAGGAGGCGCCAGCTTAGACCTCAGAACCAGTTCAGATTCAGACTGAGGAGCTGCCTGCCCAATCCTCAGATTTTGCTGAGCCTCAGGAGCCGATGAATATTGATGAGCTCCTGAGTGATCTATTACTCGATCCTTCAGCAGATCTTTCTACTGAACCTGAGAGCCCGAAGCTGAAGAAGGGCGAAGCTGAAGAGACTGAATGGCGAAGCAAGGGGGAACGGTTCATTCTAGACCGCTACCCTGAGCTTAGCTCATTCCCTGACCTCCAAGACATCTTCTTTAGATTGAGGTCAACAGTCTATATCCTCAACCAGACCTTGCCTGAAATGCTCAACATCGCTTCATTCAGAGGTGAAGACTGGTGGAACGAGGAAACAGCCGTGCTTACTGAATTCTCAGGATTCAGGAAAACCAAGCTCAGGATGAAAATTTCTGACTTTGATGAGCTGGTTAAGAAGAAAGTTGCTGAGAGGAAGGATGCTGAAGTTGGTGCCCCGAGCTCCAAAGACAAATCTCGTGATGGGGAGCAACAAGGGGATGATGAGAGTCAATCTCATAAGGAGAAGGAGGGTACTGATGCTGAAGAGCCTGCTGTCAAACATCCTCAGACTGAAGTTAGCCTTCAGGTAACTTTTGGCACTACTAAAAATTATGTCAAGTTTACTGAAGTACCTATCTTTAATTCTGTAATGTCTGATATGCAGACTGAGGCTCAGATGGACACCCAAGCTCAGGGTGATGCTGAAGCTCAGGTTCAGACTGAGACTCAGACTGAACAATCGGCTCAGGAAAAATAGCAGATCATATATGCTCCTGAGATTGATCTCACCCCAATTATGGAGAAGCTGGAGAAGGTTGAGGAGGAGGTATTGGCCAACCAAGATCAGAAGATGGAAAGTATGAGATCTTCTTCAGACCTGGTGCAACTTCAGAACACTCTAACTGAGAAGCTGACCTCCATGGAAGGAAAGATGGAAGAGAAGATGGATGGGGTCAAAGCTGAGATAAGTGCAGAGCTGAAGCTGAAGCATCAGGAAGGGACTACATATCTTGAAGCTAAATTGGTGGAGAAAAATGAGATGCTAGTCAAGAATGTTGTTGAGGAGATGAGCTCAATGCTCATGGCCAAGATGACAGACATGTTCAAAGAAGCTCTCTCCAGCCAATTTGCTCAGATGTCTGAAGAGTTCTCCGTAGCAAAGAACCACCTAAGAAGGCTCGAAGAAGAGCACGATCAGTTGGCAGGGGAAGTGCGTAGTGTCAGCAAGGAGCAGTATCATATAGACACAACACTCTCCAGACTTCTGCCCAAGTATGGTTCCAAGAAGGGGGAAAGACTCGGAGCTGATCTGAGAAAGTTATTGGAACATACTTTGGAAAGAAAGGCTGGCAAAGAAGCAGAAAAGAAAAAGATTGCTGAAGCCATGCAAGAAGTCGAAGCCACTGAGAAGCTGAAGTTCAAGATGGTGGAGAAGCCAGTCTACACTCAGGTTTCTGAAGAAACAATGCAAGATGTAGCTGCAGAGAAACTGAGTGGTAGAAGAAGAGTTGGGACAAGCCAAGCTAGAGCTGAATTGCCCACTAAAACAAATGTTGTGGCGTTTGAGGAGCCTGAGGGCAAAAGAGCTAAGGCTTCTAAGCCAATTCAGAGAAAGCTGATTGTGGATATTGAAGAGTCTGAGGAAGTGCCACAGAAGAAGGTCTTCAATACCAGAAGTGCTCTGAAATCACTCCAAGTTGAGCAAGCTAAGAAAACTAGTGCTTCTGTTTCTGGTGTACCCGTGATCAGAAAGAAGATGGAAAAAGAGCAGAAGAGAAGGAGTGGTTTCAAGAAATTCACAAGCAAGAGGAGAGGGAATACAAAAGCACAGAAATGGCCGCATGTTGATAAGTGGATGCCAATCCAGTTCAACGATGCATGGGAAGAGATTAAACGAACCTTTTGGTTTTATTACGATGTGCTAAGAGAATGGAGAGGGGAGAGCTCAGATTCTAATGAGGCTTTCATTGACTATCTCCTGACCTTTTATCCAAAGTATCTTCAAGGATGGATCAATCTTGCGGATGAAGGAAAGGTTCAGATAACAGCCCCTGGTCCATACTCGTACCCTCCTCCTAGGCTGGAGAATTGCTTAGTGAATGAATCAGCCATTTCTCAGGAAATTGCTCAGTACGCCATTCAGTTGGGCCTGACAGGGAACAATCCTGATATCATCAAAGAGATAGATGCACTGAAGAGAAGATATTATGGAATGTTCAACCTTGAAGTGCCTGCTGATGAGGTGGAAGAAGAGAACTGAAGAGACCGAGCAGAAGAGCAAAGAAGACTGAAGATCAAGACTCAGAAGACTCTTGTAATTTTCTTATCTTTTTGTCTTTTATATTTCTGATAAGTTCATTGTAAGTTGTAACTGTCTACCATTCATCAATGAAACTTTATCATTTATGCTCAAAAGATAATATCTCATTATCTTACTTTACATGTCTTTACTTTTGATATGCCTGAATGTTGATTGTTTATGAGGAAATTGTTGGGAAAGTTATTATAAAATTGTTGGGAGATTGTTTGTTGAGATATACTATTTTTGTAATAGGTAAAACTGAAACTTGAGTATAGGTTAAGTGTTTTGTAACAAGATGGTTTTGGCATCATCAAAAAGGGGGAAATTGTTGGGAGATGAATTTAATAAAAGAAGATTTTGATTAGATCCCAAAACCTCTGAGTATGACATGTTCAGGATAATCTTGATAGATAAGTCAGGATTCAGTTTTAGAGTGTTCAGGATGTTACGTGCACAGTGTATAGTCAGCAGATATAGATCAGGTTAAATTCTGAAGACTCAGTAAGTTTCTGAAGAAACTGAAGTTTCAGTATGAAACTGAAGTTTCTGAAGTTTCAGTATGAAACTGAGAAATTGAAGAGTCAGTGAGAAACTGAGAAACTGAAGACTCAGTGTGAAACTGAGAATTTGAAGACTCAGTATGAGACTGAGAATCTGAAGACTCAGTATGAAACTGAGAAACTAAAGACTCAGTACAAAGACTCAGTATAATCAGTCAGTATATCTGTGAAAACTCAGAAGACACTGAAGACTCAGAAGACTCTGAAGACTTAGAAGACACTGAAGACTCAGAAGACTGAAGACAGAAGACTGAAGACTAAAGACAAAGGATACTGAAGGCACAGTAATTACTGAAGACTCAGTAATGTACTGAATGTTCAGTATAACCTGAATGTTCCGAGGCACTGAAAATATCTATCTGAAGGACACAATCCTGAGAAAAACGCGATTGCTTAGAAAAATAGATATTGCCCAAGACATTCTCATGCAGACAAAAGGAACTAAGACAAAGTGTTGTTAAGGTTATATCACTCAGAGATATTGACCAAAAAGAGCCATTGAGTTTGTCTACATTTAACTGGAGACAAAAGTAAAAAAGAAGAAGACAGCACTGTACTTTTCTAACACTGACAGCGACAGATCACTAAAACATGTCAGTAGTACTATGTTCCAGATTGCAAAAAGTGATGACCAGCTACATGAAAAGTAGATTGCCGAAAACATGCTAGAGAGTGTCAAACCCTAAAAATAGCCGTTCATCACACACCATAAGAGGAAACTCATGAAGCTATCTCTTCCAACGAATAGTTTTTCAAGAGTGACCTTGGTGTATGTCTATAAATACTTGTGACCATCTACATTGAAGGTTAAGGGAAATTTGTAAGCAACTCAAGAGCTCAAACTTATTATTGCAAGTTGAAGCACTCGAAAACCCAAGAATTTCCCAAGTACTTTATATCGAAGAGAGCTCATTTCACTAAGCCTAGCTTGATATGATATATTCAAAGCTTAGTCGAGATATCCTAGCCTTTGCATTGTTCTTAATGGTAAAGGATATCTCATCCTAGTTGGAAACCAACCAAGAAACCCCAAACCCTTTGTAAGGTAGTTTGAGTGTGATTGTTGGTGAGTTGGAGTTGTAAAGAGTTAGTAAACTACAAGGAGGTAGTCAGAAAGCTCTAGAGAAGAAGTGAGTAAACTATCTTGGATGGTCAGAAAGCTTGTGTGTGTTTTGAGTAAGTAAACTACAGGGGTAGTCAGAAAGCTCAAATTAGAAAGGTTAGTAAACTACAGAGGTAGTCAGAAAACCTTAAGAAGTGATTAGTGAATTTCTCTGAAGAGTCAGAGAGAGAGGACGTAGGAGCTTGAGTCTCTGAACCACTATAACTTGCTGTGTTATTTGCTTTCTGTATTGCTTTGATTAACTGTTGCATATCTTTAAAACTGAAAGCATATTTTTACTGATATTCAGTTGGAATCAATCCACTGATATTGCATATAACTGAATCACAGCCTAATCACTATTCCATTAAAAGGAAGGTTTTCAGCAAAGTATAAAACGAGTATAAACTTAGGGCCGACCATTCCGCACATCTGAGTAGCTTTTCAAGCAAACTCAGTAACTCTGAAAGTACTCAGGATCAGTTGGGATTATCTGAGGTATCCGAAAAGACTTCGGGATCACTTTATCTCGGGTAGACTTTGACTCGTATGCGATTTGTGTTTCTCAGGACCAAATCTTCAGGACATCCTAACCCAATCTGACCTCAGTGAAGAAAAAGTTTTAAAATCACTGAACACGTGTATTCCCCCCCCATACACGTGTAAGACTCGTTTGCACCGGGACCAACAATATAGTATATGTTTCATTCATCATGCATGAATATATTTAATTGACTATAATAGTTATTTAAGTGCAACAAACTAATGTAAATTTGTATATTTAAGTAATTCCAATGAATTGATACTTGCGTCCATGAATATAATAGTTAATTGTATACAATGAATTGATATTATACATGAATATATTTAATTAGTTACAAAGAATTGGTTGATGCATGAATATAATCAATGAAACATATATGAATTCATTTATTTTCAATACATATGTACTAAATTTACTGAATATATTTAAAAAGTCTCTCTTTTAATTAATAAAATATTAATTTATCGTTATATTAATATCTCTCTAAATTAATAAAATTTTATGGTCCCAAAGTTATTAATTTATAGAGGTTTCAACTGTAGCATAATCTACAATAATTGTTCCCATCTATTTTTCTCACCCCTTCTCTCTCTCCTCCTTACAATTAGTGTTTTTAAAAGTAGACCGAACCGGTCGGTTGAACCGATTTAATTGAAAACCGGTCATGGTGCATAACAATAATAGAGTTTGTACATAACAGTGATAATGCTTATACATAACATTGTTACTGAAAAAATAAAAAATTACTAATAGGTACAAATTTTTTATGTAAATTACTACTCCCTCCGTCCCACATTAGTTTCACACTTTCCTTATTAGTTTGTCCCATATCAGTTTTCACACCCCAAAATGGAAATTTTTTACACAACTCTCACCCTCAAAAAATACACTTATTTACATATATGCCATTCCGTTTTCTAACTTTATTAACATAACTAAACTCACTTATCTATTTAATCTGGCCCATTAATTACTTTCCCTCTAATTAAAACACTAAACCCAGCCCAAAAACAAAACAAAACCCAACCCAAAAATTAACCACCCTTTATATTCTCTCTCTCTCTTCGTCCTTTCAATTCTCTCCCTTCTCTCTTCGATTGTTCTTCATTCGCCACTATGAAACCCTAAACTTCTATGTTCTTCGTTCGTCGATATCAACTCCAATCCCCGCCAATCGCCACCCATCCCCACCGATAGCAACCCAAATCCACCAATCTCCGTCAATATCAACTAAACTCCACCGTTCTCATCTATGTTGAAGAAATTACGCCGATCCACCTATCCACCTATCGACGCCGACCACCAACCGCCTCCAAGGCTATTCTCACCTCGACGCTCTAGAAAACCCCATCCATAGAAAAAAACATCTCCCATCGACCATATCAAAAACCCTACCCCAATTTCTGATGTACCCCATTTTTTTCTCGATTCGGAGGCACTCGATTGTGGGTGGGTTGCTGATTCGGACGATCTAGACGATACACAAGAAGGATCCATCAATTACGATGAATCCGAATGGCTTATAGTGTGTGAAACTGAATTTACAAACCCGTTGATGGATATGATTGAGGATGTTGTGGAGTCGGAGGCGGCGGCGTTCGATGGAGTGGGTGAAACTGAATATCCAGACCCCTCGGTAATTTTTTGTGCATCTGTTCAATTATTTGATTTCTTGTTCAGTTACTCTCTCCATCTTATTTCTTGTTCAGTTACTCTCTCCATCATATTTCTTGTTCTTTTCAGATTGATTCTGAAAATTTTGTGGCTCCGGCGGTGGATGGAGTGGATTTGGAGGTTGCGTCGGTGGATGGAGTGGATTTGGAGGCTGCGTCGGTGGAGGATGACCTGCATGCTGGGTATCCGGCGTCGTGGAGGTGGACTCCAGAGAGAAATGATCAATTTATCAAATGTCTTGGGGTATGGTGTCCTGCTGTGCTTAGGTATAATTTCTGATACTTGTGATACTTGCCTTTTTGATGTTGTGATACTTGAATTTGGAGGCTATATTCTGATACTTGAATTTGGAGGCTATATTGGTGATATTTTTGATTTGGAGGCTATATTCTGATGTTGTGATACTTGCCTTTCTGATGTTGTGATACTTGGCTTTCTGATACTTGTGATACTTGCCTTTCTGATGTTGTGATACTTGAATTTGGAGGCTATATTCTGATACTTGAATTTGGAGGCTATATTGGTGATATTTTTTTATTTGGAGGCTATATTCTGATACTTGATTTGGAGGCTATATTCTGATACTTGAATTTGGAGGTTATATTGGTGATATTTTTTATTTGGAGGTAATTATGTGCTTCTTCATAATCCCAATGATGAATGTATCACCAAATTAAGTTAATAATGTCACCATAGAAGTAAATTGCATGTTTGCTTTATCTTCAATCATGTTCATCTGCAACTTAAGAATACCATGTTTAGGCTATATGCTTCCATCTTCACATATGCTTCTCTCACATTCTTCAACAACACATCCACATTGTATGATGTTGTGTCTACTTGTAATGATTGAATGCTTCTAAACCACCCCAAATCATTGATGTTCAAGTCTGGTGAGTTGGGTGGTTGATACACCAGTTGGATGTTGAAACCATCTGAACTTGAAACAACCCTAAAATCTTGATCATTGTTGTTGATATGCGGTCTTGCATTATCTTGCTGGATGAATGTGTTCTTTGATGTATGTGCAGGCCATTTTGCCTTGATTGCTGGTATTATCTGAAATAAAATGAAAGTAAATGTACTAATGTAGGTAAGTAGTAATGTCACCAATAGGGAAATGACTATTTCTTGCCTATTTTGGGGACTTACTTATGTAATTAAATGATGAGAATGCTCTGATAGTTACCTGGTTTATGAGACAATCTTTGATGACTGCCTTGGTGATATTGTCTATTGGTTTTGTGACAACTGTGCCTCTTACCCTGTTTATGTTGTTCCTTTGTGCTGGTACATTTTGTATGAATGGAAATAACCCAATTTTCCCATCAAACAAAAGTGAACCATCAGTGTTCCAGATTGGTCTAGAAACTGCAGACATGAACATCACTTTGGGGATGATCTTGCATGCTCTATATGGTGCAGCTTCTATTGGTAATTTGTAGCCTCTCTCTGATGCTCTTGTCATGTAGAACCACTTTTCATCAATATGAATCACATTGTGCATGGTTTTGAAAGTGATTTTGTTGTAGTTCAAATCAATTTCCAACTCATTCAAAGCAAACCTGAGCCTTTGTTGCATGTTAGCCTCTGTTATTGATGGCTTTATTGCATTTGTGTGAGCATTGATTTCCCCTCCTTAAACCCATCTCCAAATGGTACTCTTGCTGATTTTCAACTCATGGGCTAAGTTTCTGAGGGTTGTTATCTTCTCAAATGGAATAGCCATCATTGCATCTTTATCTAAGGCTTTTTTGCTGGTGAGATTATGCTCCAAACCTAACTTTCCACTTTGAAAATTGATTAAGCTAGCATTTGACCTTTGATTTTTTGCAGCTTGCCAAATATACTGCACAGTTCTTCTATGGACTCCAAATGATACAGAAATCTCAGCCAGCTTACCTCTATTAACAACACCATTGGTGTTGTTTGCAAGCAGGATTTGAGCAATGACATTCTTCTCTGATGGAGTTAGAACTTTAGGTCTTCTATCTTTCCTCATTAATGATGTTTTTATTACTTTGTTTTTTTTTTGTGACTGAATTTATTAGTAGGAATTTGTATTTATGGTGGACTTTAATGCTTGTTCAATTAGGAGGGAAAGTTCCTTTTGTAATTTTGGTTCAATCACCTTTAAAGAGTGATTAGACATTGTACTTTCCAGATTTAGAAATGAGGCGCCTAAATTTCATTGTAATTTTTGGAGGGAATTTTTTCCTCCAAAATTTTAACTTTCCAAATTTATTTTGTGTTATTTAATGCTTATTTTTACTGTTTGTACTATTTGGGCTACTATTTGGGCCTGCACGATTGAGTTCTTAATTACTCAATTAGCAAAAGGGAATAAAGCCAGAAAGTTGGCAGAAAATACCTTTTTATTGGTTTGCGTGCCCAGATCAGTGTGAAAACTGATCTGGGATGGAGAGAGTAATAAGTACAAATGAGATTGCATATAGAGTCAAAGTTGCACGAGAAAGTGTAGATGTACCTATGTATATGCAACAATTTTGTACCTATTAGTAAGTTGCAATCTCGAAATGTACCTATTAGTAAGTCTCTCCATTAGTAAATTCACCATGAACTCGATTTCACATAAGTGTTTGTCTTCTAAATCAACAAATTAATGTATAAATTTATGAATTTTTATTTGTTGCTACAGTCAACGAAAGTTCTCTTATGATTTAATTATTTTGTACAAGTTTGCAGCTAACTTTGAAAAATAATATAAAAAATTTACAGTTACTTGAATTATATATGTATACATTAATTAAAAAACTTGATACTATAAAATTCACCTAGATTTGATTAAAATAATTATAAAATATAAATCATCTAAAAAAAGAGTACTGAATAAAGAAAATAAAATGAAAATAAATTTACCAAAATCTTCCTTTTATAATATTTTTCCTTTGTTTGATTTTTTAATTTTTTACTCAATACTCATTATATTATTTACACATCATCTCATAAATCTTAAGCCAATCAATATCCTCATGTCATATAATAAATTCTATATAACAAAATTTAGATGACACTTTCTAAAAATGCCATATATCATTAAAATGAAGGACGAGATGACACATCAACAGAAAAAACTCTCTATTAATAATATGGGGTGGGGGGTGGTTATGGAGATTACATCTGCCCTAAAAAATGAGTTGTGTATACTTTAAATTAAAGACAAAGTATACAAAGAACAAGTTTCACACAAGGGGATCCATGAAAACTGGATAATGGTATTGATTTATATTATTAAAGGGTATTAGTTGTGATAACTGAAGGGCACACCTTATTACTACAAAAACAATATTAATCGTGATACTGAAGGGCATGACTTATATTATAACAGAAGTATATATTAGTAATAATAACTGAAGTGCATGACTTATATTACAAATGAATATTAATTGTGATAACTGGAGGGTCAAATTTATAAATATGGAACCAATTTTCCAGAGACCTACTCTTCTTTAAAAAAAAAAATTTACAACTTGTTTTGGATCGATTGAATTGAATTTACACAAATCACAATTTTATCTTGAAATTTATTTGTAGTATGAATTATTGATATAATTACATTTATAAATCAACATCATTACTCTTATAACTTAATATTCATAAAAAAATAATATTATGATATTAGTTTATTGAACAGTGATATCAAAGTTCACTGTAAAATATTTGTGAACTAAGTTCATAGAAATTTTTATTTTCATGTAAAATAATTTTTAACATGTTATCGTGCATCGCACTATAGAAGAAATTCTAATAAGGTATCAGTTGATAAGTATATAGTATCAGTTGATATTATCATATTAATTTATAAGTATTATCCTTTTGAAATTAGTTAATCACATGAATTTGGAAAACAAAGGAGAAATTTTGCAGTTTTCTTTCAGTTGAAGATACCAAAGTTGACCCCCCAAAAGACTATATATATGTACTCCAAAAAATCATAAAAAAGTTGTCACGTTAAATTGTCCCCATCTACCAAACTAGGAGCCCCCCATCCACATGATGCCATTCCTATTTCCTTTCCAAGACTATATAAATAGGCTCCCATGCACCTCTCATTGATTCTCATATCATAATAAGCTAGCTATATATAGTGAGATATAATACACACACACACATTAACTCCATTACTTATAGTAAGAATGGTTTGTGAGAGAAACTTGTCCAAGAGAGTGTGTGTGATCGGGGCGGGTCCCTCGGGGCTGGTCGCCGCCCGAGAGCTGAAGAAGGAAGGGCACAATGTGGTGGTCATTGAACAAAACCATGATGTTGGAGGGCAATGGCTGTACAACCTTAAAGTTGACGAAGAAAATCCCTTGGGAAAAACTAAGTTTTTGAAGGTTCATAGTAGTGTTTATGAGTCATTGAGATTGGCTTCACCAAGAGAGATTATGGGGTTTTCTGATTTCCCATTTGGGGTTAAGAAGGGTAGGGACATGAGGAGGTTTCCGGGGCATAAGGAACTTCTTTTCTACCTTCAAGATTTTTGTGACAAGTTTGGGTTAAGGGAGAGGATTAGATTTAATACTAGAGTTGAGAGCGTGGAGATGATGGATTATCCTGTTTTGGACAAAGATTTGAAATGGGTCGTCAAAACGACCAAGGCGGTCGAAGAAGTTTACGACGCGGTGGTTGTGGCCAGCGGCCACTACTCTCAACCTCGATTGCCTAGAATTAAAGGTATGTTGCATCAGTTACATGGTGCAACTAGTTCAATTTTAACTAAAAAGTTTCAATCGTTATATTATCCGTGTATCATAAAAAAAAAAGTATTGCTTTCTCTGATGAAAAGTATTAGCTCATATGATGAAAAGTACTAGTTATGTATTGAAGAAATACTAATACTTTTCTTCATATGAAATAATACTCCCTCCAGTTCGGATTAAATGATGTTTTGACTCTTCACTTTATTCGCAATTTAATTATTTAAATGATGTGGTAGTATTTAAATTATGTCATGAAGCCATCAAATGCTCATCAAGATAATTCAAGATTTTGATCTATGATTTGTTTAGGAATGGATGAATGGAGGAGAAAGCAGATGCATAGTCATATTTACAGAGTTCCAGGGCCCTTCAAGAATGAGGTAACATAATTTCTTCAAGAACTTCTCATATAAAACAACCACCAATTCTAAACTAATCAAGTCTAAACTAGAATTATTAAATAAGATTAGAAACATATATAATAATTTCCAGGTGGAGGCACTCATGGAAAGAGTTTCCTGTTAAGGAAAGTTTCACATATATATGTAAACATGCACAAATCACTTTGCTTTCAAACATACTATTAAAAAATTTCATATTTTTGCAGGTGGTTGTGGTTGTTGGGAGCTCTTTCAGTGGGCAAGATATCTCAATAGATCTTGTCAATATAGCAAAGGAGATTTTCCTAAGTGTTAAATCTTTTAATATTTCTCAAGGCTTATCAAAAGTCATTTCTACGTATGATAATCTACATCTTCGTCCACAGGTTTGTTTACTCAATCATATCGTATCAGCGGGAAAATTACTAATAGATACAAAATTTTGATTTAAATTACTAATAGTTATAAACAGGATTGCATATATAGCAAAAATTGCACATGAAAGTGCAAATATATTTACGTATATGAAATCATTTTGTACCTATTAATAAGTTGCAATCCTGAAATGTGTATATCGGTAACTCCCACCATATTAAGCCACTATAATCCTTGGAAAATAAAAGATTAAGAAAATTAAACAATAATCTTTTGAAATTGAAAATCATATTTTATATTGATAACTTGCAGATAGAGTCACTCCATGATGATGGAAGGGTAGTATTCACTGATGGCTCCTGGATCATTGCTGACACTATCATATACTGCACTGGGTAAAGCATATAAATATTCAAGATTTTAAAATTATATCAGCATATTACCCAAGAATTTCACTACATTTTCAAGATGTAAAATCAATTCTTTCCAATAATCTAATCTAAAGTGGGTCTCATGTGCATTCAAGTGCACCTTGCACTCATACTGTATTTTAGAAATATGCAACTTATTTAGACTGAACCAATGTAACTATTTTTCCATATTGATAGTTGCACAGTGCAATGTAAATAAGTTACATATTTTAATATAATAAATTGCATGTTTTTAAAATGCACTATGAGTACACGATGACTTAGCCAATTATCTAAAGGGTTCTTCTTAAAATCGGTGAAAGTTTTTTTTTTTAAGCTAATAAAGATGAATGATTAAACCAGTAACTTTTGCAATTGAGTTTGCTTTGTCTACTACATGACTTGATTGGGGGTTACAAAAGTGTTGCCCTATCTTGAAGCAAACAATATTTCTTGATTAAGTTTGTTTGATTAAAAATAGAATAAGATAATGAGTACTAAGTGCTGGATTTGCAGGTACTCCTACTCATTTCCATTTCTTGATACCAAAGGAATAGTAAGAGTAGATGATGGAAGGGTGGGCCCTCTCTATGAGCATACATTTCCCCCTTCCCTAGCTCCCTCACTCTCTTTCATTGGCATCCCTAAAAAGGTAAATCTTTTATTTAATACAAAAATTCATGTTAGATGGTCTCACGTCGTATTCAAGTTTTATGGGATTTATATCTTAAAAAAATATCTCAATTTAATTTGTCAGTATTGACACGTAAAACACGAAAAAGGAAGAATTCATTAATGAGTTAACTTGACTAATGAGATTGATCGTCTCATTTAGACAAACTTGTGTGATCCGACTTCACGGTGAACTCTGTTTTTTTAGTATCACTGTTATGCATAGAAATTATCACTGTTATACATAAAAACTATTACGGTGATGCACAAAAATTCTCACTGTTTAAAAAATACATTATATTTTTAAACAGTGAATTTTTTCATGCATAATAGTAATAATTTTTACATATAATAATGATAGAGTTTATGTATAAACCTGGTTCACAGGAGCATTACTATCTTATTTAGGACGACCGACCCTTTGCTAAATTATCTTTTAAATGCAACTCGAAATCAATCTTAAGTTAAACAGAGATGATTGAATGCTACTATATACATATGTGTGTATTTAAATGATAGAATCCCAATTCAATCATTCTAATTTTAGGGTAATTCTGGTTTTATGTAGATTATAGGGTTTCGTTTCTTTGAATCTCAAGCAAAATGGATTGCTCAACTCCTTTCTGGTAAAAGGAAGTTGCCATCATGGGATAATATGATGCAATCAATTAAGGAGTTTTATGACTCAATGGATGTTGCTGGAATTTCAGAGCAGAGTACACATGATATTGCAAATTTTGAGGTAACAACTACTACTACTAAACTACAAATCTTATTTAGAATTCTCTTATTCCTTGTACATTTCATATTTGGTAAAGTAAGAACGTCTGTGGGACCCTTGCTAGTGGACGATGGGTTTTAAGTTAAAAAAAATTGACATATTTGTTCTACTTGGATGTGTGTTGCAGTACTGTGATAAATATGCAGACTACGCAGAATTTCCACGTTTAGAAGAGTGGAGGAAAGTGCTTTGCCTTTCATCAATAATGAATGCTGAAACCAACTTGGAGATGTACCGTGATTCGTATGAACAAGATGATGAGATGCTTCAAGTTGCACATAACAGCCCTCACTTTACTCAACATTTTACCTTTTCTACTACTTAGATATATTTAATCATATTTTGCTACTCATTACTAAACAAATAAGAAAATTTTCTTAGTGAGTGAGAGAGAGAGAGACTTATGTTGCTCTGTTGTTGTATAACCATGTTACTAGATGGTATGGTCAAGCAAAACGTTTTATTTTTATTTATTTATTTCACCTAAAAAATATGATGAAGCATGAAGTGCTACCATTTTATATAACTAATCACATTGATTTGATTCTCCTTGTAACAAGTACCATAGCATTCATTTACCTGCTATTCTGTTATATAATTGTAGCTCACAGCCTTTCCACAGAGCAGGGGCGATGCTAATCTTCATTGTATTCTTCCAATTTTTTCTGATGTCCACGAAGGGACTCCTTTCTTTACAAGATCAAACTTCCTTAATAGAAATGACACAAAGTATTTAGAAACTGCCACAAGATGAACAAAGGAAGACGCCAAAGTGGTCTTAAGGGAGAAAGGACCTACGGCCATCATCTAAATAGTAATCCAAGGAACAGAAACAAGCAACTGTAACCAATTTCGATTTTTAAACCAAAGACAAGAAGTACCTAACAACGTTTTAGCAAAGTAAACAAACTTCCAACCAAATAAAACAAGCTTCAACTACAAAATTAGTAACAGCACCCTTAGAAACCAACTTTATGACGTCTCAGTGAAAGAAAAGAAGATAATAGTCTTCATCTTTTCAGTGTTCCTGTGTGTCTATCTTGTTATACAGAACTACAACTAGAATAGGTTTTTGAGGGAATGTGGGAAGGCAATATCCCCTGGAGAAATCTTGCTTAATGCCATACAGGTTAGCGATTGAAGTTTATGGAGATGAACAAGATTGTTGAGACCATAATACAACCATATCGACGATTTCACGCGTCCCTCACAAACTATTGCCAATTTTGCTAAATTTGGGAGTGCTCTAAGGAAATTGTCCGTACACCTTATGTTCTTTATGCCCTTTAGTATCTTCAGATTTTCAAGAAGACAGGAAGTGGGAGGATCAGGCAAATAACCATTGAATCTGAGGTGTCGCATCTCCCATATTTCAGATGGTAGAATCACACGTTTACTTGTAGATATTCTGACAATAAAGGTCTCCAAATTCCAAAATTTAGCAAATGAAGAGGGAAATCTGCTACTTATATCCCAATTTTCTGTAAAAGAAAG
This sequence comes from Stenogyne calaminthoides, assembly GCA_037126765.1. Taxonomy (NCBI): domain Eukaryota; kingdom Viridiplantae; phylum Streptophyta; class Magnoliopsida; order Lamiales; family Lamiaceae; genus Stenogyne; species Stenogyne calaminthoides. The sequence continues at coordinate 17,256,186 of JBBCBC010000012.1, forward strand.
GTACCGCAGGTTAACTAGAGCGCGAAAGTGATGCTGATTGCAGGGCATGAATGAGTTGAGGACGGTACTTATTCTCCCACATGCTTTCTTGCAGACTAAGGCGACGCACATTTTCTATCCCCTCTGAAATATCAAGGCTAAAGTGAAGGGGTTTTCCACGTAAAAATTCTTGGTGTTAGTGCGTATTTATTTATGCAATTAATTTACGTATTTGGTCCGAAGTCTATTGAGCTTTTGTGGAAGTGATTGTTGCTTTTGTGCATTCCGCTGTGCCGAGCAATTGACTCTGATTATTAACCCCTTCCACAACAGTGGTATCAGAGCCTATGTTAAACTAGGCTCGGACCATGGAGGGCATTGGTAGTAGCTCTATGATTAAGTTGACTGCAGAAAATTATTCTATATGGAAGCCCATGATGGAGGATTTACTTTACTGCAAAGATTTGTATGATCCTGTTGAAGGAAAAGATGCTAAGCCTGAAAGTATGGAAGACAGGGAATGGGAGAAGCTTAGTAGGAAGACGATTGGTACAATCAGGCAGTGGGTAGATATCAGTGTTTTTCACCATGTGGCTAAGGAGACAGATCCGTGTGATCTATGGAAAAAGTTGCAAGAATTGTATGAAAGGAAGAATGCACAGAACAAGGCATTTGTTATCAGAAAGTTAGTGAACTTGAAGTACAAAGATGGGAGTTCTGTAGCAGAGCACTTGAATGTTTTTCAAGACTTGGTAAATCAGCTTTCTACCATGAATATTGCATTCGATGATGAGGTGCAAGCGTTATTCTTGTTGAGCTCTCTACCTGATAGCTGGGAGACTATGGTGGTGACGCTCAGTAATACAGCTCCGAATGGAAAGTTGACATTGAGCATGATCAAAGAAAGTATGTTCAATGAAGAGACTAGAAAAAAGGAATCGGGTGCTAGTTCTTCGCAAGCACTTGTCACGGAGAATAGAGGTAGAAGCAAGAGTAGAGGACCCAAAGGTCGAGGTAAATCAAAAGACGACCGGTGTAAGTCCAAAGAAAAATTCAAGTGTTACCATTGTGGTAGATCTAACCACATGAAGAGAAATTGCAGAGTTTGGAAGAAAGAGCAAAAGGAAGAGAATCAGAAAAAGTCAGAGGATAAAAACACAGCAGCCATTGTGACACACTCCGATGATGATCAAACCGTAGTTTGTGTTAGTGATAAATGTCTCCATGTGGAGAATCCCGATGTTGAGTGGATAGTTGATTCGGTGCTTCTCATCATTGTGTTCAGAAGAGAGAGTTGTTTACAAACTACAAAGCCGGAGATTATGGTCACTTGTTGATGGGGAACAAGAGTGTTGCACCGGTGATTGGCATTGGTAATATGGTTGTTGAGACTGACTTGGGATTCACACTGACGCTGAAAGATGTGAGACATATTCCACAGTTGTGCCACAATTTGATTACCGTTAATGTCCTTGATAGAGAGGGGTAACGAGCAAAAATTCACAAATGGTAATTGGAAGCTTGTGAAAGGTTCCTTGTTGGTTGGCAAAGGAAAGCTTTGTTGTACATTGTACCGATCGAATCTCAAAATGGCTCGAGACCAGTTATTTGCAGCCGAGGATGATTCTTCACCGAATTTGTGGCACAACAGGCTAGGGCACATGAGTGAGAAAGCATTGCACATCCTAGCCAAAGAGTCTCTCATTCCTACTGCTCAAAGTAAGTCACTCCACCCGTGTGATTATTGTTTATTAGGTAAACAAAATAGAATTTCGTTTCGTTCTCATTCTAAACGAAAAGATGATGTATTGAAGCTTATACATTCTGATGTTTGTGGTCCCCTCGAGGTGGAGTCATTAGGTGGAAACAAATATTTCCTCACTTTCATTGATGATGCTTCAAGAAAGACTTGGGTGTACTTCTTGAAGAATAAAAGTGAAGTATTTTTGAAATTTCAGTGGTTCCACACTATGGTTGAGAGACAAACAAGAAAGTTGTTGAAATGTCTACGATCGGACAATGGTGGCGAGTACACTTCTAGAGAGTTTAAGGCATATTGTGCTCAGCATGGGATTAGACATGAAAGAACTGTTCCGGGTACTCCTCAACATAATGGTGTGGCAGAGAGGATGAACAGAACCATTATGGAGAAGGTGAGATGTATGCTAAGGATGGCCAAGCTACCCAAGTCATTCTGGGGTGAAGCTGTGTTGACTGCTTGTTACTTGATTAATCGATCTCCATCAGTTCCTCTGGACTCTGATATTCCAGAAAGAGTATGGAGTGGGAAAAATGCCTCTTATTCCCACTTGAAGGTGTTCGGATGCAAAGCTTTTATGCACATACCGAAGGAGCAAAGAAGCAAGTTGGATAGTAAATCCACACCTTGCATATTTGTTGGATATGGAGATGAAGAGTACGGATACAAATTATGAGATCCAGAGAAAAAGACGATTGTGAGGAGTAGAGATGTCATCTTCCATGAAAATGATACAATGGAAGATTTGAACAAGGGGGAGACCTCCACTCCGATGCCTACTGGTGTTGTTGATCTAACACCACATGAGATTCCTACCACTAATGCTGAAAATGGTGGAGATGAAGTTGAAAATGAAGTTGGGATGGAAAATGATGATCCAACTGCATTTGACCCAGATCCAGTTGTCCAAGAACCCGGAGATGTTGAGCCGGAGATTTACCATGCACCACCAGAAAATGCAGAAGAACATGGTGGAAGACCAACGAGAAATCGTAGTCCGAATACATTGTATCCGAGTTCAGATTGGGCATTGATTACGGATGAGGGGGAGCCAGAGAACGTTGAGGAGGTACATTCCCTCAAAGACAAAGATCAGTGGCTTGAAGCAATGCAAGAAGAGATGGATTCCTTACACAAAAATCATACATTCGATTTGGTCGAGTTGCCAAAGGGTAAGAGAGTTCTGAAGAACAAGTGGGTATTCAAGCTAAAGAAAGATGGTGAAAAAGTTGTCTAACACAAGGCGCGGTTGGTCGTCAAGGGGTTCACTCAGAAGAAAGGAGTTGACTTTGATGAGATATTCTCACCGGTGGTGAAGATGAGTTCTATCCGCATTGTGTTGGGATTAGCAGCTAGCTTGAACCTAGAAATCGAACAGCTCGATGTTCGAACTGCATTCTTGCATGGAGAGTTAGTTGAGAACATATACATGAACCAGCCACAAGGTTTTGAAGTTAAGGGAAAGGAACACTTGGTTTGCAAATTAAGGAAAAAATTATATGGCTTGAAGCAAGCTTCACGACAGTGGTACATGAAGTTTGACTCTTTTATGGCTAGCCAAAGTTATAAAAGAACGGAGGCAGATAATTGTGTTTATGTCAAACACTTCCCTGATGGTAACTTCATTATCTTGCTGCTTTATGTTGATGATATGCTGATTGTGGGAAAAGACATTATGTCGATTAGCAAGTTGAAGATGGAGCTGTCCAAATCCTTTGACATGAAGGATTTAGGCTTAGCAAAGCAGATATTGGGCATGGAGATTTTTCGTGACAGAAAAGCTGAAAAATTGTGGTTGTCACAAGAAAAGTACGTTGAGAAAGTACTTGAGAGGTTCAACATGAAACATGCTAAGACCGTGTCCACGCCACTTGCTAATCACTTCAAGTTGAGCAAGAAATCTTGTCCCACAACTCGAGAGCAGAGAGAAGAGATGGAAACAATTCCTTATTCCTCTGCAGTTGGTTCTTTGATGTATGCCATGGTGTGTACACGACCGGATATTGCTCAAGCTGTTAGCTTGGTGAGCAGATTTCTTTCCAATCCAGGAAAAGATAATTGGGAGGTCGTAAAGTGGACATTCAAATACTTGAGAGGAACTTCAAAATCATGCTTGAGTTTTGGAAGTTCGAAACCGACTCTTATGGGATACACAGATACAGATATGGCAGGTGATCTCGATGGGAGGAAATCCACTTCAGGCTACTTGTTTACATTTGCAGGGGGAGCTGTCTCATGGCAATCAAAGTTACAGAAATGTGTTGCCTTATCCACCACCGAGGCAGAGTATATTGCAGCGAACGAAGCTGGAAAAGAAATGATGTGGATGAAGAGATTTCTCCAGGAATTGAGTTTGAAGCAAGGAGAGTACATGGTTTTTTGTGATAGTCAAAGTCCTACTGACTTGAGCAAAAATTCAATGTATCATGCTCGAACGAAGCATATTGATGTGAGGTACCATTGGGTTAGAATGGTATTGGAGAAACAACTTATGAAGCTTGAAAAAATTCACACCGACAAAAATCCTGCTGATATGATGACTAAGGTGGTCACTCGAGAGAAACATGAATTGTGTGCCGGATTGGCCGGCATGAGCTCGAGGTAGTTGTGACGTTTGTGGCCAACTATATTGGGAGGGGGAGATTGTTGGGCTAAACCCAATTTATTTGGGCCCAAAACATTAATAAATAGAAAAGGCCCACAAGAAAATTAAAGAAAAAGTGTAGTGGCCCATTTTGACCAACATGTAATATTGTTGACTAGGGCATTTTGCCCACTGCTGCTACACGGAAGGTAACAGACGCGAGAAACCAGAAAAGAAAAAGAGAGAGAAAGGGAGATAAAGAAAGAAAGAAAGGAGAAGAAGGGTTTGCATTTTGGGTGCTCGTTTCTTCACCGTTTTGTCTCAAATTTGGTTCGTGGCGACGTGCTCTTCATTTTGATTGGAGTGGATTTTCACTATTCATCTCCAAGAGGTACAAAGGGGTAATTGATATATTTATTCCTTTGTACTATTTAGTTTGTTCTTTCCCATATTTTATATGTGTGCCAAGAATAGTGTTCTTGAGGATAATGTGATGTTATTGGTGTTGATTCCTCTATTTGTAATAGAGATGAAAACTGTGTAATTCCCATTTGATATAGTGGAGTATTTCCTGGACTGGGTCCCGTGGTTTTTACCCTCTTGTGAAGGGGTTTTCCACGTAAAAATTCTTGGTGTTATTGCGTATTTATTTCTGCAGTTAATTTACGTATTTGGTCCGAAGTCTATTGAGCTTTTGTGGAAGTGATTGTTGCTTTTGTGCATTCCGCTGTGCCGAGCAATTGACTCTGATTATTGGCCCCTTCCACAACAGTGGTATCAGAGCCTAGGTTAAACTAGGCTCGGACCATGGAGGGCATTGGTAGTAGCTCTATGATTAAGTTGACTGCAGAAAATTATTCTATATGGAAGCCCATGATGGAGGATTTACTTTACTGCAAAGATTTGTATGATCCTGTTGAAGGAAAAGATGCTAAGCCTGAAAGTATGGAAGACAGGGAATGGGAGAAGCTTAGTAGGAAGACGATTGGTACAATCAGGCAGTGGGTAGATATCAGTGTTTTTCACCATGTGGCTAAGGAGACAGATCCGTGTGATCTATGGAAAAAGTTGCAAGAATTGTATGAAAGGAAGAATGCACAGAACAAGGCCTTTGTTATCAGAAAGTTGGTGAACTTGAAGTACAAAGATGGGAGTTTTGTAGCAGAGCACTTGAATGTTTTTCAAGACTTGGTAAATCAGCTTCCTACCGTGAATATTGCATTCGATGATGAGGTGCAAGCGTTATTCTTGTTGAGCTCTCTACCTGATAGCTGGGAGACTATGGTGGTGACGCTCAGTAATACAGCTCCGAATGGAAAGTTGACATTGAACATGATCAAAGAAAGTATGTTCAATGAAGAGACTAGAAGAAAGGAATCGGGTGCTAGTTCTTCACAAGCACTTGTCACAGAGAATAGAGGTAGAAGCAAGAGTAGAGGACCCAAAGGTCGAGGTAAATCAAAAGACGACCGGTGTAAGTCCAAAGAAAAATTCAAGTGTTACCATTGTGGTAGATCTAACCACATGAAGAGAAATTGCAGAGTTTGGAAGAAAGAGCAAAAGGAAGAGAATCAGAAAAAGTCAGAGGATAAAAACACAGCAGCCATTGTGACACACTCCGATGATGATCAAACCGTAGTTTGTGTTAGTGATAAATGTCTCCATGTGGAGAATCCCGATGTTGAGTGGATAGTTGATTCGGGTGCTTCTCATCATTGTGTTCAGAAGAGAGAGTTGTTTACAAACTACAAAGCCGGAGATTATGGTCACTTGTTGATGGGGAACAAGAGTGTTGCACCGGTGATTGGCATTGGTAATATGGTTGTTGAGACTGACTTGGGATTCACACTGACGCTGAAAGATGTGAGACATATTCCACAGTTGTGCCACAATTTGATTACCGTTAATGTCCTTGATAGAGAGGGGTAACGAGCAAAAATTCACAAATGGTAATTGGAAGCTTGTGAAAGGTTCCTTGTTGGTTGGCAAAGGAAAGCTTTGTTGTACATTGTACCGATCGAAGCTCAAAATGGCTCGAGACCAGTTATTTGCAGCCGAGGATGATTCTTCACCGAATTTGTGGCACAACAGGCTAGGGCACATGAGTGAGAAAGCATTGCACATCCTAGCCAAAGAGTCTCTCATTCCTACTGCTCAAAGTAAGTCACTCCACCCGTGTGATTATTGTTTATTAGGTAAACAAAATAGAATTTCGTTTCGTTCTCATTCTAAACGAAAAGATGATGTATTGAAGCTTATACATTCTGATGTTTGTGGTCCCCTCGAGGTGGAGTCATTAGGTGGAAACAAATATTTCCTCACTTTCATTGATGATGCTTCAAGAAAGACTTGGGTGTACTTCTTGAAGAATAAAAGTGAAGTATTTTTGAAATTTCAGTGGTTCCACACTATGGTTGAGAGACAAACAAGAAAATTATTGAAATGTCTACGATCGGACAATGGTGGCGAGTACACTTCTAGAGAGTTTAAGGCATATTGTGCTCAGCATGGGATTAGACATGAAAGAACTGTTCCGGGTACTCCTCAACATAATGGTGTGGCAGAGAGGATGAACAGAACCATTATGGAGAAGGTGAGATGTATGCTAAGGATGGCCAAGCTACCCAAGTCATTCTGGGGTGAAGCTGTGTTGACTGCTTGTTACTTGATTAATCGATCTCCATCAGTTCCTCTAGACTCTGATATTCCAGAAAGAGTATGGAGTGGGAAAAATGTCTCTTATTCCCACTTGAAGGTGTTCGGGTGCAAAGCCTTTATGCACATACCGAAGGAGCAAAGAAGCAAGTTGGATAGTAAGTCCACACCTTGCATATTTGTTGGATATGGAGATGAAGAGTACGGATACAAATTATGAGATCCAGAGAAAAAGACGATTGTGAGGAGTAGAGATGTCATCTTCCATGAAAATGATACAATGGAAGATTTGAACAAGGGGGAGACCTCCACTCCGATGCCTACTGGTGTTGTTGATCTAACACCACATGAGATTCCTACCACTAATGCTGAAAATGGTGGAGATGAAGTTGAAAATGAAGTTGGGATGGAAAATGATGATCCAACTGCATTTGACCCAGATCCAGTTGTCCAAGAACCCGGAGATGTTGAGCCGGAGATTTACCATGCACCACCAGAAAATGCAGAAGAACATGGTGGAAGACCAACGAGAAATCGTAGTCCGAATACATTGTATCCGAGTTCAGATTGGGCATTGATTACGGATGAGGGGGAGCCAGAGAACGTTGAGGAGGTACATTCCCTCAAAGACAAAGATCAGTGGCTTGAAGCAATGCAAGAAGAGATGGATTCCTTACACAAAAATCATACATTCGATTTGGTCGAGTTGCCAAAGGGTAAGAGAGTTCTGAAGAACAAGTGGGTATTCAAGCTAAAGAAAGATGGTGAAAAAGTTGTCTAACACAAGGCGCGGTTGGTCGTCAAGGGGTTCACTCAGAAGAAAGGAGTTGACTTTGATGAGATATTCTCACCGGTGGTGAAGATGAGTTCTATCCGCATTGTGTTGGGATTAGCAGCTAGCTTGAACCTAGAAATCGAACAGCTCGATGTTCGAACTGCATTCTTGCATGGAGAGTTAGTTGAGAACATATACATGAACCAGACCACAAGGTTTTGAAGTTAAGGGAAAGGAACACTTGGTTTGCAAATTAAGGAAAAAATTATATGGCTGAAGCAAGCTTCACGACAAAAAAAACATGAAGTTTGACTCTTTTATGGCTAGCCAAATTATAAAAGAACGGAGGCAGATAATTGTGTTTATGTCAAACACTTCCCGATGGTAACTTCATTATCTTGTCTGCTTTATGTTGATGATATGCTGATTGTGGGAAAAGACATTATGTCGATTAGCAAGTTGAAGATGGAGCTGTCCAAATCCTTTGACATGAAGGATTTAGGCTTAGCAAAGCAGATATTGGGCATGGAGATTTTTCGTGACAGAAAAGCTGAAAAATTGTGGTTGTCACAAGAAAAGTACGTTGAGAAAGTACTTGAGAGGTTCAACATGAAACATGCTAAGACCGTGTCCACGCCACTTGCTAATCACTTCAAGTTGAGCAAGAAATCTTGTCCCACAACTCGAGAGCAGAGAGAAGAGATGGAAACAATTCCTTATTCCTCTGCAGTTGGTTCTTTGATGTATGCCATGGTGTGTACACGACCGGATATTGCTCAAGCTGTTAGCTTGGTGAGCAGATTTCTTTCCAATCCAGGAAAAGATAATTGGGAGGTCGTAAAGTGGACATTCAAATACTTGAGAGGAACTTCAAAATCATGCTTGAGTTTTGGAAGTTCGAAACCGACTCTTATGGGATACACAGATACAGATATGGCAGGTGATCTCGATGGGAGGAAATCCACTTCAGGCTACTTGTTTACATTTGCAGGGGGAGCTGTCTCATGGCAATCAAAGTTACAGAAATGTGTTGCCTTATCCACCACCGAGGCAGAGTATATTGCAGCGAACGAAGCTGGAAAAGAAATGATGTGGATGAAGAGATTTCTCCAGGAATTGAGTTTGAAGCAAGGAGAGTACATGGTTTTTTGTGATAGTCAAAGTCCTACTGACTTGAGCAAAAATTCAATGTATCATGCTCGAACGAAGCATATTGATGTGAGGTACCATTGGGTTAGAATGGTATTGGAGAAACAACTTATGAAGCTTGAAAAAATTCACACCGACAAAAATCCTGCTGATATGATGACTAAGGTGGTCACTCGAGAGAAACATGAATTGTGTGCCGGATTGGCCGGCATGAGCTCGAGGTAGTTGTGACGTTTGTGGCCAACTATATTGGGAGGGGGAGATTGTTGGGCTAAACCCAATTTATTTGGGCCCAAAACATTAATAAATAGAAAAGGCCCACAAGAAAATTAAAGAAAAAGTGTAGTGGCCCATTTTGACCAACATGTAATATTGTTGACTAGGGCATTTTGCCCACTGCTGCTACACGGAAGGTAACAGACGCGAGAAACCAGAAAAGAAAAAGAGAGAGAAAGGGAGATAAAGAAAGAAAGAAAGGAGAAGAAGGGTTTGCATTTTGGGTGCTCGTTTCTTTACCGTTTTGTCTTAAATTTGGAGTGGGAGTTCGTGGTGACGTGCTCTTCATTTTGATTGGAGTGGATTTTCACTATTCATCTCCAAGAGGTACAAAGGGGTAATTGTTATATTTATTCCTTTGTACTATTTAGCTTGCTCTTTTCCATATTTCATATTGTGTGCCAAGAATAGTGTTCTTGAGGATAATGTGATGTTATTGGTGTTGATTCCTCTATTTGTAATAGAGATGAAAATTGTGTAATTCCCATTTGATATAGTGGAGTATTTCCTGGACTGGGTCCCGTGGTTTTTACCCTCTTATGAAGGGGTTTTCCACGTAAAAATTCTTGGTGTTATTGCGTATTCATTTCTGCAATTAATTTACGTATTTAGTCCGAAGTCTATTGAGCTTTTGTGGAAGTGATTGTTGCTTTTGTGCATTCCGGTGTGCCGAGCAATTGACTCTGATTATTGACCCCTTCCACAACATAAAGAGCCTTGTGACACACATTACGAGCTTCTCTTATGCAAAGGTCCCTTAAAAGATCATGCATGCCACAAGTTTTTGGTTTCCCATTGGTGCCATTCTAGTGAACCACAACAAGATGACTGCCAATCATGTCGATTGCCAGAGGAAGCCCTCCACAGTTTCTTGCAATCTCCATCCCAGTTTTCTCCAATTCTAAAGAGCAAACTCCATCTACAAACACTCTCTTGCAATAAGGTTAGACTTGTGTGCGGTGAGTATATCCATTACCCGTACCAAGTCATCATTGAAAGCCACTGGGATTAGATATGTGCTCCTTTTTTGTAGCAGAATCAGCATATATATGACGTACTACGTCCGATTCAATGATATCTTCCGCTGCATAAGCTGTGTCTCTGATTAGGCTCTGCAAGTCTTCTGGCTCTTTGAATCTTTTCTGTGAATCATCTTCAAGAAAATCTAGCAAGAAAGATATCATTCCGCGGAGGGATCCAAATTCAATATGTTGGTCTCGGGGTAAACGAGTCTCACACGTGTATGGGGGGTGGAGAATACACGTGTATAGTGATTCTTCAATTTTTAAAACCTTGATGATCAGTGAGTCAGGTTTTCCTGAGTTTAGTCTTGAAAAGCACAAATCACCCTGAGTAAAAGTCTACTGAGACAGTCACCTTGAGTTAGCTTTCAGTCCTTCAGATTAGCTCAGCTGATCCTGAGTGCGAAAGTGTCCTGAGAAGTGAAAAGCTTTGCACATAAAACTATCTTACTGAATACTCAGGTGAGTTGTTCAGTTTGATAGCTATCTATACTAGCTTTTCTTTTCTTTTTTTTTGATCGGTCAAAGTTAGATGTTAGTTGTTAGTAGTTAGTACACCAAGCACCCAAATAATTCACCAAATCGCCAATCCACCTTATAACTCCCATAACTCCAATTCGTTCCCAGAGGGAATCGAACCTGGGTCTCTCACTCAAATGAGGAGCCCAGTGGCCAGGTGGGCTAAGTCACCTGGTTTATCTATACTAGCTTTTCTAGGGTGCGGAAAATGTAGACCCTAAGTTTATACTCATTTTACTTTGCTAAAAATATATTTTCCTTATGAAAACAGTGATTAAGGTTGTGACCAGTTTAATGTAGATTCAAAGAATTGATTCCAAATGAATCAGAAAACTTTTAGTATGCTTTCAGTGAAATATGCAACAGGTAAATATGCAGTAAAGAAAGCAAATAACACAGCAAGTTATAGTGGTTCAGAGGCTCAAGCTCCTACATCCTCTCTCTCTGATCTCCAGAGAAATTCCTTAACTCACTACTACTACTACTAAAGCTTTCAGACTGAACTCCTGCAACTTACTAACTTTCTTCTATGAGTTTTCAGGCTGAACTGCACTTCAGCTTACTAACTCAACTCACACAAGTTTTCAAACTATCTCAAACAGCTTACTAACTTCTTCTCTAGAGCTTTCAGGCTGAACTCAACTGCAGCTTACTAACTCTTTACAACTCTCACAATCTCCAACAATCACACACAAACTACCTAACAAAAGGGTTTGGGTTTGGTTGGTTTCCAACTAAGGTGAGATATCCTTTTACAATAAGAACAAATGCAAAGGCTAGGATGTCTTTTACTAAGCTTTTAGATATTTAACAGATTCTAGGCTTAGTAAATGAGCTCTCTTCAAAGATGAAACACTTGGGAAATTCTTAAGGTTTCAAGTGCTTCACAGTAATAATTGAATACGAATGAGCTCTGGAGTTGCTTGATTTCCCGTAACCTTGAATAAGTGCAAGGCCTTAGGTATTTATAGGCAACTCTCAAAGAGTCATACTTGTAAAAATATCCGTTAAAGGAGATAGCTTCAAGGGTTTCCTCTTTTGGTTAGTGATAAAAGGCTATATTAGGGTTTGAACGCGCCCTTGCATGGTTTGGGTAATAGACAGCCAAACAACAAATCACTATCTTCTGTAGACTGGAAGATATCAGTCATGACATTTCCTCAGTGGCATGTCGTTTTTAGTGTCAGTAAAGTACGCTGTTGTCGCCTCCTCATTGGTCAAAATCTTCCTTTGATCAGAGACAGACAAACGACTCTTTTTGGTCAACTCCACTGAACTGATACATTTCTTAAAGCCTACTAATGCATAACCTTCTCTTTGTTTGTACTAAGATTGAACATAACACTATTTATAAAATAGCCATTCAGAATCTTATATTTCAGTACAAAACAACTTTAGGATCTTGGGTCTTCAGGATCTTCTGAGTCTTCAGGACTTTACTAACCTATCCTGATCTAAATCTGTTGACTATACACGGTGCAGATTATCCTGAGAACCTATCTATAGAAACCTGAATCCTATCTATCAAGATGTCATGATACATGTCATACTCAGGGGTTTTGGGATCTAATCAAAATCTTCTATTTTAAATTCAACACCCAACAATTTTCCCTTTTTGATGATGCCAAAACCATCTTGTTACAAGCTCATACAATGGATAAAGAACCTGTCATCTATTCAGTTTTCAATTCCTAGAGCAAGTAAAGTAGATTAATAGTAATAACAATCATCAGTAAGATAATCAGATATTATCTTTTCAGAGCAAAAATCAGTAGAGTTTCATTAATGTAGAAATAAAATTACAAGATACATGGTTTATCCTACTCTACTGAACAAAAAAAAAAAAAAACTTCACCATCATTCATCTTCAGAATCAATCTCATCCAGAGGAGGTGCCAGATTGAACATCCCTTAGTACCTTGCCTTCAAGGCATCCCTCTTCTGAATGGTTTCTGTATCATTTCCAATCAGACCCAAAACCTCAGCCTGATCTATGAATTCACTAAAGATAACATCATGTTTGATCAATCTATTATCAAACTTAGGTGGAGGATACTTTACTGAACTGGTGCCTTTAACTGATAGCCCATAGTGTCAAATAAGTGGAACCACTTTTGACAAATGTCTGTGTATTACCTCAGGATATATGCAATGAATGCATCATCCCTGTCAGCAATAGAGTAAGGCCAATTCTGAAGTACATCATAGTTGAACACAAACTCTCTCTTGTCTAGCTCCCATATACCATTCATTTCTATCGGCATCCATTTGTCCAAGTGTGGCCATTTCCTCTTCCTTGGCTTTGTACCTCTTCTCCTCAGTACAAATCTCTAAAATCTTCCCTTTACCCTCTTGGCCTCCTTCCTCTACTTTCTGGTCATCTCTGATCCTGACACAGAAATAGCAGTCTTCCTCTTCTTCTCAGTTTCAATCATCTTGATGGAGTTGTGCTAATCCCAATTCAGCCTCTTTGTTGACACATCATACTCACCAAACCCTTCTCTAAATAGCTCATCTATTTCAGAATCTTCATTCTTCTGGACATCAGCTTCATGAGTTTCTTCTTCATCAGTGAACTCAACTGAAAGCTGTCTTTTTGTGGGTTTCTTACTGACTTCAGCTGGTTTGGCACTTGAGGATCTTGTTTGTCTCTGAATGGGCTTCTCTATAAATGCAGCAACTTTCTTCTCAATAGGCTTCTTATTAGGCATCAGGATTCCATGAGCTTCACCTCTTTTACCGGATTCTTGTTCCCTCTGCCTCTTTGCACGCTCTTTAATAATCTCCATTGCTGCTTCAGGATGGATCATGACTTCAGGTTCTTTTCTCTTTTCTCCTCAGTGGACCACGGTTGGAAAATCCTCTCTCTGTTTCTCCAAAGGTGGCAAAACTGTGAGCTTGTCATAACTTTCCCCCTTTTTGGCATCATAATTAACAATCAGCTTAGATAGTGTCCTGTCAATATGAATTTATTCCCTTCCAATTGATCGCACTTCGGCAGCCACCATGAAGTGTTCATCCTGAATCTGTTGTAGCACATTCAGCCTCGTACTGGTGTCTTCAGCAAGACCACCATAAGTTGCACGCATCTTTTCCATGAGTGATGTACGCATTTCCTCAACTGCGGCTTTGATCATCTCATCAGCCCTTGCAATCAATTTTTCTTCCAATGCTTTAGACCATTCCACAAATTTCTTCTCAATTTCCTCCAATACTTCTTTAGACACACCACCAATCCTAGTGTCTAATGCAGTGAATTTAGTATCAATAGTGGAAGACAACAAAATTACTTGATCTGATGTCACCATTGAAGTGCTGAGTAACTTGAGGGTGCTGTCTTGAGAAGTTTGAGTTTCAGCAATCTTCGATACTTCATCAATTAAGGGTTCCAGCTTGGTTAGCTTGTCTAATATGGGAGTGAAGTCAACAATTGGAGGTGGTGGAAGTGGGATTTCTTTCTCAGTTTCAGTCTGAACTCCAACATCTGCCAACTCTGTCAATGTGACTTCAGGCTTGTTCTGGTAATGAACAGTGTGTCCAAAAGTAATCATATGTAAAGGTGGAACATCTTGAGTTTGTTCCCCCTGAATGGTAGCATCAACACTGGACTCAGCAACTTTCTTGCTTCCCTCAGGAATATGTTTATGTTGGGAGATGAATTTAATAAAAGATTATATGATTTTGATTAAGATCCCAAAACCCCTGAGTATGACATGTTCAGAATGATCTTGATAATTGAGTCAGGATTCAGTTTTAGAGTATTCAGGATGTTATCTGCAAAATGTATAGTCGCCAGATATAGTTCGAGATAGGTTCAAGACTCAAGAACTCAAGATAAGTTTCAAGAAACCGGTTTCAAAGATGAAATCAAGTCTTCAAGACTCAAGATGAAATCCGAGAATCTAAAGACTCAATGAGAAATCGAGACTCAAGACTCAAGATGAAAAACGAGATATCAAGACTCAAAGATAAAATCGAGAATCAAGACTCAAAGATGAAGACTCAAGATATCACCAAGATAAATCAAGACTCGTAAGACCCTGAAGACTCAGAAGACCCTGAAGACGCAGAAGACTCTGAAGACGCAAGATCAAGATCGAGAAATCAAGATCAAGAATATCGAAAACAACGAATTATCAAGACTCAAGAATGTATCAATGCTCAAGATGAACTCGAATGTTCCGAGGCAATCAATATATCTATCCAAGGATGCAATATCGAGAAACGCGATGCCTTTTGAAAGTTAGATATTGCCAAGACATTCCAATACGCATAAAAAGGAACTAAGTCGGTGTTGTTAAGGTTATATCAAACTCAGAGTTTGTAACCAAAAGAGCCGTTGAAGGTGTCTACCTTTAACTGAAGACAAAAGTCAAAAAGAGGAAGACGACATCGCACCCATCTCGACATCGACAAAGGACATGTGCCAATGAAAAAAAGATGTCGATGTACGAAAAGTGCCGATCGCAAAAAAGTGAAGACCGGCTACATGAAAGGCTATTGCCTAAAACATGTTAGGGAGTTTCAAACCCTAAATATAGTCGTTTCTCACACACCATAAGAGGGAACTCACAAAGCTATCTCTCCAACGGATAGTTTTCAAAGAGTGACCTTGGTGTATGCCTATAAATACTGGTGACCCTCTACTTTGTAAGGTTACGGGAAATTTATACGCAACTCAAGAGCTCAAACTTATTCTTGCAAAAGTTAAAGCACTCGAAATACCTTGAATTTCCCAAGCGCTTCTATATTGAAGAGAGCTCACTTTACTAAGCCTAGCTTGATAAGATTTATCCAAAGCTTAGTCGAGATATCCTAACCCTTTGCATTGTGCTTCATTGCAAAGGATATCTCATCCTAGTTGGTAACTGTTGGGAAATTTATAGTTTTGATGAAAGTTCCAAAAACACATGTAATAGGACCAAATCGGACACATTGACCGATGTTTATATTGCCTGCTATAGGAGACCAGTTGATAATGATTGTATAGAACATCTGATGAAATAGATAGGTCACATATTGAGGGGGAAACTCAATATGTATAGGTCAGATCTGAAGACTCAAAGGACAGCTGATATCCGACAGGCCAGAATGCAAGACAAGAATAGAAGATCAGATCGTTCTGATCTGGTCAGATATCTCAGCTAAAGTCATAAAGATCAAACTCTGTATACTCGAAGATCAGACCAGAAGACCTACATCAGTCGAGTCTGCTAGTTGAAGCTAAGTCAACCGCACCAAAGACTTATCGGTAGATCGATCGATTCAGATCGATCAAAGTCACCACCCGTGTGAAATCGATGTTTCACCTAATCATACGCCGATGATCTCGAACAAGAAGAATGTCAAGCTTAGTTGGAAGAACAACACTGAAAAGTGAGTCTGCTATCCAATAAGAACAAGACACGTATGATCGGAGCCGGCAATTGCGGGATTTGATGCTACCTCTCTGTAACGGCTACAAAATATAAATTCACGCTTTTGGCCATGCCGCCTCAAGACGCCACATCAAGCTCAAGAAGTTCACCAAATATAGCCTGAAATTCAAATTG
The DNA here is from genome assembly GCA_037126765.1 of Stenogyne calaminthoides. NCBI lineage: Eukaryota > Viridiplantae > Streptophyta > Magnoliopsida > Lamiales > Lamiaceae > Stenogyne > Stenogyne calaminthoides. Next base: position 17,272,456 of record JBBCBC010000012.1, read on the forward strand.
CTCTCCAACGGCTCTTTGATTTCAAGGTCTATATATATGGGATTACACTTTAGAGTGAACACAACGGAAACGCTGAACAATCAAGAAGCTCAAGCTAATATCAGATTTCCGCACAAGAACACGAACAAGAAGATTAATTTTTATTAAGTGTTCATCCCATAAGTTCTTAGCATAGAAATCTTTTCATCTAGTCATTAGGTAGGGTCTGTTTATACTGCTAAGAAAAGATTTCATAGTTGGAACTAAAAACAATCTTACCCAAACCCCCCAAGTTAGGTTAAGTTGTTTAGCAAGATTTCAGATCAGGGTTTCTAGTTCTGATCTCTGGGATCGGTTGAGTGTGAACTCCTTAAACATCTAGTTGGTGTACTGTGTTGGACTTACACATAAAACAAAGTCCAGTTGGTTAAGTAGGTGCCCCTTGTGATAGGGAAGAGTGGACGTAGGACTGGTTTGTCCGAACCACTATAAATCTTGTGTGCCTTTACCGCTTTGATTAACTGATTACACAATCGCACACAACCTTTAAAGCGCATACATATTCCAAGTTGAGATCAGTTAGCACCAAGCTTCTGATCTGATCAAACTTGACACTTCAGTCAACTGATTAAAAGATTAACTTTGGAATCTGATTTATCAAAACTGGTTTTTCACACGGGTAAAACTTAAGCTTCCGCACACATCAGTTAAACTGATAGTTACCGAACTGATCTGCCTTCAGGCGATCAGTAAGTTGGTTATCAGCCCAAACTGATTCACTCGCACTCTGATCAGGTTAACTGCCCTCACACCTGATCTGCACAAAAAGTTTTCAGAAGTCTATTCACCCTCCCTCTAGACTTACTAAACCCGCTCGACCTCACTAAACCCGCTCTATCGACTTACCTACTTTGTGTATCATCGATTCTTGAAAGAATCTTGAAAACCGTTTTTAAAACTCATTCATTTTCCAAAATCACTCAAATGGATAACACCTCGTATGTATGTATCATGATCTGCCAAGTTCTCAATCGATGAGTATGCGATTGGGCCATATATATGTCCAACCATCTAGGTTCGATAAGCGGCAGAATGATGGAAGTCATCAAAAGAGGTCCCATCATCATTTATTACGACAACCCTGCAGTCGGAGGAGATCCAGACTTTGCACCGGGGAGTCTTGTGCGAAAAAGCCCAGCCTTGATGGATGCAGAGGAAAGAAAGCTGCACACTCTAGATACTATTGCAAGGCATATTATCATGAAAACAATGGATAAGGTCACCAAGGAAAAGATTAAATATCTCAAAATCAAGCGAAAAGCAATGTGGGATACTCTAAATGAGATATCGCGGGAAATGAATGATAAAAGACAAATAGTCTACAAGTTTAACCGGTGAAGTTCAAAAAAGCAAGATGCTGCCCAATGAAACCATCAACGAACTCGATGGAAGGATTACAATGTCTATAAACAAGCTTCGAGAACTTGGTAGAGAGATGTCTGATAAAGATATCAACTACAAAATCCTAAGGTCTCTCACCAAGAAATGGGACATGAAGGTCACGGTAATCAAGGATTGCCAAGACATTTCAAAGATGAAGCCAAGTAGCTTGTTCTTGAGCCTTAAAGCTCACGAGTTCGATTTGATTGAAAGAGGACAAGCTGATGAAGATGAGGTGCCCAATGAAGCCTCAACTTCAAAAATCGATTGCTTTTAAGGCAACCAAAGAAAGATAACGAAGGCCAACGAACTGTTGGGGAATATAATGAGTCAAAGTAAACAGACGCTTCCGCTTACCAGAAGCTTGAGAAGTCGAACGTCCAACTTGGTAAGTATCAAAGATTTTATAAGGACTATCAACATAAATGAGGGAGAGATAGAGATCAGCCAACGTATCTCCGAAAAAGAACCAGATCCGATGATCGGAGGGATCACAGAGATGAAAGGAAAAGAGATAATCGGATCGAGGAAGGAAGAGATAACCAATCGATGAAGAAGCTCGCACTACTATCGGAAAAGGAAGTCACCCGATAGGTCATACAGACGAGTGATTCACCGGAAGGAAAGGTTCGCTTGATCAAGGAGCGTGCTTCAACCGTGGAGAAGCCAGTCACTACAAATAGCAGACCGCCTGCACTGACGCCAAGAGAAAGGGAAGAAAAGAGGAATGTAAGAGAGCAACGTTATAGGGACGTAAGAGCCATGGTTATCGAGCACGCCAGAATTGACGATTCTATCCGCCCCCTCGAGGACTCTCGATACTCCTCTCAGAGAAGACTTCGCGTCGACGAAGATCTTTGTTGACTTCTATGAAAATGAAGATCCGATATTCTCTTGCATTTATGATGATGAGATCTGCCGATGGCGGGGAGGACCAATCTGAGGTAACCTCCAAACCTCGCTTCGCTCGCTTCTACACCTCTATCATTAGCACACCCGCCGGGAGATTGACCTGCAGCTCTACTCGAAGCAATTGCTTGAGGATCTCTCCAATGCAAGAGACACTTATGCTATAGTGGAAGTTTAAAATGATAAGCCGAGGACCGTAAATAATCACCTAAAGAAAATGATCTCAAAGAAAGCCTCCTCAACTTAGATCACCAAAATCGCCGAAGGCAAATCGAGAAATTTAAAATTCTCGGTTAAAGCTTCGATCGGGAGAAGCGAGATCAAAGATCACCGGCAATTAACAAACAAAACAAAGTCGATGACTTCAAAATCTCGTAAGCAAAATTCGATGAAATTGTTCCAAAAGCATGAAAGTCTAAAATCATCCGAGGATAATCTGCGTAAGAAAATACGGTTTTTTTCAAAATCATCTAAAACCGTTCAAGACATGAACGCCTATTTTCGAACAACGATTAACAAGAAGGGACTTGGGTATGAGAACCCTTCCACATCCTCAAAAGCCCCGATGGTTCATCTAAAAAAGGTGTAATCGACGAAGCCTCGACAAAGATACACCAAAAGCCAAGCATGTATCTAATAAGGAAAAAAAGACCGGTTGAGCGGTAAAGCGGTGCCTAACCGTAAAGGGAACAAATGGACCCACCCCAATCGGTAAAGCATCGGGCGAGAATCAACGAAGAACCCGGTTCTTCCGAAGAGACCTCAACTCGATCAACAGATCGAGAATCGAAAAAAACAACCCGTAAAAAAGGAAGTCCAATCGAGACCCAATCAAGGTCACCGCCTAATAAGCATGCTTCGTAAACCGCAAAAACCACCTATGCCGAAAAAGATATGAATCTTTTGATGGTAGCGATCGTACCTACCCCTATAATCGTAAATCTAGGGTCAGCCGCACCGAACCACAATGGATGAAAAGAAGACAAACAAAAAGATAAATCCCAAGTCTTCTAAGTCACCCAGGTTCACACTAATAATCATACTAATCGAAAAGCATATAAAGAGACGTATGATTATGTTGATAGGTATGGGAGACGAATCAGCCTTCCGATCTAACCGATCACAATAGAAGTGCTCGCTTGTATGGATCCCCAAAACTAATCCTAACCCCTCGGGACCCAATCCAAAAGGGGTACCTAAAGCCCGATTTGGTCAGCAGGATCGCGTGGGTCCGCCAACAAAGGAGGTGTGCAAGCAACTATCCTGTACATCGATAGTGGATGCTCAAGACACATGATTTAAGCAAACATCTCCTCGGCTCTTACATAGAAATGAAAAGGCCGCATGTACTCTTTTTGGTGATGATAACTTTGGTTATACCAAAGGATTCGAACCTTAGAGAATGATGATGTACAAGTAACTGAGTCTCAGATGTCGAAGGTCCGAAGCACAACCTACTATCGGTTTCACAATTCTGCGACAACGGATTCAGTGTTGAGTTCTCGACTGACCAATGCACTATCAAGAATCGAGCCACTCAACAGATTTTGCTAACTGGTTCAAGGAAAGGGACGATCTACACAAACCGATTGGAACAGTTGCCCAAGAAATGCATGCCCGATTGTCAAGAGTTCCAAAAGTAGCGATTGGCTCGCACAAAAAGAATGAGCCATCTGAACTTTAAAACTCATAATAAGTTAGCAAGGATGTCTCTAGTGGAAGGACTTCCGAATGAAGTATTTTCAAAGGATCAGACATGTATCGCATGTCGGGAAGGAAAAACAGTCAAAGCTTCATTCAAGGGAATTCCGGACCGCATCCAAAGAGAGTAATCGCAAATGCTTCATATGGATCTATTTGGACCCGATTATACCAAAGAAGTCTCAACGAACGCAAATACACTCTGGTAATCGTGGATGACTATTCCAAGTTTACCTGGGTTATATTCTTACATAAGAAGAATGAGACGACAACGAAGATACCCGAGCTGCTAAAAAGATTACAAAATGAGAAGGGTGTCGCCAGTAGTAAAAATCGATCGATAAAGGTACATAATTTATGAACTCCTTTATTACCGATTTTTGTTCTAAGTTTGGTATACTGAAGATGAAACATCACCGCAAGAACGCCACAACAACAGAATGGAGAAAGGTAAACGGAGGAACAGAACTCTCAAAGAAGTTCGCCGCACGATGTTAGCCAATATGCAATACCAAGCCGCTTTACAAGCGTATAATCAACACCGCATGCCACACTCGTAATGTATGTCTTCCGACTAAGGCTCACTACAAAACACCCTATGAACTGGAAGAAGGACAGAAAACCTCGTGTTTCCTACTTCCATGTGTTTTTTTGAGTGTAAGTGTTTCATACACAACAATGGGAAGAGTCATTGAAGAATTTTGAGGCCAAGTCGATGAGGGTATATTCTTAGGATATTCCTCATCTAGCAAGGCTTTCGTGGTTTACAATGCATTTAACCCTACTTGTGGAAGAAACACCCCATGTAGTCTTTGATGAAGCATCTTCAACAAGAGAAATCGCCTCGTAACAAGATGTACTGATCAACAAGTACTGATGCTCGTAAAAATGGATCACCTAATGATCAAGGAAAAAAGAATCGAAACCGTGAATTCATACATTCCAGATCTAGTCGATTCACCGATCATTCAGATCCTAAGGTACTAAAAAAACCGTTTATGAAGAAGTTCGATATAAAATTGAGATAAAGATCAATCCTAACCATCCGCCCAGGGGAACACTGGTTCCCATGAATGTACATCGAAGACATGATGAGTCCAACATCACCGAGACATGTTCTTATCAAGTGGATCATAATTCGCACCACTCCCAATCGCTAGTAATGAAAATTTATCGAAACGGACGATGTTCTCCAAACCGACGCAAATCGTAATCGTATGACTCGATAACCAAATCATCCAACCGATCGATAATCGGAGACCCATCTCGATAAAGTTAAAACTAGACATCGATTGGTGAAAGTGCCATGTATTGTCAAGTATCCGCCTATGAAGGAACCAACAACAATAGAGGAAGCTCTACAAGACGCAAGTCGGATTCTAGCCATGCAGAGGAGCCGAATATTCGAGAGAAATCAAGTTTGGGAACTAGTGGACGCACCAAGTCATCAAGACGTTATTGGCACGAAGTGGGTATTCAAGAACAAGAGAGATGAGAAAACGTCATCACCGTAAATAAGGCAAGACTTGTTGCTAAGGGGTATTCACAATCGGAAGAATTGATTATGATGAGACCTTTGCACCCGGTCGCCGCGCTAGAAGCCATTTGGTCAAGTTTTACGCATATGCTTCCCCACACAGGGGTTCACTTGTATCGATGGACGTAAAGTGCTTTCTTAAACGGGTACTAGCAGAGGAAGTTTATGTCAAACAACCTCCGACTTTTGAAAAGGGCAACCAGTGTACTGCTTTAAGAAAAGCTCTATGGCTCAAAAACGTTCCTCGAGCTTGGTATGATACACTCTCTCGCCTCTTGATCGAAAGTGGGTTCACTAAAGGAACAAAGGACGAACCTTATTCAGAATAGAAGATGGAAAAGATATTCTGATGGTTCAGATTTACGTGGACGACATCATCTTCGGATCTCCCAACAAAAGTCTATGTGAAAGATTCAGCAAACTGATGCAAGGGAAATTCGAGATGTCCATGATGGGACAGATGAATTACTTTCTGGGTCTTCAAGTAAAGCAAAGTACGAAGGGATATTCATCTGCCAAGCAAAGTACACTAGGAATTTATTGGCTATGTTTGGAGTTCAAAATTGTAAGGAAGCCAAAATTCCTATGATGACCGGATTCAAGATGGATCCGTATGAGGATGGTCGAAAACAAATCGGAAGAATATAGGGCTCTCATTGATCTCTACTTTTTACCGACCGCCAGACCGAGATATAACCTTCGCAGTAGGTGTATGTGCCAGATTTCAGGCAAATCCAATGATAAGTCACCTAGAAGCAGCTAAGCGGATTCTTAAGTATCTGAAGGGGATAGTAAACCTTGGTTTATTTTACCCATCAGATGATAATCTAGAGCTTAGTGGGTATTCTGATTCTGATTATGGAGGTTGCAAGATTGACAGAAAATCCACCTCGTGAACTTGTCGGTTCTTAGGAAGTAAAAAAGCGATCTCGTGGTTTTCAAAGAAGCGAACATCGGTTGCAACATCTACTATTGAGGCGAATATATGGGTCAGCAGAAAGTCGTTGTTCCCAATCGCTTCTAGCTTAGTCGAAATGAGGGATTATAACATTGAAACTAAGAATGTACCTATTTTTCGTGTGATGAATAATAGTCTATTGCAATCACTCGTAATCCTCGTTTCTACATACAAGATGCAAGCATGTGGATGTCGCACCATTTTATAAGAGATCATGTTGAAAAGAAGAATATCAGAATGGAAAAGATTCATACTGATATACAAAAAGCTGAGATATTCTAACCAAGCCACTAGCTGAGATCGATTCAGAGAATTATGCAATGAGCTAGGGCTTCTGGATCTTGGAGAAAATGCACCTAAAATGTTTGATGGAATGATCTCCAGAACTAGCTGGTTAAGAAACTAATCAATTCAAGAGAAATCGGTTGAATTTGGTATCTCAATCGATCGTAAGATCGATCAAGGAACTGATATGAGAAGGTACTGATCAGATTTAAAGTTTATTAGATTAAATGAACTGATCGTTTAAAGGATTATCTGATTAAATCTGTTCAGTTATACTTTGTAAGTCGATTAAGCTGAAATTCAACAAGATTTTACAAGATTAAAGCTTAAAATCGCATAAGGATACAGGAATTTTACACAACAATGAAATAACATAAATTTTCATTAATAAAGACCCGAAGGTCAGGTTACATTACAAGATACAAGTACAAGAGGACCCGGAGGTCAGTACATAAACCCTAAACCCTAAACCCGAAAACCTTAACACTAAACCTTCATCCTAACCCTTGAAGAAGTGGAGAGAGAGAGATTTTAAATCTGATGCTCTCATTTTCCCCCACTTAACAAGGGTGAGAGAGGCTTTAAAATAATCCTAAGCCGATCGCTGAAGCTAAAACCAGTGGAGCGAGAGTGGGCGTTGATAGGATTTTTTTAAGCCGAGCCCTAAGAAAGAGTCGATGGGCTCTCCAACAGTTAAATGGTGAGTTGATATACGGGCATCACCGTTGTTCGATGCGCACCGTACATCAAACTCATGTTCATTTTCAGATCGAAGTCTGGCGATGCGGGTTACGCTATCTCGATAGACACACAAGGTGCATACGGTTAGGAGAAGTGTCTTCTCGGCCATGATATAGCGAAACCGCCGCCTCGGTGGTAGAGAAGCTTGGCAACGATTGTATGTGAAATCTTTGATGACGATTTAAGACAAAGGATAAGGGACACAGGATGATTTGAGAAGTCAAATCATTGAAAAAGGGGTAAAAGTGTTTGACGAAATTTTAACCTAAAATAAGGGTTCACCAGATACATGATTCTACAAAGAAGATAAGTATGGTGATTGGGTTATGTTGTGTAAAACAATTGGTCCAATTTATAGAGACCAAGCAAGGGTGCAAATGCAAATTCGAAGTTCTCAAAACCTTTTAGAGAAATCGCACCAAAAGGACAAATGTAGAATCACGCGATCGATAATTGATAAATTTACGGCGGATTGACATATCGAAAAGATTCGCACGATAATTACGCATGTCAAATCGCACCAACTTAGGGAATAGAAGCTACTTTTCTAGACTAAGTTTTGGCGGTAACACTTATCCCAAGAATTGGCTTGATCCGAGAAGAATCGGATTAGGTCAACTAAAATCGATTACATACTGGTCGATCGATGAGGAAGATCACCGAGCTTGAAACTCAAATAAATCGATACATCGCCTATGGGAAAATGTAAATATCGGTTGAAGGGGAACTTCAACCCATCAAGGAGGATCGAAGGAAATCGACGATTCAAGGAAGATCAGTTGATCTTGAAACTTCAACAAATCGATGCAAGTGAAGAAGATCGCTAAAAAGGATCGGTTAGGGAAATTTTAAGGCTTTAGGCATTACTAAGATCAACAAGTGAAATCAACATGGGAAAGTAGTATTGATCGATTACAATATCACCAACCAGACACGCCTTTTTTTCTCTTGTTCTTTGCTTATTTATCGGATCTTATCCGATATTATTTGCCTTTTATCGCACCCATTATCCTTGTGACGATTCCCCTGCAAATCATTTAATACGGACGTGGGGAAATATGTATTAACCGCTACTAAATGTGCTTTTAAATCCAAAAGGTTTTCAGACGCGTGCTTTTCCCGACCCTACGATCAAAAACCGCTTAATCTGGAGCATTTAATCTTTTCAAACGGTTGATCTTCCAAATCTTGCCTTCTTTTTTTTCCTCCTCGTTTTTATAAAAATCATCAAAAACCATACCGTAGTTTTCCATTTCACAAACTTGCGATTTATTCTCCGAAAACTCCAGACATTTCTCTCAGATTCAAAGTGTTTTTCCTAAGTTTCAAAATCATCCTTACGAAAAAAAAAGTAATCGGTAATTTATGTTTATTTGATGTTTTTTAAATCCATTGATCTTAAATGCTTTTATCCCGTGTTATGCTTTATTGTTTCTTGGTTTCCGCATATGTGATGTTCTTATATATATATGCACAACTTTAATCGGGTCCATCCTTTGTAGATGGCCACCCACGGAATGGGAAAGATAATGTGCAATTATGCGAATCGCAACAAAGATTGTGGATGATAAGTTCGCATACCAATATCACTTAGATCCTAATCCATGGAGGTCGAGCTAATTTCGCGAAAAGGTGCCTTGAGAAATTTTTATACGCTTCAATCGCAATCCGGTGATGCAAAGATGAAGCACTAGAATTCCTAAGGAATTTAAGAGTGATACTGACGTTCCGGAAATGAACCGCTCTCGACAAATAATCGGAGAAGAAATCGACCGACGAATGATGATATAACTCGTCTGTTCACCTACCCAAAAGGACGGATCTCTTTGCCGCCATTACAGGAGAACGAAGATGAGCCGATCGTAAAAGAGTTTCTTCAGAGAGTCCGACAAACATCATACGCCGTTTTGTCGTGCCAATGCTCAAGAGGAAATACCGATTGTTGTTTGACATATTGTCAAAAACAATTATGGGTATTGCATTCAAATTTTGCATGCTCTTACATCCGGCAAAACTGCATAAAGATGTCTCTCGCAATAATTGATGAAGCCAAGAACATCAATTGGCACGGGTTCCTCGAAGGCCATTCTCGCTCCAAGAACATGAGAAATTTGGAGTCAATGAACCGAGGCGTGTATATCTCAAGAAAAAGATCAACAATCTCAACAAGGTTGCGCTTATTCGAAGATAAACCGCTTAATGCCGAATGGGAACAGATTGGACCAAGTCCTATAAGGCCTTTCTCACACCACTTCAAATGCATCTTTGGGCCACCAGACGATGATATGCCAACCCCCAAAGTCAAAGAAAGGAAAAAGAAGGAAGCAACTTCGCTTACACCAAATGCCCCCGTAGAAGAAAAGAAAACCGTGAAGGCCTGCGAGAAGAGGTCAAGAAGGCGAAGCAAGCCTCCATGACTCGATGTTTGAAGATGAGTCGATGAAGAAAGGCGCCAGATCACCACAACACAAAATCGTGAAAAATCGACGGGCAAAGCTTCTCAAGCCGAGAGCTCACATGATCATTCTGAGGAAGAAGCACAAGCCGATCGATCTCCTTCTCTCAAGCTCGAGCCGATTCACCACTCGATTAATGGTCACGAAAGCATGTCTCTCCCATTTTTCCACCGCCTAACTTGAAATCGCATCATCAAACCGTAAAGCTTACTCGATGGGAACTGTAGCACTCGCCCACGAAAGTAACCTCTCGCAGTCGAACCGACAAATTAACTTCCGCCTACTCAAGCACAACCGTAACCTTCCACATCTCATCAAACCGACCGACAGACAATTCCCCGAGTCCGCATCAACAAAGATCATAATCGGGAAATTGATCGTAATGCTAATCGAAAGAGAAATTGATGAGTTATATCCGTAATCGGTCGCCCATCCCGCTCATAAGAGAGGAAGTTATGGAGATCCTCACCGAGAGATCTTCGATTAAAAAAAGCTTCTCGACTTTATAATAATTATTGAACGGATGGGCGGTGCGGATGAGTTTGCGACTTTTTATTTCGACATGAGGAAATCGCTAAAGTGGGATCACCACCGAGCCGATAATCGCTAAATCCATCAAAGCTCGATCCACAGAAGCTAGGGTTGCCGAACAGATTTAATCGAGATCGCCGACAAAGCTCCCGGCAGATGCCATCATGAAGGATGCAGGAGAGCTGCCGATGATAGTGGAGCTGGTGTCGCAGCTTCATGACCAACCACCGAGGCACAAACAATCAATTCGAGATCAAGTGACACCCAACATTCCAACATCACACGCCACTATCGATCAACTTCAGAGATCAAATCTTGTCTCAAAGATCTCCCGAAAAGAAGAAGTTGAGGGATCGATAATGATCAAAGGCAGATTGCCATCAAAGAAATAACAGATCAAAGGAATTGGCTATTTCCCAGATTAGGGCAATCAAAGATCGCCTCCAAAATCGTGGTCTCATCAAGTACAAATAGAATCGAGAAAGACCGTTGATGCCAAATCGACTCAAAAGGATCAACAACAAGTTTCTTTTCTGATGCTCACTGACAAGCTAGAATTGACAGAAGAGAAACTTGACAAACTGATTAAAACACTCTCTACTGCCATGGAATCTGTCAAGACTGAGCTGATATCGAAGATTCAAAATCTAACTGCTCAAACTAAAGGCATATCTCTGCAGATCTCAACAGGCGATCGCAGTCAACTTTGGTTCTCTGACCTCCCACCTCACTACTCTTTTTGATCAAACCAAAAAGGGGGAAGGACAGAATGAGAAACCAACTGACATAACAACAAGGACATCACAAACTCGGACTACTGAAAAGATGTCCAAAGAGCAGTGTAAAGAAGAAGCCCGAAAAAGCCAAGAAGAAAGAAGGGCGTAAAAAAAAAAAGAGGCGTAAAAATCAAGAAGAAATTCGGACGAGAGCGAAGAAAGGAAGGGCCGGAAAATCCGCATTACGTAACCTAAGCCGCCAAAGAAGAGTTGATGAGATCATCCTAAAAACTGCCACAAGATGCTAAGAAATTTGAGGAATGAATAAGATCGTGAGGAATGGCTTCGATGCCTTTTGTTCTTAATCTTGTTCCACAAGAAGAATCTCCCCGATGAAGAATTCCTCAACCGTTAGAAAAATAAATACCCGAATTTTTTCAAGTATCCGGAAAATGAGGCCAAACTTATCAATGTAAAAATATCTCGCCAAGAGTATGATCCGATGGATTACTCAAGAAGGCGATGGCTCATTTGACGACCGCATTTCAAAGATTCTATTTTGACATCCTCGCAGAACGCACATAATCGATCCTCGGCAGATGATGATGTCAAATGGAAACTTTATCGATTTTCAACGCATCCTCAAGATCAAAGAGAGATGCCGTAAGATACAAGCCTAAAGAGTGAAGAATCGTAAGACTACTCAGATCACCGTTTTTTCTTATTTACAAACTTTTCTCGATGTAACATGTAATCAACATTTATTAATGAGAAAAGTTTATTTTCCGATCCTAAGACAAAGTCTCATTGTCTTCGATTATATGCTCTTAATCGCTCTATTTTTTTATAAATCAGATTTGGTTTCTCAAAGTGTTTTGGTTTCATCAAAAAGGGGGAAATTGTTATGAAATTTATAGTTTTGATGAAAGTTCCAAAAACACATGTAATAGACCAATCGGACACATTGTTAGTGACCGATGTTTATATTACTCGCTATAGGAGACCAAATTGATAATGATTGTATAGAACAACCGATGAAATAGATAGGTCACATATTGAGGGGGAAACTCAATATGTATAGGTCGATCCAAGACTCAAAGGACAGCTTGATATCCGACAGGCGCCGTAATGCAAGACAAGAATAAGATCGATCGCTCGATCCGGTCGATATCTCACCTAAAGTCATAAAGATCAAACTCAATACTCAAGATCGCACTGAAGACCTACATCACGAGTCCGCTAGTTGAAGCTAAGTCAACCGCACCAAGACTTATCGGTAGACCGATCGATTCCAGATCGATCAAATCACCACCGTGAAAAATGATGTTTCACCTAATCATACGCCGATGATCCGAACAAGAAGAATGTCGTTTAGTTGGAAGAACAACACCGAAAAAGTGAGTCTCGCTATCCAATAAGAACAAGACACGATGATCGGAGCCGCAATTGCGGATTTGATGCTACCTCTCAGAACGGCTACAAAATATAAATTCACGCTTTTGGCCATGCCGCCTCAAGACGCCACATCAAGCTCAAGCAAGTCTACCAAATATAGCCTGAAATTCAAATTGCTCTCCAACGGCTATTTGATTTCAAGGTCTATATATATGGGATTACACTTTATAGTGAACACAACGGAAACGCTGAACAATCAAGAAGCTCAAGCTAATATCAGATTTCCACACAAGAACACGAACAAGAAGATTAATTTTTATTAAGTGTTCATCCCATAAGTTCTTAGCATAGAAATCTTTTCATCTAGTCATTAGGTCGCTTATACGCTAAGAAAAGATTTCATAGTTGGAACCAAAAACAATCTTACCCAAACCCCCAAGTTAGGTTAAGTTGTTTAGCAAGATTTCGCACTAGGGTTTCTAGTTCTCGATCTCGGGATCGGTTGAGTGTGAACTCCTTAAACATCTAGTTGGTGTCTTGTGTTGGACTTACACATAAAACAAAGTCCAGCTTGGTTAAGTAGGTGCCCCTTGTGATAGGGAAGAGTGGACGTAGGATCCGGTTTGTCCGAACCACTATAAATCTTGTGTGCCTTTACCGCTTTGATTAACGACACACAATCGCACACAACCTTTAAAAGCGATACATATTCCAAGTTGAGATCGCTTAGCACCAAGCTTCTGATCTGATCAAACTTGACACTTCAGTCAACTGATTAAAAGATTAACTTTGGAATCTGATTTATCAAAACTGGTTTTTCACATGGGTAAAACTTAAGCTTCCGCACACATCAGTTAAACTGATAGTTACCGAATCGATCCGCCTTTCAGCGATCAGTTGGTTATTAGCCCAAACCGATTCACTCGCGACTCGATCAAAGTTAATCGCCTCACACCTGATCTGCACAAAAAATTTTCAGAAGTCTATTCACCCCTCCCCTCTAGACTTCTGCCCTCACTAAACCCGTTCGGGACCTACAAAAACTAACCGAGAAACCCCAAACCCTTGAGAAGGTAGTTGGAGTGTGTTTGTTGGTGAGTAGAGTTGTAAAGAGTTAGTAAACTACGCGGAGTAGTCAGAAAACTCTAGAGGAGAAGTTAGTAAGCTACAGGGGTAGTCTGAAAGCTTGTGTGTGATTGAGTAAGTAAACTACGGAGGTAGTCAGAAAACTCAAGGTCGGGTTGAGTAAGTAAACTAAGTGGAGTAGTCAGAAAACTCATGGCCGAGTTGAGTAAGTAAACTACGAGGTAGTCAGAAAGCTCAGAAGTTGATAGTGAATTTCTCTGAAGAGTCAGAGAGAGTGGATGTAGGAGCTTGAGTCTCCGAACCACTATAACTCGGCGGTTTCTTTATTGGCTTTCTCATCTGTGTTTAACTGTTGCATTGACTTGATTTTGAAAGCATACTTTTCAATCGATATTCATTGGAACCAATCCAATCGAAAAGTTGCATAAGTGAATCACAAAATAATCACTATTTCATAAAGGGAAGGTTTTTCAGCAAAGCTTAAAACGAGTATAATCTAAGGGCCAACCATTCCGCACGACTGAGTAGCTAGAACAGATAGTTATCAAACTGAACTCTCTTCTGAGGATTCAGTAAGCTAGTTATCCGATCCAAGCAACTCGGGATCTCTCGACACTCGTGATTCAAATTGATTATCTCGAGGTATCCGAAAACAAATGGGATCACCGTCTCAAGAGACTTTGACTCAGAGCGATCTGTGCTTCTCAGAACCTAATCTTCAGGATTATCTGACCCAAGTCGACCTCGAGAAGAAAAAGTTTTAAAATCAATCGAACACGTGTATTCCCCCATACACGTGTAAGACTCGTTTACACCGACCAACAAGTGGTATCGAGCGAAGGGTTCAACTTGACCACTACGTATTGACCAAAGTTTTATTTTCAAAAATACTTGTGGTCTATCTGAACTGATCTTATTTGCTGAATTTTTTTCTTTTCAAAAGATCAGAAAAATGTCTTCTAAAAAACTTCCCATGTTCTCGGTAGAGAACTATGATCTATGGAGACCGAGAATGCAGCTCATCTCAATTCCAAACATGAGCGTATGTGGAGAGTGGTTTCTCAAGGACCATTCAAATTTCTTGTGGTGAATCCTGCAATTACGTAAGAGGAGAGAATTGATCCTAGAGCGTAATTTCCTAAGTCCGATGATCAACTAACTCCCGAGAGGAGAGAAAGTTAATCAATCTAGACTACATTGCAAAAAGACACACTATACAAAGACAATTGATGATGGTGTGATGGGAATGATCTCTCACCGTAATACTTGCTAAAAGAGATATGGGATACACTAGTTGTTATGTGCCAAGGCACGATCATATAAAAGAAAACAAACTTTCAAAGGGCAATTGGAAAGTTTGACGGTTTTTGAATGGATGATGGTGAATCAATAGACAAATTGGAAGTCGATTCACCAAAGATCATGAATGATCTAAACGCACTTGGAAAGAAATATCCACAAAGAGAAGTGGCATTGAAAATTCTTAGAGGTCTTTCTAAGAAATGAGATATTCATGCAGTGGTGATTGAAAACACCAAAAACATTAGTTCAATGCCATACCAACAAGTCTTCTCTGAGCTAAAAGCCTATGAATTTGTAATTGATAAGAAATCCAAAAAGGCTGACAGCAAAGATGATTCTTCATCGAGTAAGAATGTGGCTTTAAAAGCCAAAGATAAAACCTGTAAAACTAGAGAGTCTGAGAACCCCCATGCCAAACATCAGGATGAGCTTGAGGAAAAGCTATCACTTGTGGCAAGGAGGTTTGACAGACTTAATAGTAGATTTGGAAAATACAAAAGCTATTACAGGAACCACAGGTACCAGAAGAAACCTGAGGACAGATCAACTGAGAAGAAGAAGGACCTGAAAGCTGAAGGATCTTCATCCAGAAAGAAGGATTCCAAGTCCAAAGAAAAAAATGATCAGGATGATGATGCCAACAGATGCTATAATTGCCAGAAGAAAGGTCACTTCCAGTATGATTGTCCAGAGTTGAGTGCTAAGGAGAGAAGAGAAAGACAAGCTAAAAGAGACCAGAAGTTCTCAAGCAAAAAGCCATGGTTGCGAAGAAGAACACTCGAGGAGGGATCTAGCTCTTCAGATGAGATATTCTCGACAAAGGAAAAGTGATGACATCCGGCCCGATGGCCATTGAGGAGGTAAACTCTTCTCGCCTCTGTTGTTGCTCCTACACTAGCACAAGAGTTTTCAAGTTCCACCGAAAAACAAATCATTTTGACCGATGGATTCTTTTGAGAATCTGATGAAGGACTATGCTGTTTTGCAAGGACTGCTAAATAAAACTCAAGAGCGTAATAAGGAATCCGAATGTCAAAATCTAAAATGAAAAGACTCTAGCAAAACCGAGATCACTTCTCAATTAATGGGAACTATTGATGAACCGATGTTACGAAAGTACAACTCTCGAGAAAAAGAGAAGTTGATCATGTCCCTAATCGAAAAGCTAGAGAAATCCAATCAAGAGATTCAAATTAATCGTAATCGAAGTTCAATGACCTCTCGAGAAGCATAAAACTCTACAGAATCGTGAGGATAGTGCATGTAAGAAGTTAACTCTATTGAATAAAGCATCTAAAGTGATAGATGAAATTGAGTTACCAGAGATCTGCCACTATAAAAACCGGATTGGGATACATTCCAGGGGAACCTCACAAGGTCATCTCAATCTTTGATCATGTAGCAAGAAGACTATCTTTGTAAAACCAATGGCACCTACACTTCAAGTCAAGTAATGCCCAAGGTTGTAGACAAGGAAAAGGACCTATGGTTTCAAAGAAAAACTGAATGATCGGGGTTAGAAAGCCCAAACCTCGGTGAAGGCTAGAAAACCCGAAAGAAATACTTGAAAGTTTCGTGCAAGTACTTCAAAGCCTCTCGGGCTAAGAATGCAAATCTGAAAGGCTCCACACCGAACCATCGAGGAATCCTCGATGAGAAACACTCAAAGAGACATTCTCAATCAAGAGACCAAGTCCTCGAAGATAATCGAAAGACCCAGATTTCAAAGATGCATAACCCGAACCTCACTTGCCTAAAGGTAAAGGTTATCTGAACCCGAGTCAACAAAGATTTAGACCGGCTGCACAAAAGCCCAAGCATCTGAACAAAAGGCCTGAACCAAAGAAGAATTCAAAAGCCCATGTTCATGCTAAAGCTAGCACACATACACAGAAAGCTGCTAAGGCACCCAGAGTAGTAGATGTGTATGTTGATGTTTATGGAAGACAAATTAGCCACTCTAAAGTGATTAGAGTTGTCAGGCAGATTTGGATTCCAAAAGGTACATCTAACCTTGTAGGACCCTACACAAATTGGGTACCTAAGAATTGATCTGTTTTCAGGAGGAAAACAAGGGCACTAAACTGACTAATGATCACATGGCACTGATGAGCAGAGATGAAAAAGCTCTTGATATTTGGTATCTTGACAGTGGATGTTCAAGACATATGACAGGATACAAGAAGACACTCAGTGACTATGTTGAACAAAGAGGCCCACAGATCACTTTTGGAGATAATTCCAAGGGACAGACTGAAGGATATGGAACTTTGGAAATCGACTCAGTTCATATCCATGGTGTTTCATATGTATCTGGATTGAAGCATAATTTGCTTTCAATTAGCCAATTACGTGATAAGGGTTTCAATGTTGAGTTCTCTAAAAACTTATGTTTTGTAAAAGATGATACATCACAGAAAGTTTTACTGACTGGTACAAGAAAAGTGAATGTGTATCTTGCTGATTGGAGTTCTGCTCCTAAAGATACATGTTTAGTTGCTAAAAGTTCCACAGATACCAGTTGGTTATGGCATAAAAGAATGAATCACCTAAATTTCAAAACCCTGAACAAGCTTGCAAGATTAGCTCTTGTGAGAGGGTTGCCTAACGAAGTGTTCAGTAAGGAACATATTTGTGATGCGTGCGAAAGAAAAAACAGATAAGAGCATCATTTAAAAGTAAAGTTGAGGTTTCTACTTGAAAAGAATACTTGATTACTACATATGGATCTTTTTGGTCCTATAACACCGTAAGCACTAATGGCGGAAATACACATTGGTAGTAGTTGATGACTACTCGAGATATACTTGGGTCATATTCTTACTCAAGAAGAAAGAGACTCGAATAAAGTTTGCCAGAGTTCTTGAAAAGGCTCAAGATTGAGAAAAATCGAGTGTGGTCAAAATCGATCCGACAAAGGAACCAATTCATAAATCATATCATATCGATTATTGTGCGAGAATGGAATTTCACATGAAACATCACCGCAAGGACCCTCAATGTAATGGTGTTCTTTGAAAGGAGGAATGGACTCGAAAGAAGTTCGCAAGGACTATGATAGTCGGTTTACATTCCTAAAAGATTTTGGGTTTGGTCATCAACACCGCATGCTACTCGTAAACGGATCCATGCCGACCAAGAGTCAAGGCAAAACACCCTATGAGCTTTGGAATGAAAGGAAGCCTCTTGTTTCTTTCTTTCGTGTGTTTGGTTGCAAGTGTTTCATGTTGTTTTTGATGAATCTATTTGTGTTCAGAAGAAACAGGAACATGATCTTGGATGGATCGACTAAGAGGATCACCAGATAAAGCCCGAAATGTAAAGATAAATCATCCAATCGAACTCGAAAAAGAAGAAGTCACCACATTCTATGATTGGAGTGACTCGGACTCGAGCAAGGAAGTTCGGGATGGAACTCGGGATGGTGAGCCTCAAGAAAACCAACACTCCAAAGGTGACCAATCCGAACAGACACCGCCTCGGACTCAGGTATGTGATGCCATGAAGATGTGGTCACAAGTGAGGCAAATTCTTGAATCTATCAACCAAAGGGGAACAAATGTCTCTGACAATGTTCTGAATAGAATTTCCCCTGAGGAAGACGATTCCCTTTCTCCTTTTCCGTTGTTCCCTGAGTTTGCTGATTTAACTGAACCTAACATCTCAAATGTTGAGGATATTATTGAAGGGGGAACATCGAGAAGGAAATGGTTAGATAGTCATCCTACAAATCAGATTGTGGGTGATCTAACCCGGAAGGTGTTAAGACAAGAAGGTTCCATGGTGAGAGTGCACTATTCTCGCTTCCTTCCTTTTCGGAGAAAGAACTCCGCCGAGATTGGTGAAGCTCTACAAGATTCTTATTGGATTACTGGCTATGCAAGATGAGCTGAATCAATTCTCAAGGAATGATGTATGGGAATTGGTAGATAGACCTGAAAGGCACAATGTCATTGGAACCAAGTGGGTTTTCAAGAATAAAAGAGATGAAAACAACAACATTGTAAGAAACAAGGCAAGGCTAGTTGCACAAGGTTATTCCCAAGAAGAAGGCTTGGATTATGATGAAACCTTTGCACCTGTTGTAAGACTAGAAGCCATCGATTGTTTCTTGCATATGATGCCCACATGAAGTTCACAATCTATCAAATGGATGTGAAAAGTGCATTTCTAAGCGGTGTGCTTAAAGAAGAGGTTTATGTGGAACAACCTCCGGCTTCAAAGAATGACCAAGTTTACAGTCGGAAAAGCTTTGTATGGTCTCAAGCAAGCACCCGTGAGCATGGTATGATACTCTTTCTCGCCATCTTCTTGACCATGGTTTTGTCAAAGAGATCGCTGATAGAACTCGCTCGTGATAGAGGATGGGGAAGAGATCTTACTAGTTCAGATATATATGTTGATGACATCATCTTTGATTCTCAAACCATCGGGTTGTGTGAAAAAGTTTTCAACACCGATGAAAGGCAAGTTTGAGATGTCAATGATGGGAGAGATGAATTTCTTTCTAGGTCTTCAAGTGAAACAATCAAAGGAAGGAATATTCATCAACCGTGCAAAATACACCGAGATCCGATTGCCAAATATGGTGTACAAAAAATTACAATGCGCTTTAGGATTCCTATGAATACTAACTACAAGATGGATCCTCGATTCGTAAGGCAAATCGCTGAATCATACCGATTATAGAGGAATCATTGGATCATTGCTCTATCTCACGACAAGTAGGCGGATATAACATTTGTTTGTTGGGATATGTGCAAGATACCAAGCTAATCCTAAGACTAGTCACGTGGAGGTCGCCAAAAAGATACTAAGATATCTTAAGGGCACAAAGTGAATAGAGGATTATGGTATCCACCGATGATAACCTTGAATTAACCGGGTTACTTAGATGTCGACTACGGAGGTTGTAGAATTGACAGAAGTCCACAACAGAACTTGTCAATTTCTAGGAAGCAAGTCGATATCTTGGTTTTCAAAGAAATGGACCTCGAGAGCAACCCGGAGTATCGTTTAATACATGGTCGCGAAGTCATTGTGCTTTCGATTCTTTGGCTCGCACAACAATTAAGGGATTATAAAGTTGAAGCCAATGAAGTACCAATATTTTGTGACAACAATAGTGCCATTGCTATTTCACAAAATCCAAGATTGCACACCGATGCAAGCATGTGGATATCGACATCACTTCATCGAGATCATGTCGAGAAAAAAGGACATAAGGATGGAGAAAATTCATACCGATAGGCAAAAGAGCCGATATCTTGACTAAACCTTTGGTCAATCAAGATTTCGTGAACTTTCGGTTGAATTAGGGATGTTAGAACCAGTGTATAGAGTAAATCAAAAATTGAAGATTTTCGGATGCATGAAGCTTTCTCGAATTCTCTTGAGAAACTTAGGATAAAATGGAAATATTGAATCGAGTCTCGAAAACTCAGATTCTTCAAGGTCAAGATTTCGAAGAGATCTTGAACCCATTCAAGATTTTCGATATTATAATGACATTTTATCAAAGACAAGATTTCTCGAAGAAGACTGATAGAGGGAAATTAATCTGAAGAAGTAAAAACTCATGCGACTCATTTATTGCTCAAGTAAAACTCAGTAATCATTCGAAATAAATACAAAACACCTGAGGAATGTTTTTTTAGGGGATCGTTTTTAAATTCGAAGAAGGTCAATAAATCATTTAATGCTCGCCACATTATTGACCAATGAGGATATTTTGGCGGCTTACTTTTTAGAGATCGTTTGTTCAGATAATTCGATTAATCGGAGATTAATCTCAACCGCTGCTTTTCACCTAACCAACACGATTCTCCACGATCTCGGCTATATATACCCCTTTAAGTGATTCAAGCCAAAATTTTATCAAACCCTTCGCTCCCAAATCCTCTGCAATTAAAAATCCCTTTGCCCAGAAATCTCCAAACCCTAAAACTTCAAATTCTTAAATCAATCTCTAAAATGGCCCCAACCTTGTTCGAGAAATTAGCCATAACCAACAAGCCGTGGTACGAGTTCGTTGTCTCACTTGAAAGCACAACCAACTCAAAGCCAGAAGAGGAGGCTCTGCATATGATTCGATCAAGAAACTCACCCATCTAGTCGCAGTTTACCGCACCAGAGTTCGCAAAAAGAGGTAATCGAATTCATCCGTAATTTGAGAATAGATGAAGAAGATGGTATGCATTCTTCGATTACCATATCACATTTAGAGCATTCGTCCAAAATACGCCGATTTTGAGAGGGATTTGTACATAATTCAAAAAAAATCAATGATGTTTTTGAGCTCGTGATAGAGGAGAGGATCCTGCGATGTATATGTCGGCAGAGAGCGAGAGTACCTAGATAGGATTGCTGAGAATCCTGTTAAATTTGAGGCGACATTGCATAAGAGGCATCTAAAGCCACAATATCGTGTGCTGATGGATATTGTGAGCAAGTGCATCATGAGTCTTGCGGGGAGTTTTGAGCAGATTAGTACCCCGAAGCTCAGATTGATGGCGGCGATCGAGGCATCTCCTACCACTGACTTCAACTGGCTGAAATTCTTAATTCAGATGGTGACGGAGCAAGCCAAAGTCATAAAAAGGGTCAATGGGGCAATCACGATGAAAGGCAAGATCCACCATGCCACCAAAATTGCTTATATTTTGGAGATGTGCAGAGAGGAGGAGGATATCTTTGCCAATTCAACCCCATTCCCTAAATCCAAAATTCTCTTCAAGCCCACTGCTGTGAAGAAGCAGGCCATTCGAGGGAAAAGAGAAAAGAAGGTAGAATCACCTTCGGGTCACTGAGAAAGAGACCCAACAAACTAGGGGAAGGTTCTGCGCATGGAGGCAAAAATGGAGCAAGGAGCAAAAACGATGAAGCGGAAGGACCTTGCTCCAAAGCGCAAAAAGATTGGTGGTTCTCACCGACGAAGGTAGCAAAGGATTCTCGGCGAGATACAACCCGAGGGAAAAACTCCAGAGTTCGCCATTACAAGTGTTGGCTCAGTTATCTCTAGGACTCAGATCGATCGAGGAGCGTGTCTTCCGAGGTGCTCGAGACATCACTAGTTCAGATAAAATTTCTCGTGAAATTTTTAAAGGAGCTCAGACCTCGTGAGATGCCTACCTCGGGGATGTGCAGACAGAAGAGCTACCAGAGTCGATCTCAAGATGTGCAGTTTCGACCGACGAGCCAACTCGACTAAACCGAGGATATGCCACCAGCCTCGTAACCCACTCGATGCAAACCGAGGACCCGAATGCACAAACTTCAGACACTACCGAGGCTCAGAGCAAAAATATTCTTGATGAGCTCCAGAGTGATCTACATCGCTTGATCCCTTAGCGTGTTTTCCACCGAACCAGAGAGCCCGAGATGGAAGAAGGGCGAGGTCAAGAAGCGCGTGGAGGAGCAAGGGAACGGTTCATCCTTGACCACTACCCCCGAGCTCAAATTTCATACCCCGATCCGCAAGATGTTTTCTTCAGATTAAGGATGACAAAGGTATATCCTCAATCGACTCTTCTCGAAATGCTTGATATTGCCGCATTCAGAGGGGAAGACCGTGGAATGAGGAGACAACCTTCCCGACCGACTTCTCGAGTTCGTAGGACAAAGCTCGTGATGAAAAATTCGATTTTGATGAGCCGTTCAGAGGAAGCTAGCCGAGAAGAAAACAATCGGTTGGTGCCCTGAAAGCAAATGAGACAAATCCAAAGATGGAGATGGGGACAAACAGGAGATGCCGAGGATCGGGCCTCAAATGGAAAAAGAGACTTCGTTGTCGATCAACCTCGGATTAAAGTTAGCACTCTTTTTACCTTTTTGGCACTATTAACAATTATGCCAAAGTTAATGAAAGTACTATCTTTAATTTCTCAATTGTCTCGATAAAATGCATCGAGGCTCAATTGGAGACCGGAGCTCGGGATGAAGATGAAGCTCAGATGATCAAAGACAAAGACGAAGGTGCGAAGGTTCCCCGAGATTGATCTCACTCCCCGTAATGGAGAAACTTGAGAAGATTGAGCCAATGGCGATCAAAATTGCTCGATGGAAGAAACGTTGGCCAATCAAGCTCGTATAAATGGAAGGTCTTAGCCATTCTTCGAATCGGATGCAGATACAAAAACACTCGACCACTCGGATGACCTCCATGGAAGAAAAGTTTAATGAAAAGTCGTAGGAGTCAACGCAGAAAGTTAAGTCTTTGAAATGAAACAAGCACCGTGAATCGATCAATTTCTAGAGGTGAAACCGGGCAGAGAAAAATGAGGTGCCGATCAAATCATTGTTGAGGAAATGAGCTCAAAGGCTCATGACCAAGATGACAGAGATGCTTAAAGATGCACTCTTCCGCTTTGCCCACTTATCTCGAGAACTTTCGTGGCTAAGAACCACATCGAGAATGGAAGATGAGAAAGATCGCTTAGCGGAGAGATCCATTGCAGTGAGCAAAGAGCAAGATCACATGGACACAAATTCTCTCCAGACTTCTTCCAAATTACGGTGCCGGAAGAAGGGGGAAAAGGAAGGTGAAGACCTCGTGAAGTTCATGGCACGACTTTGGAGATGAAGGCTCGAAAGATCTTTGAAATGTACAATCTATCCAAAGCCTTAAAAGAAGTTGAAGCTTACCGATAAATTGAAATTCGCTCAAGTGGAGAAGCCCATCTACACTCGAAGTTTCGAGCAAACCATGCTTGAGGTTGCAAGAGAGAAACCGAAAAGCTAGAACTAAGGTTGGAACAAGCCAGTCGGTCTTTGAATCGCCTATGAAGAGGAAAAGCCTTGGGCGTTGTTCAACCCGTAAGCAAGCGTCAAAGGCTTTAAGCCAATCCAGAGAAAGTCGATTCTCGATGATGAAGATGCGTAAGAATCTGAGTCTCAACCTCGTAAGAAAGTCTTCAACACCGAGATGCTCAAGACACTCCAAAAAGAACAAGCTAAGAAAGTCAGCCGCCCGGTCTCGGGAGCGCTCGCGGATCGAAAGAAGATGATAGAAGAAGAGCATAAGCGAAGGAGTGACTTCAAGAAGTTTATGAGCAAGAGGAAGGGAACATCGAAAAGCGCCGAAAGGGCCCCACGTTGATAAATGGATGTCCATTAAACTCAACGACATGTGGGAAGAAGTGAAGAGAACCTTCGTTCAATTACGATGTTCTCGAGGAATGGAGAGGGAAGACTCGGATCGAACGGCTTTCATTGAATATCTTCTAACCTTCTATCCAAAGTATCTCCAAGATCGGATTAACCTTGCGGATGAAGGTGGAGTACGATAGTAGCCCCGTCCATATTCCTATCCTCCTCCAAGACTTGGTAATGGCTTGGTAAATGAGAAGGCCATTACGCAAGAAATTGCTCAAGATCTTTGGTCAATTGGGATTAACAGGAACAATCCGGACATCATCAAGGAGAGGAATGAGTCAAGAAAAGATTTTTCGAATGTTCAACCCGGAGGTGCCAAATGATGAAGTCGAGAATGAAGCAAACCAAGAGCCGAATCAAGATCAAGATCAAGAACTCGAAAGATTCTCGTAATCTTTAAATTTTGTCTTTTGTTTTTGTTGATAAAAATCTCATTGTAAATCTGTAATGGTATACTTATCATCAATGAAGATTTATCATTATGCTCAAAAGATAATACCTTATTATCTTATTTACATGTCTTTTATTTTGATATCTTTGATTGTATGTCTCCTAACTAACCGAATGATGATATGGGAAAATTGTTTAAGTATTTAGTAATGAACTACTTAAAGAGATTCATTATTGAAGAAATTATCAATGTCTTAAGTGTTGGAAAAACTCTCTAATGTATTGAGAGATTCTCTCGATTCGAAAATTGTTGAGAGACAACCAATCTTGTGATAGGATAAACCAAAACCCGAGTATAGGTTATGTATTTGTAACAAGATAGGTTTTGCATCATCAAAAAGGGGGAAATTGTTGGGAGATGAATTTAATAAAAGATTATATGATTTTGATTAAGATCCCAAAACCCCCGAGTATGACATGTTCGTAATGATCTTGATAATTGAGTCGATTCGGTTTTTAGAGTATTCAGATGTTATCTCAAAAATGTATAGTCGGCAGATATAGTTGAGGATAGGTTCAAGACTCAAGAACTCAAGATATGTTTCAAGAAACCGAAGTTTCAAGATGAAATCAAGTCTCAAGACTCAAGATGAAATCGAGAATCTAAAGACTCAAAGGAGAAATCGAGACTCAAGACTCAAGATGAAAATCGAGATATCAAGACTCAAGATAAAACCGAGAACTCAAGACTCAAAGATGAAGACTCAAATATATCGGCCAAGATAAATCAAGACTCGAAGACCCTCAAGACTCGAAGACCTCAAGACACAGAAGACTCAAGACGCAAGATCAAGACCGAGAAATCAAGATCAAGAATATCGAAAGCACACAAAATTATCAAGACTCAAGAATGTATCAATGCTCAAGATGAACCCGAATGTTCCGAGGCAATCAATATATCTATCTCAAGGATGCAATATCGAGAGAAACGTGATGCCTTAGAAAGTTAGATATTGACAAGACATTCAAATGCGCATAAAAGGAACTAAGTCGGCGTTGTTAAGGTTATATCAAACTCATAGTTTGTAACCAAAAGAGCCGTTGAAGGTGTCTACCTTTAAATGAAGACAAAAGTCAAAAAGAGGAAGACGACATCAGACCATACGATTACATCGACAAAGGATAAAGTCAAAAAAAAGATGTCGATGTACGAAAAGTTCCGATCGCAAAAAGTGAAGACCGCTACATGAAAGGTTATTGCCTAAAAACATGTTAGGGAGTTTCAAACCCTAAATATAGTCGTTTCTCACACACCATAAGAGGGAACTCACGAAGCTATCTCTCCAATGGATAGTTTTCAAAGAGTGACCTTGGTGTATGACTATAAATACTGGTGACCCTCTACTTTGTAAGGTTACGGGAAATTTATACGCAACTCAAGAGCTCAAACTTATTCTTGCAAAAGTTAAAGCACTTTCAAATACCATGAATTTCCCAAGTGCTTCTATATTGAAGAGAGCTCACTTTACTAAGCCTAGCTTGATAAGATTTATCCAAAGCTTAGTCGAGATATCCTAACCCTTTGCATTGTGCTTCATTGTAAAGGATATCTCATCCTAGTTGGAAACCAACCGAGAAACCCCAAACCCTTGAGAAGGTAGTTGGAGTGTGTTTGTTGGTGAGTAGAGTTGTAAAGAGTTAGTAAACCACGCGAGTAGTCGTAAAACTCTAGAGGAGAAGTTAGTAAGCTACGTGGGTAGTCCGAAAGCTTGTGTGTGATTGAGTAAGTAAACTACGGAGGTAGTCAGAAAACTCAAGGTCGGGTTGAGTAAGTAAACTACGTGGAGTAGTAAGAAAACTCAGAGCCGAGTTGAGTAAGTAAACTACAAGGTAGTCAGAAAGCTCAGAAGTTGATAGTGAATTTCTCTGAAGAGTCAGAGAGAGTGGATGTAGGAGCTTGAGTCTCCGAACAACTATAATCTATTTGGTTCTTTTATTGCTTTCCTTATCTCGTGCTTAATCGCTGCATTGACTTGATTTTGAAAGCATACTTTTCACTGATATTCAGTTGGAATAAATCCACTGAAAGTTGCATAAGTGAATCACAGCCTAATCACTATTTCATAAAGTGAAGGTTTTTCAGCAAAGCTTAAAACGAGTATAATCTAAGGGCCAACCATTCCGCACGACTGAGTAGCTAGAACAGATAGTTATCAAACTGAACTCTCTTCTGAGGATTCAGTAAGCTAGTTATCTGATCCAAGCAACTCAGGATCTCTCGACACTCGAGATTCGGTTGGGATTATCTCGAGGTATCTGAAAGCGGCTTCGGATCACCGTCTCGATGAGACTTTGACTCGGAAGCGATCTGCTTCTTCCTAACCTAATCTTCGTGATTATCCGACCTAAGTGACCTCGAGAAGAAAAAAAAGTTTAAAATCAACAACACGTGTATTCCCCCCCATACACGTGTAAGACTCGTTTACACCGGAACCAACAGTTTAGCATCCTTCTCCCGAGTGGATTCAGGCTCTTTATCATCTTTGTCCTTCTCGCTTGCTTCAGTAATAGGCTCTGAAGCAGGTTTTCTCTCAGCCAACTTCTTCTTCACCAAGGCATCAAACTCAGGGTGTTTGATCCTTAATCTCCTTTTACCCAAGCCTGAAAAGGCATCCAACTCAGCAACCTCTGCGGTCCAAAATTCTTCTCATCTAAAATTGCCAATTTTCAGCATTGCCGGAAATGATTGATTTACAATCAGGATTGCTATCTTCAACCTGATAAATATATCCTGAAGACCAGAGAAATCTGAGAGCTCAGGATATTTATCCATAATGAACCGGGTAGCTTTCTGATTCCACTCCATTTCTTCAGCTTCACCTTTCCTGAGTTCAAGAACAGGTGGTTCTTCTTCAGAGCGAGAAAACAACATCTGAAGGAATGGGAATATATGGCTCTGAGGGTTCAGTGATTGGGATTGTAATTTGGCATTCTTCAACAGGTTTTTGAGAACCTGTGAAGATCTCTTGGGTAATTCTGTCAGTACCTATGCTTGTGCCATGCAAATTAGTAAAGACTTATTCATCACCACCATCTTCAGCTACTTTCGTTTCTGCCTGAGTTGGTTCTTCCTCAGTGGTTTGTGATACCACTTTGGCAAGAGTATCCAAAGGAGATTTTTCTCCTGATTCCAACTCACGGATGGTCCTGAGTCGCTTCTTCTTTTTCTTTTGCTCTTCCTGAGCCTTCTTCTTCTCACCCGTTTCTCACTTAACTCTCATCAATTCAAGAGACTTCCTTTTCTTTTCTGCTTCTCCTGAAGCTTCAGCCTGTTTTATTGATTCCGTCCTGACTCTTTTCTGAATCACTTCAGTAAGAGCTAGATTGTCCTGATCTGATCCAGACTCCTCCGGTTCCTCTTTGTGCTGTAGAACTTAGACTTTCTGCGGTAGTTGGTTTCTTTCTCTGAGTTTTAGGCCTCCGGAACATAACTCGATTTATTGAGAATTCAACTCCAGAAATAAAAAATTCATTATCTTTCACATAACATAAGTTCTTAAAGAACTCAACACTGAATCCTTTATCACATAATTGACTGATAGAAAGCAAGTTATGCTTTAAACCAGACACATAAGATACACCATGGATATGAACAATATCAATTTCAAGTGTTCCATATCCTTCAATTTGTCCTTTGGAACTATCTCCAAAAGTTATCTGATGGCCTTTCTTTTCAACATAGTTAGTGAGGAGATACTTATATCCTGTCATGTGTCTTGAACATCCACTGTCCAGATACCATGCAGCAGGTGCAATTCCATCTCCACTCATCAGAGCTATGTTGTCTTCATTTAGCTCAGTGCCCAACTCCATCATCTGAAACAAGATCAGGCTTTAGGTACCCATTTGGTGTAGGGTCCTACTTGGTTAGCTGTAACTTTTGGAATCCAAATTTGCCTCACAACTCTAATTACTTTAGAGTGGCTAATTTGTCTTCCATAAACATCTACATACACATTCACCACTCTTGGTACCTTAGCAGTATCCTGTGTATGAGTGTCAGCCTTAACATGAACATGAGCCTTATGTTGGGATAACATATGTCAGGATCTATTGAGCCAAAATAGGGTTAGGAAAGATCTTTCTTGATCTCCAAGAAATCTTGAATATATCCCATATATTATTCTTTTCATGTGTATTTTTCCACAAAAATGTCACACCCTTATTTAGCCTAATATTTAAAAAATAATAGGGGATATTTCAAGATTGGATCTTTCTTAAATTTATGAGATACTCTTGTATTCCTAGAATACATATCTTTTTCCATAAGATCTTTTCAAGAAAATCAAGAAAATCCTTCTTCCTATTATTCCTCCATAATTTTTGAAAATTTCAATTAAAGAAACAAGGTGGGAGATTTCTTGAATTTATGGGATAATCTTGTATTCCATGAATACTTATCTCCCTTCCATAAAGATCTTTTCAAGAAAATTCTTCTCCCTCTTTTCCTTCAATTTTTTTCGAAAAACAAGGAAAATATAAGCAACAATAATTTAATTTATTTTAAGCACCTTTTATTTAATGGACTTTAATTTGGCCTACTTGAGGAGCCTTTAGGAGAATTAAGATGGATCTTCCAATGGGCTACTGAATTCTAATATTGAGCCACAATATAATAAAGCCCATTAATATTAATTAATACCACTATATAATTAATATTGCACTATCCAACTTAACCCATATTATGGTAATATGGCACCCGGTTATTATTTCTCGTGTTTAAGATTATTTAGTCCATTAATTTATTAAGCCACTGAAAAGCTTTATATTAATTAATATATTTATCCTTGGAGTAAGGACAACCCAACTTTATTATCCATACCAGAAAATTAATTGCACTTGCAAGATTTGGTATGATAAAGGTTCCGGGCCCACCAAGGGGACCAATCACGCAAGACATTGCAAGCACACAATTCTCTGTATTAATTTAGCAACTGTCGTGCAATTAGAATTATTGCCCAAGATATAGGGTATCGAAGTCGCAATGATTCTCTTCCCATTTATAAGTCAAAGCAATAACTACTAATCACACACAGTCCTTATTAAGTGACAGGGATTAAGAAATCAACAACCACTGAGGTCTAACTCTTCATCCCTTAAGTCAGTGCGAATGAGTTTATCCTCTCTGCAGGTCCGCTTCAGCGCATCAATTGCACTAGTGTAATCTCTTGGTCAAGACAAGCCAATCTGAGCCTTACACATCAACTTCTACCAATAGATTGTTCGGATCTATCTAAGTTGTGAAATACACACTTGTTTACAAGGCACTGTTAACGTGATCTTCTGTGATCTGGTATCACTACGTTAACTACAATGTAATGTGTGCTATTATATGAACGGTTTGCAATAAATATATATATAACATTCAATCATATTTAAAGCAGTAGTGATAAATAATTTATTTCAGTAAATAAGTGTTTAATACATATGTTATACAAAGTAAAAGCATACTTTCACGTATAACCCCAACAATCTCCCACTTATACTCAAAGTCTGCTTTTAAGTATACCACAACATATCTGATGTATTATACGGTGACATCTAATGTCACCTACATCAACCTAATATTATTTCTCCCACTTATACTCAAAGAAGATTGGCAACGCTCTTGACACCCATTTCTTCCACATGTCTCTCGAATGTTAACTGAGGCAGACCCTTTTTGAATGGATCGGCTAGGTTGTCTTCCGACGCGATCTTTGCCACCTCTATATCTCCTCTCTTAACGATTTCTCGTATAAGATGGTATTTCCTTTCAATGTGTTTGCTGGCCTTGTGGGCTCTCCGTTCCCTTGAATTTGCAACTGCTCCGGCATTATCACAGAAAATCGTGATGGTGTTGGGTAAATTCAGAACAACGTCCAAGTCTACTAGGAAGTTCTTGAGCCACACCGCTTTTTTCACTGCTTCACAAGCAGCTACATATTCGGCTTTCATGGTAGAATCGGTGATGGATTTCTGCTTAACGCTTCTCCATGTTACAGCTCCTCCCCCCAGACAAAACACACTACCAGAGGTAGATTTTCTGGAATCTAGGTCTGATTGGAAATCCGAGTCCATGCATCCCACTGGAAATAAACTGTCTGACTGATAAACTAGCATTCTATCTCGAGTTCTCTTCAGATACTTTAGAATGTTCTTAACAACAGTCCAATGTTGATTTCTGGGGTTACTTTGATATCTTGCCACCATGCCTACGGCGTAGCAGATATCCGGTCTCGTACACAACATTGCATACATGAGGCTTCCTACTGCCGACACATAAGGAATGCCTCTCAGTCATCTATCTCCCCTTGTGTCTTAGGACACATGTCTTTTGATAGATGGATTCTGTGCCTGAAAGGTACAAAACCCTTCTTGGAATCTTGCATTCTGAAATGCTTCAAAAATGGTATCTCTGTATGAAGTTTGCCATAAGCCAATCATTCTTTTCTTTTGATCTCGAGTGATCTTGATCCCAAGAATATGACCGGCTTCCCCTAAGTCCTTCATATCAAACTGTTTTGACAGCCATACCCTTACGTCTGACAAAACCTTTACATCGTTTCCGATGAGTAGAATATCGTCTACGTATAGTACTAGGAATACCAAGGCAGTTCCGTCACACTTCTTATAAACACAACTCTCAAAATTATTTAGATCAAACCCATAAGATTTGTTTACATGATCAAAACCTTGGTTCCATGCCCGAGATGCTCGCTTCAGTCCATAAATGGACTTCCTCAGCTTGCACACAAGGTGTTCTTAGCCTTTTTCGATGAAACCTTCGGGCTGTTGCATATAGATTTCCTCGTCAAGACTCCCGTTAAGGAAAACTATCTTGACATCCATTTGCCAGATCTCAAAGTTTAGATGCGCAGTTATTTCCAAGAGAATACAGATGGACTTAAGCATGGCTACAGGCGAAAAGATTTCTTCATAATCGATACCCTCTTTCTGAGTGTATCCCTTTGCCACAACCCTAGCTTTAAAGGTTTCGACCTTCCCGTCCGGTCGTCTTTTTCTCTTGTAGACCCACCTGCATCCAATGAGTTTTACCCCACTGGGTGGTTCAACTAGCTCCCACGCTTGATTATGATCCATTGAGCCCATCTCGGCTTTCATCGTAGTTTGCCAGGATTTTGAATCCTTATCTTGAACCACCTCCTTGTAGGACCATGAATCTGATTCACTATCCCCCGGGATCGAATCCGAATATTCTCCTATCCCCATGAATCACTCAGGTTGTCGGACAACCCTCCCACTACGACGAGGTTCCGATTGTGTTGGTGTGACGCTTGGTATATCAATCTGTACAGTTGGTATAGAAGTTTGCCCTCTTATTTCATTTAAGGTAATCTCACTTTTGGGCTTTCGATTGTTCATAAAGTCTTTTTCAAAAAATCTAAAGTTCGTACTTATTACCACCTTTTGATCATTGGGACCATAGAACATGCACCCTTTCGTTCCCATGGGATATCCTATAAACAACCTTAGTTCCGAACGTGCGTCTAACTTACCGGCTTCCTTGTCTAGCACGTATGTTGGACACCCCCAAATCCTAAGATGTCTCTGACTGGGCTTGCACCCGGTCTACAACTCTTTAGGGGTTTTAGGAACCGATTTGGATGAATCCAGATTTAGAATGTAAGCCACCGTTTCCAAGGCATGACCCCAAAATGACTTGGGTAGATCTGAATAACTCATCATGGATCTGACCATTTCTAAGAGTATTCTGTTTCTTCGTTCTGCAACCCCATTTTATTTAGGAGTTCTGGGTGCAGTCAACTAGAAAACAATGCCCTCGTCTGACAGGTAGTTCAAAAACTCATCACTGAGGTATTCGCCTCCACGATCAGATCGTAGAAACTTGATACTCTTTTCCCTATGATTCTCCACTTCGGCTTTGAACTCCTTGAATTTATCAAATGTTTCCGATTTGTGTTTCATGAGGAAAATGTACCCAAACCTTGAGTAATCATCGATGAAAGTCACAAAATACTCATATCCACCTCTAGCTTTGGTTAACATTGGACCACACATGTCAGTGTGAACGATTTGCAACACTTATGTGGCTCTATTTCCCATGGCTCCAAATGCCCTCTTGGTCATTTTACCCTCCAAATAGATTCGCAGGTTGGAAGTGGTTCTAACTGTAGGTCCGACAGCGAACCATCTTTCACCAACCTTTGGATCCTATTTAGATTGATATGACCTAATCTTAGATGCCATAGAAGTGTCTCGTTCACATTTTCTGAATGTTTTCTCTTATTGCATGAAACAGTCGATGTGTTATAAGATGCATTTTGTGAGTGGTGTGTACAGTTAATAGTATAGAGATTGTTCCATAAAGTTCCATGACAGATAAACACATCGTTACGGTAAACAGTAACTTGCTTAGAAAAACGATCAGAATATCCATCATTAAATAGTTTAGTAACTGAAATAAGGTTTTTGCAAAAAACACGAACGTAAAGAACATCTCTTAAAACTAAAATCTTATCTTCAAAAGATAAGTGCACATCTCCCACTGCTTCAGTTGCTACTCTCGTAGCATTGCCCAGTGTGATGAGGACCTCACTTTCACTAAGTTGTCGGGTCAGTTTGAACCCCTGTAATGTGAAACAAACATGATCAGTGGATCCCGTATCCACTACCCACTCGTGGGTAGCATACGCCGCTAAACAAGTTTCAACAACTAGTGCATGAGAATTACCTTTCTTTCCATTCTGCTTAGGATTGGAACAGGCTGACCTCCAATGTCCCAAATTTCCGCACTCCAAATGTTTCCTCTTGCTTGAATTTTCAATCTTGAAGGACGTTGAACCCACTTAGTTTAGCCTCTCTTTCTCATCGTTCTTACCACCAATTGACCTAGAAAGAAAAGACGACTCTTTTGTGACCAAGTACTCTTTCTTGTGCTCCATATCCTCTTCGACCAATGTAAGAGCTTTTACTAGATCATCCACAGTGTAATCCAGATCTTCCATTAGGTACTCTAGATAGGGATGATCATAGCTCTTTGGAAGAGTATGGAGAATGAAATCAACTTTGGTTTTGAAATCACATTTTTCGCCAAAAATCTCAAGTTCCTCAAAAAGAACCATAACCCTAAGAACGTGCTTCCTTGCGATCGTTCCTTCTTCCATTTTTAGTTCGGCCCTTTCATGCCTTATGCTTTGGATTGCCATATGGGCTGGATATGCAAATATCGCTTCGAGATTTCACATAATGTCTGCAGTTGATTCAAATCCTTGGTGAAGGCGTTTTAACAAATCTGACATATGTGCCAAGATTGTGTCCTTTACCAATCATTGGCCAACTCCCATTCACCATACTCCATCTCGTCCCATATTCTAGCATCCTTAGCTGGTTTTTCAGGTATTGGTGTGTCAACCACCCATTTGGATCCTTGTGCATTTAGGACAATCATAATTTTTCATTTCCAACAAACGTAGTTTTCACTAGTTAATTGATGGTCTTTAAGTATAGCATACACTGAATTAAAATGTTGTGACATGCTAAACTGAAATAAATAATAATTTGTATGAGCACAAAATTATCACTTAATTCGATCACATTGTTCATATCAAAATCTCAAAACAATATGAACATGCATCAGCCGACATCTCAAAATAGTTTAAATAGGTCACGTGGGGTGAACTGTCTATTTAAACACATTCAAGCAGGTTACAAACAAGAACATTTACAAACCTTTAATTCAAAATTAATAGTCGGCTCCCACTTGACCAATGTAAAATTGACAGGGACTTTGGGGAAGTATATGCATATCAATTTTATACCTAAGTAATAACCATGATTAAATACATAATTATTACTTTGCTTTGTACGAGACTCGTGGGGAGGGTCATCGTTGCCACTAATAATAATTCACAATCATCCTTTTGGGAATTTATTCATGTGAAAACCATCTTTTGGCCGTTTCGTGGGGAAAATTTCTCCAAAAGAATTCACAAATAAATAAATCATGGAGGTCAAATTTGACGTAATTTTATTATCCGGAATAAAATTTGTCAATAAAGTATACTTAGTAATTTTCGAAAGTGAGATTTTCTTTATTCAATTCTAAATCATGCAAACACATTTAACAAATAAAATTGCATGAATTTAAAACAAGCATCAAGACAAAATAATTCAAGTTGGACACATATATCCAACTTTCATGGTTTAAATTTCAAATCTTGATCTTGAGAAATCGACTCTTCTTTTGCCTTCATCGTTCGTCTCGAAAGACTCCCACTGAATCCGCAACAATTCTTCAATGAATGTCCTCCATTTCGGGTTAGGACGACGTCCTGAAATCGAGTAGCTCATAACCCGGAACGCAAGTCGCGTGCGCCTAGGCGCACGCCCCGGTCTGGGGTCGGCCTATCTTGCCCCGTCGCCATCCGCCTTGCGCGCGCGAAGCATCGCCTGGATGCATCCGTGTTCGGGGTCCCGCGCCCAGTAGCCCAGCTCGGCCCGCACGCGTGCCCTGCGCGCGCCATGCACATGCCGCGTGCGTCGCCCCACGACGCCAATCAGCCCAGCGCGCCCATGTGAACGTCCACCTCGCCCCATCCACGACCGCCCGGTTGGTGCTCGCGGTCGCTAGGCCTTCGGCCTATCCCGCGTGCTCCGCCTTGGCTCGTGTATGTTCATGAACTTGGAAGTCCGTCTTTTAATCTCCGTCTCCATCTTCGTTCACGATCCAATTACAATTTATTTATGAAAAATAAATAAACCTAGATCTAGACTAGTCTATTACATTGAACAAATCAAACAAATTCTAATCTACTCGTGGATTTTCTCACGAGGCAAAACGAATTCGAACGAATCGAATTAAAAAACAACAATTTATTTGCATGTAAATAAGCACATTAAAATATCATGACAATTGGATACCCACAAAACAGATCTAACCGTTCTACTATCCAATTTCAATTTTAATGAACAACAATTTAAATTACAGTTTAAAAGATCAGAGACCGAACCAGGGCTCTGATACCAGTTGTTCGGATAACATATGCCAGGATCTATCGGGATGACCTCATAAACACAAATTTAAATTAACAATTATTACTAGCATGAATTGACCTAAGTGAATTCAAATAATAATTAACCCAACAACGACATGCAAATAATATTTCACGTAAAAGATCCTAGCATGCGGAATTTCTAGGAGTTTACGTAAATGTAACCGTTGGAGAGACGGCCTGAGACAGATAGGATCAAGTATCTGGATACCCACCAAAAGTCCTTCTCAAGTATTCCCAAGTCCTCGTTCAATAACCCGGTGGAAGGTTCTCCGATGAACAATTCATAAACAAAGGAAAAATAAATAATTGTTGCACCACCTTTGTGGATTTCTAATATTTCCAACACATGGAACTGTCGGGGATGAAAAAGATTCATCCCCTTATTTATATAGAGGGGTTTGGACGAAAATTTGAGCCAAAATAGGGTTAGGAAAGATCTTTTCTTGATCTCCAAGAAATCTTGAATATATCCCATATATTCTTCTTTTCAAGTGTATTTTTCCTCAAAAATCTCACACCCTTATTTAGCCTAATATTTCGAAAATAATAGGGGATATGTCAAGATTGGATATTTCTTGAATTTATGAGATACTCTTGTATTCCTAGAATACATATCTTTTTCCATAATTTATAAGATCTTTTCAAGAAAATCAAGAAAATCCTTCTTTCTATTATTTCTCCATAATTTTTTAAAATTTCAATTAAAGAAACAAGGTGGGAGATTTCTTGAATTTATGGGATAAAATTGTATTCTAAGAATACTTATCTCCTTCCCATAAAGATTTTTTCAAGAAAATTCTTCTCCCTCTTTTCCTTCAATTTTTTTCGAAAAACAAGGAAAATATAAGCAACAATAATTTAATTTATTTTAAGCACCTTTTATTTAATGGACTTTAATTTGGGCTACTTGACGGGCCTTTAGGAGAATTAAGATGGACCTTCTAATGGGCTACTGAACTCCAATATTGAGCCACAATATAATTAAGCCCATTAATATTAATTAATACCACTATATAATTAATATTGCACTATCTAACTTAACCCATATTACGGTAATATGGCTCCCGGTTATTCTCTTCTCGTGTTTAAGATTATTTAGTCCATTAATTAATTAAGTCACTGAAAAACTTTATATTAATTAATATATTTATCCTTGGAGTAAGGACAACCCAACTTTATTATCCATACCGGAAAATTAATTCCACTTGCAAGATTTGGTATGATAAAGGTTCCAGGCCCACCAAGGGGACCAATCACGCAAGACATTGCAAGCACACAATTCTCTGTATTAATTTAGCAACTGTCGTGCAATTAGTATTATTGCCCAAGATATAGGGTATCGAAGTCGCAATGATTCTGTTCCCATTTATAAGTCAAAGCAATAACTACTAATCACACACAATCCTTATTAAGTGACAGAGATTAAAAAATCAACAACCACTGAGGTCTAACTCTTCATCTCTTAAGTCAGTCCGAATGAGTTTACCCTCTCTAGAAGTCCTCTTTAGCGCATCGAATGCACTAGTGTAATCTCTTGGTCAAGACAAGCGAATCTGAGCCTTACACATCAACTTCTACCAATAGATTGTTAGGATCTATCTAAGTTGTGAAAAACACACTAGTTTACAAGGTACTGTTAACGTGATCTTCTGTGATCTGGTATCACCACGTTAACTACAATGTAATACGTGTTATTATATGAACGGTTTGCAATAAATATGTATAGCATTCAATCATATTTAAAGCAACAATGATAAATAATTTATTTCAGTAAATAAGTGTTTAATACATAGGTTATACAAAGTAAAAACATACTTTCACGTATAACCCCAACACCTTAGAGTTCTTTTTGGGTTCAGGCCTCTTGTTCAGATGCTTTGGCCTTGGTGCAACTGGTCTATGTTTCTGCTGACTCGGGTTCAGAGGACCTTTACCCTTAGGCAAGTGGGGTTTGGGTCTTCTGTACTGAAATTGAGGTCTTTCAGTTTTATGAGGACTTCGTCTTTTCAGTTGAGAATATATGTGCTGAGTGTTTCTCTTCTGAAAATTCCTTTGATGGTTCAGTGCAGATTTCTTCAGGACAATATTCTTGGCCTGAGACCTTGAAGTATTAGCCCAAGGATTTCCTACTGAGTGTTCAGGGTTTCTAGCCTTTTCCTGAGGTTTGGGCTTTCCACTCTGAACCTTTAGGTTTTCTGAAACCATAGGTCCTTTACCCTTGTCTAAAACTCGTGGTTGTTCTTCAATAAGAAGATCAGTACGAACCGCGGGTTTAACAAAAACCATCTTAGTGCCACTAGTTGAAGCAGCATTAAGTTGACCTTGTGAAGTTCCCCCTGGAATGTAACCCAATCCAGTCTTTATAGTTGCAGGTCTTTGATAACTCTGAATTTCATCTATTGCACTATATGCAGAATTCAATAGAGCTAACTTTCTCTGCAGACTATCTTCACATTTCTTTAGAGTTTCATGTTTCTCAAAGAGGTCATTGAATTCAATTTTGATTAACTTATGTGGATTTCTCTAATTTTCCATTCAGGACAACTATCAACTTCTCTTTCTCTGAGAGTTGTACTTTCAGAACATCCAGTTCATTAGTAATTCCCATCAATTGAGAAGTTTCTTAGCAATATTAGAGTTTTTCCACTTTAGATTATCAGCAATCAATTCCTCATTCCGCTCTTGAGTTTCAATGAACAGTTCTTGTAACACAGAATAATCTTTCATCAGGCTCTCAAAAGAACCCATCAGATCAAAATTACTATTTACAGAAGAACTTGAAAACTCAGGTGCTTGTGTAGGAGCAGCTACAGAGATAGAAGGATTTACCTCCTCAATAGCAACAAGGCATACATCATCACTGTCACTATCTGAGAACATTTCTTATGAGGAACTTGAACCTTCCTCTTCAGCATCATTTTCCTCAGCAACCATTGCCTTTTTGCTAGAGTACTTCTTGTCTCTTTTTACTTGTCTCTCACTTCTTTCTTTGGAACTCAACTCAGGACAATCATATTGAAAGTGCCCCTTTTTCTTGTAGTTGTAGCATCTGTGGGTGTCATCATCCTGATCACTTTCTTCCTTGGATTTGAAATCCTTCTTTCTGGATGAGGAACCTTCAGCTTTGTGATCTTTCTTTTTGTCAGCAGTCTTGTCCTTAGTTTCTGAGTTGTTCCTATTCCTATACTTGGTATCCTTATAATACCTTTTATACTTTCCATATCTGCTATTGAGTCTTTCAAACCTCCTTGCCAACAGGGCATATTTTTCATCTTTTTCATCCTGATCTTTGGCAGGTGGGTTTTTAGGCTCTTTAGCTTTACAGATTTTCTCTTTGGCTTTAAAGGCC
The DNA here is from genome assembly GCA_037126765.1 of Stenogyne calaminthoides. NCBI lineage: Eukaryota > Viridiplantae > Streptophyta > Magnoliopsida > Lamiales > Lamiaceae > Stenogyne > Stenogyne calaminthoides. Next base: position 17,311,462 of record JBBCBC010000012.1, read on the forward strand.
ATATTTTTGCTAGATGAAGATTCATCTTTGCTATCATATTTCTTTGTTTTCTTATCAATCACAAATTCATAGGCTTTCAGTTCAGAGAAAACTTGTTGATATGGCATAGATGCAATATCTTTGGTGTTTTCAATCACCACAACATGTATATCTCATTTCTTAGAGAGTCCTCTAAGAATTTTCAGTGCTACTTCTCTTTTTGGGTATCTTTTCCCAAGAGCATTCAGATCATTCATGATACTAGTGAATCTAACTTCCAGTTTATCAATAGATTCACCATCTTCCATTTCAAAGCTGTCAAACTTTGCAGTGGCAACAAATAGTTTGTTCTCCTTGATATGATCTGTGCCTTGACACATGATAGCAAGTGTATCCCAAATTTCTTTAGCAGTTTCACAGTGGGAAATCATCCACATAACACCATCATCAATAGTGCTATATAGAGTATCTTTAGCAATATTGTCTAAGTTAACTAACTTTCTCTCCTCAGGAGTAAGTTGGTCATCAGACTTAGGAAATTCATCTCTGGGATCATCTCTCTCAGCATCAGTAGCTCTGGGATTCAGAACAGTGTACTCAAATGGTCCTTGAGAGACAACTCTCCACATTCTTTCATGTTTAGAGTACAGATGTGTCTGCATTCTCAGTCTCCATAAGTCATAGTTCTCAACAGAGAACATAAGTAACTTCTTAGAAGGCATAGTGATCAGCCTTGTAAGATATCAGCAATAAGATCAATTTAGTAGACCAAAAAAGTCCTTCGATAAATAAGATTATGGCTACCAAAGCAACTGGTCAGTTGAACCACTGTTCTGATACCACTTGTTAGTCCAGGGGTAAATGAGTCTCACACGTGTATGGGGGGGGAATACACGTGTACAATGATTCTTCAATTTTTAAAACATTGCTGATCAGTGAGTCAGGTTTTCCTGAGTTTAGTCCTGAAAAGTGCAAATCACCCTGAGTAAAAGTCTACTGAGATAGTCACCCTGAGTTAGCTTTCAGTCCTTCAGATTAGCTCAGTTGATCCTAAGTGCGAAAGTGTCCTGAGATGCTTTGCACATATAACTATCTTATTGAATACTCAGGTGAGTTGTTCGGTTTGATAGCTATCTATACTAGCTTTTCTAGGTGCAAAAAGTGTTGGTCCTAAGTTTATAATCCTTTTACTTTACTGAAAATAACTTTTCCTTATGAAAATAGTGATTAAGTCTGTGACCAGTTTAATGTAGATTCAGTGGATTGATTCAAACTGAGTCAGAAAACTTTTAGTATGCTTTCAGTGAAATATGCAACAAGTAAATATGCAGTGCAAAAAGCAAATAACACAACAAGTTATAGTGGTTCAGAGGCTCAAGCTCCTACATCCACTCTCTCAGATCTCTAGAGAAATTCCTTAACTCACTACTACTACTACTACTAAAACTTTCAGACTGAACTCCTGTAGCTTACTAACTTTCTTCTATGAGTTTTCAGGTTGAACTACACTGCAGCTTACTAACTCAACTCACACAAGTTTTCAAACTGTCTCAAATAGCTTACTAACTTCTTCTCTTGAGCTTTCAGGCTGAACTCAACTGCAGCTTACTAACTCTTTACAACTCTCACAATCTCCAACAATCACACACAAACAACCTAACAAAAGGGTTTGGGTTTGGTTAGTTTTCAACTAAGGCGAGATATCCTTTTACAATAAGAACAAATGCAAAGGCTAGTACTTCCTCCGTCCCAGAAGACTTAGCACACTTACTTTTTGCTTGTGTTTTTGCGTGCGAGTTGTTTATTAGTATTTGAAATAATAAAGTGACTTTTAAGGTGGGGTATGATAGTCTTACCCCTCCTCTGTCATACACATTTCTTAAAATTACTTTATCATTTCAAATAATAATAGAAAACTCGCTCGCAAAAATACTAGCGGAACAGTAACTGTGCAGAGTCTTATGGGACGGAGGGAGTATATCTCTTACTAAGCTTTTGGATATTTTCCAGATTCTAGGCTTAGTAAATGAACTCTCTTCAAAGATGAATCACTTGGGAAATTCTTAAGGTTTCGAGTGCTTCACAGTAATACTTGAATACGAATGAGCTCTGGAGTTGCTTGATTTCCCGTAACCTTGAATAAGTGCAAGGCCTTAGGTATTTATAGGCAACTCTTAAAGAGTCACATTTGAAAAACTATCCATTGGAGGAGATAGTTTCAAGGGTTTCCTCTTTTGGTTAGTGATAAACGGCTATATTAGGGTTTGAAGCGCCCTTGCATGGTTTGGGTAATAGGCAGCCAAACAACCAATCACTATCTTCTGTAGACTGGAAGATATCAGTCCTGACATTTCCTCAGTGGCATGTTGTTTTCAGTGTCAGTAAAATACGATGTTGTCGCCTCCTCATTGGTCAAAATCTTCCTTTGATCAGAGACAAACAAACGGCTCTTTTTGGTCAACTCCACTGAACTGATACATTCCTTAAAGCCTACTAATGCATAACCTTCTCTTTGTTCGTACTAAGATTGAACATAACACTATTTATAAAATAGTCGTTCAGGATCTTATATTTCAGTACAAAACATCTTCAGGTCTTCAGGATCTTCTGAGTCTTCAGGACTTTACTAATCTATCCTGATCTAAATCTGCTGACTAAACACGGTGCATATTATCCTGAGAACCTATCTATAGAAACCTGAATCCTATCTATTAAGATGTCCTGATACATGTCATACTCAGGGGTTTTGGGATCTAATCAAAATCTTCTATTTTAAATTCATCTCTCAACACAATATGTTGTTCGTTTACAAGAATAGGGTGGGGATCAGGATGCTGGATCTTATCTAGAATATGGATAAGAGAAACAAGAGCTGCATAATCCATTAATTCTCTCCTTTTTTTCAGAATTTACTACACTGAATTGATTGAAAACCATGTCTAATTTTAAACATTACCCAGCCTACGTTTTAAACTAATAAGTCACCATCATGCCGGAGCTATCCATACAGATTTTTTTCCAGCATAATTCCAAATTTATGCCCTCAATAGTCAAGAAAACATACTATACAAACAAGATTATGCCTTTTTCCAAAAAGAAACTACCCTTTAACCAAAAAACTTACAAACCTTGCTACTAAGAATTTTGCGTCACAAGTGTTGGGAAATTTATATTTAGTTTTGATGGAAGTTCCAAAACAAATTGTAATAGGACCAGTCAGACCTGTTAACTGATTGATGACTTAGAACAGGATAGGATGATGATTAGAGGTGAAATTGAGTGAGTTACGAGTGAGTTTTGGCCATGTTTTGAGTGTTTTTAGTGATATTCTTGTGGTGATTGAGCATAATCTGTATAAAATTACTAATTTGCTTCTTTGGTTTGTATAACAGGAAAGAGGGATGAAAATGAAGCTCGTGAGACTTCGCGGTGCATGAATCGGACTCCCGGTTGAAAAGATATGAAAGAAATACTGAAAAGTATTAGTTGGAGTGAAGAAAGGTGATAGAAGGACGAGGTCGAGCACTTAGAGCTCGACCAATACGGTCGAGTGAGCTGAAATACAGGCATGAGGAGGCGCTCGATCAGGTGTGGTCGAGCAAAACCGCTCGACCAAGGAATGTGCTCGAGCGAAAGAGAGTCCAGTGATATAGAAGCGCTCGATCAAACTAAGTGATCAAGCGATACTGCTCGACCAAAGGCCATAATCGAGCGGTTTGAGAAGCAGGATATATAAGGCAGATAGGAAAAATTAGAAGGGGGACATTTTTTGGAGAAGAAAAAAGGACGAGAATTAGAGAGGAAAAAGAGAAGAATAAGCATCCTAGGGTTCTAAGTAGAAGGAGAGAAATTCATCCACGAGAAACACGATTTGATTCACAAATTTACTGGTTTATATTCTAGTTTACTGAATTTGCTTTGTAGAATTTCTTAGTTTTTCGTATTTCTTGAAGAATAATTCTAGGGTTTATGTGATTATTTCATGCACACTATAATTGCAGTTCTTTTATTCAAGTGATTGATCATTGATTTGCTTTATATATTCTTGCATAATGATTTTTATTGGTAAATTGATTATTTGTGAGTTGACTATCGTGATGGTAGGCTAAATCTTTGATTGCTTTGGATAGGATAATCGCGTAGAAATAGTGAATTGGTGAGGTGATTAGGATGATTCGAGGTGTAAATTGGATAATCTTCTTAATTTACTAATTTGAATAACTAATTCAATAAAAACCATTCAATTGAGTATGAAAGTTGTTAGAGAGAGGACGACCGAATCACTCTTTTCCAACTAATAGGCTTGAGGAGAGGGTTTGTGACGGGGTTGGTAATGTACCTGTTCAATTAGGGAGGACGACCGAATCACCCAATTTGAATAAGGGCTATAGTAATTAAGCACAATCTAAATAACTTGGTTATTTGATAAGTGAGGTAAAGAGGGTATTAGTTGAGTAATTGGGGTTAAAAACTGAGCTTTTGCTTTACCTTATTTAGTGCGAGAATAGGGAAGTTGATTGCCTAGTTTCAGTACACTTAGGATTACTCTTTTGTACACCACGATAGTCCTCGTCGCCAAACCAATTCCGATAGTATACGTAGGGATTCCTGTCCAAAGCAATATTCTCCAATATTTGCACTTCATCTGAAGTTAGTGTAATCGTTGTCATTTGCTTATTTTCTGTTGATTCAATAGTAGTGAAATAGAACTATCAAATTGTATCCATATTAGTTACGAAGCAAAGATTTCTAGGAATTTACACGCATACGAAACTTCCTTTGGGTTCGATACTACTTGGTCCAAATAGTTACCCTTGCTACAGTGATCCCATACTCTTGTGGGGTAACTGCTAGTTAAGAATATAACATTTTACGATCAAGTCAATGGCGTCGTTGCCGGGGAAGTGACGTATGCGCTTTGTGTAAAACTTGGAAATAGATTAGTAGTTAGTAGTGGGTGTTTTCTTTTCTGTTTTTACTATATTCTTGTGCTAGTTGCATTTGATTTCTTTCTTTGAGTTTTCAGGTTTATGAGAACACGCTCAAAAGGAGAAACGAGCGTTGATCGAACTGAACTAGACCCTGAAACTATAACAAGAAGGAATCGAGCTTTTCAGAGGAGAATGGCTGCGGTAGGGAATGACGGGTTGAATGTGGATGGAAATGGAGGGAACGGAGAGAATCAGTTGCAACCAGAAGGGACTAATAATCCGAACCCACAGCCAAACCAACCATACCCCCAAAACCAACCGCAGTATCCCAACCAACCAAACCAGCAAAACCAATTCCCTAACCAAAATCAAAACTTCCAAAACCTTAATCATCCATACAACAACCAACCTTACCAAAATCCACCTTACCAAAACCAACCGAACCAAAACTACCAACCTAACCCGAACTATAATCCACACTACAACCCTCTCTACCAAAACCAACAAAACCACCCAAGGGGAGGGAATCCTGAGATGGCTATCCGAGGGATGTTTGAGGCTCAACCTCAAAGACACTATGATGGAGTAGCTTTTCCAAGGGTGGAAACTAACAACTTCTCAATTTCTCCGGGAATCCTTAAGATGCTCCTTGATTCTCAATTCCGAGGAGAGGTTGGGAGAGACAATCCAAACACTCATCTATGGAATTTCTTGATGATTGCTTCGACATTTGACTACAATGGGATGTCGGAGGATGCAAAGAAGCTCAGGTTGTTTCCGTTCTCACTGACTGGGATAGCTAAGGATTAGTTCGATAATACAATTCCCCGAGGAAGTATCACCACTTGGGCTCAAATGGAGCGAGCATTTTTGGAGCGTTTTTATCCTCCATCTAGAACAATGAAGGCAAGAACTGAAATATCTACATTCCATCAAAAACCGAATGAAGGTCTCAGTCAGGCATGGGAGAGATACTGTAACTTGTTAATTGAGTGTCCGCAACATGGGTTCAGTGAGCAAGATACAGTGGCCTATTTTTACTGTGGAATCCATTACAACGAGCAAAAGTACCTCGATGCTTGTGCAGGTGGTGGTTTTCTGAATAAGAGTGCCCGGGAGTGCGGAGAAATTGTGGAAGGAGTTAAAAATGTTGGGGAATGGAATGCTGATCAATCACGTCAGAGTGTGAATCAGATGGAAGACAGCATTGGAACTCAGAAGCTGTTGATGGCTGTGATGGAGAAAATCAGTAATATTCAGGTTAGCCAACAGTTTGGGGGAGGAAGCAACGAGGCGAATGAGTTTATGGACCAGTCGGTATTTCAGCAGGAAGAGGCCAACTATATGGGGAGGCCGAATTACAACCAGCAGGGGTACCAACAGGGAAATTATCAGCAAGGGCGACCAACCTCTGGACAACCTTTTATGCCTCAGGGTCCACCACCTTCACAGAACCAATGGAGAAACAATTCAAACTATCAAGGGGGTTCTACATCTTATCCGAATCAGTGGAGAAAGAACGAGAATTTTTCCTATGGAAATCTGAAGGCTGGAATCACTGTTCCACCAGGTGTTGATTTGGGTTCCAAGCCTCCTAGTGGAGAAGGCGGAACATCAGTTGCTGAGATGTTGCAAACTCTTGTGCAACAAGGTGAGGAGGTGAAGAACAGATTATCTTCTCTTGAATTTGATCAGAAAGAGGTGACTAAGAAGAACGAGAGAAGAGAGCAAGATTTTCAGAGGATGCAACAAGAAACAACAGAAGATTTAATGCGCTTGAATATCAGATGGGATAGATAGCAAAGTCACAAGGTAGAGAGACGGGCAAATTCCCATCTATACCCGAGGTGAATCCGAAGGAAAATTACAAAGCTATTGAGCTTAGAAGTGGGAAGAAGTATGATGTACCTCCATTACCTGCTGAGGTAGAGGAAAATCATAGGCAAGTTGAGGAAGATAGTGAGGGTAGAGAGGTGGAAGATGATGAGCCAGTTGAAGAGGTAGAGAGTGGAAAGCTAGAAAAAGGGAAAGAAAAAGTGGAAGAAGGGTTTGTTGACGAAGAACGGGTACCAAGTGGAAGACTTCGAGAGAAAAGAGGCTCAAGGTGAAAGAAACTGAACAAGATGAATGGGGGGTGCCTAAATTTGTTGTTCCTATTCCTTATCCTCAAAAGTTTATGAAGAAGAAGTTAGATGAGAAGTTTGCTAAGTTTTTGGAGGTATTCAAGAAAATGCACATAAATATACCTTTTTTATGATGCATTGGAGCAGATGCCGAATTATGCAAAGTTCTTGAAAGATCTAATTGCTAAAAAGAGGAGAGTTGATGAACCTAAGCTCGTTCAGTTGAACCACGAAGTGAGTGCAATGGTGCACAAAGCCCTTCCTCCAAAATTGAAGGATCCGGGCAGTTTCACGATTCTTTGTGACATTGGGAATGGAACCAAGAAGGGAGCTTTGTGTGATCTGGGGGCTAGTATAAACCTTATGCCCTTATCATTATTCAAGAAGTTGAACTGTGGAGAACTGGAACCGACTATGATGACTCTTCAACTAGCCGATAGGTCTATCACTCGACCTCAAGGCGTAGTGGAAGATGTTCTAGTGACAGTGGATGATCATGTCTTTCCAGCTGACTTTGTAGTCCTTGAAATGGAGGAAGATGAGCATGTGCCCTTAATCTTGGGAAGACCTTACTTGGCTACGACTGGGATGGTCTTAGATGTGGCGAATGGAAAAATCACGAAGAAGGTGGATGATTAAGAGATAAAAATTTCTCTTTATGAGGCAATGAAATATCCGATGGGGGATGAGAGTTGTCATTTTGTGGATATTATCGATCTTTGTGTTGATGACATACTCCATAGTGAAGAGTTGAATCAGATGGAAGTGACACAAGTGGGGGAAGAAGAAAAATTGCACTTGGAGGAGAAGCCTTTCGAGGCGATGTTCGACAAATCCCCACCATTGGAAGCTAAAAAGGAATTGAAGCCATTACCGGACCACCTTATGTACGCCTACTTGGAAGATAATGAAAGGTACCCTGTTATTGTTTCTTTTTCTTTATCTCATGATCAATTAGATAGACTCCTCAAAGTGCTACGTAAGCACAAATCGGGCATCGTTTGGTCGATTGAGGACATTAAGGGGATAAGTCCATCCATATGCATGCGTAGGATTAGACTAGAGGAAGGGATGAAATCTGTTGTGCAAAATCAGAGGCGAGTGAATTCGGTAATTCAGGGTGTCATTTATAAGGAAGTCTTGAAATTGTTAGATTCTAATATGATCTTTGCTATATCTGATAGTCCTTAGGTGAGTCCATTGCATGTTGTTGCTAAGAAAGGGGGTACCACTGTGATTAAATCTGAAACTGATGAATTAGTGGGTACTAGATTGGTAACTGATTGGCGTGTGTGTGTTGATTATAGGGAGCTGAACAAGGTTACGTGCAAGGATCACTTTCCTTTACCGTTTCTTGACCAAATGATCGATAGGTTAGGGGGTTTTGAGTATTATTGTTTTCTAGATGGATATTCTGGGTACAATCAAATTATGATTGCCCCGGAGGATCAGGAAAAAACCACCTTTACATGCTCTTATGGTACATATGCATACAGGAGAATGCCACTCGGGTTGTGTAACGCACCCGCCACCTTTCAAAGGTGCATGATGGCTATTTTCCATGGGTTGATTAAGAAAATAATGGAAGTGTTCATGGATGACTTCTCCGTCTTTGGAGAATCATTCGATTCATGTCTAATCAATCTTGAAGTGGTTTTGAGCAGGTGTGAAGAAACTAACTTGGTGATCAATTGGGAGAAATGCCATTTTATGGTTAAGGAAGGTATTGTTCTAGGACATCATGTGTCCTCGAAAGGAATACAGGTTGATAAGGCAAAAGTGATAGCGATCGAAAAGCTTCCACCACCCTCTACTGAGAAGGGTATCCGCTCATTTTAAGGTCATGCAGGGTTTTATCGATGCTTTATTAAAGATTTTTCGAAAATAGCTAAACCCCTTTCTCGACTTCTTCAAAAAGAAGTCGACTTTGTGTTTACTGATGAGTGTTTAGTTGCTTTCAACAGGTTAAAGGAAGCGTTGGTAAATGCTCCGATTCTCGTGACTCCGGATTGGAAGAGTCCTTTTGTTCTCATGTGTGATGCAAGTGACTACGCGATGGGTGTAGCTTTGGGGCAAATAAGAGAGAATCGATTTCATGCTATATACTATGCTTCAAAAATGATGAATGCTGCTCAAATCAACTACACTACTACCGAGAAAGAGTTGTTGGCGGTCGTATATGCTTTTGACAAATTTCGGCCCTACCTAGTAGGTACAAAAACGATAGTGTATATGGACCATGAAGCTATTCGATATCTCATGAGCAAATAGGATGCTAAGCCACGACTTATTCGGTGGATTCTCTTACTCCAAGAGTTTAATTTGGAAATCCGAGATAAAAAGGGGAGTGAGAATGTCATCGCGGATCATTTATCTCGGTTGAAGCTCAATGAGGAGAACATGGTGGAAGAAGGGGAAGGGAGCGAGGAGTTCCCTGATGAGAAGCTTTTTGGAGTAGAGGATGTGTTGGTGAGTAAAATCGAGGGAAAAGCACCGTGGTTCGCTGATTATGCTAATTACTTAGCCAGTGAAGAGCTTCCAGTGGACATGGACTATCTACAGAGAAAGGTGTTTTTGAAGAAAGTTCGAGAGTACATCTGGGATGATCCGTTTTTGTTTAAGAGATGGATTGATGGTATTCTACGGAGGTGTGTTCCAGAGGATGAATGGGCAGATATAATGAGGCATTGTCACACGTTGTCTTGTGGAGGGCACTTGGGTGGAGAGAAGACCGGAAGGAAAGTTCTTCAAGCAGGTTTCTTTTGGCCTACTATTTTCTCAGATTGCAAGGAGTGGGTTAAAAGATGTGATCAATGTCAGATATTCGACACGATTACGAAGAGGGATGAAATGCCTCTACATATCTTCATGGAAGTAGAGGTGTTCGATGTTTGGGGGTTAGACTTCATGGGTCCATTTCCTCCGAGCAAAGGGTTCCTTTATATCTTAGTAGTTGTTGATTACGTCTCGAAGTGGATTGAAGCCATCCTTACCAAGGTGAATGATGCGCATGTGGTGATTGAATTCTTGAGAAAGAATATCTTCTCACGATATGGGGTAACAAGAGCATTGATTAGTGATGGTGGAAGCCATTTTGTGAACAAACTGATGCAAGAGCTTCTTGCCAAATACGAAGTGAACCATCGTGTTTCTACAGCATACCATCCCCAATCCAATGGCCTTGCTGAAGTTTCGAACAGACAGATTAAGAGCATCCTTGAGAAGACGGTGAATGTCAGTCGGAAAGATTGGGCCATGAAGTTGGACGATGCATTGTGGGCTTACCGAACAGCCTACAAAACTCCGTTGGAAATGTCACCATACCAGCTGGTGTTTGGGAAAGGTTGCCATCTTCCGGTAGAGGTCGAACACAAGGCTTATTGGGCAATTAAAAAGCTCAATTTTGATAGCACAATGGTTGGGGAGAAGAGACTTCTTCAACTCCATGAGTTGGAAGAATTTCGTGATTGTGCATATGAGAGTTCCCGAATATTCAAGAAGAAGACTAAAAAGTGGCATGATGCACGAGTAAAAAAGAAGGAGTTTAGAACTGGGGATCAATTTCTTGTTTTCAACTCTAGGATGAAGCTGTTTGGGGGAAAACTGAAATCCAAGTGGAATGGTCCGTATGTGGTTCGTAAAGTGTTCAAGAGTGGATTCTTAGAGCTAGAGAAAGAAGATGGGAGTGTATTCACGGTGAATGGCCATAGGGTGAAGAAATTCTACAACCGGTCCTATGAGGACAAAGGAGGTAACATGGTTTTCACTTCTTGAAAGTAAGTAAGTTCGGTCCGGCAATAGAGCAGTATAGCTCGACCACTTAGTTTGATCGAGCGCTTCTATATCGCTGGACTCTCTTTCGCTCGAGCACATTCCTTGGTCGAGCGATTTTGCTCGACCACACCTGATCGAGCGCCTCCTCATGCCTGTATTTCAGCTTGCTCGACCGCATTGGTCGAGCTCTAAGTGCTCGACCTAGTCCTTCTATCACCTTTCTTCACTCCAACTAATACTTTTCAGTATTTCTTTCATATCTTTTCAACCGGGAGTCCGATTCATGCACCACGAAGTTTCACGAGCTTCATTTTCAGCCCTCTTTCCTGTTATACAAACCAAAGAAGCAAATTAGTGATTTTATACAGATTATGCTCAATCACCACAAGAATATCACTAAAAACACTCAAAACATGGTCAAAACGCGCTCGTAACTCACTCAATTTCACCTCTAATCAACTCCCCCAAACTTACAATGTTGCTTGTCCCCAAGCAATGAAATTATAAATTGAGTGAAATTGACAAAACAAATCAAGATACCAAATCATGCATGCAATTGCTTTCAACTTTCAATGATCGGTCACCCAAACACAAACTCATCCTCTTTTCTCCTGCTCATGGACAATCAACAAAACTCCCCAAATCAAACATGGATGTGCTCTCGACGGTGTGTTTCACTCCCTCACAAGTGTTTTCTCAATAAGTAGGGACACTCAAACAATCAATCACACAAATCAGTGACCATATGCTTGTAAATACTCTCAACATCGATCACATTCAATGTATTCATACCGGATAAACAAGGACTTGCTCTAGGTTGTAACGGAAGGCTCTTTGGACAGGTGGGATAAGTATATGGGAAACTGACTCAAGTGAGCAGAGAATAAGAAAATCGTAGTCAAATTATTTCAATCTAAGGGATGAAAGTTCTGTTACCAAATGCAATGTTATTTGCATCTTTTTTTTTCTTTTCAATTCTCCCTCCCCCAAACTAAAACACATCAACCTTTCCTTTCTTTTTTTTTTTTTTTTTTTTTTTTTTTTTTTTTTCGAGCAAGAATGTATCTTTTCTGTTGCTCAACTCACTCTTATTTCTTTCCTATCCTTCCACAAGCTTCCCATTAAGCTGTTCATGAATACACTTAACCCATCACTTATTTACATCAACCAATTTCACCCCGTCATTTAAGACCTTTCATATTCTCCACTCAATTTTGGACAAAAGAGTTTTAAAACGGATATGGCTTAAATCTGCTAATAAACGATTAGTCCTCAGGCTCAAACGGGCTAGCAAGGGAAAAATGTCATCGGTTGGGAAATTTGGGCTAAAGTGACTTACAAATCGAAACATGGCCTATGATCACTTCCGACATGCAATACAAGACACAATCAAGAAGAGGGAATATCCACAAGTTCTAGCACCTCAAAGGTGATGATTCACACACAATGAATGAGATGAATGTAATGAATTACAATCTCGTTTAAGGCTCAAATCTCACCGTTATTCACATCCATGCCTAGACCTAGCAACTTATGCCTCATGCCACACAAATATTCAAAAAGAAAAAGTGCACGACTTCCCTTTCAAATCCACCTTACTCACAACTAAACACATTCTCAAGTACTCAACCATTCCACAATTACTCAACTCAGCATTCACACTCAACGTTGAGCAACATATAAGCAAGTAGGACATCAATCATCACTGAAATTAAGAAAATTCATACCCACTTTCATGAGTACCACGAAATAACAAATTAAGTACATGCCTGAATAGAAGAATTGAAAAAGAAAAGAATAGAGGAAAGAGTTAGAAATTGGGGAGTTCCCCATCTACTGTCATTGCTCTAGAGGTGGTGGAGGGCGATACATCGGGTGATCCTCTCCTTGTTGAGATATGAAAAGCTCCTGGAACCACTGTCTCATTTCCTCGTTCCCCTCATGGATCGTTTGGATGTCATTCTGCATTGCGGTCATGTCATTCCGCATTACTTGCAAATTTCCATCCATAACGCCCATTTGGTGAACCATTCCCGTCCACTCCTGCTGTGAGGGCATCCACCCTCCATGATAAATCGGGCTCTCCACCGGTGCCTCAGGCACATCTTCCTCCATCTCCGCTTCCTCTTCATCTGCCTCTTCCTCTTCATCTGCAGCTTCCTCTGATTGTTCACCCCTCTGCCTCTTGCTCGTTTGACCCCTCCAAACACCCTTACCTTCTAGCTTCTTCTGGAATTTCTCAATAATCCAAGAGTGCACTGAGGTAGCCATCCCCCAATTGGGGTGCTTCTTCCCTTTTATTGTCACTAGATCAGGATTGGGCAAAGGAAAGAAGGTCCCATCTGTTGTAGCCATAATAGTCGGCCAGCAGCCACGTGGCAAATGATGATGACATGACAAATGGTGATAACGTGGCGGCTAGAACTGAACTCAGCTGGAGAGTAAGAGATGCCGATATCAGCCCTCAAAGGGCGACCGGGCGACGAGCAATGAAGATCAGGCTCACCTTAACGAGCGATCTCCCCTGAGGTCGCTCCAGAAGCAAAGTCGACAAGCCCGGTACAAAGAGATAATCCGACATTACTTTCATATTCTTAGACTAGATTGGCTTCACGAGCCCATGTTCAAAGGCCCATTAAGAGGCCCATTAATGTTCATTTGTATATTGTAAACTCTATATAAAGAGGAAGAAGTCCACACAAAAAGGAGGATAAAAAATACACGAAAAATGATAGTAAAATGATCCTGGCTTGGTATGCCCCCAGACGTAGTCCTTCCAAGCGAACTGGGTCAACAAATAAGTTCGTGCTTCGTATTTTTCATTCATTATTCGTTCATAATTCATAAATTACTTATTTGTGGCATAGACGTAAAATCTATGTTACAACAATTGGCGCCGACTGTGAGAAACATCTATCGAATTTTCACGAGTATTCGTTAGGACCCATAAACAAAGATCAAATCCGGATGAGACACTCACTGTTCATCCAAAATCCAGACCCATATTTCACAAAAACATCACATTCGTACAAGCTGTTCATCAAAAAACACTAAAAGTTTCATGAATTCTTTACAAAATTCGTACACGGATCATACACCAGTTAAACATTCATATGTGATTTTGGATTACAATTCCATGATACGTTCATTGGCCATCATCGTCGTCAACACTCATCTGCCAAAAAAAAAAATCCAGAAAAAAATCTCCCGGAATAACCACCTGACAGGAAAAGAAGGAAAACAATATTGCTGCTGCAAAATTTCTTCCACAAGAATCATATCAAAAACACCATTTTGGTTGCTGCTACTGCAACGTTTCGGAAGGAAGTCATTGCAATTTGAGCAGGTTTAATGTTGTTTGTAAGGGTTGCCGGAAGAGGAACCAGAGATCGGCCGCCTCACGCCGCCAAGATCCAAGAAACTATTGAGCCCCGCCTTCCCGAACCGCCGGCATTGCTGCCTCTCGAAGATCAATCATAGATCGTGACATTACCCTAAAATTCCGCCGAGTCGTCGCCTCCATCGCACAAAAGGCCAGATCCCCATCGGTCACTCGGCCCAAACCAACCACCGATCCAATTGCATCGCCACTGCGCGAATTAACCACTGCATCACCATCGTGCGTAGCCGCTGTGGCGTCTCCCCTATCACCATACTTCACCGAATCGCAATCAAAAATCTTCCAATCCCAAATCGGAGAACTTGCCTTACTTCCATGACCGCCGTCGCGCGTTGTCCTCCGAGTGCCGCCTCACTGCTATGGCGCGTCTCTGTAACAGGAGCCCGCCGCCTCAATCGGCGCAAGTAGCCACCCTTCTCCGCCACAACTCAGTGCTCCGCCGTCGTCTCGTGACACCAAGGCCGTCGTATCCTCCGATATCAGAGACATCCGAACGCCTCGTCCGCTGCGACTTAATCAGGATGGCGTGGATTTTTAGACCTACACGGATTTACAACGTGGATTGGGAGGGAGGAAGCGTCGATTAGGGGCACGAGACGCGCGAAGCCAGCGAGAGTGGTGAGGGCGTGATTTCTGCATATTGGACGGTTGGGTCAAAGCAGGGGCGTGATTTTCTCTTAAGAAGAAGTAGGGGCGTAAATGTGCTTTGGCTAGGGCAGAGGCCGGTTCCTTATTCCACCGAAGGATTTGGGCTTCCATGGTCAAGGAATTAAGTTCCTGGGCCCAGTTGCTTGAACAATTCATCTCTAAATCTATTGGGCCCAAATTCTGGATTTTATTAAATACATAAGCCCAAGATTAGATTGGAAAAAAATACTCACCACTCTCGCAAAGGAAAATTGCACGGGCGAAGTCTCGGGGGCAACTCAAAGAATCTACGGGCAGTCCTTTAGCCCACTCACATCAGGTTCTGTTTCATTTAATTCCTTTTAATATATATCACGGTATTCATACTTTCATATATATTAAAAGGCGGGGGTATGTATGCTCATATCTCGAGCTATTCGAGTTAATTTCAGAACACTAGTTGACGTTAGAAACTCAAACTAGCATGTCTAAATTTGGAGGGTTGTTTAAAACAAACTTCAAATCCTTACTTTTCACTAATAGCATAAACCCTAGGAAGGGACTATCACAAAATTCATCTACGAGCACTCGAAAGTCTCACACAGATGAAACAAACTTATAATCCGACTTCAAACTTACATCGAGTCAAACGATTAAGGAAAATACTAAAATTCATAAAGTCGCGGTCTCAAACCAGAAGACCCGACAATGTCAAAATCACGAAGTCGCGGTCTTAAACAAACAAGACCCGACGACCTCAAATTAACAAGGTCACACTTCCAAAAAATGACTCTGTCGACCTCGACAGGTGCAATGGTCAAACCAGAAGGCAATCAAGTCGCAATTTATGTAAGACGACAAATAAGCCCTTCAAATCACAAGTCAAGGAGAGTTGTAACCTCAATAAAATGACCTCAAAAGACGACCTTTTCATATCAAATGAATATCTCAATCCAAGCTGACACCGAGTTAAAACACTTGTTTAAAGTCACATTTCGGAATATCCTCCAGCTCACATTGTAGCCATGACTTTAGAATCCAAAGGTCGATGAGGTCGCAGCCTAAACAGCTTGATTTTTGTCACGACTTCATAAGACGATAAGAACATAGCTCAATTCAAAGTCATAGAAGTTATTCAAGTCACTGGCAAACAGTTCGAAACGACTATAAACCTATACAGTCCGAAATGACTATAAACTTATACAGTCCGGAACGACTATAAACTTATACAGTCTGAAACGACTATAAACATATACAGTCCGAAATGACTATAAACCTATGTGCCAATCTTCTTTCACATTCTCGAAACAACAAATCGCTCTGATACAGACGATCTATACAAACGAGAATCAAATCTACATCCGGGGGGCAAAACCCTAAGGATCCCAAACCTTTGCATACCCATGAAAGGTGTTTTTAAAAGACATCAAAGCCCAATCCTAGGGGAAAACCTCAAAAACCTCAAAGGTTATTTCTATACCACAAAAATTGAAAAAGGTCGTGTTAATAATTTCAAAATTCAAGTCAATTTTACCAAAAAATATCAATAACATTTTCTGACATACTAATAATTTCTTTGTGAAATTTCCAAAAGGTTTAAACTTAAATCTCTCTCACAAAGAATTTCCTCAAATGGTCGAACAAACCATGGCACTTCCGCCTTCTTGGCGATGACTTTGTCCACCATTATTGGCGTCGACCCGCCCGCCTTTTCGGCGTCAGCTTTCCGCTATCTCTGTGAGGTGTATTCCGCCGATTTAGCGAAGTATTCTCCACCTTCTCGGTGATGAGATCGTCCGCCATTATTGGCGTCGACCCGCCCGCCTTTTCGGCATCGGCTTTCCGCTATCTCGGCGAAGTGTATTCCACCGATTTAGTGAAGTATTCTCCGCCTTCTCGGTGATGAGATCATCCGCCATTATTGGCGTCGACCCGCCCGCCTTTTCGGCGTCGGCTTTCCGCTATCTCGGTGAGGTGTATTCCGCCGATTTAGCAAAGTATTCTCCTCCTTCTTGACGATGAGATCATCCGCCATTATTGGCATCGACCCGCCTGCCTTTTCGGCATTGGCTTTCCACAATCTCGGCGAGGTGTATTCCGCCGATTTAGTGAAGTATTCTCCTCCTTCTCGGCGATGAGATTGTCCGCCATTATTGGCGTCGACCCGCCCGCCTTTTAGGCATTGGCTTTCCGCTATCTCGGTGAGGTGTATTCCACCGATTTAGCGAAGTATTCTCCGTCTTCTCGGCGATGAGATCGTCCGCCATTATTGGCGTCAACCCGCCCGCCTTTTCGGTGTTGACTTTCCGCTATTTCGGCGAGGTGTATTCCTCTGATTTAGCGAAGTATTCTCCGCCTTCTCAGTGATGAGATCGTCCGCC
This sequence comes from Stenogyne calaminthoides, assembly GCA_037126765.1. Classification (NCBI taxonomy): domain Eukaryota; kingdom Viridiplantae; phylum Streptophyta; class Magnoliopsida; order Lamiales; family Lamiaceae; genus Stenogyne; species Stenogyne calaminthoides. Next base: position 17,328,677 of record JBBCBC010000012.1, read on the forward strand.
ATTATTGGCGTCGACCCACCCGCACCGGCGTCGGCTTTCCATATCTCGTGAGGTGTATTCTCTGGGTTTAGCGAAAGCATTCTCCGTCTTCTCGGTGATGAGATCGTCCGCCTTCATCGGCATGGACCTGCCACCTCTTTGAGGTTGGCTTGGTCTGCCTTTGTCGGCACTGACTTGTCTGCCTTAATGGCAACAACTACGTCCGCCATTATTGGAGTCGACCCGCCCGCCTTTTTGGCCTCGGCTTTCCGCTACCTCGGCAAGGTGTATTCCGCCGATTTAGCGAAGTATTCTCCGCCTTCTCGGCGATGAGATCGTCCACCTTCATCGGCATGGACCTGCCACCTCTTTGAGGTCGGCTTTGTCCGCCTTTGTCGGCGCTGACTTGTCTACCTTAATGGCAATAACTACGTCCGCCATCATTGGCATCGACCGGCCCGCCTCCTCGGCATCGGCTTTCCGCCTTCTTGGCGATGACTTTATCCGCCTTCATTGGCGTCGACCAGCCCGCCTCTTCGGCATCGACTTTCCGCCTTGTTGGCGATGACTTTATCAGCCTTCATTGGCGTCGACCAACCCGCCTTCTCGGTGTCGGCTTTCTACCTTCTTGGCGATGACTTTGTCCGCCTTCATTGGCGTCGACTAGCCTACCTCCTCGGCATCGGCTTTCCGCCTTCTTGGCGATGACTTTATCCGCCTTCATTAGCGTCGACCAGCCCGCCTCCTCGGCGTCGGCTTTCCGCCTTCTTGGCGATGACTTTATCCGCCTTCATTGGCGTCGACCAGCCCGCCTCCTCGGCGTCGGCTTTCCGCCTTCTTGGCGATGACTTTGTTCACCATTATCAGCGTCGGCTTTCCGCTTTCTTGGCGATGACTTTGTCCGCCTTCATTGGTGTCGACCGGCCCGCCTCCTTGGCGTTGGCTTTCCGCCTTCTTGGCGATGAATTTGTCCGCTTTCATTGGTGTCGACCGGCCCGCCTCCTCGGCGTCGGCTTTCTGCCTTCTTGGCGATGACTTTGTCCGCCTTCATTGGCGTCGACCAGCCCGCCTCCTCGGCGTCGGCTTTCCGCCTTCTTGGCGATTACTTTGTCCGCGTTCATTAGCATCGACTGGCCCGCCTCTTCGGCGTCGGCTCTCTGCCTATTCGGTGAGATTCACTAGTTTTATCCTTCACAAGCCAATAGAAGTTGCAACTTTGTATTAGTTTAGCCAAGTCAAATAAAATGTTACCTTTCTTTTCATAATTCCTGGGTGTTAAACAGACGAATGTCGCATGAATAAACATCGAACCCCTGAGGTACGACTTTCGACATACTTGCGGTGAGATCGCCACCCTAGCAGGTGCGGTCCTCCCCCGAATTTGTAAGACGACTAAGCAAAAGTTCGTAAATAAGCCACATCCATATAAGACGGAAGAACGTATGCAATTTTAAAGTCGCATAAGGAAATCAAGTCGGCATGCTAAAGGTAGAAAAAGAAATGAGTTTCATTGACGGAAGGCCCAAAGGATAATTACATCAAGTCGCGAATCGCTCGACAAGAAATGGTCATCGACGAGCACAGAAAAGACTCGTACAGAGAGCCTCACCTCAAAGTACGAGCACAACTAAAGAAAATCAAATACCTACCAAGTCGCAGCATGAACCAGCGACCAAGACTCTCGACGAGCCCATCCTCTCGACGAGCTCAATCTCGATAGATAACCATCTCAGATGAATAACCCCCTGACTCGGGGGCACAAGGGAGAATCGAGCCCACTAAAACACACCCAAGTCTGAAGTTGAAGATCCAAACATGATACCAGAAGTATTACCATCAAAGTGTGAACAATTAAGTCCTCATGAAGGCATTCAGAGCATACACAGGGGCAAAGAATGCAACATCAAGGGCGAAAATCAGAAAACTCTTATGTGAACAAATATCAAGACCGACCACCGAACAAAGTCAAAGTCCGCTCTTGGGGGCAATTGTTGTAGCCATAATAATCGGCCAGCAGCCACGTGGCAAATGATGATGACGTGGCAAATGGTGATAACGTGGCGGCTAGAACCGAGCTCAGCTGAAGAGTACGAGATGCCGATATCAGCCCTCAAAGGGCGACCTGGCGAAGAGCAATGAAGATCAGGCTCGCCTTAACGAGCGACCTCCCCTGAGATCGCTCCACAAGCAAAGTCGACAAGCCCGGTACAAAGAGATACTCGGACATTACTTTCATGTTCTTAGACTAGATTGGCTTCACGAGCCCATGTTCAAAGGCCCATTAAGAGGCCCATTAATGTTCATTTGTATATTGTAAACTCTATATAAAGAGGAAGAAGTCCACACAAAAGGAGGATAAAAGATACACGGAAAATGATAGTAAAATGATCCTGGATTGGTATGCCCCCAGACGTAGTCCTTCCGGATGAACTGGGTCAACAAATTTGTTCGTGCTTCGTATTTTTCATTCATTATTCGTTCATAATTCATAAATTACTTGTTTGTGGCATAGACGTAAAATCTATGTTACAACACCATCGTTAAACCTCAAGCAGAGATTTCCCAATTTTCGATCGAGCATCAGAGATTTGGCTAAATGCCCGAAATCAAGACCGTTCCCTACCAAAGCTAATAAAAACCATTCAATTGAGTACGAAAGTTGTTAGAGAGAGGACGACCGAATCACTCTTTTCCAACGAATAGGCTTGAGGAGAGGGTTTGTGACGGGGTTGGTAATATACCGATTCAATTAGGGAGGATGACCGAATCACCCAATTTGAATAAGGGCTATAGTAATTAAGCACAATCTAAATAACTTGGTTATTTGGTAAGTGAGGTAAAGAGGGTATTAGTTGAGTAATCGGGGATAAAAACTGAGCTTTTGCTGTACCTTATTTAGTGCGAGAATAGGGAAGTTGATTGCCTAGTTTCAGTACACTTATGATTACTCTTTTGTACACCACGATAGTCCTCGTCGCCAAACCAATTCCGATAGTGATTCCTGTCCAAAGCAATATTCTCCAATATTTGCACTTCATCTTAAGTTAGTGTAATCGTTGTCATTTGCTTATTTTCTGTTGATTCAATAGTAGTGAAATAGAACTATCAAATTTCATCCATATTAGTTACGAAGCAAAGATTTCCAGGGATTTACACGCATACGAAACTTCATTTGGGTTCGATACTACTTGGTCCAAATACTTACCCTTGCTACAGTGATCCCATACTCTTATGGGGTAACTACTAGTTAAGAATATAACATTTTACAATCAAGTCAGATGACCAGCTGAAATGTATAGACAGTTGATGTATAAGATAGGTCACATATTGAGGGGGAACTCAATATGTATAGGTCAGGTCAGAAGACAAGTCAGAAGACCAGATGAGGTCAGAAGACAAGTCAAGTCAGAAGTCCAGAGAAGAAGTCAGAAGACCAGATGAGGTCAGAAGACCAGACAAGTCAGAAGACCAGATGAGGTCAGAAGACAAGTCGAGTCAAGACCGCATTTAAGTCGATGATCGTGAAGACATGAAGCTCAAGTTCGTAAGACCAAGATCGAAGACTACCCGTAAGATCAAGACCAGAAGACCAGAAGACCTACATCAGTCGAGTCTGCTAGTTGAGCTAAGACAACTTGCACTAGAAGACTCTATCAGGTAGACTGATCAGTTTTGTCTAATCAGGTCGGCTCACACTAGGTGTCAACTGATGTTACACCAAGTCATACGTTGTTGATCTGAACAAGAAGAATATCAACTTTAGTTGGTAGAACAAACACTGAAAAGTGTACTTGGTAACCAGTGAGAATGAGACACGTATGTACGGAGCTGACAATGAGGGATTCGGCGCTGCATAAGTCAAACGGCTAGAAAGGACAAACATGCACACTTTCGGCCATGCCGTTCCTGAAGCACGTCACATCAATCATGCAACCTACCAAAAATAGTCTGAAATTCAAATTGCTCTCCAACGGCTCTTTGATTTCGAGGTCTATAAATATGGGATTGCTCTTCATAGTGAAGACACGGAAGTTATCATCAAGCTCAAGCTATAACAAGATTTCTGCACGAAGAACACAAATTCAAGTTTATTTTACAAGTGTTCATCCCATTATTCTTAGCATAGAAATCTCATCCTTTAGCTTTAGGCTACATAAACACTAGGATAGATTTCCAGTTGGAACAACAACAAATCTTTACCCAAACCCAAAAGTTAGGTTAAGTTTGTTTTGCAAGATTTCAGACTAGGGTTTCTAGTTCTGATTTCTGGGATCGGTTGAGTGAGAACTCCCTAAACATCTGTTGGTTGTACTGTGTTGGAGTAACACAATAAACTAAGTCCAGTTGGTTAAGTTGGTGCCCCTTATGATAGGGAAGAGTGGACGTAGGACTGGTTGTCCGAACCACTATAAAATCTTGTGTGTATTTACTTGCTCTTAACTGCTTTACACTACTGCACACAACTTATTTTAAACTGCATACATATTCTGAGTTAGGATCAGTCTGCATCAAGCAACTGATCTGATCAGTTTGACACTTTAGTCATCTGATTGAAAACAGACTGCAGAATCTGATTTCTTTAAACTGGTTTTTCACACGGGTTAAAACTAGCTTTCGCACATCAGTTAAACTGATAGACACCGAACTGATCTGCTATCCGGCGATCAGTAAGTTGGATGTCAGTCCAAACTGATTCACTCGCACTCTGCTCAGGCAACCTGCCATCACACCTGATCTTGCATGAAAAGTTTTCAAAAGTCTATTCACCCCTCCCCTCTAGACTTCTGCCCTCACGAAACTCGTTCGGGACCTACAAGTGGTAATAACCATCTTTCCACTCCATTGCAGAAGGTATCCATGGATCAGACATTTAGTCGAACACAAGATATGCGTCATGCGATCATACCTATCAACAAATGATAATAAATCAAATTTGAAGCCATAAACTTTGAATAGATTCAGGAGATTCCAGAATAATCCGAGTGTTGAATAGATTGTGGGTAAGAGAAACATACATATCTTCACTGGGAATACTGTGTTCAGCGACTGGTTCCTGGGCTGTTTGGTCTGAAGACTAGGTGGGAATTTGTGGTTCACTGGGTAAAGAGGGTTTTGGTTGAGGAGTTGGCTTAGGTAGGGGTTCAGATTATGGTTCGGGGGCAGATAGGATTGGGGTTGGAGATGACGATTTGGCTGGTGATGGTGAGGGTGATTTGAAAGTGGGTGTGGGTGATCTTTCTTTTCGGAATATCGTGCTGAGGGGCACATAATCAGATGGTGATTGCTCCCCAGTAGGCTCAACTTCTACCCCTTCAGCCTCCCCTTCTCCTTGTTCTTCTAGCATCTATTCCTCCCTGTCTGCACTCGTAGTTCTTTCAGAACTGGCAGCAACCTCCTCCTCTGATTCAATATGAATCAGCTACTCCGTCCTGTCCACGACCTCAACTGGTCTGGGAGCCTTCTTCAAAAGAGTTGTAATCCTCTTCTGTCGTTTTTCTGGCTCTTCTGGTTTCTTGGCCAGAGCCTTTCTTTTCATCCTCTTCTTGGGGGCGGCCTTTACCTGTATTTCTGACTGAACAGAAAACGCAGTCGCCTTGGTTTCTTTGTCTTTCCCTTCACCTCGCTGTCTGGGCACATAGGGAGCTGGATCATCATGAGATTGGCCAGGCAATGATACACTTTCTTGCCATTTTCATTCCACTCAAAGTTATCAGGCAACTTGTCTGAAAGAATGATGGAAACTTTGTGGATGAAGGAGCACTTTGAAGCCAGAGAGACTTCATTTCTCTCATTCAGATCAAACTTCGCAGTCTCCTTCAATAATCTGGTCTTGAACATTCCAAGCCAATCAACATCCGGTGCTTTCTTGATGATGGCAGTCATGTCACCAATTTTGTGAGAAGTGACGGCATCAAGACTGAATGTTAGGCACAAAATCACGTTTGACACAATCTCGAATAGAAGGCGATATTTTCTCTTCATAAATGGAGCACGAACATTCACCTTCTGTTCTTTATTTGCTAGTCTTAACAGCTCGGCTTGAAGAAATTCTTTCTAGCTCAAGTCAGATGTAAATGTCTCTGGTGATAAGCTCCCTTGACGAAGGCCAAAAATCCTTCGAAGATCATTATCAGTCACAATTACCTTCGTTCCTCCGACATAAGAGATTAGTTTCTCATCATCATCCTCCTCTTTCTTTAGATTGTATAGAAATTCTAGGGCCTCATAAGTGTGCACGACATCTTGATGACGATAGTAGTATTGATCCAATCCACAAGCACGAAGACACTCCAGAATTTCTAAGGATTTGGGGTCTGAGGTGACTGAGAACATAACAAATTTCTGATCAATGATGTCCTTTTTCATTGATGCGAAGTTGCAGATCTTTTTGCCTTGTCCTTGTCGGGCAATGAGTGGTTCCATTTTTGTGAAACGCAGGCAAATTTAGGGATGAGTTTGAGTAGGTTATTTCAATAAACATAGTCAAACCAACAACCCTAATTTATGAATCGAGTAAATTATGCACAGATTCATTATTAAAAAACATGTATGCATTAGAATACGTCAAGAACAATACAATATCACAACAAGATCTATCTCTAGAAATTCAGTAACACAATTTGTAAGCATAAATAAGCGATTTGACAAACAGTGAAATCAAGAGTATATTTAGCAAGAACACATTCAGAAATTTACCAAGTATTGATGCGAAGATTTGATAATTTGAAGGTTGAATCAATTGTGTTCACAGAAGAATTTTCTCTCAAGGATTTGGTAAATTTAGAAGTGTAAAAGGATTTCTGAAAACTGAGTTAGGGTTATATATATAATGCAAGGGAAAATATTTTGCACAATTCCTCATAAATACTCAAGTATCCGTGTTTTGAAATCAAAGGCTGAGATTAAGCGACCGTAAAGTATTTTAATCGTGAGGCTGAGAAAAATAGCCCGCTCGTATTTTGGACTAAAAAAATCGCAATAAATGCCATTAAATACAAAAATCCCACGTCCGCATTAAATGCTTGTAGACAGGACATCACAAAGTAATGGGCACAGCAATAGCTAGCATAGATTAGCATAATCTTATAAAATGATAAATCAAAAAACTTATCTGACTGACTGATATTGTAATCAGTCAGCTACCACGATGTTCTGATCTGGCTTGCCTGATTACTGTTGACCTTACTGATTGTAGCCTAATCCTTAGTATTTCCCAACAATGTCCCACTTATCTGATCGGGTTCCACTTGATCCTATCTGATCAGTCCCTGACTGATTCTCCCTAATCAGTTGAGATTCCATTTCTCAACTGATCCTTCTTTTATGATCAATTTCTTAACCAACTGGTCTTGGAGAGCAGTCCACCAAAGATTTCTGGTACACTTTCTCCTAAATCCAGAAGTCCTAGCTCGTTGCACAGTTCTCTGAATCTGACTTCAGCTAGTGGCTTGGTTAAGATATCAGCTCTCTGCTTATCAGTGTGGATCTTTTCCATTCTGATATTCTTCTTTTCCACATGATCTCTTATAAAATGATGTCTGACATCCACATGCTTGCATCTTGTATGTAGAACTGGATTCTGAGTAATTGCAATAGTACTATTACTGTCACAGAATATGGGCATGTTCGTAGCTACAATATTATAATCCCTCAGTTGCTGACTAAGCCAGAGTAGTTGGGAGCAGCAGCTTCCTGCGGTCATATATTCTGCTTCATTAGTAGATGAGGCAACAGATGTCTGCTTCTTTGAAAACCACGAGATCAGTTTGCTTCCTAAGAACTGACATGTTCCTGAGGTTGACTTTCTGTCAATTCTGCAACCTCCATAATCAGAATCAGAATACCCACTAAGCTCTAGATTATCATCTGATGGGTAGAATAAACCAAGGTTTACTGTCCCCTTCAGATACTTAAGAATCCCCTTAGCTGCTTCCAGGTGGCTTTGCATCGGATTTGCTTGAAATTTGGCACATACACCTACTGCAAATGTTATGTCTGGTCTGCTGGCAGTCAGGTATAGTAAAGATCCAATGAGAGCCCTATATTCTTTCTGATTAGTTTTCTGACCATTCTCATCTGGATCTATCTTGAATCCAGTCATCATAGGAATTTTGGCTTCCTTACTGTTCTGAATTCCAAACTTAGCCAACAGATTCCTAGTGTACTTTGCCTGACAGATGAATATTCATTCTGTACTTTGTTTAACTTGAAGACCCAGAAAGTAATTCATCTGACCAATCATAGACATCTCAAACTTCCCTTGCATCAGTTTGTTGAATCTGTCACATAAGTTTTTGTTGGGAGATCCGAAGATGATATCGTCCACATAGATCTGAACCATCAGAATATCTTCACCATCTTCTATTCTGAATACAGTTCTATCTATGACTCCTTTAGTGAATCCACTGTCTATCAAGAACTGAGATAGTGTATCATACCAAGCTCGGGGAGCTTGTTTCAGGCCATAATGAGCTTTTCTTAAACGGTACACCTGGTTGCCCTTTTCAAAGCCAGGAGGTTATTCAACATAAACTTCCTCAGCTAGTACCCCATTTAAGAATGCACTCTTTACATCTATCTGATACACAGTAAATCCTCTATGGGCAGCATATGCCAGAAACAGCCGAATGGCTTCCATGCGAGCGACTGGTGCAAAGGTCTCATCATAATCAATTCCTTCTAATTGTGAACACCCCTTTGCCACAAGTCTTGCCTTATTTCTGGTGATGACATTATTCTCATCCCTCTTGTTCTTGAATACCCACTTTGTGCCTATCACATCTTGATGAGTTGGTCTGTCTACTAGTTTCCAAACCTGATTTCTTTCGAACTGTTCTAATTCTTCTTACATAGCTAGAATTCAGCTGGCATCTTGTAGAGCTTCTTCTATTGTGGTAGGTTCCTTCAAGGACAGATAGCAACAATACATGGCACTTTCACCAACCTGATGTCTAGTTTGGACTCGGACATTAGGATTGCCGATTATCTGATCAGTCGGATGGTCTTTCAACCAAGTCCTTCTTTTCTGATGTATATCAGTTTGGATATTGTCATCCTCTTCTGATATTGAGTAACTAGAGGTTGAGAGAGGTACAATAATAGGATCCACTTGGCATGGACAAGTCTCAGCTGATGTTTGAATCATCATATGTTGATGTTTGTGTGCAGGAACATCAGGTGTTCCCTCTGAACCAGATGGTCCAGTTATTACTATCTCAGCTGTACCAACTTCTTCATCGACAGTTGTACGTACCTTAGGGTCTGATTGACATGGTGAATCATTAAGATCAAGCTTAGGGACATACACTGTTACATGATCTGATCCCTTTTCTTTGATACTTGACTGATCCATTTTCTGAGCATCAGGTACCGGTTGATCTGGTACTGCTTGTTCTGAGGCAGATTTCTCTTGTTCAGAAGATGTCTCATCAAAGACCACATGAGGTGTTTCTTCCACAACTAAGGTTCGCCTGTTGAATACCCTGAAAGCTTTTCTGGTTGAGGAATATCCTAAAAATATACCCTCATCTGACTTAGCTTCAAAGGTTTTCAACTGTCTCTTCCCATTGTTGTGAATAAAACACTTCCACCCAAAAACATGGAAGTAAGAAACACAAGGTTTTCTGCCCTTCCACAGTTCATAAGGTGTTTTGAAGTGAATCTTAGTCAGAGAGCATCTGTTCCGAGTGTGACATGTTGTGTTGATAGCTTCTGCTCAGAAACGGTTTGGAGTTGCATGTTCAGCCAACATTTTGCGAGCAGCTTCTTTGAGTGTTCTGTTTCTCCGTTCTGCTACGCCATTCTGTTGTGGTGTTTTGGCGGCTGATGTTTCATGTTGTACACCAAACTTAGTGCAAAAGTCAGTTATAAAGGAGTTCAGAAACTTTGTACCTTTATTTGATCTGATTTTTACAATACTGACACCCTTCTCATTCTGTAATCTCTTGAGCAACTCAGGTATCTTGTTGTAGTCTCATTCTTCTTATACAAGAATACAACCCAGGTAAACTTGGAATAATCATCCACGATTACCAAAGTGTATTTGCGTCCGCTGAGACTAGGTGGTATAATTGGTTCAAAGAAATCCATGTGAAGCAGTTGTAGTACTCTGCTGGATGCTGGCCCTGGGATCCCCTTGAATGAGGCTTTTACCTGTTTTCCCTTCTGACATGCGACACATGTCTGATCCTTAGAAAATACCTCATTTGGGAGACCCTCAACCAGAGACATCCTTGCTATCTTGTTAAGAGTCTTAAAGTTCAGATGACTCATTCCTTTGTGCCACAGCCAACTGCTGCTTTTGGAACTCTTAACAATCAAGCACGCATTTCTTGGACAACTGTTCCAATCTATAGTGTAGATCGTTCCTTTTCTGGAACCAGTCAGGAAAATATGTTGAGTAGCTCGATTCTTAATAGTGCATTGATCAGTCGAGAACTCAACGCTGAATCCGTTGTTGCAGAATTGTGAAACCGATAACAGGTTGTGCTTCAAACCATCAACATATGAGACTCCAGTAACCTGTACATCATCATTCTCTAAGGTTCCGAATCCTCTGGTAAAACCAAAGTTATCATCACCAAAGAGTACACGTGGGCCTTCTTGTTCTGTGTAAGAACTGAGGAGATGTTTATTTCCAGTCATGTGCCTTGAGCATCCACTATCGATGTACCAGATAGATGCTTGCACACCTCCTTTATTGGCCAAACCCACGCGATCCTGCAATCAAATCAGGCTTTAGGTACCCCTCTAGGATTGGGTCCTGAGGGGTTAGAGTTACCTTTCGGGATCCAAATAAATAGGGCACTTCTATGGTAATCTTCAAGATCAGAAGACCTGATTTGTCTCCCATAAGCATCTACATAATCATACATCTCTTCATGTGTTTTATGGTCAGTATGATTATGAGTGTGAACCTTGGATGAATTAGAAGACTTGGGATTTTTCTGATTTGTTTGTCTTCTTTTAATCCAATGTGGTTCTGGTGCAGATGTCCTGGATTTTTGGTTGAAGGGATAGGTACGACTACTACCATCAAAAGATTCATATCACTTTTGCACAAATGGTTTCCGCAGTTTACCCTTAGCTTGTTGGTTAGGCAGCTTGACCTGATTAGGTTTCAGATCAGACTTTCCCTTGCAAGGTTGTCCTTTTTTATTCCTAATTTGTTGATCAGATTTAGGTCTCTTTAGAAGAATAGGGTTCTTCTGTTGATTCCTCGGCTGATGATTAATCAGTTGAGGTCTATTTATGCTCTCTTTCTGATTAGGCACTCGCCTTATCTGTTCAGCAGGTCTGTTTCCCTTCTTTGATATAGATTTGGCATTTTTTGTATCTTGTCCAGGAATCTTTCTAGATTCACTTTTGGATTGTGAACCAGGTTGGACATATGAAGATCCAGAAGGGCTATCAAACCCAATACCCTTCTTATCAGTTAGCTTCCAAAAGTAGCTTGTTATTTCATCAACATTTTTAGAAGCTTTCCCAAAAATCTCTACTTTATTTCGCAAACTGTCCTCACTTTGTTTTAGACTCTCATGCAGTCGGAAGAGTTCATCAAACTTAGCTTGAAGGACTCTGAGATCATCAACTTGTTGTTTGTTGATAGCTTGCTGTTCCTTGACCAGTTTGCTCTGGTCAGAAGAGTTGACTTTCAGAAACTCCAATTCTGTAGTCATCTTCTAAACAGTCTCAACTGATTTTAGTTCAGCATCTTTACTTGCAGCATTATCTTTAACAAGCTGAATGTTCTCTCCCCTCAGCTTATCCTTCTCAGCTTCCACTATTGTATAAGTGTCTACTGCATTAGAGAGATCATCAAGCAATTGCTCATTGTAGAGCTGCAGGTCAATCTCTCCAGCAGGTGTGGAAACAGAAAACACATAAGGTTTAGAAGTTACCTCCGATTGATCAACATCATTAGCCATGAGACAGATGTCATCATCAGATGAGAACATTAGATCATCAAAGTTGTAGACATCATCAGTATTGGTCACCAGGCATAGTCTTCTACAGATGAGTAACCAGAGTCATCTGAAGGCAAATAAGAGTCATCTAACCCAGATGTATCAACAACCATGGCTTTTCTGTCTCTATATCTTTGCTCTCATCTGTTCCGCTTATCTTCTCTTTCTTTTGGAGTCAGGTCTGGGCAGTCTACACTATAGTGACCTGGTTTCTGACAGTTGAAACATGCTCTAGGTTCCACGGAATTTCTTCTGCCAGGTGAATCATTTCTTCTGTAGGATCTGTCAAGTGACTTCCCAGTTTGCATGTGATCAGAATTCCTTCTTTCCAGTCTGTTGTCTCTTCTATCATCAGAACGATCATCTCTTTTCTTACCTTCTCTGCGGTCCTCTCTATAATCATCTCTTCTGTCATCAGAACGATTCCTTTCTTGTGATCTGTCAGTAGATCTCCTTTCTCTTCCTCTGCTGTTGTGATAGTCTTTATAAAATTTCCGATATTTTTCCAGTTGAATGTTGGATCTTTCAAACTTTCTGTTCTTCTTCTTCTTAGCCTCTTTCAATCAGGTCGAATTCGTGAGCCTTTAAACTGAGAAACAGGTTGCTTGGCTTCATCTTAACAATATCTTGGCAATCCTTTATTACTGTTACTTTCATGTCCCATTTCTTGGTCAGATATCTCAAGATCTTGTAGTTGATATCTTTGTCTGACATTTCCCGTCCTAGTTCACGAAGCTTGTTGAGTGACATGGTGATTCGTCCATCGAGCTAATTTATGGTTTCATTGGGTAGCATCTTGAGTTTCTCAAACTGTTGGTCCCGGTGCAAAGAGTGTTAAACGTGTATGGGGGGGTGGGAATACACGTGTTCAATGATTTTTAAAATTTTTTCTTCACTGAGATCGGAAGGGTCAGGATGTTCTGAGAATTTTACCCCGAGAAGCACAAATTGCCCCTGAGTCAAAGTCTACTGAGACAGTGATCCTAAGCAGCTTTCAGAAGCTTCAGATTAGCCCAACTGATCCTGAGTTTGATCAGAGATCCTGAGAAGCTTGGATCAGATAATTATCTTACTGAATACTCAGTAGAGTTAGTTCAGTTTGGTAACTATCTGTTCTAGCTAATCAAGAGTGCGGAATGGTTGGCCCTAAGTTTATACTCGTTTTAGCTAGCTGAAAATCTTCTTCCTTTAATAAAACAGTGGTTAAGGCTATGATCAATTTGATGCAAGTTCAGTGGATTGGTTCCATCTAAATATCAAGAAAACAGTATGCTTTCAGTGAAAATTATGCAACAGATAATATGCAGAGCAGAAAGCAAACAACACAGCAATTATAGTGGTTCAGAGACTCAAGCTCCTACGTCCACTCTCTCTGATCTTTAGAGAAATTCCTTAACACACTTCCTAAAGCTTTCTGGCTGACTCACTGTGTTGGGAAATCTGTAATTTAGTTTTGATGGAAGTTCCAAAACAGGTTGTAATAGGACCAAATCGGACTGTTAGTTTATCGATGACTTAGAATCGATTAAGAAGACCAAATTTGAAATGTATAGATAGTCGATGTAAAGATAGGTCACATATTGAGGGGAACTCAATATGTATAGGTCGTCAAGTATCGATGACCCGGATAAGGTCGATGACCGTAAGACTAAGCACAAATCGAAGACAAGAAGTCAAGATCGTGAAGACAAGAAGACATCAAGACTCGGATGAACTCAAGACTCAGATAGACATCAAGACTCGGGATGAACTCAAGACTTAGATAAACTCAAGACTCAAGAATAAACTCAAGACTCAAGATGATGAATAATCGAGGGTCGAGACACTGAAGATCAAAAGGCCTGAAGACCTATATCAGCAGAGTCTACATATTGAGCTAAGACAATGTGCATCCGAAGACTCAACAAGGTAGATCGATCGCCATTCGATCAAGTCACCACACCGATAACAATCTAAAAGATACACCGCATAAGACGAATCTTCTACAAAAGGAATATCAATCGCCTAACGGATAAATTTCTGAAGTGCCGCCTAACGAAGTCAAGGACAAAGTGACACGTGCACAAAAAGAGCTGACAATGCGGGATACGACGCTGCGGACAAAAACGACGCTAATGATGCCTACGGCCACGCCGATAATCGGAGCACATCACAATCATATCCTACAACCTAGCTAATATAGCCCGAAATTCAAATTGCTCTCCAATGGCTCTTTGATTTCGAGGTCTATAAAATGGGATTGCTTGTCAATTGAAGACAAGAGACAACTAGAAAAGAACGAACACGGAGACACCGCAAAAGAAGCAAAAACTACAACAAAATCTCCGCTCAAAGAACACTATATTTGAAGATTATTCTTAGAGTGTTTATCCCATTAGTTCTTAGCAAGAAATCCTATCCACTAGCATTTTGGCTACCTAAAACACCAGGATAGATTTCCAGTTGGAACCCTCAAACATTCTTTACCCAAACACAAGTTAGGTTAAGTTTGTTCCCGGAAGATTTCAGACTAGGGATTCTAGTTTTCTGATTTCTAGTTCGGTTGAGTGTGAACTCGATAAACATTTGTAGAGTGTGAACTCAATAAACATCTCGGTCATCCTTTGAAGGATATAAGTCCCGCAGGTTAAGTTTGTAGAGTGAGAACTCGATAAACATCTCGGCCATCCTTTGAAGGATATAAGTCCTGCAGATTAAGTTTGTAGAGTGAGAACTCGGTAAACAACTTGGCCATCCTTTGAAGGATATAAGTCCCGCAGGTTAATTTTGTAGAGTGAGAACTCGGTAAACATCTCGGCCATCCTTTGAAGGATATAAGTCCCGCAGGTTAAGTTTGTAGAGTGAGAACTAGGTAAATATCTCGGCCATCCCATGAGGGGTATAAGTCCCGCAGGTTAAGTTCGGTTAAGGTTCCCCTGTGTTAAAGGAAGAGTGGACGTAGGACGGGTTTCGTCTGAACCATTATAAAAGTCTTGTGTGCATTTATTTGCTTTCTTATTGCTTTACACTCTTCACACAACTGAGTTTAAAACAACATACATATTCTAAGTTAAGCTCATTCTGCACAAAGCAACTGATCTAATCAGATTGACACCTTAGTCAACTGGTTGAAAACTAACTTCAGAATCTGAATTGATAAAACTTGTTTTTCACACGGGTTAAAACAAGCTTCCGCACCATTCAGTTAAACTGACAGATATCAAGCTGATCTGTCCTTAGGCACTCAGTAAGATTGAACATCAGTCTAAACTGATACACTAGCACTCTGATCAGGTAATCTGTAGTTCACACCTGATCCGTACAAAAAGTTTTGGAAATCTATTCACCCCTCCCCTCTAGACTTCCACCCTCACAAAACCCGTTCGGGACCTACAAGTGGTATCGAGCGGGGTTCTACTGCACCAATCGCTTTGAGTATCATCGATTCTTGAGGAAGAATCTTTGTGGTCATTTGAACAGATCTTGAAAAACTGTTTTAAAAACTCATTCGTTTTCAAAATCACTCAGCAAGGATAATACCTCTGGCATGTATCATGATTTGCCTATGTTTTCAATTGATGAGTATGCAGATTGGGCCATATATATGTGCAACCATCTAGGATCGATAAGTGGCAGAATGATGGAAGTCTTTGAACAAGGACCCATCATTATATATCACGACAACCCAAAGAATTGGAGGAGATCCGGACTTTTGCAACCGAAGTCTTGTACAAAAAAATCCCAAACGATGGATGCGGAAGAAAGAAAAGTCAGATACTCTAGATACAATCGCCAGGCATATAATCATGAAGACGATAGATAAAGTCACAAAGGAGAAAATAAAGTATCTCAAAACCGCGAAAGCAATGTGGGATACTCTTTGCCGAGATATCTTGAAGGAAATGATCGATCAAAGACAAACCGACTACAAAATTTAACCGGTGAAGTTTGAAAAGCTAAAGATGTTGCCCAACGAGACCATCAACGAGCTCGATGGGAGGATCACCAGTAAATAAGCTACGAGAACTTGGAAGAGAGATGTCAGATAAAGATATCAACTACAAGATCTTAAGATCTGTCACCAAGAAATGGGACATGAAAGTCATAGTAATCAAGGATTGCCAAGACATTTCAAAGATGAAGCCGAGTAGCTTGTTCCTAAGCCTTAAAGCTCACGAGTTCGATTTAATCGAAAGAGGATAAGCAGATGAAGACGAGACGCTCATCAAGCCCTCAACGCCTAAATAAGTTGCATTTAAAGTAACCAAAGCAGCAGATCGAAGGCCATCGAACTCGTTGGAAACATAATGAGTCAAGGTAATGTACGCTTCTACTTACCAAAACTTGAAAGAACAAATACTCACTTGGTAAGTATTGAGATTCTACAAAGACTATCAAGACAAATGTAAGAAACAGAGGCCAACCCGACGGATCACTAGAAAGAACCAGATCCGATGATCAAGAGATCACAGAGAAGAAAAAAGAAAAGAGATGATCCGACAGATGAAAAAAGATAACAACTGACAGTATGAGTTTAGATTACCATCGAAAAGGGAAGTTACTCGACAGATCCTACATGCATGAGTGACTCACCCGGCAGAGGAAGTTCCGTAGATCGAGGATTGTGCTTCAATCATGAGAAACCAGTCACTACAAAGACCGACCGCCTCGACCAAACTCCCGTGAGAAAGGGAAGAGAAACGAAATGTAAGAGAGCAATGCCTTAGAGATAGAAAAGCCTTGGTCAACCGACACATCCGAATTGATGATTCCTATCCGCCTCGGAGGACTTTGGCTACTCATCCAGTAGAAGACTTCGCGATATAAGCGGCCGCTGACTTCCACGAGCATGAAGATCCGATATTCTCTTCGATAACGATGAAGTTCCGCCGATGGCCAAGGAGGACCAATCTGAGGTAACCTCCAAACCTTCTACTTTTTCAATTTCCACACCTGCTATCATTAGCACACCTACTGGAGAGATTGACTTGCAGCTCTACTCTGAGCAATTGCTTGATGATCTCTCTGATGCAGTAGACACTTATACAATAGTGTGTTTAAAAAATGACAAGCTAAGGATCGAAATAATCAGCTTGTTAAAGAAAAACGCCTCAAGAAAGCTAATGAATCGAATTCACTAAACCGCCGGAAGGTAACTGAGGAACTTAACGTTCTTAAAGTTAAATCTTCTGATCAGGAGAAGCAGATCAAAGATCAGCTAGCAATCAACAAACAACAAGCTGATGATTTCAAAATCCTTCAAGCTAAATTTGATGAGCTATTCCGACTACATGAGAGTCTAAAATCTACTGAGGATAGTTTGCGCAAGAAAATAGAGGTTTTCACGAAGTCATCAAAAACCATTCAAGATATGAACACCTATTTTCGAACGCCGACTAACAAGAAGGGAATTGGGTATGAGAACCCTTCTACATCCTCAAAAGCCCCGTTTGATTTACTTCAGAAGGGTGTAATCAAACGAGTCTCTCGACAAAAGATACACTAAAAAGCTAAACTTGTATCCGATAAGGTGAAAAGACTCACGAAAAGTAAGTAAGGTGTGCCTAATCAGAAAGGGAACAGAAATGGACCCCAACTGATAAAGCATCAGTCGAGGAATCAACAGAAGAACCCAGTTCTTCTAAAGAACCTCAACCCGAACAAGCAGATTAGGTATCAGAAGAGACAACCTGTAAGAAGGAAATCTAATCTGAGACCCAATCAAGGTCAGCTGCCTAATAAGCAAGCTATAGGTAAACTGCAAAGACCACCTATGCCAAAAAGATATGAATCTTTTGATGGTAGCAGTCATACCTACCCTTATAACCAGAGATCTAGGGCTACTGCACCTGAGCCACACTGGATTAAAAGAAGACAAAATATAAAGAAAAATCCCAAGTCTTCTAAGTCATCCAAGGCTCACACGAATAATCATACAAATCAGAAAGCATATAAAGAGACGTATGATTATGTTGATATGTATGGGAGACAAATCAGACCTTCTAATCTATTTGATTTTCATAGAAGTGCTCTGTTTGTGTGGATCCCTAAATCCACCACTAACCCCCCAGGACCCAATTCCAAAGGGGTACCTAAAGCCTGATTTGATTGAAGGTTCGCGTGGGATTGGCCAACAAAGGTGGTGTACAAGCAACTATCTGGTACATCGATAGTGGATGCTCAAGGCACATGACTGGAAGCAAACATCTCCTTAGCTCTTACAAAGAACAAGAAGGCCCACGTGTACTCTTCGGTAATGATAACTTTGGTTTTACCAAAGGATTCGGAACCTTAGAAAATGATGATGTACAAGTAACTGGATTCTCGTATGTCGTAGGATTAAAGGACAATCTACTATCAGTATCACAATTTTGTGACAACGGATTCAGCGTTGAGTTCTCGAGCGACAAGTGTATGATAAGGAATCGAGCCTCTCAACAAACCTTGCTAACTGGTTTAAGGAAAGGCACAATCCACACAGCAGATTGGAACAGTTGCCCAAAGAATACATGCTTAAATGTTAAGAGCTCCAAAAATAGCAGTTGGCTCCGGCACAAAAGAATGAGTCATCTGAACTTCAAAACTCTTAACAAGATAGTTAGGATGTCTTTGGTTGAGGGACTTCCGAATGAGATATTCTACAAAGACCAGACATGTGCCGCATGTCAGAAGGGAAAACAAGTTAAAGCCTCATTCAAGGGAATACCTGGACCAACATCCAGTAGAGTACTGCAACTGCTCCATATGGATCTATTCGGACCAGTTACACCAGTCAGTCTCAGTGGACGCAAATATACTCTAGTAATCGTGGATGATTATTCCAAGTTTACTTGGGTTGTATTCTTATACAAGAAGAACGAGACAACGACAAAGATACCCGAGCTGCTCAAGAAGCTACAAAACGAGAAGGGTGTCGTCAAAGATAGTAAAAATCGACGATAAATTCTGAGTTCCCGAATTCCTTTATTATTGATTTTTGACTTGAGTTTGGTATACACATGAAACGTCACCGCAAAGAACGCCACAACAAAATGGAGTAGCAGAATCGAGAAATAGAACTCTCAAGGAAGTTTCGCCGCACAATGTTAAATTGAACATGCCACACCAAGCCGTTTTTGGCGTATAATCAACACCGCATGCCATACTCGTAATGTATGTTCTCTCGACTAAGACTCACTTCAAAACACCTTATGAACTATGGAAGGGCAGAAAACCTCGTGTTTCATAGTTCCATGTTTTTGGGTGCAAGTGTTTCTAACACAACAATGGGAAAAGTCAGTTGAAGACTTTTGAGGCCAAGTCAGATGAGGTCATATTCTTAGGATATTCCTCATCCAAAGAAGGCTTTTCGAGTTTACAACAAACGAACCCTAGTTGTGGAAGAAACACCACATGTGGTCTTTGATGAGACATCTTCTGAACAAGAGAAAGTTGCCTCAGAACAAGCCATACGTGATCAACCGCTACCTGACACGCAGAAAATGGATCAGCTAAGCATCAAGGAGAAAGAACCTGAACATGTAACAGTGTACATCCCAAAACTTGATCTTGCTGATTCAACAGGTCAATCAGACCCAAAGGTACGCACAACCGCCGTTGAAGAAGAAGTTGTTATACCGAGACAAAGATTGTCAATCAACCATCCGGTTAAGGGGAACTCCCCGGTTTCTATGAATGACATCGCGACATGATGAGTCCAACATCAGCTGAGACATGTTCTTATCAAGTGGATCATAATTCCGCACCACTCCCAATCACTAGTAATGAACTACTATCAGATATGGATGATGCTCTCCAAACAGACGACATCGTAACGTAGGACTGGATTACCACCATCCAACTGATCGATTATTATAGAGACCCATCCGATAGAGTCAAAACTAGACATCGATTGGTGAAAGTGCCATGTATCGTTGTTATTATCTGCCTTTAAAGGAACCAACTACGAGAGAGGAAACTCTACAAGATGCAAGCCGGATTCTAGCCATGCAGAGGAGCCGAACTGCTTTGAGAGGAATCAAGTTTGGAAATTGGTGGACGCATTAACTCATCAAGACGTAATTAGCACGGCGTGGGTATTCAAGAACAAGAGAGATGAGAAAAATGTCATAACCAGAATAAGGCAAGACTTGTTGCTAAGGGGTATTCACAATCGGAAGGCATTGATTATGATGAGACCTTTGCACCGATCCGCCGCCTAAAAGCCATTCGGGTATTTAAGCATATGTCGCCCACACAGTGCATTCTTAAACGGGGTACTAACAGAGGAAGTTTATGTCGAACAACCTCCGGCTTTGAAAAAAAGCAACCAAGTGTACCGCTTTAAGAAAGCTCTTTACGGGTTGAAACAAGCTCCTCGAGCTTGGTATGATACACTCTCTCACTTCTTGATAGAAAGCGGGTTCACTAAAGGAATAGTGGATAGAACCTTATTCAGAATAGAAGATGAAGAAGACATTCTGATGGTTCAGATTTACGTGGACGACATCATCTTCGGATCTCCCAACAAGAAGTTATGTGAGAAGTTCAGCAAATTGATGCAAGGGAAGTTCGAGATGTCCATGATAGGTCGATGAATTACTTTCGGGTTTACAAGTCAAGGTAGAGTACGTATGATATTTCATCTGCCAAAGTAAGTACACAAGGAATCTACTGTTAAAATTTGTGTTGGGATTATACTGAAAAGTATGCTTTTTACTTTGTATAATCGAAACTGAATTTTCTGACTTATTTACTGAAATAAATGGTTTATCACTGATTCTTTAAATATGATTGAATGTTATATATATTTATTGATAATCGCTCAATAATTCGTGACGTGTTACATCAGAAGTTAATTTAGTGATACCAGATCACAGAAGATTAAATTAACAGTCCCTTGTAACTATAAGTACGCGATTCACGACCTAGATGGAAATGAACAACCATCGCGAAAGGTTGAGGTGTAAGGCTCAGATTGGTTTGTCTTGACCAAGAGATTACACTAGTGCATGACTGATGCGCTGAATAGGACCTACAGGAGGATAAATTCTTCAGAACTGAACAAGGAAGAATTAGACCTCAGTGGTTCGTTGTTTCTTAACCTTCGTTCCTTAAATAGGATCACGTGGGATTGGTAACTATTGCTTTGACTTATCATGGGTAGCGAATCAGAGAGAGATTCAATACTTTTTATCTTGGGCAATATTATTGGTCACATGTGATTGCTAAGATTTAATACGAAGAATCGTGTGCAAGTACGCTTGCTTGATTTACCCCCTTGGGAGGTTCATAAGTTTTATCATACCAAATCTTGCAAGTGGAATTAGTTTCCGGTATGGATAATAATGTTGAACCGTTCCTCGACCAAGGACAAAAGATATTAATTAACGGAAAGCTATTTCAGTGGCTTGAATTAATTAATGGGCTAGATAATCTTAAACACGAGAAATAATGACCGGGAGCCATATTGACTGTAATATGGGTTAAGATAGATAGTGCAATATTAATTATGTAGTGGGATTAATTAATATTTATGGGCTTGAATTATATTGTGGCTCAATATTAGATATTCAAGATCCATTAGAAGGTCCAATCTTAATTCTCCTAAAGGCCCACTGAGTAGCCCAACATATAGCCCAATAACTGAAAAGGTGTTTAAAATAAAATAAATATTGTTGCTTAATATTTCCTCTATTTTTCGAAAATTATGGATAAAAGAGGGAGAAAGATTTTCTTTGAATTTTGTTGTGGAATGAAGATATGTATTCTTGGAATACAAGATTATCTCATTAAATTCAAGAAATCTTCCACTTGGTTATTCATGATGTAAATTTTGAAATTTTTGAATATTATGGGCAAGAAAGATTTTCTTGATTTTCTTGAAAAGATATTATGGAAGATATGTATTTCTTGAAATACAAGAAGATCTCATAAATTCAAAAAGATCCAAATCTTGGATTCTTGTGCCAAAATTTTCGAAAATTATATCCATATATGAGGAGGTGGGATTTTTGTGAAATATTTTAATTATGGGAAAGAGAATATATGGGATATATTCAAGATTTCTTGGTGACCAAGAAAAGTCTTATCCCACATTGAAAAATAATACAAATTTCGTCCACCCTCTCTCCTATAAATAGGGGATGATTAGTTCATTCCCAAGTACAATTCCATGTGCTGGAAATATTAGCAAATCCACATAAGTGGTGCAACAAAGTTTATTTTTTTTTTTTTTGTTAATTGTTCGCAAGTATCCTTCCACCGGATTGTCGAAAGCAAGGGCTAAGGGAATACTTGGGAAGTCCTTTTGGTTAGTCCGTCCGACCAAAGCCACGCCATCCCGAGAGGGTACGCTCACGTAAACCCGTAGATTCCGCGTCGCGTAGGTTTTACGTGGTTTTTTATATGCATGATATGTTGTTGTAATTATTATTTGAATTAATATAGATTAATTCATGCTAGTAATAATTAATGAATTAAATTTGTATTTAAATATTCACCCCGATAGATCTGTGCAACTCATTCCCCAACAATCGCATCGAGCCACTTGCTTGCCTCAATTTTTAAATTGTAATTTAATTCGTGGACATTAAATTTGAAATTGATAGTAGAACTGTTAGATCTGCTTTTGCGGTATCCAATTGTCATGGATTTAATGTTTTATTTTGCATGCATATAAACCGTGGGTTTTTAATTTATCTTCGCTTTGGATTTGTTTTGCTTTTTGAGAAAAATCCACGAGTAGACTAGGATTTGTTTGATTTGATCAATGTAATAGACTAGTCTAGATCTAGGTTTATTTATTTTTGTAAATAAATTGTAACCGGATCGAAACGAAGAGATGAAGAATTAAAGGACAAAATCCGTAACCAGCGTAGGGCGGGCGCGGCGCCACCGGGTACGCATGGGCGCAGGCGAGGCCGGGCGGCCGAGCGCTGCTGGGGTGAGGGGTGAGGGGTGCAAGATGGGCGCCATTTGCGCCTGTGGGATGGGCGGTCAGACGCTGCGCTACACATGAGACGCTGAAGGCCGCTGCCGAGGACGGGCGAGGCGGAGGGCGGGCGAAAGCACGCTACAGGCGAGGATGGCGCTGGGGATGCGCTGCCACCCGCCGAGATCCGCCGACCATGCCGACCTCGCCGAGGCGCAATGGCTTTTATAAGGTGGCCTCCGCTGGCGGTGCCGAGGTCGCTTAGGTTGCCCCAGCCGCGTGGCGGGCGGATAAGTAAGGATCCCGGCCGAGCGTGGCGGTTTCGAGAGAGGCATTTTTTTGAGACGAACGAGTGGGAGAAAATTCGAGACGTGTTTCTTCAAGATCAAGCCACGAAAAAATCAAACCATGACAATTGGATAATTTGTGCCCAATATGTTTATTTTTTTACGTTATGCTTGATTTATTTGTGCTATCTTATGCTTTATTTAATTTGTTTAAATGTGTTTGCATGAGGGTTACCAAATTAAAAAATCTCAACTCCAAAATTACTAAGTATGTTTTAAATAATTAATTGACAATTTTATTCCGGATAATAAAATTGAATTAATTTTGACCTCCATGATTTATTTATTTGTGAATTCTTTTGGAGAAATTTCCCCGCGGACGGCCAAAAGATAGGTTTCACATGAATGAATTCGAAAGGATGATTGTGGGTTATTACTAGTGGTGGCGATTTATGACCTCCCCATGAGGCTCGATCAAAAGCGAAATAGTAATCCCAGATTTAATCATGGTTATTACTTAGGTATAAAATTGATATGCATATACTTCCCCGAAGTCCCTGTCAATTTTATATTGGTCAAGTGGGAGCCAACTATTAATCTGGATATTAAAGGTTTGTAACTGTTCTTGTTTGTAACCTGCTTGAATGTGTTTAAATAATGACCCACCCCACGTGGCTTATTTAAACTGTTTTGAGATGTTGGCTGATGCATGTTCATATTTTTTTGAGATTTTAAATATGATGGCATGTGATCAAACCTTGTGATATATTTGTGCTTATGCATATTATTGTTTATTTCAGTTCATCATGTCACAACCTTTTAATCCACTGTTCAATATACTGAAAGACAATTTGCTCACTGGAGAAAATTTTGTTGATTGGAATCGAAAACTCACTATTGTCCTCATCGCACAAAAGCCATAACCGGTTCTCGACCACACCAAAACCGGATAAACCATCGAGATGAGTCCACTAAAATGGTTAAGAAAGAGTATCTTTGACCGGGAGCGGTCTAACGAAATGGTAAGTGTACCATCTTGGCTTTATGTCGATGTGTTTGCAACACCAACACCGAAACGTTGAGACCGGCCAAGAAATCATGACTAGTCTTAAAGCGATGTTTCAACATCAGAACCGTGTGGCTCGTCAGATCACCATGAGGGACTTGCTCTCTATGAAAATTGTGGAGGGAACGCCCGTAAGGGAGCACGTTCTCCAAATGATGGCTCACCTTAATAAACTTGAGGTACTTGGGGCTGAATACGATATCGAGACCCAAATCGATTTCGTGCTCCATTCTCTGCCGAAAAGCTTTGAACAATTCAGGTTGAACTACCAGATGAATAATCAGAGGTTCTCGATGCCTGATCTGTTGCAAGCTTTAGTCTCGGCAGAGGCGATATTGGGGCAGAAAAGCCAAGCCTTGGTGGCAAACGGACCTTCTTCTTCTTCTAGACCAAGGGGTGGTAAGAACAAGAAAAGGAACAAAGGCCACAAGCAAGTGAACTCAAGTGTTGCAAATGGCAAAGATAAGGTGAAGAAAGGTGGTGGAGTGAACAAGCCAACTAAGGGGAAGTGCTTGAACTGCGGTGAGAAAGGACATTGGAGGTCAGCCTGTTCCAGACCTAAGAGGGATGGAAAGAAAGGTAATTCTCACGCACTAGTTGTTGAAACTTGTTTAGCGGCGTATGCCTCCCATTTTGTGGGTGGTGGATACGGGATCCACTAATCATGTTTGTTTCACATTGCAGGGGTTCAAGCGGACCCGGCAACTTAGTGGGAGTGAGGTCCTCATCACACTGGGCGATGCTACGAGAGTGGCAGCTGAAGCAGTGGGAGAAGTGCGCCTGTCTTTTGAAGACAGTGTTTTAATTTTTGAGATATTCTTTACGTTCCGGATTTTTAGAAAGAATTCATTTTCAGTTTCTAAACTTTTATGATGGATATTTTGGTTACTTTTTAATAAAGTTGTTACCAAATTTAATTTTGATAAATTTATCTGTCATGGAACGTTGTTGAATAATCTCTATACTATTAACTGTGCACACCACTCACGAAATGTATCCTATAACACATCAACTATTTCCGAGAAAAGAAAGCGTTCATCAGACGTGAACGAGACACTTCTTTAACATCTATAAATTGGGTCATATAAATCCAAAGAGGATCCAAAGGTTGGTAAGAGACGGTTCACTAGGGCTTCTCCAAGTTGAACCGATTCCAACCTGCGAATCATGTTTGGAGGGTGATATGACCAAGATGGCATTTGGAGCCAAGGGGAATGGGGCTAAAGAAGTGTTAGAGATCATTCACATAGATGTACGTAGTTCAATGTTAACCAAAGCAAGAGGAGGTTATGAGTAATTTTATTGATGATTACTCAAGGTACATTTTCCTTATGAAGCATGAATCTGAGACCTTTGAGAAATTCTAAAGAATTTAAGGATCAAGCAGAGAATCATATGGAAAAATGTATCAAGTCTCTA
The DNA here is from genome assembly GCA_037126765.1 of Stenogyne calaminthoides. NCBI lineage: Eukaryota > Viridiplantae > Streptophyta > Magnoliopsida > Lamiales > Lamiaceae > Stenogyne > Stenogyne calaminthoides. The sequence goes on from JBBCBC010000012.1 coordinate 17,354,285, forward strand.
CGATCTGATCGTGGAGGCGAATACCTCAGCGATGAGTTTTTGAACTGCTTATCTGATGAAGGGATTGTATCCCAGCTCAATGCACCCGGAACCCCTCACCAAAACGGGGTTGCAAAGCAAAGAAACATAATCCTTTTGGAAATGGTTAGATCAGTGATGAGTTATACGGATCTTCCCGAGTCGTTCTGGGGTCATACCTTGGTAACAGCGACTTACATTCTGAACTTAGTGCTATCCAAATCGGTTCCCAAAACCCCAAAAGAATTGTGGACCGGGCGCAAGCCTAGTATGAGACACATGTGAACTTTGGGGTGTCCGGCCTACGAGTTGGACAAGGAAACCGGTAAATTGGATCCTCGATCAGAATTAAGGCTGTTTTGTAGGATACCCCGAGGGAACAAAAGGGTGTATGTTCTATAGTTCCGAAGATCAAAAGGTGGACATCCGCACCCACTTTAGATTTTGGAAGAAGACTATATGAGCCAAAGAAAACCCAAAAGTGAGATTACCTTAAATGAGCTTAGAGGGCAAACCTCAGTGCCAACTGTACTAGATGATATACCTAACGATACGTTTTCACAACCGGAGCCTCGTCATAGTGGGAGGGTTGTTAGACAGCCCGAGAGATTCATGGGAATAGGAGAGTCCTCGGACTTGATTCCAGGAATCAGACCCATGGACATATGACGAGGCACTCCAAGATAAGGATGCAGTTTCTTGGCAAACAGCAATGAAAGCCGAAGTGGGTTCTATGTTTCATAATAGAGTGTGGGAGCTAGTCGAACCACTTAATGGGGTCAAATCCATTAGATGCAAGTGGGTATATAAGAGGAAAAGAGGATCGGACGGGAAGGTTGAAACCTTTTAAAACAAGACTAATGGCGAAAGGTTATACTCAGAAAGAAAGGGATCGATTATGAGGAAACTTTTTCGCCCGTAGCCATGCTTAAGTCCATCTGTATTCTCTTATCGATTGCTGCGCATTTCGACTTTGAAATCTGGCAAATAGATGTCAAGACAGCTTTCCTTAACAGAAGTCTTGATAAGGAGATCTATATGCAACAACCCCATGTTTTCATTGAAACAGGCCAAGAACACCTAGTTTGTGAAGCTCAAGAGGTCCATTTACGGACTCAAACAGGCATCCAGAGCTTGAAAGTTGTGTGTATAAAAAGTGTATCGGAACTGCATTGGTATTCTTAGTACTATACGTAGATGACATTGTGATCATCGGGATTGATGTGAAGGTGTGGTCAGACGTAAGGGCATGGCGTTTCAAAATAGTTTGATATGAAAGACTTAGGGAAAGCCGGACACATCCTTGCGATCAAGATTACTCGAGATCGCAAGAAAAGGATGATCGGGTTATCGCAAGTATTCATACATTGACACTGGTTTTAAAACGATTCAGCATGCAAGATTCCAAGAAAGGATTCGTACCTTTCAGACTTGGAATCCATCTATCCAAGAAAATGTCCCCTAAGACGCAAAAGGAGATAGATGACATGAAAGGCATTCCTTGTGCTTCTACCGAGGGAACCTTATGTATGTAATCGCCGTGGTACGAGACCGAATATATGCTTTATGTCGTAGGCATGGTAGCAAGATATCGAGTAACCTAGGGAAAGCGGAATCGACGACGATTAAAAAACATTCCAAGTATCCTAAAAAGAACTCGGGATAGAATGTTGATTTATCAGTCAGATACTCCAATTTCCATCGGCTACATGGACTCGGATTTCCAATCAGATTTAGATTCGAAAATTATCTCCGCTCGCTTAGTGTGTTTCCATTTGGGAAGTGTAGCCATCAAATGGACGAGTGTGAAGCGAAATGCATCAACGACTCAACCATGGGACTCGGGTAAGTAGTCGCTTGAAGCGTTGAAAGAACCGATTCGACTCTAGATCTTCTTAGTGGACTTGGATGGTGTTCTAAATCGTCTGAAGCAATATCTGCTAGGAGCAATTATAAATTCAAGAGAACCAAGAGTCCACGAGTCAAACAAACACATTAAAGGAAAGACATCTTATACGAGAAATCGTTAAGAGAGGAGATATAGATGTGGCAAAGATAGCGTCGAGACGACTAAGCAGATCCATTCACAAAGCGTCATCGCCTCTGAATACATTCGAGAGACATGTGAGTGGAATGGGTGTCAAGACCGCTGACAACTGCTTTGAGTATAAGTGGGAGAAATTATTAGGTTAGTGTAGGTGACATTAGATGTCACGGACTCTGTGCGAGACGTGTTGTAGTATACTTAAAAAGGCACTTTGAGTATAAGTGGGAGATTGTTGGGATTATAATTTGAAAAGTATGCTTTTTACTTTGTATAATCGAAAACCTAATTTTTCGACTTATTTATCGAAATAAATGGTTTATCAACGATGCTTTAAATATGATTGAATGTTATATATATTTATCTTGCATAACTGTTCAATAATTAAATGACGTGTTACAATCAGTAGTTAATTTAGTGATACCGCATCACGTAAGATTAAATTAATACCCCTTGTAACTATAAGTACGCCGATTCACGACCTAGATGGAAATGAACAACCATCGCGAAAGGTTGAGGTGTAAGGCTCGATTGGTTTGTCTTGACCAAGAGATTACACTAGTGCATGACCGATGCCTTCGAATAGGACCTACAGGAGGATAAATTCTTGAATCCCGAACAAGGAAGAATTAAACCTCGATGGTTCGTTGTTTCTTAACCTTCGCTCCTTAAATAGGATCATGTGGGATTGGTAACTATTGCTTTGACTTATCATGGGTAGCGAATCGGAGAGAGATTCAATACTTTTTATCTTGGGCAATATTATTGGTCACATGTGATTGCTAAGATTTAATACGAAGAATCGTGTGCAAGTCGCTTGCTTGATTTGCCCCCTGGGAGGTTCATAAGTTTTATCATACCAAATCTTGCAAGTGGAATTAGTTTCCCAGTATGGATAATAATGTTGAACCGTTCTCGACCAAGGACAAAAGATATTAATTAACGGAAAGCTATTTCAGCTGGCTTGAATTAATTAATGGGCTAGATAATCTTAAACACGGAAATAATGACCGGAGCCATATTGACCGTAATATGGGTTAAGATGGATAGTGCAATATTAATTATGTAGTGGGATTAATTAATATTTATGGGCTTGATTTATATTGTGGCTCAATATTAGATATTCAAGATCCATTAGAAAGTCCAATCTTAATTCTCCTAAAGGCCCCCTGAGTAGCCCAACATATAGCCCAATAACTGAAAAGGTGTTTAAAATAAAATAAATATTGTTGCTTAATATTTCCTCTATTTTTCGAAAATTATGGATAAAAGAGGGAGAAAGATTTTCTTTGAATTTTGTTATGGAATGAAGATATGTATTCTTGGAATACAAGATTATCTCATTAAATTCAAGAAATCTTCCACTTGGTTATTCATGATGTAAATTTCGAAATTTTTGAATATTATGGGCAAGAAAGATTTTCTTGAAAAGATATTATGGAAGATATGTATTTCTTGAAATACAAGAATATCTCATAAATTCAAGAAGATCCAAATCTTGGATTCTTGTGCCAAAATTTTCGAAAATTATATCCATATATGAGGAGGTGGGATTTTTGTGAAATATTTTAATTATGGGAAAGAGAATATATGGGATATATTCAAGATTTCTTGGTGACCAAGAAAAGTCTTATCCCACATTGAAAAATAATACAAATTTCGTCCACCCTCTCTCCTATAAATAGGGGATGATTAGTTCATTCCCAAGTACAATTCCATGTGCTGGAAATATTAGCAAATCCACATAAGTGGTGAAACAAAGTTTATTTTTTCCTTTTGTTAATTGTTCTCAAGTATCCTTCCACCGGATTGTCGAGCAAGGGCTAAGGGAATACTTGGGAAGTCCTTTTGGTTAGTCCGTCCGACCAAAGCCACTGTCATTCCCGAGAGGTACGTTCACGTAAACCCGTAGATTCCGCATGCGTAGTTTTACGTGGTTTTTTATATGCATGATATGTTGTTGTAATTATTATTTGAATTAATATAGGATTAATTCATGCTAGTAATAATTAATGAATTAAATTTGTATTTAAATATTCACCCCGAATAGATCTGTGCAACTCATTCCCCAACAATTTGGAGTTCAACATTGCAAGGAAGCCAGAATTCCCATGATGACCGGGTTCAAGATGGATCCAGATGAAGATGGTCAGAAAGTTAATCAGAAAGAATATAGAGCTCTGATTGGATCACTACTATACCTGACTGCCAGCAGTCAGACATTACTTTTGTAGTAGGTGTATGCGCCAGATTTCAAGCAAATCCAATGCAAAGCCACCTAGAAGCGCAGCTAAGCGGATTCTCAAGTATCTGAAGGGGACTGTAAACCTTGGTTTATTTTACCCATCAGATGACAATCTAGAGCTTAGTGGGTATTCTGATTCAGATTACAGAGGTTGCAGAATCGACAGAAAGTCAACCTCAGGATCATGTCAATTTCTGGGAAATAAACTGATCTCTTGGTTTTCGAAGAAGCAGACATCAGTTGCAGGAAGTTGTTGTTCCCAACTGCTCTGGCTAAGTCAGCAGCTGAGGGATTACAACATCGTAGCTAAGAACGTACCTATATTCTGTGACAGTAATAGTGCTATTGCAATCACTCAGAATCCTGTTCTACATACAAGATGCAAGCATGTGGATGTCAGACACCATTTTATCAGAGATCACGTTGAAAAGAAGAATATCGGGATGGAAAAGATCCGTACTGACAAGCAGAAAGCTGATATCTTAACTAAGCCGCTAGCTGAGATCAGATTCAGAGAGTTATGCAATGAGCTAGGGCTTCTGGATCTTGGAGAAAATGCACCAGATATGGCTGAAGGACTGATGTCCAGAACCAGTTGGTTAAAAGACTAACCAAGTTAAGTGAAATCAGTTGAGTTAGGAATCTCAACTGATCAGACGACCAGACGAGGAGCGATCTGAAGTTCAGATAAGGAGCAGATCAGAAAGCCAGATAAGTAGCCGATCTGAAGTTCAGACAGGGAGCAGATCAGTTCAAGACATATCAGATTAAGGGGGAACTGATCAGATTGGAAGATTACTTTATAAGTCGATTAAAGCTGCAGTCAACAAGCAAGTCAAGAGTAAAGCTACAGATCGCATAAGTCAGAAGAAGCAACACAATAATGAAATAACAAATTTTTTCATTATTAAAGACCCGGAGGTCAGATTTACAAGTTACAAGTGATATCACAAGCTACAAATGCTACAAGCTATCTTCAAGTGGTATTACAAGTACAAGAAGACCCGGAGGTCATAAACCATAAGCCCTAAGACAACCCTAGGCAGGGAAGGAGAGAAAGAGATTTTAAGAGCTGATGCTCTTAGACTCTCCGACCCAGGGGGCGCAGAGAAGCTTCTAGAATCCTGAAAGGCACTCTTAGAGCTTCGGAGTGAGGAGCGAGAGCGAGCCTTGAAGGATCTTTAAGCTAGGAGCCCTTAGACCAAAAATCAATGGACTTTCCAGCTATTAAATGGGACACAGTGCCACAGGTTTGGTCACAAAGACCATATGGCCATGAGTGTCTCATGCAAATATTGAGTTTGATACACTATTTTGTATACCAAACCCATGTTTTGTTTCAGACTAAGTCTGTTGATGCTAATTCCGTCATCTCGATAGGCGCACAAGGTGCATATGATTAGGAGAAGTGCCTTCTCATTTGCCTTAGCAGATCCGCCTCCCTGGTGGTAAAGAAGCTTAGCATTGATCGTATGTGAAATCTTAGATGACGACGAAAGCAGTGTGAAGGAACACACAGGGTTGATTTGAGAAGCTGAATTCATTGGAAAAAGGCTAAAGGTTCCCACCGGAAGTTTCACCGGAAATAAGGAACTCATCGGAAAAGCATGAAGGATATGCTAAAGAAGATGAAATTGTTTATGTTGTGTTGTTTGCCTAACACCCCAGGCTAATTTATAGAAGGAAATTAGGGGTATAAATGCAAATTTTATCTTCTCAGAAGATCTTAAGAGAAATTTGCATCGACAACGCGTCAGGAACAGGCGGCTAATGGTTGGATGAGTTAACGGTGTGATTAAATCACAGCGTATCTATGCCTTTTTTAGGGAATGTCAAATCGCGCCGATTTGGGAATCGAGGCGACTTTTGGACTCCCCGAAGTAAAAGTTTTGGCGGGAGTTGACTTTAGTAAATACGGGCTGATTAGAAGAAGACTGAAGGATGAAGTGTATCAGATAAGTGGATCAAATAAGTAGCGAAGTGTTTCAAGCAAGAATCTGATCAGATAAGTGAGATATTGTTGGGAAATGCATGAGGCAACCATCGGATAAGTCAACAAAGTACCAGATCTGATCACCGTGGTAACTGATTGATTACAATATCAATCAGTCAGATACGCTCTCTTATTTATCTCTTTCTGAATACTTTATATGCGTTATTTAAATAATTGATTTATTTTACTTTGTTCATGATGCATGCTCTGCAAAGCTTTTAATGAGGACTTGGAAATGTGTTTTTAATGCGTTTTATTACGAATTTTCGAGTCCGAAATACGAGAAGACTACTTTTCTCAACCGTGCGATCAAAATACTTTTTGGCCGACTAATCTCAGCCACTGATTTCAAAACACGGATACTTGAGTACTTTGGAAAGTTGTGCAAAAAGGTTTTCCCTCGTTTTCTATAAAATCCAAATCTTTTCAGAAAACTTCTTTACACTACTTCGTCTTCACAAAAGTTCTTAAAAGATCAACTTCTTTCAAAAAAATCTTCGGAGAATTACTTTCGAGATCAATTGATTCTACTCTTCCGATTTCTAAATCTTTCGAATCAATTTCTGGTAATTTCTTGTTTAATTAATTGCATGATCTCAATTTCTCTCTGGTACCTAGGTTTACAAATTGTGATGATATATTTCTGTAATATTTATTAGATCTAAATGCTTATTTGCTAAATTGATGCTAAAATTACTAGTTTGACTGAATTTATTGAAATATCTTACTCAAACTAAACATCAATTTGCATATCGTACATAAATGGCATATCTTATTCCACGACCGGGCCAAGGGAAAAAGTTCTGCAATTTTTCATCGATGAAGAAAGACATCATTGATGAAAAGTACGTAGTCTTCACCATCACCTCAGACCCTGAATCGCTGGAAATTCTGGAGTGCTTGCGAGCGTGTGGACTTGAACGCTATTGCTCTACACATCAGAACATCGTCCACGCACATGAAGCTCTGGAGTTTCGATACAATCTGTAGAGGGATGAAGACATTGATGCTGACCTGATTTCTTCCGTTGGAGGACTGGAAGTGCGAGTGTCGAATGATGATCTCCAGAGGATATTCAGCCTAACTCGAGAAGAATCAATCCAGAGACCTACACGACTGCTGTAGGAGAAAAGGAATTTCTTGAAGCCGAGTTATTGAGACCAGCAAATAAGGAGAACACGACGAACATCAAAGCCTCCTATCTGAAGAGAAAATATCGCCTTCTTCTTGAAATTGTTCAGAAGGTGATCATGTTCTCAACCTACAGTCTTGATGCAATCACTTCGTACAAGATAAGTGTCATGGTTGCACTAATCAAGAAGGCTTCAGATATCGATTGGTTGGGTATGGTCAAAGAAAAGACTGAGAAAAGACTCCGGGAAGTTCGAACTGACCCAGAGCAATGAAGTGTGCTTATCTTCCAAGTGCTCATTCATACACAAAATCTCTATAATTCTATCAGATAAGCTGCCACAGAATTATAAATGGATCGAGAATGGAGCAAATATATACCAAGCAAAGCACAAGGCCATATTGGGCAAAGATGAGTCCCTACCTGGACAATCTGATGAGGATCCAACTCCTTATGAGCCCAAACCCAAGGGAGAAAAGAAGGGAAAAGATAAGGCAACTGCATTGTTTGAAGTGCAGGAAAAGGCCGTTCCAGAGAAGAGGATGAAGAGGAAGGATCTGGCCAAGAAACCAGATGCTCAGCGGAAACATCAGAAGAGAGTCTCATCTCCTCTGAAAACTGCTCCAAGTTCTGCCCAGCAAGTCAGCAGAACAAAGGATCTGATGCAAGTAAGATCAGACGAAGAGATAGCAGTCCGCTCTGAGCCAACTATCAGAGAAGTAAGGGAAGAGCAGATGATCGCAGCAGAAGGAGAGAAATCTGTCAGAGGCATAGAAGTGGAGAAATCTGAGGAAGAATCACCATCTGATTCTCTGCCTCTCACCAAGATCTTCCAAAGAGAAATATCGCCAACGCCCACTTCCAAATCACCATCACCCTCTCCTCAAAAGTCATCACCACCATCCTCTCCCCACAAAACCTTCTCACCCTCACCCTCGCCTATCAGATCACCAACATCTCCCACACCACCAATCAACGAACCCATTCAGGAAACTGAACACCCTCAACACGCTGAAAACGAACCTGAACTACAAACATCCGAATCCCCAATCAAGTCTCAAGAACCTGAGAGATCCGATGAACGTGTATCCATCTCTCATAATCCCTTCAACACCAGAACAGTGCTTGCTTCACCTGCTCCAGAGAGCCCCATCATAAGGATAATGAAGCAACAGATCAAGGAGTATCTGCTGGATCTATGCCCTGAATTGGATCAACATCCTGGCATCCAGCAACAGATAGAAGAATTTCTGATTCTAATGACAACTCTGGGATCAGATTTCTTTGTAGACTTGGAGTTGAAATGTCTAAACAATGCTGGGATTGAAAGTGCCGTTGAATTGGCATCTGATGATGATATCAAATGCTTTTTATTCAATGTAGCTTCAAATTTTACCGGATGCTCAGCAATTTGATCCAAATATTCTTGTTCCCTACCCACCCTATACATAGTAGGGTCCTCCCCTTTATCATTCAACTCATATATAACATTCAAATTCTTAGGGATAATATACAACTCCCTAACAAAATCAACATATTTTTCCGACCGCTCTAGATGCGGCACCGTGATCTTAGAGTCTATGCAATTTCCATCATCTAATTCCATATTAGCAACAAACTCAATTACCTCTTTGGCGTATTCGACATCTGGTTGATTTGCGACCAGACAAGTAAGCTTTGCCAATCGAAGCATGTGTAGCGCCTCCTCCTCGTGAGCAGCATTAGATGTGCTCTCCAGAGAAACAACATTTTCATACCAGGGTTTGTTGGTAATGGCAAGTTTGTGAAAAACTGATAGTGTCATTTTGGTGAATAATGAAGGGTTTTGATTTAGAAGAGAATTCTAGGTAATAGGGAGTTTATGAGAGCAGAGTGTTTTGTGAAGACGAAAGTTTTGGAATAGGTTTTTAATGGAGGTTTTGAAAAAGGATATGTAACTTGATTTCTGGAAAATCACGTTGATTTAAGGAATCAACGGTCAAGATTAGAAACCTGCTTAAAACGGGTATTTAAAAGGACAATGAGTGAGTATAAATAGCCAATTTGTATCCTTTTTGGTGATTATTGAATAGTGCATTTAATTACTGTTCCTGTAGACCATTGACTTTCCTCGAGAATTTTAAACGTCCCGCCCAATTATTTCCTCAGGTGTTTTATCAGTTATTGCCAATGATTTCTGAGTTTTAGTTAGACAATAAATGAGGTGCATGAGTCAATAACTTCTTCAGACTAATTTAACCATCAGTCTTACTGAGTTTTGACCTTGATAAAATGTCAGTATAAAACTGAGTACTGAACTTCAGGATTACTGAGTTTCCCAAGACTCAGTGTTCAGGATTATTATTTTATCCTGAGTTTTTCAGTAGAACCTGAAAAACTTCATGCATCTGAAAACCTTCAATTTTTCAGATTTGCCTTATTCACCTGGATCCAACATTCCTAATTCAACTGATAGTTCCTGAAATCTTGATTCAGCCAAAGGTTTAGTCAAGATGTCAGCTCTCTGTTTATTAGTCTGAATTTTATCCATTCTGATATCCTTCTTTTATACATGATCTCTGATGAAGTGATGTCTGATATCAACATGCTTACATCTGTGTACAATACTGGATTTTGTGTAATAGCAATTGCACTATTATTATCACAAAATATAGGTACTTCAATGGCTATAATCTTATAATCCCTTAATTGTTGTCTGAGCCAAAGAATCTGTGCACAACAGCTTCCTGCAGCCATGTATTCAGCTTCAGTAGTACTTGTTGCTATTGAGGTCTGTTTCTTTGAAAACCATGATATTAGTTTACTTCCACAAAATTGACAAGTTCCTGTAGTAGACTTCCTGTCAATTCTACATCCACCATAGTCAGCATCTGAATAACCAGTTAATTCAAGGTTATCATCACCTGGATACCATAATCTTCTACTCACAGTGCCTTTAAGATATTTCAGAATCTTTTTGGCAGCCTCCATGTGACTAGCCTTAGGATTAGCTTGGTATCTTGCACATATTCCAACAACAAATGTAATATCAGGCCTACTTGCTGTGAGATATAGCAATGATCCAACGATCCCTCTATAATCAGTGTGATTTACTGATTTGCCTTCAGGATCAGGATCCATCTTGTAGTTAGTATTCATAGGAATTCTAAGTGCATTGGAATTCTGTACACCATACTTAGCAATTAGATCTCTGGTGTATTTTGCCTGATTGATGAATACCTTCCTTAGTTTGTTTCACCTGAAGTCCAAGAAAGAAATTCATCTCCCCCATCATAGACATCCAAAACTTTCCTTTCATCAGAGCTGAGAACTTCTCACACATCTGATGATTAGGAGATCCAAATATGATGTCATCCACATAAATCTGAACTAGTAAGATATCCTTCCCATCCTCTATCCTGAACAAGGTTCTATCAACAGTTCCTTTGATAAAGCCATGGTCAGTAAGAAATTGAGAAAGAGTATCATACCATGCTCTGGGTGCTTTATTTAGACCATTCAAGGCTTTCCTGAGCCTGTAAACTTGGTTATTTTGACAAAATCCTGGAGGTTGTTCCACATAAACCTCTTCCTTAAGCACATCATTCATAAATGCACTTTTCACATCCATCTGATAGACTGTGAATTTCATGTGGGCATCATATGCAAGAAACATTCTGATGGCTTCTAGTCTTGCAACAGGTGCAAAGGTTTCATCATAATCCAAGCCTTCTTCTTGGGAATAACCTTGTGCAACTAGTCTTGCCTTGTTTCTCACAATGTTGTTGTTTTTATCTCTCTTGTTCTTGAACACCCATTTAGTTCCAATTACATTGTGCGTCTTAGGTCTGTCCACTAGCTCCCAAACTTCATTTCTTGTGAAGTGATTTAGCTCTTCTTGCATAGCAGTAATCCAGAATGAATCTTGAAGAGCTTCTTCAATCTCAGTAGGTTCTTTTTCATATAGGAAGCAGCAGAACAAAGCACTTTCTCCATGGAACCTTCTTGTTTTAACACCTCCTGATAGATAACCCACAATCTGACTTCTAGGATGACTATCCAACCATCTTCTCCTTGATGTTCCCCCTGAGTCTGAACTGGTGTATGTTCAGATTGGTCAGCTTCAGTGTGTTGGCTTTCCTTCAGTGGAGAATTTTCATCCTGAGTTTCACCATCCTGAATATTTCCATCCTGAGCTTCTTTATCTGAATCAGATTCACTCCATTCATAGAAAGTGATTGACTTCTTCTTCTCAGGCTTAGAGGATGTTTTATCATTCCTTTTTAGGCTTAGTCTGGTGATTCTCTTAATCAGATCTCCTGAATCATGTTCATGTTTCTTTTGAACACAAGTAGATTCATCAAAAAACAACATGAGGTGTTTCTTCCACGATAAGGGTCCTACAGTTGTAAACTCTGAAGGCGTTACTGACTTCAGAATATCCTAAGAATATTCCTTCATCAGCTTTGCTATCAAAAGTTTTCAACTAATCTTTACCATTATTGTGTATGAAACACTTGCAATCAAACACACGAAGGAAAGAAACAAGAGGCTTCCTTTCATTCCACAGCTCATATGGAGTTTTGCCTTGATTCTTTGTCAGCATGGATCTGTTCTGAGAGTAGCATGCAACGTTGATAGCTTCAGCCCAAAATCTCTTAGGAATGTCAGCTTCAGCAATCATTGTTCTTGCAGCTTCTTTCAGAGTCCTATTTCTTCTTTCAGCAACACCATTTTGTTGTGGGGTCCTTGCAGCTGATGTTTCATGAGCTATTCCATTTGCAGCACAATAATCAGATATAATATGGTTGATAAATTCAGTGCCTTTATCTGATCTGATTTTGACCACACTCAGATTCTTTTTAGTACTGAGTCTTTTCAGTAGTTCAGGTAGTTTTGTCAGTGTCTCTTTCTTACTGAGTAAGAATATGACCCATGTGTATCAAGAGTAGTCATCAACTACCACAAGTGTATATTTTCTGTCATAAGTGCTCACAGGTGTTACTGGACCAAAGAGATCCATGTGTAATAGTTGAAGTATTCTATCAGTAGAAACCTCTACTTTGCTTTTGAATGATGCTCTGATTTGTTTTCCTTTCTGACAAGCATCACATACATGATCTTTACTGAACACTTCATTTGGTAACCTCCTCACAAGTGCTAATCTTGCAAGTTTGTTCAGGGTTTTGAAGTTTAAGTGATTCAGCCTTTTGTGCCACAGCCAACTGGTATCAGTGGAACTTTTTGAAACCAAACATGTATCTTTAGGAGATAGTTTCCAATCAGCAAGATACACATTTCATTTTCTAGTACCAGTCAGTAATGTTTGTTGTGAAGCATTATCTTTCACATAACAAAAGTTCTTTGAGAACTCAACACTGAATCCTTTGTCACAGAATTGACTGATAGAAAACAAATTATGTTTTAAACTAGAAACATATGAAACACCATGGATATGAACAGATTCAACTTCAAGAGTTCCATATTCTTCAGTCTGTCCTTTGGAGTTATCTCCAAAAGTAATATGAGGGCCTTTTTGTTCAACATAGTCAGTGAGTGATTGCTTATATCCTGTCATAGTCTTGAACATCCACTGTCAAGATACCATGCAGCAGGAGCCAATTAATTTCCATTCATCAGGGTTATATTGTCTTCATTCAGCTCAGTGCCCTTTTCTTTCACCTCTTCCATAGCAACAAGGCAGATATCATCACTGTCACTATCTGAGAATATCTCATCTGAGGAACTTGATCCTTCTTCAGATTGTTCTTCATCCTCAGCAATCATAGGCTTCTTGCTAGAGATTTTTCTGTCTCTCTTGGCTTGTCTCTCATTTCTTTCTTTGGCACTCAGCTCAGGACAGTCATACTGGAAGTGACCCTTCTTTTGACAGTTATAACATTTGTTGGTATCATCATCCTGGTCACTTTCCTCCTTAGTCTTGGAGTCCTTCTTCCTGGATGAGGAACCTTCAGCTTTGTGGTCCTTCCTTTTCTCAGTGGATCTGTCCTCAGCCTCTGAGTTATTCCTGTTTTTGTACCTGTGGTTCCTGTAATATTTCTTATATTTTCCATATCTGTTATTTAGCCTTTCAAACCTCCTTGCCATCAGTACTAGCTTATCCTCCTGCTCATCCTGATTTTTGGCAAGTGAGTTCTCAGACTATTTAGATTTACAGGATTTCTCTTTTGCTCTGAAAGCCACATTCTTACTAGATGAAGAATCATCTTTGCTATCAGATTTCTTAGTTTTCTTGTCAATCACAAACTCATAAGCTTTCAGTTCAGAGAAAACTTGTTGGTATGGCATGGAATTAATATTCTTGGTGTTTTCAATCACCACAACATGTATATCCCATTTCTTAGATAATCCTCTAAGAATTTTCAGTGCCACTTCTCTCTGTGGGTATCTTTTCCCAAGAGCATTCAGATCATTCATAATACTAGTGAATCTGACTTCCAGTTTGTCAATGGATTCACCATCGTCCAATTCAAAGCTGTCAAACTTTCCAATAGCAATAGAAAGTTTGTTCTCTTTAATATGATCTGTGCCTTGACACATGATAGCAAGTGTGTCCCATATTTCTTTTGCAGTTTCACAGTGAGTAATCATCCCCATGACACCATCATCAATAGTGCTATATAAAGTATTTTTAGCAATGTAGTCCAAGTTGACTAACTTTCTCTCATCAGGAGTAAGTTGGTCATCAGGTTTTGGGAATTAATCTCTGGGATCATTCCTCTCAGTATCTGTAACTCTGGGATTCACAACAGTATATTTGAATGGTCCTTCAGAAACCACTCTCCACATTCTTTCATGCTTAGAATACAGATGTGCCTACATTCTTAATCTCCATAGATCATAGCTCTCAACAGAGAACATAGGAAATTTCTTAGAAGGTATGATGAATTAGCCTTGTAAGATATCAGCAAAAAGATCTATTCAGATAGACCACCAAAGTCTTTCAACAATTAGACTAGGGCTACCAAAGCAAGTGGTCAAAATGAACCACTGCTCTGATACCACTTGTTGGTCCCGGTGCAGACGAGTCTTACACGTGTATGAGGGGGAATACACGTGTTCAGTGATTTTTAAAACTTTTTCTTCACTGAGATCAGAAGGGTCAGGATGTCCTGAGAATTTTGCCCTGAGAAGCACAAATCGCCCCTAAGTCAAAGTCTACTGAGACAGTGATCCTGAGCTACTTTCAGAAGCTTCAGATTAGCCCAACTGATCCTGAGTTTTATCAGAGATCCTGAGAAGCTTGGATCAGATAATTATCTTACTGAATACTCAGCAGAGTTAGTTTAGTTTGGTAACTATCTGTTCTAGCTAATCAAGAGCGCGGAATGGTTGGCCCTAAGTTTATACTCGTTTTAGCTTGCTGAAAATCTTCTTCCTTTAATAAAACAGTGGTTAAGGCTGTGATCAATTTGATGCAAGTTCGGTGGATTGGTTCCATCTGCATATCAAGAAAACAATATGCTTTCAGTGAAAATCATGCAACAGATAATATGCATAGCAGAAAGCAAACAACACAACAATTATAGTGGTTCAGAGACTCAAGCTCCTACGTCCAATCTCTCTGATCTCCAGAGAAATTCCTTAACACACTTCCTAAAGCTTTCTGGCTGACTCATTGCATCTTACTCACTTTTCTACCTTGAGTTTTCTGGCTGACTCAATGCAGCTTACTAACTCAACACACACAAGCTTTCTGATTGTCTAAAACAGTTTACTCGCTTCTTCTCTAGAGTTTTTTGGCTGACTAACCTGCAGCTTACTCACTCTTTACAACTCTAACTCACCAACAAAACACACACACTCAAACTACCTTGTTAAGGGTTTGGGTTTGGGTTGGTTTTCAACTAGGGTGAGATATCCTTTACAATAAGATCAAATGCAAAGGTTAGGATATCTCTACTAAGCTTTGGATATATCTATCAAATCTAGGCTTAGTAAAATGAGATGTCCCCAATGTGAAACACTTGGGAAATTCTAGGGTTTTCAAGTGCTTCAATTTTCAAGAATACGAATGAGCTCTTGAGTTGCTTTGATTTCCCGTAACCTTTCAACGGTGAAGGTTACTGGTATTTATAGGCAACTTTACCAATGGTCACACTTAAAAAAACTATCCGTTGGAAGAGATATCACCAAGTGTTTCCTCTTCTGGTTATTGATGAACGACTATTTTTAGGGATTGAACACTCCCTTGCATGTGTTTAGGAAATATGTAGCCAGGTAGCCAATCACCAATTTCTGCAAACTGGAACATAGTACTACTGACAAAATTCAGTGTCCTGTTGCTTTCAGTGTTAGTAAGGTACAGTGTTGTCTTCCTCTGATTGGTTCTTGTCTTCAGTGAATATAGACAAACAAAACGGCTCTTTTTAGGTCAATCTCTCTGAATGAGACAACCTTAAACAACACTTAGACTTAGTTCCTTTTGTCTGCACTTGAATGGTTAGGGCAATATCTATACTTTTGTAAATGTGCATTTTCCTCAGTTTTGAGGTATTTTCAGATAGATATTTCTTCAGTGCCTCTGAACATTCAGGTCTTCCTGAGTCTTCAGTAACTACTGAGTTTTCAGTAGCTTCTGAGTCTTCAGTAACTTCTGAGTCTTCAGTAACTTCAAGGTCTTCAATATTATCTTTGTCTTCAGTATCTTCAGAGTCTTCAGTATCTAACCTGATTTAATATTTGCTGACTATACATGGTGCAGATATCTTCCTGAACAATCTATATTGAAACCTGACTCAGTCTATCAAGATTATCCTGAACATGTGATACTCAGGGGTTTTGGGATCTAATAAAAACTTCTTTATTAAATTCATCTCCCAACACTAACTTTACCAGTTTAGCTTGCAATCTGCTGTCTTTAATCAAATTGTTTCCTTTGAACATCTCAGCAAGAGTATCCCACATCTGCTTGGTAGTCTTGAGATACTTGATCTTCTCACGTGTTATCTTGTCCATTGTCTTCATTATTGTCACGCCCTAGATTTTTTTCCAATAATAAATCTTTAAAGAAATACACGAATTGCAAACACTAAAAGACGTGAACTAAAATTTTGGCAAACAAACAGCGGAAGACTTTAAAGATCAAATAACATCTCAAAGAAATTAAATTTAAAATATCAATATTACCAACTGTTGGGAAATTTGTATTAATTTTTGATGGAAGTTCCAAAACAGGTTGTAATAGGACCAGTCAGACCTGTTAGCTGACTGATGATTTAGAATCAGGATAGGATGACCAGCTGAAATGTATAGACAGCTGATGTATCAGATAGGTCACATTTTGAGGGGGAACTCAATATGTATAGGTCAGGTCTGAAGATCAGAAGACCAGCTGAGGTCTAAAGATCAGAAGACCAAATGAGGTCTGAAGATCAGAAGACCAGCTGAGGTCAGAAGACCAGAAGACAAGTTAGACCAGAAGACTAGTATAGGTCAGAAGACCAGACAAATCAGAAGATAAGACAAGGTCAGATGATCAGACGATCAGATAGTCAGATGATCAGGTGAAGACATGAAGATCAAGTTCAGAAGATCTGACTATCAGAAGACTACCAGAAGTTCAAGACCAGAAGACCTACATCAGTCGAGTCTGCTAGTTGAGCTAAGACAACTTGCACCAGAAGACTCTATCAGGTAGACTGATCAGTTTTATCTGATCAGGTCAGCTCACACCAGGTGTCAACTGATGTTACACCAGTCATACGTTGTTGATCTGAACAAGAAGAATGTCAACTTTAGTTGGTAGAACAAACACTGAAAAGTGTACTTGTTAACCAATGAGAACAAGACACGTATGTACGGAGCTGACAATGCGAGATTCGGCGCTCCTAAGTCAAACGGCTATAAAGGACAACTATTCACGCTTTCGGCCATGTCGTTCCTGAAGCACGTCACATCAGTACTACAACCTACCAAAAATAGCCTGAAATTCAAATTGCTCTCCAACGGCTCTTTGATTTCGAGGTCTATAAATATGTGATTGCTCTTCATAGTGAAGACACGAAAATTATCAAGAAGCTCATACTATAGCAAAATTTCCGCACGAAGAACACAAACATGAAGATTAATTCTAAGTGTTCATCCCATCGTTCTTAGCATAGAAATCTCATCCTCTAGTTGTTAGGCTATATAAACACTAGGATAGATTTCCAGTTGGAACCACAACAAATCTTTACCCAAACCAAAAGTTAGGGTAAGTTTGTTTTGCAAGATTTCAGACTAGGGTTTCTAGTTCTGATTTCTGGGATCGTTGAGTGAGAACTCTATAAACATCTGTTGGATTGTACTGTGTTGGACTAACACAATAAACTAAGTCCAGTTGGTTAAGTTGGTGCCCCTTGTGATAGGGAAGAGTGGACGTATGACAGGTTGTCTGAACCACTATAAATCTTGTGTGCATTTAACTGCTATTAACTACTTTACACTATCGCACACGACTTTGCTTAAAATCGCATACACACTCTGAGTTAGGGTCAGTTTGCATCAAGCAGCTGATCTGATTAGTTTGACTTTTTGGTCAGCTGATTGAAAACAGACTTCAGAATCTGATTGAAGTAAACTGGTTTTTCACACGGGTATAAACTAGCTTCCGCACAATCAGTTAAACTGATAGACACCGAACTGATCTGCCATCAGGCGATCAGTAAGTTGGATATCAGTCCAAACTGATTCATTTGCACTCTAATCAGGCAACCTGCCATCACACCTGAACTTGCACGAGAAAGTTTTCAGAAGTCTATTCACCCCTCCCCTCTAGACTTCTGCCCTCACGAAACCCGTTCGGGACCTACACCAACACATACTAACTCATGAATAACTTAACTTCATGCAACTCAATAAAACAAACTAAATTGGTTCAATGTTTTTAAATAATAAATGACACCAAATATTATCATCCATCGCCTCTCCCCGCCATCAGCTCCTTAACCTGAAAAATGTTAAATGAAGGGGTGAGTATGCAAGCACACTCAGTGAGGCCAGGTTAATTTAAATTGAATACTACAAATAAAATTCATGTTATTAATGCTAATATTACTTTGTCACATATAGATACTTTACCGTCAATACCTTCTCATGGATGCCTACAAAATTATGTCGCTACTTTACAACTAGAAACATTGACATTTATACTTTGCCAACAGTAACTTTAACACGTACTTTGGCAATCGAATGTTGCCACATATACTTTGCCAATAGAAACTTTATCACATATACTTGCCAATAGAACTTTGCCACATATACTATGTCAATAGAAACATGTCACACTTAATTTGTAAATAAAAGTTTTGCCACATATAATTTATAAATAAAAGCTTGCCACATATATTTTGCCCATATATACTTTGCCCACATATACTTTGCCATTGACCACGGCGGGTTAAACCCGAAGACCCGTCGATCCCGGACCTTATCAGGCCCCTGACTATTAGAAACTTTGTCGTAGCACTGCGAGCCTTCCCAAGACCATATTAATGACCCTGGTCATTCTCGAGGACAACTTGCATTGTCCCGGACCCGTGAACTAGTCCCTGGCTATTAGAAACTTTGCCAATCGAGTATCATATAGGGGCAATTAATTCACATAATGAATAAACTAAACAATTTATATAGAACATTTGATGCAAAATAGTCATGCACTAAGTCACTGTCAACTAACGTAGGAATTAAAGCAATTAAAACCCCACCTCAAAGGATGAATTTGGAAGTGATAAAAGGAAGCCTCGAATGAACTAGCCCTCGTAATTGCCGTCGCCTTGCATAACAAATAAAAGTCTTAAAATCTTATTAATATATTATTAAGTCTACGTGTAATTATTGCTAGATTAGTGGATATATAATATATTTGAATCATTTAGTAATTACTGGATATCCTAATTACTAGGATTATAATAATATATAAACATAAGCTGGAATATTACTACTAACTTGGGGTATGACACGAGAGCAACAAAACACCAACTTATGCTAATTAGGCTTACTGATGATAAGGACGTAGGTTATACAAAAACAAATATCAGAACACTTGTTTTGTTGTATCAACATAAAAAAATATAACTTAGTAACAAATAAGATGAGTATAGGTGCATGCTGTGATATATTAGGGAATCCGACTAAATAATCATTTTAGCAATAGAATAAAACTTTCGGCTGAAAACTCTTTGACACAATTAAATAGCCTGACGTCTACAGGTATCAAAACAACTTAGCAGAAACCATTAGGATTTAGAGATGCAAATTAAATATTTAACCCTTCTCGTAATCTATATCGGGAGACAAGGACTTAAATTAAATAATTATAAATACTGGTCAAAATTATTATTTCAACAAAACCAATAAAATTAATAATCCTAAGATTCAATTAGTACAGGAAATAGAAACGTGAATATTAGAAAAGGAGAAGGGAGTAAATACAGTGTTTGGAGAGAAACAGGACGTAAGCAGCTTGTTCCCAAAATAAATTGGCGCAGCGGCTCGAGGCCTTGACTCCAAGAAAATATAGATGAGATTGTTGTTGAGAAATATGTATATTCTGTGTTTTTCTTTGGTGAAAACGACCGAGTATTAAAAGGCTTAAGGCTGCAGATTCCAGTTGAGAAATTTGTGGGGATTATGAGTTATCTAAAGTCAATTTGGACGCTTAAAACTCAAAACAGATTTTAAGGCATTTGTGGGATAAAGTTTGAGGTAATCTTTATTAAGAAAACACACAAATAACATACTTGTACATATCTTGCAAATACGTATAGATATAGAGTTATAGACATATATATTAATTATTATTAAAACATGATAATAATAGTAATAATAATAATAATAATTATTATTATTATTATTATTATTATTAATATTATAGCTTATGAATTTATTAACTATTCGATTTAATTTTTCTTGGGTGTTACAATTATGATATGTCTGGCTACTATATCCAGATTGGACAATTTCCTTTCCTCGGCATCCATCAGTGAAGGACTCTTTCTGATTCTGCCTCCAGTTGGAAATTCTGGATCACCTCCTTCAGTTGGGTTGTTGTGATAGATAATGATGGGTCCTTGTTCAAGAACTTCCATCATTCTGCTGCTTATCGCACCCAGATGGTTGCTCATGAGTATGGCCCAGTCAGCATATTTATCAATGGAGAACTTAGGCAGATCATCATACATACCCGAGGTATTATCCATGCTGAATGTGAGTTTTGGAAACAGGTGAGTTTTAAAACAGGTTTTTCAAAGATCTGTTCAAGTGACCACAATGGTTCATCCTCTACAACCGATGATACTCAAAGCCAGTGGTCCGTAGAACCACTGCTCTGATACCACTTGTAGGTCCCGAATGGGTTTTGTGAGGGTTGAAGTCTAGAGGGGTGGGGTGAATAGACTTCAAAACTTTTTGTGAGATCAAATGTGAAGTAGTGAGTAATTCTGATCAGAGTGCGAGTGAAGCAGTACGAATTGATATCCGACTTACTGATCGCTTGTGAGCAGATCAGTTCGGAGTCTATTAATTCAACTGTTGGTGCGGAAGATAAGTTAACCCATGTGAAAAACCAGTTTGCTCAAATCAGATTCTGAGTGATCTGTTTTAAATCAGATGACAAAGTGTCAAACTGATCAGATCAGTTGCTTGATGCAAATCTGATCCAGACTCGCAATATGCATGTAATATTAAACAGGTAGTGTGCAAAGTGTAAAGCAGGTAAATTAGAAAATGCACAACAGATTTTTATAGTGGTTCGGACAACCTATCCTACGTCCACTCTTCCCTATCAGCAGGGGTACCAACTTAACCAACTTGGACTTAGTTTAGTGTGTTAGTCCAACATAGTACAACAGATGTTACCAGAGTTCTCACTCAACGAATCCCAGAAATCAGAAACTAGAAACCCTAGTCTAAAATCTTGCTGAACAAACTTAACCTAACTTTGTGGGTTTGGGTATAAGATTTGTTGTGTTCCAACTGGAATTTTATCCTAGTATTTGAGTAGCCTAAAGCTAAAGGATAAGAATTCTATGCTAAGAACTTTATGGGATGAACACTTAGAATGAATCTTGAATTGTGTTCTTCGTGCGGAAATCTTGATTGCTTGAGCTTGATGATTTTTTCGTAACCTTACTATGAAGGTTGATCCCATATTTATAAACCTTGAAATCAAAGAGCCGTTGGAGAGCAATTTGAATTTCATGTTATTTTAGGTCGATTTGTAGGCTTGATGTGACGTGCTTCAGGGACGGCATGACCGAAAGCACGTATGTTTGTCCTTTCTAGCCGTTTGACTGTGCAGCGCCGAATCCCGAATTGTCAGTTCCATACATACGTGTCTCGTTCTCATTGGTTAACAAGTACACTTGTTCAGTGTTTGCTTTACCAACTAAGGTTGACATTCTTCCTGTCTGAGTGACTTGGCTCGTACTAGGTAGCTCCAAGTGGTTACCTGATGAAATTGACCAAATCAGATAAAGACTGATCTATCTACATGTTTGAATCTTCTGATGTAAGTTGTCTAAGCTCAACTTACTGATTCTTCTTGTTATCTGATGTCGGTCTTTTGATCTTCTGCATATCTGATCTTTTGCATAGACTAGACCTATTCTTATCCAATACATCAGTTGTCTATACATCTCAGCTGGTCATCCTATCTGATATTTAAATCATCAGTCAGCTAACAGGTCTGACTGGTCCTATTACAATCTGTTTTGGAACTTCCATAAAATTTAACTACAAATTTCCTAACAGAGTAAATGAGATCTGTTCCATATGATTTTTTGCCTTAAAATTGAAAATTGATGATCATGAAGCCGTTTTGATTTACTTGGACAAATTGGAGCAATTCAAGGCATCAAGGAAGAAGTAGTCGAGCAAAAATCAATCATAGATTTTGGAGACAGATTTAAAAATAAATTGGTCATTTCAAATGTAAGTGTATGGAGAGGATTTAGAAAGAATTAAATTATCATGCATAATTCTTATTTATTAAGTGTTATTTCACATGATTTATGCACTGTAGGAAATCTCGTCAACTTATGCAGGTGGTGATAGGAGCGCCGACAAATTTTGAGAGTTCTATACATAGATGACGACCTGTCGGGCTTGTAGTTTGAGTTGTATTCTGTTATAGTTTTATATATTGTATTATGGGTCCTTCTCCTCAGGTTTTCAATTGCTCAACCAGTTTATCTTCTGGAGAGAATGAAAAAAAAGTGTCGTACGTGTGCACGAGTCATTTCATGTAAAATTATTTCAAACACGTCTCTTATTGAGTTATCAAAAAGAGGTTGTGACAATTACAATGTGTAACTAGTAAACATAAGTTTTTGTCCCTTAATATATATGTAAACAATAATAATCTATTAAAAATTGTCATTTTTTTCACCAAAATCACATTCTAAAAATAGAAATATATATGTTTTTCCACATAAATTTTAAAATGTAATTATTTTTTTGTTTCAAGTCATTTTTTAATAATATAATATCGGATGACTTCCTGCTTATTACGCGGGATATTCGTAAAAGTCTATGAATATTCACAATATATATACAAAAAATTATTCATTTAAAAAGTAAAAATCATATTTTAAAATATTTAATAAATTTTCAATTTTAATTTTAATTACAATAATTAAAAAAATTAATTTACACTTTCTAATAGTATGAAGCAGGTCGCACACCAATCTCAATTGCATCATCAATATCTTATTCTTGATGATCCTTGATCGGGGCCATTTGATAATCATGCTTAAGTCATCTGAGTTCTCACAACCTCAATGACAACAATGACTCATGGGAACACAGATAAGAACAAATGCAAACAATTAAACATAATATTCGACCAAGTGTAATGCCATGCATTTAATATTAAACAAACAATAATATTAAACCAATATTGAATATTATCTTAGCATTATGTCCTTACAAATGATTGTCTCTAGGACACTAACACTAACAAGAAGACCATGTCAGTAGAGTCACTTATCAGAAGAATGAAGAACAAAAGACTCGAAGATCAGAAGTCTCAAAGAACAGAAGACATCAAGACCAGAAGACCTATCTCATAAAGACATCATAAGAGTCTGAAGTTAAGCTAAGACAACTTGGACCAGAAGACTCAAGGTAGAGTGATCAGTTGGATCAGAACAGCTCTTGTCAGAAGAATATATCCAAGGCATACAAGTCAATCAGACAAACAGAATGTCAACCCAAGTTGGTCTTACAAGGCGCCGAATAAGTGTACTTGACGACCAATGAGAGTGTGACACGTATGTATGGAAATGACAGAGCAGGATATGGGGTATCAGGGTTCAACGGTTGGAAAGGACAAGCATTGCACGAAGATAGCATGGCCGCCCTGAGCACGTCAACTCACATATGCAAACCTACCTTAAATAGACCAAAATTTGAATTTCTCTCCAATGGCTATTTCGGTTTTGAGATCTATAAATAAGGGATCACCCTTCAGAGTAAGTTTACATAAATTATTCAAGCTTAAACACTCAAGCCATTTCGTTAAGAACACAAAAACTCAAGCATATCTTCAAGTGTTCGTCCCTTAGTTTCTTAGCAAGAGATTTATCCTTTAGCTTAGGCTACTCAAATACTAGGATAGATTTCCAGTTGGAAACAAAAACAAATCTTACCCAAATTAGTTTGATAGGTTAAGTTTGTTAGCAAGATCTTGAACTAGGATTTTCTAGTTTGATTTATGGGATCGTGAGTGAGAACTCTATAAATATCTGATTGTGCTGTGTTTGACTAACACATTAAACTAAGTCGGTTTGGTTAGTTGGTGCCTCTGCTGATAGGGAAGAGTGGACGTAGGACACGTTGGTCTGAACCACTATAAATCTTGTGTGATTTACTGCTTTATATATCTTAAGTAGAAATAAGTTGAATCAGCTTCCGCATAGGTTAAGTCTGGTTTTATAAGAGGTTTTTCACACACAGGTTAAATCAGCTTCCGCACATCAGTTAAACTGATACACGTCCAACTGATCAGCTTCACAGCAGTCAGTAGGTTGAATATCAGACCGTACTGATCCACACGCACTCTATAACAGAACTTACTTGCAAACCACGCTGATCATGCAAAAGTTTCAGAAGTCTATTCACCCTTCCCCTTTAGACTTCTGCCTCACTGAACCGTTCGGGACCTACAAGTGGTATCAAAGCAGTGGTTCTATGGCCCACTGGCTTTGAATATCATCTGTTCTTGAGGAAGAACCTTTGTGGTCACTTGAACAGATCTTTGAAAAACCTTTTAAAACTCATCTGATTTTCTCACAAAACTCAGCATGGATAACACATCTCGAATGTATCATGATTTGTCCAAGTTTTCCATCGAGAAATATGGCAATTGGACTTTTCTTATAGAGAACCATCTGAGTGCTCTCAGTTCTAGGATGATGGAGGTCATTGAAAGAGGAACAATCATAATCTATCACACGAATCCTGCTGAAGGAGGTGATGCGGCTCATCCTATTGGAGCCATTATTCGAAAGAGTATTCTTCTTATGGATGCAGACGAGAGAAAACTTCATAATCTGGATCAGGTTGCTAGAAATATCACCCTGAAGACTATTGACAAGGTCACTCGGTAGAAGATCAAATATTGAAACACAACCAAGTTGATATGGGATGATCTGGCTGAGATGTGTGAAGGAAACGCGCAGATAAGAGATAGTAAGCTACAGACCGAGTTGGTCAAGTTCGAAAAGTTCAAAATGCAGCCAAATGAAACCATCGATCAGCTTGATGGAAGGATTATTGTTGCTCTCAACAAGATTCGTGAACTGGGAAAGGAGTTCACTGACAAGGAGATTAACTACAAGATATTAAGGTCCCTAACCAAGAGATGGGACACAAAGATCACAATAATGTATGGGAGCTTGTTGAACCACACAATGGGGTAAAACTCATTAGATGTATGTGGGTCTACAAGAGAAATAGAGGATCAGATGGGAAGGTTGAAACCTCAAGGCTAGACTTATGCCAAAAGGATATACTCAGAAAGAAGGGATCAATTACGAGGAAAAAAATTTGCCTGTAGCTATGGTTAAGTCTATCCGTATTCTCTTGTCGATAGCTTCTCATCTAGATTTTGAGATCTGGCAAATGGATGTCAAGTCAACTTTCCTTAACGCAAGTCTTGGAGAAGAAATCTATATGTGTCAACCCAAAGGCTTCATTGAAAAAAACCAAGAACACCTTGTATGGAAACCAAGAGCCCACAAGGCCAACAAACACATTGTCATTGTCTATTGTGATAATGCTGGAGCAGTTGCAAATTCAAGGGAACCAAGAGCCCACAAGGCCAACAAACACATTGAATGGAAATACCATCTTATACGAAAAATCGTTAAGAGATGAGATATAAAGGTGGCAAAGATTGCACCGTTCAATATTAGTACAAGTTACATTATAGATAATGTGGTGATACCAGATCACATAAGATCACATTATCAGTTTCTTGAAAAAAAGTACAAATTGAAAACCTAGATGGAATTGAATAATCCATTGGTAAAGGTTGAATTGTAAGGCTCTGATTGGCTTGTCTTGACCAAGAAATTACACTAGTGCATGATGATGCGCTGAAGCGGACCTATAGAGAGGTAATTCTTCCTTACTGACTGACGGGATGAAGAATTAGACCTCAGTGGTTGTTGATTTCTAAATCTCTGTCCCTTAAATAGGATTGTATGTAATTAATATTTATTGCTTTAATTTATGTTGGGTAGAGAATCAGGAAGATTCAATACTTTGTACTTTGGGCAATATTATTAGATACATGACAATTGCTAATATTTAATACATAGAAACATGTACTTGGAGAGTTTTGTATGATTAGTTCCCTTGGTGGGCTCAGAAGTTTTATCATACCAAATCATGCATGTGGATTAAGTCCCGATATGGATAACATGTTGAGTTGTCCTTACTCCATGGAAAATATATTAATTAATTTAAAGCGTTCAGTGACTTAATTAATTAATGGACAAAAGAATCTTAAACACAGAAAATAATAACCGGGAGCCATATTATCGTAATATGGACTAAAATGGATAGTGCAATATTAATTTTATAGTGGAATAAATTAATATTAATGGGATGAATAATATTGTGGCTCAATATTGTAATTTAGAGCCCATTGGGAGGTCCAGTCTTAATTCTCCTAAAGGCCCCCTAAGTAGCCCAATATAAGTCCATTAATGAAAAGGTGATTAAAATAAAATAAATAATTTGTTGCCCAAATTTATTTGTATTTTTCGAAAATAATAGGAAAATAAAAGAAAGATTTTCTTGAAAAGATTTTATGGCATGAATCTTTGACTTTGACTTTTTCTATGGGAATTTTCGAAAAAATCAAGAAAGAATAACGAGGAAGATTTTGTGGATAATTATTTATGGGAAATATAATATATTAGATATATTCAAGATTACTTTTTGGACAAAAAATAAAGATCTTCCCATATCTTTATATTGGGCCAAAATTTTTGACCCACTCCCTTATAAATAAGGGATGAATTTTTCATCCCCAACACAATTCCAAGCTTTAAAGAATTAGAAATCCACAAAGATGGTGCAACAAAATATTTTTCTTTTTTCTTTGTTTAAACTGTTCGTAAGGATTTCCCACCGAATCAATGAGCAAGGACTTGGGAATACTTGGGAAGACATTTGGGTTGATCCATTGATCGCGTTTATACTTCTCAACGGTTGTCTCTCTAAAGGTATTATTCACTAAACCCTTAGTCCCGCATGTTTAGGGTTTACGTGAATTAATTTATTTGTATGCATGTATGTTAGTTGTTGGCTTTTACTATTTGGTTTAATTGGTTAAATAATGTTGTTAGTAATTGTTTATTTAAATTCGTATTTAAATTACACCCCGAATAGATCCGGGCAAATCATTCCCCAACATGTTGGTCTTCATAGTCCCAAAATCTAGACTATCCTTCAACACAGTGATTTTTATATCCCACTTCTTGGGTAATGCTCTTAGGATCTTGTAGTTGATCTCCTTATCAGTAAACTATTTTCCGAGAACAAATATCTCATTCTTAGCAATTGTGAACCTTCCATCGAACTGATATATTGTTTCATTTAACAGCATTCTGATGGTCTCGAACTTGGATAATGCAGGTTGGAGCTTACTCTCCTTGATTTGATCATTCCCTTTACACATCTCAGCAAGTATGTCCCATATTTTCTTGGACGTTCTGACATATCGAATCTTCTGCATGACAACATCATCAACATTCTTCAGTATGATGTTCTTTGATACTTGATCAAGATTGAATAACTTTCTCTCTTCAGCATCCATCTGAGTAAGAGACTTCTTCACTCTGGCTTCAAAACCTTCAACGTGATAAATTAGAATAGGTCCTTCTCTGATCACTCCCATCATGTGTGAGCTCAGAGAACCCAGATGATTCTCCATGCGATACATCCATTTATCATAGTCCTCAATGACGAACTTCGACAGATCATGATACATGCCAGATTGGTTCTCCATATTGATTTTTGTGTGAAAAACAGATGAGTTTTAAAAGTTTTTCAAGATCTGTTCCAATGACCACAGAGATTCTTCCTCAAGAACCAATGATAATCAAAGCCAGTGGTCGATAGAACCACTGCTCTGATACCACTTGTAGGTCCCAAATGGATTTTGTGAAGAGAAATTCTAGAGGGGAGGGGTGAATAGACTTTCTTAAATTTTTTGAGTGAACATCGTGATGTCAGTTAAGTGTTGTTTAAGAGTGCGGGTGGATCGGTTTGGTTTGATATCCAACCTACTGATTGCTTTATAGTTTTTAGTTAGACGTCTATCAGCTTAGTTGATGTGAGGAAGTATTTTCTTAACCCATGTGAAAAACTTTAAATCAGCCTTAAGGTTTACCAGATCAGCTGATAAAGGATCAGGCTGATCTGATCAGTAAACTTGGTGCTGGATTGATCCTTCTTAAGTTTAATGCATGTACTTCAAAAATCAGTTGTGTGCAAGTGTAAAGTAGGTAACTCACACAAGATTTTTATAGTGGTTCTGAGAACTTCTCCTATGTCCACTCTTCCCTATCAGTTGGGGACTTCACTAAAAAGCACCTTAGTTTAATGTGTTAGGAAACACAGTAGAATCTGATGTTTACTGAGTTCACATTCAACGATCCCAGAAAATAAGCTAGAACTTTTAACTTATGATCTTGCTAACAAACTAACCTAACAGTGTCTATTGGGGAAAGTTTTTTTTTGTTTTCAACTAGTGAATTGTGTTTAGCCTATAAGCTAAGTAGGATGATTCGGCGAAGAGGAATATGGGATGAACACTTTGAAGATATTTGTGAGTTCTTGCAAAAATTGCTTGAAGGCTTGAATGCTTGATTATTTTTGTGTATAACTCTAAAGAAGTGATCCCATATTTATAGATCTCAAAATCAAAGAGCCGTTGGAGAGAAAATTGAATTTCGGTCTATTTGAGGTAGGTTTGCAGATATGAAGTGACGTGCTCAGGGTTGGCCATGTCATTTTCATACAAAGCTTGTCATTTCTAGCCACTGAACTCTGATACTCCAAATCGCGCTCTATCAGTTCTGTACATACATGTCGCATTCTCATTAGCTAACAAGTACACTTATTCGGTGCCTTGTAAGCCCAACTAGGTTGACATTCTTCATGTGTTATCGACTAGTATGCCTTGGGTATATTATTTGGAGTCTTCTAACTGAGCTGATCTGATCAGTAACAAACTGATCAGGCTACCTCTAAGTCTTCTGATTCAAGTTGTCTTAGCACAACTTGAGACTCTGCGGATAGTAGTGTTGGGATTATATGTGAAAGTATGCTTTTACATTGTATAACAGATAAATTTTACTCTTATTTACTAGAAATAAATCT
The DNA here is from genome assembly GCA_037126765.1 of Stenogyne calaminthoides. NCBI lineage: Eukaryota > Viridiplantae > Streptophyta > Magnoliopsida > Lamiales > Lamiaceae > Stenogyne > Stenogyne calaminthoides. The sequence goes on from JBBCBC010000012.1 coordinate 17,383,596, forward strand.
TTTATTGCAGTTGCTTTAAAATGAATGAATGTTAATTATTTATTGCAAAACGTTCAATATTAATACATATTACACGGTAGTTGATGTGGTGATACCCGATCACAGAAGAGAACATTAACAGTTCCTTTTAAGTAAGTACATCTTCACAGCCTAGATGGAATTGAACACTCCGTTGGTATAGGTTGATGTGTAAATCTCAGATTGGCTTGTCTTGACCAAGGGACTACACTAGTGCATTATGATGCACTAAAGCGAACATACAAAGAGGATAAATTCTTCCATACTGGCTTACGGGATGTAAAATTAGACCACAGTGGTTGTTGATTTCTTAATCTCTGTCCCTTAAATAGGATTATGTGTAATTAATATTTATTGCTTTGATCTATGTTGGGTTTAGAATCAGATAGTGATTCTATACTTTATATTTTAGGCAATATTATTAATTATATGAAAATTGCTAAGATTTAATACAGATAAACGTGTACGAGAAAAGTCTCGTTTAATTTATCCCCTTGGTGGGCTCAGAAGTTTTATCATACTAAATCTTGCAAGTGGAATTCATTTCCGGTATGGATAATAATGTTGAGTTGTCCTTACTCCTAGGAAAAAGATATTAATAAATTTAGAGCGTTCAGTGGCTTAATTAATTAATTGACAAAATAATTTTAAACATGGAAAATAATAATCGAGAGTCATATTATCGTAATATGGATTAAGATGGATAGTGCAATATTAATTTTATAGTGGAATAAATTAATATTAATGGGCTGAATAATATTGTGGCTCAATATTGAAATTCAGAGTCCATTGGGAGGTCCAATCTTAATTCTCCTAAACGCTCCTCGAGTAGCCCAACATGAGTCCATTAATGAAAATGTGATTAAAATAAAAGAAATAATTTATTGCCTAATTTTTCTTGAAATTTTCAAAAATTGCAAGAAAAGAAAGAAAGAGATTTTCTTGGAAAGGTTTTATGGAAGATAAGTATTATTGGAATATAAGATTATCTTATAAATTCCAGAATCTTTGACTTTGACTTTTATTGCTAAAGATTTTCGAAAACTCAATAATAATAGAAGGAAGATTTTTATGGAAAATTATTTATGAGAAAGAGAATATATTGGATATATTGAAGATTATGTCTTGCACAAGAATTAAAGATCTTCTCATATCTATTTTCTAGACCTAAAAATCGACCATCACTAGTTATAAATAGGGGATGAATTTTTTATCCCCAACACAATTTTAGTCTTGGAAAAATTAGAAATCCACAAAGGTAGTGCAACATATTTTTTCTTTAATCCTTTATTAAAATTGTTCGTGAGCATCTTCCACCAGATTATCGAACAAGGACTCGGGGAATACTTGAGAAGGTGTTTGGGTTGATCCATCGTATCAACGGTTGTCTCTACGAGGGAAAGATTCGTGTAACCTCCTAGTTCCGCATGTGTAGGACTTTATGTGAATTTTCTTGTACGCATGTTTTGTTGTTGTAATTATTATTTGAATTAATATGATTAATTCATGCTAGTAACAATTGTTGATTTAAATTTGTATTTAAATTACACCTTGAATAGATCTGGGCACGCTATTTCCCAACAACTGGTATCAGAGCCTCAGTTTCGGGCTCTGTAATTTGAATTGTAATTTAAATTACTGTTCATTAAATTTTAAAAATTGGATAGTAGAATTGCTAGATCTCTTTTGCAGGTATCAAATTGTCATGGCTATTTAACATTTTATTTCATGCGTATGAATGTGGTTTTTAATTCCATTCGTTCAAATTTGTTTTGCCCCGTGAGAAAATCCATGGGTAGATTAGGCTATTTGATTTATTCAATGTAATAAACTAGTCTAGATCATAGGTCTATTTATTTTGTTAAATAAATTATAACCGGATCGAGACAAAGGATGGAGAATTGAAGATGGAAAGATGAACGTAAGAGCACCCGAACGTACACGTGACAAGGTGTGCCGCGCAGTAAAGTTGAAGGCTGCTTAGATAGCACACAACACTTGACAATCGCGCGCCGAAAGGTGGGGCTTTGGATGAAGAGGCACGGTGCCGCACACGAAGCCGAGACGAGCATCGTCGCGTCTTTGGGAACTTCGGACGGGTCACGGGCGGATGCACGCGGGTGTGCGCAAGTGGATGGGCGGGTGGATCTTGCTGAAGCGGGCGTGGGGGGCGAAGTGCAAGCCGCGCCAGGCAGATATCTTGATGTCTTCCGAGAGCACCATTACGCAGGTGCTAGTAGACACGGCCGACCGGGATGCACGGAGTCCATGTCAATTTTATATGGTCAAGTGGGAGCAGACTATTAATTTTAAGTTAAAGGTTTGTAATTGTCACGTTTGTAACCTTCTTGAATGTGTTTAAATATGCCGATCACTCTCAACGTGACCTTATTTAAACTGTTTTGAGATGTTGGCTGATGCATGATTATATTTTTTTGTGGTTTTAATATAATCTATGCGATCGAATGTATGTGACAAAGTTTTGTGATTAATCAGGATATTAACACTGTTGGGAGATGAATTTAATAAAGATTTTGATTAAATCCCAAAACCCCTAAGTATGACATGTTCACGATGATCTTGATAGTCTGAGTCAGGTTTCAATACAGAATAGTTAAAAGAAGATATCTGCACCATGTATAGTCAGCAGATATTAATCAGAAGATGTTGAAGACTCAAAAGATACTGAAGATATTAATCGAGATGATCAAGACTCGGAAGATATCAAGACTCGAAGATCTCGAAGATCTTGAAGACTCAAGAATTCTTGATAACTTCGAGTAGACTGAATGTTCAAAAGGACTGAAGAATATCTATGTACATACAAAACTGAGGAAAATGCACACTTACAAAAATTAAGTGTTGCTCAAAATATTCAAGTGCAGACAAAAGGAATTAAGTCTAAGTGTTTTTTAAGGTTGTCACATTCAGAGAGATTGACCTAAAAGAGCCGTTTTATTTGTCTACAGTACTATGTTCCAGATTGCAAAAAATTGGTGATTGGCTACATGATTGCATATTACCTAAAACATGCAAGGGAGTGTTCAAACCCTAAAAATAACCGTTCATCAATAACCAGAAGAGAAAACCCTTGATAATATCTCTTCCAACTGATAGTTTTTCAAGTGTGACCATTGGAGAAATTGCTTATAAATACCAGTGACCTTCACCATTGAAAGGTTACGGGAAATTAAAGCAACTCAAGAGCTCATTCGTATTCCTACAAATTGAAGCACTCGAAAACTCTAGAATTTTCCAAGTGTTTCACATTGAAGAGAGCTCATTTCACTAAGCCTAGATTTGATAGATATATCCAAAGCTTAGTAGATATACCCTAACCTTTGCATTTATTCTTATTGTAAAGGATATCTCACCCTAGTTGGAAACCAACCAAACCAAAACCCTTTGATAAGGTAGTTTGAGTGTGTGTGATTTGTTGGTGAGTTAGAGTTGTAAAGAGTGAGTAAGCTGCAGGTTAGTCAGCCAGAAAACTCTTGAGAAGAAGCGAGTAAACTGTTTTAGACAGTCAGAAAGCTTGTGTGTGTTGAGTTAGTAAGCTGCAGCGAGTCAGCCAGAAAACTCAAGGTAGAAAAGTTAGTAAGCTGCAGTGAGTCAGCCTGAAAGCTTTAGGAGAAGTGTGTTAAGAAATTTCTCTGAAGATCTAGAGAGAGTGGACGTAGAAGCTTGAGTCTCTGAACCACTATAATTGCTGTGATGTTTGCTTTCTGTTTGCATTTTATCTGCTGCATAATTTTCACTGAAAGCATACTGAGATTTTTTTATATTCAGTTGGAAACAATTCACTGAACTTGCATCAAATTGATCACAGCCTTAACCATTGATTTATTAAAGGAAGAAGATTTTCAGCAAGTTAAAACGAGTTAAACTCAGCGCCAACCATTCCGCACTCTTGATAAGCTAGAACAGATAGTTACCAAACTGAACTAACTCTACTGAGTATTCAGTAAGATAATTATTTGATCCAAGCTTCTCAGGATCTCTGATAAAACTCAGGATCAGTTGGGCTAATCTGAAGCTTCTGAAAGCAGCTCAGGATCACTGTCTCAGTAGACTTTAACTCAGGGCAATTTGTGCTTCTCAGGGCAAAATTCTCAGAACATCCTGACCCTCTAATCTCAACAAAGAAAAGTTTTAAAAAATCACGGAACACGTGTATTCCCCCCCATACACGTGTAAGACTCGTTTGCACCTGGACCAACAAGTGGTATCAGAGCAGTGGTTCATTTTGACCATTTGCTTTGGTAGCCATAATCTTATTTTGCTGAAAGACTTTGGTGGTCTACTGAGTAGATTTTATTGCTGATATCTTACAAGGCTCATTCATCATGTCTTCTAAGAAACATCCTATGTTCTCTGTTGAGAGCTATGACCTATGGAGATTAAGAATGTAGACACATCTGTATTCTAAGCATGAAAGAATGTGGAGAGTGGTTTCTGAAGGATCATTAAAATACACTGTTGTGAATCCTAGAATTACTGATACTGAGAGGAATGATCCCAGAGATGAATTTCCAAAACCTGATGACCAACTTACTCCTGATGAGAGAAAGTTAGTCAATTTGGACTACATTGCTAAAGATCTATTGATGATGGTGTTATGGGGATGATTTCTCACTGTGAAACTGCTAAAGAAATATGGGACACACTTGTTATCATGTGTCAAGGCACCGATCATATTAAAGAAAACAAACTTTCTGTTGCTATTGGAAAGTTTGACAGTTTTGAAATGGAAGATGGTGAATCCATTGACAAACTGGAAGTCAGATTCACTAGCATTATGAATGATCTGAATGCTCTTGGGAAAAGATACCCACAGAGATAAGTGGCACTGAAAATTCTTAGAGGATTATCTAAGAAATGGGATATACATGCTGTGGTGATTGAAAACACCAAGAATATTGATTCTATGGCATACCAACAAGTTTTCTCTGAACTGGAAGCTTATGAATTTGTGATTGACAAGAAAACTAAGAAATCTGATAGCAAAGATGATTCTACATCTAGCAAGAATGTGACTTTCAGAGCCAAAGAAAAATCCTGTAAATCTAAAGAGTCTGAGAACTCACTTGCCAAAAATCAGGATAAGCAGGAGGATAAGCTAGTACTGATGGCAAGGAGGTTTGAAAGGCTAAATAGAAGATATGAAAAATACAAGAAATATTACAGGAACCACAGGTACAAGAACATGAATAACTCAGAGGCTGAGGGCAGATACATAGAGAAAAGGAAGGACCACAAAACTGAAGGTTCCTCATCTAGAAAAAAGGACTCCAAGACCAAGGAGGAAAGTGATCAGGATGATGATACCAACAGATGCTACAACTGCCAGAAGAAAGGTCATTTTCAGTATGACTGTCCTGAGCTGAGTGCCAAAGAAAGAAAAGAGAGACAAGCCAAGAGAGACAGAAAGATCTCTAGAAAAAAGGCTATGATTGCTGAAGAAGAAGAACAATCTGAAGAAGGTTCTAGTTCTTCAGATGAGATATTCTCAGATAGTGACAGTGATGATGTCTGCCTTGTTGCTATGGAGGAGGTAAATTCTTCTATTTCTGTTGTTGCTCCTACACAAGCACCTGAGTTTTCAAGTTCAACTGTAACCAGTAACTTTGACCTGATGGATTCTTTTGAGAATCTTATGAAGGACTATTCTGTGTTACAAGAACTGCTCAAAGAAACTCAAGAGCAGAATAAGGAACAGATTGCTGAAATCTGAAATGGAAAGATTCTAATACTGCTGAGATCACTTCTCAATTAATGGGAACTACTGATGAACTAGATGTTCTGAAAGTACAACTCTCAGAAAAAGAGAAGATGATAGAGATCCTGAATGGAAAATTAGAGAAATCCACTGAGGAGATTCAACTTATTAGATCTGAATTCAATGACCTCTTTGAGAAGCATGAGACTCTAAAGAAAAGTGAGGATAGTGCGCAGAGAAAGTTAGCTCTATTGAATTCTTCATCTAAAGTAATAGATGAAATTCAGAGTTATCAAAGACCTGCAACTATAAAGGCTGGATTAGGCTATAATCCAGGGGGTACCTCACAAGGTCTTCTGAATGCTGCTTCTAGTAGCACCAAGACTGTCTTTGTTAAACCGGTGGCATGTACTAATCTTCTTACTGAAGAACAGCCCAGTGTTTTAGACAAGGGTAAAGGACCTATGGTTTCAGGAAAACTGAAGGTTCAGGAAAGAAAGCCCAAACCTTAGGCAAAGGCTAGAAAACCTGAACACTCAGTAAGAAATTTTTAGGCCAGTACTTCAAAGCCTCAGGCTAAGAACACCAACCTGAAGAGATCTACACTGAACCATCAAAGGAATTTTCAGAAGAGAAACACTCAGCAGAGATATTCTCAACTGAAAAGACCAAGTCCTCAGATTACTGAAAGACCACAATTTCAGTACAGGCAACCTAAACCCCACTTGCGTAAGGGTAAAGGTTTCCTGAACCCAATTCAACAGAGACATAGACCAGCTGCACCAAGGCCAAAGCATTGGAACAAAAGGCCTGAACCAAAGAAGAACTCTAAGACTAATGTCCATGCTAAGGCTGGCACTCATACACAGGGTACTGCCAAGGCACCTAGGGTGGTGAATGTGTATGTAGATGTTTATGGGAGACAAATCAGCCACTCTAAAGTAATTAGAGTTATCAGGCAGATTTGGGTTCCAAAAGGTACAGCTAACCTGGTAGGACCCTACACCAAATGGGTACCTAAGAACTGATTTGTTTTTCAGGAAAAGGACAAGGGCGCTGATCTGAATGAAGGAAACATAGCCCTGATGAGTGTAAATGAATTGGCTCCTGCTACATGGTATCTGGATAGTGGATGTTCAAGGCACATGACAGGATATAAACAAATACTCACTAACTATGTTGAGCAAAAAGGCCCTCAGACTACTTTTGGAGATAACTCCAACGGACAGACTGAAGGATATGGAACTCTTGAAATTGATTATGTTCATATCCATGGTGTTTCATATGTGTCTGGTTTAAAGCATAACTTGCTTTCAATTAGTCAATTATGTGACAAAGGATTAAGTGTTGAGTTCTCAAAGAACTTATGTTATGTGAAAGATAATTCCTCACAACAAACATTACTGACTGGTACTAGAAAAGGAAATGTGTATCTTGCGGATTGGAAATTATCTCCTAAGGATACATGTTTGGTGGCAAAAAGTTCTACTGATACCAGTTGGCTGTGGCATAAAAGGCTGAATCACTTAAACTTCAAAACCCTGAACAAACTTGCAAGATTAGCACTTGTGAGGGGGTTACCCAATGAAGTGTTCAGTAAAGATCATATATGTTATGCTTTTCAAAAAGGAAAACAAATCAGAGCATCATTCAAAAGCAAAGTAGAAGTTTCTACTGACAAAATACTTCAACTGTTACATATGGATCTCTTTGGTCCAGTAACACCTGTGAGCACTAATGTCAGGAAATATACACTTGTGGTAGTTGATGACTACTCTAGATATAAATGGGTCATATTATTACTCAGTAAGAAGGAGACTCAGACAAAACTGCCAGAATTACTGAAAAGACTCAGTACTGAAAAGAATCTGAGTGTGGTCAAAATCAGATCAGACAATGGAACTGAATTTATCAACCTTATTATATCTGATTATTGTGCAGCAAATGGAATAGCTCATGAAACATCAGTTGCAAGGACCCCACAACAAAATGGTGTTGCTGAAAGAAGAAATAGGACTCTGAAAGAAGCTGCAAGAACAATGATTACTGAAGCTGATATTCCTAAGAGATTTTGGGCTGAAGCTATCAACACTGCATGCTACTCTCAGAACAGATCCATGCTGACAAAGAATCAAGGAAAAACACCTTATGAGCTGTGGAATGAAAGGAAGCCTCTTGTTTCTTTCTTTCGTGTGTTTGGTTGCAAGTGTTTCATACACAATAATGGTAAAGATCAGTTGAAAACTTTTGATAGCAAAGCTGATGAAGGAATATTCTTAGGATATTCTGAAGTCAGTAAAGCCTTCAGAGTTTACAACTGTAGGACCCTTATTGTGGAAGAAACGCCTCATGTTATTTTTGATGAATCTACTTGTGTTTAGAAGAAACAGGAACATGAAAGAGGAGATCTGATTAAGAGAATCACCAGACTTAGCCTGAAGAAAATTGATAAGACATCCCCTGAGCCTGAAAAGAAGAAGTCAATCACCTTCTATGAATGGAGTGAATCAGACTCAGATAAAGAAGCTCAGGATGGAAATATTCAGGATGGTGAAACTCAGGACAATAATTCTCCACTGAAGGAAAGCCAACACACTGAAGCTGATAACATACACTAGTTTAGACTAAGTTATGTAATGCCGATGAAGATGTGGTCACAGCTGAGGCAAACTCCGAATCTATCAACCGAGGGGGAACAAATGTCTCTGACAATGTTCTGAATGGAATTTCCCCTGAGGAAGATGATTCACTCTCTCCTTTTCTGTTGTTCCCTGAATTTGATGAATTACCTGAACCTAACATTTCTGATGTTGAGGATACTACTGAAGGGGGAACAACAAGGAGAAGATGGTTGGATAGTCATCCTACAAGTCATATTGTGGGTGATCTATCAGAAGGAGTTAAAATAAGAAGGTTCCATGGAGAAAGTGCTTTGTTTTGCTGCTTCCTATCTGAAAAAGAACCTACTGAGATTGAAGAAGCTCTTCAAGATTCTTTCTGGATTATTGCTATGCAAGAGAAGCTGAATCAGTTCACAAGAAATGAAGTTTGGGAGCTGGTGGACAGACCTAAGAGGCACAATGTGATTGGAACTAAGTGGGTGTTCAAGAACAAGAGAGATGAAAACAACAACATTGTAAGAAACAAGGCAAGGCTAGTTGCACAAGGTTATTCACAAGAAGAAGGTTTGGATTATGATGAAACCTTTACACCTGTTGCAAGACTAGAAGCCATCAGATTGTTTCTTCCATATGCTGCTCATATGAAATTCACAGTCTATCAAATGGATGTGAAAAGTGCATTTCTGAATGGTGTGGTTAAGGAAGAGGTTTATGTGGAACAACCTCCAGGATTTTGTCAGAATGACCAAGTTTACAGGCTCAGGAAAGCCTTGTATGGTTTGAAGCAAGCACCCAGAGCATGGTATGATACCCTTTCTCAATTTCTTACTGACAATGGTTTTATCAAAGGAATTGTTGATATAACTTTGTTCAGGATAGAGGATGGGAAAGATATCCTACTAGTTCATATTTATGTGGATGACATCATATTTGGATCACCTAATCATCAGATGTGTGAAAAGTTTTCTGCTCTGATGAAAGGAAAGTTTGAAATGTCCATGACGGGGGAGATGAATTTCTTTCTAGGACTTCAGGTGAAATAGACTAAGGAAGGAATATTCATCAATCAAACAAAATACACTAGAGATCTGATTGCTAAGTATGGTGTACAAAATTGCAATACAGTTAGAATTCCTATGAATACTAACTACAAGATGGATCCTGATCCTGAAGGCAAATCAGTAAATCATACTGATTATAGAGGGATCATTGGATCATTGTTATATCTCCCAGCAAGCAGGCTTGATATCACCTTTGCTGTTGGGATATGTGCAAGATACCATGCTAATCCTAAGGTTAGTCACATGGAGGCTGCCAAAAAGATTTTGAAATATCTTAAAGGCACTGTGAATAGAGGATTATGGTATCCAGCTGATGATAACCTTGAATTAACTGGTTATTCAAATGCTGATTATGGTGGATGTAGAATTGACAGGAAGTCTACTACAGGAACTTGTCAATTTCTTGGAAGTAAACTGATATCATGGTTTTCAAAGAAACAGACCTCAGTAGCAACCAATACTACTGAAGCTGAATACATGGCTGCAGGAAGTTGTTGTGCACAGATTCTTTAGCTCAGACAACAATTGAGGATTATAAGATTATAGCCAATGAAGTACCTATATTTTGTGACAATAATAGTGCAATTGCTATTAAAAAAAATCCGGTATTGCACACCAAATGTAAGCATGTTGATATCAGACATCACTTCATCAGAGATCATGTTGAGAAGAAGGATATCAGAATGGAGAAAATTCATACTGATAAACAAAGAGCTGACATCTTGACTAAACCTTTGGCTGAATCAAGATTTCAGGAACTATCAGTTGAACTAGCCATGCTGGATCCAGGTGAATAAAAGTAATCTGAGAAATTGAAGGTTTTCAGAGGCATGAAGTTTTTCGGAGTTCACTGAAAAACTCAGGATAAAATGAAAGTCCTGAACAATGAGTCTTGGGAAACTCAGTAAACCTAAAGTTCAGTACTCAGTTTTATACTGACATTTTATCAAGGTCAAAACTCAGTAAGACTGATGGTTAAAATTAGTCTGAAGAAGTTATTGACTCATGCACCACATTTATTGCCTAACTGAATCTCAGAAATCATTGGCAATAAATGATAAAACACCTGAGGAAATAATTGGGCGGGACGTTTGAAATTCTCGAGGAAAGTCAACAGTCTGTAGGAACAGTAATTAAATGCACTGTTCATTAATCACCAATAAGGATACAAATTGGTGGTTTATACTCGCTAGTTGTCCTTTAAAATACCCATTTTTAGCCATTTTAATCTTAACCTTCGATTTCTTAAAATCTGCACGATTATCCTTGGATCAAAACTGATTCAAAATTTATACTCTTTCAAACTTCCTTTATACTTCTTTGCAAAAACCTTCGACTTCTCAAAACACTCTTCTTTCAAAACTCCCGATTATCCAGAATTACATTCTATCTCAAAACCCTTCACAAAAATTTTCCAAAAATGACTGTCACAATCTTTGACAAGCTTGCTATCTCCAACAAACCATGCTATGAGAATGTCATTTCTCTAGATGGTACAAGAAATGCAGAGCATGAGGAAGAGGTGCTGCACATGATCTGTTTGGCTAAACTCACCTGCCTGGTCTCAAATCGCCCAGATCCCGAATACTCACGAGAGGTAATCAAATTTGTGGCTAATATGCAACTTGATGAAGATAACTGCATAGATTCTAGGATTACCGTCTCTCATTTGGTTCATAGTATGAAGTATGTGGATTTCGTTAGAGAGCTCTATATAATCCCTAAAAATCTAAATGTTGTCTATGAGTTGAATGATAGAGGGGAGGACCCTACTTTGTACATGATGGGTAGGGAGAAAGAATAATTGGATGGGATTGTGGAAGCCCCTGTTAAATTTGAGGCCACATAAAACAAGAAGTATTTAAAACCCAAGTATCGGGTACTTCTTGACATTGTGAGCAGATGCTTCATGAGCGGGACTGGAAGTCTTGAACAGATTAGTAAGCGTAAGCTGAGGTTGATGGCTGCTATTGAAGACTCTCCTTCCAGAGCATTTAATTGGTTGCAATATCTGATAACAATAGTCAGTGATCAAGCTGATCATGTAAAAAGGGAGAAGGATGGTACTATTGTGATCAAGAAAAGGATATTACACGCCACCAAGATTGCTTTCATCTTGGAAACTTGCAGAGAGGAGGAAGATATCTTTGCAGACTCAAGAGCTTTTCCTACATCCAAAATAATGTTCAGATTCACAAAGAAAGGGATGAGAGGCAAAAAGGAAAAGCCTGCTGAGTCTCGGGAGGAGACTGCTGAAGAAAAAGCTGAGGAAGAGGCCCCAGTGGTTGAATCAGTAAGGGAAACTAGAAAGCTAGTTCAGCAAGCCACTGAGTCAAGTATGGAGGAGGACAAGCACGCTAGGGGGAAGACTACTGAAAGTAAAAAGAGAGGCTGGAGATAAATTGAAAACAAAAGTCTTAGCCCCTCAGAAGAGAAAAAGGCTTCACACAATTGCTGAGAAAGAAGCCAGTGAAACCGAAGGAAGCCAAACTGAAACTTAGCAAGGTCTGAATTCGCCACTCCAGGTGTTAGCACAGGTGGTGAAAAATATTGAAGAAAAGGAGGTTGCTGAGGAGGAGAATGTATTCTCTGAAGTAATGGAAACCTCCATTGCTAAAGACAAGATCTCTCAAGAAATCTTTACAGGTTCCCAACAACCTGCTAAAGATAGCCAAATACAGATCCCACCCTCACACCCCTCAGAGTCAAATGAATCCCAGGATATTCTGAATCTTGATGCCCTGCTCACTGAACCATTCCTTGATCCACCTGCCCTACAGATTATCCAACCCACTGAGAAAACTATGCCTCCACCACTACAGAAAGGTGAAGCTGAGGAAGCTGAGTGGAAAAGCAAAGGTGAAATATTTTTCCTAGATAGATATCCTGAGCTCACTGAATTTCCTGACCTTCAGGATTATTCATCAGATTGAGGACAACAGTTTGCATCCTGAATCAGACCTTGCCAGAAATGCTGAATATTGCTGCATTCAGGAGAAGAATGGTGGTCTGAGGAAACAACAATTCATACTGAATTTTCAGGATTCAGGAAGACAAAACTCAGGATGAAGGTCTCAGAGTTTGATGATCTAGTCAAAAGAAAGATTGCTGAAAGGAAACCGAGTGGCACATAAGAGAGTAGTGGGAAAGCTGAACCTGAAAAGGATAAGGATAGAGATGAAGAGAAAGGACCTGAACCTGAAAAGAAAGACACTCAAGCTGAGAAGGTCATGCCAACTGCTATTACTGAAATTCCTCAGACTGAAGATAGACCCCTTCAGGTATCTTTTGGCACTACTATTCATTATGCCAAAATTACTGAAGAACCTATCATTAAGTTTGTTGATTTTGGTATGCAGACTGAGGTTCAATCAAGTTATACATCTCATGCTCAGAAGATTGATCTGGCTCCTATCTTGGATGAACTGAAGAAGGTTGAGCCAATGACAGCCAAGCTTACATAGATGGAATTGATGATGGCTGATCAATCCAAGAAGGTGGATGTTGTGTGCATGAACAAGCTCAACACATGGCTAAGCTGAGTACATCTACTGAAATTCAAGCAGTTCAGGGGGAAGTAACTGCTAAGATTTCTGATCTAAATACTCAAATGGGAGAAATGTCCAAGAAAATATATGAAAAACTCACTACTAAATACAATGAGAGGACAGCCTATCTGGAGAAGAAGTTATCTGAGAAAAATGAAGAGATGATCAAGTTAGCTGTTGAGAACATGAGCTCATCACTCATGAACAAGATGACAGAACTGATGCATGGAATTCTTGCCCAACAGTTTTCTCCACTTTCTGACGAAGTATCAGTTGGCAAGAATGTCCTAAGGCGTATGGATGATGAGTTGGATGTTCTGGCTGGAGAAATTAGAGCCATTAACAAGGAACAATTCCACATGGATGCTACTCTTTCCCAGATCCTTCCAATTTATGATGCCAAAAAGGGGGAAAGGACTTCTCACTCAACAAAGGGTAAGTTAGATGAACATTTTAAGAACACCCTTGAGAAGAAAGCTCAGCAGGTACTCAAAGCTCAGCATGTTCTGGAAACTCTGAAAGAAATTGAAACAACTGAAAAGTTAAAGTCAGTTGAGCCTGAAGATACTGAGTTCTTCCAGACTGACAGAGAGACACTCGGAAGCAATGATAATACTGAGGAGATCAGAGAAGAGAGAAATCGAACAAGCTGACAATTTGCAACTCATGCTGTTGTTGAAACAGCTGATCCAAAAAGAGCTGAGAAGAGGAAGTCAGTGGCATTTGTTGAAGCTGAGAGGAAGAAGAAGAAAGTCTCTACCAAACCCGCCAGAGGAAGTCGATCATCGACTTCTCTCGAACTCAAGAATTTGAAGCTCGAAAAGAGATGTAAACCGAATCGAGAAATCGCTTCCAAGAAGGTTTTGGAACCTATGATACAAGTGCTCAAGTCAAGGATTTTGATTGGCATAACAAGCTCATTGCCCTGCATGCTGAAAAAGAGAAAAGGCAAGCAATGTCTGTATCAGGAGCAGAGCTAACCAGGAAGAAGAAAGAAAAAGAGCAGAGCAGGAGAGGAAGCTTCAGGAACTTTATGGGAAAAAGATGGGGCAAGTCCAAAAGACAGACCAGAACACAGAAATGGCCACACATTGATAAATGGATGCCACTCCAGATCAATGATGCTTGGGAACCTTCTGGTTCAATCATGATATTCTGCAAGAATGGAGAGGAGGATGCCCTGACCGCAATGAAGCCTTTCTAGAATATCTGCAGACTTTTTACCCTGAATATCTACAGAAGTGGATAAATCTCGATGATGAACATAATGTATCTCTGAAGGCACACAGTCAAGACAAATACCCAAAGACCTAGATTCAAAGACTTTGGAGTCATCAATGAAGTCATTTATTTCCAAAGAAGTTCTTTGAGTATTACCTTTCGATTGGGACCGACAGGAGTCACCCAGAAATCATCAAGAAGAGAGATGAGTTGAAAAAGAGATACTATGGGATGTTCAATCTTGAAGTCCCTGATGGTGAAGTGGATGAAGATTGAAGACCCCTTTGATTCTATATGTGTCTTCTATTTTGAAAGTTCATTGTAAGTTGTAATGACTATCTACTGATCAATGAAAAATTTATCTTTTATGCTCAAAGATAATATCTCATTATCTTCTTACATGTCTTTAAATTATTTGATATGCTTTTTTTTTAATTGTAATAGACAACTGAAACCTGAATATAGGTTAGGTTTTCTTAAAATGTAACAAGATGATTTTGGCATCATCAAAAAGGGGGAAATTGTTGGGAGATGAATTTAATAAATATTTTGATTAGATCCCAAAACCCCTGAGTATGACATGTTCAGGATGATCTTGATAGTCTAAATCAGGTTTCAGTATAGAATAGTTAAAAGAAGATATCTGCACCATGTATAGTCAGCAGATATTAATCAGAAGATGCTGAAGACTCAGAAGATGCTAAAGACTCAGAAGATACTGAAGATATTAATCAGAAGATGCTGAAGACTCAGAAGATGCTGAAGACTCAAAAGATACTGAAGACTCAGAAGATACTGAAGACTAAGAAGATACTGAAGACTCAGTAGTTACTGATAACTCAGGTAGACCTGAATGTTCAGAAATACTGAAGAATATCTATCTGAGTACATACAAAACTGAGGAAAATGCACACTTACAGAAATTAAGTGTTGCTCGAAATATTCATTTCAGACAAAAGGAACTAAGTCTAAGTGTTGTTTAAGGTTTTCTCATTCAGAGAGATTGACCTAAAAAGAGCCGTTCTGTTTGTCTACATTCACTGAAGACAAGAATCAATCAGAGAATGACAACACTGTACTTTACTGACACTGAAAGTGACAGGACACTGAATAGGTTAGTAGTACTATGTTCCAGACTGCCAAAAATTGGTGATTGGCTACATGGTTGCATATTACCTAAAACATGCAAGGGAGTGTTCAAACCCTAAAAATAGCCGATCATCAATAACTAGAAGAGGAAACCCTTGATACTATCTCTTCCAACGGATAATTTTTCAAGTGTGACGATTGGAGAAGTTGCCTATAAATACCAGTGACCTTCACTATTGAAAGGTTACGGGAAATTAAAGCAACTCAAGAGCTCATTCGTATTCCTACAAATTGAAGCACTCGAAAACTCTAGAATTTCCCAAGTGTTTCACATTGAAGAGAGCTCATTTCACTAATCCTAGATTTTATAGATATATCCAAAGCTTAGTAGAGATATCCTAACCTTTGCATTTGTTCTTAATGTAAAGGATATCTCACCCTAGTTGGAAACCAATCAAACCCAAACCCTTTGATAAGGTAGTTTGAGATTGTGTGATTTGTTGGTGAGTTAGAGTTGTAAAGAGTGAGTAAGCTGCAGGTTAGTCAGCAAGAAAACTCTAGAGAAGAAGCGAGTAAACTGTTTTAGACAGTCAGAAAGCTTGTGTGTGTTGAGTTAGTAAGCTGCAGTGAGTCAGCTTGAAAGCTTTAGGAGAAGTGTTTTAAGGAACTTCTTTGAAGATCAGAGAGAGTGGACGTAGGAACTTGAGTTTCTGAACCACTATAATTGTTGTGTTGTTTGCTTTCTGTTTGCATTTTATCTGCTGCATAATTTTCACTGAAAGCATACCGAGATTTTCTGATATTCAGTTGGAAACAATCCACTGAACTTGCATCAAATTGATCACAACCTTAACAACTGATTTATTAATGGAAGAAGATTTTCAGCAAGTTAAAACGAGTATAAACTCAGGGCCAACCATTCCGCACTCTTGATAAGCTAGAACAGATAGTTACAAAACTGAACTAACTCTATTGAGTATTCAGTAAGATAATTATCTGATCCAAGCTTCTCAGGATCTTTGATAAAACTCAGGATCAGTTGGGCTAATCTGAAGCTTCTGAAAGCAGCTCAGGATCACTGTCTCAGTAGACTTTGACTCAGGGCAATTTGTGCTTCTCAGGGCAAAATTCTCAGGACATCCTGACCCTCTGATCTCAACAAAGAAAAGTTTTAAAAAATCACTGAACACGTATATTCCCCCCCATACACGTGTAAGACTCGTTTGCACCGGGACCAACAAACACAAAATATATGTTTTATTTTCAGTTCAACATGTCGCAACCTTTTAATCCACTGTTTAATATAGTTAAAGACAATCAATTGAATGGAGAAAACTATGTCGATTGGAAACATTACTTGAACATTGTCCTAACTGCACTATACCATAAGTGGGTTCTGGATGTACCAAAATCTTCTGAGCCTACCGAAGATTCAAGCAAAACGGATAAGAAAGAGTATAAGGACTGGGTGCATTCTGATTAAATGGCTTCATGTACCATCTTGGCTTCAATGTCGGATGTGTTGTAACATCAATACTAGGACATCAAGACTGCCTCAGAAATTATGCTCAATCTTAAAGCGATGTTTCAACATCAGAACCGTATGGCTAGGCAGATCACCATGGAAAAGATGCTTTCGTTGGTTCTCCAAATGATGGCTCACCTCAATAAGTTAGAGATTCGTGGTACTGAATACGATCCGGAGACTCAGGTCGATTTCATACTCCATTCTCTAGCAAAAAGCTTTGAGCAGTGCCAACTGAAATATCAGATGAATAATAAAAAATTCACGTTGGCTGAGCTCTGGCAAGCTTTGGTTTTGGCAGAGATGTTAATGGAACACCCGTCTACTTAATTGGTGGCGTAAGGCCCTTCCACTTCTTTTGGTCCCAAAGGAGGGAAGAAGAAGAGGAAGGCCAAGCACCGAGCCCAAGCAAATCCAACTGTTGCCAAGGGCAATGATAAAATGACCACCGGAGGGGGTGACAAGAAGTCGGCTAAGGGGAAGTGTTTCAATTGCGGTGAGAAAGGACATTGGAGGTCAGTCTGTCCCAAGCCCAAGAAGCCGGGGAATAAAGGTAATACTCATGCATTAGTTGTTGAAACCTGTTTAGCGGCGTATGCTTCCCATTTGTGGGTAGTGGATACGGGAGTCAGTGATAATACTCATTTCACTTTACAAGGGTTCCAACTAACCCGATAACTTAGTGAAAGTGAGATCCTCATCACACTGGTCGATGCTACAAGAGTGGCAGCTGAAGCAGTGGGAGACGTGCAGTTATCTTTTAATGATAAAGTTTTAGTTTTAAAAGATGTTCTTTACGTTCCTTGTTTTAGAAAGAACTTGATTTCAATTTCTAAATTATTTTTGAATGGATACTCAGTTTCTTTTAATAAGCAAGTTTCTATTTTTTGAAATAATGAGTTTATCTGTTTTGGAATGTTATTGAATAATCTCTATACTATTAAATGTGCACACCACTCACAAAATGCATCTTATAACATATCGACTATTTTGAGTAAAAGAAAGCTGTTGGTACCAGTGCTAACGAGTCTCACACGTGTATGGGGGGGGGAAATACATGTGTTCAGTGATTTTTAAAACTTTTCTTTCACTGAGGTCAGATGGGTCAGGTTATCCTGATGATTTGGCCCTGAGAAGCACAGATTATTGCCGAGTCAAAGTCTCTTCGAGACAATGATCCTGAGCTGCTTTCAGAAGCTTCAGATTAGCCCAACTGAGCCTGAGTTTATCAGAGATCCTGAGCCGCTTGGATCAGATAATTATCTTACTAAACCCTCAGTAGAGTTAGTTCAGTTTGGTAACTATATGTTCTAGCTACTCAAATATGCGGAATGGTTAGCCCTATGTTTATACTCGTTTTAGCTTTGCTGAAAATCTTCCTTTTAATAAAACAGTGATTAAGGCAGTAATCAGTTTGATGCAAGTTCAGTGGATTGGTTCCAACAGAATATCAGTGAACTATGCTTTCAGTGAAAAACATGCAACATATAATAATGCAGTACATAAAGCAAAACAACACAACAATTATAGTGGTTCAGAGACTCAAGCTCCTACATCCATTCTCTCTGACCTTCAGAGAAATTCCTTAACCACTTCCTAAAGCTTTTTGGCTAACTCACTGTAGCTTACTCACTTTTCTACCTTGAGTTTTCTGGCTGACTCACTGCAGCTTACTAACTCAAACACACACAAGTGTTCAGACTACCACAAGTAGCTTACTAACTTCTTCTCTAGAGTTTTCTGGCTAACTCACTATAGCTTACTAACTCTTTACAACTCCAACTCACCAACAAAACACACACAAACTACCTTACAAAGGGTTTGGGTTTTGGGTTGGTTTCCAACTAGGATGAGATATCCTTTACAATAAGAACAATGCAAAGGCTATGATATCTCTACTAAGCTTTAGATATGTCTATCACTCTAGGCTTAGTGAATGAGCTCTCTCCAATGTGAAACACTTGGGAAATTCTAGGTTTTTCGAGTGCTTCAATTTGCAATAATACGAATGAGCTCTTGAGTTGCTTTGAAATTTCCCGTAACCTCTCAATGTAAAGGGTCACTAGTATTTATAGGCAACTTTACCAAGGTCACTCTTGAAAAACTATCCGTTGGAGGAGATGGCTTCATGAGTTTCCTCTTATGGTGTTTGATGAACGACTAAATTTAGGGTTTGAATACTCCCTTGCATGTTTTAGGAAATATGCATTCATGTAGCCAATCACCAATTTTTGCAGTCTGGAACATAGTACTACTGACATGATTCAGAGTCCTGTCGCTTTCAGTGTCAGTAAAGTACAGTGTTTTCTTCCTCTGATTGGTTCTTGTCTTCAGTAAATGTAGACAAACATAACGGCTCTTTTTGGTCAATCTCTCTGAATGAGATAACCTTAAACAACACTTAGACTTAGTTCCTTTTGTCTGCATATGAATGTCTTGGGCAATATCTATTTTTACGAATATTCACGCGTTTTCTCGGTTTTGTAGTCTTCAAATAGATATTATTCAAATACGGAACATTCGAGGTTATATTGAGTATTCAAGATATCTTCTTGAGTCTTGATAAATCTTGGGTCTTGAATCTTCTCGAGTCTTGATTATCTTCCGAGTCTTGATGACTTGAGTCTTGATTGTCTTCCTCGAGTCTTGATGTCTTCTATGTCTTCGTGTCTTGATGTCTTGAGTCTTGATGTCTCTTGAGTCTTGATGTCTTGATGACATCTTTGAGTCTTTAGTGTCTTGATGACATCTTGAGTCTTGATGTCTTGATGACTTCTTGAGTCTTGATGTCTTGATGACATCTTGAGTCTTGATAACCCGGTGACATATCTTGAGTCTTGATTCTTGAAGAATTCTTGAGTCATCGGTGTCTTCGAGTCTTGATTTCTTGAAACTTACTTAGTCTTCAGTTTCTTCCGAAACCCTTCGAGTCTTGATTTCTTGAAACCATCGAGTCTTGATTTTTCTTGAAAACCCATCGAGTCTTGATTTCTTGAAAAACTTAATGAGTCTTCAGAATCTGACCTGATCTATATCTGCTGACTATATATGGTGCAGATAACTTCCTGAACACTCTATACTGAATCCTAACTCAGTCTATCAAGATTATCCTGAACATGTCATACTCAGGGGTTTTGGGATCTAATCAAAACTTCTTTATTAAATTCATCTCCCAACAATTTCCCCTTTTTGATGATGCCAAAACCATCTTATTACAAAAACCTAACCTATACTCAGGTTTCAGTTTTTCTATTACAATCCAAAATGGCAATTTCTCCCAACAATTTCAAAACATAAGGCATATCAAACATAAAAGACATGTAAAAAGATAATGAGATATTATCTTTGAGCATAAAGATAAAATTTTCATTGATGTAAGATCAGAGTTACAAATTACAATGAAAATAAAAAACAAAAACAGAAGTACAAAATTTTCAATCTTCTTCAACTTCATCCTCTGGCACTTCCAGGTTGAACATCCCATAGTAACTTTTCTTCAGTTCATCCCTTACTTTGATGATGTCAGGGTTGTTTCCTGTTAGGCCTAGCTGGATGGCATATTGAGCAATCTCATGAGAAATGGTTGTTTCATTCACATAGCCATTCTCAAGTATCGGAGCTAGGTAAGTATATGGACCAGGGCCAACTATCTGAGTATTTCCTTCATCTGCCATGTTGATCCATCTTTGCAGGTACTTAAGATAGAATGTCAATAAGTACTCAATGAAGGCTTCATTCATATCCGAGCTGCTCCCCCTCCATTCTCTCAGAATCTCATAATAGAACCAGAAGGTTCTCTTGATTTCCTCCCACGCATCATTGAATTGAATAGGCATCCATTTGTCAATGTGCGGCCATTTCTGAGCTTTCTCTGTACCCCTCCTTTTGCTCAAAAACTTCTTGAAACCACTTCTTCTTTTTCTTTTTCTTCTTTTTTTTTTTCCCGATCACAGAACACGATCTGAATGGCTCTTCTTCTCTTTTTCAACTTGAAGGGTTTTCAGAGCTTTCTTAGTGTTGAAGACTTCTTTTTCAGCTTCTTCCTCAGATTCTTCAAAATCAATTATCAATTTCCTCTGAGTAGATTTAGAAGCTTTAGCTCTTTTCTTCTTCTCTTGTTCTACAAATGCCACAGCCTTTCTCTTTCCAAGTTTAACTTGTTCTTCACCGGCTTGGCTTGTCTCCACCATCCTTCTACCACTCAGATTCTCAGAAATTACTTCCTGAATAGTCTGCTCAGAAGTTTGAGTGTAGATAGGCTTCTCAGCTTCTTTGAATTTGAGGTTCTCAGTGGCTTCAACTTCTTTTAAGGCATCAGCAATTATTTTTTCTTCAGCTTCTTTCTGAGCCTTCCTCTTCAAGGTTTGTGCCAACAACTCACTAAGTTTGCCACCAGGCCTTTCCCCCTTTTTGGCACCATACCTTGGAAGAAGTTGAGAAAGTGCAGTATCCATATGATATGGCTCTTTGCTTATACTTCACACTTCCCTTGCCAACTGATCAAGCTCATCCTCTAGCCTTCTCATGTGATTCTTAGCCATTGAGAACTCTTCAGAAAGAGGTGCAAACTGATTTGAGAAGACATTTTACATCATCTCTGTCATCTTGGTCATGAGCATAGAGCCCATTTCCTGAACAATTGTCTTGATCATTAGATCATTCTTCTCAACCAGCTTTGCTTCTAGATAGGCTGTTCTTTCCTGATACATCTGCTTCATCTCTACATTGAGCTCAGTTTTGACTACATCAATCTTACCTTCCATAGTAGTCATTTTATTAGCAAGAGATGTTTGAAGTTGCAGCATGTCTGAAGATGAACTCAGATTTTCCAGCTTCTGAGATTGGCTTGCCAAGGTTTCTTCAATTTGAGTCATTTTCTCCACCATTGGCACCACTTTCTCCAATTTGTCCAAGATAGGACTGAGATCAATCTCTGGAGTATGTACAACATTTTCCACCTGAGCTGGGTGCTCCACCTGAGCCTGAGTCTGCATATCAGACATAACAAATTTAAAGATAGGAACTTCAGTAGCTTTGGCATAATGTTTAATAGTGTCAAAAGATACCTGAAGAGTGCTAACTTCAGTCTGAGGATGTGAGATATCAGTCTGTCCAGCATCAGTTTCCTTCTCCATCTGAGATCCTTAGAACTGGAGGCATCAACATCAGCTTCCCTTCTCTCAGCCACCTTCCTCTTGACTAGCTCATCAAAATTAGCATTTTTCATTCTGAGCTTTGTCTTCCTGAATCCAGAGAACTCTGTCAGAACAGTAGTCTCAGCATTCCACCAATCCTCTCCTCTGAAGGAGGCTATGTTCAGCATCTCTGGAAGAGTCTGATTCAGGATGTGCACAGTGGTTCTGAGTCTGAAGAAGAGATCCTGAAGGTCAGGATATGCACTCAGCTCAGGGTATCTGTCCAGGATGAATCGTTCCCCCTTGCTGCGCCATTCAGTTTCTTCTGCCTCTCTCTTCTTCATCTTTGGGCTCTCAGGATCAGTAGGATCAGATTGAATGAGTTCAGCTGCTGAGGGATCGAGAAATGTTTCACTCAGGAGCGCATCCAAATTCAGCAGACCCTGAGGTTCAGTCTGATATGAGGTCTGAACAGGTATCTCTTCAATAGGAACCTGAGGTCCCTTGAAGATTTCCTGAGAAATTTTATCTGAGCTCAGAGAAGTTCCGAGTACCTCAGAGAAAACCTGTTCCTCAGTTTCTTGATCTTGTTCAATTATCACAACCTGAGCCAGAACCTGCAGTGCAGGTTTCAGTCCTTGCTGGCCTTCAGGTTGGATTTCCTCAGTGTCACTGACCTCCTCCTCAGTAATAGTTTGAAGTTTTCTGCGTTTCTGAGGGGCCAGTGTTTTCTTTTTCAGTTTCTCTCCCTTTTCTCTTTTCACTTGCATCAGGGCTTTCCCCCTGGCTTGTTGGGCTTCAACAGCTTCTTCTTCAGCGGTCTCCTCCTGAGACTTAGAGCTTTTCTCTTTCTTTCCTTTCAAAGTCTTCTTTGTTGTTGTTGGCTTGAACATGATTTTTGACTTTGGAAAGGATGAGGAATTGGCAAAAATGTCCTCCTCTTCTCTGCACATTTCTAAGATGAATGCAATCTTGGTTGCATGTAGGATCTTCCCTTTGACAACAACAGATCCATTCACCTTTTGAATTTGCTTGGCTTGATCACTCACCACTTTGATTAAATAGTGTAACCAGTTGAATACAATGGTGGGTGAATCTTCAATCGCTGCCATTAACCTCAACTTAGGCGTGCTTATCTGTTCAAAGCTGCTAGACCTACTCATTATGCATTTACTTACAATGTCCAGCAATACTCGATATTTAGGCTTCGAATACCTTTTATTTAGAGTAGCTTTGAACTTAATTGGATGCTCTACAATTCTATCCAGATATTCTTGCTCCCTACCCATCATATACACTGTAGGGTCTTCACCACTATCGCTTAATTCGTATATGGCATTAAGATTCTTAGGAATGATATACAATTCCCTAACAAAATCCACATACTTTGAACTATGCACTAAATGAGAGACTGTAATCTGTGATTCTATACAATCCTCCTCATCTAATTTCAAATTCGAGATAAACTCTATTACCTCTTTTGCGTATTCAGCCTCTGGTTGATTCGCAACCAGGCAAGTAAGCTTTGCCAACCGAATCATATGCAACGCTTTTTCTTCGTGAGTTGCATTTGATGAGCTCTCGAGAGATACGACATATTCATACCAAGGTTTATTAGAAATAGCGAGCTTGTTGTATACCAAAAATGTCATTTTTGGAGAATTTTTTGTGAAGGGTTTTGAGAAAGATGATAATTTCTGGGCAATCGAGAGTTTTTGAAGCAGAGTGTTTTGAAGATGAAGGTTATTTGGAATTGGGCTTTGAAGGAATTCTTCAATAGATATATAGGATTTCATAAATCGACGGTTGAGATTAAGAACCGACTAAATCGGGTATATGAAATGACGATTTCATAAATATTAAGCCGCCAATTTATCCCTATTGGTGATTAATGAACAGTGCATTTAATTACTGTTCCTGCAGACCATTGACTTTCTTCGTGTATTTCAAAGGTCCCGCCCAAATATTCCTTCAGGTGTTTTGTTATTTATTGCCAATGATTACTGAGATTCAGTTAGACAATAAATGCGTTGCATGAGTCAATACTTCTTCAGACTAATTTTGTCCATCAGTCTTACAGAGTTTTGACCTTGATAAAATGTCGATATAATAATTGAGTCTTGAACGAGGTCGATTATAATCTTGATCTTCGATCCTCGATAAAAGGTCGATTATAATCTTGAAAATCTTGAAAAAAGGTCGATATAATCTTTAGTCTTGATCTTCAGGATATCTGAGTTTCCCAAGACTCAGTGTTCAGTACTCTCAATTTTATCCTGAGTTTCTCAGTAAAAACTTGAGAAAACTTCATGCATCTGAAAACCTTCAATTTTCAGATTTGCTTTATTCACCTGGATCCAACATACCTAATTCAACTGATAGTTCCTGAAATCTTGATTTAGCCAAAGGTTTAGTTAAGATATCAGCTCTCTGTTTATCAGTATGAATTTTCTCCATTCTGATGTCTTTCTTCTCAACATGATCTCTGATGAAGTGATGTCTTATATCAACATGCTTACATCTGGTGTGCAATACCGAATTTTGTGTAATAGCAATTGCACTATTATTATCACAAAATATAGGTACTTCATTGGCTGTAATCTTATAATCCCTCAATTGTTGTCTGAGCAAAAGAATCATGCTGCTTGACTTCCTGCACCATGTATTAAACCCGATAGTATTGGTTGCTCTTTGGGGTTTGTTTCTTTGAAAACCATGATATCAGTTTACTTCCAAGAAATTGACAAGTTCCTGTGGTAGACTTCCTGTCAATTCTACATCCTCCATTATCGACATCCCGAATAACCGGTTAATTCAAGGTTATCATCACCGGATACCATAATCCTCTATTCACAAAGCCTTTAAGATATTTGAGAATCTTTTTGGCGGCCTCCATGTGATTAAATTTTAGGATTAGCTTGGTATCTTGCACATATCCCAACAGCAAATGTTATATCAGGCCTACTTGCTATGAGATATAGCAGTGATCCAATGATCCCTCTATAATCAGTGTGATTTACTGATTTACCTTCAGGATCAGGATCCATCTTGTAGTTAGTATTCATAGGAATTCTAACTGCATTGCAATTCTGTACACCATACTTTGCAATAAGATCTCTGGTGTATTTTGCTTGATTGATGAAAATTCCTTCCTTAGTTTGTTTCACCTGAAGTCCAAGAAAGAAATTCATCTCCCCCATCATTGACATCTCAAACTTTCCTTTCATCAGGGTAGAAAACTTTTCACACAACTGATGATTTGGAGATCCAAATATGATGTCATCTACATAAATCTGAACAAGTAAGATGTCTTTCCCATCTTCTATCCTGAACAGAGTCCTATCAACAGTTCCTTTGATAAAACCATGGTCAGTAAGAAACTGAGAAAGGGTATCATACAATGCTCGGGGTGCTTGCTTAAGACCATACAAGGCTTTCCTGAGCCTGTAAACTTGGTCATTATGTCTGAAACCAGGAGGTTGTTCTACATATACCTCTTCCTTAGCACACCATTCATAAATGCACTTTTCACATCCATCTGATAGACTGTGAATTTCATGTGGGCAGCATATGCAAGAAACAATCTGATGGCTTCTAGTCTTGCAATAGGTGCAAAGGTTTCATCATAATCCAAGCCTTCTTCTTGGGAATAACCTTGTGCAATTAGCCTTGCCTTGTTTCTCACAATGTTGTTGTTTTCATCTCTCTTATTCTTGAACACCCACTTAGTTCCTATCACATTGTGCCTCTTAGGTCTATCCACTAGCTCCCAAACTTCATTCCTTGAGAGCTGATTCAGCTCTTCTTGCATAGAAGTAATCCAAAATGAATCTTGTAGAGCTTCTTCAATCTCAGTAGGTTCTTTTTCAGATAGGAAGCAGCAGAACAAAGCACTTTCTCCATGGAACCTTCTTGTTTTGACACCATCTAATAGATCACCCACAATCTGACTTTTAGGATGACTATCCAACCATTTTCTCCTGGATGTTCCCCCTTCAGTAGTATCCTCAACATCAGAAATGTTAGGTTCAGGTATTTCATTAAATTTAGGGAACAATAGAAAAGGAGAAAGAGAATCATCTTCCTCAGGGGAAATTCCATTCAGAACATTGTCAAAGACATTTGTTCCCCTTTCGTTGATAGATTCAGAGTTTGCCTCAACTGTGACCACATCTTCATCGGCATTACATACCTGAGTCTGAACTGGTGTATGTTCAGATTGGTCAGCTTCAGTGTGTTGGCTTTCCTTCAGTGGAGAATTTCCATCCTGAGTCTCACCATCCTGAACTTATTTGTCTGAGTTGGATTCACTTCATTCATAGAAAGTGACTGACTTCTTCTTTTCAGGTTCAGAGGATGTTTTATCATTCCTTTTCAGGCTAAGTCTGGTGATTCTCTTGGTCAGTTCTCCTGAGTCATGTTCTTGTTTCTTCTGAACACAAGTAGATTCATCAAAAATAACATGAGGTGTTTCTTCCACAATAAGGGTCCTACAGTTGTAAACTCTGAAGGCTTTATTGACTTCAGAATATCCTAAGAATATCCCTTCATCAGCTTTGCTATCAAAAGTTTTCAACTGATCTTTACCATTATTGTGTTTGAAACACTTGCAACCAAACACACGAAAGAAAGAAACAAGAGGCTTCCTTTCATTCCACAGCTCATATGGAGTTTTTCCTTGGTTCTTGGTGAGCATGGATCTGTTCAAAGAGTAGCATGCAGTGTTAATAGCTTCAGCCCAAAATCTCTTAGGAATATCAGCTTCAGCAATCATTGTCCTTGTAGCTTCTTTCAGAGTCCTATTTCTTCTTTCAGCAACACCATTCTGTTGTGGGGTCCTTGCAGCTGATGTTTCATGAGCTATTCCATTTGCTGCACAATAATCAGATATAATATGATTGATAAACTCAGTTCCTTTATCTGATCTGATTTTCACCACACTCAGATTCTTTTCAGTACTGAGCCTTTTCAGTAGTTCAGGCAGTTTTGTCTGAGTCTCTTTCTTACTGAGTAAGAATAAGACCCATGTGTATCTAGAGTAGTCATCAACTACCACAAGTGTGTTTTTTCTGCCATTAGTGCTCACAGGTGTTACTGGACCAAAGAGATCCATATGTAACAATTGTAGTATTTTATCAATAGAAACATCTACTTTGCTTTTGAAAGATGCTCTGATTTGTTTTCATTTCTGACAAGCATCACATACATGATCTTTACTGAACACTTCATTGGGTAACCCCCTCACAAGTGCTAATCCTGCAAGTTTGTTCAGGGTTTTGAAGTTTAAGTGATTCATTCTTTTGTACCACAATCAACTGGTATCAGTGGAACTTTTTGCAACAAAACATGTATCTTTAGGAGTTGAACTCCAATCAGCAAGATACACATTTCCTTTTCTAGTACCAGTCAGTAAAATATTCTATGAAGTATTGTCTTTCACATAAAATAAGTTCTTTGAGAACTCAACACTGAATCCTTTGTCACAGAATTGACTGATAGAAAGCAAGTTATGCTTTAGACCAGACACATATGAAACACCATGGATATGGATAGATTCAACTTTAAGAGTTCCATATCCTTCAGTTTGTCCTTTGGAATTGTCTCCAAATGTGATCTGAGGGCCTTTTTGCTCAACATAGTCAGTGATTAGTTGCTTATATCCTGTCATATGTCTTGAACATCCACTATCCAGATACCATACAGCAGGAGCCAATTCATTTCCACTCATCAGTGCTATGTTGTTTTCATTCAGCTCAGTGCCCTTTTCTTTAGCCTGAAAAACAGATCAGTTCTTAGGTACCTATTTGGTGTAGGGTCCTACCAGGTTAGTTGTACCTTTTGGAACCCAAATCTGCCTAACAACTCTAATTACTTTAGAGTTGCTGATTTGTCTCTCATAAACATCTACATACACATTCACCACCCTAGGTGCCTTGACAGTATCCTGTGTATGAGTGCCAGCCTTAGCATGAACATGAGCCTTAGAGTTCTTCTTGGGTTCAGGCCTTTTGTTCAAGTGCCTTAGCTTTTGTGCAACTGGTCTCTGTCTCTGATGACTTGGGTTCAGGAAACCTTTACCCTTAGGTAAGTGGGGTTTAGGTTGCCTATATTGAAATTGAGGTCTTTCAGTAATCTGAGGACTTGGTCTTTTCAGTTGAGATATCTCTGCTGAGTGTTTCTCTTCTGAAAAATTCCTCTGATGGTTCAGTGCAGATCTCTTTAGGTTGGTATTCTTAGCCTGAGGCTTTGAAATCTTGGCTTTGAAGATTTCCCTCTTGAGTGTTCGGGTTTTTCTAGCCTTTTCACGAGGTGCAGGCTTTCTTCCATGAACCTTCAGTTTTTCTGAAACCATAGGTCCTTTACCCTTGTCTAAAACTCTGGGCAGTTCTTCAGTAAGAAGATTAGGTGCAACTGGTTTAAGAAAGACAGTCTTGGTGCTACTAGAAGCAGCATTCAGAAGACCTTGTGAGGTTCCCCTTGGAATGTATCCCAATCCAGCTTTTATAGTTGCAGGTCTTTGATAACTCTGAATTTCATCTATCACTTTAGATGCGGAATTCAATAGAGCTAACTTTCTCTGCGCACTATCTTCACATTTCTTTAGAGTTTCATGCTTCTCAAAGAGGTCATTGAACTCAATTCTGATAAGTTGAATCTCTTTAGTGGATTTCTCTAATTTTCCATTCAGGATCTCTATCACCTTCTCTTTTTCTGAGAGTTGTACTTTCAGACATCTAGTTCATCAGTAGTTCCCATCAATTGAGAAGTGATCTCAAGGATTTTTAGAGACTTTCCACTTGATTCTCGATGGTCGATTCCTTGTTACGCTCTTGAGTTTCAATGGCGATTCTTGTAACACATAATAGTCCTTCATAAGATTCTCAAATGAATCCATCAGGTCAAAGTTACTGTTTACAGTTGAACTTGAGAACTCATGTGCTTGTGTAGGAGGAACAACAGAGATAGAAGAATTTACCTCCTCTACAGCCATAAGACAGATATCATCACTGTCACTATCTGAGAAAATCTCCTCTGAGGAACTGGAACCTTCTTCAGAATGTTCTTCTTCCTCAAAGAATCATAACTTTCTTCTTTGAAGAACTTCTTGTCTCTCTTGGCTTGTCTTTCCTTTCTTTTTCTTTAGCACTTAGCTTCGGGGCGGTCATATTGAAAGTGACCTTTCTTTTGACCGATTGTAGCATCTGTTAGCATCATCATCCCGATCACTTTACTCCTTGGTCTTGGAGTCCTTCTTTTTGGATGAAGATCCTTGACTTTTCTCGGTCCTTTCTTTTTCTCGATTAGATCGTCCTCGACTTTTGAGTCTCTCTTGTACTTGTGGTTCCTGTAATATTTCTTGTATTTTTCATATCTGCTATTTAGCCTTTCAAACCTCCTTCCCATCAGTACTAGCTTATCCTCCTGCTTATCCTGATTTTTGGCAAGTGAGTCCTCAGACTCTTTAGATTTACAGGATTTTTCTTTGGCTCAGAAAGTCACATTCTTGCTAGATGAAGAATCATCTTTCTTTGTCGATTTCTTAGTTTTCTTGTCAATCACAAACTCATAAGCTTTCAGGTTCGGAGAAAACTTGTTGATATGGCATGGAATCAATATTTTTGGTGTTTTCAATCACCCAAAGATGTATATCTCATTTCTTAGATAATCCTCTAAGAATTTTCAATTACCACTTCTCTCTGTGGGTATCTTTTCCCAAGAGCATTCGGATCATTCATGATCTTAGTGAATCGACCTCAAGTTTGTCAATGGATTCACTATCTTCCATTTCAAAGCTATCAAACTTTCCAATAGCAACATAAAGTTTGTTTTCCTTAATATGATATGTGCCTTGACACATAACAGCAAGTGTGTCCCATATTTCTTTTGCAGTTTCACAGTGAGAAATCATCCCCATAACACCATCATCAATAGTGCTATACAAAGTATCTTTAGCAATGTAGTCAAGATTGACTAACTTTCTCTCATCAGGAGTAAGTTGATCATCAGATTTTGGAAATTCATCTCTGGGATCATTCCTCTCGATGTCGATGATTAAGGATTCTAGCGATAAAATTTGAATGGTCCTTCGAAAAACACTCTCCACATTCTTTCATGTTTTGAATACTGAGATGAGCTGCATTCTCAATCTCCATAGATCATAGCTCTCAACAGAGAACATAGGAAGTTTCTTAGAAGGCATGATGATTGAGCCTTGTAAGATATCAGCAAACAGATCTATTCAGTAGACCACCAAAGTCTTTCAGCAAAATAGACTATGGCTACCAAAGCAAGTGGTCAAATTGAACCACTGCTCTGATACCACTTGTTGGTCCCGATGCTAAAGAGTCTCACACGTGTATGGGGGAGGAATACACGTGTTCAGTGATTTTTAAAACTTTTCTTTCACTGAGGTCAGATGGGTCAGGTTATCCTGATGATTTGTACGAGAAGCCTGGTTGCCGAGAGTCAAAGTCTCTTTGTGACAATGATCCCGAGAAATTTCTTTAGAAGCTTCAGATTAGCCCAACTGAGCCTGAGTTTATCAGAGATCCTGAGCCGCTAGGATCAGATAATTATCTTACTGAACCCTCAGTAGAGTTAGTTCAATTTGGTAACTATCTGTTCTAGCTACTCAAGTGTGCGGAATGGTTGGCCCTATGTTTATACTCGTTTTAGCTTTGCTGAAAATCTTCCTTTTAATAAAATAGTGATTAAGGCTGTGATCAGTTTGATGCAAGTTCAGTGGATTGGTTCCAACTGAATATCAGTGAACTATGCTTTCAGTGAAAAACATGCAACAGGTAATAATGCAGTACAGAAAGCAAAACAACACAGCAATTATAGTGGTTCATGTTGGGATATTTTAGTTTTGATGAATTATCCCAAAACATTATCAACTTGTGTTTTTGAAGTTAATCTACAGATAACAAGTTAAGGGGGAACGAGAGAACAAATTGAGGGGGAACTCACGAAATCAGAAAAAGAAGATCGAGATCAGACGAGGCTGCAGACGAGAATGATCAAGATCAGATGAGTAAGATGAGTTCCGGAGTCAACTGATGAGCTATGCAAAATCAAAAGTGAAGAAAAGCTAAAGCCAGCAAATCAGAAGAGAAGGTTGCAGATCAGAAGATGAGCAAAAGAGACTGATCAAGATCAGACGTGATCGAGATCAGATATGAAGATGAGCAGATGAGACTGATCGAGATCAGATATGATAACCCGATATGCTAACCTCGATGTCTCGACTGATGCTATCCCGAGATCTTTGAATCGAAGAAATGATGATCCGATCAAATCACTGATCGATCGAGCAAAGAAGAAATCAAATAGTCTGAGTCAATGTGACCTGAGGGTCAGAATGTCTGAAGTCAGAAGAACTGAACTCACTAAGCCTGAGTGTCAGTATTCCTGATCAGACAAAGTCCGCTGAAGAGAAGTCTGCTGAATCAAGGAACCTGAGACTCAGATAACCTGAAGGCTCAGATAACCTGAAGGCTCAGATAACCAAGGCTCAGATAACCTAAAGGCTCAGATAGAACTGAAGATCCTGAGACTCAGAAGAAACTGAAGAATATAGTCGTTAGATTCAGCTGACGTGGACCAATGAGAGAAAGATGACAAGCCTGAAAAAGCTGGAAAAAGCTACAGAATAGTATGGATTTGAATGTGATTCTCTCCAACGGTAACATTCAAATCCACACTATAAATACAAGTTCTTCCTTCATTATTAAGTGTGAAAAAGGTGTGAGAAATGCGTACAGAGCCAAATCATCTAGCATCTCCACCATAGAACACAGAGCTAGAAATACACGCATATATTCAAGAGTGTTCTACCATAGAACTAAGCACAAATGTAATATCCTAGGCTTAGAGAGATTTTCCTATCCTTAGCATTGAGGCTAAACAAATGTAAGGGAAAATCTCAACCTAGTTGGAAACCAAACAAATATTTACCCAAACCCAAAAGTTAGGTTAAGGTTGTTACCGCAAGATTTCAGACTAGGGATTCTAGTTTCTGATTTCTGGGATCGGTTGAGTGTGAACTCTGTAAACATCTAGCAATCCCAAAAGGGAGGGTAGGCAATCCCGTGAGGGTGATAATTCTCGTTTGAGTGTGAACTCGGTAAACATCTATAGGCGATCCCGTGAGGGTGATAAGTTCCGTTGGTTAAGTTGGTTAAGTCGGTTAAGTTGGTGCCCCGAAAGGGAAGAGTGGATGTAGGATGGGTTTCATCCGAACCACTATAAAAATCATGTGTTCTTTACTGCTTTATGTTTATACTTGTCATATGCATTCGATTATAAGTAAAACAACACACATGTTCTTAAAACGCGGAAAATTAGGAATCACTCTGTCCTCACCCCTGTTTTATAAGCATCACATTACATGTTTGCTTCCGCACGTGCAAAATGGGTTTTTCTCCACTTAAAATTGGGACCAACAATTGGTATCAGAGAGGGTAGTTCAACAGGTCACTGCTTTTCAAATATGAACATCTGTACTGATACCATTAACTGGTATCAGAGCAGGAGTTCAAAAGTTCACTATTTTCAAAGTGACCACCTGAACTGATCTATTTTAAAACAAAAACCCGATCTCTGTATAAATGCATATATTTTAAATGTTTTGACATCATTATCAAAAAGGGGAAAATTGTTGGGATATTTTAGTTTTGATGAATTATGCCAAAACATTATCAACTTGTGTTTTTGAAGCTAATCTACAGATAACCAGTTAAGGGGGAACAAGAGAACAAATTGAGGTGGAACTCACGAAATCAGAAGAAGAAGATCGAGATCAGACGAGGCTGCAGACGAGAATGATCAAGATCAGATGAGTAAGATGAGTTCCGGAATCACTCTGTCCTCACCCCTGTTTTATATGCATCACATTACATGTTTGCTTCCGCACGCGCAAAATGGGTTTTTCTCCACATAAAATCGGGACCAACAATTCAGAGACTCAAGCTCCTACATCCACTCTCTCTGACCTTCAGAGAAATTCCTTAACCACTTCCTAAAGCTTTCTGGCTAACTCACTGTAGCTTACTCACTTTTCTACCTTGAGTTTTCTGGCTGGCTCACTGCAGCTTACTAACTCAAACACACACAAGTGTTCAGACTACCACAAGTAGCTTACTAACTTCTTCTCTAGAGTTTTCTGGCTAACTCACGGTAGCTTACTAACTCTTTACAACTCCAACTCACCAACAAAACACACACAAACTACCTTAGTGAATGAGCTCTCTCCAATGTGAAACACTTAGGAAATTCTAGGTTTTTCGAGTACTTCAATTTGCAATAATACGAATGAGCTCTTGAGTTGCTTTGAAATTTCCCTTAACCTCTCAATGTAAAGGGTCACTAGTATTTATAGGCAACTTCACCAAGGTCACTCTTTAAAAACTATCCGTTGGAGGAGATAGCTTCATGAGTTTCCTCTTATGGTGTTTGATGAACGGCTATATTTAGGGTTTGAATACTCCCTTGCATGTTTTAGGAAATATGCATTCATGTAGCCAATCACCAATTTTTGCAGTCTGGAACATAGTACTACTGACATTATTCAGAGTCCTATCGCTTTTCGATGTCGATAAAAAATCTGATGTTGTCTTTCTCGATTGGTTCTTGTCTTGATAAATGTAGATAAACATAACTTGACTCTTTTTGGTCAATCTCTGAATGAGATAACCTTAAACAACACTTAGACTTAGTTCCTTTTATGCGCTTATGAATGTCTTGGGCAATATCTATTTTTTAAATATTAGCGTTTTTCTCAGTTTTGTAGTCTTCAGATAGATATTATTCAGTGCCTCGGAACATTCGAGGTTATCTTGAGTATTCGATATCTTCTTGAGTCTTCGATAACTCTTGGGTCTTCATTATCTTACGAGTCTTGATATCTTCACGAGTCTTGATGTCTTACGAGTCTTGATTTCTTACGAGTCTTGATGTCTTTACGAGTCTTGATGTCTTGATGACATCTCTTTGAGTCTTGATGTCTTGATGACATCTTGAGTCTTCATTGTCTTCATTGACTTCTTGAGTCTTGATGTCTTGATGACATCTTGAGTCTTGATAACCCGGTGACATCTTGAGTCTTGATTCTTGATAACTTCTTGAGTCTTGATGTCTTCTTGAGTCTTGATTTCTTGAAACTTCTTGAGTCTTGATTTCTTGAAACTTCTTGAGTCTTGATTCCTTGAAACTTCTTGAGTCTTGGTTTCCTTTAGAATCTTCTGAGTCTTGGTTTCTTGAGGAACTTCTCTGAGTCTTCGGTTTCTTGAGGAACTTCTTGAGTCTTGATTTCTTGAGGAACTTCTGAGTCTTGATTTCTTGAAACTTCTTGAGTCTTCATTTCTTGAAACTTCTTGAGTCTTGATTTCTTGAAACTTCTGAGTCTTGATTTCTTTAGAAACTTCTTGAGTCTTCGGTTTCTTGAAACTTCTTGAGTCTTGAAATCTAACTTTGATCTATATCTGTGACTATACATGGTGCAGATAACTTCCTGAACACTCTATACTGAATCCTGGCTCAGTCTATCAAGATTATCCTGAACATGTCATACACAGGGGTTTTGGGATCTAATCAAAACTTCTTTATTAAATTCATCTCCCAACAAAAGCGTTATTCGGATGTGAACAAAACACTTCTTTGGCATCTAAAACTAGGTCATATTAATCTAAAAAGGATTCAAAGGTTGGTGAAAGATGGATCACTGGAGTCTCTCCAAGTTGAACCATTTCCAACTTGCGAATCTTGTTTAGAGGGTAAAATGACCAATAGGGCATTTGGAGCCATGGGGAATAGAGCCACTGAAGTGTTAGAGATTGTTCACACTGACGTATGTGGTTAATTGTCAATCAAAGCTAGAGAGGGTTATGAGTATTTCATTACTTTTATCGATGATTACTCAAAATATGGATACATTTACCTTATGAAGCATAAGTCCGAAGCCATTGATATGTTCGTGGAGTTTAAGGCTGAAGCAGAAAAACATAGGGAAAAGATTATCAAGTTTCTACGATCTGATCGTGGAGATGAATACCTCAGCGATGAATTTTTGAACTACTTGTCAGATGAAAGGATCGTATCCCAACTGACTGCACCTGGTACCCCTAAACAAAACGGGGTTGTAGAACAAAGAAACAAAACTCTTTTAGAAATGGTCAGATCAATGATGAGTTATTTGGAGCTACCAAATCGTTTTGGGGTCATGCCTTGGAAACAGCGACTTATATTCTAAATTTGGTACCATCCAAATCGGTTCCTAAAACCCCATCAGAGTTGTGGACCGGGCGAAAGCCCAGTTTTGGACACATGAAAATCTAGGGGTGTCCCACATACGTGTTGGATAAGGAAGCCGGTAAGTTGGACCCTCGTTAAAAAATAAGGCTGTTTATAAAATATCCCAAAGGAACGAAAGGGGGAATGTTCTATAGTCCCAATGATCAAAGAGTTGTAATAAGTACATACTTTAGATTCTTGGAAGAAGACTATATGAACAATAAGAGTCCCAAGAGTGAGATTACCTTAGACGAATTAAGAAGGCAAACTCCTATACCATCGGTACAAGTTGAAATACTAAGCGTCACACCTACACAACTGAAACCTCATCGTAATGGGAGGGTTATTAGAAAACCCGTGTGATTCATGGGGATAGGAGAGTCTTCGGACTTGATTTCCAGAGAAGATGAATCAGACCCCTGGTCCTACAACGAGGCAATCCAAGACAAGGATGCAGATTCATGGCAAACTGCAATGGAAGCGGAGATGGGTTCTATGGATCACAATCAAGTGTGGGAGCTAGTCGAACCACTTGGGGTAAAACCTGTTGGATGCGAGTGGGTTTACAAGAGAAAAAGAGGATCAGACGGGAAGGTTGAGACCTTCAGAGTTAGACTTGTGGCGAAGGGTCTACTCAGAAAGAAGGGATTGATTATGAGGAAACCTTTTCACCTATAACTATGCTTAAGTCCATCTGTATTCTCTTGTCGATAGCTGCACATCTAGATTTTAAGATCTGGCAAATGAATATCATGACAACTTTCCTAAATGGAAGTCTTGAAGAAGAAATCTATATGCGCCAACCCTAAGGCTTCATTGCGAAAGGATAAGAACATCTTGTTTGAAAGCTTAAGAAGTCCATGTACGGACTTAAGCAAGCATATCCAGCTTGGAACCAATGTTTTGATCAAATTATAAAATCTTACGGTTTTGATCAAAATGAATTCGAAAGTTGTGTGTATAGAAAGTGTGTCGAAACTGTCTTGGTATTCTTAGTACTATACGTAGACGACATTCTGCTCATTAGAGATAATGTAAAGGTGTTGTCAAACGTAAGGGTATGGCTTTCAAAACAGTTTGATATGAAGGACTTAAGGGAAGCCGTTCATGTCCTTGGTATGAAGATCACTCGAGATCACAAGAAAAGGATGATAGGCTTGTCGCAAGCTTCATACATAGACACTGTTTTAAAGCGATTCAGCATGCAGGATTCCAATAAAGGTTTCTTACCCTTTTGACATGGAATCCATCTATCTAAAGAAATGTGTTCCAAGACACTGAATGAGATAGATGACATGAAAAGGCATTTCGTATGCTTCGGCGATAGGAAGCCTCATGTATGCAATGTTGTGCATGAGGCCAGATATTTGCTTTGTCTTGTGCATGGTAGCAAGATATAAAAGTAACTCCGGGAAAGAACATTGGACTGCGGTTAAAAATATTCTGAAATATGTGAAAAGAACTAGAGATAGAATGTTGGTTTATCAGTCAGACAGTCTAATCCTCGTAGGGCTACAAGGACTCAAATTTCCAATCAAACATAGATTCTAGAAGATCTGCCTCAGGTAATGTGTTTAGTTTGGGAAGTGTAGCCATGACATGGAGGAGTCCTCCTAAAAAAGATTGCTTAATCTTTAAGCTGTGATTCCCCTATATATATGAAATCATGGGGATTCAGTAAACACAAGAGAAAACCTAATTTCTCCATAAAATCTAGAGTTAGAATTTTCCTAGCAAATTCGTCTCGGGATTCAACGCTGGCGAATCTACGTAAATTTGAGCTAGGGGATTACGTGGATACCATAGTAGAGAAAACTGCATATGAATTACTGTAAGGTTTCTCTTTATGTTTATACATATTCGATTATGCAATTACATGTTCATTGTTGGTGAACTATTTATTTCCGCTTTGCATGTATTACGTGTTTACGTGCCTCTATATTCCAACAGTGGTATCAAAGCTTCAGGCTCTTGAATTAATTGCTAATTGAATTGGTTTTAAATAAATTGAATTTTCTTTAAAAAAAACTGGATGCGGCCGATCGTGTTGACCAAACCGCACCACGCATATACTTGTGATTTGGGGGTATGCTTATTAGATAAACACACCCCACTTCCCTTATTTGTGTTTGTCACTTGGTTCGTCTCCTTCCTCATTGCACCTAGGGTTTTTCTGGGAAATTCCCTCAGCCGCTCCCTTGCCTTGAATCGCGCCACCAAGCCCTATAGGTGAACCGCGATGGCGCTCGAGTGAGTAGCCTAGCGGCGTAACTCGGGTCGCTCGCGCGAGCCTGCATTGCTGGGTGCTATGACATATTGGATTCGCGGCGACGTGACCTGCCTTCATCGCGATTCTCGGTAGTGCTCCCTGACTCAACTCGTTTTTGCGGCGGTGACTCAAGACTTGTGATGACGCGCCCCGATTCGGTCCGATTTATAGCTGAGCACCACCGTGTCATTTCGATTCAGAGCGGCGACGCTTGAAATCCTTCGACGTGCGACGGTACTCCCCTGTTTCGATTCGACTTGAGGTAGTGCACCACCGAATCGATCGAAGCTTCACCCGTCCGCTTTAGCTCCAACTCAGTTCAAAAGAGGCCGTAGCTCCGTGCGTGCCCCTCTGTTTCATTCGCTGCGGTGAGTCGCCCGCACTCGCCTAACGGCGGCGGCGACGACTCACGCACGAAGTGAACAGTTGACCTTATTTTTCAATTTTACGTTGCTGCTCTTTCGTTCATTCTGGGTTGTTGTTGCTTACTGATTAATTGCCCGTTATGTCGAGATTGGGTTTGGTTTAGAACTTATGAAACTATGATTGATTAAACCCAAATAGTTGGAACAGTTTTGCGAATTGTTTGGAATAATTCTAATGAATTGTGATGAATTATTGGACGTTTAATTGATGTTGGTTGTGTTGGTGTACATGTAAAGCAAACTTTTAGTGAGCTTTTGTGGATGTATATTCAATTTCCTTATTATCTGAAATAAATGGTTTTTCACATTATTGCATTCTTATAAATTACCTATGTGTCTGTTTATCTTATATTGTAGACTATGTAGTGGGTTTGTAGTCACACAGAAGATCAGATTGTCAAGTTCCTTATAAGATATAAACAATATTCACAGCTAAGATAGTTCTGGACATAACTATTGGTTTAAGTTGTAGTATAAACTTGTTGGTGGCTTGTCTTCGCCATTAGTTTATATTAGTGTGCTATGTCGTATTGAATGGGTCACAGATAAGACATGTTCTTCTATTTTGACTGTTATGAATAACTAGAGGTCTTGGTGACTTTTGTAATTCTCAACCCTAAGTGTGGTATTTAGATATGTGGGGTGCTTGTTCACTGCTTTGAATTACTATAGGTGAGAATCTTGGTAGATCTCTCATACTTCGTATTTTGGGTAGTGACATCGCTCGCATGATATCTATTTATTGTCATTGGGCTACCGTGTCCTGGACATCCAGGATGATGATGTCCCCTTGAGGAAACTCATAAAGGATTGTCGTATTAAACCCTACAGGTGGAATTAATCAGCACGACAACAAGGTTGAGTGGTACTACTCAAGCAATAATAGATATTAATTAATTAAAGCAGTCAGAAGCTTTAGTAATTAATGGACATGCGATATCTTTAACACGGGGAATTATAAAGTCTAATAGAAGCCCTGATTCGATTCGGGATAGTTAGGGAGTGCAACATTAATTTTCTAGTGGGATGAATTAATGTTCTCGGGCCAAATTAATGTTCTGGGCTGAACATAAGAGTATTTGGGTCCGGAAGAAGCCCAAACCCTATACCTTCTAGTGGATCCCTAGTCTGGCCCACGAAAACCTATGGAGCATATAAAAATGGCATTATTTTCGTCCAAAACCCAAAGGCACACGAAATCAGATCAGAAACGTAGCAGCCAGGGAACTAGGGTTTTTGGGAGACGAAACTACAAGCCCTTCTCCACGTTCGACAGACTGCTATCCACCCGACATTCAAACAAGGTTGGGAAATAGATTAAAAGATCTGCAGTGGAATCAACACCTCGATCTTCAAGGGTAACGAAATCTGACCTTTTGCTTTAGAAGTTGTTTAGGTTTTATTTTGTTACGTGTACGTTTGGCATCCAATATCGATCCTGGCTCCTTCGGTGTCAACAGTTGGAGGTGGTGGAGGTGGAACCTCTGCCTCAGTGTCAGTCTGAACTCCAACATCTACCAATTCTGTCATTGTGACTTCAGGCTCCTTCGGGTAATGAACAGTCTTTCCAAAGGTAATCATCTGTAAAGGTAGAACATCCTGAGTTTGTTCCCTTGAATGGTAGCATCAACACTGGATTCAACAACTTTCTTGCTTCCTTCAGGAATATCTCCAGCGTCCTTTTCTTGAGTGGGCTCAGGTTCTTGATCATCTTTGTCCTGTCCACTGCCCTCTTCTTCAGGTTGTGAGACAACCTTCCTCTCAGCAACTTTCTTTTTCACTAAGGCATCAAATTCAGAGTTTTTGATCCTTAGTCTTTTCTTCCCTAGGCCTGAGAAGGCATCTAGCTCAGCAACTTCCTCAGCCCAAAATTCTTCTCCTCTGAAGTTGCCAATCTTCAGCATCATGGCAAAAGATTGATTCCCTATCAGCATTGCAGTTTTTGTAGGTACCGAACGGGTTTTGTGAGGGCAGAAGTCTAGAGGGGAGGGGTGAATAGACTTCTGAAAACTTTTTGTGCAGATCAGGTGTAAAAGCAGTTAGCCTGATCAGAGTGCAAGTGAATCAGTTTGGACTGATATCTAACTTACTAATCGCCTGAAGGCAGATCAGTTCGGTATCTATCAGTTTAACTGATTGTGCGGAAGCTAAGTTTTACCCGTGTGAAAAACCAGTTTTAATAAATCAGATTCCAAAGTCAGTCTTTCAACCAGTTGACTAAAGTGTCAAACTTGATCAGATCAGGAGCTTGGTGCTAGCTGATCTTAACTTAGAATATGTATGCAGCTTTAAATAAGTTGAGTGCGATTGTGTAAAGCAGTTAATCAAAGCAGGTAAAAGCACACAAGATTTATAGTGGTTCGGACAAACCAGTCCTACGTCCACTCTTCCCTATCACAAGGGGCACCAACTAAACCAACTGGACTTAGATTTTTGTGTTAGTCCAACACAGTACACCAACAGATATTTAAAGAGTTCTCACTCAACCGATCCCAGAAATCAGAACTAGAAACCCTAGTTTGAAATCTTGCTAAACAACTTAACCTAACTTTGAGTTTGGGTAAGATTGTTTTGGTTCCAACTTTGAAATCTTTTCTAGTTTTTAAGTAGCCTATCAGCTAGATGAAAATATTTCTGTGCTAA
The DNA here is from genome assembly GCA_037126765.1 of Stenogyne calaminthoides. Lineage (NCBI taxonomy): Eukaryota > Viridiplantae > Streptophyta > Magnoliopsida > Lamiales > Lamiaceae > Stenogyne > Stenogyne calaminthoides. The sequence continues at coordinate 17,424,160 of JBBCBC010000012.1, forward strand.
GAACTTATGGGATGAACACTTAGAAAATAATCTTCAAGTTAGTGTTCTTCTTGATGCGGAAATCGATTATAGCTTGAGCTTCTTGATAGTTTCCGTGTCTTCACTCTGAAGTGTAATCCCATATTTATAGACCTCAAAATCAAAGAGCCGTTGGAGAGCAATTTGAATTTCAGGCTATATTTGGTAGACTTGCAGGATTGATGTGGCGTCTTGAGGCGGCATGACCGAAAAGCGTGAATAGTGTCTTTTATAGCCGTTAGAGAAAGCAACACCAAATCCCGTAATTGCCGGCTCCGATCATACGTGTCTTGTCCTTATTGGTTAATAGAAGCACTTTTGAGTGTTGTTCTACCAAACAAGGTTGACATTCTTCTTGTTCGGATCATCGGCGTATGATTTGGCGAAACATCGATTTTTCACTGGTGGTGACTGATCGATCAAAACCGATCGTCTACTGATAGAGTCTTCCGGTGCCGTTGTCTTAGCTTCAACTAGCGGACTCGGTGATGTAGGTCTTCCGTCCGATCTTCGAAGTCATCGATCTTCAAGTCTTACAATTTGAGCTTCATGACTTGGTGAGATATCTGACTTTATCAGATCGATCTGATCTTCTATCCTTCTCTTGCCTTCTGGCCTGTCGGATATCAGCTGTTCTTCAGATCTTCAGAACGGACCTATACATATTGAGGTTCCCCCTCAATATGTGACCTATCTTCTACATCAGTTGTTCTATACAATAATTATCAACTGGTATCCTATAACTGGTAATAAAAACATCGATCGACTAATGTGTCCGACCGGTCTATTACATGTGTTTTAGAACTTTCATCAAAACTCTAAATTTCCCAACAATTTCCCCCTTTTTGATGAAACCAAAACACTTGAGAAACCAATCACAGTTGATAAATATAGAATAAAAGAAAGAGCACATAATCGAAAGACAATGAGATTTTGTCTTAGGATCAGAAAAATAAACTTTTCTTTCATTAGATTTGTCGATTACATATTACATCAGAAAAGTTTGAATTTAAAAACAGCTGATCCTGAGAAGTCTTCTGATTCTTTAGTCTCTAGGCTTGTATCCTTCTGGCATTTCTCTTTGATCTTGAGGGATGTTGAAAATCTGGTATAGTTTCCATTTGACATCATTGATCTGGCGAGGATCGATTATCTTGCCGCTTTTGCTCGGGATGTCAAAATAGAACCTCTGAAATGCCAGTCTGTCAAATGAGTCGTCTGCCTTCTTCGAGTAATCCAACACATCATACTCTTGGCGAGATATTTTTACATTGATTATTTTTGCCTCATTTTCCAGATACTTCAGAAAATCTGGATATTTGTTTTCCAACCAGTTGAGGAATTCTGCATCTGGAGATTCTTCGTGTGGAACAAGATCTAGAACAAAAGCATCCGAAGCCATTCACTTACGATCTTATTCCATTCCTCAAACCTACCAAAAGTGCGGCGGTTTTTGGAATGATCTCATCAACTCTTGCTGGCAGCTGAGGTTCTGGTCCAGATTTTCCAACTTTTCCTTTCTTCGCCCTTGATCTGTATTTCTTCGGCCTCTGCCAATTTTTCTGCCCTTCTTTCTTCTTCACTTATTTGGGCTTCTTCAGCAATCTGCTCTTTGGACAGTTTCTCAGCCAGTTTCTTATCGGCTGAATTTGGCTAAAATTTGTTGTGCTTCTTGTGGCTTTCTTAGTCGAGTGGTCGGTACAAGTTGTGATGTCCCAAAGACCCGACAACTAACTTTCTTGCCTTTGACTTTTCCATCTTTTTTTAAATTTAGATTAAAGAAGAGATCCGGATGGTCTAGTCTTTGTCCATAGGATTCAACCGTCTGCGAATCGGTCTTACGTTGTTATAATAGTGTCGGTTGGTTTCTCAATCATCCTTCCCCCTTTTTGGTTTGATCAAAAGAGCAAAGAGTGGGAAATCGAGATCCAAAGTGATGATATCGCCTTGTTGAGATCTTCAACGAGATAGACCTCGAGCTTGAGCGAGATAGACTTTGAATCTTGAGATCGGCTCGATCTTGGCAGATTCCACGACGATAGAGGGGTAAGAATTAGTTTGTCAAGTTTCTCTTGATCATTTCTAGCTTTTCGGTGAGCATCGGAAAAGAAACTTGTTGTTGATCAACTTTGAACTAGCTTGTCATCAATCGACTTTTTAAACTCGGCCCGTCGGGTTGGTCCGCGGTTTGAAGAATCGATTTTGATTGCCTCAATGCGGGAAATAGCCAATTCCGTTGATCCGTTATTTCTTTGAGGCCAATCGCCCTCGATCGATTATTGTGTTGCTAAGTTGATTAGCCAACACTCCCTCAACTTCTTCTTTCGGAGATCTTTGAAACATGATCGATCTCACGAAGTTGATCGTGATGATGTGAGTTGTAGGAATGTTTTCGTCACACGATCTCTTTTCGATTGTTTGCGCCTCCGGTGGTTGGTCATGAGCTGCGGCACCGGTTCCACTATCATCGGCGGCTCCACTTCCTTAATAGGAACATCTGCTTGAGCTTCTTCAAAGCTTGATTCACCTTGTTGATCAACCCGGCTTCACATGGATCGAGTTGTGATTGATTCAAAGAGCTATCACCAAAATGGTGAACCTACTTGAGCAGATTTCTTCATATCAAAATCAAAATCTGCGAATTCATCAGCCCCTCCCATCTGTTCTATAATCATCATAAAATCGGAGAAGCTCTTTAACCGGAGATCTTTCGGTGAGGATCTCCATAACTTCCTCTCTAATAACGGGATGGGCTACCCATTTCTGGATACATCTCATCAATATCTCGTTCAATTTGTATTCTGACCATTTTCCCGGTGATGGTCTTGGATGATCTGGACTTAGGAATTATTTGTTCAGATCGACCAGATTCCGATTGATGAGATGTAGAGGGTTCTGGTGGTGTCTGAGTAGGCGGAAGTTGGGCGATTAATTGAACCTCGCAGAGGTCTGTTGTCGGAAACAATTACGTCCCGGCTCTGCGGCAGGTGATCTTTCTAGTTCCCTGAATCGATGAACTATCGTTCAAGGGCGGTGAAAGAAAGGAGAAATATGCTCGGCGACCAAAAGTCGGCGGTGAATCGGCTTCGAGATTTAGGAGAAGGAGATAGTTAAGTCTCTTGCTCTTCCCTCAGAATGTTCTGGCGAGCTCTCAACTTGAGAAGCTTTGCTGTCGATTTTTCGGTGATTTTTGTGGCTCATCGGGTTGCTCTGGCACTCCTTCTTCATCGACTCGTCTTCGAAAAGCGAGTCATGGAGGCTGTTTGCCTTCTTGGCCTCTTCTCCCGAGCCTTCACGGTTTTCTCTTCTTCTTTTTTGGGGAGCATCTGGTGTGAAGCGTGGGCTGCCTCCTTGGTCTTTCCTTTCTTCACCTTTGGAGGGTGGGCGCATATCATCATCAATTGCCCATATATGGTGAAGTGGTTGTGAGGAAGGCCTTGTATGACTTGATCCATTACGATCCCATTCGGCATTTGGCGGTTTGTCCTTCAAAATAAGCGCAACCTTGTTGAGATTCTTGATTCTCTTCTTCGAGATAGACACGCCTACGATCATTAACTCCAAATTTTTCATGTTCTTGGAGCGAGAATGGCCTTGAGGAAGCCATGCCAATTGATATTCTTGGCTTCATCGATTATCGCATGACCATCTTTGTACAATTTTTACGGATGTTAGAGCATGCTGGGCTGAATGAAATACCCATGATTGTTTTTTGACAGTATGTCAAACAACAGTCGGTATTTCCTTTTTAACATAGGCCTGACAAAACCTACGGTCTGATGTTTGTCAGCCTCTCTGAAGAGTTCGTTTCTGATCAGCTCATCTTCATTCTCCCTGTAGTGAGCAGGCGAGATTCTTCCTTTTGGCAAGCTGAACAGACGAGATATGTCAGCATTCGACAGTCTGATCTCCTCTCCGTTAACTGAAGAAATCAGTTCATCTCCAGGATTGTCCGTATCCACCTTCAAATTCTTTAAGAATTCTAGTGCTTCATACTGCATCACTGGATTGCAGTGAGCAGCACAGAATTTTTCAAGACCTCCTTTCTTCAGAATTTGTTCAACATCCATGGATTCTGGATCCCACGTAACACCAAACTGTACAAATTTGTCATCGATAATTTTTGTTGCCAGTTCCGCATAATTGCACATAATCTTTCCCATTCCGTGAGTGGCCATCTACAACAAGATAGACTCGATTAAAATTGTGCATAAACATAAAGATATCATATATTGATTATCAGACCTATTCTCAGGCCTAGTAATCGATAAACACATACGGATATCAAGAAAAGATAAGGCATATCGCAGGATAACATATAGACATAATCTATGTGATCAATGGATTTTGGAAAAGAAAATCATCAAATAACCAGAAATTACCAGATTCTATTTTTCGGAAGATAAGTTTGAATCGCAAGAAAACACTTTGAATCACAAAAAGGTAATTTTGAGTTTTCAGAGAATAAATCGCAAGTTTTTGAGAATAAGTAAACTCTGGTAGGGTTTTGATGAAACTTATAAGGTGGAGGAGAGAAAAACGAGATTGGAAGATCAATCGTTTGAAAAGGTTAAACGATCCAGATTGAGCGGTTTTGATCGTGTGGTCAGGAAAAGCACGTACGATTGCCTTTTGGATTTAAAAGCACATTTTGTGGCAATTAATACAAGTACCCCACGTCCGCATTAAATATTTTGCAGAAAATACGTCACAAAAGTAGTGTGTACAGTAAGGCAAATATTATCAGATAAAATCAGATAAGTAAGCAGTAAACAAGGAAATAGAAAAGCGTATCTGGTTGACTGATATTGTAATCAGTCAATACCACTTGTAGTTGTTGATTCCACTTGTTGATCTTAGTTTTCTGCCTAATCCTTATAATTTCCCAACTGTCCTTTTCAACTGATCCACTTCTCTTTGCGTCTGATTTTTCCTTTTCTGATCCTCCTTGATCAGTTGAAGTTCCCCCTTCAATTGTCATTTCTGATTTCTTATTGACTAATATATCTGATTTGTTGAGGTATCATACTCAACTGATCTTCCTCATCTGATCAGTCTCTTATCTAATCAGATTTTAGTTGACCTAATCTGATTCTACTCAGATCAAGCCAATTCTTGGGATAAGTGTTACCGCCAAAACTTAGTTCTTGAAGAATTAAATAGTAGTCTCGATTCCCTAAGTCGGCACGATTTGACATGTGTAATAATAGTCTGGATACTTCGTAATGTCAAATCACCGTAAATTTATCCAATTATCAGTCGCGTGTTTCCTACACGCTGTCCTTGTGATGAAGATTTCTCTAAAAGGTTTTGAGAAATTAAATTTGCATATGCACCCTTGCTTGGCCTCTATAAATTGGACCAATGATTTACACAACATAACCCATTCACCATACTTATCTTCTTTGTAAATCATGTATTCTGGTGAACCCTTATTTCCTATTGAAACTTCCAAGAAAAAACCTTTACCCTTTTCCAATGATTTCAACTCTCAAATCAACCCCATGTGTCCTTTATTCTTTGCTTTAAATATCATCAAAGATTACACATACAATTATTGCCAAGCTTCTCTACCAACGAGGCGGCGGATCTGCTATCGCAACTGAGAAGACACTTCTCCTAACCGTATGCACTTTGTGTGTCTATCGAGATGACGGAATTAGCATCAACAGACTCAGTCTGATATAAAACCTGAGTTTGATATACGGTCTTGATCAGACAACAACTGATCTTCGTATATCAAATCAATTTTTGCATGTGACACATGTGGCCATATGATCTTTGGATCACTTTCTTGGCACTCGTGTCCCATTTAACAATTTGGAGAGCCCATTGATTTCGGTCTAGGGGCTCTGGCTTAGAAAATCCTTTCAAACGCCTCTCGCTCCTAACTCCGAAGCTCTGAGGGTGGCTTTAGGATTATTTCAAAGCCTTGTTAAGTGGGGGAAAATGGGAGCATCAGATCTTAAAATCTCTCTCTCTCCCCCCCTTCTAAGGTTAGGTTTAGGGTTTTGTTGGTCCCGGTGCAAACGAGTCTTACACGTGTATGGGGGGGAATACACGTGTTCAGTGTTTTTAAAACTTTTTCTTCTCGAGGTCGGCTTGAGTCGATAATCACGAAGATTAGGTTACGAGAAGCCTGAGATCGCTCTCCGAGTCAAAGTCTCTTGAGACAAATGATCCCGAAATAACTTTGAAAACCTCGGATATTCCCAACCCGAGTCCTCGAGTGTCGAGATCCTGAGTTGCTTGGATCAGATAACTAACTTACTGAACCCTCAGAAGAGTACGTTCAGTTTGGTAACTATCTGTCCTAGCTACTTAGTTGTGCGTAATGGTTGGCCCTTAGTTTATACTCTTTTTAAGCTTTGCTGAAAAACCATCCCTTTATGAAATAGTTATTAGGCTGTGATTCACTTATGCAACTTCAGTGGATTGATTCCAACCTAATATCGATTGAAAAGTATGCTTTCAAAATCAAGACAATGCAAATGGATAAGCACAGATAAGGAAAAGCAATAAAGAACACAACAATTATAGTGGTTCGAAACTCAAGCTCCTCGTCCCACTCTCCCGCGACTCTTGAGAGAAATTCACTATCAACTTCGAGCTTTTACGACTACCTCGTGGTTTACTTACTCAACTAGGCCTGAGTTTTCTGACTACTCCACGTAGTTTACTTACTCAACCCGACCTTGAGCTTTCTGACTACCTCCGTAGTTTACTTACTCAATCACACACAAGCTTTCAGACTACCCCTGTAACTTACTAACTTCTCCTCTAGAGTTTTCTGACTACTCCGCGTAGTTTACTAACTCTTTACAACTCTTCTCACCAACAACCACACTCCAACTACCTTCTCAAGGGTTTGGGGTTTCTTGGTTGGTTTCCAACTAGGATGAGATATCCTTTACAATAAAGCGCAATGCAAAGGGTATATCTCGACTAAGCTTTGGATAATTCTTATCAAGCTAGGCTTAGTATAGTGAGCTCTCTTCAATATCGAAGCACTTGGGAAATTCTAAGTTTTTTTCGTGCTTTTAACTTTTAAAAGAATAAGTTTGAGCTCTTAAGTTGCGTATAAATTTCCTGTAACCTTACAATGTAGAGGGTCACCAGTATTTATAGGCGTACACCAAGGTCACTCTTGAAAACTATCCGTTGGCGAGACAGCTTCGTGAGTTCCCTCTTGTGGTGTGTGAAACGGCTATATTTAGAGTTTGAAACTCCCTAACACTTTCTAGGCAATAGCCTTTCATGTAGCCGGTCTTCACTTTTTTTGCGATGCGGAACTTTTGTACATTTGACATCCTTTTTCAGAGACACATCCTTTGTCGATGTCGATATGGTGCAATGTAGTCTTCCTCTTTTTGACTTTTGTCTCCAGTTAAAGGTAGACACCTTCAACGGCTCTTTTTGGTTACCAACTCTGAGTTTGATATAACCTTAACAACACTTCTGACTTAGTTCCTTTTGTCTGCATTTGAATGTCTTGGCAAATATCTATTTTCTAAGGAATCGCAATCTTCTCAGTATTGCATCCTTCAGATAGATATATTCAGTGCCTCGGAACATTCAGGTTCATACTGAGCATTCATATATTCTTGAAGTCTTGATAATTCTTGTGCCTCGATATTCTTGATCTTGATTTCTCGATCTTGGTTCTTTGTGTCTTGAGTCTTACGAGTCTTGAGGTCTTCGATCTTTGTAGTTTATATTGGTGATGTCTTTGAGTCTTCTCATTGAGTCTTGATTACTCAAGATCCTCTTGAGTCTTCAAGAACTATCTCGAACTATATCTGCCGACTATACATTCTCGCAGATAACATCTGACAATTCTAAAACTGAATCCTGACTCAACTATCAAGATCATTCTGAACATGTCATACTCAGGGGTTTTGGGATCTAATCAAAATTATAAACCTTTATTAAAATTCATCTCCCAACAATTTCCCCCTTTTTGATGATGCCAAAACCTATCTTGTTACAAACAAATAACCTATACTCAGGTTTCAGTTTATCCTATTACAAGATTGGTTGTTTCCCAACAATTTCTTAAATCAGAAAAACTCCCAACAATTTCAGAGTTTCTCAACAGTTTAATCATTTAGCAATTTCTTCAGTAATGAATCTCTTTAACTAGTTCATTACCAAATACTTAAACAATTTCTCCATTATCAACATACAATCAGTTCAGAGACATTCATTCAGGCATATCAAAATAAAAGCCATGTAAATAAGATAATGAGATATTATCTTTTGAGCATAATGATAAATCTTCATTGATGATTGGTATCCCGTTACATATTACAATGAGTTTATCAACAAAATCAAAAAGAAAAAAATTTAAAGATTACAAAATCTTCTGAGTCTTCAGTCTTCTGATTTTGGCTCTTCAGTCTTCTGCTCTTCAGTTTGCTTCATTCTCAACTTCATCAGTGGGCACCTCTAGGTCAAACATTCCGAAAAATCTCTTCTTCAGCTCATTTCTTTCCTTGATGATGTCCTGATTTGTTTCTGTTAGACCCAAACCATCCCGGATATCTTGAGCAATCTCTCGAGTAATGGCCTTCTCATTCACCAAGCCATTATCAAGTTTTGGAGGTGGATAGGAATATGGACCAGGGGCTACTATCTGTACCTCTCCTTCATCCGCAAAGTTAATCCAGCTCTGTAGATACTTTGGATAGAAGATAAGAAGGTATTCAATGAAAGCTTCATTACGATCCGAGCTTTCCCCTCTCCATTCCACGAGAACATCATAATTGAACCAGAAGGTTCTCTTGACTTCTTCCCACATATCGTTGAGTTTGATAGGCATCCATTTATCAACGTGGGGCCACTTTAGTGCTTTTGATGTTCCTTTCCTCTTGCTCGCAAACTTCCTAAAATCACTCCTTCGCTTCTGCTCTTCGTCTATCTTCTTTTACGATCCACAGGCGTTCACGAGACCGGCGGCGACTTTCTTAGCTTGTTCTTCTTGGAGTGTCTTGAGCATTTCTCGTGTTGAAGACTTTCTTCGAGGTTGAGACTTCGATTCCAATGGTTGTTCTGTTTCTTCATCATCCGTAATCGGTTTTCTCTGGATTGGCTTAGAAGCCTTCCATGACGCTTGCTTTCGGTTTGAACAACGCCCAAGGCTTTCCTCTTCATAAGCGATTCGGCGGCGGCTGGCTTGTTCCAACCTTTGCTCTAGCACTTTCGGTTTCTCTCTTGCAACATCAAGCATAGCTTGCTTTCGAAACTTCAGTGTAGATAGGCTTTTCTACTGGCGAACTTCAACTTCTCGGTAACCGACTTCTTTAAAGGCTTTTGCTAGATTATACATTTCAACATCTTTCTCGAGCCTTCTTCTCCAAAGTCGTGCCATGAACTTTTGAGATCTTGACTTCCTTTTCCCCTTCTTGGCACCGTAATTTGGAAGAAGCACGGAGAGTCTTTGTGTCCATGTGATATTGCTCTTTGCTCACACAAATAACTTCTCCTCGCTATCTCGATCTTGTTAGTCTTCCACCTCCTTAGATGGTTCTTGGCCACAGAAAATTCTTGAGATAAGTGGGCAAAGCCGGCGGAAGTGCTTCTTTGAACATCTCATCATCTTGGTCATGAGCATTGAGCTCATTTCCTCAACAGCCAACTTGATTAGCACCTCATTCTTTTACGCCGGTTTCACCTCTAGGAAATCGAGAACTCTCCCAGTGTTTTACGCCCGGTTCATCACTTAACTTCGGCCTTGACTCCCTCGACTTCTCATTCGACTTTCCTTCCATGGAGGTCATCTGGGTGGTTAGAGTGTTTTGAATTTGCACCCGATTACGAAGAGTGACTAAGAACGTCCATCTTTTGAGCTTGATTGGCCGCGTCTCTTCCATCGAGCAATCTTGATCATCATTGGCTCAACCTTCTCAAGTTTCTCTATCGAGTGAGATCAATCTCGGGAATCTTACGCACCTCTGTCTTTGTCGATCATCTTGAGCTTGAACTTCATTACGAGCTCCGATCTCAATTTGCGCCTCGATCTGAAGAAATACTATCATCGATCGATGTTGACTAATTCAAGTTGATCGACGAAGTCTCCTTTTCAATCTGAGGCCTTCTCAACATTTCCTGTTGGTCCCCATCTCCATCTTGAGATTTGTCTCCATTTGTTTGGGGCACCAACTTGATTGCTCTCTCTCTCGGCCAACTTCCTCACGAACCGGCTCATCAAAATCGGGCATTTTCATCCCGAGCTTTGTCGCCCGAACCACGAGAAATCGGTCGAAAAGGCATCTCCTCATTCCACCGATCTTCCCCTCTAAAAGCGACAATATCAAGCATCTCGGGAAGAGTCGATTGAGGATGAATCTGATTGTCCTTAATCTGAAGAAAATATCTTGCGGATCGGGGTATGAAATGAGCTCGAGTATCGGTCAAGTATGAACCATTCCCCTTGCTCCTCCACTTTCGCCTTCTTGACCTCACCCTTCTTCCATCTCGGGCTCTCTCGGTTCATTTGAAGTTTACGCTAAGGGATCAAGTAGATCACTTCGAGGAGCTCATCAAGAATATTCTGCTCTGAGTCTCAAAGGCTTATCCCCAGTTTGTCGTCGGGTCCTCGGTTTGCATCCGAGTGGGTTACGAGGCACGAATATATATCCTCGGTTTAGTCCGAGTTGGCTCGTCGGACTAAGCGTGCACATCTTGGATCGACTACGAGTGGCTCTTACATGCGAGCTGCACACATCCGAGGTAGGCATCTCTGGTCTGAGCTCGCTTTGAAAATTTCTGAGAAATTTTATCATCTTGGCGATGTCTCGAGCACCTCGAAAAAGACACGCTCCTCGGTCGATCCTGTGTCACCGAGATAACTGAGCCAACACTTGTAATGGTGAACTCTGGCGGTTTGGCCCTCGGGTTGAATCTCTTGAAATCACTTCCTTCTTCATCGGTGAGAACCACCAATCTTCTGCGTTTTGGAGCAAGATCATACATTTCAACATCTTTGCTCCTGCTCCATCTTTGCCTCCAACAACACCTTTCCCCGGTTTGTTGGGTCTCTTTTCGGCCCGGTGAAGGCGGTGATTCTACCTTCTTTTCTCTCTTCCCCGATGACCTGCTTCCTGCAAAAATGGGTTTAAGGAGAATTTTGGACTTAGGAAATGGGGTCGAATTGGCGAAGATATCCTCCTCCTCTCTCGCACATCTCCAAAATGTAAGAAATTTTGGTGGCATGGTGGATCTTGCCTTTGATTGAGATCGCCCGTCAATCTTCCTCAAAACTTTGGTCTGCTTTCACTCACCGTCTGAATCAGAATTTCACCAGTTGAAATCAGTAGTGGGTGAGGCCTCTATCGCCGCCATCAATCTTGAGCTTGGTCTTGATCTTTCAAAACTTCATGCAGAAGACTCATGATGCACTTGCTCACAATATCCATCAACTCACGATATTGTGGCTTCAGTGCCTTTTATGCGATGTCGCCTCAAACTTAACAGATTCTCGGCAATCCTATCTAAGTACTCTGCTCTCTACGACATATATCGTCGTAGGATCCTCTCCTCTATCCACGAGCTCAAAAAATATCATTGATTTTTTCGAACTATATCTGATCCTTTTCAAAATCGACCTATTTGGATGATTGCTCTAAGTGTGATCTGATTAACTTAGAATGCATACAACCCTCTTCATCTATCTTCAAATTCTGAGATGAATTAGATTACCTCTTTTCGCAAACTCGTGGTCTGGTCGGTTTGTGACTAGTTGGGTGAGTTTAGCCAGTCGAATCATATGCAGAGCCTCCTCTTCTGGCTTTGAGTTGGTTGTGCTTTCGAGTGAGACAACGAACTCGTACCACGGCTTGTTGGTTTCGGCTAATCTCTCGAACATGGTTGGAGCCATTTTAGAGTTTGATTGAAGAAGTGAAGCTTTAGGGTTTGGAAAATTTCTGGGCAAAGGGGATTTTTAATTGCAGAGGATTTGGAAACGAAGGGTTTGATAAAATTTTGGCTTGAATGGCTGATTGGGGTTTATATAGCCTTGAGATCGTGGGGAATCGTGTATGGGGGAATACACGTGTTCAGTGTTTTTAAAACTTTTTCTTACTGAGGTCAGCTTGAGTCAGATAATCCTGAAGATTAGGTTCTGAGAAGCACAGATCGCTCTGAGTCAAAGTCTACTGAGACAGTGATCTGGTTTTTTTTCGAAACCTCGATAATCCCAACCGAGTCCCCGAGTGTCGAGATCCCGAGTTTTCGACTACTCCCGTGGTTTACTTACTCAACCCGACCTTGAGCTTTTCGACTACCTCCGTGGTTTACTTACTCAATCACACACAAGCTTTCAAACTACCCCTGGTAGCTTACTAACTTCTCCTCTAGAGTTTTCGACTACTCCGCGTAGTTTACTAACTCTTTACAACTCTTCTCACCAACAACCACACTCCAACTACCTTCTCGAGGGTTTGGGGTTTCTTGGTTGGTTTCAACTAGGATGAGATATCCTTTACAATAAAAGCGCAATGCAAAGGGTTAGGATATCTCGACTAAGCTTTGGATAATTCTTATCAAGCTAGGCTTAGTATAGTGAGCTCTCTTCAATATCGAAGCACTTGGGAAATTCTAAGTTTTTTAAAGTGCTTTTAACTTTTTAAAAGAATAAGTTTGAGCTCTTAAGTTATGTATAAATTTCTCGTAACCTTACAATGTAGAGGGTCACCAAGATTTATAAGGCGTACACCAAGGTCACTCTTGAAAACTATCCGTTGGAGAGACAACCGTGAGTTCCCTCTTGTGGTGTGTGAAAGCGGCTATATTTAGGGTTTGAAACTCCCTAACACTTTCTAGGCAATAGTCTTTCATGTAGCGGTCTTCACTTTTTGCGATCTGGAACTTTTGTACATTTGACATCCTTTTTTCGGAGACACATCCTTTGTCGGTGTCATTATAGTGCAGTGTTGTCTTCCTCTTTTTTTGACTTTTGTCTCGGTTAAAGGTAGACACCTTCAACGGCTCTTTTTGGTTACCAACTCGAGTTTGATATAACCTTAACAACACTTGACTTAGTTCCTTTTATGCGCATTTGAATGTCTTGGCAAATATCTATTTTCTAAGGAATCGCGATCTTCTCAGTATTGCATCCTTCAGATAGATATATTCAGTGCCTTGGAACATTCAGGTTCATACTGAGCATTCAGTATATTACTAAGTCTTGATAATTCTTTGTGCCTCCAAAGATTCTTGATCTTGATTTCTCGATCTTGATCTTTGTGTCTTGAGTCTTACGAGTCTTGAGGTCTTCTAAGTCTTCAGGGTCTTCTGAATCTTTGTAGTTTATCTTGGTGATGTCTTTGAGTCTTCTCATTGAGTCTTGATTTACTCGGATCCTCTTGAGTCTTGATAACTATCTGAAACTATATCTGGCGACTATACATTCTGCAGATAACATCCTGACAATTCTAAAACTGAATCCTGACTCAACTATCAAGATCATTCTGAACATGTCATACTCAGGGGTTTTGGGATCTAATCAAAATTATAAACCTTTATTAAAATTCATCTCCCAACAGGTTTAGGGTTTATGTACTGACCTCCGGGTCCTTTTGTACTTGTAACTTGTAATGTAAATCTGACCTTCGGGTCTTTATTAATGAAAATTTCTATTATTCCATTGTTGTGTAAATTTCCTGTTTTCTTATGAGATGTAAGCTTTAATCTTGTGAATCTTGCTTGTTGAATATCAGCTTAATCGACTTACAAAGTGTGAAATAACCAAACTGATTTAATCAGATAATCCTTTAATCTGATCGGTTCCTTTATTCTGATCAGTTCCTTTAATCTGATAAATCGTAAATTTGATCGCCTTCTCATATCAGTTCCTTGACTGATCTTCTGATCAGTTGAGATACCAAACTCAACTGATTCCTCTTAACCTGGTTAGTCTCTTAACCACCGGTTTGGTTACGAGATCAATCCATCAAGCATTTTAGGTGCTTTTCTCCAAGATCCGAAGCCCTAGCTCATTGCATAATTCTACGAATCGATCTCGGCTAGTGGCTTGGTTAGAATATCGACTTTTACGTATATCGGTATGAATCTTTTCCATTACGATATTCTTCTTTTCAACATGATCTCTTATAAAATGGTGTCGACATCCACATGCTTGCATCTTGTATGTAGAAACGAGGATTACGAGTGATTGCAATAGCACTATTCTTTGTCACGAGAATATAGGTACATTCTTAGCTACAATGTTATAATCCCTCAATGGCGACTAAGCGAGGAAGGGGGGAGCAACAACTTCATGCGGCCATATATTACTTCCCGATAGTAGATGTCGCAATTGATGTCCCGCTTTTTTGAAAACCACGAGATCGGTTTACTTCCTAAAAATCGACATGTTCACGAGGTTGACTTTACATCAATTACGCAACCTCCATAATCGAAATCGAGAATACCCACTAAGCTCTAGATTATCATCGATGGGTAAAATAAACCAAGGTTTCTTGTCCCTTCAGATACTTAAGAATCCGCTTAGTCGCTTCTAGGTGACTTTGCATTGGATTTGCACGAAATCGCACATACACCCTCTTTACAAAAAGTGATATCTGGTCTGGCGGCGATCGGTATAGTAGAGATCCAATGAGAGCCCTATATTCTTTACGATTGATTTTCGACCATCCTCATCTGGATCCATCTTGAATCCAATCAACATAGGAATTCGGCTTCCTTACGGTTTTGAACTCCAAACTTAGCGATAAACTCTAGTGTACTTTGCACGTAGATGAATATCCCTTACGTACTTTGTTTAACTTGTAGACCCGAAAAGTAACTCATCTCCCCATCATGGACATCTCGAATTTCCCTTGCATCGACTTCTTTGAATCTTTCACATAGACTCTTGTTGGGAGATCCAAGATGATGTCGTCCCACGTATATCTGAACCATCGAATATCTTTTCCATCTTCTATTCTCGAATAAGGTTACATCCCATTGTTCCATATAGGCGGTACCAATACTCTGCTTTGGATGCCCGGTCGAGGATTTCCTTGAATGAAGCTTTGACTGTTTTTTCCTTCGACATCGACACATGTCCGATCCTTAGAAAATACCTCATTGGAAGTCCTTCCACTAAAGACATCCTTGCTATCTTATTAAGAGTTTTAAAGTTCGGATGGCTCATTCTTTTTTGCGAGCCAAGCTAATCGCTACTTTTGGAACTCTTAACAATCGACCATGCATTTCTTGGGCAACTGCTTCCAATCTGCTTGTGTAGATCGTCCCTTTTCCTTGAACGATTAGCAAGATCTCGTTGAGTGGCTCGATTTTTGATAGTGCATTGATCGATCGAAAACTCAACACTTAATCCGTTGTCGCAGAAATTGTGAAACCGATAATGAGTTATGCTTTAGACCTTCGACATCTGAGACTCGGTGACACATACATCATCATTCTCTAAGGTTCGAATCCTTTGGTAAAACCAAATCATCATCACCGAAGAGTACACGCGAACCCTTTTGTTCTATGTAAGAGTTGAGGAGATGTTTGCTTCCAGTCATTTGCCTTGAGCATCCACTATCGATGTACCAGATAGTTGCTTGCACACCTCCTTTGTTGGCGAGACCCACGTGAACCTGCAACCAAATCAGGCTTTAGGTACCCCTTTTGGATTGAGTCCCGAGGGTTAGGGTTATTTTTGGGGATCCATACAAGCGGGGCACTTCTATTGAGATCGGTTAGATCGAGAAGGCACGATTTGTCTCCCATACCTATCAACATAATCATCGTCTCTTTATATGCTTTCTACGATTAGTATGATTATTAGTGTGAACCTTGGGTGACTTAGAAGACTTGGGATTTATCTTTGTTGTTTGTCTTCTTTTCATCGATTAATGGCTCGGTCTGCAGCCCCCTAGGTTTACGATTATAAGGGTAGGTACGATTGCTACCATCAAAAGATTCATATCTTTTTTTTTTGGCATAGGTGGTTTTTGCGGTTTACCTATAAACTTGCTTATTCGGCGGTGACCTTGATTGGGTCTCAAATTAGACTTCCCTTTTACGAGTTGTCTTTTTTCGATACCTAATATGTTGATCGAGTTAAGGTCTCTTGAAGAAGAATGGGTTCTTCTGTTGATTCCTCGGTGATGCTTTACCGATTAGGGGTTCCATTTACATTCCCTTTTTCGATTAGGCACCGCCTTACTTGCTCAATGTGTCTTTTTCCTTACGGATACAAGTTTAGCTTTTAGTGTATCTTTGTCAGAAACTCGTTTGATTACACCTTTTTGAAGTGAATCAAACGGGGCTTTTAAGGATGTGGAAGGGTTCTCATACCCAAGTCCCTTCTTGTTAGTCGTTGTTCGAAAATAGGTGTTCATATCTTGAGCGGTTTTAGATGATTTTGTGAAAACTTCTATTTTCTTGCATGAAAACTATCCTCGAAAGATTTTAGACTCAGTAGTCGGAATAGCTCATCAAATTTAGCTTGAAGGATTTTGAAGTCATCAGCTTGCTGTTTGTTGATTGCTAGCTGATCTTTGATCTGCTTCTCCTGATCAGAAGATTTAACTTTCAGAATGTTAAGTTCCTCAGTTACCTTACGGCGGTTTAAGCCAATTTTCGATTCATTAGCTTTTTTGAGATCGTTCTCTTTAACAAGCGATTATTTACGATCCTTAGCTTGTCATTCTCAGAACTTCCACTATAGCATAAGTGTCTCTTTTGCATTGGAGAGATCATCAAGCAATTGCTCGAGTAGAGCTGCGGTCAATCTCTCGGCGGGGTGTGCTAATAATAGCGGTGTGGCGGAACAAAGCGAAAGGTTTGGAGGTTACCTCATTGGTCCTCCTTGGCCATCGGTAGATCTCATCGTCATCTGAAGAGAATATCGAGATCTTCATTCTCATAGAAGTCAACAACCTTTGCTTATCGAACGAAATCTTCTCTGGATGAGTACCCGGAGAATCCTTAGAGAGGCGATAGGAATCATCAATTCCGGATGTGTCGGCGACCATGGCTTTTTTTGTCCCTATAATGTTGCTCTCTTCTATTCCGCTTTTTCTTCCCTTTCTTTTGGCGTCAGTGCGGGCAATCTGCTTTTGTAGTGACCTGGTTTCTCCACAGTTGAAACCACGGCTCCATGATCCACGGAACCTTTTCTTCCGGTGAGTCATTAAAATCATAGGATCTATCGGTGACTTCCCTTTACGATAATGTCGAACTCCTTCTGTCGGATCGGTTATCTCTTCTCTCATCGGTCGATTATCTCTTTTCTTTTCTTCTGCAGTGATCTCTTGATCATCGGATCCGGTTCTTTCGGAGATCATTAGGCGATCTCCTATCTCTTCCTCGGCTATGTTGATAATCTTTATAGAATCTTGATACTTACCAAGTTGAATATTTGATTTTTCAAGTTTCTGATAGCGAGCGTCTGATTACCTTGACTTATTATGTTTCCAACGAGTTCGATGGCCTTGATCTGCTGCTAGTTGCTTTAAACGCAACCGATTTGGACGTTGAGGCTTCAGCGGGCGTCTCGTCTTCATCTGCTTGTCCTCTTTCGATTAAGCCAAACTCGTGAGCTTTAAGGCTTAGGAACAAGCTACTCGGCTTCATCTTTGAAATGTCTTGGCAATCCTTGATTACCGTGACTTTCTTTTCCAATTCTTGGTGAGAGATCTTAAGATCTTGTAGTTGATATCTTTGTCGACATCTCTCTACCAAGTTCTCGTAGCTTATTTATTGACATAGTAATCCTTCCATCGAGTTCGTTGATGGTCTCGTTGGGCAGCATCTTCAGTTTTTTGAACTTCACCAGTTCGGCTTGTAGTCGGCTGTCTTTGATCTGATCATTTCCTTCGCATATCTTAGCTAGAGTATCCCACATTGCCTTCACAGTTTTGAGATATTTTATCTTCTCCTTGGTGACTTTATCCATCGTCTTCATGATTATATGCCTGGTGATTGTATCTAGAGTATACAGCTTTCTTTCCTCTGCATCTATCAAGGCTGGGCTTTTTCGCACAAGACTTCCCGTGGCAAAGTTTGGATCTCCTCCAACTGTAGGGTTGTCGTGATATATGATGATAGGTCCTCTTTCAATGACTTCCATCATTCTGCCGCTTATCGAACCTAGATGGTTGAACATATAAATGGCCCAATCTGCATACTCATCAATTGAGAACTTCGGCAAATCATGATACATACCAGAGGTATTATCCATGCTGAGTGATTTTGGAAAAATGAATGAGTTTTAAAAACGGTTTTTCAAGATCTGTTCAAATGACCACAAAGATTCTTCCTCAAGAATCGATGATACTCAAAAGCCGGTTATGTGCAGAGAACCACCGCTCGATACCACTTGTAGGTCCCGAATGGGTTTTGTGAGGGCGTAAGTCTAGAGGGAGGGGTGAATAGACTTAAAAACTTTTTCTTGAGCAGTGTGAAAGTTGTTAGCCTGATCAGAGTGCAAGTGAATCAGTTTGGACTGATATCTAACTTACTAATCGCTTGAAGGCGGATCGATTCGGTATCTATCGGTTTAACGATTGTCGCGGAAGCTAAGTTTTACCGTGTGAAAAACCAGTTTTAATAAATCAGATTCCAAAGTCAGTCTTTCAACCAGTTGACTAAAGTGTCAAACTTGATCAGATCAGAAGCTTGGTGCTAGCTGATCTTAACTTAGAATATGTATGCAGCTTTAAATAAGTTGAGTGCGATTGTGTAAAGCAGTTAATCAAAGCAGGTAAAAGCACACAAGATTTATAGTGGTTCGGACAAACCAGATCCCCACGTCCCACTCTTCCCTATCACAAGGGGCACCAACTAAACCAATCGGACTTAGATTTTTGTGTTAGTCCAACACAGTACACCAACAGATATTTAAAGAGTTCTCACTCAACCGATCCCAAAAATCAGAACTAGAAACTCTAGTCTGAAATCTTGCTTAACAACTTAACCTAACTTTGGGTTTGGGTAAGATTGTTTTGGTTCCAACTTTGAAATCTTTTTCTAGTTTTTAAGTAGCCTTATCGGTAGATGAAAAGATTTTTGTGCTAAGAACTTATGGGATGAACACTTAGAAAATAATCTTCAAGTTCGTGTTCTTCGTGCGGAAATCTGATTATAGCTTGAGCTTCTTGATAGTTTCCGTGTCTTCACTCTGAAGTGTAATCCCATATTTATAGACCTCGAAATCAAAGAGCCGTTGGAGAGCAATATGAATTTCGGTATATTTGGTAGACTTCGGGATTGATGTGGCGTCTTGAGAGCGGCATGGCGGCGTGAATAGTGTCTTTTATAGCCGTTAGAGAAAGCGACACAAATCCGTAATTGCGGCTCCGATCATCGTGTCTTGTCCTTATTAGTTTATGAAGCACTTTTTAGTGTTGTTCTACCAAACAAGGTTGACATTCTTCTTGTTCAGATCATCGACGTATGATTTAGCGAAACATCGATTTTTCACGGTGGTGACTTTGATCGATCAAAAGCGATCGATCTACTGATAGAGTCTTCTTCGGTGCGATTGTCTTAAGCTTCAACTAGCGGAGACTTGGTGATGTAGGTCTTACGTCCGATCTTACGGAAGTCATCGATCTTCAAGTCTTCTGAATTTGAGCTTCATGACTTCAGCTGAGATATCTGACTTTATCAGATCGATCTGATCTTCTGTCCTTCTCTTGCCTTCTAGCCTGTCGGATATCAGCTATTCTTCAAATCTTCAGAACGGACCAATACATATTGAGGTTCCCCCTCAATATGTGACCTATCTTCTACATCAGTTGTTCTATACAATAATTATCAACTGGTATCCTATAACCGGTAACAAAAACATCAGTCAGCTAACAGGTCTGACTGGTCCTATTACATGTGTTTTAGAACTTTCATCAAAACTCTAAATTTCCCAACAGTTTTCAATCAGGATAGTTTGAGAGTTCAGGGTATTTGTCCAGGATAAATCTCTCAGCTTTCTGCCTACATTCCCTCTCTTCTGCTTCACCTCTCCTGAGTTCAGGAATAGGCGCCTCCTCTTTAGAGCTAGAATGAGCCTCTGAAGGTATAGAAGTATATGGCTCTGAGGGTTGTGTGGGTGGGATGGTCATTTGGCTCTCTTCAGCAGGTTTTGGAGAACCTGTGAAGATTTCTCGGGTAATCCTATTAGTGCTAATACTGGTACCGAGTACCTCAGTAAAAACATCCTCCTCATCACCTCCTCCCTCAGGAATAACTTCTTCCTGAATAGGTTCATTTTCAGTGGTTTGTGATACAACTCTGGCAAGGGTATCTAATGGAGACTTCTCTCCTGATTCCAACTCACGGATGGTCCTAAGTCGCTTTATCTTTCTCTTTTGCTCCTCCTGAGCCTTCTTCTTCTCACCCGTTTCTTGCTTAACTCTCAGTAATTCAAGAGACTTCCTTTTCTTTTCTGCTTCTCCTGAAGCTTTAGTCTGTTTTATTGATTCCGTCCTGACTCTTTTCTGAATCACTTCAGTAAGAGCTAAATTGTTCCGATATGTTCCCGACTCCTCCGGTTCCTCCTGTGCAGTAGAACTTGAACTTTCTGAGGCAGTGGGTTTCTTTCTCTGAGTGTTAGGCCTCCAAAACATAACTCGATTTCTTGAGGATTCAACTCCAGAAATCAGAAATTCATTATCTTTGGGTAAAGTTTCAAGAAGGAAACTTATATTTGTGCCAAACAGCACCTTCCCATACTTCTTGAATGCCCCTTTGTCAAAAGATAACTTTTGATTCTAGTAAAGAATACAATCAGCCATAAATTTCAACCAATTGAAATCAACGGTTGGAGAGTCCTCAATCTCAGCCATGAGCCTTAACTTGTTCTTGCTAACTTGCTCCAAACTTCCAGAAGTACTCATCAAGCACTTGGCCACAATATAGATCAAGACTTTGTATTTTGCCTTTAAACAGCGTTTATGAAGAGCTCCTTTAAACTCTGTCTTAGTTTCAGCAAAACAGTCCAAAATTTCTTGCTCCTTTCCAGTCATATATAATGTTGGGTCCTCACTCTATCATTTAACTAAAAAACAACATTAATATCATCAAGAGTTAATATTACCTCTCTGGTGCAAACCGCCTCTGCTTTAGATTTCGCATAAGTTCCAAAACTTAACTGTGAAACTGATGAACCGTGCTCTCCGTCACGAAGACTGGTTACAAACTGCAGCACCTCTTGAGACAATTCTCTATCTGGCATATTGCTCACTAGTGTAGTCGAGCAACTCGAAGCATATTGAGAGCTTCTTCTTCTATTGTTGTGGTCCGATTGTCGATCATGGAAACCACATGCTCAAAATATGGGTTCTCTGTTTCGGCAAGATCTTTGAGCATAGGATATTTGGGATATTCCATTTTGAATGATTTATGGGAAATGGAATCTGGAGAATTATAAGATTTGAAGATTAAGGGTTTGAATATTGGAGTGATTTTGAGTAAGCGAAGAGTATAAAGTGAATGAACACAAGCAAACACCGGAGTTTATATATCATCGGTTGAGATTAAATCTTAGAAAATAAGATTTGAATGGTTGAGATTTAATCTGAGGGTTTGGATTAATTTCGAGGAAGTGTTATTTATAGGTATTGATCTGATGTATTGAGTAAATAGCAGCAATTAGGGTGACAAAATGATTTTTCACTCTATCGAGGCAACTCTTCGTCTGCACCTCAACTTTCAACCAATATAATTCTTTCAAACTGTCACGCCCCAATTTTCATAAAATGGATTTTCAAAAAAATAGTTAAAGTAACTAACTTGAGCACGACTAAATTTGAATTTCAAATCCCTAACGGTAAAGAACAACGACTATTATTTTAAAAATACTTTATTTAAACAGTGAAAACCATCAATAATAAAAAAAATGAAGTGGAAGACCTACGAACTTTTTAAATAATAAATTTACTTGACAAACAGCGGAAGCATAAACATGAATCAGTTTTTTGAAATAGAAATTAATTTAAAATACCAATTGTACTAAAACTTAACTAAATAACGGGAAATACCAATAATTTTGAAGTCTGAAAGGAAATTCACAAATAAATAAAATCCCTAGAAATACTAAAAATTTAGTTAATCATAAACTTTGATAATTTATTTGAGTATAGTTAACATCTAAGAATTGTCTTCCATCACCACTCCTCGCCTTCCAACTCCTCAACCTGAAATGAGGGAAATATTGGGGTGAGCATGCAAGCACACTCAGTGGAGCCACGTTATTCAGAATTAATGTTAAAAATAAATAATTAAGTAATCAACTAGTAAACCACATTCACATTGCCACAATAACTTTATCATAGATACTTTGCCACTTTGCCGTAGATACATTGCCATAGAAACTTTGTCATTGCCATAGAAATTTTGCCATTGAACTTTGCCATTGAACTGGGGAGCACGGCGGGTTAAACCCGAAGACCCGTCGGTCCCGGACCTCAATAAGGGTCCCTGGCTATTAAACTTTGCCGAGCACGGCGGGATACACCTGAAGACCCGTCGGCCCCGGACCTCAATAAGGGCCCTTGGCTATTAGTAACTTTGCCAACATAACATTTGCATAACATTGGAAAAATAATTCACATAGTAGATAACTTAATAATGTATTTAAAACATATAACACCAAATAACAAATGCAAAAGAGCTCTACTAACCACTGTAGAGATTAAAGCAATAAAACCCCACCTCGAAAATTATGACGTGGATGAAATGGATGCAAAAGTCACATAATGTAATCCTCGCAGTCATCAACACCTACCATAAAATTACATACGCTTAAAAGATAAATTCCCAAATTAAGATAATATAAATCTTCATACACTAAACTCTGTAAATAAATCCGCAAATTAAAAATAATATAAATTACTAATTAGAACACTTAGAACTAATTTATTAAGAAATAAACCTAATAAATTAAATCCCAATCTACTAATCCCAACTATTGAACATATTGAACTCTGTATATTAGTTGTCTCATATTAATAATTAAACTATCCTTGTGTTTCAGAATCAACCAAATCCATAGTTCACTTAATAATGAAATAAAGAAATCAACCTCCATATATATATATATTAATAGTTCACGTATCAATCCCTAATCATACTTTCACAATTATAAACAATGAAGGAATTCTTCTGAGTCAAACACGAATCCAAAAATACTGTCAACTGTCTCACGCAAACCAAATAATTAGATATAGAGACCAATTTAATTAACAAGAATTTGGAAAACCGAATTGGTACACATACGGCTGGACGATAACAACGTAAAAAGATAAAAAGAAGGAAGAGTAGAGAATAAGAAGGTACCGTGTGAAATGCTGAAGAAGAAAGACAGTGTAATTGTAATTTGATATATTGTGAAAAGTTTAGGGTAAGACTTCATATACATGGATGGATTATAAATGGGCTTGGGCTTAGAAAGGGATAAGGACTATGGATTTAAATATTAAAAGGGCTTTTGAATTCTTTTCAAAATAATCTAATTATAATTCTTTTATAAAAGAATAAGTTAAATAAATAATTAAAAGATATGTATATAAACTATAAAGAGGAAAGATGAGTAATTTTTGGCTGAAAAATAAATGGAATCAGAGTCATTTAAAGTCACTCATTGACCATATTAATTTGGACGTTTCAAACTTGAAAGATAAAATCAAAACTTAATTTTTTTTTTAATAATTTAAAGTCAATGGTTCTAAAAGAAACATCTAAAAATTTAATACTCATGTTAAATTCTATAAATGTAACCGAAAAGAGATTTTTAGGGGAAAAACATATGGACTACAAATTAATCTCTATCTAAATTGATTAGGAATTTAATATAATGACAAAATAAAATAAAAACAAATATATATATACTTTTAAAAATTGTGGATATTACATTCTCCACCACTAATAATAATTTCGTCCTCGAAATTTAGAAAGTAGCACAACAATGAAAAATCTGGTTCAAAGTTAAGAAACTTACTACATGGGAAGAAAATTTGGGGTATTTTGCTTGTAACTCTTCTTCTCGTTCCCACGTGTCTTCATCTACTCCATGACGACTCCATTTTATTTTGATTAGAACCATGTCCTTGTCACGAAACTTGTGAATCTTCCTTTCTAGAATGAGTTCAGGAAATTCTTCATAAGTCAAATCTTTGTTGATCTCCAAAGTTGCATGGTCGATGACGTGATTCGGATCATGTACGTACTTCCTCAACATGGACACGTGGAAGACGTTGCGTGTCATAGCAAGTGCTGGAGGTAAAGCAAGTTGGTAAACTAGATCACCAACTCGTTCTAAAATCTCGAAAGGGCCAATATATCTTGGCCTAAGCTTTCCCTTGACGCCAAATCTGATAACTCCTTTCATAGGCGAGATCTTAAAAAAAAAACTTCTAGCCTTGAGTGAACTACAAGTCTTTTCTTTGTTTATTAGCATACGACTTTCGTCTGTCTTGGGCTACTTTGATTCTTTCTCGGATCTTCTGTATCACCCCAATTGTTTGCTCGACAATATCGGGTCCCAAAAATAATAGAGGGATAAGAGATATTTCACAAACATACCCGAAATAGTAACTAATAAGGTCAATAAATATCCATCTCAATAAAAAAAAAAACCCAATTATGGTGTAATGATGTATCCACCTTCTGCTGTAGAAAACAATAGAGCAGTTAAATCAATTTCTCAAATTTCCACCTTCCTTAGCTAATTTGTTTGATAAAACCATTAAACATTCAAATACATGACTTTTAGATTTGTTGCCAACGTTTTAAAAGTACAAGAAAAGTCGTGACAACAAAAGTTACTTAGGACATGAGATATCTTTATATCATCAGCCCTCAAACCAGCATATTACAGGTGCACAAATATTTTCTCAAAGCATATGTGAGATCAGAAAACAGAATACTAAAATTTAAAACTTGGTATCACATGTTATGATTCTTTTAATTCAAAAGCATGGAATTACATGAAATGAGCTTAGTCGGTGGGTCGTGATTTAATCTGTCCATGTTTCAAAAGAGTTATTCAGACCCAAATCAGAAATAATTAATATACTAATAGAACAATTAGCAAAATGTCATAAGACATTGACAAAGATCATCAATGTAGTGAAAAGGACAGGAAACTTTCAACTTTCGATAAAATAACCAGAATTTGTTCAGAATATGTTGTTATACTATTGATAGGAAAGAAGGAAGTTGAAGGGCATAATATATACAAACCCAGACAATAAAACTAGATTCTGAGTCCATCTTTTTTTTTTTTTCAAACCACAACAAGATAAAGCCAAAAATCAAAGAATGGAGATCCGATTCATATTCTTTACTTAAAACGATGGAAAGTGGAAGAAGATGTCAATATAAGACTTGAAATTATCATAATCAAATAAACTGAAATACCTGTGGAACAAGGATGAATTCCTTCTGCTAAAATCCGCCGGTGAAAAGATCTATGGAGTGAAGAGGAAATAAAGGTATCAGCTAAATCACTTGTAGAGGGAAAGAGAACCGGATATCACTTATGGAGAGAAAAGAATCTGATATCAGTTTTATGGGATGGAGTGAATGAGAGAAGAGAAGGAAAAGACTATTTTCTGTACAATTAACATTTCATTCCCATTAGAAACGGTAAGAATTAGGGAAGAATTGATTAGAAAACTGAAGATATAATTGAATGGCTGTTAGATATGGAAATAAATTAGGGTTAATAATTAAAAAAATAAATAAATTAAAAGCTAATATAATAAGAAGAGTAATGGGCATTATTTATTATGAAAGTAACGGGTATTACAAACTACCCCACTAACAATAATTTCCTCCGCTCTCTTGACTAGGTCACTGAAGGGCATGTCTCCTTGACCCGCAAATATGCTTCGTATTTCCGGACGCAATCCCTTCTTGAATTTCCGAGTCTTCTTACGATCCGTGTTTATCATATGTGGGGCGAAACGGGATATCTGGCTGAATTGTCGTTTGTACTCCTCAACGATCAGATTTCGCTGTTGAAATTCGAAGAACTTGGACTCCATCTGGTCACTGTAGGAATCAGGGAAATACATCTCCATGATTATCTCCTTAAACCCATTCCATGTAAGTGCTTCACGTTCATCTTCCGTCCTTGATCTCCAGTAGCCTTCCCACCAATGGTCGACATCCTCTACTAACTGAAATTCCGCACATGACACCCATTGTGGGTCTGTGCACCTGACAAGTCGGAAGACACGTTCAAGTGCGCGAAACCATTCCTCAACAGCTGAAGGCCCGGCTCGTCCATTGAAAGTTGGTGGCTTATATCGACGGAATTACTCCACGATTATGGCGTTGTCGAGTTGACTGTCCACATGAGCCCCATTATCTCTTTGGTGTGCCATAATCTATGGTAGCTCTAAAATACGTTATATCTTTTCATAACATGCAATTAAGCTTTGCTCTAAATGATTCTAAATATTAAACTATGAATGCTCATGAATATAAATACGACACTACAACCATAATCATGACAAAACATAGATGATTGGAAACATATACATAACCTTTTTTTGTACCACATAATAGCATAAACAAATTTAGTCCTCGAAATTCAGAATTAACAAATAAGAATGCATGCATGCACTGAAATTGAGAATGCAATTATTGCACAAGTAGAACGATCATAGCATGGCATAGCTCGTTTGAAACATTGAGAATGCATAACACATGGTGTAACATAATAGCATGAAACTTTTGCATGGTAATTCAAAATGAAGAAAAAAATGTAATAGCATGTACCTTTTGGAGTTGGAGCGATGAGGTGGTGATGAACGACTTTAAACTTATTCCTTTAGTTTACTCATCAAACCATGCACTTTAAATAACTCAATCATTCAACTCAAAAGATAGATTTTTAGCAAGTCTACAAGAACGTAGACCCGCTCTGATTCCACTCTGTCACGCCCGAATTTTCAGAAAATGGATTTTCTAAAAAATAGTTAAAGTAACTAACTTGAGCGCGACTAAATTTGAATTTCAAATCCCTAACGGTAAAGAACAACGACTATTATTTTAAAAATACTTTATTTAAACAGCGAAAACCATCAATAATAAAAAAATGAAGTGAAAGACCTACGAACTTATTAAATAATAAATTTACTTGACAAACAGCGGAAGCATAAACATGAATCAGTTTCTTGAAATAGAAATTAATTTAAAATACCAATTGTACTAAAACTTAACTAAATAACGGGAAATACCAATAATTTTGAATTCTGAAAGGAAATTCACAAATAAATAAAATCCCTAGAAATACTAAAAATTTAGTTAATCATAAACTTTGATAATTTATTTGAGTATAGTTAACATCTAAGATTTGTCTTCCATCACCACTCCTCGCCTTCCAACTCCTCAACCTGAAATGAGGGAAATATTGGGGTGAGCTTGCAAGCACACTCAGTGGAGCCACGTTATTCAGAATTAATGTTAAAAATAAATAATTAAGTAATCAACTAGTAAACCACATTCACATTGCCACAATAACTTTGTCATAGATATTTTGCCACTTTGCCGTAGATACATTGCCTTAGAAACTTTGCCATTGAACTTTGCCATTGAACATGGGAGCACGGCGGGTTAAACCCGAAGACCCGTCGATCCTGGACCTCAATAAGGGTCCCTGGCTATTAGACTTTGCCGAGCACGGCGGGATACACCCGAAGACCCGTCGGCCCCGGACCTCAATAAGGGCCCCTGGCTATTAGTAACTTTGCCAACATAACATTTGCATAATATTGGGAAAATAATTCACATAGTAGATAACTCAATAATGTATTTAAAACATATAACACCAAATAACACATGCAAAAGAACTCTACTAACCACTGTAGAGATTAAAGCAATAAAACCCCACCTCGAAAATTATGAAGTGGATGAAATGGATGCAAAAGTCACATAATGTAATCCTCGCAGTCATCAACACCTACCATAAAATTACATACGCTTAAAAGATAAATTCCCAAATTAAGATAATATAAATCCTCATACACTAAACTCTGTAAATAAATCCACAAATTAAAAATAATATAAATACTAATTAGAACACTTAGAACTAATTTATTAAGAAATAAACCTAATAAATTAAATCCCAATCTACTAATCCCAACTATTGAACATATTGATCTCTGTATATTAGTTGTCTCATATTAATAATTAAACTATCCGTGTGTTTCAGAATCAACCAAATCCATAGTTCACTTAATAATGAAATAAAGAAAATCAACCTCCATATATATATATATATATATATTCATAGTTCACGTATCAATCCCTAATCATACTTTCACAATTAAAAACAATGAAGGAATTCTTGCTGAGTCAAACACGAATCCAAAAATACTCTCTACTGTCTCACGCAAACCAAATAATTAGATATAGAGACCAATTTAATTAACAAGAATTTGGAAAACCGAATTGGTACACATACGGCTGGACGATAACAACGTAAAAAGATAAAAAGAAGGAAGAGTAGAGAATAAGAAGGTACCGTGTGAAATGCTGAAGAAGAAAGACAGTGTAATTGTAATTTGGTATATTGTGAAAAGTTTAGGGTAAGACTTCATATACATGGATGGATTATAAATGGGCTTGGGTTAGAAAGGGATAAGGACTATGGATTTAAATATTAAAAGGGCTTTTGAATTCTTTTCAAAATAATCTAATTATAATTCTTTTATAAAAGAATAAGTTAAATAAATAATTAAAAGATATGTATATAAACTATAAAGAGGAAAGATGAGTAATTTTTGGCTGAAAAATAAATGGAATCAGAGTCATTTAAAGTCACTCATTGACCATATTAATTTGGACGTTTCAAACTTGAAAGATAAAATCAAAACTTAATTTTTTTTTAATAATTGAAAGTCAATGGTTCTAAAAGAAACGTCTAAAAATTTAATACTCATGTTAAATTCAGAAAATGTAACCGAAAAGAGATTTTTAGGGGAAAAACATATGGACTTCAAATTAATCTCTATCTAAATTGATTAGGAATTTTAATATAATGACAAAATAAAATAAAAACAAATATATATATATATATATACTTTTAAAAATTGTGGATATTACATAAACATTCCCGCTTAAAATTCAGGTCTTTTGTCATTTATTTCAAATGATTACTGAGTGAAATAAATACTGTGAATTAATGCATGTGCTAATATTACTTCATGATTGATTGAACTCAGTCCTTACTGAATACTGACCTAGACAATTATCATCCTGAGTCTCAGTTTCCATCCTGAGGATTTTGTCTTGAGTTATTCCTTTCCTGAATAACTTCATGCACCTAAGGGACTTCTCCCTTCAGTGATTTCACTCACCTGGATCCAACATACCTAATTCTACTGACAATTCCTGAAATCTTGACTCAGCTAAAGGCTTAGTAAGAATATCAGCTTTTTGTTTATCAGTATGAATTTTCTCCATCCTGATATCTTTCTTCTCAACATGATCTCTAATGAAATGATGTCTGATATCAGCATGCTTACATCTGGTGTGCAATACCGGGTTTTGCGTAATAGCAATTGCACCATTATTATTATTACAAAATATAGGTACTTCATTGGCTATTATCTTATAATCCCTCAATTGTTGTCTTAGCCAAAGAATCTGTGTACAACAGCTTCCTGCAGCCATATATTCAGCTTCAGTAGTACTGGTTGCAACTGAAGTTTGTTTCTTAGAAAACCAGGATATCAACTTGCTTCCAAGAAATTGACAAGTTCCTGAGGTGGACTTCCTGTCAATTCTACAGCCACCATAGTCAGCATCTGAGTAACCAGTTAATTCAAGGTTATCATCAGCTGAATACCATAATCCTTTATTCATTGTGCCTTTAAGATATCTCAGAATCTTTTTGGCAGCCTACATGTGACTAGCCTTAGGACATTGATGAAATCAATGCACCACAAAATTTTCACGATCAGAATGTACAGCCATCACAATCACAGTTCTGTAAGTCTACTAGGATTCGTAATCCACCTACTAGATATTATGGCTTACTTGTAGAGGAAAATAATGACGTGGAGATCCCGGATAAAGATGATCCTTGAACTTACATTGAGGCAAAATTAGATATTGACCCAGAGAAGTGGCATGAAGCCATGAAATCCAAGATGGACTCAATGTACACCAATCAAGTCTGGGACTTGGTTGAATTGCCAAAGGGGGTCAAACCCATAGGTTGTAGATGGGTCTACAAATGAAAGACTGATGCAAACAGCAAGGTACAAACGTACAAGGCTAGGTTGGTGGCGAAAGGTTATAGTCAACGCGAAGGCATTGACTATGATGAGACTTTCTCAACAGTTGCTAAGATTTAGTCAATTAGAATTTTACTTGTGGTAGCAGCACACCATGATTATAAAATTTGGCAGATGAACGTCAAAACAACTTTCCTCAATGGCAACATTGATAAGGAAGTGTTTATGACTCAACCAGAAGGTTTTGTATCAAAGCCGAAATCTAATCTAGTGTGCAAGCTTAAACGGTCCATTTATGGATTGAAGCAAGCTTCTAGGAGTTGGAATATCTATTTTGATGAGGCGGTTAAATCTTTTGACTTCATCAGAAATTCGGAAGATCCTTGCGTTTATCGTAAACGTAGCGAGAAGAATATTGTCTTCATAGTTGTATATATCGATGACATATTTATTGGTACCGGGTATGGGGGGAATACACGTGTATAATAATTTTTAAACCTTTAAAAACTTGCTGATCAGTGAGTCAGGTTTTTCTGAGTTTTAGGCATGAAAAGCACAAATCACCCTGTTGGGAGATGAATTTAATAAATATTTTTATTAGATCCCAAAATTCCTGAGTATGACATGTTTCAGGACATCTTGGTAAATAGGTTTTCAATAAGTGATAGAATAAGAATTATCTGCACCTTGTATAGTCACCAGATATAGTCAGGATAGTATAAGGAAGTATACTGAAGAACACATTGAGGGGGAACTCAATGTGCTGAAAACTCAGAATATGCTGAAGACTCAGAAGAACCTGAAGACTCAGGAGATGCTGAAGACTTAGAAGATCCTGAAGACCAAAGAACCTGAAGACCAAAGATCCTGAAGACTTTTTTGTACTGACCAATAAGACTCTGGACAGCTATTTCAGAGTAAATAGTGTTATGTTCATTCTTAGTACAAACAAAGAGAATGTTACACATTCGTGGACATTAAGGAACATATTAGATCAATGTGGTTGACCTAAAAAGAGTCATTTGAGGAAGCGACAACAGCGTACTATACTGACACCGAAAGCGACTGTTGTGGCATGAAATAATCCGACCTGGCGAGGCGACTCTCCATTATGTTTATATCAGTTGGGGCGACTTCACTTGAGCTAAGGAAGCAGCAGAGCGACTTGGAAATGTATGAAACTCGCTGGGTGACTTTGAGAAGTCTGCAGGTCGGAGCGACTTCAACCCGATATCTACGAAGAGTTAAACATGGGAAAGATATGGGCAGTTAATGGCGCAGATATCGCGGGGCATAAGCAAGGCAAGTGTATCCGAGCGGGGAAATCGTGGATTGACTAAGGAAACCCTAGCACCGGCGCCTGGAGCCTCAACAAGCCCGCGAAGGAAGCCCATGAAGATCTGTGACCTAAATTCTTGTTTATAAATACAACATGTACTATTCATTATAAAGGGAGCAATCTTACAATTCTAGGCAGAAAAAAGATAATAAAATATTTCTAGGTTACAACATTTAGTGCCGTTTGTGGGAAAAATTTTTCTTGAAGAATTACATCAATTCCTGAGAAGACACACCTTTCCGATCAAGTCATGGCGATCAACCAAGGTAACCCTACCGGACGTGAAGCGGATGCCCGTGATGGTGACGAAGCCTCTCTATGCTCGCAGCGGACTCGCTCGGTGGCTCCGTTGATCACTCCATATTGGTGGAATCTGGTCCTAACCCCAGAGGACGCGAAGGCCGTTATGGCCATCCTCAACAAGAAACGCCTCGCCTTCGATGGTGAAGGAGAACAACCCCTGGTCAAAAAGGTCGCCCAAGACGCCGGAACTTCAAAGAATAAGGGCGACCTGGCCAGAAAGGGATGTTCAATGGGCCAACTGGCCTACGATCCGGTGAAGCACGCTATCGTCCAAAATTGTCGACTCCTGGAGAAACCGTCAGGGTCAAAAAATGTGTTCAACCGGCTCGGGGATCTAGGGGTTCAAAAGGTCCCGATGGTCATCGAGGATGAGGCCCAGTCTCAGCCTCGACATGCTGATCAGGTGGAGCACGACCTCGCACTGGCTCTGAACATGCACCACGACGAATTGCCGAGGGGTTCAGCTATCCACCACGGTGATCCTCCGGCCGGGGATCATCGCGATGCTCAGGTCGCGGCACTGACCCGGATAGTCCAGCGACTTCTCGAACGAGTGGAGAATCAAAATGGGCCGGCTGGAACAGATCATATCCTCACCATCCCGGACTCTCCACTCGGGGCCATGGTTGCTCTGGCACCTACCCAGAAAGATCAACATACTGACTTTTGATCGCTATAGTGGAAACACAGACCCAAGAGTCCACGTGGCGAAGTACAATTCCTACATGGCTTCCATGGGCGCATCCGATGCAACTAAGTGTCGGCTCTTTTCTTGACTCTGAGCGACCAAGCTCATCAGTGGTTTACCTCGCTACCACCATTCTCGGTGGACACCTTTGAACAGCTCGCCAGGCTATTCTTAACCTACTTCATGGCTTTGGCACCCCGACCTGCGACCAGGCAGCGTCTAATGAACACTTAGCAGGGTTATACGGAGTCCGATTGATCTTACATTGAGAGAATCGACAAACTCATTCTCGAAGGAGATCCCATAGGGGATGAGGCAAAACTGTTGGGGGCTGTCTCCGGCCTCAGGATGGGAACTAATCCTTGGTGGTGCATGACCGCCGAATATCCGACTAGCTATGCCGACTTCCAGAGGCGAGCTAGCGACTTTATCCACACTTTGGAGCTGCTGAAATCTCGACTCTTCGATAATAAGGAAGCTGCAGATCCTAAGAAAAGCTCCAAGAATGCCGGGGGGTAGTACAAGGCACCCAACAACATCAAACCCTTCGAAGAAAACATCCTGTTGGGATATTTTAGTTTTGATGAATTATGCCAAAACATTATCAACTTGTGTTTTTGAAGCTAATCTACAGATAACAAGTTAAGGGGGAACGAGAGAACAAATTGAGGGGGAACTCACGAAATCAGAAGAAGAAGATCGAGATCAGACAAGGCTGCAGACGAGAATGATCGAGATCATATGAGTAAGATGAGTTCCGGAGTTAACTAATGAGCTGTGCAAAATCAGAATTGAAGAAAAGCTAAAGCCAGCAAATCAGAAGAGAAAGTTGCAGATTTGAAGATGAGCAGATGAGACTGATCAAGATCAGACGTGATCGAGATCAGATATAAAGAGGAGCAGATGAGACTGATCGAGATCAGACGTGATCGAGATCCGATATGATAAACTGATATGTTAACCTGTTGTACTGACCTGAGGCTTTCCTGATATGTTAATCTGAAGAAGTGTTGATCTGATCAGTCGAGTTGATTATATCAGGCAAAGAAGAAATCGATAGCTTTGGTCAATATGACTGAGGGTCGATGTCCGAATTGAAGAGCCAACTCGAAGCTTTGAGTGTCGGTATGCTGATCGAATAAGGTCCGCTGAAGAAAAGTCTGCTGAATCAAGAAACCTGAAGGCTCGGATAACCTGAAGGCTCAGATAACCTGAAGGCTCAGATAAACTGAAGGCTCAGATGCTCAGATAACCTGAAGGCTCAGATAGAACTGAAGATCCTAGACTCAGAAGATCCTGAAGAATATAGCCGTTAGATTCAGCTGACGTGGACCAATGAGAGGAAGACAACAAGCCTGAAAAAGCTGCAAAAAGCTACAGAATATTATGGATTTGAATGTGATTCTCTCCAACGGTAACATTCAAATCCACACTATAAATACAAGTTCTTCCCTCATTATTAAGGGTGGAAAAGGTGTGAGAAATGCGTACAGAGCCAAATCATCTAGCATCTCAACCATAGAACACAGAGCTAGAAATACACGCATATATTCAAGAGTGTTCTACCCTAGAACTAAGCAAAAATGTAATATCCTAAGCTTAGAGAGATTTTCCCATCCTTAGCATTGAGGCTAAACAAATGTAATGGAAAATCTCAACCTAGTTGGAAACCAAACAAATCTTTACCCAAACCCAAAAGTTAGGTTAAGTTTGTTACCGCAAGATTTCAGACTAGGGATACTAGTTTCTAATTTTTGGGATCGGTTGAGTGTGAACTCTGTAAACATCTACAAATCCCGAAAGGGGGGGTAGGCAATCCCGTGAGGGTGATAAGTTCCGTTTGAGTGTGAACTCGGTAAACATCTATAGGCTATTCCGTGAGGGTGATAAGTCCCGTTGGTTAAGTTGGTTAAGTCGGTTAAGTTGGTGCCCCAAAAGGGAAGAGTGGATGTAGGACGGGTTTCGTCCGAACCACTATAAAAATCGTGTGTTCTTTACTGCTTTATGTTTATACTTATCATATGCATAAGATTATAAGCAAAACAACACACATGTTCTTAAATCGCAAAAAATTAGGAATCACTCTGTCCTCACCCCTGTTTTATATGCATCACATTACATGTTTGCTTCCGCACGCGCAAAATGGGTTTTTCTCCACTTAAAATCGGGACCTACAATTGGTATCAGAGCAGGAGTTCAAAAAGTTCACGATTTTCAAAGTGACCACCTAAACTGATCTTTTAAAACAAAAACCCGATCTCTGTATAAATGCATATATTTTAAATGTTTTGGCATCATTATCAAAAAGGGGGAAATTGTTGGGATATTTTAGTTTTGATGAATTATGCCAAAACATTATCAACTTGTGTTTTTGAAGCTAATCTACAGATAACAAGTTAAGGGGGAACGAGAGAACAAATTGAGGGGGAACTCACGAAATCAGAAGAAGAAGATCGAGATCGACGAGGTCATGAGAGACGAAATGATCGAGATCGAATGAGTAAGATGAGTTCCGGAGTTAATCGATGAGCTATGCAAAATCGAAGTGAAGAAAAATTTGAATCCAACAAATCGTCGAGAGAAAGTTGCGGATCGGAAGATGAAGCGGATGAGACCGATCAAGATCGACGTGTGTCGAGATCGGATATAAAGAGGAAGCAGATGAGATCGATCGAGATCAAATGTGATCGAGATCGATATGATAAACCGCGATATGCTAACCTCGATGTACTAACTGATGCTATCCTCGATATGTTAATCTGAGAAGTGTTGATCTGATTAACGAAATGATCGATCGTGCAAAGAAGAAATCGATATCCTTAGTCAATATGACCTCGAGGGTCGATGTCCGAATTTAGAAGAGTCAAGTCAATGCAGCTCGAGCGTGTCAAGCTGATCGGACGACAAGGTCCGGCCAAGAGAAGTCTGTCAATCAAGAAACCTAAAGGCTCGATAACCTCAAGGCCCGAGTAACTCAAGGCTCGATAAAATCAAGGCTCGGGATAACTCAAGGCCCGATAACTCGGGAATAGAATCAAGATCCCGAGACTCGGAAGATCCCCAAGAATATAGCCATTAGATTCAAATGACGCTGACCAATGAGAGGAAGACGACAAGCCCGAAAAAGCCGCAAAAAGCTGCTGCCATAGTATGGATTTGAATGTGATTCTCTCCAACGGTAACATTCAAATCCACACTATAAATACAAGTTCTTCCCTCATTATTAAGGGTGGAAAAGGTGTGAGAAATGCGTACAGAGCCAAATCATCTAGCATCTCAACCATAGAACACAGAGCTAGAAATACACGCATATATTCAAGAGTGTTCTACCCTAGAACTAAGCAAAAATGTAATATCCTAAGCTTAGAGAGATTTTCCCATCCTTAGCATTGAGGCTAAACAAATGTAAGGGAAAATCTCAACCTAGTTTGAAACCAAACAAATCTTTACCCAAACCCAAAAGTTTGGTTAAGGTTGTTACCGCAAGATTTCAAACTCGGGATTCTAGTTTCTGATTTTTGGGATCGGTTGAGTGTGAACTATGTAAACATCTAGCAATCCCGAAAGGGAGGGTAGGCAATCCCGTGAGGGTGATAAGCTCCGTTTGATTGTGAACTCGGTAAACATCTATAGGCAATTCCGTGAGGGTGATAAGTCCCATTGGTTAAGTTGGTTAAGTCGGTTAAGTTGGTGCCCCGAAAGGGAAGAGTGGATGTAGGACGGGTTTAAATCCAACCACTATAAAAATCGTGTGTTCTTTACTGCTTTATGTTTATACTTGTCATATGTATTCGATTATAAGCAAAACAACACACATGTTCTTAAAACGCAAAAAATTAGGAATCACTCTGTCCTCACCCCCTGTTTTATATGCATCACATTACATGTTTGCTTCCGCACGCTCAAAATGGGTTTTTCTCCACTTAAAATCGGGACCTACAATTGGTATCAGAGCAGGAGTTCAAAAAGTTCACGATTTTCAAAGTGACAACCTGAACTGATCTTTTAAAACAAAAATCCGATCTTTGTACAAATGCATATATTTTAAATGTTTTGGCGTCATTATCAAAAAGAGGGAAATTGTTGGGATATTTTAGTTTTGAGGAATTATGCCAAAACATTATCAACTTGTGTTATTGAAGCTAATCTACAGATAACAATTTAAGGGGGAACGAGAGAACAAATTGAGGGGGAACTCACGAAATCAGAAGAAGAAGATCGAGATCGAGACAAGGTTGCGAGCGAGAATGATCGAGATCATATGAATAGATGAGTTTCGGAGTTAATCGATGAGTTGTGCAAAATCGGAATTGAAGAAAAAGCTAAAGCCAAAGAAATCGAGAAGAGAAAGTTGCGATTTGAAGATGAGCGGATGAGACCGATCAAGATCGACGCGTGATCGAGATCGGATATAAAGAGGAGCGATGAGATCGATCGAGATCAAACGTGATCGAGATCGATATGATAAACCGATATCTTAACCTTGATATCTCGACTGATGCTTTCCCCGATATGTTAATCTGAGAAGTGTTGATCCGATCGGTCGAGTTGATCATATCGAAGCAAAGAAGAAATCGATATCTTTGAAATCAATATGACTGAGGTCGGGATGTCTGAATTCGAAGAGTCAACTCAAGAAGCCCGAGTGTCGGATGCCCGATCGATAAGGTCCGGCCAAGAAAAGTCTGCTTGAAACTCAAGGCTCGGAAACCTCAAGGCTCGATAACTGAAGGCTAAGATAAACGAAGGCCGGGGATGCTCGATAACCCGGGCGGCTCGAGATAGAACTGAAGATCCTAGACTCAGAAGATCCTGAAGAATATAGCCGTTAGATTCAGCTGACGTGGACCAATGAGAGGAAGACAACAAGCCTGAAAAAGCTGCAAAAAGCTACAGAATATTATGGATTTGAATGTGATTCTCTCCAACGGTAACATTCAAATCCACACTATAAATACAAGTTATTCCTTCATTATTAAGGGTGGAAAAGGTGTGAGAAATGCGTACAGAGCCAAATCATCTAGCATCTCCACCATAGAACACAGAGCTAGAAAGACACGCATATATTCAAGAGTGTTCTACCCTAGAACTAAGCACAAATGTAATATCCTAAGCTTAGAGAGATTTTCCCATCCTTAGCATTGAGGCTAAACAAATGTAAGGGAAAATCTCAACCTAGTTGGAAACCAAACAAATCTTTACCCAAACCCAAAAGTTAGGTTAAGGTTGTTACCGCAAGATTTCAGACTAGGGATTCTAGTTTCTTATTTTTGGGATCGGTTGAGTGTGAACTCTGTAAACATCTAGCAATCCCAAAAGGGAGGGTAGGCAATCCCGTGAGGGTGATAAGTCCCCTTTGAGTATGAACTCGGTAAACATCTATAGGCGATCCCGTGAGGGTGA
The DNA here is from genome assembly GCA_037126765.1 of Stenogyne calaminthoides. Taxonomy (NCBI): domain Eukaryota; kingdom Viridiplantae; phylum Streptophyta; class Magnoliopsida; order Lamiales; family Lamiaceae; genus Stenogyne; species Stenogyne calaminthoides. The sequence goes on from JBBCBC010000012.1 coordinate 17,462,117, forward strand.
TAAGTCCCGTTGGTTAAGTTGGTTAAGTCGGTTAAGTTGGTGCCCCGAAAGGGAAGAGTGGATGTAGGACGGGTTTCGTCCGAACCACTATAAAAATCGTGTGTTCTTTACTGCTTTATGTTTATACTTATCATATGCATAAGATTATAAGCAAAAAAACACATGTTCTTAAATCGCAAAAAATTAGGAATCACTCTGTCCACACCCCTGTTTTATATGCATCACATTACATGTTTGCTTCCGCACGCGCAAAATGGATTTTTCTCCACTTAAAATCGGGACCTACAATTGGTATCAGAGCAGGAGTTCAAAAAGTTCACGATTTTCAAAGTGACCACCTAAACTGATCTTTTAAAACAAAAACCCGATCTCTGTATAAATGCATATATTTTAAATGTTTTGGCGGTCATTATCAAAAAGGGGAAATTGTTGGGATATTTTAGTTTTGATGAATTATGCCAAAACATTATCAACTTGTGTTTTTGAAGCTAATCTACAGATAACAAGTTAAGGGGGAACGAGAGAACAAATTGAGGGGGAACTCACGAAATCAGAAGAATAAGATTGAGATGAGACGAGGCTGCAGACGAGAATGATCGAGATCAGATGAGTAAGATGAGTTCCGGAGTTAACTGATGAGCTATGCAAAATCAGAAGTGAAGAAAAGTTGAATCCAGCAAATCAGAAGAGAAAGTTGCAGATCAGAAGATGACCAGATGAGACTGATCAAGATCAGACGTGATCGAGATCGGATATAAAGAGGAGCAGATGAGACTGATCGAGATCAAACGTGATCGAGATCAGATATGATAAACTGATATGCTAACCTGATGTACTGACCTGATGCTATCCTGATATGTTAATCTGGAGAAGTGTTGATCTGATCAGTCGAGCTGATCAGGTCAGGCAAAGAAGAAATCAGATAGCCTGAGTCAATATGACCTGAGGGTCAGGATGTCTGAATTCAGAAGAGCTGAACTCAGTAAGCCTGAGTGTCAGTGTGCCTGATCAGACAAGGTCCGCTGAAGAGAAGTCTGCTGAATCAAGAAACCTGAAGGCTCAGATAACCTGAAGGCCCAGATAACCTGAAGGCTCAGATAAACTGAAGGCTTAGATAACCTGAAGGCCCAGATAGAACTGAAGATCCTGAGACTCAGAAGATCCTGAAGAATATAGCCGTTAGATTCAGCTGACGTTGACCAATGAGAGGAAGACGACAAGCCTGAAAAAGCTGCAAAAAGCTACAGAATAGTATGGATTTGAATGTGATTCTCTCCAACGGTAACATTCAAATCCACACTATAAATACAAGTTCTTCCTTCATAATTAAGGGTGGAAAAGGTGTGACAAATGCGTACAGAGCCAAATCATCTAGCATCTCCACCATAGAACACAGAGCTAGAAATACACGCATATATTCAAGAGTGTTCTACCCTAGAACTAAGCACAAATGTAATATCCTAAGCTTGAGAGATTTTCCCATCCTTAGCATTGAGGCTAAACAAATGTAAGGGAAAATCTCAACCTAGTTTGAAACCAAACAAATCTTTACCCAAACCCAAAATTTAGGTTTAGGTTGTTACCTCAAGATTTCAGACTAGGGATTCTAGTTTCTGATTTTTGGGATCGGTTGAGTGTGAACTATGTAAACATCTAGCAATCCCGAAAGGGAGGGTAGGCAATCCCGTGAGGGTGATAAGTCCCGTTTGAGTGTGAACTCGGTAAACATCTATAGGCGATCCCGTGAGGGTGATAAGTCCCGTTGGTTAAGTTGGTTAAGTCGGTTAAGTTGGTGCCCCGAAAGGGAAGAGTGGATGTAGGACGAGTTTCGTCCGAACCACTATAAAAATCGTGTGTTTTTACTGCTTTATGTTTATACTTGTCATATGTATTCGATTATAAGCAAAACAACACACATGTTCTTAAAACGCAAAAAAATAGGAATCACTCTGTCCTCACCCCCTGTTTTATATGCATCACATTACATGTTTTTGCTTCATACGCACGCGCAAAATGGGTTTTTCTCCACTTAAAATCGGGACCTACAATTGGTATCAGAGCAGGAGTTCAAAAAGTTCACGATTTTCAAAGTGACCACCTGAACTGATCTTTTAAAACAAAAATCCGATCTTTGTATAAATGCATATATTTTAAATGTTTTGGCGTCATTATCAAAAAGGGGGAAATTGTTGGGATATTTTAGTTTTGAGGAATTATGCCAAAACATTATCAACTTGTGTTTTTGAAGCTAATCTACAGATAACAATTTAAGGGGGAACGAGAGAACAAATTGAGGGGAACTCACGAAATCAAAGAAGAAGATTGAGATCGACGAGGCTCAGCAGACGAGAATGATCGAGATCGATGAGTAAGATGAGTTCCGGAGTTAACTGATGAGCTGTGCAAAATAAGAAGTGAAGAAAAGCTGAAGCCAACAAATCAGAAGAGAAAGTTGCAGATCAGAAGATGAGCAGACGAGACTGATCAAGATCAGACATGATCGAGATCGGATATAAAGAAGAGCAGATGAGACTTATCGAGATCAAACGTGATCGAGATCGATATGATAAACTGATATGCTAACCTCGATGTACTGACCTGATGCTATCCTCGATATGTTAATCTGAGAAGTGTTGATCTGATCACCGATCTGATCGATCAGGCAAAGAAGAAATGAGATGGCCAGAGTCAATATGACTGAGGGTCGATGTCTCGATTCGGAAGTCAACTCAAGATGCCTCGAGTGTCGAGATGCTCGATCGTATAAGGTCCGCTGGAGAGAAGTCTCCTTTGAATCAAGAAACTCAAGGCTCGAGATAACTCAAAGGCTCGGGATAAAATCAAGGCTCGGATGCTCGGATAACTCAAGGCTCGGATAGAATCAAGATCCCGAGACTCGGAAGATCCTCAAGAATATAGCCATTAGATTCAAATTGACGGACCAATGAGAGGAAGACGACAAGCCTGAAAAAGCTGAAAAAGCTACAGAATAGTATGGATTTGAATGTGATTCTCTCCAAAGGTAACATTCAAATCCACACTATAAATACAAGTTCTACCTTCATAATTAAGGGTGGAAAAGGTGTGAGAAATGCGTACAGAGCCAAATCATCTAGCATCTCCACCATAGAACACAGAGCTAGAAATACACGCATATATTCAAGAGTGTTCTACCTTAGAACTAAGCACAAATGTAATATCCTAAGCTTGAGAGATTTTCCCATCCTTAGCATTGAGGCTAAACAAATGTAAGGGAAAATCTCAACCTAGTTTGAAACCAAACAAATCTTTACCCAAACCCAAAAGTTAGGTTAAGGTTGTTACCGCAAGATTTTAGACTAGGGATTCTAGTTTCTGATTTTTTGGATCGTTTGAGTTTGAACTCTGTAAACATCTAGAAATCCCAAAAGGGAGGGTAGGAAATCCCGTGAGGGTGATAAGTCCCGTTTGAGTGTGAACTCGGTAAACATCTATAGGCGATCCCGTGAGGGTGATAAGTCCAGCTGGTTAAGTTGGTTAAGTCAGTTAAGTTGGTGCCCCGAAAGGGAAGAGTGGATGTAGGACGGGTTTCGTCCGAACCACTATAAAAATTGTGTGTTCTTTACTGCTTTATGTTTATACTTGTCATATGCATTCGATTATAAGCAAAACAACACACATGTTCTTAAAATGCGAAAAACTAGGAATCACTCTGTCCTCACCCCTGTTTTATATGCATCACATTACATGTTTGCTTTCGCACGCGCAAAATGGGTTTTTCTCCACTTAAAATCGGGACCTACAGTTGGTATCAGAGCAGGAGTTCAAAAAGTTCACGATTTTCAAAGTGACCACCTGAACTGATCTTTTAAAACAAAAACCCGATCTCTGTATAAATGCATATATTTTAAATGTTTTGGCGTCATTATCAAAAAGGGGGAAATTGTTGGGATATTTTAGTTTTGAGGAATTATGCCAAAACATTATCAACTTGTGTTTTTGAAGCTAATCTACAGATAACAAGTTAAGTGGGAACAATAGAACAAATTGAGGGGGAACTCACGAAATCAGAAGAAGAAGATCAAGATCAGACGAGGCTGCAGATGAGAATGATCGAGATCAGATGAGTAAGATGAGTTCCGGAGTTAACTGATGAGCTGTGCAAAATAAGAAGTGAAGAAAAGCTGAAGCCAACAAATCAGAAGAGAAAGTTGCAGATCAGAAGATGAGCAGAGACTGATCAAGATCAGACGTGATCGAGATCAGATATAAAAAGGAGCAGATGAGACTGATCGAGATCAGACGTGATCGAGATCAGATATGATAAACTGATATGGTAACCTGATCTACTGACCTGATGCTATCCTGATATGTTAATCTGGAGAAGTGTTGATCTGATCAGTAGAGCTGATCTGATCAGGCAAAGAAGAAATTAGATAGCCTGAGTAAATATGACCTGAGGGTCAGGATGTCTGAATTCAGAAGAGCTGAACTCAGTAAGCCTGAGTGTCAGTATGCCTGATCAGACAAGGTCCGCCGAAGAGAAGTCTGCTGAATCAAGAAACTCAAGGCTCGGGATAACTGAAGGCTCGATAAACCAAGGCTCGATGCTCGGATAACTCAAGGCTCGATAGAATCAAGATCCCGAGACTCAGAAGATCCCGAAGAATATAGCCGTTAGATTCAGCTGACGTTGACCAATGAGAGGAAGACGACAAGCCTGAAAAAGCTGCAAAAAGCTACAGAATAGTATGGATTTGAATGTGATTCTCTCCAACGGTAACATTCAAATCCACACTATAAATATAAGCTCTTCCTTCATTATTAAGGGTTGAAAAGGTGTGAGAAATGCGTACAGAGCCAAATCATCTAGCATCTCCACCATAGAACACAGAGCTAGAAATACACGCATATATTCAAGAGTATTCTACCCTAGAACTAAGCACAAATGTAATATCCTAAGCTTATAGAGATTTTCCCATCCTTAGCATTGAGGCTAAACAAATGTAAGGGAATATCTCAACCTAGTTGGAAACTAAACAAATCTTTACCCAAACTCAAAAGTTTGGTTAAGGTTGTTACCACAAGATTTCAGACTAGGGATTCTAGTTTCTGATTTCTGGGATCGGTTGAGTGTGAACTCTGTAAACATCTAGCAATCCCGAAAGGGAGGGTAGGCAATCCCGTGAGGGTGATAAGTCCCATTTGAGTGTGAACTCGGTAAACATCTATAGGCGATCCCGTGATGGTGATAAGTCCTGTTGGTTAAGTTGGTGCCCCAAAAGGGAAGAGTGGATGTAGGACGGGTTTCGTCCGAACCACTATAAAAATCGTGTGTTCTTTACTGCTTTATATTTATACTTGTCATATGCATTCGATTATAAGCAAAACAACACACATGTTCTTAAAACGCGAAAAATTAGGAATCACTCTGTCTTCACCCCTGTTTTATATGTATCACATTACATGTTTACTTCCGCACGCGCAAAATGGGTTTTTCTCCTCTTAAAATCGGGACTTACACATCCCAATCAAGCTGATGGAAGCATTGGGCATGACTCTCGGACATGTTTACAATCAGAGAGCGGGAATTACTCCTCCCGCCTCATCCCATCAAGAACAAAGGCAAGCTGAACCCCAACAAGTTCTGCCGTTTTCACGAATAGGTAGACCACTACACAAGCGAGTGAAAAGATCTACTCCCCCAACTCTGGAGGTTGTTGTTGGGGTTATACTGGAAAGTATGCTTTTACTTTGTATAACAAGACTGAATTTCAGACTTATTTGCTGAAGTAAATTATTTATCACTGTTGCTTTAAATATCATTGAATGTTATAAATATTTACTGCATAACTGTTCAATTATTAGTACGTATTACATTGTAGTTAATTTAGTGATACCAGATTAAAGAAGATTAAATTAACAGTCCCTTGTAACTAAAAGTACGAAATTCACAACCTAGATGGAAATGAACAACCCATCGTGAAAGGTTGAAGTGTAAGGCTCAGATTGACTTGTCTTGACAAAGAGATTACATTAGTGCATAATGTTTCACTGAAGAGGACCTACAGGAGGATAAATTCTTTAGTACTGAGTATAGAAGAATTAGACCTCAGTGGTTAGTTATTTCTTAATCTCCGTTCCTTAAATAGGATCGTGTGAAATTAATAACTATTGCTTTGATTTACTATGGGTAGAGAATCAATGTGATTCAATACCTTGTATCTTGGGCAATATTATTAGATACATGACGATTGCGAAGATTTAACACGGAGAATCGGTGTGCAAGTGCGTCCTGTTTGATTAGCCCCCTTGGGAGGCTCATAAGTTTTATCATACCAAATCTTGCAAGTGGAATTAGTTTTCCGGTATGGATAATAATGTTGAGCCGTTCCTGAACCAAGGAAAAAGATATTAATTAATGTGAAGATATTTCAGTGGCTTAAATTAACTAATGGACAGGATAATCTTAAACGTGGGAAATAATAACCGGGACCCATATTAACTGTAATATGGGTTAAGATGGATAGTGCAATATTAATTATGTAGTGGGATTAATTAATATTTATGGGCTTGAATAATATTGTGGCTCAATATTGGAAGTTCAAGGTCCATTGGAAGGTCCAATCTTAATTCTCCTAAAGGTCCCTCAAGTAGCCCAAATATAAAGTCCAATAACTAAAAAAGGTGTTTAAAATTAAATAAAATATTGTTGCCCATTTTTCCTAAATTTTTGAAAATAAATAAATAAAGTGGGAGAAAGATTTTATTTGAATTTCGTTATGGAATGAGGATAAGTATTCTTGGAAGTTTATCTCATTAAATTCAAGAAATCTCCCACTTGGCTATTTATTTTGTATTTTTCGAAAATAATGAAAGAATAAGGAAGGAAAAATTTTCTTGATTTTCTTGAAAGGATATTATGGAAGATATGTATTCTTGGAATACAAGAATATCTCATAAATTCAAGAAGATCCCAATCTTGGAAATCTTGTCCTTATTTTTTCGAAAATTCCATAACAAGAGGAGGTGGGATTTTTTGTGGAATATTTTAAATATGGAGAAAAGAATATATTGGATATATTCAAGATTTCTTGGAGACCAAGAAAAATATTTTCCCATCTTATTCCAAGGGCAAAAATCAGCCAACACCTAGTATTATAAATAGGGCATGAATTTTTCATCCCCAAGTAGTTCCACGTGTTGGAAAAATTAGAAATCCACAAAGGTGGTGCAACATAATTTTATTTTTTCTTTTGTTAATTGTTCACGAGTATCTTTCCACCGGATTGTTGGACATGGATGAGAAAATACTTGAGATGGCTCTTTGGGTTTGTTCGTGCGAAAGGGATATCCATCTTCTCAAAGGTTGTCACTCCGAGAGATCAGTTCACGTAAACTCCTAGCTATTCCGCATGCGTAGGATTTATGTCATAAATTTATATGCATGATTTGTTGTTGAATTATTATTTGAATTAATATAGGATTAATTCATACTAGTAATAATTGTTAGAATTAAATTTGTATTTAAATATTCATCCCGAATAGATCCGGGCAATTAATTCCCAAACAGCTGTACGAAGATGATTTGTTGGACGAGTTCGTCAAGCGACCTCAGAGGGACCATGATCGCCAACAGAGAGGTCGCCAACAGGCGAAGCCCGCCCCTAGAAACGCCGAACAGGAAATAGGACAGGGGGAACGACCTATCCCGCCCATGCCCGAGAATGCGGGAGGCCGCGTCATACATACCCTCTCCCCACTTGGGACAGATGGAGGACTCTCTTTGACCTCCTCTTCCAAACGGAGGATGAAGGCCGAGATAAGGGAGATAGAGAATGCCAAGAAAATGGTGCTGCCAGTCTTTACAGTGGGGGAAGAAACCAGCATGATCGAGTTTGGCGAGAAGGATAAAGCTGGAATAGTCTACCCGAACGTTGATCCCCTTGTGATCAAAGTGAACATCATGGGAACTACTGTGTACCGGCTGCTGGTGGACGGGGGAGCCTTCTGCAATATCCTCTTCAAGAAAACTCTGGATCAGCTCGGGGACTATGATGCTAACATCACCCCATGCGACCACATCGTGAAAGGCTTCGGTGATGCAACAGTGAAGCCGTCAGGGATGATCCGGCTGGTCGTCGAGCTAGTCTCTACTTTGAACAGTGAAGTTAGGGAAACTAGGTTGTTAGATTTTCTAGTTGTCGACCTCCCAAGTTCCTATATATAGCGGCTTTCTTGGGAGGTCGTTTGTTGGTCCCGGTGCAAACGAGTCTTACACGTGTATGGGGGGGAATACACGTGTTCAGTGATTTTAAAACTATTCTTCACTGAGGTCAGATTGGGTCAGGTTGTCCTGATGATTTGGTACTGAGAAGCACAAATAGCTCTGAGTCAAAGTCTATCTGAGACAGTGATCCTGAGCTGCTTTCAGATACCTAAGATAATCCCAACTGATCCTGAGTTTTCAGAGATCCTGAGCTGCTTGGATCAGATAACTAACTTACTGAACCCTCAGAAGAGTAAGTTCAGTTTGGTAACTATCTGTTCTAGCTACTCAGATGTGCGGAATGGTAGGCCCTAAGTTTATACTCGTTTTATGCTTTGCTGAAAAACTTCCTTTTTAATGGAACAGTGATTAGGCTGTGATTCAGTTATATGCAGCTTCAGTGGATTGATTTCAACTGAATATCAGTGAAAATATGCTTTCAGTTTAAAGATATGCAACAATTAATCAATGCAAAAACAGAAAGCAAAGAACACAGCAAGTTATAGTGATTCAGAGACTCAAGCTCCTACGTCCACTCTCTCTGACTCTTCAGAGAAATTCACTAATCACTTTCTAAGGTTTTCTGACTACCTCTGTAGTTTACTAACCTTTCTATTTTGAGCTTTCTGACTACCTCTGTAGTTTACTTACTCAAAACACACACAAGCTTTCTGACTATCCAAGATAGTTTACTCACTTCTTCTCTAGAGCTTTCTGACTACCTCCTTGTAGTTTAATAACTCTTTACAACTCCAACTCACCAACAATCACACTCAAACTACCTTACAAAGGGTTTGGGGTTTCTTGGTTGGTTTCCAACTAGGATGAGATATACTTTACAATTAAGAACAATGCAAAGGCTAGGATATCTCGACTAAGCTTTGGATATATCTTATCAAACTAGGCTTAGTGAAATGAGCTCTCTTCGATATAAAGCACTTGGAAAATTCTTGGGTTTTCGAGTGCTTCAACTTGCAATAATATGTTTGAGCTCTTGAGTTACTTACAAATTTCCCATAACCTTCAAAGTAGATGGTCACAAGTATTTATAGGCAAACACCAAGGTCACTCTTGAAAAACTATCCGTTGGAAGAGGTAGCTTAGTGAGTTTCCTCTTATGGTGTGTGATGAACGGCTATATTTAGGGTTTGAGACTCCCTAGCACGTTTTAGGCAATAGCCTTTCATGCAACTATTCAACACTTTTTGCAGTCTGGAACATAGTACTACTGACATGTTTCAGTGACCTGTCGCTGTCAGTTTCAGTAATGTACAATGCTGTCTTCCTCTTTTTGACTTTTGTCTCCAGTTAAAGGTAGACAAACACAACGGCTCTTTTAGGTCAGTATCTCTGATTGATCTAACCTTAACAACACTTTGTCTTAGTTCCTTTTGTCTGCATGGGAATGTCTTGGGCAATATCTATTTTTCTAAGCAATCACATTTTTCTCAGTATTGTATCCTTCAGATAGATATTTTCAGTGCCTCGGAACATTCAGGTTTATACTGAGCATTCAGTACATTACTGAGTCTTCAGTAATTATTGTGCCTTCAGTCTCCTTCAGTCATCAGTCTTCTGTCTTCTGTGTCTTCAGAGTCTTCTGAGTCTTCTGAGTCTTCAGTGTCTTCTGAGTCTTCACAGATATACTGACTGATATACTGAGTCTTCAGTTTCTCAATTTCACACTGAGTCTTCAGATTCTCAGTTACACACTGAGTCTTCAGTATCTCAGTTTCACACTGAGTCTTCAGTTTCTCAGTTTCTCACTGAGTCTTCAGTTTCTCAGTTTCATACTGAAACTTCAGAAACTTCAGTTTCTTCATAAACTTACCGAGTCTTCAGAATGTTCAGAATTTAACCTGATCTATATCTGCTGACTATACATTGTGCAGATAACATCCTGAACACTCTAAAACTGAATCCTGACTCAACTATCAAGATTATCCTGAACATGTCATACTCAGGGGTTTTGGGATCTAATCAAAATCTTCTTTTATTAAATTCATCTCCCAACACCGTTTGAGCATGAATTCGAGGCTGCGTCCTCCACTTTATATTTTTGTGTAAAGTTCCCCACCAAGAGTGGGCTGGTCGGCACCGTTAAAGGTGACCAAGTTGATGCAAGAGGTTGTTTGATTTATTCATCATCTCTTTTCAATTCCGTATCGATATCTAGTAAACAAATACTTGTAATAGATAGTGAAAAACAATGTAATGACTAAAGAGCGAGTAAGAAAAGAAGTTACAATGACCTCGACCCAAGAATTAGGCCGTAACCTGAAGAGTTTTTGCTCGAGGCAGAGATCGACGACCCTCGACAAGATGCCTGAAGGGCCACCCCGGGGGAAGAACTCGAGAAAGTCAAGGTAGATCCAACTCGCCCAGATCTAAAAGTCATCATAGGCTCCAAGATACTGGACGACTTGAAGAGGGAAGTCATCGACTTTCTCAAAAAGAACTTGGACATCTTCGCATGATCACACAAACACATAGTAGGGATTGATCCAAAAGTCGCCTGTCATCGATTACACATCGACCCAGCTCGGAGGCCGATAGCCCAAAGGAGGCGGAAATTTGTCCCAGAAAAGTATGCGGCACTTGCTGAAGAGGTGAAGAAGTTGCTAGACAACGACCTGATCATGCAAGCCGACCAGCCATAATGGGTGGCCAATGCGGTGTTGGTGAAAAAATCAAACGAAACCTGGCGACTTTGCATTGATTTTACCGACCTCAATGAGGCTTGTCCGAAAGATTTCTTTCCCATGCCTCACATCGACCACTTGATAGACAACACGATGGGGCATGAGATTATGTCATTTATGGACGGCTTCGCAGGCTATCATCAGATAGCCATGTACGAACCTGATCGAAAACATACTTCATTCCTGACGGAGAAGAACCTCTATTGTTGGAAGAGAATGCCCTTTGGCCTGAAAAACGTAGGGGCGACATATCAAAGGCTGGTCAACCACATGTTTTCCAATCAAATAGGCAAGTCGGTGGAACTCTATGTCGACGATATAGTCATCAAAAGCTTGAAGAGGGAAGACCACCTTGCGCATCTGGCACAGACTTTCAACATCCTAAGGAAGTTTAATATGAGGCTCAACCCTAAAAAGTGTAATTTCGGGGTTGAGTCCGGGAAATTCCTGGGGCACTTGGTCAACAAGGGGGGAATAGAGGCAAATCCAGCAAAGGTTATGGCCATACTGGATATGGGGGCACCTCGAAATGTTAAAGAGGTGCAAAAGCTCACGGGGTGCCTGGCCGCCTTGAACAGGTTCATCTCCCGAATGGGGGACAAATTCAAGCCACTAATGTTCGACACGATCAGAAAAAATCAAAGTTCGAATGGACACCCGAAAGCTAGGAAGCTCTCGAGAAGATAAAAGCTTATCTGGCAGACGTGAGCATTTTATCCAAACCCGTCCCGGGATAGAAACTTTTCCTATATCTCACGGCTTCACAAACCGCTTTAAGTGCAGTGCTCGTCCGGGCAGAGGGCTAGAATCATTTCCCCATCTACTTCGTCAGTCAGACGCTGAACGAGATCGAGCAGCATTATCCATCACTAGAAAAGCTGGCGTATGCACTAGTCATGAGTGTAAGGAAGTTGAGGCCATACTTTTTTGACCATCAAGTTGAAGTTCTCACTTCCCTGCCTCTAAGGAATGTGCTTCACCGAACTGACACTACAGGTCGATGCCTCAAGTGGGCTATCGAGGTCGGGCAATATGGAGTAACATACGCACCCCGGTCCGCCATCAAAGCTCAGGCACTAGCCAATTTCATCGTTGAGCTCACCTTCCCTTTAGAGGCCGGGTGCCCAAACAGTCTGCCATGGGAGTTATTTGTGGACGGGTCAGCGACCTCCTACAAGTCGGGGGCCAGCTTGGTTCTGATAAGTCTGGAGGGCATCTCTTTCCAAAAGGGGCCTCGGGAGTTGTCCCAAAAGGGGCCTCGGGAGTTGGATCAGCGGAACCTGACGATGCCTCCTCAAGATCTGGAGTGGGAAGCACACTCAGGCTTGGGTTGGCAAAAAAGGAGAGGTCGATACCCATGTCTTTCAGGTCCTTGATTTCCAAGATGACGTCGGGGGCCGGAGGGTTGTCGCAAACATAGTCAGATAGCTCGGCGACAAGCCCGCTGAGGTCACCGGTGGGGTTCACCTTATTGCAGATCCGGATGGCACCTGCGAACGCCATCACGTAGGAAAAATTAGCATTAAGCTCCTCGACTGCCTGGAAATGCACCTCCTTGGTGACCAGCTCCCCCTTCGCCTCAGCCAGCTCCTTCTCCGCCTCAACCAGCTTACCCTCAACCCGAGCCATGCTCGCCTTCTTAGCCACGAGCTCGCCCTCAACCTCCACCATATGACCTTCAAGAGTCGAGATTCTCTGAAGGTGCTCGGAGTTGGACTTCTCCATCTCCTCTGGGTCTCGGCCATGAAAAGGATCGACTTGGCCTGGTCGGCAACCCTAGCCCACGCCTTCCTCAAGTTCTCGAGATTCGTCTCCAGTTGGGCACTGGATTTTTCCAAGAAGAAGGCCTCCTTCTGGGAGTAGACGAGGGCCAAATATAGATTACCCGTCACTTTCTGACGATAGGCATTGGCATCGTCAGTTCGCATACACCCCTGAGGTAGATTTTGCAGGCCTCGAGAAAGATATCCCGGCCAATTCTCAGGAACCCCGGCTGGAACAAGTTGGGGCGACCTCAGGAAGCTCAACACCTCCGGGGAAAATTTATTCGGCGTGAACTCAGGACTACGAAAATCAGCAAGTCGTCAGTAAAAAAAAAAAAAACTTACTCGTTTACCCGATCCGCATCCTAGCCCAGCCAGGAGTCATCCTCCGGATGGAAACCTCCCTCGGGAGCGGGAGCAGGCTATGAGGTCGGGCGTAGGGGCGACTTTCCAAGCCCCCAGTTTATTTCCGACTGATACGTGCCTATCTCCTCCCTCACCTTCTTCTGAGCAGGCTCAGAAGCCGGCAGAGTCGGCCCTGTGGATTTTCTTTTTCCCTTGTCGGCGGCAGAGGGACCGGAAGGGGTCAAGCTTGGAGGAGCGGGATCAGAGGATGCCGCGTGCCTCATCTGGCCAAGTACCAATTTCTTGCGAGCAGACATCACAAAGGCAGGTGGTTGGCGTCGGTAAATTGGGATAGTAGGAACTGCACGCAGGGAAATCCGGTCATACAAGTCTCGTGTAAAACTTCTAAGTAGTGACAATAACAAATTACTTACAAAGAATCTTGAGATGACGTGGATATGTATACAAGCCAGCCTTGAGACGGTTGAGCTCGGAGTTCAAGGCGTTGACATCCCGGCAGCTCGGAGGGGTATCGCGAACTAGGTTGAAGGTCTCCAAGAAGTCCCAATACAGATCGGATTTCTGGGGAGTGAACACTACAAAAGAAAAAGAGAATTAGATTAGTACGACCTCGGAACCAAAAGCATAAGATATACCATGTTCGACTTGATTTGCATATTCGGTCGGGACGTGTATAGGCAGAGTGTTTGTAGGATCCACGGACTCCCACACCCCTCCGACGAACCACCACTTGCTATGCTAGCCCTCGACGTTATTGGGGATCCCACTCATGAGCTCCCAGCCCTTCCGAAGTTGCACGACATTGTAGCCAATGTCTTGGGCAATGGGCATCATCACATAAGACAATTCACCTGGATTCGGCAAACGGTATAGCCCCGCCTGTCCCATCACATAAGACAATTCACCGGTGGTTGGTCGGCACATTCGTCAGAGGTCTCTCCATAGAAATGCATGTCACAGGGCACCTTGTTAGGCGACGAAGGGAACGCACATATCGATCAGACAAAACCAACCTGTATTTCTCGTGGGATGCCACGAAATCCGACCTGACCGACTTCTGGTAGTTGCGTTCAGGTCGCTTGTATGGAGCTCGAAGTTGGTAGGAATTATAATCGAAGACCCGCTCAAAAGCTCCATAATTTTGGGCCGAGTCAGAGGAACCCGCTTCCGCCATCCTCTCCGACGCAGCAACGTGAAGAGGGTTGAGATTCAGTGCGGGAATATGAGTGATTTCCTCCAACTCTGCCAGAAATTGCTCGTCATCGTTACCTCCATCATCCCGATTGGCGCCCGAGGCACCAACAGACGGGGATACCCCCACATTGGGGGCAGCGGAGCCAGGGCCTTGGCGACGATGGAGGTGGGCTATAGCCACATCATCATCGTCCAAAGATGACAAAACCAGGAAGCGGGGTGGCGCGGGGGTGGATGATGGATTGGAAGCCATAAGAAGATTTGAGAGAGGGTGAATGTATTACCTAGTTCAGCTTCGATCGGAAATTCAGAAGTTCGCCGGAAACTCTAAAGCTTGGATTCGGGGAAGGTTCAACTGCGTTAAGGTTGAGGGTAAAGGGTTTATGCCTAAAACCCTTGCCCTTTTAATAGAAGAAGAAGGGGGTCGAAATGTAACATGAGTATAATTTAGACCCCCGCGACGGAAAGTCGCGCGTAGTCGACACCACCAACGTCGATTAGGGAGACTCGCGGTGCATGACGTCACCTATCGACTATGCCATCATGATGGATCCGTCAGGTCTCATGCCGATTCAAGGAACCGAGGCGACGATTTACCTCCCCGAGGAGGATCATCCACTTTGGGAACAATTCCCAAGGTCGACTTGCCACAGGTCGATAAAATAACATGTCAAGTTAAGACCCCGATGCGAGCACGCGACCTCGACTTAGGGGGCAATTGTTGTGGCATGAAATAATCCTACCTGGCAAGGCGACTCTCCATTATGTTTTTATCAGTTGGGGCGACTTCACTTGAGCTAAGGAAGCCGCAGAGCGACTTGGAAGTCTACAGGTCAG
This sequence comes from Stenogyne calaminthoides, assembly GCA_037126765.1. Classification (NCBI taxonomy): domain Eukaryota; kingdom Viridiplantae; phylum Streptophyta; class Magnoliopsida; order Lamiales; family Lamiaceae; genus Stenogyne; species Stenogyne calaminthoides. The sequence continues at coordinate 17,477,227 of JBBCBC010000012.1, forward strand.
AAGCGACTTCAACCCAAAGTCTATGAATAGATAAATATGGGAAAGATATGGGCAGTTAATGGTGCAGATATCGCGGGGCATAAGCAAGGCAAGTGTATCCAGGAGCGGAAATCATGGATTAACTAAGGAAACCGTAGCACCGCCGGCTGGAGCCTCAGCAAGCCCGCGAAGGAAACCCATGAAGATCTGTGACCTAAATTCTTGTCTATAAATACAATAGTACTATTCATTGTAAAGGGAGCAATCTTAGAATCCTAGGCAGAAAATAGATAATAAAATATTCCTGGCTTGGGTGCCCCCAGACGTAGTCTTATTCAAAAGACGAGCTGGGTAACCAAATTCGAGTATTATTTACAATTGCAGTTCGTTATTTGTTTGATCCGATCCATAACTTGTGTGTTGCCCTAGACGTAAATTCTAGGTTACAACAGCGACATCTCACTGAGAAAATGTCAAGACTGATATCTTTCAGTTCACAGAAGGTGGTGATTGGCTATTTGGCTAGATATTACCCAAACCATGCAAGGGTGTGTTCAAACCCTAAAATAGCCTTTCATCACTAACCAAAAGAGGAAACCCTTGATCCTATCTCCTCCAACGATAGTTTTTCAAGAGTGACCTTGGTGAGTTGCCAATAAATACCAGTTACCTTCAACATTGCAAGGTTACGAGAAATCAAGAAACTCCAGAGCTCATTCGTATTCTTTCACTAATTGAAGCAATCGAAAACCCTAAGATTTCCCAAGTGTTTCACTTTGAAGAGAGCTCATTTACTAAGCCTAGTAAATAATCCAAAGCTTAGTTAGAGATATCCTAGCCTTTTACCTTATGTTCTAAATTGTAAAAGGATATCTCACCCTAGTTGGAAACCAACCAAACCCAAACCCTATTTGTTTTGGTAGTTTGAGTGTATGTTTGTTGGAAAGTTAGAGTTGTAAAGAGTTAGTAAGCTGCAGTTGAGTTCAGCCTGAAAACTCTAGAGAAGAAGTTAGTAAGCTGCTTGTGACAGTCCGAAAGCTTGTGTGTGTTTGATTTAGTGAGTTGCAGTATAATTCAGCCTAAAAGCTGGTAGAGGAAAGTTAGTAAGCTGCTGAGTTCAGTCTGAAAGCTTGAGGTAGTAGTAGTAGTGAGTTAAGTGTTGGGAAATGAATTTAATAAAAAAGGATTTTGATTAGATCCCAAAACCCCTGAGTATGACATGGTCAGGATAATCTTGATAGATGAGTCAGGATTCAGTTTTAGAGTGTTCAGGATATTATCTGCACCATGTATAGTCGGCAGATATAGAACAGGTTAAGTGTCTGAAGACTCAGTAAGAAACTGAGATACTGAAGACTCAGTAGGATACTGAGAAACCTGAAGGCTCAGAGAAACCTGAAGGCTCAGAGAAATCTGAAGGCTCAGAGAAACCTGAAGGATCAGAGAAACCTGAAGACTCAGAGAACCTGAAGACTCAAGAGAACCTGAAGACTCAGAGAAATACTGAAGACTCAGTAATGTACTGAATGCTCAGTATATCCTGAAAGTTCCGAGGCACTGAAGCTGAGGAATATAGCCGTTGGAATCCAGCTGACGTGGACCAACGAGAGGAAGACAACCAGCCTGAAAAAGCTGCAGAACTTACAAAGAATAGTATGGATTTGAATGTGATTCTCTCCAACGGTAACATTCAAATCCACACTATAAATACAAGTTCTTCCTCCATTATCATGTGTGGAGTGGAGAGTGTGGAAGTGAAAAGAAGATAGCAACAATGCTACAGAGCCAAAGAGAGTTAAGCTTTCCCACCCTAGAACACAAGTCTGTAGATATACAAATATATTCAAAGAGTGTTCTAGAACCCAACCTAAGCAACCCACGATGTATCATAAGCTTAGAGAGATTTTCCCAACCATAGCATTGAGGCTAAATCATTGTAAGGGAAAATCTCACCATAGTTGGAGACAACACCAAACCCAAACCCAGTGGTGAAGTGAGGTAGTTGTTAGGCAAACCCGAGTGAGGGTGATAAGTCCCGTTGGAGTGTGAACTCGTTAAACATCTGTAGGCGATCCCGAGTGAGGGTGATAAGTCCCGAAGGAGTGTGAACTCGTTAAACATCTAAGAGTTTGAGTAAGTAAACTACGGAGGTAGTAAAAAAGCTCCGGGTCGGGTTGAGTAAGTAAACTACGTGGAGTAGTCAGAAAGCTCAGGGCCGAGTTGAGTAAATAAACTACGAGGTAGTCAGAAAGCTCAGAAGTTGATAAGGAATTTCCCTAGAGAGGGAGAGTGGATGTAGGACTGGTTGTCCGAACCACTATATATTGCTGTGTTATTTACTGCTTTATGTTTATACTTGTCATATGCATCTAGCTATAAGCAAAACACAACACATGTTCTTAAAAAAAATTGGAAACACTCTGCCCTCGCCCCTGTTTTGTATGCACCGAAATCAAACGTTTTGCTTCCGCACGCGCAAAATAGGTTTTCCCACCGGGACCAACAAGTGGTATCAGAGCAGGTGCTCAAAAGATTACTTCTTCAATGTAAATCGCCTGAGCAGATCTATTTTTTTAAAACCTATCTCTGATCTGATACCAACAAGTGGTATCAAGGAAACAGAAAGTTTTACACAACAATGGAATAATAGAACTTTTCATTGATAAAGACCCGAAGGTCAGGTTACATTACAAGTTACAAATACAAGAGAACCTGGAGGTCAATACATAACTCTATACCCTAAACCCTCAAGCCATAACCCTAAACCTTCATCCAAACCCAAACCCGATCTACAGGGTTGTGATTAAGAGGAGGAGTGAGAGAGATTTTAAGATCTCATGCTCTCATTTTCCCCACTTAACAGGTGGTGGAGGCTTGAAAAGGTAATCCTATGCCATAAACCGATGGACTCTCCAATGGAGTGAGAGCGGCCTTGATAGGATTTTTAAGTTAGGAGCCCTAAGAAAGAGTCAGTGGGCTCTCCAGCTGTTAAATGGTGAGTTTTATATAGGAAGATCACCGTTGTCTGATCAAGTTCGCATATCAAACTCACGTTCATTTTCGGATCGAGTCTCGCTAATCTTTGATTACGCCATCCGAAAAGACACACAAGCCGCATACGATTAGGAGAAGTGTCATCTCAGATTCTTGACAAAGAGATCCGCCACCCTGATGGTAGAGAATCTTAGCAACGATTGTATGAGAATCTTTGATGACGATGAGAACCGCAAAAAAGGGACACACAGGGTTGATTTGAGAAGATGAAATCATGGAAAAGGGGTAAAAGTGTTTGCGGAAATCTCACCGAAACAAGGGTTCACCAGGATACATGATTCTACAAAGAAGATAAGTATGGTGAATGAGTTATGTTGTGTAAAAATATTGGTCCAATTTATAGAGGCCAAGCAAGGGTGCGATGCAAATTTGAGTTCTCAAAGCCTTTTTAGAAAAATTTGCATCACAAGGACAACTGTAGAAATCACGCGACCGATAATTGGAAAAAATTACTACGGATTGACATATCGAGAGTGTCGACGATATCTCACATATCAAATCGCACCAACTTAGGAATAGAAGCTACTATTCTAGACTAAGTTTTGGCAAAGAACACTTTCCAAGAATTAGCTTAATCTGAGGAGAATCAGATTAAATCAACAAAAATCTGATTACATACAAAGCTGATCAAATGAAGAAAATCAGCTGAGCTTGAAAGCTTCACCAAATTAGATATATCGGTCTATATATCGGTTGAAAGGGGAACCTCAACTTGAGGGGAACTCACGGAATCAAAAGTAAATGGTCAAGATCGACGCGGTCAGCAGACTAGACCGACGAGATCAAATAAATTAGAAGAGTTCAAATGATAAAATTTGTCGCAATAAACCGTAAGTGAAGAAAAGCTAAAGCCAAAGAAATCGAAGAGAAGGTTACAAATCGTAAGATGAGCAAAAGAGACTGATCAAGATCAGACGTGATCGAGATCAGATATAATAATGAGCAGATAAAGACTGATCGAGATCAGACGTGATCAAGATCAGATATGATAAATCTGATATGCTAACCTGATATAATGACCTAATGCTATGTTGATCTAAAGATGTGTTGATTTGATTAGTCAAGCTAATCGGATCGAATAAAAAGAAATCGATAAGCTTGGGTAAAGTGATCTCGAGACTCGATAAGTAAAGTAAAACTGAGACTCAGTATAGGTCAAAAGACCTGAGGATCAAGATGTCTGAAGTCAGAAGAAACTGAACTCAGTTAGCATGAGTGTCAGTATACCTGATCAGACAAAGTCCATTAAAGAAGAATGAGGAGCCGAGCTGAAGACAGAAGACTGAAGACCAAAACTGAAGACTTGTAATTCTTTATGTTTTTTTTTTGTCTTTATTTATTTGATAAGTTCATTGTAATCTGTAAACTGATAAACATACGATCAATGAAACCTTTATCTTTATGCTCAAAGATAATACCTCATTATCTTTTTTACATGTCTTTTATGATGATATGCCTGATTGAATGTCTCTAATCTGATTGTATGCTCATATAAAAGGGAAACTATATGATGCTATGGGAGAAATTGCTTAAGTATTTAGTAATGATCTATTTAGGAAAGATTCATTACTGAAGAAATCTGTTGAAAGATTTAAATTGATTAGAGTTACCATTCTTGTAATAGGAAAAACTGAAAACTGAGTATAGGTTATATGTTTGTAACAAGATAGGTTTTGGCATCATCAAAAAGGGGAAAATTGTTGGGAAATGAATTTAATAAAAAAGGATTTTGATTAGATCCCAAAACCCCTGAGTATGACATGGTCAGGATAATCTTGATAGATGAGTCAGGATTCAGTTTTAGAGTGTTCAGGATATTATCTGCACCATGTATAGTCGGCAGATATAGAACATGTTAAGTGTCTGAAGACTCAGTAAGAAACTGAGATACTGAAGACTCAGTAGGATACTGAGAAACCTGAAGGCTCAGAGAAACCTGAAGGCTCAGAGAAATCTGAAGGCTCAGAGAAACCTGAAGGATCAGAGAAACCTGAAAACTCAGAGAACCTGAAGACTCAAGAGAACCTGAAGACTCAGAGAAATACTGAAGACTCAGTAATGTACTGAATGCTCAGTATATCCTGAAAGTTCCGAGGCACTGAAGCTGAGGAATATAGCCGTTGGAATCCAGCTGACGTGGACCAACGAGAGGAAGACAACCAGCCTGAAAAAGCTGCAGAACTTACAAAGAATAGTATGGATTTGAATGTGATTCTCTCCAACGGTAACATTCAAATCCACACTATAAATACAAGTTCTTCCTCCATTATCATGTGTGGAGTGGAGAGTGTGGAAGTGAAAAGAAGATAGCAACAATGCTACAGAGCCAAAGAGAGTTAAGCTTTCCCACCCTAGAACACAAGTCTGTAGATATACAAATATATTCAAAGAGTGTTCTAGAACCCAACCTAAGCAACCCACGATGTATCATAAGCTTAGAGAGGTTTTCCCAACCTTAGCATTGAGGCTAAATCATTGTAAGGGAAAATCTCACCATAGTTGGAGACAACACCAAACCCAAACCCAGTGGTGAAGTGAGGTAGTTGTTAGGCAAACCCGAGTGAGTGTTATATTTCCCGTTGGAGTGTGAACTCGTTAAACATCTGTAGGCGATCCCGAGTGAGGGTGATAAGTCCCGAAGGAGTGTGAACTCGTTAAACATCTAAGAGTTTGAGTAAGTAAACTACGGAGGTAGTCAGAAAGCTCAGGGTCGGGTTGAGTAAGTAAACTACGTGGAGTAGTCAGAAAGCTCATGGCCGAGTTGAGTAAGTAAACTACGAAGTAGTCAGAAAGCTCAGAAGTTGATAAGGAATTTCCCTAGAGAGGGAGAGTGGATGTAGGACTGGTTGTCCGAACCACTATATATTGCTGTGTTATTTACTGCTTTATGTTTATACTTGTCATATGCATCTAGCTATAAGCAAAACACAACACATGTTCTTAAAAAAAATTGGAAACACTCTGCCCTCGCCCCTGTTTTGTATGCACCGAAATCAAACGTTTTGCTTCCGCACGCGCAAAATAGGTTTTCCCACCGGGACCAACATTAAGGAATTTCATTGAAGAGTCAGAGAGAGTGGCGTAGGAGCCTTGCCTCTGAACCACTATAAGTCACTGTGTTATTTGCTTTCCGCACTGCATATTTACTTGCTGCATATTTTCACTGAAAGCATACTTAGTTTTCTGATATTCATTTGGAATCAATCCACTGAGCCTGTATTGAACTGACCACGGCCTTAACCATTGTTTTACTAAGGGTAAAGAAGATTTTAAGCTAGATAAAACGAGTATAAACTTATGGCCTACACATTCTGAACCTTAGATAGCTAGTGTAGATAGCTACCAAACTGAGCCACTCTCCTGAGTACTTAGTAAGTTGGTTATCTGTGCAAAGCTTCTTAGGATTTTCTGCACTCAGAATCAGTTGAGTTTATTTGAAGTCACTAAAAGCTATTCATGGTTATTGTCTCAGTAGACTATGACTCGGGACGATTTATGCTTTTCAGTACTGGCATTCAGGGTAAGCTGACTCACTGATCAGCAAAGATTTTAAAAGTTTGAAAAATCACTAGACACGTGTATTCCCCCCCATACACGTGTGAGACTCGTTTACCCCGGGACCAACAAGTGGTATCAGAGCAATGGTTTAACTGACCACTTGCTTTGGTAGCCATAGTCTTGTTTATTGAAAGACTCTGGTGGTCTACTGAATAGATCTTACTGATGATATCTTACAAGGCTCATTCAACATGCCTTCTAAGAAACTACCTATGTTCTCTGTTGAGAGCTATGACTTATGGAGACTCGGGATGCAGACACATCTGTATTCCAAACATGAGAGAATGTGGAGAGTTGTGTCTCAAGGACCTTTTGAGTATAAGGTTGTTAATCCTAGAGTTACTGATGCTGAAAAAGATGATCCAAGGGATGAATTTCCCAAACCTGATGATCAGCTTACTCCTGAAGAGAGGAAGTTGGTTAACTTAGACTATATTGCTAAGGATACTCATTTCAACACTATTGATGATGGTGTTATGGGAATGATCTCCCACTGTGAAACTGCCAAAGAAAGTTGGGACACACTTGCTATCATGTGTCAAGGCACAAATCATGTCAAAGAAAATAAACTATCTATTGCCATTGCAAAGTTTGACAGCTTTGAAATGGAAGATGGTGAATCTGTTGACAAACTGGAAGTTAGATTCACTAGTATCATGAATGATCTGAATGCTGTTGGGAAGAGATATCCCAAAAGAGAAGTTGCTCTGAAAATACTTAGAGGACTCTCTAAGAAATGGGATATACATGCTGCAGTGATTGAGAACACCAAAGATATTGCTTCTATGCCATATTAACAGGTTTTCTCTGAGTTGAAAGCTTATGAATTTGTAATTGATAAGAAAACCTAACAGCCTGAAGGCAAAGATGATACTTCATCTAGGAAAAATGTGGCTTTTCAAGCCCAAGAAAAAATCTACAACACTAAGGAACATGAGATCTCGTCCCATAAAAATCAAGATGGAAAGGATGAGACAATTGCTCTGATGGTAAGAAGGTTTGAGAAACTTAATCGAAGATATGGAAAGTACAAAAAGTACTACAAAAATACCAGATACAGGAATAGGAACAACTTAGAAGCTGAGGACAAGTCCACTGAGAAGAAGAAGGACCACAAAGCTGAAGGGTCTTCATCCAGAAAGAAAGACTCCAAGACCAAGGAGGAAAGTGGCCAGGATGATGATACCAACATATGCTACAACTGCAAAAAGAAGGGTCACTTCCAGTATGACTGTCCCAAGTTAAGTCCCAAGGAAAGAAAGGAAAGGCAAGCCAAAAGAGACAAGAAGAATTCAAAAAAGAAGGTTATGGTTGCTGAAGAAGAACATACTGAAGAAGGATCTAGTTCTTCAGAAGAAATGTTCGCAGATAGTGATAGTGATGATGTTTGCCTTGTCGCCATTGAGGAGGTAAATTCTTCTATCTCTGTTGCTGCTCTTACACAATCACCTGAGTTGTCAATGTAGGTCCCGAACGGGTTTTGTGAGGGCAGAAGTCTAGAGGGGAGGGGTGAATAGACTTCTGAAAACTTTTGTGCAAATCAAAAGTGAGGGCGCTAACTTGATCGAGTGTGAGTGAATCAGTTTGGGCGATAATTAACTTCTTGACGCTCAAGGCAGATCGATTCGGTAACTATCGGTTTAACTGATGTGTCTGCGGAAAGCTTAAGTTTTACCCGTGTGAAAAACCGGTTTTGATAAATCGATTCCAAAGTTAATCTTTTAATCGGTTGATTTGAAGTGTCAAGTTTGATCGGATCGAAGCTTGGTGCTAACTGATCTCAATTTGGAATATGTATGCGCTTTAAAGGTTGTGTGCGATTGTGTAATCAGTTAATCAAAGCAGTAAAGGCACAAAAGATTTATAGTGGTTCGGACAAACCCGGTCCTACGTCCCACTCTTCCCTATCACAAGGGGGCACCTACTTAACCAATCGGACTTTGTTTTATGTGTAAGTCCAACACTTTGACCACCAACTAGATGTTTAAAGAGTTCACACTCAACCGATCCCGGAGATCGTAACTAGAAACCCTAGTCTCGAATTCTTGCTAAACAACTTAACCTAACTTGGGGGTTTGGGTAAGATTGTTTTGGTTCCAACTATGAAATCTTTTCTTATGAGTATAAGCGACTAACAAACTAGATGAAAAGATTTCTATGCTAAGAACTTTATGGGATGAACACTTAATAAAATTAATCTTCTTGTTCGTGTTTCTTGGGCGGAAATCGATATTAGCTTGAGCTTCTTGATTGTTCAAATTTTCCGTTCCTTATATTTCACTCAAGAAGTGTGATCCCATATTTATAGACCTTGAAATCAAAGAGCCGTTGGAGAGCAATTTGAATTTCGTGCTATATTTGGTAGACTTGCGGCTTGATGTGACGAGCTTCGGAATGGCATGGCCGAAAAAGTGAAAAGTGTTTTTTATAGCCATTCTGAGAAGAAGCATCATCAAATCCCGCAATTCTTAGGCTCCGATCATACGTGTCTTGTTCTTATTGGATAGCGCACTCACTTTTCAAATGTTTGTTCTTCTAACTAAGGTTGACATTCTTCTTGTTCAGATCATCGACGCATGATTAGGTGAAACATCAGATTTCACTGGTGAGTGACCGATCGGTCTGAATCGATCATCGATCTACGATATAGACTTCTGGTGCCGGTTGACTTAGCTTCAACTAGCAGACTCGGCTGATGTAGGTCTTCTGGTCTGATCTTCAAGTATTCTGAGTTTGAGCTTTATGACTTCAGCTGAGATATCTGACTAGATCAGATCGATCTGATCTTCTGTTCTTGTCTTGCATTACGCCCGTCTTGATATCACCGTCCTTTGAGTCTTCAGATCTGACCTATACATATTGAGTTTCCCCCTCAATATGTGACCTATCTATTTCATCAGTTGTTCTATACAGTAATTATCAACTGGTCTCCTAATTTCCCAACAATTTCCCCCTTTTTGATGAAACCAAAACACTTTGAGAAACCAAAATACAGTTGATAAAAAATAGAACAGTTAAGAGCGTATAATCAGAAGACAATGAGACTTTGTCTTAGGATCAGAAAAATAAACTTTTCTCATTAATAAATGTTGATTACATGTTACATCAGAAAAGTTTGTAAATAAGAATAGCTGATCCTGGGTAGTCTTCTGATTCTTCACTCTTTAGGCTTGTATCCTTCTGGCATCTCTCTTTGATCTTGAGGAATGTTGAAAATCTGATAAAGTTTCCATTTGACATCATTAGTCTGCTGAGGATCAGTTATGTGCTTTTTGCTCAGGATGTCAAAATAGAATCTTTGAAATGCCAATCTGTCAAATGAGCCATCTGCCTTCTTCGAGTAATCCATCAGATCATACTCTTGGCGAGATATTTTTACATTGATAAGCTTGGCCTCATTTTCCAGATACTTCAGAAAATCCGGGTATTTATTTTCTAACCAATTGAGGAATTCTTCATCAGGAGATTCTTCTTGTGGAACAAGATTAAGAACAAAGGCATCCAGAAGCCATTCACTCCTGATCTTATTCCATTCCTCAAATTTCTTAGCATCTTGCGACATTTTTTTTCGATGATCTCATCAACTCTTCTTTGGCGGCTTAGGTTACGCATGCGGATTTTCCAAATTCTTCCTTTCTTTGCTCTCAATCAGAATTTCTTCTTCAGATTTTCTACCTCTGCCATTTTTTCTGCCCTCCTTTCTTCTTGGCTTTTTCGGGCTTCTTCAGCTATCTGTTCTTTGGACATCTTTCCAGTAGTCCGAGTTTGTGATGTCCCTGCACCTGTTATGTCAGTTGCTTTCTCAATCTGTCCTTCCCCCTTTTTGGTTTGATCAAAAGGAGTAGTGAGGTGGGAGGTCAGAGAACCAAAGTTGACTGCGATCGCCTTGTTGAGATCTGCAATGATATATTTTGAGTTTGAGCAGTTAGATTTTGAATCGTCGATATCATTTCTCGATCTTGACAGATTCCATGGCGATGAGAGAGTTTTTATTCATTTTGTCAAGTTTCTCTTCATCAATTCTAGCTTGTCGATGAGCATCAAAAAGAAACTTGTTGTTTATCCACCGAGTCGATTTTGGCATCAACGGTCTTTATCGATTCGGTTTGTGCGCGATGAAGGACCTGATTTAGGGAAAACCGATCTTTGATTGCCCCAATCTGGGAAATAGCCAATTCCTTTGATCTGTTATTTCTTTTGATGGCAATCGCCTTTGATCGCTATCGATCCCTCAACTTCTTCTTTCGGGAGATCTTTGATACAAGATTTGATCTCCTGAAGTTGATCAGTAGTGACGTTTTGATGTTGGAATGTTGGGTGTCACTTGATCTGATTCAGTTGTTTGTGCCTCTAGTGGTTGGTCATGAACCGCAGCACCAGCTCCACTATCATCGGCAGCTCCTGTATCCTTCATGATGGCATCTCTGCTTGAGAGTTTTGTCGGCGATCTCGATTAAATCTGTTCCGCAATCCTAACTTCTGTGGATCGATTCTTTGACAGATTTAGCGATTATCGGCTCACCGGTGATCCCACTTTAGCAGATTTCCTCATGTCGAAATCGAAATTCTGCAAACTCATCCGCACCGCCCATCTGTTCAATAATTATTATAAAATCTGAGAAGCTTTTTAATCGAAGATCTCTCCAGGTGAGGATCTCCATAACTTCCTCTCTTATGGCAGGATGGGCGACCAGTTTTGGATACAACTCATCAATTTCTCTTTCGATTCGCATTCTGATCAATTTCCCAGTTATGATCTTTGTTGATCTGGACTCAGGAATTGTCTGTCGGTCGGTTTGATGAGATGTGGAAAGTTCTGGTTGTGCTTGAGTAAGCGGAAGATGGGTGACGGTTCGACTGCGAGAGGGTTCTGGCTGTGGAAGCAGATGCTTACAGTTCCACATCGGGTAAAAGCTTCGTTTCGCGAACCGATGCGATTTCGAGTTCAAGCGGCGGTGGAAGAATAGGAGAGACATGCTTTCAGCCCATTAGTCCGAGTGGTGAATCAGCTCGAGCTTGAGGAGAAGGAGATTGATCGGCTTGTGCTTCTTTCTCAGAATGATCTGGCGAGCTCTCAGGTTGAGAAGCCTGCCCGTCTGATTTTTCACCTGATTTTTGTGTTGCAACAGACTGATCTGGCGCTCTTTCTTCATCGACTCATCTTCAAGCATCGAGTCATGAAGGCTTGCCGCCTTCTTGACCTCTTCTCCGGCCTTCACCAGTTTTCTTTTCTTCTTCCGGGGGGGCATCTGGTGGGCCTTACAGGGGGCCTTCACCAAATTTGAGCCGATCGCCCGCATCCGGTGTAGATGAAGTTGCTTTCTTGATTTTTCCTTTCTTTGACTTTGGGGGGTTGGCGCGTATCATCGTCTGGTGGCCCAAAGATGGTGAAGTGGGTCATTAGAAAAGCCTTATAGGACTTCAGATCAAATCTGTTCCCATTCAAAGATAAGGGTTTATCTTTCGAATAAGCTGCACCTTGTTGAGATTGCTGATCTTTCTCTTGAATATACTGCCTCAGTTCATTGACTCAAAATTTTCTCATGTTCTTGGAGCGAGAATGGCCTTGAGGAACCCGTGCAATGATGTTCTTGGCTTCATCGATTATTGCAGCCATGCTGTACATTTTGACGGATGTAAGAGCATCTGGGCTGAATGAAATACCCATAATTGTTTTTGACAGAATGTCAAACAACAATCGGTATTTCCTCTTGAGCATTAACGACAAAGCTTTGACGTATGATGTTTGTCGGCCTCTCTCACGAAGAAACTCTTTCTGATCAGCTCATCATCGTTCTCCCTGTAATGAGCAGGCGAGATCCATCCTTTTGGTAGGCTGAACAGACGAGTTATATCATCATTCGTCAGTCTGATTTCTTCTCCGTTGACTGTCGAGAGCAGTTCATTTCCCGGAACATCCGTATCGACTCTTAAATTCCTTAGGAATTCTAGTGCTTCATCTTTGCATTCTTTGGATTGCGATGGAAAGCGTATAAAATTTCTCAAGGCACTTTTCGCGAAATTTGCTCGACCTCCATGGATTCCGGATCCTGAGTGATATTGAACTGTACGAACTTATCATCCACAATCTTTGTTGCCAGTTCCGCATAATTGCACATTATCTTTCCCATTCCGTGGGTGGCCATCTACAAAGGGATGAACCCGATTAAAGTTGTGCATATATATATAAGAACATCACATATGCGGAAACCAGGAAACAATAAAGCATAACACAGGATAAAAACATTTAAGATCAATGGATTTTAAAAAGAATACATCAAATAAACATAAATTACCAGATTCTGTTTTTCGGAAAGATGATTTTGAAACTTAGGAAGAACACTTTGAATCTGAGAGAAGTAATCTGGAGTTTTCAGAGAATAAATCGCAAGTTTGTGAAATGGAAAACTCTGGTATGTTTTTGATGATCTTTATAAAGACGAGGAGGGAAAAAAACAAGATTTGGAAGATCAACCGTTTGAAAAGATTAGACGCTCCAGATTAAGCGGTTTTGATCGTAGGGTCAGGAAAAGTACTTACTAAAACCTTTTGGATTTAAAAGCACATTTAGTAGCAGTTAATACATGTTCCCCACGTCCGCATTAAATGATTTGCAGGAAATACATCACAAGGATAATGGGTACAGTAAGGCAAATAATATCAGATAAGATCCGATAAATAAGCAAAGAATAAGAGAAAAGAAAAGCGTATCTGGTTGACTGATATTGTAATCAGTCAATACCACTTGTCCATGTTGATTTCACTTGTTGATCTTAGTATTCTGCCTAAGCCTTAAAATTTCCCAACTGATCCTTTTAACTGATCTTCTTCACTTGCATCTGATCCTCCTTGATCAGTTGAAGTTCCCCCTTCAACTGATATTTCTGTTTTTCCCATAGACTGATGTATCTGATTTGTTGGAGTTTTAAGCTCAGCTGATCTTTCCTCATCTGATCAGCTTCGTATGTATCAGATTTTGGTTAACCTAATCTGATTCTTCTCAAGTCAATCCAATTCTTGGAATAAGTGTTACCGCCAAAACTTAGTCTAGAATAGTAGTCTCTATTCCCTAAGTTGGCGTGATTTGACATGCGTAATTATCATCTGAATCTTTCGATATGTCAATCTGCCGTAAATTTCTCCAATTATCAGTCGCGTGATTCCTACACGCTGTCCTTTTGGTGCAGATTTCTCTAAAAGGTTTTGAGAACTCGAATTTGCATTTGCACCCTTGCTTGGCCTCTATAAATTGGACCAATTGTTTTACACAACATAACCCAATCACCATACTTATCTTCTTTGTAGAATCATGTATCCTGGTGAACCCTTATTTCCGGTGAAACTTCCGGCAAACACCTTTACCCCTTTTTCAATGATTTCAGCTTCTCAAATCAACCCTTTGCGTCCCTTATCACTGTTTTCGTCGTCATCAAAGATTTCACATACGATTGTTGCAAAGCTTCTCTACCACCATGGCGGCGGGCCTGCTGTTGCAACTGAGAAGACACTTCTCCTAACCGTATGCACCTTGTGTGTCTATCGTTATGACGTAACTACCATCAACAGACTTAGTCTGAAAATGAACGTGAGTTTGATATGCGATCTTGATCAGTCAACAACTGATCTTCGTATATCAACTCACCATTTAACAGCTGGAGAGCTCACTGACTCTTTCTTAGGGCTCCTGGCTTAAAATCCTATCAAGGCCGTTGTCGCTCCACTGGTTTTAGCTTCAGCTAGCGGCTTTAGGATTTCTTTAAAGCCTCTCTCACCCTTGTTAAGTGGGGGAAAATTAGAGTATCAGATTTAAAATCTCTCTCTCCCCTGCTCTACTTGGGTTAGGATGAGGGTTTAGGGTTAAGGTTTTCGGGTTTTTGGTTATGACTTATGTACTGACCTCCGGGTCCTTTGTACTTGTATCTTGTAATGTAATCTGACCTTCGGGTCTTTATCAATGAAAAGTTCTATTATGCCATTGTTGTGTAAAATTCCTGTATCCTTATGCGATTTTAAGCTTTAATCTTGTGAATCTTGCTTGTTGAATATCAGCTTAATCGACTTACAAAGTATAACTGAACAGATTTAATCAGATAATCCTTTAAACGATCAGTTCATTTAATCTGATAAACTTTAAATCTGATAAGTATCTTCTCATATCAGTTCCTTGACTGATCTTCTGATCAGTTGAGATACCAAACTCAACTGATTCCTTTCAGCCTGGTTAGTCTCTTAACCAGCTGGTTCTGGAGAACAATCCATCAAACATTTTAGGTGCTTTTTCTCCAAGATCCAGAAGCCCTAGCTCATTGCATAATTCTCTGAATCTGATCTCAGCTAGTGGCTTGGTTAGAATATCGACTTTTACAGATATCGGTATGAATCTTTTCCATTCTGATATTCTTCTTTTCAACATGATCTCTTATAAAATGGTGCCTGACATCCACATGCTTGCATCTTGTATGTAGAACAGGATTCTGAGTGATTGCAATAGCACTATTACTGTCACAGAAAATAGGTACATTCTTAGCTTCAATGTTATAATCCCTCACCGCCGACTAAGCCGAGCGATTGGGAACAACAAACTTCCCTCGCAGCCATATATTACCTTGATAGTAGATGTTGCAACCGATGTCCCGCTTTTGAAAACCACGAGATCAGTTTACTTCCTAAGAATTGACAAGTTCCTGAGGTGAATTTTCTGTCAATCTTGCAACCTCCATAATCAGAATCAGAATACCCACTAAGCTCTAGATTATCATCTGATGGGTAAAATAAACCAAGGTTTATCGTCCCTTCAGATACTTAAGAATCCGCTTAGTCGCTTCTAGGTGACTTATCATTGGATTTGCCTCGAAATCGCACATATACACCTCTGCGAAGGTTATATCCGTCCGGCGGACGGGGTATAGTAGAGATCCAATGAGAGCCCTATATTCCTTCTGATTTGTTTTCTGACCATCCTCATCTGGATCCATCTTGAATCAAGTCAACATAGGAATTTTGGCTTCCTTACAATTTTGAACTCCAAACTTAGCCAATAAATTCCTAGTGTACTTTGCTTGGCAGATGAATATCCCTTCTGTACTTTGCTTTACTTGAAGACCCAGAAAGTAATTCATCTGACCCATCATGGACATCTCGAATTTCCCTTGCATCAGTTTGCTGAATCTTTCACATAGACTTTTGTTGGGAGATCCGAAGATGATGTCGTCCACGTAAATCTGAACCATCAGAATATCTTTTCCATCTTCTATTCTGAATAAGGTTACGTCCCATTCGCCCTTTAGTGAACCCACTTTCGATCAAGAACTGAGAGAGTGTATCATACCAAGCTCGAGGAGCCTGTTTCAGGCCATAGAGAGCTTTTCTTAGACGGTACACCTGGTTGCTCTTTTCAAAGCCTAGAGGTTGTTCGACATAAACTTCCTCTGCTAGTACCCCATTTAAGAAAGCACTCTTTACGTCCATCTGATACACAGTGAACCCTCTGTGGGAAGCATATGCCAGAAACAGCAGAATGGCTTCTAGACGAGCGACTGGTGCAAAGGTCTCATTATAATCAATTCCTTCGGATTGTGAATACCCCTTAGCAACAAGTCTTGCCTTATTTCTGGTGATGACATTTTTCTCATCTCTCTTGTTCTTGAATACCCACTTCGTGCCAATTACGTCTTGATGATTTGGTCCGCGTCTACCGTTCCCAAACTTGATTTACATTGAACTGTTCGGCTCTTCCCGCATTCTTAGAATCCGACTTAAATCTTGTAGAGCTTCCTCTATAGTTGTTGGTTCCTTCATAGGCGGATAACACAAATACATGGCACTTTCACCAATCGATGTCTAGTTTTAACTTTATCGGATGGGTCTCGATTATCGATCGGTTGGATGACCGGTTATCCAGTCCTTCGCTTACGATTTGCGTCGGTTTGGAGAACATCGTCCGTTTACGATAAAATTTCATTACTAGCGATTGGGAGTGGTGCGAATTATGATCCACTTGATAAGAACAAGTCTCGGTGATGTTGGACTCATCATGTCTTGATGTACGTTAATGGGAACTTCAGATGTTCCCCCGAACCGGATGGTTCGGTTGATCTTATCTCGGTATGTCGACGCTTCTTCCACCGACGGTTTTTTAAGTACCTTAGGATCTGAATGATCTGGTGAATCACTAGATCTGGAATGTATATTATTCTATTTAGATTCTTTTCCTTGATCATTAGGCGATCCATTTTCTAACATCGGGT
This sequence comes from Stenogyne calaminthoides, assembly GCA_037126765.1. Lineage (NCBI taxonomy): Eukaryota > Viridiplantae > Streptophyta > Magnoliopsida > Lamiales > Lamiaceae > Stenogyne > Stenogyne calaminthoides. The sequence goes on from JBBCBC010000012.1 coordinate 17,494,065, forward strand.
TCTTGTTGATCGGTACATCTTGTTCTCGAAGGCGATTTCTCTTGTTCGAAGATGTTTCATCAAAGACTACATGGGGTGTTTCTTCCATTAAGTAGGGTTAAATGCATTGTAAACCCCGAAAGCCTTGCTAGATGAGGAATATCCTAAGAATATACCCTCATCGACTTGGCCTCAAAAGTCTTCAACCCGACTCTTCCCATTGTTGTGTATGAAACACTTGCACCCAAAAAAACATGGAAGTAAGAGACCACGAGGTTTTTGTCCTTCCCACAGTTCATAGGGTGTTTTTGTAGTGAGCCTTAGTCGAAGGCATCTGCTTACGAGTGTGGCATGCAAAGTGTTGATTATACGCCCGAAACGGCTTGGTATTGCATGTTCTAACATCGTCTTGCAGCGAAACTTCTTTGAGAGTTCTATTCCTCCGCTTCAGCTACTCCATTTTGTTGTGGCGTCCTTGCGGTGATGTTTCATGTTTGATACCAAACTTAGAGCAAAAATCGAAGAATAAAAGAGTTCGAAATTCAGACCTTTATCCGATCGATTTTTACTACACCGCGACACCCTTCTCATTTTGCAATCTTTTTAGCGGCTCGGGTATCTTCGTTTGTCGTCTCATTCTTCTTATGTAAGAATATAACCCAGGTAAACTTGGAATAGTCATCCACGATTACCAGAGTATATTTGCGTCCGTTGAGACTGACTGGTGTAACTGGTCCAAATAGATCCATATGAAGCAATTGCAGATACTTTCTGTTTGTATGCGGTCCCGAATTCCCTTGAATGAAGCTTTGACTGTTTTCCCTTCCGACCGCAAAGACATGTATCCGATCCTTTGAAAATACTTCATTCGAAGTCCTTCCACTAGAGACATCCTTGCTATCTTATTAAGAGTTTTAAAGTTCAGATGGCTCATTCTTTTGTGCCAGAGCCAACTGCTACTTTTGGAACTCTTGACAATCAGGCATGCATTTCTTGGGCAACTGTTCCAATCAGCTGTGTAGATCGTCCCTTTCCTTGAACCAGTTAGCAAAATCTGTTGAGTGGCTAAATTCTTGATAGTGCACTGGTAAGTCGAGAACTCAACATCAATCGGTTATCCGCGAATTGTGAAACCGATAGTAGGTTGTGCTTGAGACCTTCGACATACGAGACTCCAGTTACTTGTACATCATCATTCTCTAAGGTTCCGAATCCTTTGGTATAGCCAAAGTTATCATCACCGAAGAGTACACGCGGGCCTTTTTGTTCTATGTAAGAGCTGAGGAGGTGCTTGCTTCCTGTCATGTGCCTTGAACATCCACTATCGATGTACCGGATAGTTGCTTGCACACCTCCTTTGTTGGCCAGACCCACGCGATCCTGCAGCCAAATCAGGCTTTAGGTACCCCTTTTGGATTGGGTCCGGAGGGGTTAGGATTAGTTTTGGGGATCCATACAAACAAAGCACTTCTATTGTGATCAGTTAGATCAGAAGGCCTGATTTGTCTCCCATACCTATCAACATAATCATACATCTCTCAGATATGCTTTCTCGATTTGTATGATTATTAGTGTGAACCTTGGATGACTTAGAAGACTTGGGATTTATCTTTTTCGTTTTGTCTTCTTTTTATCCAAAGTGGTTCAAAAAGTGACCTAGATTTACGATTATAGGGGTAGGTACGATTGCTACCATCAAAAGATTCATATCTTTTTAAGCATAGGTGGTTTTTGGTTTACGAAGCATGCTTATTAAATACCGACCTTGATTGGGTCTCAGATTGGACTTCCCTTTTACAGGTTGTCTTTTCTGATTCCTGATCTGTTGATCAGGTTGAGGTCTCTTCAGAAGAACTGGGTTCTTCTGTTGATTCCTCGACTGATGCTTTACCAGTTGGGGTCCATTTATGTTCCCCTTCTGGTTAGGCACCTGCCTTACCTGCTCAACTGGTCTTTTTCCCTTATTAGATACATGTTTGGCTTTTGGTGTATCTTTGTCAGAAACTCGTCTGATTACACCTTTTTGAGATGAATCAGCCGGGGCTTTTGAGGATGTGGAAGGGTTCTCATAGCCAAGTCCCTTCTTGTTAATCGTTGTTCGAAAATAGGCGTTCATGTCTTGAACGGTTTTAGATGATTTTGAAAAAACCTCTATTTTCTTCGCAGATTATCCTCGATGATTTTAAACTTTCATGCTTTTGGAACAAAATCATCGAATTTTGCTTGCAGGATTTTGAAGTCATCAGCTTGCTGTTTGTTAATTGCCAGCTGATCTTTGATCTGCTTCTCCTGATCAGAAGCTTTAACTTCGAGAATTTTAAATTTCTCAGTTGCCTTATGAGCAGTTTCAGCTGATCTAAGTTCAGAGGCTTTACTGAGATCATTTTCTTTAGCAAGTCGATTATTTACGGTCCTCGACTTATCATTTTCAAACTTCCACTATAGCATAAGTGTCTCTTTGCGATTGGAGAGATCCTCAAGCAATTGATCCGAGTAGAGCCGGGTCAATCTCCCGGCCAAAGGTGTGCTAATGATAGCGAGTGTAGAAGCGAACGAAGCGGGTTTTGGAGGTTACCTCGATTGGTCCTCCTGGCCATCGAGGCGAGATCTCATCATCGTCTGAAGAGAATATCAGATCTTCATTTTCATAGAGGTCAACAAAGATTTCTTGTCGACGGTAAGTCTTCTCTGAGGAGTATCCGAGTCCTCGGAGGGCGAATAGGAATCGTCGATTCTGACGTATCGGCAACCATGGCTCTTACGTCCCCTATAACGTTGCTCTCTTACATTCCTCTTTTCTTCCCTTTCTCTTGGCGTCCAGTCCAGGCGTCTGCGCTATAGTGACTGCTTCTCCGCGGTTGAAGCATCTTTGCTTGATCCAATCAACCTTTCCTTCCGGTGAATCACTCCATCTGTATGACCTATCGGTGACTTCCCTTCGATAGTAGTCCCCGAGCTTCTTATATACGATTGGTTATCTCTTCCTTCCTCAGTCTGATTATCTCTTTTCCTTTCATCTCTGAGATCCCTCCGATCATCAGATCTGGTTCTTTCTGGAGATCTGTTGGCTGATCTCCTATCTCTCCCTCGGCTATGTTGATAGTCCTTATAAAATCTTCGATACTTACCAAGTTGGACGTTCGACTTCTCAAGCTTCCTGGTAAGCAGAGCGATCTGTTCTGCCTGACTTATTATATTCCCAACGGGTTCGTTGGCCTTCGTTTCTCTTCTTTGGTTGCCTTAAAAGCAAGCGATTTTTGAAGTTGAGGCTTCGGCGGGCACCTCATCTTCATCGAACATCCTCTTTCAATCAAATCGAACTCGTGAGCTTTAAGACTCAAGAACAAGCTACTTGGTTTCATTTTTGAAATGTCTTGGCAATCCTTGATTACCGTGACCTTCATGTCCCATTTCTTGGTAAGAGACCTTAAAATTTTGTAGTTTATATCTTTATCAGACATCTCTCTACCAAGTTCTCGAAGCTTGTTTATTGACATCGTAATCCTTCCATCGAGTTTGTTGATGGTTTTTAGTTGGAAAAAAAGCAAAGATCTTGATTTTTTCAAACTTCACCAGTTCGGCTTGTAGACGGCTGTCTTTTATCTATTCATTTCCCTCGCATATCTCAGCCAGAGTATCCCACATTGCTTTCGCAGATTTGAGATACTTAATCTTTTCCTTGGTGACCTTATCCATTGTTTTCATGATAATGTGCCTTGCGATAGTATCTAGAGTGTGCAACTTTTTCCTCCTCTGCATCCATCAAGGCCGGGCTTTTTTCGCACAAGACTTCACAGGGCAAAGTTCGATCTCCTCCAACCGCGGGGTTGTCGTAATATATGATGATGGGTCCTCTTCGATGACTTCCATCATTCTCGCCTTGATCGAACCTAGATGGTTGGACATATATATGGCCCAATCTGCATACTCATCGATTGAGAACTTCGGCAGATCATGATACATACCTGAGGTGTTATCCATGCTGATTGATTTTGGAAAATGAATGAGTTTTAAAAATGGTTTTTCAAGATCAGTTCAGTCAACCACAAAGATTCTTCCTCAAGAATCGATGATACACAAAGTTAGTGGTCAGTAGAACCAACTGCTCTGATACCACTTGTAGGTCCTGAACCGGGTTTTGTGAGGGCGGAAGTCTAGAGGGGAGGGTGAATAGACTTCTGAAAACTTTTGTGCAAATCAAAGTGAGGGCGCTTAACTTTGATCGAGTGTGAGTGAATCAATTTGGGTGATAACCAACTTCTTGACGCTCAAGGCAGATTGTCGATTCGAAACTATCAGTTTAACTGATGTGTGCGGAAGCTTAAGTTTTACCCGTGTGAAAAACCAGTTTTGATAAATCAGATTCCAAAGTTAATCTTTTAATCAGTTGACTGAAGTGTCAAGTTTGATCAGATCAGAAGCTTGGTGCTAACTGATCTCAATTTGGAATATGTATGCGCTTTAAAGGTTGTGTGCGATTGTGTAATCAGTTAATCAAAGCAGTAAAGGCACACAAGATTTATAGTGGTTCGGACAAACCAGTCCTACGTCCACTCTTCCCTATCACAAGGGGCACCTACTTAACCAACTGGACTTTGTTTTATGTGTAAGTAAAACACAGTACACCAATTAGATGTTTAAAGAGTTCACACTCAACCGATCCCAGAGATCAGAACTAGAAACCCTAGTCTGAAATCTTGCTAAACAACTTAACCTAACTTGGGGGTTTGGGTAAGATTGTTTTGGTTCCAACTATGAAATCTTTTCTTGCGTATAAGCAGCCTAACAGCTAGATGAAACGATTTCTATGCTAAGAACTTTATGGGATGAACACTTAATAAAATTAATCTTCTTGTTCGTGTTCTTGGGCGGAAATCTGATATTAGCTTGAGCTTCTTGATTGTTCAGCATTTCCGTTCCTTATATTTCACTCTGAAGTGTGATCCCATATTTATAGACCTTGAAATCAAAGAGCCGTTGGAGAGCAATTTGAATTTCAGGCTATATTTGGTAGACTTGCAGGCTTGATGTGACGAGCTTCAGGAATGGCATGGCCGAAAGCGTGAAAAGTGTTTTTATAGCCGTTACAGAGAAGCATCATCAAATCCCACAATTGTCGGCTCCGATCATACGTGTCTTGTTCTTATTGGATAGCAGACTCACTTTTCAGTGTTTGTTCTTCCAACTAAGGTTGACATTCTTCTTGTTCAGATCATCGACGTATGATTAGGTGAAACATCAGATTTCACTGGTGAGTGACTTTGATCGATCTGAATCGATCGACTACTGATAGAGTCTTCGGTGCCGGTTGACTTAGCTTCAACTAGCGGACTTCGGTGATGTAGGTCTTCCGTCCGATCTTCCGAAGTCATCCGATCTTCAAGTATTCTGAGTTTGAGCTTTATGACTTCAGCTGAGATATCTGACTAGATCAGATCGATCTGATCTTCTGTTCTTGTCTTGCATTCTGGCCTGTCGGATATCAGCTGTCCTTTGAGTCTTCAGATCTGACCTATACATATTGAGTTTCCCCCTCAATATGTGACCTATCTATTTCATCGGTTGTTCTATACAAGAATTATCAACCGGTCTCCTATAGCGTAATATAAACATCGATCCCTAACAGTCGACCGGGTCCTATTACATGTGTTTTTGGAACTTTCATCAAAACTATAAATTTCCCAACAGTCAAGTTCTTTTGTAAACAGTAATTTTGACCTGATGGGTTCTTTGGAGAATCTGATGAAGGACTATTCTGTGTTACAAGAACTGTTCATTGAAACTCAAGAGCAGAATGAGGAACTGACTGCTGACAATCTTAAGTGAAAAGACTCTAATGCTGCTGAGATTACATCTCAATTGATGGGAGTTACTGATGAACTTGATGTTCTGTAAGAACAACTCTCAGAAAAGGAGAAAGTGATAGAGGCCCTGAAAGGAAAATTAGAGAAATCCACTGAAGAGAATCAGTTTATCAGGATTGAATTCAATGACCTCTTTGAGAAACATGAAACTCTAAAGAAAAGTGAGGATAACTTGCGGAGAAAGGTAGCTCTATTGAATTCTGCATCTAAAGCAATAGATGAAACTCAGAGTTATTAAAGACCTACAACTATAAAGGCTGAATTGGGATATAATCCAGGGGGAACCTCACAAGGTCATTTGAATGCTGCTTCTTCTAGTGGCACTAAGACTGCCTTTGTTAAACCGGCGGTTCGTACTGATCTTCTTATTGAAGAACAACCCCGTGTTTTGGATAAGGGTAATGGACCTATGGTTTCAGAGAACCAGAAGGTTCAGGAAGGAAAGCCCAAACCTCAGGTAAAAGCTAGAAAAACTGAACACTCAGTAGGAAATCCTCAGGCCAGTACTTCGAAGCCTCAGGCTAAGAATACCAACCTAAAGAAATCTGCACTGAACCATCAGAGGAATCTTCAGAAGAGAAACACTCAACCGAGAAATTCTCAACTGAGGAGACCAAGTCCTAGATATACTAAAAGACCCCAATCTCAGTACAGGCAACCTAACCACCACTTGCCTAAGGGTAAAGGTTTCCTGAACCCAAGTCAGCAGAGACATAGACCGGCTGGACCAAGGCCAAAGCATCTAAACAAGAGGCCTGAACACAAGAAGAACTCTAAGGCTCATGTTCATGCTAAAGCTGGCACTCATACACAGGATACAACTAAGGCACCTAGAGTGGTGAATGTGTATGTAGATGTTTAGGGAAGACAAATTAACCACTCTTAAGTAATTAGAGTAGTGAGGCAGATTTGGATTCCACAGCTAACCTGATAGGACCCTACACCAAATGGGTACCTAAGGCCTGATCTGTTTTTCAGGTGAGGAAAAGGGCACTGAGCTGAATGAAGACAACATTGCCTTGATGAGGGGAAATTAAATTGCAACTGCCGTATGGTACTTGGACAGTGGATGCTCAAGACATGACAGGATATAAATATCTCTTCACTGACTATGTTGAATAGAAAGACCCTCAGATTACTTTTGGAGATAATTCCAAGGACAAACAGAAGGATATGGAACACTTGAAATTGATACTGTTCATATCCATGGTGTATCTTATGTGTCTGGCTTAAAGCATAACTTACTTTCTATCAGTCAATTCTGTGATAAGGGATTCAGTGTTGAGTTCTCTAAGAACTTATGTTATTTGAAAGACGATGGTTCACAACAAATACTACTGACTGGTACTAGAAAAGGAAATTTGTATCTTGCTGACTGGAGATTAACTCCTAGGGATACATGTTTAGTTGAGAAAAAGGATACTGACACCAGTTGGTTATGGCACAAAAGACCGAATCACTTAAACTTCAAAATCCTGAACAAACTTGCAAGATTATCACTTGTGAGGGGGTTACCAAATGAAGTATTTAGTAAAGATCATGTATGTGATGCCTATCAGAAAGGCAAACAAATCAGAGCATCATTCAAAAGCAAAGTAGAAGTGTCTACTTCAATTGTTACATATGGATCTTTTTGGTTCAGTAACACCTGTGAGCACCAATGGCAGGAAATATACACTTGTGGTAGTTGATGACTACTCTAGATTTACTTGGGTCATATTCTTACTCAGTAAGAAGGAGACTCAGACAAAACTGCCTGTACTATTGAAAAAAATCTGAATGTGGTCAAAATCAGATCAGATAAAGGCACTGAGTTTATCAATTATATTATACCTGATTATTGTGCAGCAAATGGTATAGCTCATGAAACATCAGCTGCAAGGATCCCACAACAAAATGGTGTTGCTGAAAGAAGAAATAGGACTCTAAAAGAAGCTGCTAGAACAATGATTGCTGAAGCTGACATTCCTAATAGATTTTAGACTGAAGCAGTCAACACTGCATGTTATTCTTAGAACAGATCCATGCTGACAAAGAATCAAAGAAAAACACCATATGAGCTTTGGAATGAAATGGAAGTCTCTTGTCTCTTTCTTTCGTGTGTTTGGTTGTAAGTGTTTCATTCATAATTTTGGTAAAGATAAGTTGAAAACTTTTGATAGCAAAGCTGACGAAGGAATATTCTTGGGATATTCTGAAGTCAGTAAAGCCTTCAGAGTCTACAATTGTAAGACCCTTATTGTGGAAGAAACACCTCATGCTATTTTTGATGAATCTACTTATGTTCATAGAAAACAAGGTCATTACTGAGGAGACTTGACAAAAAGGGTCACCAGACTTAGCCTGAAAAACAAAGATGCTGATAAATCATCCAATGAGCCTGAAAAGAAGAAATCAATCACATTCTATGAATGGAGTGAATCTGACTCAGAAGAAGAAACTCAGGATGAAAATACTTAGGTTGGTGGACCTCTGGATGATAGTTCTCCACTGAAGGAAAGCCAACACACTAGAGCAGAACCACCTGAACTGACCCCAGTTCAACATCAGGTAAGTAATGCCGATGAAGATGTGGTCACAGCTGAGGCAAATTCTGAATCTATCAACCAAGGGGGAACAAATATCATTGACAATGTTCTGAATGGAACTTCCCCTGAGGAAGATGATTTCTTTTCTCCTTTCCTGTTGTTCTTTGAGTTTAATGATATACCTGAACCTAACATTTATGATGTTGAGGATACTAATGAAGGGGGAACATCCCGGAGAACATGGTTGGATAGTCATCCATCAAGCCAAATTGTGGGTGATCTACTAGAAGGTGTTAAAATAAGAAGGTTCCATGGTGAAAGTGCTTTATTCAGTTGCTTCCTATATGAGAAAGAACCTACAGAGATTGAAGAAGCTCTTCAAGATACTTTTTGGATTACTGCTATGTAAGAAGAGCTGAATCAATTTACAAGAAATGAAGTTTGGGAGCTAGTGGACAGACCTAAGAGGCACTATGTGATTGGAACAAAATGGGTGTTAAAGAACAAGAGAGATTAAAACAACAACATTGTAAGAAACAAGGCATGGCTAGTTGCACATGGTTATTCCCAAGAAGAAGGCTTGGACTATGATGAAACCTTTGCACCTGTTGCAAGACTAGAAGCCATCAAATTGTTTCTGGCATATGCTGCTCACATGAAACTCACAGTCTATGAAATGGATGTGAAAAGTGCATTTGTAAATGGTGTGCTTAAGGAAGAGGTTTATGTGGAACAACCTCCTGACTTTTGTCAAAATAACCAAGTTTACAGGCTCAGAAAAGCCTTGTATGGTCTGAAGCAAGCACCCAGAGAATGGTATGATACACTTTTTCAATTTCTTACTGACCATGGTTTTACCAAAGGAACTGTTGATAGAACCTTGTTCAGGATAGAAGATGGGAAGAATATCTTACTAGTTCAGATTTATGTGGATGACATCATATTTGGATCTCCTAATCATCAGATGTGTGAGAAATTTTCTGCTCTGATGAAAGGAATGTTTGAGATGTCAATGATGGGGGAGATGAATTTTTTTCTAGGACTTCAGGTCAAGCAATCTAAAGAAGGAATATTCATTAATCAAGTAAAGTACACCAGAGATCTGATTGCTAAATATGGTGTACAAAATTGCAATGCAGTTAGGATTTCCATGAATACTAACTACAAAATGGATCCTGATCCTGAAGGCAAATCAGTCAACCATACTGATTATAGAGGGATCATTGCTATATCTCACAGCAAGTAGGCCTGATATTACTTTTGTTGTTTGGATATGTGCAAGATACCAAGCTAATCCTAAGGCAAGTCACATGGAAGCTGCTAAAAAGATTCTGAGATATCTTAAAGGCACAGTGAATAGAGGATTGTGGTATCCAGCTGATGATAACCTTGAATTAACTGGTTATTCGGATGTTGATTGTTGGTCCCGGTGCAAAACCCGTGAAATGCGGAAAAAACATGTAATGCATATAAAAGAGGGGTGAAGGAATGGTGATTCCAATTTTTTTGCGTTTTAAGCCCATGTGTTGTGTTTTGCTTATAATTGAATGCATATGACAAGTAAGAACATAAATCAATAAAGAACACAACAAAGTATAGTGGTTCGGAGACTCAAGCTCCTACATCCACTCTCCCTGTTCCTAGGGAAATTCCTTCAAACGGGACTTATCACCCTCCACGGGATTGCCTATAAGTTTTCTGACTATCCAAGATAGTTTACTCACTTCTTCTACATTTGAGTTTTTTGGCTAACTACTCTGCAACTTACTCACTCTTTACAACTCCAACAATCACACAAACTACCTAACAATAGTGTTTGGGTTTGGTTAGTGTCTCCAACTAGGTTGAGATTTTCCCTTACATTTGTTTAGCCTCAATGCTAAGGTTGGGAAAATCTCTCTAAGCTTAGGATATATCTTGAGTTGCTTAGATTGGGTTTAAGAACACTCTTGAATATATTTGTATATCTACAGACTTGTGTTCTATGGTGGTTATACTTGAATATGTGTCTTCTTGGCTCTGTAGCATCTTTTGCCACATTCTCCACACTCTCCACACTCTCCACACTTTAGAATGATGAAAGACCTTGTATTTATAGTGTGGATTTGAATGTTACCGTTGGAGAGAATCACATTCAAAACCATACTATTCTGTAAGTTCTGCAGCTTTTTCAGGCTGGTTGTCTTCCTCTCATTGGTTCACGTCAGCTGAATCTAACGGCTATATTCTTCAGGATCTTCTGAGTCTTCAGGTTTCTCTGAGTCTTCAGGATTCTTCCGAGTCGTCAGGATTCTTCTGAGTCTTCAGGATTCTTCAGAGTCTACAGGATTCTTCTGAGTCTCAGGATTCTTCTGAGTCTTCAGGATTCTTCTTAGTCTCAGGATTCTTCTGAGTCTCAGGATACTTTTACTCAGGATTCTTGATTCAGCAGACTTCTCTTCAGCTGACCTTATCTGATCAGGCATACTGACACTCAGGCTTTCTGAGTTCAGCTCTTCTGACTTCAGACATCCTGACCCTCAGGTCACTTTTACTCACTGACCCTCAGGTCACTTGACTCAGGCTATCTGATTTCTTCTTGCCTGATCTGATCAGCTCGACTGATCAGATCAACACATCTTCAGGTCAACATATCAGGATAGCATCAGGTCATCTGCATTAGGTTAGCACATCTGATCTCAATCACGTCTAATCTCGATCAGTCTCATCTGCTCCTCTTCTGATCAACTTATCTTTCTTCTATTCTGATTTTGCACAGCTCATCAGTTAACTCCGGAACTCATCTTACTCATCTGATCTTGATCAGTCTCATCTGTAGCCTCTTCTGATCTCGATCATCTTCTTCTGATTTCTTGAGTTCCCCCTCAACTTGTTCCCTCGTTCCCCCTCAACTTGTTATCTGTAAATTAGCTTCAATAACATAAGTTGATAATGATTTGGCATAATTCATCAAAACTAAAATATCCCAAAATTGATTATGGTGGTTGTAGAATTGACAGGAAGTCCACTACAGGAACTTGTCAATTTCTTGGAAGCAATTTAATATCCTGGTTTTCTAAGAAACAAACTTCAGTGGCAACCAGTACTACTGAAGCTGAATACATGGCTGCGGGAAGCTGTTGTGCCCAGATTCTTTGGCTAAGATAAAAATTGAGGGATTATAAGATAATAGCCAATGAAGTACCTATATTTTGTGACAATAATAGTGCAATTGCTATTACACAAAATCCGGTATTGCACACTACATGCAAACATGTTGATATCAGGCATCATTTCATTAGAGACCATGTTGAGAAAAAGGATATCAGGATGGAGAAAATTCATACTGATAAACAAAGAGCTGATATTTTGACTAAACCTTTGGCAGAGTCAAGATTTCAGGAATTGTCAGTAGAATTAGGGATGTTAGATCCAGGTGAGTAAATTCACTGGAGGGAGAAGTCCTTCAGGTGCATGAAGTTATTCAAGAAAGAATAACTCCGGACAAAATTCTCTCAGGATGGAAACTGAAACTCAGGAAGATGTTTTGTCAAGGTCAGTATTCAGTAAGGATTAAATACTCAATTAGTCCTGAAGCGATATTGACACATGCATTAATTCACAACATTTATTTCACTTAGCAATCATTTGAAATAAATGACAAAAGACCTGAACTTTGAGCGGGAATGTTTGGAAGATTTCTATTGGTTGAAATTTTGGTAGAGAGTCAAAGAGTCGCCTCGATTAGAGTAAAACACCATTTTGTCACCCTAATTGCTGCTATTACTCAAATACGCCGGTTCAATTAGCTATAAATAACAAAAACCCTCGAGATTATATCAAACCTCAGATTAAATCTAAATAGTTCGTTCGATTTATCTTCTAAGATTTAATCTCAACCATTGATCTACGATTTTCAGATCATATAAATACCCAAGTGTTTGCAGTTTTCTCATTTTACTTCTCATAATTCCCAAAATACAGACACTTGACATTCTTCCACTTCTTCAAACCTTCATATATCATTCTATAATGGAGTTTCCAAAATATCCTATGATTAGGGATCTTGCCGAAACTGAAAAACCCTATATTGAGCACGTGGTTGCTATGATCGACAACAAAGCTATATCAATCGAAGAAGAAGCCCTTAATATGCTGCGACTCGCTCGATTACATAGGCTGGTGAGCAATATGCCAGATAGAGAACTATCTCAAGAAGTACTACAGTTTGTAATCAATCTTCGTGAAGGAGAGCGGGGTTCACTTGTTTCGCAGTTAAGTTTTGGAACTTATGCAAAATCTAAAGCAGAGGATATCTGCACCAGAGAGGTAATATTGTCTCTTGATGATATTAATGTTGTCTTTGACTTGAATGGCATAGGAGAGGACCCAGCATTGTATATGGCTGGCAAGGAACAAGAGATTTTAGACCATTTTGCAGAGATAAATGCAGAATTGAAAGGGGCTCTGCATAAACGTTGTTTGAAGGCCAAATACAAAGTCTTGATCGATATTGTGGAAAAATGTTTGATGAGCACTTCTGGGAGCTTGGAGCAGGTTAGCCGGAACAAGTTAAGGCTCATGGCTGCGATTGAAGATTCTCCATCTGTTGACTTCAATTGGTTGAAATTTCTAGCAGACAGCATTCTGCATCAACACCAAAAGTTGTCTCACGAAAGGGGCATTCAAGAAGACTGTGAAGGGACTTTTTGGTACAAAGATTAGTTATCTTCTTCAAATATTGCCCAAAGACAATGAGATTTTGTTGTCTGGAGTTGAGTTTTCACGAAACCGAATCATGTTCTGGAAACCTAAATCTCAGAAGAGAAAACAGACAACATTAGGAAGTCCGGGTTCCACAGTTCAGAAGGAACTAGAGGAACTGGAGGAATCTAAGACCGATCAGGACAATGTAGTTATTGCTGAAGTAACAAAAAAGAAAGTCAGGAAAGGGTCAGAAAAACTTCATGAGGTGTCAGGAGAAGAAGAGAAAAGGAAGAAAACTCTTGAGTTGCCAAAAGTAAAATAAGAAGCAGGAGAGAAAAAGAAGGCTCAGGACGAGCAGAAATGAAAGTGTTGGGAGATGAATTTAATAGATTTTGATTAGATCCCAAAACCCTTGAGTATGACATGTTCAGAATAATCTTGATAGTCTGTAGACAGGTTTCAATTTAGATCGTTTTCAGGAAATATCTGCACCATGTATAGTCAGCAGATATTACTCAGGATTAGTATAGGAAGAATACATTAAGGGGGAACTCAGTGTATTCCTGAAGACTCTGATGTCCTGAAGACTCAGATAGCCCTGAAGAATCAGAAGACCCTGAAGACTCAGATCGCCCTGAAGACTCAGAAGACCCTGAAGACACTGATAACCTGAAGACTATCTTACTGAGGACATCTGGACTAATTTAAAGTCCTGAACATTTATTGAAATATAAATGTTGTCCAAACAATTGATTGTATACAAAAGGAATTGGAACTAAAGTGTCTTTCAAGGTTGTCTCATTCTGAAGAGATTGACCCAAAGAGCCATTTTGTTTTTCTCTATTCACTGAAGATCTGAACCAATCAGAGAGCGACAACACTGTACTTTAATGACACTGAAAGGGACCTGTCCCTGAGAAAGTCAGAGTTGCTGAGTTCAAGTCTGTAGATACAAAGTGATTGGCTGCATTGGTTACTTGTTACCCAAACCATGCAAGGGCGCGTTCAAACCTTAGTAGAGTTGTTTATCACAAACCAGAAGAGGAATCCCTTGAAGTTATCTCCTCCAATGGATAGTTTTTCAAGAGTAACCTTGGTGAGTTTCCTATAAATACTAGTGACCTTTACTATTGCAAGGTTACGGGAAATTAAGCAACTCCAGAGCTCATTTGTATTCAAGTTTATACTGTGAAGCACTCGAAACCCTATGAATTTTCCAAGTGTTTCATCTTTGAAGAGAGCTCATTTACTAAGCCTAGAATCTGTTAAGTATCCAAAGCTTAGTTAGAGATATCCTAGCCTATTACCTTGTATTCTAAATTATAAAAGGATATCTCACCTTAGTTGAAAACCAACCAAACCCAAACCCTGTTGTTTAAGAAGTTTGAGTGTGTGATTGTTGGAGAGTGAGAGTTGTAAAGAGTTAGTAAGATGCAGTTGAGTTCAGCCTAAAACCTCTAGAGAAGAAGTTAGTAAGTTGCTTGTGTCAGTCTGAAGCTTGTGAGTGTTTGAGTTAGTAAGCTGCAGTATAGTTCAGCCTGAAAACTCATAGAGAAAGTTAGTAAGCTGCTGAGTTTAGTCTGAAAGCTTGAGGTAGTAGAAGTGAGTTAAGGAATTTTTCTAAAGATTCAGAGAGAGTTGACGTAGGAGCTTTGCCTCTGAACCACTATAATTGCCGTGTTATTTACTTTCTATTCTGCATTATTTTGTGTTGCATATTTTTCATTGAAAGCATAGTGAGTTTTCTGATATTCAGTTGGAATCAATCCACTGAGTTTGTATTGAACTGATCACAGCCTTAACCACTATTTTACTAAGGGCAAAAAGATTTTCAGCAAGTTAAAACGAGCTTAGAACTTAGGGCCTACACATTCCGCACTCTTGTTAAGCTAGAACAGGTAGTTGTCAAACTGAACAAACTCAACTGAGTATTTAGTAAGATAGTTATCTGATCCATGCTTCTCAGGACTCTGTTTTAATTTCTCGGATCAGTTGAGCTAATTTGAAGTCACTGAAAGCGGTTCAGGGTTATTGTCTCAGTAGACTTTGACTTAGGACAATTTGTGCTTCTCAGTACTGACATTCAGGATAACCTGACTCACTAATCAACAAGGTTTTAAAAGTTTAATAAAACATATACCACGTGTATTCCTCCCCCCCATACACGTGTAAGACCCGTTTACCCTGGGACCAACAAGTGGTATCAGAGCAGTGGTTCAACTGACCACTTGCTTTGGTAGTCATAGTCTTGTTTACTGAGAGACTTTGGTGGTCTACTGAATAGATCTTACTATTGATATCTTACAAGGCTCATTCATCATGACTTCTAAGAAACTACCTATGTTCTCTGTTGAGAACTATGATTTGTGGAGACTCAGAATGCAGGCACACCTGTACTCAAAACATAAGAGAATGTGGAGAGTTGTGTCTCAAGGACCATTTGAATACACTGTTGTGAATCCCAGAATTACTGATGTTGAGAGAGATGATCCCATGGATGAATTTCCTAAGTCTGATGATCAACTCACTCCTAAGGAGAGAAAGTTAGTCAACTTTGACTATATTGCTAAAGATACTCTATATAGCACTATTGATGATGGTGTTATGGGGATGATTTCTCACTGTGAAACTGCCAAAGAAATTTGAGACACACTTGCTATCATGTGTCAAGGCAAAGATCATATAAAAAAAAAAACTATCAGTTGTTATTGCAAAGTTTGATAACTTTGAAATGAAAGATGGTGAATCTATTGATAAACTGGAAGTTAGATTCACTAGTATCATGAATGATCTGAGTGCTCTTGGGAAAAGATACCAAAAAAGAGAAGTTGCACTGAAAATTTTAGAGGACTATCTAAGAAATGGGATATACATGATGTGGTGATTGAAAACACAAAAAACATTGATTTTATGCCATATCAACAAGTTTTCTCTAAACTGAAAACTTTTGAATTTGTGATTGATAAGAAAACAAAGAAATCTGATAGCAAAGATGAATCTTCATCTAACAAGAATGAGCAAGAGGATAAGCTAATACTGCAAAGCTAAAGAGTCTGATAACTCACCTGCCAAAAATCAGGATGAGCAAGAGGATAAGCTAGTACTGTTGGCAAGGAGGTTTGAAAGACTAAATAGCAGATATGGAAAGTACAAGAAGTATTAAAAAAATACCAGATACAGGAACAGGAATAACTCAGAAGCTGAGGACAAATCCACTGAGAAGAAGAATGACCACAAAGCTGAAGGGTCTTCATCCAGAAAGAAGGACTCCAAGACCAAGGAGGAAAGTGATCAGGATGATGATACCAACAGATGCTACAACTGCAAAAAGAAGGGTCACTTCCAGTATGACTATCCTGAGCTAAGCCCCAAGGAAAGAAACAAAAGGCAAGCCAAAAGAGACAAGAAGAACTCGAGCAAGAAGGCTATGGTTGCTGAAGAAGAACATACTGAAGAACGATCCAGCTCTTCAAAATAAATGTTCTCAGATAGTGATAATAATGATGTCTGCCTTGTTGCTATAGAGGAGGTAAATTCTTCTATCTCTGTTGCTGTTTCTACACAAGCACCTAAGTTGTCAAGTTCATCTGAAACTAGTAATTTTGACATGGTGGATTCTTTTGAGAATCTGATGAAGGACTATTCTGTGTTACAAGAACTGTTCATTGAAACTCAAGAGCAGAATGAGGAACTGACTGCTGGGAATCTGAGGTGGAAAAACTCTAAGGCTGCTGAGATCACTTCTCAATTAATGGGAGCTACTACTGAACTCGATGTTCTGAAAGTACAGCTCTCAGAGAAAGAGAAGGTGATAGAGGCCCTGAAAGGAAAGTTAGAGAAATCCACTGAGGAGAATCACCTTATCAGGACTGAATTCAATGACCTCTTTTTGAAACATGATTCTCTAAAGAAAAGTGAAGATAGTCTGCAGAGAAAGTTAGCTCTATTGAATTCTGCATCTAAAGCAATAGATGAAATTCAGAGTTACCAAAGACCTGCAACTATAAAGGTTGGATTGGGATATAATCCAGGGGGAACTCCACATGGTCTTTTGAATGTTGCTTCTACTAGTGGCACTAAGACTGTCTTTGTTAAACCGGCGGTTCATACTGATCTTCTCATTGAAGAACAAACCCGTGTTTTGGACAAGGGTAAAGGACCTATGGTTTCAGAGAACCTAAAGGTTTAGGTAAGAAAGCCCAAACCTCGGGTAAAGGCTAGAAAACCTGAACATTCAGTAGAAAATGTTGGGAAATTTCGAGTTTTGATGAAAGTTCCAAAACACTTGTAATAGGACCAGTCAGACCTGTTAGCTGACTGATGTTTTAAATACCAGTTTTAAGGTGACCAGTTGATAATTATTGTATAGAACAACTGATGTATTAGATAGATCACATATTGAGGGGGAACTCAATATGTATATGTCAAATCTTGAAGAAGATCAGATCAGAAGATCAGATAGACAGATGATCAGGTGAAGACATGAAGCCGAAGACTCAGAAGACCTGAAGATCAAATGACTACCAGAAGACCAGAAGACCTACATCAGTCGAGTCTGCTAGTTGAGCTAAGACAACTTGCATCTGAAGACTATATCAGGTAGACTGATCAGTTTATCTGATCAGTTCATGTCACACCTGGTGACAACTATTCGTGCACCAGATCATACAGTGTTTAATCTGACAAGAAGAATGTCAACCTGAGTTGGTAAAAAAAACTCTGATCAAGTGTACTTGTTAACCAATGAGATCAAGACACGTATGAACGGAGCTGATAATGCGAGATTTGGTGCTGCACTGTCAAACGGCTAGAAAGGATAATCATACATGCTTTTGGCCATGCCATTCCTCAAGCACATCACATCAAGTTTGCAAATCTACCAAATATAGCCTAAAATTCAAATCGCTCTCCAACGGCTCTTTGATTTCAATGTCTATAAATATGGGATCACTCTTCATAGTGAAGACACGAAAATTATCATCAAGCTCAAGCCATAACAATTTCTGCACGAAGAACACAAACTTGAAGAATATTTCTAAGTGTTCATCCCATTGTTCTTAGCATAGAAATCTCATCCTCTAGCTTTAGGCTACATAAATACTAGATTAGGTTTCCAGTTGGAACAACAACAAATCTTTACCCAAATCCAAAAGTTAGGTTAAGTTTGTTTTGCAAGATTTCAGACTAGGGTTTCTAGTTTCTGATATCTGGGATCGGATTGAGTGAGAACTCTTGAAACATCTGTTGGTTGTACTGTGCTGGACTAACACATTAAACTAAGTCCAGTTGGTTAGTTGGTGCCCCTGCTGATAGGGAAGAGTGGACGTAGGACTGGTTGTCCGAACCACTATAAAAATCTTGTGTGTTTATCTATTTTACTTGCTTTACACTATAGCACACTACCTGATTTAATATTGCATACATATTCTGAGTCTAGATCAGTTCTGCATCAAGCAATTGATCTGATCAGTTTGACACTTTGTCATCTGATTGAAAATGCATGCGAACTCGATTCTATAGAACCGGTTTTTCACACGGTTAAAACTTGCGCGCACATCGCTTAAATCGATAGACACCGAACCGATCTGCCACCAAAGCGATCGCTTAGTTGATATCGATCCCAAACTGATTCACTCACACTCTGATCAGGCAACTTGCTTTCACACCTGATCTTGCACGAAAAGTTTTCAGAAGTCTATTCACCCCTCCCCTCTAGACTTCGGCCTCACATAATCCGCTCGGGACCTACAAGTGGTATCAGAGAAGTCGTTCTACGGACTACTGGCTTTGAGTATCATCGGTTCTTGAGGAAGATCTTGAAAAACCTATTTTTAAATTCATTTGTTTTCAAAACTCACAATCAGCATGGATAATACATCTGGTATGTATCATGATCTGCCTAAGTTTTCTATTGATGAGTATGCAGACTGGACCATACTCATGATCAACCATCTGGGAGCTATAAGCAGCAGAATGATGGAAGTTCTTGAACAAGAACCTATCATTATTTACTACAACAATCCAGCTGAAGGAGGTGATCCAGAATTTCCAGTTGGAGCCAGAATCAGAAAGAGTCCTTCTCTGATGGATGCTGAGGAAAGGAAATTGTCCAATCTGGATACTTTGGCCAGACATATCATTATGAAGACGATGGAAAATTAACCAGAGAAAAGATCAAATACCTCAAGACTGAGAAGCAGATGTGGGATACTCTAGCTGAGATATGCGAGGGAAATGACCAGATAAAGGACAGCAGATTACAGGTCGAACTGGTTAAGTTTGAGAAACTCAAGATGCTGCCCAACGAGACGATCAACTAGCTAGATGGAAGGATTACTATGTCTATCAACAAGCTCAGAGAGTTAGGATGAGAAATGACCGACAAGGACATCAACTACAAGATCTTGTGATCTTTGACGAAAAAGTGGGATATGAAAGTTACCGTGATTAAGGTCTTCCAGGACATAGCGAAGATGAAACTAAGCAGCCTATTCTTAAATCTGAAAGCCCATGAATTCGACCTGATTGAGAGAGGGCAAGAGGAAGATGATGAGTCATCTGCCGAAACCACACCTGCAACAACAAAAGCAGTAGCATTCAAAGCAGGCGGCAGCTGCTCAAAATCTTCTGAGCATATTAGAAATATTGTCAGTCAAGATGAACAGATTGCTCTCGTCACCCGAAAACTTGAAAGATCAAATATTCAATTGGGAAAGTATAGGAGATTATACAAAGACTATTAAAACAGCAGAGGAAGAGATAGGAGATCAACTGACAGATCACAAGAAAGAAATAGATCTGATGACAGAAGAGATGATCGCAGAGAGGATAAGAAAAAGGATGATCGAATCTGATGAAAGAAGAGACAACAGATCAAAAAGGAGGAATTCTGATCACAGGTAAATAGAAAAGTCACCTGACAGTTTCTACAGACGAAATGACTCACCTGGCAGAAGAAGTTTCGTGGAACGTGGAGCGTGCTTCAACTGTCAGAAACCAGGTCACTACAGTGCAGACTGCCCTGACCTGACTCCGAAAGAAAGAGAAGACAAGCAGAACAGAAGAGAGCAACGATATAGAGACAGAAAAGCCATGGCTGCTGATACATCTGGGATTGATGATTCTTATCTGCCTTCAGAGGATTCTGGTTACTCATCTGTAGAAGATTTCTGCCTGATGAGCAATGCTGATGATTTCAACAACATAGATGATCCGATGTTCTCATCTGATGACGATATTTGTCTCATGGCTATGGATATTAATAATTCTGAGGTATCCTCTAAACCTTCTGTGTTTTCTGTTTCCACATCTGCTGTGCTGAGCATACCTGCTGGAAAGATTGACCTGCATCTCTACAATGAGCAATTGCTTGATGATCTCTCTAATGCAGTAGACACTTATACCATAGTGGAAGCTGAGAACGATAAGCTGAGGTCATAGAACAATCAGCTTGCTAAAGAAAATGCAGCAAGAAAAGCAATTGAACTGAAATCAGTTGAGACTGTTCATAAAATAACTACAAAACTGGAGCTTCTGAAAGTTAATTCTTCTGATCAGGATAAACTGATTAAGGAACAGCTAGCCATTAACAAACAGCAAGCCGATGATCTCAAAATCCTCCAAGCTAAGTTTCATGAGCTCTTCCGACTAAATGAGAGTCTAAAAACTATTGTGGATAGTTTACGTAAGAAAATAGAGGTTTTCACAAAATCTTCTTAGATTGTTCAAGATCTGAATAATAATTTTCGTACGTCAACTAATAAGAAGGGAATTGGGTATGAACACCCTTCTGCATCCTCAAAAGCCCCATCTGGTTCACTTCAGAAAAGTGTAATCAAATGAGTTTCTGATCAAGATACATGAAAATTAAAATCTGTATCAGATAAGGGAAACAGACCTGCTGAACAAGTAAGTCAAGTGTCTGATCAAAAATGGAACAAAAATGGACCCCAACTGATCAAGCATCAGCCGAGGAATCAACAGAAGAACCCTGTTCTTCTGAAGAAACCTCAACCTGATCAGCAGATTGGGTATCAGAAAAGACTACCTCTCAAGGGAAAATCTGATCTAAAACCTAATCAGGTCAAGCTGCCTAACAAGCAAGCTAAGGGTAAACTGCTAAGACCATCTATGACAAAAATATATGAATCTTTTAATGGTAGCAGTCGTACCTACCCTTACAATCAGAAACCTAGGGCTGCTGCACCTGAGCCTCACTAGATTAAAAGAAGACAAATATCAGTAAAAAGTCCCAAGTCTTCTGATTCATCCAAGGCTCACACTAATGATCATACTGAATAGATTGCATATGAGGAGACGTGTGATTATGTAGATGTTTATGGGAGACAAATCAAGCCCTCTATTTTCAACAAAGGTGCCAGATTTGTTTGGATCCCGAAAGGTACTTCTAACCCCCAGGACCCGATTCTACTAGGGTACCTAAATCCTGATCTGATTGCAGGATCGCATGGGTTTGGCCAATAAAGGAGGTGTACAAGCAACTATCTGGTACATCGATAGTGGATGCTTAAGGAACATGACTGGAAACAAACATCTCCTCAGCTCAAACACTGAACAAGAAGGCCCACGTGTACTCTTTGGTGATGATAACTTTAGTTTTACCAGAGGATTCGGAACCTTAGAGAATGAAGATGTACAGGTTATTGGAGTCTCGTATATCGATGGTTTGAAGCACAACTGGTTATCGGTTTCACAATTCTGCGATAACGGATTCAGCGTTGAGTTCTCGACTGATTAGTAAACTATTAAGAATTGAGCTACTCAACAAATTTTGTTAACTGGTTCAAGGAAGGGAACGATCTACACTGCAGATTGGAACAGTTGTCCAAGAAATGCATGCCTGATTGTTAAGAGTTCCAAAAGCAACAGTTGGCTCTGGCATAAGAGAATGAGTCATCTGAACTTTAAAACTCTTAACAAGATAGCAATGATGTCTTTGGTTGAGGGTCTCCCGAATGAGGTATTCTCTAAGGATCAGACATGTGTCGCATGTCAGAAGGGAAAACAGGTTAAAGCCTCATTCAAGGGAATCCCAGGATCAACATCCAACAAAGTATTGCAACTGCTCCATATGGATTTATTTGGACCAGTTACACCACTTAGTCTCAGCGGACGCAAATACACTCTGGTAATCGTGGATGATTATTCCAAGTTTACCTGGGTTGTATTCTTGTATAGGAAGAATGAGACTACAACAAAGATACCTGAGATGTTCAAGAAATTGCAAAATGAGAAGGGTGTCAGTATTGTAAAAATCAAATCCGATAAAGGTGAAGAATTTCTGAACTCCTTTATTACTGACTTTTGCACTAAGTTTGGAATACAACATGAAACATCAGCTGCAAGAACACCACAACAGAATGGAGTAGCAGAACGGAGAAATAGAACACTCAAAGAAGGTGCTCGCACAATGTTAGCTGAACGTGCAACTCCAAACCGTTTCTGGGCAGAAGCTATCAACACTGCATGCCACACTCAGAACAAATGTTCTCTGACTAAGATTCACTTTAAGACACCTTATGAATTGTGGAAGGGCAGAAAACCTCGTGTTTCTTACTTCCATGTTTTTGGGTGCAAGTGTTTCAAACACAATAATGGGAAGAGCCAGTTGAAAACCTTTGAGGACAAGTCAGATGAGGGAATATTCTTAGGATATTCCTCAACCAGCAAAGCTTTCAGGGTGTTCAACAGGCGAACCTTAGTTGTGGAAGAAACACCTCATGTGGTCTTTGATGAGACATCTTCTGAATAAGAGAAATCTGCCTCAGAACAAGCAGTACGAAAACAACCGGTACCTGATGCACAGAAAATGGATCAGTTAAGTATCAAGGAAAAAGGATCAAATCACGTAACTGTGTATGTTCCAAAGATTGATCTAACTGATTCACCAGGTCATTCAGACCCAAAGGTACGTACAACTGTCAATGAAGAAGCTGGTACAGCTGAGACAGTAACAACTGAACCATCTGGTTCAGGGGGAACACCTGATGTTTCGGCGGACAGACATCAGCACATGTTGATTCCAACATCAGCTGAGACTTGTCCATGCCAAGTGGATCCTATTACTGTACCTCTCCCAACCTCTAGTAATGAATCACTATCAGAAGAGGATGATGTTCTCCAAAATGATGCAAATCAGAAAAGAAGGACCTGGATAACCAGTCATCCAACTGATCTGATCATCGGAGACCATCTGATAGAGTTAAAACTAGACATCAGATTGGTGAAAGTGCCATGTATTGTTGTTATCTGTCTTTGAAGAAACCAACCACTATAGAAGAAGCTCTACAAGATGCCAACTGGATTCTAGCTATGCAAGAAGAATTAGAGCAGTTTGAAAGGAATCAGGTTTGGAAACTGGTGGACAGACCATCTCATCAAGATATAATAGGTACCAAGTGGGTATTCAAGAACAAGAAAGATGAGAACAATATCATAACCAGAAATAAGGCAAGACTTGTTGCTAAGGGGTATTCACAATCAGAAGGAATTGATTATGATGAGACCTTTGCACCAGTCGCTCGCCTTAAAGCCATTCGGCAGTTTCTGGCATATGCTGCCCACAGAGGGTTTATTGTGTATCAGATGGATGTAAAGAGTGCATTCTTAAACAGGGTACTAGCTGAGGAAGTTTATGTTAACAACCTCCTGGCTTTGAAAAAGGCAACCAGGTGTACCGTTTAAGAAAAGCTCTCTATAGCCTGAAACAAGCTCCTCGAGCTTGGTATGATTCACTATCTCAGTTCTTGATAGACAGTTGATTCACTAAACGAACAGTGGACAAAACCTTATTCAGAATAGAAGATGGTGAAGATATTCTGATGGATCAGATTTATGTGGACGATATCATTTTCGGATCTACCAACAAGACCTTATGTGAAAGATTTAACAAACTGATGCAAGGGAAATTCGAGATGTCTATGATGGGTCAGATGAATTACTTTTTGGGTCTTCAAGTTAAGCAAAGTACAGAAGGGATATTCATCTGTCAGGCAAAGTACACTAAGAATAGAGGGCTCTCATTGGATCTTTACTATACCTGACTGCCAGCAGACCAGATATAACTTTTGCAGTAGGTGTATGTGTCAGATTTCAGGCAAATCCAATGCAAAGCCACCTGGAAGCAGCTAAGCAGATTCTTAAGTATCTGAAGGGGACAGTAAACCTTGGTTTATTCTACCCATCCGATGATAATCTAGAGCTTAGTGGGTATTCTGATTCTGATTATGCAGGTTGCAGAATAGACAGAAAATCAACCTCAGGTGCATGTCAGTTCTTAGGAATGTACCTATACTCTGTGACAATAGCTGAGGGATTATAACATTGTAGCTACGAATGTACCTATATTCTGTGACAATAATAGTGCTATTGCAATCATTCAGAATCCAGTATTACATACAAGATGCAAGCATGTGGATGTTAGACACCATTTCATAAGAGATCATGTGGAAAAGAAGAACATCAGAATGGAAAAGATTCATACTGATAAGTAGAGAGCTGATATCTTAACCAAGCCACTAGCTGAAGTCAGATTCAGAGAACTATGTAATGAGCTAGGACTTCTGGACTTAGGAGAAAGTGCACCAGAAATATTTGGTGGACTGGTCTCCAGGACCAGTTGGTTAAGAGACTGACTAGACAAGGAGCACCAGTTGAGTAATGGTACCTCAACTGATCAGTAGGATCAGTCTGGAACTGATCAGAAGAGGGTTAACAGTTGAAGGGGGAACGTCAACTGATCAAATAGGAATCTGATCAGATAAGTGGGACATTGTTGGGAAATACAAAAGGGTTAGGCAGAAACTAAGATCAACAGGAATCAGTCAGGTCTACGGCTACAAGTGGTATTGAATGATTATAACATCAGTCAATCAGATACGCATTTCTATTTTTTGTTTTACTGATTACTTATCTGCAATTATCTAATAATATTTGCTTTTACTGTACACATATTTTTATGACGTGTACCCTGCAAAGCATTTAATGCGGACGTGGGGAATATGTATTAACTGGTATTAAATGTGTTTTTTAAAATCCAAAAAGCAATCATACGTGCAAATCCTGACTGCACGATCAAAACCGCTTAATCAGAATCATTTATTCTTTTCAAACGTTTGGTTTTCCGGTCTCGGTTTTCCCTCCTTCCTTTTATAAAGCTTCGTCAAAACCCTTCCAAATACGCTTCTAAATATTCTTGCGATCAACATTATACTCTGTAAATTCTCACTTACCCTCTTCAATTCAAAGTGTTTATTGCGATTCACATTATTTCAAAATCGAAAAGCAGAATCTGGTAATTTTTGTTTATTTGTCGAAGTTAGTTCCCTAAAATCACTTGCTCATATAGGTTACAAATGTCTGTATTTTTTTTACCCTGTGTTATGCCTTCTCAAATTTTGGTATCTGTGTGGTTATGACAAGGAATAAAATAATCGATTATTCGTCTGGGAAATCAAATATGCAATATATTTTATGTTTATGCACAAAACTCAATCAAGTTTTTTTTGTTGTAGATGGCTACTCACGGTATGGGCAAGATTATGTGCAACTATGCGAATCTATCCAATCAAATCCTAGAAGACAAATATGTGGTTTTTGGGATCACTCGAGATCCAGAATCCATGGAAGTGGAGCATTTATTAAGGAGATGCGGACTCGAACAATATTGTGCAGCCCACTCCAATCCAGTGATGCAATATGAAGCATTGGAGTTTTTGAGGAATCTGGAGGTGGTATCCCTGGCGATGAACTTATTTCATCTTACAATGGTGAAGAGGTTAAGGTTTCAAATGCAGATATCACTCGCCTATTCAATCTGCCCAAAGAAAAAATTTCACCTGCTCATTACAGAGAGAATGAAGATGAGCTGATAAGGGATGAACTGTTCAGGGAGGCAGATAAGAAGCACACTACTAATTTTGTTAGGCCAATGCTTAATAGGAAGTTTCGCTTGCTCTTTGACACTCTGTCAAAGACAATCATGGAGATTTCTTTCAGTCCGGATGGACTGACTGCTATCAAGATGCACTGCATAGCAGCCATTGTGGATGGAGCCACAAATATTAACTGGGCAGGATTCCTCAAGGCTATTCTGCTACAAGAACAGTCAAAGTTTGGGGTTAATGATCAGAGACAAGTCTTCTGAAGAAAAGGATCAGCAATCTCAACAAGGTAGCAATCATTATGAGGGACAAACTACCAACTGCTCAGTGGAGCCAAGATGGGCTAAAAATTTACAAGGCCTTCCTCACCAGCACATCTGTCATCTATGGTCCTGCTGATGATGATATGAAGGTGACTGTCAGGAAGGGCAAGAGCAAGGAAGTCGCATCTGTTGCACCTGCAAATCCTCCCAAGAGAAAGAGGCTTCTTTTGAAAGAACTGGCGAATAAGCCAAAGAAGGTGAAGCAGGCCCCCATGACTCTTTTCTTAGAGGAAGAGTCAGAAGAAGAAGAAGCTACAGCTCAACCTGATGTGCAAAAACCATCAGCTGAGAAGTCAGAGAGACATGCTTCTCTGGTGGAAAGCTCTCCGGAGCAATCAGGAGGAGACCAAGGAAAAGAAAGGACAAGATCACCCTCTCCCCAGTCCCGTGCTCACACACCCATTAGATCTCCAGTTGCTGAGTGGATGACTCCCTCTCCTTCTCAAATAAGTGAGCATGCCAGGTCACCAATTGTGGAGCCAGATCAAACAAAGCTCATCAGCCAACAACACACTGATCTGCCCCCACCAGAAACTTCTTCAACTCAGCCACCTGATCAAGCTGAACAGTCAATTCCCGAATCTAGATCATTGAAAACCATAACTGGGAAGTTGGCAAGGATGAGAATTGAACGAGGGATAGATGATTTGTATCTAGAATTGGAAGCTCATCTGAATGTCAAGGAAGATATTCTGGAGATCCTGACTTGGAGAGATCTCAGAATGAAAAACTTCTCGGATTTCATGATCATAATTGAACAGATGGGAGGAGCTGATGAATTTGCTGACTATGACTTTTACATGAAAAGTCTGCTCAGGTTGGTTCACCAGCTGAGCTGGTTTCTGCAGAAGCAGTCAAAGCCCTGATCAATAAGAAGTTGGGCAAATCTGAAAGGATTGATCTAGGGTCAGATGAAGAAGCTCCACAGGAAGATAATCCCATGAAAGATGTCAGAGCTGCCAATGAAGGTGGTACTGGTGATACAGTTCATGACCAGCCACTGGAGGCACAAACAATTATTGTTGATCCGGTGGCACAAGAAATTCCTGGTACACATATCACCACTGATCAGCTGTGAGAGATCAGATCGTGCTTCAAAGATCTACTCAAAGAAGAGGTTTAGGGTGTATTGGCTAACTCAGTTAGCAATACCATTACTGATCAGAGACAAGCCTGCCTGCGAGAACTGAAAGATCAAAGGGAGTTTGCCATCTCCAAGATTGAGGCTCTAAAGGATCAGTACACGCAGACATTGACCAACCTGACTAGCAAGTTCAAAAAGATCTATGATGACAAAATAGTCCAGGTTGATAAACATCAGGTATCTCTACTCTTGATCACAGAAAAGCTGGAGAAGACGAAAGAGAAAATTGATAAGCTAATTCTTACCTTCTCTAATGCTATCGAAGCTGCAAAATCTGAGCTGATATCGAAAATTCAAGAACTCACTGCTCAGACTCAAGGCATGACTGCATCTGATCTGAACAAAGCCATCTCTGTCAGTTTTGGCTCCCTGACTTCCCACCTCAATGCTCTTTTTGATCAAACCAAAAAGGGGGAAGGCCAGGTTGAGAAACCAACTGACTTTATAAAGACTACAGAGGAGCTTATTCAGACAGTTGAAACTTATGGCCAACGACTAGACCATCTTGATCTGTTTGCAAATGAAGTTTCTAAAAAGATAGAGAAGTCAAAGGCAAGAAAGTTGGCCGCAGGAGATGGAACCTCAAAATCTGAACCTGCCACTCAAGCAAAGAGAGTCACAAGAAGCACAGCAAGTCAGATACAACATGATAAAGAAATGACAGAAAAACTCTCTAAGGAGCAAATTGCTGAAGAAGCTCGATTGAGTGAAGAAGAGAGAAACGTTGAGAAGTTGGCCGAGGCAGAAGGGTTGAGAAAGAAATACACCTCGAGGGTAAGGAAAGGTCAAGCCGAGAAATCTGGAGCAGAACCTCAGCTGGAAGAAAAATTATTCCAAAAATTGCTGCACATGCCGACAGATTCGAAGAATGGAATAAGATCAGAGGTGAATGGATCTTGAATGCGTTTGTTGTGAATTTAGTGCCGAAAGAAGAATCTCCAGATGAAGAATTTCTGAACTAGTTGGAGAACAAGCATCCCAATTTCCTAAAGTATCTAGAGAATGAGGCCAAGAAGATAAATGTGAGAATCGCCCATCAAGATTATGAAGTGATGGACTACACGAAGAAGGTGGATGGCTCATTTGACAGATTGACGTTTCAAAGATTCTATTTTGACATCCTGAGTAAATCATACATAATTGATCAATAGCAGATCAATGGTATCAAATGGAAATTATACCGGATATTCAACGTTCCACAAGATCAATGAGAAATGCCGGAGGGCTATATTCCAAGAGTTTGAAGATAGAAGACAGCTTAGGATCAGTTGTACTTTATATAAAAAAAACTTTTCAGATGTAACTTGTAACGACATTTCTGTTAAATGAAAAGTTTATTTTACTGATCCTAAGTCAAACTCTCATTGTCTTCTGATTATTTGCTCTTTACTGTTTTATATATTTATCAATTGTTGTTGGTTTCTTAAATGTTTTGGTTTCATCAAAAAGGGGGAAATTGTTGGGAAATTTAGAGTTTTGATGAAAGTTCCAAAACACTTGTAATAGGACCAGTCAGACCTGTTAGCTGACTGATGTTTTAAATACCAGTTTTAAGGTGACCAGTTGATAATTATTATATAGAACAACTGATGTATTAGATAGGTCACATATTGAGGGGGAACTCAATATGTATAGGTCAAATCTTGAAGAAGATCAGATCAGAAAATCAGATAGACAGATGATCAGGTGAAGACATGAAGCCGAAGATTCAGAAGACCTGAAGATTAGATGACTACCAGAAGATCAAGACCTGAAGACCAGAAGACCTACATCAGTCGAGTCTGCTAGACCAATGAGGAGGCAACAACACTGTACTTTACTGACACTGAAAGCGACATCTCACAGAAGAAATGTCAGATCTGATAAATTCCAATTCACAGAAATTGGTGATTGGCTACATGGCTGCACATTTCCTAAAACATGCAAGGGTGTGTTCAAACCTTAAAATAATCGTTCATCAATAGCCAGAAGAGGAAACTTTTGATGCTATCTCTTTCAACGGATAGTTTTTTCAAGTGTGACCATTGGAGAAGTTGCCTATAAATACCAGTGACCTTCACCATTGAAAGGCTACGGGAAATCAAAGCAACTCCAGAGCTCATTCGTATTCTTGCAAATTAAAGCACTCGAAAAACCAAGATTTCTCAAGTGTTTCACTTTGAAGAGAGCTCATTTCACTAAGCCTAGATTTGATAGAAATATCCAAAGCTTAGTAGAGATATCCTAGCCTTTGCATGTGTTCTTATTGTAAAGGAAACCAACCAAACCCAAACTCTTTGATAAGGTAGTTTAAGTGTGTGTGATTTGTTGGTGAGTTAGAGTTGTAAAGAGTAAGTAGCTGCAATTTAGTCAACCAGAAAACTCTAGAGAAGAAGCGAGTAAACTGTTTTAGACAGTCAGAAAGTTTGTGTGTGTTGAGTAAGTAAGCTGCAGTGAGTCGGCCAGAAAACTCAAGGCAGAAAAGTTAGTAAGCTGCAGTGAGTCAGCCTGAAAACTTTAGGAGAAGTGTGTTAAGGAATTTCTCTGAAGATCAGAGAGAGTGGATGTAGGAGCTTGAGTCTCTGAACCACTATAATTTGTTGTGTTGTTTGCTTTCTGTTTTTGCATTCTATCTATTGCGTATTTTCACTGAAAGCATACTTTACTAATATTCAGTTGGGACCAATCCACTGAACTTGCATCAAATTGATTCACAGCCTTAACCACTATTTTATTAAAGGAAGAAGATTTTCAGCAAGCTAAAATAAGTATAAACTTAGGGCCAACCATTCCGCACTCTTGATAAGCTAGAACGGATAGTTACCAAACTGAACAAACTCTACTGAGTATTCCGTAAGATAATTATCTGATCCAGGCTTCTCAGGATCTCTAATAAAAACTCAGGATCAGTAGGGCTAATCTGAAGCTTCTGAGAGCTGCTCAGGATCACTGTCTCAGTGGACTTTGACTCAGGGCGATTTGTCCTTCTCAAGGCAAAATTCTCAGGACATCCTGACCCTTCTGATCTCAGTGAAGAAAAGTTTTAAAAATCACTGAACACATGTATTCCCCCCCCTCCCGATACACGTGTGAGACTCGTTTGCACCGACCAGCAAGCTAAGATAACTTGCATCTGAAGACTCTATCAGGTAGACTGATCAGTTTATCTGATCAGTTCAGCTCACACCTGGTGACAACTGTTCGTGCATCAGATCATACGGTGTTTAATCAGACAAGAAGAATGTCAACCTGAGGTTGTAAAACAAACTCTGATCAAGTGTACTTGTTAAAACGTATCAAGACACGTATGAACGGAGCTGATAATGCGGGATTTGGTGCTGCACTGTCAAACGGCTAGAAAGGAAAAACATACATGCTTTTAGCCATGCCGTTCCTCAAGCACATCACATCAAGTCTGCAAATCTACCAAATATAGCCTGAAATTCAAATTGCTCTCCAACGACTCTTTGATTTCGAGGTCTATAAATATGGGATCACTCTTCATAGTGAAGACACAAAAATTATCATCAAGCTCAAGCAATAGCAATTTCCGCACGAAGAACACAAACTTGAAGAATATTTCTAAGTGTTCATCCCAAAGGTTAGGTTAAGTTTGTTTTGCAAGATTTCAGACTAGGGTTTCTAGTTTTTGATATCTGGGATTAGATTGAGTGAGAACTCTTGAAACATCTGTTGGTTGTACTATGTTGGACTAACACATTAAACTAAGTCTAGTTGGTTAGTTGGTGCCCCTGCTGATAGGGAACAGTGGACTTAGGACTGGTTGTCTGAACCACTATAAAAATCTTATGTGTTTATCTGCTTTACTTGTTTTACACTATAGCACACTACCTGATTTAACATTGCATACATATTCTGAGTCTAGATCAGTTCTGGATCAAGCAACTGATCTGATCAGTTTGACACTTTGTCATCTGATTGAAAAAAGATAAGCAGAATCTGATTCTATAAATATGGTTTTTCACACGATTTAAAACTTGCTTCCGCACATCAGTTAAACTGATAGACACCGAACTGATCTGCCACCAGGAGATCAGTAAGTTGGATATCAGGCCAAACTGATTCACTCGCACTCTGATCAGACAACTTGCTTTCACACCTGATCTTGCACGAAAAGTTTTCAGAAGTCTATTCACCCCTCCCCTCTAGACTTCTTCCCTCACATAACCCGTTTGGGACCTACAGAAAATCCTCAGGCTAGTACTTCAAAGCCTGAGGTTAAGAATACCAACCTAAAGAAATCTGCACTGAACCATCAGAGGAATCTTCAGAAGAGAAACACTCAACCGAGAAATTCTGAACTGAGGAGACCAAGTCCTCAGGTTACTGAAAGACCACAATTTCAGTACAGGCAACCTAAACCCCACTTGCCTAAGGGTAAAGGTTTCCTGAACCCAAGTCAGCAGAGCCATAGACCAGCTGCACCAAGGCCAAAACATTAGAACAAGAGGCCTGAACCCAAGAAGAACTCTAAGGCTCATGTTCATGCTAAGGTTGACACTCATACACAGGATACTGCCAAGGCACCTAGGGTGGTGAATGTGTATGTAGATGTTTATAGAAGACAAATCAGTCACTCTAAAGTAATTAGAGTTGTGAGGCAGATTTGGGTTCCACAAGGTACAGCTAACCTGGTAGGACCCTACACCAAATGGGTACCTAAGGCCTGATTTTGTTTCAGGTAAAGGAGAAGGGCACTGAGCTGAATGAAGACAACATAGCCCTGATGAGTGGAAGTGAAATGACACCTGTTGCATGGTATATGGACAGTGGATGTTCAAGGCACATAACAGGATACAAACAATTACTCACTGACTATGTTGGGAAGAAAGGCCCTCAGATAACTTTTGGAGACAATTCCAAAGGACAAACTGAAGGATATGGAACACTTAAAGTTGACTCTGTTCATATCCATGGTTATCATATGTTTTTGGTTTAAAGCATAACTTGTTTTCTATATATCAATTCTGTGATAAGGGATTCAGTGTTGAGTTCTCAAAGAACTTATTTTATGTGAAAGACAATGCTTCACAACAAATACTACTGACTGGTACTAGAAAAGGAAATGTGTATCTTGCTGATTGGAGATTAGCTCCTACAGATACATGTTTAGTTGCTAAAAAAGATACTGAAACCAGTTGGTTGTGGCACAAATGGTTGAATCACTTGAACTTCAAAACCCTGAACAAACTTGCAAGATTAACACTTGTGAGGGGGTTACCCAATGAAGTGTTCATTAAAGATCATGTATGTGATGCTTGTCAGAAAGGAAAATAAATCACAGCATCATTTAAAAGCAAAGTAGAATTTTCTACTGATAGAATACTTCAATTGTTACATATGGATCTATTTGGTCCAGTGATACATGTGAGTACTAATGGCAGAAAATATACACTTATGGTAGTTGATGA
Source organism: Stenogyne calaminthoides (assembly GCA_037126765.1). Classification (NCBI taxonomy): domain Eukaryota; kingdom Viridiplantae; phylum Streptophyta; class Magnoliopsida; order Lamiales; family Lamiaceae; genus Stenogyne; species Stenogyne calaminthoides. Next base: position 17,526,902 of record JBBCBC010000012.1, read on the forward strand.
CTACTCTAGATACACATGGGTCATATTCTTACTCAGTAAGAAAGAGACTCAGACAAAATTGCCAGAATTACAAAAAAGACTTAGTATTGAAAAGAATCAGAGTGGTCAAAATCAGATCAGATAAAGGCACTGAGTTTATCAACCATATTATATCTGATTATTGTGCAGCAAATGGAATAGCTCATGAAACATCAGCTGCAAGGACCCCACAACAGAATGGTGTTGCTGAAAGAAGAAATAGGACACTGAAAGAAGCTGCAAGAACAATGATTGCTAAAGTTGACATTCTTAAGAGATTTTGGGCTGAGGCAGTCAACATTGTATGCTACTCTCAGAACAGATCCATGCTAACAAAGAATCAAGGAAAAACACCTTATGAGTTGTGGAATGAAAGGAAGCCTCTTGTTTCTTTCTTTCGTGTGTTTGGTTGTAAGTGTTTCATACACAATAATGGTAAAGATCAGTTGAAAACTTTTGATAGCAAAGCTGATGAAAACTTTTGAAAGGAATTTCCCCTGAGGAAGATGATTCCCTTTCTCCTTTCCTGTTGTTCCCTGAATTTAATGATATACCTGAACCTAACATTTCTAATGTTGAGGACACTACTGAAAGGGAAACATCCAGGAGAACATGGTTGGATAATCATCCCTCAAGTCATGTTGTTGGTGATCTATCTGAAGGTGTTAAAACAAGAAGGTTCCATCGTGAAAGTGATTTATTCTGCTCCTTCCTATCTTAGAAGGAACCTACTGAGATTGAAGAAGCTCTTCAGGATTCATTCTGGATTAGTGTTATGCAAGAAGAGCTGAATCAGTTTACAAGAAATGAAGCTTGGGAGCTAGTGGACAGACCTAAGTGGAACAATCTGATTGGAACAAAGTGGGTGTTCAAGAACAAAAGATATAAAAACAACAACATTGTGAGAAACAAGGCAAGGCTAGTTGCACAAAGTTATTCCCAAGAAGAAGGCTTGGACTATGATGAAACCTTTGCACTTGTTGCAAGACTAAAAGCCATCAGATTGTTTCTTGCATATGCTGCTCACATGAAATTCACAGTCTATCAAATGGATGTGAAAAGTGCATTTCTGAATGGTGTGCTTAAAGAAGAGGTTTATGTTGAACAACGTCCTGGCTTTCGTCAGAATGACCAAGTTTACAGGCTCATAAAAGCCTTGTATGGTCTGAAGTAAGCACCCAGAGCATGGTATGCTACACTATCTCAATTTCTTACTGATCATGGTTTTACCAAAGGAACTGTTGATAGAACCTTGTTCAGGATAGAAGATGGGAAGGATATCTTACTAGTACAAATTTATGTGGATGACATCACATTTGGTTCTCCTAATCATCAAATATGTGAGAAGTTCTCTGCTCTGATGAAAGAAAAGTTTGAGATGTCAATGATGGGGTGATGAATTTCTTTCTAGGACTTCAGGTTAAGCAATCTAAGGAAGGAATTTTCATCAATCAAGAAAAGTACACCAGAGATTTGATTGTGAAGTATGGTGTACAAAATTGTAATTCAATTAGAATTCCTATGAATACTAACTACAAGATGGATCCTGATCCTGAAGGAAAATTAGTTAATCACACTTATTATAGAGAGATCATTGGATCATTGCTCTATCTCACAACAAGTACGCCTGATATTACCAAATGTTGTTGGGATATGTGCAAAATACCAAGCTAATCCTGAGGCAAGTCACGTGGAAGCTGCTAAGAAGATACTAAGATATCTTAAAGGCACAACAAATAGTGGATTATGGTATCTAGCTGATGATAACCTTGAATTAACTGGTTATTCAGATGCTGATTATGGTGGTTGTAGAATTGACAGGAAATCCTCTACAGGTGCTAGTCAATTTCTTGGTAGTAAACTGATATCCTGGTCTTCTAAGAAATAGACTTCAGTTGCAACTAGTACCACTGAAGGTGAATACATGTCTGCAGGAAGCTGTTGTGCACAGATTATTTGGCTAAGGCAACAATTGAGGGATTACAAGATTATAGCCAATGAAGTACCTATATTTTGTGATAATAATAGTGCAATTGCTATTACACAAAACCAAGTATTGCACACCAGATGTAAGCATGTTGATATCAGACACCACTTCATCAGAGACCATGTTGAGAAGAAAGATATCAGAATGGAGAAAATTCATACTGATAAACAGAGAGCTGATATTTTGACAAAACCTTTAGCTGAGTCAAGATTTCAGAAACTCTCAGCTGAATTAGGCATTTTGGATCCAGGTGAGTGAATTAATCTGAAAAATTGAAGGTTTTCAGATACATGGAGTTTTTAGTAAAACTGAGAACTCAGGACAAATGACCTTCAGTTTGGGTACTCAAGAATTCAGGATTTTCGGTCAGTAAGGACAAACTCACTAAACGTTGTCAAAGTTAATATTTAGTAAGGCTGAAAGAAAACTAGTCTGAAGTAATATTGACTCATACATTTAATTCACCACATTTATTTCACTAAGCGATTACCCAGTAATCATTTGAAATAAATACATAATGCCTGAACTTTTGGGCGGGATGTTTCGGATTCGGGAAAGTCAACAGTCCACAGATGACTTTAATATAAAATTGTGCTTAATCACCGTTTTGGGTAACTGTTTACTGTAAGTTAGTCAAATAAAGCCAAATTACTACCCTTATTAAGCTTAATGACAAAATCTACTCTCAATCTAGACCATCAGATTTCTGATAATAATCTTAACCGTTCATCTTCGAAACCCTTTTATCAAACCAAATTTTTGCTAGAAACTGTTCATTTTGCATTCTAACTTCTTCGTCTTAAAAATTCCCTGCAAATTTTTCTTAAAAAAATTCTTCAAAACATTCCTTTCCACAAAATGAAGAATGGCTCCACCCTCAATCTTCGCTAAGTTAGCCATCTCCAATAAGCCCTACTACGAAAATTTTATATCTATCGAGGGGACAGACAACGAAGTTCATGAAGAAGATGCTCCTCATATGATTCGTCTTGCAAAGCTTACATATCTTGTTGGAAACAAACCAGAGGCAGAGTGGAATCAAGAGGTACTGGAATTTATTTCAAATCTTGTGGTAGATGATGATGGTTGCATGACTTCAAGTATAACTGTTACTCAAGTCTCAGATAGCTCGCAATTCGTTAAGGTTGTTAGGGATCTTTACATTATTCATAAATACTTGAATGAGGTTTTTGAGTTAAATATTGTTGGGGAAGATCCTACTCTTTATATGATTGGGAAAGAGCAGGAATATTTGAACAAAATTGCAGAAAAACCTATCAAGTTTGAAGCTACACTTAATAAAAGGTTTTTGAAAAAGAAGTATATTGTGTTGCTGGATATTGTGTCCAAATGCCTTATGAGTGGGTCTGGCAGTTTGGAACAAATTAGCAAACCAAAGTTGAGATTGATGGCTGCCATTGAGGATTCTCCTCGAGTCGATTTCAATTGGCTACAATTCTTGATCAAGATCATCAATGATCAAACGAAGCACATATCTAAAGAAGGTGAGTTTATTGTGGTGAAAGGCAATGTGCTGCTTGCCACAAAGATTGCATACATTCTTGAAACTGCCAGAGATGACAAGGATACCTTCGCTCCAACAAATGGATTCCCCACTTCAAGGATCATGTTCAGACAACCATCGAAGAGAGCCTTGAAGAAGAAGAAAGAAAAGGTTGTTGAATCTCAGGAAGAGATAGTCGTGGAAGAATCTGAGGGAGAGCAAACATTTGTTGCTGAGCAAGTTCAAACCAAAAAGACCAGGAGAGAATTAGCGAAAGCCACTGAGCTTGTTTCTAAAGAAGAGAAGAAAGCTAGGTCTCAGGCTCTTCTGACAGTGAAGAAGAAGGCCTTGGCTCCACAACAAAAGAGGAGAAGGCTGAAAACAATTGCTGAGAAAGAAGCCGATGAAGATGAGCAAGAGAAAACTCAGACTGAGGCTCAGGTTGGTTTGAAATCACCACTACAAGTGCTAGCTCAGGTGGTGAAAACCATTGGAGAAAAAGAGACAATTGAGGAGGAAAACGTATTTTCTGAGGCAATGGAGACTTCCATTGCAACTGATAAAATATCCCAAGAAATCTTTACAGTTTCTCAACAACCTGTTAAAGACAGCAAAACTAAGATCCCACCCTCAGAACCCTCAGAGCTAAATGAACCCCAAGAACTCTTGAACCTTGATGCCTTATTAGCTGCACCTTTTCTTGATCCATTAGACCTACAAATAGTTCAAACTACTGATGAAACCTTTTCTGAAAAACCTAGCCCACAATCTCTGATAAAGGAAGAAGCAGAGGAATTGGAATGACGAAGCAAGGGGGAACGATTTGTGATGGACAAATACCCTGAGCTTTCAGAATATCCAGATCTTTAGGATTTATTCATCAGATTGAGAACCACAGTCTACATCCTGAATCAAACTCTCCCTGATATGCTGAATATTGCTTCATTTAGAGGCAAATAATGGTGGAATGAGGAGACAACATTACTGACTGAGTTCTCAGGATTTAGAAAAACCAAACTCAGAATAAAGGTTTCAGAGTTTGATGAGTTGGTGAAAAGAAAAGTTGCTGAGAAAAGGCCGACTGAGACAAGTGAGACCAGTGGTGCTGAGAAGGAAAAAGATAAGGATGAAGAAGGTAATGTAGATAAAGAGAAAGAACCTGAAAAAGAAAAAGAAGGTGCTGAAAAGCTCATCTCTGTTGCTGATACTCAAAATCCTCAGACTGAAGATAGAACCCTTCAGGTACCTTTTGACACTATTATTTATTATGCCAAAATTACTGAACAACCTATCATTAAGTTTGTTGATTTTGATATACAGACTGAGGTTCAGTCAGAACAAATCTCACATGCCCCAGTGATTGATCTAACTCCAATTCTGGATGAACTGAGGGAAGTTGAACCGGTGGAAGACCATATGTCTCAGACGGAGATTGCTCTGAGAGATCAAACTCAGAAAATGGAGAATCTGAGTACCTCTATTGAAGTGAAATCAATTCAGACTTGTTGGGAGATGAATTTAATAAAGAAGTTTTGATTAGATCCCAAAACCCCTGAGTATGACATGTTCAGGATAATCTTGATAGACTAAGTTAGGTTTCAGTATAGATTGTTCAGGAAGTTATCGGCACCATGTATAGTCAGCAGATATAGATCAGGTTAGATTTTGAAGATACTGAAGAGCTGAAGATTCAGGAAATACTGAGTAATTAAAGAATCAGTAGAACTGAAGACTCAGTAAGTTACTGAAGACACTGAAGACTCAGAATATACTAAAGACTCAGTAAGTTGTTGAAGACACTGAAGACTCAGTAAGATATTGAATACTCAGTATAACCTGAATGTTCAGAGGCACTGAATAATATCTATCTGAATACTACAAAACTGAGAAAAACGCTTATGTTCAGAAAAGTAGATATTGCCCAAAACATTCTAGTGCAGACAAAAGGAACTAAGTCTAAGTGTTGTTTAAGTCAGAGAGATTGACCAACAAGAGCCATTTTGTTTGTCTACATTCACTGAAGACAAGAACCAATCAGAGGAAGACAACATTGTACTTTACTGACACTGAAAGCGACAGGACCCTGAATTATGTCAGTAGTACTAAGTTCCAGACTGCAAAAATTGGTGATTGTCTACATGGCTGCATATTTCCGAAAACATGCAAGGGAGTGTTCAAACCCTAGATATAGTCATTCATCAAACACCAGAAGAGGAAACCCTTGATACTATCTCCTCCAACGGATAGTTTTTCAAGAGTAACCTTGGTGAAGGTTGCTTATAAATACCAGTGACTTTCTACATTGAGAGGTTACGGGAAATTTCAAGCAACCCAAGAGCTCATTCGTATTATTGCAAATTGAAGCACTAAAAAACCTAGAATTTTCCAAGTGTTTCACATTGGAGAGAGCTCATTCACTAAGCCTAGATTGATAAGAAATATCCAAAGCTTAGTAGAGATATCCTAGCCTTTTCTTCTGTTCTTATTGTAAAGGATATCTCACCCTAGTTGGAAACCAACCCAAAACTCAAACCCTTTGTTAAGGTAGTTTGTGTGTGATTTGTTGGTGAGTTAGAGTTGTAAAGAGTTAGTAAGCTACAGTGAGTTAGCCAGAGAACTCTAGAGAAGAAGTTAGTAAGCTACTTGTGGTAGTCTGAACACTTGTGTGTGTTTGAGTTAGTAAAATTGCATTGAGTCGACCCGAGAAAACTCAAGGTAGAAAAAGTGAGTAAGCTACAAATTGAGTTAGCCCAAAAGCTTTAGGAAGTGGTTAAGAATTTCTCTCAAGATCGAGAGAGTGGGCGTAGGAGCTTGAGTCTCCTAACCACTATAATTGGCGTGTTGTTTGCTTTACATCTTTGCATTATTATCACATTGCATGTTTTTCATTTGAAAGCCTATTTTCATCGATATTCAGTTGGAACCAATCCATCGAACTTGCAACAAATTGATCCGACCTTAATCATTGTTTTTATTAAAGGGAAGATTTTCAAAAAAAGCTAAAACGCAGTATAAACTTAGGGCCAACCTTTCAAGACGCTTGAGTAGCTAGAACGGATAGTTACCAAACCGAACTAACTCTCTTGAAAGTGTTCAAGAAGATAATTATCGATCCAAGCTCCTCGGATCTCCGATAAATTCGTGATCGGTTAAATTAATCTGAAGCTTCCGAAAGCAAACAGATCATTGTCTCGATGAGACTTTGACTCAGGGCAATCCGTGCTTCTTAGGCAAAATTATCAGGATAACCTGACCCATCTGACCTCAGTGAAAGAAAAGTTTTAAAAATCACTAAACACGTATATTCCCCCCCATGCACGTGTGAGACTCGTTAGCACCGGGACCAATAAGACTGATGTGGCTGAGAGGATCACTTCTCTAGACACTAAGATAGGTGAAGTATCCAGAAATATAACTGATGAGCTAAATCAAAAATTCGATGAAAGAACAGTCTACTTGGAGAAGAAGCTGTCAGAGAAAAATGAAGAGATGATAAAGCAAGCTATTGAGGAAATGAGTTCTTTACTCATGACCAAGATAACAGACCTCATGCATGAAGCTTTTTCCAATCAGTTTGCCCCATTGTTAGAAAAAGTATCCATTGGCAAGATCGTTCTAAGACGCTTAGAAGATGAGCAGGATGCCCTAGCTGGAGAAATAAAGGCAATTAACAAAGAACAATTTGTTGGGAAATGAATTTAATAAAGAAGATTTTGATTAGATCCCAAAACCCCTGAGTATGACATGTTCAGGATAATCTTGATAGATGAGTCAGGATTCAGTTTTAGAGTGTTCAGGATGTTATCTGCACAATGTATAGTCAGCAGATATAGATCAGGATAGATTCTGAAGACTCAGTAAGTTTCTAAAGAAACTGAAGTTTCAGTATGAAACTGAAGTTTCAAGACTCAAGATGAAATCGAGAATCAAGACTCAAGATGAGACCGAGAATCAAGACTCAAAGATGAAATCGAGAAATCAAGACTCAAGATGAAATCGAAAATCAAGACTCAAAGATGAAGACTCAAAGATATCAATCAAGATATCTCAAGACTCGGAGGACATCAAGACTCGTAAGATCAAGATATCAAGATCGAAGATAAAGGATATCAAGGGCACAAGAATTATCAAGACTCAAGAATGTATCAATGCTCAAGATAACCTCGAATGTTCCGGGCGAAGAAGCTGAGGAATATAGCCGTTTGAATCCAGCTGACGTGGACCGATGAGAGGAAGACAACCAGCCTAAAAAAGCTGCAGAACTTACAATGAATAGTATGGATTTGAATGTTATTCTCTCCATTGGTAACATTCAAATCCACACTATAAATACAAGTTTTTCCTTCATTATTACGTGTGGAAGTGCGAAGAAGATAGCAAACGATGCTACAAAGCTAAGAGAACATATACTCAAGCTTTCCCACCATAGAACACAAGTCTGTAGATATACAAATATATTCAAAGAGTGTTCTAGAACTCAATCTTAGCAACCCACGATGTATCCTACGCTTAGAGATATTTTCCCAACCTTGGCATTGAGGCTAAACAAATGTAAGGGAAAATCTCACCATAGTTGGAGACAACACCAAACCCAAACCCCATTCTCGTAAGAGATAATTAGTGGTGAAGTGAGGTAGTTGTTAGGCACTCCCGAGAGAGGGTGATAAGTCCCGTTGGAGTGTGAACTCGTTAAACATCTAGAGGCGAGCCCGAGAGGGTGATAAGTCCAATTTGAGTAAGTAAACTACAGAGGTAGTCAGAAAGCTCAAAGTAGAAGAAGTGAGTAAACTATCTTAGATAGTCAGAAAGCTTATAGGCAATCCCGTGGTGGGTGATAAGTCCCGTTTTAAGGAATTTCCCTAGGAACAGGGAGAGTGGATGTAGGAGCTTGAGTCTCCGAACCACTATACATTGTTGTGTTCTTTACTGCTTTACGTTCTTATCTTGTCATATGCATTCGATCATAAGCAAAACACAACACATGAGCTTAAAAGAGAAAAAATCTGGAATCACCATTCCTTCACCCCTGTTTTTATATGCATTTCATGATTATTCCGCATTTCATGGGTTTTCCACCGGGGCCTAACAAGTGGTATCAGAGCGGGAGTTCTAAAGTTCACTAATTTCGAAGTGAACACCTGAACAGATCTTATTTTAAAAACCCGTCTCTGCACTGATACCTATCAATTGGTATTAAAGCAGGAGTTCAAAAGTTTCACTAATTTCAGAGTGACCACATGAACTGATCTTTTTAAAGGAAAACTCGTTTCTTTAATAAATGCATATATTTTAATGTTTTGGCGTCCTTGTTGGGATATTTTAGTTTTGATGAACTATGCCAAAACATTATCAACTTGTGTTATTCAAGATAATTTACAGATAACAAGTTGAGGGGGAACGAGAGAACAAATTGAGGGGGAACTCACGGAATTAGAAGTAGATGATCGAGATCAGACGAGGCTGCAGACGAGATTGATCGAGATCAGATGAGTTAGATGAGTTCCGGAGTCAACTAATGAGCTGTGCAAAAAATCAGAAGAGAAGAAAAGCTAAAGCCAGCAAATCAGTAGAGAAGGTTGCAAATCAGAAGATGAGCAAAAGAGATTGATCGAGATCAGACGTGATCGAGATCAGATATGAAGATGAGCAGATGAGACTGAACGAGAGCAGACGTGATTGAGATCAGATATGATAACCTGATATGCTAACCTGAAATGATGTACTTACCAGATGCTATCCTGATATATTGATCTGAAGATGTGTTGATCTGATCAGTCGAGCTAATCAGATCAGGCAAAGAAGAAATCAAATAGCCTGTGTAAAAGTAATCTAAGACTCAGTAAGATCTAAGACTCAGTAAGTAAAAACTGGTCTGAGATTCAGTAAAGAAAACTGATCTGAGACTCAGTGAGAAAAAGAGACTTGAGGGTCAGAATGTTTGAAGTCAGAAGAACTGAACTCAGTCAGCCTGAGTGTCAGTATGCCTGATCAGACATGGTCCGCTGAATTAAGAAACCTGAGGCTCAGTATGTCACTGAAGACACTGAGACTCAGATAGACCTGAAGAGCCAGAGCTGAAGATCAAAGAAGACTGAAGACCAAGACTGAAGACTCTTGTATTTCTTTATGTTCTTGTCTTTACTTTTGATAAGTTCATTGTAATCTGTAACTGATATCATACAATCAATGAAACTTTATCTTTATGCTCAAAGATAATACCTCATTATCTTTTTTACATGTCTTTATATTTGATATGCCTTATGATGTGTTGAGAAATTGTTGGGAGATTTATTGTGAAATTATTGAGAGATTTGCCATTCTTGTATTGTAATAGGAAAAACTGAAACCTGAGTATAGGTTAAGTGTTTTTGTAACAAGATGGTTTTGGCATCATCAAAAAGGGGGAAATTGTTGGGAAATGAATTTAATAAAGAAGATTTTGATTAGATCCCAAAACCCCTGAGTATGACATGTTCAGGATAATCTTGATAGATGAGTCAGGATTCAGTTTTAGAGTGTTCAGGATGTTATCTGCACAATGTATAGTCAGCAGATATAGATCAGGATAGATTCTGAAGACTCAGTAAGTTTCTGAAGAAACTGAAGTTTCAGTATGAAACTGAAGTTTCTGAAGACTCAGTATGAAACTGAGAATCTGAAGACTCAGTATGAGACTGAGAATCTGAAGACTCAGTATGAAACTGAGAAACTGAAGACTCAGTATGAAACTGAGAAACTGAAGACTCAGTATGAAGACTCAGTATATCAATCAGTATATCTCTGAAGACTCAGAAGACACTGAAGACTCAGAAGACTGAAGATACTGAAGACTGAAGACAAAGGATACTGAAGGCACAGTAATTACTGAAGACTCAGTAATGTACTGAATGCTCAGTATAACCTGAATGTTCCGAAGCGAAGAAGCTGAGGAATATAGCCGTTTGAATCCAGCTGACGTGGACCGATGAGAGGAAGACAACCAGCCTAAAAAAGCTGCAGAACTTACAATGAATAGTATGGATTTGAATGTTATTCTCTCCATTGGTAACATTCAAATCCACACTATAAATACAAGTTTTTCCTTCATTATTACGTGTGGAAGTGCGGAGAAGATAGCAAACGATGCTACAAAGCTAAGAGAACATATACTCAAGCTTTCCCACCATAGAACACAAGTCTGTAGATATACAAATATATTCAAAGAGTGTTCTAGAACTCAATCTTAGCAACCCACGATGTATCCTACGCTTAGAGATATTTTCCCAACCTTGGCATTGAGGCTAAACAAATGTAAGGGAAAATCTCACCATAGTTGGAGACAACACCAAACCCAAACCCCATTCTCGTAAGAGATAATTAGTGGTGAAGTGAGGTAGTTGTTAGGCACTCCCGAGAGAGGGTGATAAGTCCCGTTGGAGTGTGAACTCGTTAAACATCTAGAGGCGAGCCCGAGAGGGTGATAAGTCCAATTTGAGTAAGTAAACTACAGAGGTAGTCAGAAAGCTCAAAGTAGAAGAAGTGAGTAAACTATCTTAGATAGTCAGAAATCTTATAGGCAATCCCGTGGTGGGTGATAAGTCCCGTTTTAAGGAATTTCCCTAGGAACAGGGAGAGTGGATGTAGGAGCTTGAGTCTCCGAACCACTATACATTGTTGTGTTCTTTACTGCTTTACGTTCTTATCTTGTCATATGCATTCGATCATAAGCAAAACACAACACATGAGCTTAAAAGAGAAAAAATCTGGAATCACCATTCCTTCACCCCTGTTTTTATATGCATTTCATGATTATTCCGCATTTCATGGGTTTTCCACCGGGGCCTAACAAGTGGTATCAGAGCGGGAGTTCTAAAGTTCACTAATTTTGAAGTGAACACCAGAACAGATCTTATTTTAAAAACCCGTCTCTGCACTGATACCTATCAATTGGTATTAAAGCAGGAGTTCAAAAGTTTCACTAATTTCAGAGTGACCACATGAACTGATCTTTTTAAAGGAAAACTCGTTTCTTTAATAAATGCATATATTTTAATGTTTTGGCGTCCTTGTTGGGATATTTTAGTTTTGATGAACTATGCCAAAACATTATCAACTTGTGTTATTCAAGATAATTTACAGATAACAAGTTGAGGGGGAACGAGAGAACAAATTGAGGGGGAACTCACGGAATTAGAAGTAGATGATCGAGATCGAGGTTGCAGACGAGATTGATCGAGATCAGATGAGTTAGATGAGTTCCGGAGTCAACTAATGAGCTGTTGGCAAAAATCAGAAGAGAAGAAAAGCTAAAGCCAGCAAATCAGTAGAGAAGGTTGCAAATCAGAAGATGAGCAAAAGAGATTGATCGAGATCAGACGTGATCGAGATCAGATATGAAGATGAGCAGATGAGACTGAACGAGATCAGACGTGATTGAGATCAGATATGATAACCTGATATGCTAACCTGAAATGATGTACTTACCAGATGCTATCCTGATATATTGATCTGAAGATGTGTTGATCTGATCAGTCGAGCTAATCAGATCAGGCAAAGAAGAAATCAAATAGCCTGTGTAAAAGTAATCTAAGACTCAGTAAGATCTAAGACTCAGTAAGTAAAAACTGGTCTGAGATTCAGTAAAGAAAACTGATCTGAGACTCAGTGAGAAAAAGAGACTTGAGGGTCAGAATGTTTGAAGTCGAAGAATCAAACTCGGTCACTGAAAGTGTCAAGATGCCTGATCAGACATGGTCCGCTGAATTAAGAAACCTGAGGCTCAGTATGTCACTGAAGACACTGAGACTCAGATAGACCTGAAGAGCCAGAGCTGAAGATCAAAGAAGATGAAGACCAAGACTGAAGACTCTTGTATTTCTTTATGTTCTTGTCTTTACTTTTGATAAGTTCATTGTAATCTGTAACTGATATCATACAATCAATGAAACTTTATCTTTATGCTCAAAGATAATACCTCATTATCTTTTTTACATGTCTTTATATTTGATATGCCTTATGATGTGTTGAGAAATTGTTGGGAGATTTATTGTGAAATTATTGAGAGATTTGCCATTCTTGTATTGTAATAGGAAAAACTGAAACCTGAGTATAGGTTAAGTGTTTTTGAAACAAGATGGTTTTGGCATCATCAAAAAGGGGGAAATTGTTGGGAAATGAATTTAATAAAGAAGATTTTGATTAGATCCCAAAACCCCTGAGTATGACATGTTCAGGATAATCTTGATAGATGAGTCAGGATTCAGTTTTAGAGTGTTCAGGATGTTATCTGCACAATGTATAGTCGGCAGAGATATAGATCGTGATAGATTCAAGACTCAAGAAAGTTTCAAGAAACTGGTTTTCAAAGATGAAACCGGTTTTCAAGACTCAAGATGAAATCGAGAATCAAGACTCAAGATGAGATCGAGAATCAAGACTCAAGATGAAACTGAGAAACTGAAGACTCAGTATGAAGACTTAGTATATCAATCAGTATATCTCTGAAGACTCGTAAGACATCAAGACTCGTAAGACCGATGATATCAAGATCGAGACAAAGGATACTTGAAGGCACAAAGAATTAATCAAGACTCAAGAATGTAATCAATGCTCAAGATAACCTGAATGTTCCGAAGCGAAGAAGCTGAGGAATATAGCCATTGGAATCCAGCTGACGTGGACCAATGAGAGGATGACAACCAGCCTGAAAAAGCTGTAGAACTTACAAAGAATAGTATGGATTTGGATGTGATTCTCTCCAATGGTAACATTCAAATCCACACTATAAATACAAGTTCTTCCTTCATTATTACGTGTGGAAGTGCGGAGAAGATAGCAAACGATGCTACAGAGCTAAGAGAACACATAGTCAAGCTTTCCCACCATAGAACACAAGTCTGTAGATATACAAATATATTCAAAGAGTGTTCTAGAACCCAATCTAAGCAACCCACGATGTATCCTACGCTTAGAGAGATTTTCCCAACCTTAGCATTGAGGCTAAACAAATGTAAGGGAAAATCTCACCATAGTTGGAGACAACACCAAACCCAAACCCCATTCTCGTAAGAGACAACTAGTGGTGAAGTGAGGTAGTTGTTAGGCAATCCCGAGAGAGGGTGATAAGTCCTGTTGGAGTGTGAACTCGTTAAACATCTAGAGGCGAGCCCGAGATGGTGATAAGTCCAGAGGCGAGCCCGAGAGGGTGATAAGTCCAGTTTGAGTAAGTAAACTACAGAGGTAGTCAGAAAGCTCAAAGTAGAAGAAGTGAGTAAACTATCTTGGATAGTCAGAAAGCTTATAGGCAATCCCGTGGAGGGTGATAAGTCCCGTTTTAAGGAATTTCCCTAGGAACAGGGAGAGTGGATGTAGGAGCTTGAGTCTCCGAACCACTATACATTATTGTGTTCTTTACTGCTTTACGTTCTTATCTTGTCATATGCATTCGATCATAAGCAAAACACAACACATGAACTTAAAAGAGAAAAAATCTGGAATCACCATTCCTTCACCCCTGTTTTTATATGCATTTCATGATTATTCCGCATTTCATGGGTTTTCCACCGGGGCCTAACACAATTTCACATGGATGCTACACTTTCCCTAATCCTTCCAATGTATGATGCCAAAAAGGGGGAAAGGACATCTCATTCAGCAAATGGTAAATTTGATACACACTTGAAGAAAACCCATGAGAGGAAAGCCCAACAGGAACTAAAGGCTAAGCATGCTCTGAAAACTCTGCAAGAGATTGAAGCAACTGAGAAATTGAAGTCAGTTGAGCCAGAGGACACTGAGTTTATTCAGACAGACAGGCAAACAGCTCAGGAAGCGATGATCTTGAGCAGGTTAGAAAGAAGAAAAGCTGAAACAAGTTTGACTGCTGAGGAACATGCTCCTATTGAGGAAGCTGACCCGAAGATAGCTGAGAAAAGAAAATCAGTAGCATTCATAGAGTCTGGAAAGAAGAAAAAGAAAATTTCTACCAAACCAGTTCAGAGAAAACTGATTATTGACTTCTCTGAACCTGAGGAATCTGAAGCTCAGAAAGATCCAGAAGTTGAAACTGAGGAACTCTTTAGAGAAGGATTTGGAGTGTATGACACAAGTTCTCAGATAGCAGACTTCGACTGGCACAACAAACTCAAAGTTTTGCATATTGAGAAAGAAAAGAGGCAAGTTTCATCTGTGTCAGGAGCTGAGCTGACTAGAAAGAAAAGAGAAGAAGAGCAGAAGAGAAGAGGAAGTTTTAAAAGATTCATGAGCATAAGATGGGGTACATCCAGAGTACAAAAATGGTCGCAAATTGACAAATGGATGTCAATCCAGATCAATGATGCCTGGGAAGAGGTCAAAAGAACCTTCTGGTTCAATCATGACATTCTGAGAGAATGGAGAGGAGGAAGCTCAGATAGAAATGAAGCCTTCCTGGAGTACTTGCTGACCTACTATCCAGAATACTTACAAAAGTGGATAAATTTGGCAGATGAAAATAATGTTTCACTGAAGTCACCTGGCCAATATAAGTACTCTGCTCCAAGATTCAGCACTGGATTCATCAATGAAGCTGCTATATCCAGAGAAGTTGCCGACTATGCTGCTTAGATGGGTCTGACCGGAAGTCACCCTGAAATCATTAAATAGAGGGATGAACTAAAAAGAAGGTACTATGGGAAGTTCAATCTTGAAGTCCCTGATGATGAGATTGAGGAAGAATGAAGACTGAATTCAAGTTTCTTTTTGTTTTTTGCTGAAAAAGATTTCCATTGTAAAATGTATTTCTCTACCCCACATCAATGAAAACATACATTTTGTGGTGATCAACAAAGATAATATCTCATTATCATTTTTTAAAATTATCTGCATTTCATACTTGTTTGCTATACCATCTAATGTAATAGATAATTGAAACCTGAGTATAGGTTAGGTTTTCTTAAAGTGTAACAAGATGGTTTCGGCATCTTCAAAAAGGGGGAAATTATTGGGAGATGAATTTAATAGCTTTTGATTAGATCCCAAAACCCCCGAGTATTACATGATCAGAATAATCTTGATAGTCTGTAGACAGGTTTCAGTTTAGATCATTTTCAGGAAATATCTGCACCATGTATAGTCAGCAGATATTACTCGGGATTAGTATAGGAAGAATACATTAAGGGGGAACTCAGTGTATTCCTGAAGACTCTGATGTCCTGAAGACTCAGATCGCCCTGAAGAATAAGAAGACCCTGAAGACTCTGATAACCTGAAGACTATCTCACTGAGGACATCTGGACCAATTTAAAGTCCTGAACATTTATTGAAATATAAATGTTGTCCAAACAATTGATTGCAGACAAAAGGAATTGGAACTAAAGTGTCTTTCAAGGTTGTCTCAATCAGAAGAGATTGACCCAAAGAGTCATTTTGTTTGTCTCTATTCACTGAAGATCTGAACCAATCAGAGAGCGATAACATTGTACTTTACTGACACTGAAAGCGATCTGTCCCTGAGAAAGTCAGAGTTGCTGGGTTCAAGTAAGCAGATACAAAGTGATTAGCTGCATTGGTTACTTGTTACCCAAACCATGCAAGGGCGCGTTCAAACCCTAATAGAGTCGTTTATCACAAACTAGAAGACGAAACCCTTGAAGATATCTCCTCCAACGGATAGTTTTTCAAGAGTAACCTTGGTGAGTTGCCTATAAATACTAGTTGTAATGTCCCGATATTCAGAAAGTTAACCTCCGAGGTCTCGACGTCCTAAACCCGAGTCATCACTTAGTTAACCATAAAACCGAGCCAGAAAATTTCTTTTAACAATAAAGACAACGAACTTAAATATAATAAGTTGCAGTGGAAGATCTTACATATTGTTCATTATAGAAATATAATCATGTTTGTTACTGAACAAAATATCATTATCCCATTTCTGACAAAAACCGCTCGATAAGTCTTGGGCACGACTCTCGAGGTATCATAGTAATAGAGTTTCAACAGGAAATACAAATTAACATATTATCTTAATTAGAAAGTGATTCTCTTTTTTATTTATATAAGGTGGGAGTGGAAAGCGGATTGTCTACTGCAGCTCCCGGGCCTCCGCATCATATCCTGAAAATGTTTAATAAGGGGGCGTGAGATAAAAATCTCAGTGGGCAACCTGTACGCTGCTATACATATTGTCAGGAGATCTGAATAGTAAAAACTTTTACTCTTTTGGCCTTTGTTTGATTTCGTTCATATTCATAAATAGCAGTTAAACCATTCGTCTATCATTAAACTTTTAGATATTGAATTCATTTAAGCATTTCATTCGTCGATGTCCCGAAGGATCACCATTTTTTGGGTAAGACCTTTCATATAGATTCAAAACATAAAACAACTCATTTCACATAAACGGGATGGGACGGATTACCTCCTATCGCGTCCGATCCCCAACACATTCAAACAAGTGGGGCGGCACTGGTACAATATACAACGTCCGACTCCCATTTAGCTTCCTTATATCCCCTTGTTTGCTTCCTTATATCCCCTCATTTGCTTCCTTATATCCCCTCATTTTGCTTCCTTATATCCTATTGGGAGATGAATTTAAATAAAGAATAAACATTTTGATTAGATCTCAAAACCCCTGAGTATGACATGTTCAGGATAATCTTGATAGTCTAACTGTCAGGTTTCAGTATAGAATAGTTCAGGAGATATCTGCACCATGTATAGTCAGCAGATACTACTCAGGACAAATGTTAGAAATAGATACTGAAGACTCAGAAGATACTGAAGACTCATAAGATACTGAAGACTCAGAAGATACTGAAGACTCAGAAGACAGTGAAGACTCATAAGACACTGAAGACTCAGAAGACACTGAAGACTCAGAAGACACTGAAGATTTAGAAGACACTGAAGACTCAGGTGTCACTGAATGACTCAAAGGGACTATGAAGAATATCTACCTGAGGACATACAAAAACTGAGGAAGACGAGCATTTATATGAAATAAATGTTGTTCAAATAATCAAGTGCAGACAAAAGGAACTAAGTGTTGTTTAAGGTTGTCTCATTCAGAGGCATTGACCTAAAAAGAGCTATTTTATTTGTCAACATTTCACTGAAGACAAAGAACCAATCAGAGAAAGACAACACTGCACTTTACTGACACTGAAAGCGACAGGGCACTGAATAGGTTAGTAGTACTAAGTTCCAGACTGCAAAACTTGGTGATTGGCTGCATTGGTTAGTTGTTACCCAAACCATGCAAGGGCTTGTTCAAACCCTAAAATAGTCGTTCATCACTAACCATATAAGGAAACCCTTGATGCTATCTTTTCCAACGGATAGTTTTTCAAGAGTGACCTTGGTAAGTTGCCTATAAATACCTAGTGACCTTCACCATTGCAAGGTTACGGGAAATCAAAGCAACTCCAGAGCTCATTCGTATTCTTGCAAATGGAAGCACTCGAAAAACCTAAGATTTCCCAAGTGTTTCACATTGAAGAGAGCTCATTCACAAAGCCTAGCATTGTTATATATCCAAAGCTTAGTAAGAGATATCCTAGCCTTTGAATCTGTTCTTATTGTCAAAGGATATCTCACCTTAGTTGGAAACCAACCAAAACCCAAACCCTATTTTTAGGTAATTTGAGTGTGTGATTGTTGGAGAGAAAGAGTTGTAAAGAGTGAGTAAGCTGCAGTTGAGTTCAGCCAGAAAACTCTAGAGAAGAAGTTAGTAAGCTGTTTGAGACAGTCTGAAAGCTTGTGTGTGTTGAGTTAGTAAGATGCAGTAGTCAGCCGGAAAACTCAATTTAGAAAAGTTAGTAAGCTGATGAGTTTAGTCTGAAAGCTTTAGGAAGTAGAGGTAGGTGTGTTAAGGAATTTCTCTGAAGATCAGAGAGAGTGGACGTAGGAGCTTTGCCTCTGAACCACTATAATTTGCTGTGTTGTTTGCTTTCTTTTCTGCATATTTACTGTTGCATATTTTACTGAAAGCATACTGAGATTTCTGATGCTCAGTTGGAATCAATCCACTGAATGTGCATTAACTGAATCACAGCCTTAACCACTGATTTGCTTAAGTCAAAAGGATTTTCAGCAAGTAAAACGAGTATAAACTTAGGGCCAACACTTTCCGCACTCTAGATAAGCTAGTATAGTTAGTTGTCAATCTGATCAACTCTCCTGAGTAATCAGTAAGATTATTATCTACTCCAAGCTTATTTGGACTCTGTGTTTTAAAAGAAAAATCAGAATCAGTTAGGCTAATCTGAAGCTACTGAAAGCTGCTCAGGATCACTGTCCCAGTAGACTTTGACTCAGGGCAATTTGTTCTTCTCAGGGTAAATTCTCAGGACATCCTGGCCCTACTGATCTCAATAAAAGAAAAGTTTTAAAAAATTACTGAACACATGTATTCCCCCCCCCCATACACGTGTAAGACTCGTTTGCACTGGGACCAACAAGTGGTATCAGAGCAGTGGTTCATTTTGACCACTTGCTTTGGTAGCTATAGTCTTATTTGTTGAAAGACTTTGGTGGTCTACTGAATAGATCTTACTACTGATATCTTACAAGGCTTATTCGTCATGCCTTCTAAGAAACTTTCTATGTTCTCTGTTGAGAGCTATGACCTATGGAGATTGAGAATGCAGGCACATTTGTATTCTAAGCATGAAAGAATGTGGAGAGTGGTCTCTCAAGGACCATTTAAGTACACTGTTGTAAATCCCAGAATCACTGATGCTGAGAAAGATGATCCCAGAGATGAATTTCCTAATCCTGATGACCAACTTACTCCTGATGAGAGAAAGATAGTCAACTTAGACTATATTGCTAAAGATACTCTATACAACACTATTGATGATGGTGTTTTGGGAATGATTTCTCACTGTGAAACTGCCAAAGAAATATGGGACACACTTGCTATCATGTGTGAAGGCACATATCATATTAAAGAGAATAAACTTTATGTTGCCATTGCAAAGTTTGACAGCTTTGAAATGGAAGATGGTGAATCCATTGACAAACTGGAAGTCAGATTCACTAGTATCATGAATGATCTGAATGCTATTGGGAAAAGATATCCACAAAGAAAAGTGGCATTGAAAATTCTTAGAGGATTGTCTAAGAAATGGGATATACATGCTGTGGTGATTGAAAGCACCAAGAATATTGATTCTATGCCATACCAACAAGTTTTCTCTGAATTGAAAGCTTATGAATTTGTGATTGATAAGAAAACAAAGAAATCTGACAGCAAATATGAATCTTCATCTAGCAAAAATGTGGTTTTCAAAGTTAAGGAAAAACCCTGTAAAACTAAAGAGTCTGATAACCCACCTGCCAAAAATCAGGATGAGCAAGAGGACAAGCTAGTACTGTTGGAAAGGAGGTTTGAAAGACTCAATAGCAGATATGGAAAGTACAAGAAGTACTATAAGAACAACAGGTACAGGAACAAGAATAACTCAGAAGCTGAGGACAAGTCCACTGAGAAAAGGAAGGACCACAAAGCTAAAGGATCCTCACCCAGAAAAAGGGACTCCAAGACCAAGGAGGAAAGTGATCAGGATGATGATACCATCAGATGTTACAAGTGCAAAAACAAAGGTCACTTCCAGTATGATTGTCCTGAGCTGAGTGCCAAAGAAAGAAAGGAAAGGCAAGCCAAAAGAGACAGGAAGAACTCAAGCAGGAATGTTATGGTTGCTGAAGAAGAAGAACAATCTGAAGAAGGATCCAGCCCTTCAGAAGAGATGTTCTCAGATAGTGACAGTGATGATGTCTGCCTTGTTGCTATTGAGGAGGTAAATTCTTCTATCTCTGTTGTTGCTCCTACACAAGCACCTGAGTTATCAAGTTCATCTGTAACCAGTAATTTTGACCTGATGGATTCATTTGAGAATCTCATGAAGGACTATTCTGTGTTACAAGAATTGTTCATAGAAACTCAAGAGCAGAATAAGGAACTGACTGCTGAAAATCTGAAGTGAAAAAACTCTAATGCTGCTGCGATCACTTCTCAATTAATGGGAACTACTAATGAACTAGATGTTCTGAATGTACAACTCTCAGAAAAAGAGAAAGTGATAGATATCCTGAAAGGAAAATTAGAGAAATCCACTGAGAAAAATCAGCTTATCAGGACTGAATTCAATGACCTCTTTGAGAAACATGAAAATCTAAAGAAAAGAGAGGATAGTTTGCGGAAAAAGTTTGCTCTATTGAATTCTGCATCTAAAGCAATAGATGAAATTCAGAGTTATCAAAGACCTGCAACTATAAAGGCTGGATTGGGATATAATCCAGGGGGAACCTCACAAGGTCTTCTGAATGCTGCTTCTTCTAGTAGCACTAAGGTTGTCTTTGTTAAACCGGTGGTTTGTACTGATCTTCTTATTGAAGAACAACCTCGTGTTTTAGACAAGGGTAAAGGACCTATGGTTTCAGAAAAACTGAAGGTTCAGGAAAGAAAGCCCAAACCTCAGGAAAAGGCTAGAAAACCTGAACACTCAGTAGGAAATCCTCAGGCCAGTACTTCAAAGCCTCAAGCTAAGAATACTAACCTGAAGAAATCTGCACTGAACCATCCAAAGAATCTTCAGAAGAGAAACACTCAGCAGAGATATTCTCAACTGAAGAGACCAAGTCCTCAGGATACTGAAAGACCACAATTTCAGTACAGGCAACCTAAACCCCACTCGCCTAAGGGTAAAGGTTTCCTGAACCCAAGTCAGCAGGGACATAGACCAGCTGCACCAAGGCCAAAGCATTGGAACATGGGGCCTGAACCCAAGAAGAGTTCTAAGGCTCATGTTCATGCAAAGGCTGGCACTCATACACAGGGTACTGCCAAGGCACATAGGGTGGTGAATGTGTATGTAGATGTTTATGGGAGACAAATCAGCCACTCTAAAGTAATTAGAGTTATCAGGCAGATTTGGATTCCAAAAGGTACAACTAACCTGGTAGGACCCTACACCAAATTGGTAACTAAGACATGATTTTTTTTTTTCAGGTAAAGGAAAAGGGCACTGAACTGAATGAAGACAACATAGCCCAGATGAGTGGAAGTGAAGTAGCTCCTGCTGCATGGTATTTGGATAGTGGATGTTCAAGGCACATGACAGGATACAAACAGTTACTCACTAACTATGTTGAGCAAAAAGGCCCTCATATTACTTTTGGAGATAACTCCAAAGGACAGACTGATGGATATGGAACTCTTGAAGTGGATTTTGTTCATATCCATGGTGTATCATATGTTTCTGGTTTAAAGCATAATTTGCTTTCTATCAGGCAATTCTGTGACAAAGGATTCAGTGTTGAGTTCTCAAAGAACTTATGTT
Source organism: Stenogyne calaminthoides (assembly GCA_037126765.1). Classification (NCBI taxonomy): domain Eukaryota; kingdom Viridiplantae; phylum Streptophyta; class Magnoliopsida; order Lamiales; family Lamiaceae; genus Stenogyne; species Stenogyne calaminthoides. The sequence continues at coordinate 17,548,716 of JBBCBC010000012.1, forward strand.
ATGTGAAAGATAATGCTTCACAGCAAACATTACTGACTGGTACTAGAAAAGGGAATGTGTATCTTGCTGATTGGAGATTAACTCCTAAAGATACATGTTTAGTTCAAAAAGTTCTACTGATACCAGTTGGTTGTGGCACAAAAGACTGAATCACTTAAACTTAAAATGCAAGATTAGCACTTGTGAGAGGCTTACCCAATGAGGTGTTCAGTAAAGATCATGTATGTGATGTCTGTCAAAAAGGAAAACAAATCAGAGCATCATTCAAAAGTAAAGTAGAAGTTTCAACTGACAGAATACTCCTACTATTACATATGGATCTCTTTGGTCCAGTGCCACCTGTGAACACTAATGGCAGGAAATATACACTTGTGGTAGTTGATGACTACTCTAGATATACTTGGGTCATATTCTTACTCAGTAAGAAAGAGACTGAAAAGACTCAGTATTGAAAAGAATCTGAGTGTGGTCAAAATCAGATCAGACAAGGGAACTGAATTTATAAACCATATTATATCTGATTATTGTGCAGCAAATAGAATAGCTCATGAAACATCAGCTGCAAGGACCCCACAACAGAATGGTGTTGCTGAGAGAAGAAATCGGACTCTGAAAGAAGCTGCAAGAACAATGATTGCTGAAGCTGACATCCCTAAAAGATTTTGGGCTAAAGCTATCAACACTACATGCTACTCTCAGAACAGATCCATGCTGACAAAGAATCAAGGCAAAACACCTTATGAGCTGTGGAATGAAAGGAAGCCTCTTGTTTCTTTCTTTCGTGTGTTTGGTTGTATGTGTTTCATACACAATAATGGTAAAGATCAGTTGAAAACTTTTGATAGCAAAGCTGATGAAGGGATATTTTTAGGATATTCTGAAGTCAGTAAAGCCTCATGTTGTTTTTGATGAATTTACTTGTGTTCAGAAGAAACAGGAACATGACTCAGTAGATCTGATCAAGAGAATCACCAGACTTAGCCTGAAGAAGAATGATAAAACATCCTCTAAGCCTGAAAAGAAGAAATCAATCACTTTCTATGAATGGAGTGAATCAGACTCAGAAAAAGAAGCTCAGGATGGAAATACTCAAGATGGTGAAACTCAGGACAATAGTTCTCCTCTGAAGGAAAGCCAACACACTGAAGCTGATCAATCTGAACATACACTAGTTAAAACTCAGGTATGTAATGCCGATGAAGATGTAATCACAGCTGAGGCAAATTATGAATCTATCAACCAAGGGGGAACAAATGTCATTGACAATGTTCTGAATGGAATTTCCCCTAAGGAAGATGATTCACTCTCTCCTTTTCTGTTGTTCCCTGAGTTTGATGAATTACCTGAACCTAACATTTCTGATGATGAGGATACTACTGAATGGGAAACATCAAGGAGAAATTAGTTAGATAGTCATCCCTCAAGTCAGATTGTGGGTGATCTATCAGAAGGTGTTAAAATAAGAAGGTTCCATGGTGAAAGTGCTTTATTCTGCTGCTTCCTATCTGAAAAAGAACTTGCTGAGATTGAAGAAGCTCTTCAGGATTCATTCTGGATTACTGTTATGCAAGAAGAGCTGAATCAGTTCACAAGAAATGAAGTTTGGGAGCTAGTGGACGGACCTAAGAGGCACAATGTGATTGGAACTAAATGGGTGTTCAAGAATAAAAGAGATGATAATAACAACATTGTAAGAAACAAGGCAAGGCTAGTTGCACAAGGTTATTCCCAAGAAGAAGGCTTGGACTATGATGAAACCTTTGCACCTGTTGTAAGATTAGAAGCCATCAGATTGTTTCTTGCATATGCTGCCCACATGAAATTCACAGTCTATCAGATAGATGTGAAAAGTGCATTTCTGAATGGTGTGCTTAAAGAAGAGGTTTATGTGGAACAACCTCCTGGCTTTTGTCACAATGACCAAGTTTATAGGCTCGGGAAAGCCTTGTATGGTCTGAAACAAGCACCCAGAGCATGGTATGATACACTTTTTCAATTTCTTACTGATCATGGTTTTACCAAAGGAACTGCTGATAGAACCTTGTTCAGGATAGAAGATGGGAAGGATATCTTACTAGTTCAGATTTATGTGGAAGACATCATTTTTTGATCTACTAATCATCAGATGTGTGAGAAGTTTTATGGTCTGATGAAAGGAAAGGTTGAGATGTCTGTGATGGGGGAGATGAATTTCTTTCTAGGACTTCAGGTGAAACAAACTAAGGAAGGAATATTCATCAATCAGGCAAAGTACACCAGAGATCTGATTGCAAAGTGGTGTACAGAATTGCAATGCGGTTAGAACTCCTATGAATACTAACTACAAAATGGATCGTGATCCTGAAGGCAAGTCAGTGAATCATACTGATTATAGAGGGATCATTGGATCACTGCTATATCTCACAGCAAGCAGACCTGATATTACCTTTGCTGTTGGGATATATGCAAGATACCAAGCTAATCCTAAGGCTAGTCACATGGATGCTGCCAAAAAGATTTTGAAATATCTTAAAGGCACTGTGAATAGAGGATTATGGTATCCAGCTGATGATAACCTTGAATTAACTAGTTATTCAGATGCTGATTATGGTGGTTGTAGAATTGACAGGAAGTCTACTACTGGAACTTATCAATTTCTTGGAAGTAAACTAATATCATGGTTTTCAAAGAAACAGACCTCAGTAGCAACCAGTACTACTAAAGCTGGATACATGGCTGCAGGAAGCTGTTGTGCACAGATTCTTTGGCTTAGACAACAATTGAGAGATTATAAGGTTGTAGCCAATGAAGTACCTATATTTTGTGACAATAATAGTGCAATTGCTATTACACAAAATCGAATATTGCACACCAGATGTAAGCATGTTGATATATGATATCATTTCATCAGAGATCATGTTGAGAAGAAGGATATCAGAATGGAAAAAATTCATACTGATAAACAGAGAGCAGACATATTGACTAAACCTTTGGCCGAATCAAGATTTCAGGAACTATCAGTTGAATTAGGTATGTTGGATCTAGGTGAATAAGTAATCTGAAAAATTGAAGATTTTCAGATACATGAAGTTTTTCAGGAGTCACTGAAAAACTCAGGATAAAATAAGGTTTTCATCACTGAGTCTTGAGAAACTTAGTAATCTTAGTTCAGTTATCAAAAATACACTGACCTTTTATCAAGGTCAAAACTGTTGTAGCAGGAAATAATTCGACCTGAATAAGGTCCGGAGTCGGCCACTTTGCGGCTAACATGTCATCCAACTTTACCCAGTCAAAGCAGTACTTGAGACGACTTCAAGTGGTCGGTAAGTCGCTGGCGACTTGAGAAGCTACATAGGTCGCGTGAGCTGCTTGGGAAAGTAGGGAAGTCGCGAGGCGGCCTAGGAGGATGCGGAGGTCAGAACCAACCCGATCTCGAGGGCGGGCGAAGATAAATATGGAAGAGATTCGGGTAGTAAGAGAGGCGGATTTCACGGGTCATAATCAGGGTAAGCGTATCTGGAAGCGCGACTTGCTGGACAAGAAAGGAAACCTTAGCCTGGCGGCTGAAACCCTAGGTTGGCCCGTGAGATGAAGCCCACGAAGACTGTAACCCTAATTCTGCATCTATAAATATAACTTGTATTGTACTTTGTAAAGGATCGAACTTTTAGAATCCTAGGCAGAAAATACACAGTAAAATACTCCTGGCTTGGTCGCCCCCAGACGTAGTCTTATTCATAGACGAACTGGGTAAACAAACACGGTGTTCTTTATTGCTTTACTAAATGCTTTGATCAGTTTTAATTGTCATTAGTTGATTGTTCGCCGGTGAACAAAAACTGGGTACAATAATTGGCGCCGTCTGTGGGAATCACTTCCTGAGAAATACATTTGTTCAAAGGAAAACCCGTCTCATCTCTGATCAACAATGATGATAAGCAATCTGTTTGAGAATTAATTGCCCGGATCTATTCGGGTTGAATATTTAAATACAAATTTAATTCTAACAATTATTACTAGCATGAATTAATCATATATTAATTCAAATAATAATTCAACAATCAATCATGCATATAAACAGTTCACATAAAACCTACTCATGCGGAATTACTATGGGTTTACGTGAACTAACCTCTCGGAGTGACAACCGTTGAGAAGATGGATCCCGTTCACACGAACACACCAAAAGGTCTTCTCAAGTATTCCCTTTATCCTTGTTCAATAATCCGGTGGTAAGAACTCGCAAACAATTTAACAAAAGGAAAAATTAAAATTATGTTGCACCACCTTTGTGGATTTCTAATTTTTCCAACACATGGAATTGCATCGGGGATGAAAAATTCATCCCCTATTTATAATACTAAGGGGGGGACGAAAACTCTGGGGTGTTGGGTGATTTGGAAATTTCCTTGCTTCTTCCTCAAGATACAATCTTGAATATATCCAATATATTCTATTTCCCAAAATATCTCCCAAATAAAATCTTCATCTCCTTATGTTATGGTATTTTTCGAAAATATCACAACAAATAGTCAAGTGGGAGATTTCTTGAATTTAATGAGATAATCTTATATTCCAAGAATACTTATCCTCATTCCATAACAAAATTCAAAGAAAATCTTTCTCCCTCTTTTATTTGTGATTTTCGAAAATAATGAAAAATTAGGCAACAATAATTTATTTTATTTTAAATACCGTTTTCAGTTATTGGACATTATGTTTGGGCTACTTGAGGGGCCTTTAGGAGAATTAAGACTGGACCTTCTAATGGACTTTGAAAATCTAATATTTAGCCACAATATTATTCAAGCCCATAAATATTAATTAATCCCACTACATAATTAATATTGCACTATCCATCTTAACCCATATTACTGTTAATATGGCTCCCGGTTATTATTTCCCGTGTTTAAGATTATCTAGCCCATTAATTAATTAAAGCCACTGAAATAGCTTTCCTTTAATTAACATCTTTTGTCCTTGGTCAAGGAACGGTTCAACATTATTATCCATACCGGAAACAAATTCCACTTGCAAGATTTGGTATGATAAACCTTATGAACCTCCCAAGGGGGCAAATCAAACGAGTGTACTCGCACACGATTCTTACTATTAAATCTTAGCAATCGCATGTGACCAGTAATATTGCCCAAGATATAAAGTATTTAATCTCTTTGATTCTCTACCCGTCATAAGTCAAAGCAATAATTACTAACCACACATGATCCTATTTAAGGGACGAAGGTTAAGAAATAACGAACCATTGAGGTCTAATTCTTTCTGGTTCAGTGCTGAAGAATTTATCCTCCTGTAGGTCTTGTTCAGTGCATCAATCATGCACTAGTGTAATCTCTTGGTCAAGCCAATCTGAGCCTTACACTTCAACCTTTCACGATGGATTATTCATCTCCATCTAGGTCGTAAACAATGTACTTTTAGTTACAAGGGTCTGTTAATGTAATCTTCTGTGATCTGGTATCACTAAATTAACTACAATGTAACACATACTATTTATTGAACAATTATGTAATAAATATGTGTAACATTCAATGATATTAAAAGCATCAGTGATAAATAATTTATTTCAGTAAATAAGACAGAAAATTCAGTTTGGTTATACAATGTAAAAGCATACTTTCCAGTATAACCCCAACACAATCAAGGCAATCCCAATGGGCATGAGTTAGACGCCTGCGACGGGCACGAGGCTTCTATGAGCTCCCAGTGCTCCCGCTCGCCCAGCAAGCCCGGTGATCACCCCTGACTGGTGGAACCTGGTGCAGAGTCCATAGGACATAAAGGCCGTGATGGACGTCCTCAATAAAAAACGCCTCGCTTTCGATGATGAAGACGAGAACCCTCCAGCCAAGAAGGCCGTCCAAGAGGTTGAACCCTCGAAAAATAAGCGAGCACGGGCCCGAAAGGGACATTCGACAGGCCAGCTAGCCTATGACCCGGCTAAACACGCCTTAGTTTGCAACCGCCAACTCCTTAAGTGGCCGGCAGGGGCGAACAATGTGTTCAATCGACTTGGTGACCTAGCGGTTCAGAAAGCCCCAAGGATCGCTGAAGATGAGGCACAATCTGAGCCTCGATGAGCTGATCAGGTGGAGCACGACCTCGCACTTGCACTGAATCTCCACCACAATGACTTGCCGAGGGGATCGACCGTTCATCTCGGCGACCCCTTGATGAAGGCAATAATGGACCATCGCGACACTCAGGTCGCAGCTCTGACCCAGACAGTCTAGCAGCTGATGGAGCGTATGGAGAATCGGAACAGTCCAGTGGGGACAGATCCTTTCCTCGCCATCCCTGACTCTCTGCTCGGAGCTCTGGTCACTCTGTCACCTACCCAAAGGAAGATTAACATAGCGACCTTAGATCGCTACTGTGGGAACACGGACCCAAGGGTCCATGTGGCTAAGTACAACTCATACATGGCCTCTATGGGCGCAACAGATGCAACAAAATGCCGGCTGATTTCTCTGACCTTGAGCGACCAAGCTCATCAATGGTTTACCTCCCTGCCACCCCTGTTAGTGGACAGTTTTGAGCAGCTCGCTCACCTGTTCTTGACGCACTTTACTGCCATGGCACCCTGACCTGCGACCAGGAAGCGTCTAATGAACACCCAGCAGGGTGACACAGAGTCTGATCGGTACTATATTGAGAGGATCGACAAATTGATCTTGGAAGGAGACCCCATTGGGAATGAAGCAAAACTGCTAGGGGCAGTCTCCGGCCTCAATAAGGGGACCAAACTCTGGCAGCGCATGACGACTGATTATTCGACTAGCTATGCTGACATCCGGAGACGAGCTAGTGACCTGATTCATACGGCAGAACTACTGGAATCTCGGCTCTCTGATGCTAAGGAGGTCGCTGAGCCCAAGAAAAGTTCCAAGAAGGCCGCCACGCAGTACAAGCCGCTTGGAAGTTTCAAGACTTTTGAAGAGAGCATTCCGGTGAAGCTGATGGACGCATTGGGCATAACGCCCAGACATTTCTTCACCCAGATCCAAGAGCGGGAATTACTCCTCTCGCCACGCCCTGTGAAGGGCAAGCTAAACCCCAACAAGTATTGCCACTTTCACGAGCAGGTCGATCACTATACCTGTGAGTGTAAAGATCTATTGCCCCAGCTCTAGAGATTATATGAAGATGGCCTGCTTGACGAATTCGTCAAGCGACCTCAGAAAAATGGCGACTAGGCTTCGAGAGGTCGCCAGCAATGGGAGCACGCGCACAGGAATGACACCCAGGGTGGGGGGCAGGGGGAGCGGCCCATCCCTCCCATGCCTGAAAATGCGGGAGAATGCGTCATACACACCCTCTCTCCCCTAGGGGCAGTCGGGGGACTAGCCTCGAACTCCTCGTCCAAGGGGAAGATGAAGGCCGAGATAAAGAATGCCAAGAAGATGGTACTGCCCCTCCTCGCCATGGGGGAAGAGTCCAGCACGATCGAGTTCAGAGAGAAGGATAAAGCTGGGGTGGTCTATCCTAACATCGACCCCCTAGTGATCAGGACAAATATCATGGGAACTATGGTGCGCTGACTCCTGGTCGATGGGGGTGCTTTCTGCAACATCCTCTTTAAGAAAACCCTGGATCTCCTCGGGGACTATGATGCCTACATCACCCCGTGCGACCATGTCATGAAAGGGTTTGGTGACGCGACTGTGAAGCCGACGGGGATGATCCGGCTAGCCGTCGAGCTGGTCTCCACACTGAATAGCGAAGTTAGGGCGACTAGGCTGTTAGATTTTCTAGTAGTCGATCTTCCCAGCTCCTATAATGGTTTCCTGGGATGGCCTTTTGAGCATGAATTCGTGGCTGCGTCCTCTACTTTCTATTTCTGTGTAAAATTTCCCACCAAGAGTGGGCTGGTCGGTACCATTAAGGGCGACCAAGTCGATGCAAGAGGTTGTTTGATTTACTCTTTGTCTCTTTTCAATTCCGCACCAAAACCTATCAAACAAACATTTGTAATAGATAGCATCGAACAAGATAAGGAATTGAATAAGAAAATAGCAAGCAGAAAAAGAACCCACGGCGACCTTGATCCAAGAATAGGGAATGAGCCTGAAGAATTCATAATCGAGGCCAAAATCGACGACCCCCGATTATACGGTCCAAGAGCCATCCCGGGGGAAGAACTCGAGAAAGTTAAGATTGTTCCAACTCGCCAGGATCTAGAAGTCATTATCGGCTCCAAAATACCGAGCGACCTGAGGGGGGAAGTCATCGACTTTCTCAAAAAGAACTTGGACGTCTTCGCCTTGTCACACAAAGACATGGTAGGGATCGATCCGGAAGTCGCGTGTCACTGACTTCGCATTGACCCGAGTCGGAGGCCGGTTGCCCAGAAAAGGTGGAAATTCGGCCCCGAAAAATATGTTGCTTTAGCCGAAGAGGTGAAGAAGCTGCTGGATAACGACCTGATCATGCAGGCCGGCCAGCCACAGTGGGTATCCAACGCGGTGTTGGTAAAAAAAGTCCAACGGGACCTGGCGGCTTTGTATCGACTTTACCGACCTCAATGAGGCCTGCCCGAAAGATTTTTTCCCCATGCCACACATCGATCACCTGATAGATAACACGGGTGGGCACGAGATGATGTCGTTCATGGATGCTTTCGTGGGTTATCACCAAATAGCCATGCATGAACCAAATCAACAGCACACCTCGTTTCTGACCGAGAAAAATCTATATTGCTGGAAGAGAATGCCTTTTGGCCTGAAGAATGCAGGGGCAACCTACCAAAGACTTGTCAATCATATGTTTTGTTGACCAAATCAGGAAGTCGGTAGAGGTTTATGTCAACGATATAGTCGTCAAGAGCTTAAAAATGGACGATCATCTATCTCACCTAGCACAAACCTTCGATATCCTCAGAAAGTTCAACATGAGACTCAACCCCAAGAAGTGTAACTTTGGAGAGGAGTCGGGGAAGTTCTTGGGACACCTGGTTAGTAAGCGGGGAATTGAGGTGAATCCAGGGAAGGTCAAGGCCATATTAGACATGGGGGCACCCAAAATGTGAAAGAGGTTCAGAAACTCACGGGATGTCTGGCCGCACTAAGCAGGTTCATCTCTTGGATGGGGGAAAAATGCAAGCCGATTTTCGACACGATTTGTAAGAAAGTGAAGTTCGAATGGATGCTTAAAAGCCAGGATGCTTTTGAAAAAATCAAAACCTAAGTGGCAGATGTGAGCATCTTATCCAAACCTGTCCCAGGAGAGAAGTTGTTCTTGTATCTCGGGGCCTCAGAGAGCGCTTTGAGTGCAGTACTGGTCCGAGCAGAGGGTCAGATCCACCGCCCATTTATTTTGTCAGCTAGACACTGAACGAGATAGAACAACGTTATCCATCATTAGAGAAGATGGCTTATGCATTAGTCATGAGCGTGAGGAAGCTGAGACCATACTTTTTTGATCACCACATCGAGGTCCTCACCTCCCTACCATTGAGGAACATGCTCCACCGACCAGACACATTAGGTCAGTGTCTCAAATGGGCCATCGAGGTTGGGCAATACGGAGTGACATACGTGCCACGACCTACCGTCAAGGCCCAGGCACTGGCCAATTTCATCGTCGAGCTCACATTCCCTTCTGAGGCCGGGTATTTGGGCAGCCCACCATGGGAGTTATTCATAGATGGATCGGCGACCTCTCACAAGTCGGGAGCCGGTTTAGTGTTGACGAGTCCGGAGGGCGTCTCATTCCAGAGTGCCATTACTTTTGAGTTTCCCACGACAAATAACGAGGCCGAATATGAGGCGCTCATCAACAGCTTGGAAATGGAAACATCTATGGGCGTCAAGAGATTACAAGTCCATACCGACTCCCAGCTCGTAGCCTGTCAGGTTGCAGGGGAATACGAGGCTTGGGACGATAGGATGGCGGCCTATCAGGAAGTCGTAAAAACACTATGCCTGAAGTTCACACAAATCCATGTCAAGTTGATACCTAGAGAGCAAAACTCGCGAGCCGATACTTTAGCTAGGCTGGCAACCTCCGAAGGATCACCAGACATGAAGGATGTCACCATCACGACACTTTCCCACCCATCCACCGCACTAGTAATGGTAACAACATTGGAAGTCCCGGCATCGAACTGGATGACACCCATCATGGAATATTTGATAAGCGGACTCTTGCCAACTGATCGCATCCAAGCTCGGCAGTTACAACTAAGGGCCGCACGGTACACACTGATCAACGGGGAGTTATATAAGCGAGGGTTCAGCACGCCCCTACTTCGATGTATCACACCAGAACAAGGTCAAAACATCCTAAGAGAAATACACGAAGGGGAATGCGGAAACCACACCGGGGGGGAGTCACTGGCCCATAAGACCACAAGGCAGGGGTATTTTTGGCCAACCCTAAGGGCCGATGCTACTATCTTTTCCCGCAAATGCTACAAATGCCAGATCTATGCTCCCTCCATCAAGGTCGCACCAGAGGAACTCATGAGTATCCTTTGTCCCTGGCCTTTTGCGATGTGGGTGATAGACATCATTGGGCCACTAACTTCAAAAAATGGGCCGAGGCTGAGGCACTGGCGACCATAGACCATGATCATGTCATCAAATTTATATGGCGAAACATTATCTGCAGGTTCGGGATACCTCAGGCGATCATATCGGATAATGGGAAACAGTTTGATGGTATCAAGATAGATGTTTTTTTTCAAAACGTGGAAGATCACGAAGTTATTTTCAACCCCATACCACCCCCAGACAAACGGCTAGGTCGAGGCCGTGAACAAAATCATCAAGCACACGCTTAAGGCTAGTATCGAGGGGGGAAAGGGGAAATGGGCTAGCGAGCTCCCGGGCGTGTTGTGGTCATATAGAATGACCTGCAGGAATTCAACGGGTGAAACTCCTTACTCGCTAGCCTTCGGATCTGAGGCGGTTGTGCCCACGGAAGTCGACCTCCTGACTCTCCGTACCAGTCAGGTCACTTTCGACCACAACGATGAGGCTCTGGCGAGAAACCTAGACCTACTCGAAGAGAAGCGATTGGAGGCTAACATGAGAAATGCAAGATACAAGCAGAGGTCGAAAAGGTACTACAACTCATAAGGTCCGACTTCGACGTTTCAAGGTCGGGGACTTAGTACTAAAAATGATACTCGGAGACTCCAAAGGTTCCCTCGGTCCGAACTGGGAGGGTCCGTTCCAAATATCAAAGGTCCTACCAAATGGGGCATATGAGCTCGAGAAGCCGGATTGGACCAAGGCCCAATACCCATGGAATGCAACTCACCTGAAGAAGTATTATCAGTAAAGTTACACCCTTGTACTGATCACAACAATGTAAACAATTTTTTTTGCAACAATGATTCTCTATTTTATTCGAAAGAAAAATTCCTACGTGTAGAAACCAAGCGGGTCACATGAAAAACATATGATCGATGAAATGCATGCCACATGAAATACATGATCGATAACATATATGTCGCATGAAAGACATGATCGATAATGTGCAGGTCGCATGAAAGACATGATTGATAACAATGGAACCCGAGGTGTGACTTTAGAAATACTGGAGGCGAGATCGCCACCCTAGCGGTGCGGTTATCCCCTGGCTTTATAAGACGATTAAGCAAATATCTAATAAACAAGTCGCATAGACATTAAGACGACAAGGACTAGGCAAAAATCACATAAGGAAATCAAGTCAACACAACAAAGGAATTAAAATTAGAATTTCATTGATAAAGACCCGGAGGTCGGGAAAAATCCCATTACAATAGACCCGGAGGTCGTAAAACATCCCATTACAATAAGCCCCGGAGGCAGGCTAGCGACCTGATTCATACTACGGAATTACTGGAGTCACGACTCTCTGATACTAAGGAAGTCGCTGATCCCAAAAGAAGTTAATAGGACGGTTCGTAGGGAATTCATCTCAGTGTTTCACCTGAGGGAGATGCTGCAAAACTATCAGAAAAGGATGTTTTTGACAGACCGTGAAATGTCAGATGCTGCGATGAGACTTCCCGCTTTAAATGAACACAAGTGTCGTACATGTGGTGCAAAAATTCAAGGGATTGTGAGGGGTATTTTGGCCTGATCGAGTTCGCACGTACTAAATCCATATTATATGTCAGATGATGCTCATCATTGTTAACCCCATCATACCGATCGGCGCCTAAGGCATAGGCGGTCAATGTCACCCGGAGGGCAATAAAGTTTGGCTATGGTGGTAGTATCATCCCCCGATGAAGACGAAATCAGAAATGGGGGAAGCACAGGGGTGGACTGAGAATCGGAGGCCATTTGGGTAGAGTAGAAGAAGCTTGTTGCCGGAAGACTCCTTGAAATTGAAGACTCGCCTTGAATTCCCCATGAGTGAGCTTGAGAACGATAAGTGGGGGAGCAGAGAAAGTACAAGGGGTTGTATGTCTAAAACCCCCACTCTATGTATAGAGGAAGGGCGAGGGGTGAAGATGCAAATTTGAACCCTCGAGGCTTCCTGAAGAAATTGACGCCGCGCGGGTAGCGCGTAGATGGTATGCGAATGCTGGTTGGTTTAGTTCACGACGTGTGACGTCATAAAGTGTCCAGGCCATAATTGTGGGTATGTCACGCATCACGCTGATTCGGGAAATCAAGACGACTGTACGCCTCCCCGAGAATGAGGGTTCGGCGGGGGCACACACCCCAAGGTCGACTTATCGCAGATCAGTAAAAAAAAACAGTTTCAAGTCAAGATCCCAACGCGGGTTTGCGACTTCGACTTGAGTGGTAAAATATGGGAGTTTCATTGACAAGACAAATAATAAACGGATCCATTGATAAAGCCCGGAGGCCGGTACAAGTTAAGGCCCGGAGCCCGGTACAATGATGCCAATAAAAAGAGGATTACAATGTTCTTCTTCAAGGAGCGGTCTCGGAGGGGGTGATAGTTGTCCCGAAAGAAGGCTCGGAAGGCGCAACTGCGGGGGGATCGACCTCCGAGCTCAGAACCTCCTCCGCAATGGGCTCGGAAGGTATGAAAATAGGGGGCTCAACCTCCGAAGGGTCCGGGAGAGAACTTACAATCCGACTTGGGTCCGGAAAAAATGAGAGATCAATGCCTATGTCCTCCAAGTCATGGATCTCCAGCAGAACGTCGGGGGCCAGAGGGTTGTCGCTGACGTAGGCTTTGAGATCGGCGACGAGCCCGGTAAGGTCGCCAGAAGGATTTGCCCAATGACAGATTCGTATGGCACCCACTAATTCCATCACGTACACAAAGTTGGCGTTCGCCTCCTCCGCGGCCTTGAACTGGGCCACCTTGGTATCCAGCTCCCCCTTAATCCCGGCCAGCTCCGTTTCCACCCTGGTCAGATCGGCCTCCACCCTGGCCATCTTTAACTTCTCGGTCACCAGTGCGGCCTCTGCCTCAGCCTGTAGCCCTTCCGCGCGGGTCAACTTCAGCCTCTCCGCGGCCAGTCCACCCTCCACCTCAGCCAGACTACCTTCGAGGGTCGAGATCAACAGAAGGTGCTCAAAATTAGATTTCTCCATCCCCTTCTGGGTCTCGGCCACCGCCAGGATCGACTTGGCCTGATCAGCTACCCGAGCTTGCGACTCCCGGAGGCGTAGGAGCTCGGTCTCCAGTTGGGCGCTGGACTTCTCTAGGAAAAAGGCCGCCTTTTGGGAGTGGACCATGGTGTTAGGGAATTAATTGCACGGATCTATTCGGGATGAATATTTAAATACAAATTTAATTCTAACAACTATTACTAGCATGAATTAATCCTATATTAATTCAAATAATAATTCAACAACAAATCATGCATATAAACAGTTCACATAAATCCTACGCATGCGGAATTGCTACGGGTTTACGTTAACTAACCTCTTAGAGTGGCAATGGTCTCGTCGATAAAAACACACCAAAAAGCCTTCCCAAGTATTCCCTAGTCCTTGCTCGTCAATCCGGTGGAAGGAAGCTCGCGAACAATTAACAAAAGGGAAAATAAAAATTTGTTGCACCACCTTTGTGGATTTACTAATTTTTCCAGCACATGGAATTGTACTTGGGGATGAAGAAATCATCCCCTATTTATAGATAGGTGGTGGCCGATTTTTTGTCATGGAATAGGGAGGAAAAAATCTTTTCTTGATCTCCAAGAAATCTTGAATATATCTCCTATATTCTTTTCTCCATAATTAAAATATTCCATAAAATCCCACCGTCTCTTGTTATGGTTATTTTCAAAAAAATAAGGATAAAGATTCCAAGATTTGGATCTTCTTGAATTTATGAGATATACCTGTATTGCAAGAATACATATCTTCCGTAATATCTTTTCAAGAAAATCAAGAAAATCTTTCTTTCCCTTATTCTTTCAAAATTTTCGAAAATAACATATAAATAACCAAATGGGAGATTTCTTGAATTTAATGAGATAATCTTTTATTTCAAGAATACATATCTTCATTCCATAACAAAATTCAAAGAAAATATTTCTCCCCTTTTATTTATATTTTTCGAAATTAATGAGAAAAAATAGCAACAAAATTTATTTTATTTTTAAACACCTTTTTTCAGTTATTGGACTTTATGTTGGGCTACTTGAGGGGCCTTTAGGAGAATTAAGATTGGACCTTCCAATGGATCTTGAATTATCAATATTGAGCCACAATATTATTCAAGCCCATAAATATTAATTAATCCCACTACATAATTAATATTGTACTATCCATCTTAACCCATATTACAATCAATATGGCTCCCGGTTATTATTTCCCGTGTTTAAGATTATCTAGCCCATTAATTAATTCAAGCCACTGAAATAACTTTCCATTAATTAATATCTTTTATCCTTGGTAAAGGAACGGTTCAACATTATTATCCATACCGGAAACTAGTTCCACTTGCAAGATTTGGTATGATAAAACTTATGAACCTCCCAAGGGGGGCAAATCGAACAAGCGTACTTGCACACGATTCTCCGTATTAAATCTTAGCAATCGCATGTGACCAATAGTATTGCCCAAGATATAAAGTATTGAATCTCGTTGATTCTCTACCCGTAATAAGTCAAAGCAATAATTACTAACCACAAGCGATCCTATTTAAGGGACGAAGATTAAGAAATAACGAACCACTGAGGTCTAATTCTTCCTAGTCCAGTTCTGAAGAATTTGTCCTCCTGTATATCCTATTCAGTGCACTAAACATGCACTAGTGTAATCTCTTGGTCAAGACAAGCCAATCTGAGCCTTACACTTCAACCTTTCACGATGGATTGTTAATTTTCATCTAGGTCGTGAATGGTGTACTTTTGGTTACAGGGGACTGTTAATTTAATTTTCTGTGATATGGTATCACTAAATTAACTACAATGTAACACGTACTATTTATTGAACAGTTATGCAGTAAATATATGTAACATTCGATGATATTTAAAGCAACAGTGATAAACAATTTATTTAAGTAAATAAGACCAAAATTCAGTTTGATTATACAAAGTAAAAGCATACTTTCCAGTATAATCCCAACACATGGCCGAGTACATGTTGTCTGTCACCTTCTGACGAAGAGCGTTGGCGTGGTCCATACGCGTCCAACCCCGGGGCAAGTTCCGCACGCTGCGGGAGAGATAGCCCGGACAGTTATCAGGAAGCTCGGCCGATTGAAGTGGTGAGCACCTAAGGAAACTAACCACCTCAGGGAAAAATTTGGCTGGCCCAAAGTCGGGGTTGAAATCGAAAGTGAATCGTCAGAGTGCTGGAAATAATATGAAAAGAGATTATACGGAGAGTGACTAGAACTTACTCATCCACCCGTTCCTTTTCCCAGCCTAGGAAGGAGTCACCATCCTCATGGCAACCTCTCCTCGGGGCCGGCGAGGCAGGTCGCAAGGTGGTGAGCGGCAAATTCGGGGCTGAGGAAGCCCGTTGCGATGTGGGGCGGACTCGGTCGGACCTTCCCAGCCCCCTGTTGATCTCCGATTAGTAGGTCCCGAGCTCCTCCCTCACTTTTTTCCGAGCATGCTCGGAAGTCAGCGGAGTCGATCCCATAGCCTTCCTCTTGCCTTTGTCGACGACGAGGGGGCCGGTAGGGACCGAGCTTGGAGGAGCAACCTCGGCAGGGGGCGGTCTCAAAGGAGCGGCCTCGGAGGCCGCCACTCGCCTCATTTGCCCAAGGACGGATTTCTTGCGGGAAGCCATGATGTCTGCAGGAGGTCGGTGTCGGTAAATGGGGATATTGGGGACTACAAAAATAGCAAAGATGTAGTCGGTCAAGCAGGTCGACAACGAAAACTCGATGAGCAAAGAGTAAGGGTTACGTACAAGGAATCTTCAGGTGACGCGGATAGGTATACAAGCTGGCTTTAAGTCGGTCGAGCTTAGAGTTTAGGGCGTGCACGTCTTGCCAGCTCGGGGGAGTGTCGCGAATGAGATTGAAGGCCTCTAGGAAATCCCAGTAGAGGTCGGCGACAGCAGGTGTGAAGACTGCAAAAAAAGAGGAGAATTAGATCAGTACAAACCTCGAAGTCAGGAAATATAAAACATACCATGAGGCACTCGGGTCGCGTAGTCGGTTGGAACGTGTATTGGCAAAGTACTCGAGGGGTCCACATATTCCTACGCCCCCCGGCGAACAACCACTTATTGTGCCAGCCTTCGACCTTGTTAGGGATCCCGCTCACGAGCTCCCGACCTTTCCGAAGTCACACGGCTTTGTAGCCGCCGGCTTGGGCGATGGGCATCATCACGAAAGCCAGCTCGCCCGAGTTCGGCAACCGGTAGAGTCCGGCCTGCCCGAGCACAATCATGGTGGAGAGAATGTAACTCCAACTCTATTTTACTCCTTTTAGAATATTCATTAATAAGGAAGGGCTTTGCTGACCCGGCTGGTGGAGCTCTTACAGAAAAGGATTGGGAGTGATTTGCGTCACGCTCTGATTCTAGGCCGCCAGCAGGTGAGAGATGGCCGGGTGAAGGGGAAACCAAATCCCGGCCTCCATCATCCCAGGCAGCGGCTGGTCGGCACTCTCCTCGTATGTCGCTCCATAGAAATGTACGTCCCGGGGTACCTTATACAGGCGACGAAGGGAGCGCACGTACTTGTCGAACAAGACTAACCTATTTATCTCCTGTGATGACACAAATCCCGACTTGACCGACTTTCGGTGGCTACGATCAGGTCGCTTGTAAGGAGCTCGAGCCTCATACAAGCAGTAATCGAAGACCCGTTCGAAGGCCCCATATCTTCGGGTCCGGGTCAGAAGGCCCGAATTCCTCCATCCTCTCTGGCATGGTAGCACAATGTGGGCTAGGTTCCAAGATGGGGAGGTGGACGATTTCATCCAGCTCCACCAGGAATTGGTCATCGTCATCTCCCCCGTCATCCCGATCGGCGCCCGAGGCACCAACGATCAGGGGCACCTCCACACTAGCGGTGGCAGACTCATTACCTTGATGGCGGTAGAGTTCGGTAATGGCAGTGTCGTCGTCATCCGATGAAGATGAAATCGAGAATGGGGGAGGCGCGGAAATGGACCAGGACCAGATGCCATCGGTGTAGAATTGGAAACAGAGGGATTACCTGCGGGTAGCTTGAACTCGGGAATTCGCATGAAAACTGGATGCAAGAGCCTTGAAGATACTAAGGTTTGAGAGCAAAGAAGGAAGAAGGGTTTAATGTCAAAAACTCAGCTTTATTTATAGAGAAAGGGGGGGGGGTCGAACTGCAAATTCAAACTCTCGAAGCCCCCCAAAGAAATTGAAGTCGCATGGTAACGCGTGGTTGACACGTAACTTGGGGTTGGGCAAGCTCACTGCGTGTGACGCCGCCAGTCTGCCATGCCATCATTGCGATTTTGTCACACGTCACGCCGATTTAGGAAATCGAGACAACCGTACGTCTCCCCAAGGACGAAGATTCGACTCGGGTGCATATCCTGAGGCCGACTTGCCCCAAGTCGGTAAACATCGACGGTTCAAGACAAGTCCCCAAAGCGAGCTTGTGACCTCGTCTTGAGGGGCAATTGTTGTAGCAGGAAATAATTCGACCTGAATATGGTCCGGAGTCGGCCACTTTGCGGCTAACATGTCATCCGACTTTACCCAGTTAAAGCAGGACTTGAGACGACTACAAGTGGTCGGTAAGTCGCTGGCGACTTGAGAAGCTACATAGGTAGCGTGAGCGGCTTGGGAAAGTAGGGAAGTCGCGAGGCGACTTAGGAGGACGCGGAGGTCAGAACCTACCCAATCTCGAGGGAGGGCGAAGATAAATATGGAAGAGATTCGGGTAGTTAGAGAGGCGGATTTCACGGGTCATAATCAGGGTAAGTGTATCTGGAAGCGCGACTTGCGGGATGAGAAAGGAAACCCTAGCCTAGCAACTGAAACCCTAGGTTGGCCCATGAGATGAAGCCCACGAAGACTGTAACCCTAATTCTGCATCTATAAATATAACTTGTATTGTAATTTGTAAAGGATCGAACTTTTAGAATCCTAGGCAGAAAATACACAGTAAAATACTCCTGGCTTGGTCGCCCCCAGACGTAGTCTTATTCATAGACGAACTGGGTAAACAAACACAGTGTTCTTTATTTATTTATTTATTATTTTTATTTTTTTTATCGGACAAAGTTAGTTGTTAGATGTTAGTAGTTAGTACACCAAACACCCAAACACTCCACAAATTCAACAAACCACCTTATAACTTCCATACTTCAATTCGTTCCCAAAGGGAATCAAACCTGGGTCTCCAACTCAATTGAGGAGCCCAGTGGCCAGGTGGGCTAAGCCACCTATTGCTTTACTAATTGCTTTGATCAGTTTTAATTGTCATTAGTTGTTTGTTCGCCGGTGAACAAAAACTAGGTACAACAAAAACTCAGTAAGACTGATGGTCAGAATTAGTCTGAAGAAGTTAAATGACTCATGCACCTCATTTATTGTCTAACTGATTCTTAGAAATCATTGGACATAAATGATAAAACACCTGAGAAAATAAATGAGCGGGACGCTTGAAATTCTCTAGAAAAGTCAACAGTCTGCAGAAACAGAACTGTTCATTAATCACCAATAAGGATAAAAATTAGTGGCTAGTACTCGCTAGTTTGATTACTAAATCTACACGAATTCCTGTAGATCAAAACCTCTCTAAGATAAAAACCTATTTCGTGCATTATCAAACACTCTATTTCAAAAACCTTCGTCTTCACAATTCTCTGCTTTCCAAAAATTTCCGATTACCCAGAATTCTCTGCTATTTCAAAACCCTTCTCAAATTATCAAAATGACGTTCACCCTCTTTGATGAACTTGCTGTTACCAACAAGCCATGGTATGAGAATGGTGTTTCTCTGGAAGGTACATCGAATGTGGCACACGAAGAGGAGGCACTGCATATGCTCCATTTGGCAAAACTCACCTGTCTTGTCGCAAACTGTCCTGATGCCGAATACTCACGAGAGGTAATATAATATGTGGCTAATATGCAACTTGATGAAGATAACTGCATAGATTCTAAGATTACCGTCTCTCATTTAGTCCATGGTGAAAAGTATGTGGATTTTGTTAGAGAGCTCTATATTATCCCGAAAAAATTTGAATGTCGTATATGAATTGAATGATAGAGGGGAGGACCCTACTATGTATATGATGGGTAGGGAGAAAGAGTATTTAAACAAGATTTGAGGCCACATTGAACAAGAAGCATTTGAAATTGAAATATTGTGTGCTTCTTGACATTGTGAGTAAATGCCTCATGAGTTGGTCTGGGAGCTTTGAGGGGTCCACATGCAAAGGTGATCAGTGATCAAGTCAAGCATGTTGAAAAGGAGAATGATATTGTGGTTACAATACTTGATAAAGGTGATCATGCAATGGTCTGAGGTTGATGGCAGCCATTGAAGACTCTCCTTCAAGGGCATTTAATCGAAATACTTGATAAAGGTGATCGTATCATGTTGAAAAGGAGAATGATTTAATTAAAGGAAAAAAGATTGCCTTCATCTTGGAAACCTGCAGGGAAGAAGAAGACATATTTGTATATTCAAAAGCCTTCCCGTTGTCCAAGATTATGTTTAGGTCAACCAAGAAGACACTAAGGGGCAGGAAAGAAAAGACTACTGAGTCTCAGGAGGAGACTACAGAGGAAGAGGCTGAGGAGGATGCTCCAGTGGCTGAGCCTGTCTAGGAGACTTGGAAAGACACTCAGAGATCCACTGAGCCAAGCGAGCAAGAGGTTAAGAAAGCCAAAGGGAAAACCCTTCTGAAAATCAAAAGGGAGACAGGTGAAATATTAAAAAGAAAGGCTTTAGCACCTCATAAAAGGAAGAGACTGCAAACAATTGCTGAGAAAGAGGCCGATGAAGTCAGTCCGAGGAAGCTCAGACTCAGGCACAGGTTGGACTAAAATCACCTCTTCAGGTGCTTGCACAAGTGGTAAAAAATATCGGTGAAAAGGAGGCAGAGGAAAATGTGTTCTCAGAAGTCTTGGAAACCTCTATCGGAACCGATAAGATTTTCAGGAAATCTTCAAAGGCCTTCAGACAACTTCTGAATCAAGGCAACCTCAGGTCACAACTACTCAAACCTCAGACCAAACAGAAACTCAGGAACTCCTGAATCTCGATGCTCTCCTGAATGAACCATTCCTGGACCCCTCAGAGCTACATATTGTTCAGACTGATCTGAACATACCTGAGAGTCCAACACTGAAGAAGGGAGAAGCTGAGGAAGCTGAGTGGAGAAGTAAGGGGGAACGATTCTTTCTTAACCGATATCCTGAACTTGCAAACTACTCTGACCTTCAAGACATGCTCATCAGATTAAGAACAACTGTCTATATCCTGAACTAGACTCTTCCAGACATGCTGAACATAGCATCATTCAGAGGGGAAGACTGGTGGAGTGCTGAGACTGCAGTTTTAACTGACTTCTCAGGGTTCAGAAAAACAAAACTCAGAATCAAAGTTGCTGAGTTTTATGAACTTGTTAAGAAGAAAATTGGTGAAAGGAAGATTTTTTAGGCTGGTGAGTCAAGTCAAGGAGGAGAAGGAGACCAAGGAGAAGAAGGAGATAAAGAAAAAGGTCCTGAATCAAAGAAAGACACTCAGGAAGAAACTGAACCAGGAAACGAAGTTGAGCCAGAACAGGCCACTGAGACTGATATCATACAACCTTAGACTGAAGCTAGGACTCTTCAGGTATCTTTTGGCACTACTATAAATTATGCCAGAGTTACTGAAGAATCTATCTTTAAATCTGTGGAATATGATATGCAGGCTGAGGCTCAATTGGAGCATATAACACCAGTGATTGATTTCACACCAATTCTGGATAAATTCAAAGTTGTTGAGCCATTGGTGGAAAAGATGACTCAGATAGAGAAAGAATTGACTGAGCAATCTCAGAAAATGGAACACCTGAGCTCATCCGTTGATATTCAAACAGCTCAGACAACACTGGAAGAGAAGATTGTTGTTCTTGATGGCAAAATGAGCGATATGAGAAAAGAGTTTGTGGCATAAATGGAAAAGAAATACCAAGACAGGAGGAATATCTGGAGGCAAAGCTTACTGAGAAGAATCAGGAAATGATTCAGGCAGCTGCTCAAGAAATGAGTTCTCTACTCTTGAGCAAAATCACAGGATTAATGCATCAAACCTTCTCTACTCAATTTGCACCTGTTGCTGAGGATGTCTCTGTTGCCAAGAATTATCTACACAGATTGGAGGATGAACAGGATCAATTGGCAGGAGAAATCAGAGCCTTGGGAAAGGAACAGTTTCACATGGATACGACTCTATCTCAGATTCTCCCAGCCTATGATGTCAAAAAGGGGGAAAGGTCAGCTCACTCTTCAAAAGGTGAGTTGGACAAATTAATCAAGAAAACTCTGGAGAAAAAGGCTCAGGAGGAGAATGAAGCTAAGAAAATCCTGATGAAGTTGAAGTTGAAGTTGAAGCAATTGAGAAGTTGAAGTTGAAGCAACTGAAGAACCTGAGTATGTTCAGAGGGATGAGCAAGTTCTTCAAGAAATTTTGGATGACAAAATGCTAAAGAGAAGGAAAACCGAAACAAGCAAGACAAGTGAAGCTCATGCCAAACCTGAGAAAAGGAAGGTTGTTGCTTTCATAGAAACTGAAGTGAAGAGAAAGAAGGTTTCTAAGCCAACTCAGAGAAAGTTGATAATGGAGTTTGAGGAATCTGAAGAGGAACCTGAGGCTGAAAAAGCTGTTGAAATAGAACAGAGAACTCAGGCAAGGGAATTCGGTAAAAAAAAAACTCTCAGAGCCCTTCAGATTGAGAAAGAGAAGAAAATTGTTGCTTCTGTCTCAGGAGCCCCCTTGATCAAAAAAAAGAAAGAAGATGAGCTGAAAAGAAGGGGAGTTTTCAAGAAGTTTATCAACAAGAGGAGAGGGACTGAAAGAGTTCAGAAATGGCCACACATGGATAAATGGATCCCCATTCAGATGAATGATGCTTGGGAAGAAATCAAGAGGACATTCTGGTTCAGTTATGAAATTCTGAGAGAATGGAGAGGAAACATTTCAGACAAGAACGAAGCATTCCTGGAATATCTTCTGTTGGGAGATGAATTTAATAAAGAAATTTTGATTAGATCCTAAAAACCCTGAGTATGACATGTTCAGGATAATCTTGATAGACTGAGTCAGGATTCAGTATAGATTATTCAGGAAGTTATCTGCACCATGTATAGTCAGCAGATATAGATCAGGTTAGATTCTGAAGACACTGAAGACTCAATATGTCACTGAAAAAACTGAAGACTCAGTAAGTAGCTGAAGACACTGAAGACTCAGTATGTCACTGAAGACACTGAAGACTCAGTATGTCATTGAAGACACTGAAGAGTCAGTATGTCACTGAAGACACTGAAGACTCAGAAAATACTGAAGACCCAGTAGTTATTGAAGACTCAGTAAGATACTGAATACTCAGTATAACCTGAATGTTCAGAGGCACTGAATAATATCTATCTGAAGACTACAAAACTGTGAAAAATGCAAATATTTAAAAAAGTAGATATTGCCCAAAACATTCATATGCAGACAAAAGGAACTAAGTCTAAGTGTTGTTTAAGGTTATCTCATTCAGAGAGATTGACCAAAAAGAGTCGTTTTGTTTGTCTACATTTACTGAAGACAAAAACCAATCAGAGGAAGACAACACTGTACTTTACTGACACTGAAAGCGACAGGACACTGAATCATGTCAGTAGTACTATGTTCCAGACTACAAAAATTGATGATTGGCTACATGACTGCATATTTCCTAAAACATGCAAGGGAGTATTCAAACCCTAAATATAGTCGTTCATCAAACACCATAAGAGGAAACTCATAAAGCTATCTCCTCCAACGGATAGTTTTTCAAGAGTGACCTTGGTGAAGTTGCCAATAAATACTAGTGACCCTTTACATTGAGAGGTTACGGGAAATTTCAAAGCAACTCAAGAGCTCATTCGTATTATTGCAAATTGAAGCACTCGAAAAACCTAGAATTTCCCAAGTGTTTCACATTGGAGAGAGCTCACTATTCTAAGCCTAGAGTGATAGATATATCCAAAGCCTAGAGTGATAGATATATCCAAAGCCTAGAAGAGATATCCTAGCCTTTTGCATTCGTTCTTATTGTAAAGGATATCTCACCCTAGTTGGAAACCAACCCAAAACCCAAACCTTTTTGATAAGGTAGTTTGTGTATGTTTTGTTGGTGAGTTGGAGTTGTAAATAGTTAGTAAGCTACAGTGAGTTAGCCAGAAAACACTAGAGAAGAAGTTAATAAGCTACTTGTGGTAGTCTGAACACTTGTGTGTGTTTGAGTTAGTAAGCTGCAGTGAGTCAGCCTGAAAACTCAAGGTAGAAAAGTGAGTAAGCTACAGTGAGTTAGACAGAAAGCTTTATGAAGTGGTTAAGGAATTTATCTGAAGGTCAGAGAGAGTGGACGTAGGAGCTTGAGTCTCTGAACCACTATAATTGCTGTGTTGTTTTGCTTTCTGTACTGCATTACTATCTTTTGCATGTTTTTCACTAAAAGCATAATTCACTGAAATTCAGTTGGAACCAATCCACTAAACTTGCATCAAATTTATCACAGCCTTAATCACTGTTTTATTGAAGGGAAGATTTTCAGCAAAGCTAAAACGAGTATAAACTTAGGGCCAACCATTCCGCACACTTGAGTAGATGATAACCTTGAATTAACTGGTTATTCAGATGCTGATTATGGAGGATGTAGAATTGACAGGAAGTCTACCACAGGAACTTGTCAATTTCTTGGAAGTAAACTGATATCATGGTTTTCAAAGAAACAAACCTCAGTAGCAACCAGTACTACTGACGCTGAATACATGGCAGTAGGAAGCTGTTGTGCATAGATTCTTTGGCTCAGACAACAATTGAAGGATTATAAGATTATAGCCAATGAAGTACCTATATTTTGTGATTATAATAGTGCAATTGCTATTACACAAAATCCTGTATTGAACACCAGATGTAAGCATGTTGATATCAGATATCACTTCATCAGAGATCATGCTGAGAAGAAAGACATCAGAATGGAGAAAATTCATATTGATAAACAGAGAGCTGATATCTTGACTAAACCTTTGGCTGAATCAAGATTTCAGGAACAATCAGTTGAATTGGGTATGTTGGATCCAGGTGAATAAAGCAAATCTGAAAAATTGAAGGTTTTTAGATGCATGAAGTTTTCTCAGGTTTTTTCTGAAAAACTCAAGATAAAATTGTAAGTACTGAACACTGAGTCTTGGGAAACTCAGTTATCCTGAAGATCAGTACTCAGTATTATACTGACATTTTATCAAGGTCAAAACTCAGTAAGACTGATGTAGAAAATTAGTCTGAAGAAGTATTGACTCATGCAACACATTTATTGTCTAACTGAATCTCAGTAATCATTGGCAATAAATGACAAAACACCTGAAGAAATAAATTGGGCGGGACCTTTGAAATCCACAAGGAAAGTAAATGGTCTGCAGGAACAATAATTAAATGCTCTGTTCATTAATCACCAATAGGGATAAATTGGCTGCTTAGTATTTGCGAAATCGTCCTTTCATTTACCCATTTTAGTCAGTTTTTAATCTCAACCGTCAATTTCTTCATCTCCACGATTTTCCATAAATCAAAATCCTATATCCATTGAAAAATTTCTTTAAAAGCCCGATTCCAAAAAGCCTTCATCTTCAAACACTCTACTTCAAAAACACTCGATTGCCCAGAAATTTTCATCTATCTCAAAACCCTTCACCAGAAATTCTCCAAAAATGACGCTTTCTGTATACGACAAGCTCGCCATTTCCAATAAACCTTGGTACGAATATTTCATTTCTCTCGAAAACTCATCCAATGCAACTCACGAGGAGGAGGTGTTGCATATGATTCGTTTGGCAAAGCTTACATGCCTGGTCGCGAATCAACCAGAGGCCGAATATGCGAAAGAGGTAATTGAGTTTATCTCTAATATGCAGTTAGATGATAAGAATTGCATAGAATCTCAGATTACAGTCTCGCATTTGGAGCATAGTTCAAAATATGTGGATTTTGTTAGGGAATTATATATTATTCCTAAGAATCTTAATGTCATATATGAGTTAAGTGATAGAGGTGAAGACCCTACGGTATACATGATGGGTAGGGAACAAGAATATCTGGATAAAACTACTGAGCATCCAGTAAAGTTTGAAGCTACTCTGAATCGAGGCATTTGAAGCCTAAATATCGAGTATTGTTGGACATTGTAAGCAAATGCATCATGAGTAGATCTTGTAGCTTCGAACAGATAAGCACGCCTAAGTTAAGGCTAATGGCGGTGATTGAAGATTCACCTTCCATGGCATTCAACTGGTTACACTATTTAATCAAGGTGGTGAGTGATCAAGCCAAACAAATTCAGAAGGTGAATGGCTCTGTAGTTGTCAAAGGAAAGATTCTACATGCAACCAAGATTGCATTTATCTTGGAAATGTCTTGCAGAAGAGGAGGACATCTTTGCCAAATCCACTTCCTTTCCAAAGTCAAAAATCATGTTCAAACCACCAACAAAGAAGACTTTGAGAGGAAAGAAAGAGAAAAACTCTGAGTCTCAGGAGGAGACTGCTGAAGAAGAAACTACTGAAGAAGCCAGACAAGCCATGGGGAAAGCCCTGATGCAAGTTAAAAGAGAGAAAGGAGAGAAACTGAAAAAGAAAGCTCTGGCTCCTCAGAAGCGCAGAAGGCTTCAATCTATTGCTGAAAAGGAGGCCAGTGACACTGAAGAAACTCAACCTGAAGGCCAGCAAGGGTTGAAATCTCCACTTCAGGTTCTTGCTCAGGTTGTGACAAATGTGCAAGAGCAAGAAACTGAGGAACATGTTTTCTCTGAGGTACTCGAAACTTCTCTGAGCTCAGATAAAATTTCTCAGGAAATTTTCAAGGGACCTCAGATTCCTACTGAAGAGAGACCTGTTCACACTTCAGATCAGTCCGAACATCAGGAATTGTTGAACTTGGATGCACTTCTGAATTAACCATTTCTCGATCCATCAACACTAGAACTTGTACAATCCGAGCCAACTGCTCCTGAAAGCCCAAAATTGAGGAAGGGAGAGGCCGAAGAAACTGAGTGGCGCAGCAAGGGGGAACGATTCATTCTTGATAGGTACCCTGAGTTGAGCGCATATCCTGACCTTCAGGATCTTTTCTTCCGACTCAGAACCACGGTCTACATCCTGAATCAGACTCTTCCGGAGAAGCTGAATATAGCCTCCTTCAGAGGAGAAGATTGGTGGAATGCTGAGACTGCTGTTTTGATAGAG
Source organism: Stenogyne calaminthoides (assembly GCA_037126765.1). Classification (NCBI taxonomy): domain Eukaryota; kingdom Viridiplantae; phylum Streptophyta; class Magnoliopsida; order Lamiales; family Lamiaceae; genus Stenogyne; species Stenogyne calaminthoides. Next base: position 17,575,520 of record JBBCBC010000012.1, read on the forward strand.
TTCTCTGGATTCAGGAAGACCAAGCTCAGAATGAAAATTGCTGACTTTGATGAGCTAGTAAAGAGAAAGGTGGCTGAGAAAAGGAAAGCTAATGTTGATGCCTCCAGTTCTATGAATCCAGAAGGAGATGAGGATCAAGATAAAGAGGGTGATAAACAAGATGATGCTGAAAAACAATCTGAGGGGGAGAAGGAACCTCAGACAGACACTGAGAAAGAAAAGGAGACTGAAAGTCAGATGGAGAAGGACACTGATGTTGCACAAACTGATATCGCACATCCTCAGACTGAAGTTAGCACTCTTCAGGTATCGTTTGGCACTATTATACATCATGCCAAAGGTACTGATGTTCCTATGTTTAAATCTGTTATGTATGATATGCAGACTGAGGCTCAGTTGGAGACAATTGTTTTGCTTCCAAAAATTGATTTCAGTCCTATCCTGGATAAATTGGAGAAGGTGGTGCCAATGGTGGAAAAAGTGACTCAAATTGAAGAAACCTTGGCAAGCCAATCTCAAAAGCTGGAAAATCTGAGTTCATCTTCAGACATGCTTCAACTACAAACAACTCTTGCAGATAAAATGACTACTTTGGAAGGAAAAATTGATGTAGTCAAAACTGAGCACAATGCAGAGATGAAGCAGATATATCAAGAAAGAACTGCCTATCTTGAAGCCAAGCTGGTTGAGAAGAATGATCTGATGATCAAAACAGCTGTTGAGGAAATGGGCTCTATGCTCATGACCAAGATGACAGAGATGATGCATGATGTCTTCTCAAATCAGTTCGCACCTCTTTCAGATGAGTTCTCAATGGCTAAGAATTACATGAGAAGGCTAGAGAATGAGCATGATCAGTTGGCAGGGGAAGTTCGAAGTATAAGCAAAGAACAATACCATATGGATACTGCACTAACTCAACTACTCCCAAGGTATGGTGCCAAAAAGGGGGAAAGGCCTGGTGGCAAATTAAGTGAGTTGTTGGCACAAATCTTGGAGAGAAAGGCTCAAAAAGAAGCTGAAAGAAAGAAAATTGTTGAAGCCTTAAGAGAAATTGAAGCCACTGAGAAACTAAAATTCAAAGAAGCTGAGAAACCTACCTTCACTCGGACAAATGATCATATCACTCAGGAAGTAATTTCTGAGAAACTGAGTGATAGAAGGATGATTGAGACAAGCAAAGCCGGTGAAAATCAAGTCAGACCTGAAAAGAGAAAGGCAGCATTTGTGGAGCAAGAAAAGAAGAAAATAGCTAAAACTTCTAAGCCTACTCAGAGGAAATTGATAATGGATTTTGAAGAATCTGAGGAAGAAGCTGAAAAAGAAGAAACTGAAATTCAGAAAGAAGTCTTCAATACCAAGAAAACTCTGAAAACCCTTCAAATCAAAAAAGGGAAGAAGACTGATGCTTCTGTGTTAGGTGTTCCTTTAATCAGGAAAAAGAAAGAAGAAGAGCAGAAAAGAAGAAGTGGTTTTAAAAATTTTTGAGCAAAAGGAGGGGTACAGAAAAAACTCAGAAATGGCCGCACATTGACAAATGGATGCCTATTCAGTTCAATGATGCATGTGAAGAGATCAAGAGAACCTTCTGGTTCTATTATGAGATTCTGAGAGAATGGAGGGGGAGCAGCTTAGATATGAATGAAGCCTTCATTGAATACTTACTGACATTCTATCCTAAGTACCTGCAAAGTTGGATCAACTTGGCAGATGAAGGAAATACTCAGATAGTAGCCCCTGGTCCATACACTTACCCAGCTCCTAGATTTGAGAATGGCTATGTGAATGAAACAGCTATTTCTCAGGAGATAGCTCAGTATGCCATCCAGCTAGGTCTAACAGGAAACAACCCTGATATCATCAAAGCAAGGGATGAACTGAAGAAGATATGCTATGGGATGTTCAACCTGGAAGTGCCAGAGGATGAAGTGGAAGAAGACTGAAGACTTTGTACTTCTGTTTTTGTTTTTGATTTTCATTGTAATCTGTAACTCTTATCCTACATCAATGAAAATTTTATCTTTATGCTAAAAGATAATATCTCATTATCTTTTTACATGTCATTTATGTTTGATATGCCTTATGTTTTGAAATTGTTGGGAGAATTACCATTTTTGGATTGTAATAGACAAACTGAAACCTGAGTATAGGTTAGGTTTTCTTAAATGTAACAAGATGGTTTTGGCATCATCAAAAAGGGGGAAATTGTTGGGAGATGAATTTAATAAAGAAATTTTGATTAGATCCCAAAAACCCTGAGTATGACATGTTCAGGATAATCTTGATAGACTGAGTCAGGATTCAGTATAGATTATTCAGGAAGTTATCTGCACCATGTATAGTCAGCAGATATAGATCAGGTTAGATTCTGAAGACATCAAGACTCAAAGATGTCACCGAAAACATCAAGACTCGAAGAAGTCGCCAAGACATCAAGACTCAAGATGTCATCAAGACACTGATGACTCAGTATGTCATTGAAGACACTGAAGACTCAGTATGTCACTAAAGACACTGAAGACTCTCGAAGATATCAAGACTCAAGAGTTATCAAAGACTCAAGAAGATACTGAATACTCAGTATAACCTGAATGTTCAGAGGCACTGAATAATATCTATCTGAAGACTACAAAACTGTGAAAAACGCAAATATTCAGAAAAGTAGATATTGCCCAAAACATTCATATGCAGATAAAAGGAACTAAGTCTAAGTGTTGTTTAAGGTTATCTCTGTTTGGAAATTTGTAATTTTGTTTTGATGGAAGTTCCAAAACAGGTTGTAATAGGACCAAATGACTGCTTGGTTTAATCGATGACTTAGAATCAAATTAAGATGACCAACTGAAATGTATAGATAGCTGATGTAAAAGATAGGTCACATATTGAGGGGGAACTCACATATTAAGATGACCCAGATAAGGTCAGATGATCAGAAGACTAAGCACAAATCAGAAGACAAGAAGTCAGAAGATCAGGTGAAGACAAGAAGACACTGAAGACTCAGATGAACTCAAGACTCGGATGAACTCAAGACTCGGATAGACATCAAGACTCGGATGAACTCAAGACTCAGATAAACCTCAAGACTCAAGAATAAACTCAAGACTCAAGATGACCGAATCTGTTGAGGCTCGTGAGACACCCCTTGGGAGGTTCATAAGCTTTATCATACCAAATCTTGCAAGTGGAATTAGTTTCCGGTATGGATAATAATGTTGAACCGTTCCTCGACCAAGGACAAAAGATATTAATTAACGGAAAGCTATTTCAGTGGCTTGAATTAATTAATGGGCTAGATAATCTTAAACACGGGAAATAATGATCGGGAGCCATATTGACTGTAATATGGGTTAAGATGGATAGTGCAATATTAATTATGTAGTGGGATTAATTAATATTTATGGGCTTGAATTATATTGTGGCTCAATATTAGATAATCAAGATCCATTAGAAGGTCCAATCTTAATTCTCCTAAAGGCCCCCTGAGTAGCCCAACAAATAGTCCAATAACTGAAAAGGTGATTAAAATAAAATAAATATTGTTGGGAGATAAATTTAATAAAAGATTATATGATTTTGATTAAGATCCCAAAACCCCTGAGTATGACATGTTCAGAATGATCTTGATAATTGAGTCAGGATTCAGTTTTAGAGTATTCAGGATGTTATTTACAAAATGTATAGTCGCAGATATAGTTCGGATAGGTTCTCAAGACTCAAGAACTCAAGATGTTTCAAGAAAACCGAAGTTTCAATATGAAACCGAAGTCTCAAGACTCAAAGATGAAATCGAGAATCTAAAGACTCAGTGAGAAATCGAGACTCAAGACTCAAAGATGAAAATCGAGATATCAAGACTCAAGATGAAATCGAGAATCAAGACTCAAAGATGAAGACTCAAGATATCGGGCCAAGATAAATCAAGACTCGTAAGACCTCAAGACGCAGAAGACTCTGAAGACGCAAAACCAAGACCGAGAAATCAAGATCAAGAATATCGAAGCACAAGAATTATCAAGACTCAAAGAATGTATCAATGCTCAAGATGAACCCAATGTTCCGAGGCACCAATATATATCTATCTCAAGGATGCAATATCGAGAGAAACGCTGATGCCTTAGAAAGTTAGATATTGCCAAGACATTCAAATGCGCATAAAAGGAACTAAGTCAAGTTGTTGTTAAGGTTATATCAAACTCGAGTTTTTAACCAAAAGAGCCGCTGAAGGTGTCTACCTTTAACTCAAGACAAAAGTCAAAAAGAGGAAGACGACATCAGACCATACCGACACCGATAAAGGACAAAGTCAAAAAAAAAGATGTCGATGTACGAAAAGTTCCAGATCGCAAAAAGTGAAGACCGGTTACATGAAAGGCAATTGCCTAAAACATGTTAGGGAGTTTCAAACCCTAAATATAGCCGTTTCTCACACACCATAAGAGGGAACTCACGGGTTATCTCTCCAACGGATAGTTTTCAAAGAGTGACCTTGGTGTATGCCTATAAATCTTGGTGACCCTCTACTTTGTAAGGTGACGGAAATTTATACTAACTCAAGAGCTCAAACTTATTCTTGCAAAAGTTAAAGCACTCAAATACCTTGAATTTCCCCAAAAGCTTCTATATTGAAGAGAGCTCACTTTACTAAGCTTAGCTTGATAAGATTTATCCAAAGCTTAGTCGAGATATCCTAACCCTTTGCATTGTACTTCATTGTAAAGGATATCTCATCCTAGTTGGAAACCAACCGAGAAACCCCAAACCCTTGAGAAGGTAGTTGGAGTGTGTTTGTTGGTGAGTAGAGTTGTAAAGAGTTAGTAAACTACGCGGAGTAGTCGTAAAACTCTAGAGGAGAAGTTAGTAAGCTCATGGGGGTAGTCTGAAAGCTTGTGTGTGATTGAGTAAGTAAACTACGGAGGTAGTCGAAAAAACTCAAGGTCGGGTTGAGTAAGTAAACTACGTGGAGTAGTCGTAAAACTCGTACGCCGAGTTGAGTAAGTAAACTCTACGGGTAGTCGAAAAGCTCGTTGATAGTGAATTTCTCTGAAGAGTCAGAGAGAGTGGATGTAGGAGCTTGAGTCTCTGAACCACTATAACTGCTGTGTTCTTTATTGCTTTCCTTATCTGTGCTTAACTGTTGCATTGACTTGATTTTGAAAGCATACTTTTCACTGGATATTCATTGGAATCAATCCACTGAAGTTGCATAAGTGAATCACAGCCTAATCACTATTTCATAAAGGGAAGGTTTTTCAAAGAAAGCTTAAAACGAGTATAATCTAAGGGCCAACCATTCCACGACGGTAATCGAAAGTAGCTAGAATGTATAGTTATCAAACCGAACTCTCTTACGAGGATTTAGTAAGCTAGTTATCCGATCCAAGCAACTCGGATCTCTCGACTTCGATGAACTTTGACTCGGAAGCGATCTGTGCTTCTCGAACCTAATCTTGAGATTATCTCGACCCAAGTGACTGAGTAAGAAAAAAAAAGTTTTAAAATCATCGAACACGTGTATTCCCCCATACACGTGTAAGACTCGTTTACACGGACCAACAAGTGGTATCGAGCAAAGGTTCAACTTGACCACTCATTGTGTTGACCAAAGTTTTATTTTCAAAAATACTTGTGGTCTATCCGAATCGATCTTATTTGTTTGAATTTTTTTCTTTTCAAAAGATCAGAAAAATGTCTTCTAAAAAACTTCCCATGTTCTCAGTAGAGAACTATGATCTATGGAGACTGAGAATGCAGGCTCATATGTATTCCAAACATGAGCGTATGTGGAGAGTGGTTTCTCAAGGACCATTCAAATTTACTGTGGTGAATCCTAGAATTACAGAAGAGGAGAGAATTGATCCTAGAGCAGAATTTCCTAAGTCTGATGACCAACTAACTCCTGAGGAGAGAAAGTTAGTCAATCTAGACTACATTGCAAAAGACACACTATACAGTACAATTGATGATGGTGTGATGGGAATGATCTCTCACTGTAATACTGCTAAAGAGATATGGGATACACTACTAGTCGTTATGTGCCAAGGCACGATCATATAAAAAAAAACAAACTTTCAAAGGGCAATTGGAAAGTTTGACAGTTTTTGAAATGGATGATGGTGAATCAATAGACAAATTGGAAGTCAGATTCACTAGCATCATGAATGATCTAAACGCACTTGGAAAGAAATATCCACAAAGAGAAGTGGCATTGAAAATTCTTAGAGGTCTTTCTAAGAAATGGGATATTCATGCAAAGGGTGATTGAAAACACCAAGAACATTAGTTCAATGCCATACCAACAAGTCTTCTCTGAGCTGAAAGCCTATGAATTTGTAATTGATAAGAAATCCAAAAAGGCTGACAGCAAAGATGATTCTTCATCGAGTAAGAATGTGGCTTTAAAAGCCAAAGATAAAACTCAGAAAACTAGAGAGTCTCGAGAACCCCCATGCCAAACATCGGGATGAGCTTGAGGAAAAGCTAAAACCGATGGCTAGGAGGTTTGACAGACTTAATAGTAGATTTGGAAAATACAAAAGCTATTACAGAACCACAGTACCGAAAGAAACCTAAGGACGATCAACCGAGAAAGAAGAAGGACTGAAAAGTCAAGGATTTTCATCCGCAAAGAAGGACTCCAAGTCCAAAGAAGAAAATGATCAGGATGATGATGCCAACAGATGTTATAATTGCGGAAGAAAAAGGTCACTTCCAAAGATGATTGTCCGAGTTGAGTGCTAAGGAGAGAAGAGAAAGACAAGCTAAAAAAGAGACCGTAAGTTCTCAAGCAAAAAAGGCCATGGTTGTAGAAGAAGAACACTCGAGGAGGGATCTAGCTCTTCGGATGAGATATTCTCGAGAAAGGAAAGTGATGACATCATCTCTGCGATGGCCATTGAGGAGGTAAACTCTTCTGTCTCTGTTGTTGCTCCTACACTAGCACAAGAGTTTTCAAGTTCCACTGAAAACAGTCATTTTGACCTGATGGATTCTTTTGAGAATCTGATGAAGGACTATGCTGTTTTGCAAGGACTGCTAAATAAAACTCAAGAGCAGAATAAGGAACTGAATGCTGAAAATCTAAAATGGAAAGACTCTAGCAAAACTGAGATCACTTCTCAATTAATGGGAACTACTGATGAACTGGATGTTCTGAAAGTACAACTCTCAGAGAAAGAGAAGTTGATCATGTCCCTAACTGAAAAGCTAGAGAAATCCACTGAAGAGATTCACTAATCAGAACTGAGTTCAATGACCTCTCTGAGAAGCATAAAACTCTACAGAACTGTGAGGATAGTGCACAGAAGAAGTTAACTCTATTGAATAAAGCATCTAAAGTGATAGATGAAATTCAGAGTTACCAGAGATCTGCCACTATAAAAACTGGATTGGGATACACTCCAGGGGGAACCTCACAAGGTCATCTGAATGCTGCATCATGTAGCAAGAAGACTATCTTTGTAAAACCAGTGGCACCTACACTTCAAGCTGAAGTAATGCCCAAGGTTGTAGACAAGGGAAAAGGACCTATGGTTTCAAAGAAACCGAATGATCAAAGTTAGAAAGCCCAAACCTCGTGTGAAGGCTAGAAAACCGAAAGTCGATTACTGAAAAGTTTCGAGCAAGTACTTCAAAGCCTCGGGCAAAGAATGCAAATCTGAAAGGCTCCACATCGAACCATCGAGGAATCCTCGATGAGAAACACTCAAAGAGAGACATTCTCAACTCAAGAGACCAAGTCCTCACTACACCGAAAGACCCAGATTTCAAAGATGCATAACCCGAACCTCACTTGCCTAAAGGTAAAGGTTATCTCAACCCGAGTCAACAAAGATTTCACCACCGCACAAAAAGCCCAAGCATCCAACAAAAAAAGCCTGAACCAAAGAAGAATTCAAAAGCCCATGTTCATGCTAAAGCTAAAGACACATACACGTAAAGTCGCTAAGGCACCCAGAGTAGTAGATGTGTATGTTGATGTTTATGGAAGACAAATTAGCCACTCTAAAGTGATTAGAGTTTTCAGGCAGATTTGGATTCCGAAAGGTACATCTAACCTTGTAGGACCCTACACAAATTGGGTACCTAAGAATTGATCTATTTTTCAGGAGGAAAACAAGGGCACTAAACTGACTAATGATCACATGGCACTGATGAGCAGAGATGAAAAAGCTCCTGACATTTGGTATCTTGACAGTGGATGTTCAAGACATATGACAGGATACAAGAAGACACTCTCAAGGACTATGTTGAACAAAGAGGCCCACGATCACTTTTGGAGATAATTCATCATGAAAGTCAAAATATGGAACTTTGGAAATCGACTCGTTTCATATCCATGGTGTTTCATATGTATCTTGATTGAAGCATAATTTGAAAGCCAATTCGGGGTTTCAATGTTGAGTTCTCTAAAAACTTATGTTTTGTAAAAGATGATACATCACGTAAAGTTTTAATTGGTAAAGAAAAGAATGTGTACATGTTTAAAGATACATGTTTAGTTGCTAAAATTTCCACAGATATACCGATTGGTTATGGCATAAAAGAATGAATCACCTAAATTTCAAAACCCTGAACAAGCTTGCAAGATTAACTCCTGTGAGAGGGTTGCCTAACGAAGTGTTCAGTAAGGAACATATTTTGTGATGCGTGCCAGAAAGGAAAACAAATAAGAGCATCATTTAAAAGTAAAGTTGAGGTTTCTACTGAAAGAATACTTCAGTTACTACATATGGATCTTTTTGGTCCTATAACACCAGAAGCACTAATGGCAGAAAATACACATTGGTAGTAGTTGATGACTACTCAAGATATACTTGGGTCATATTCTTACTCAGTAAGAAAGAGACTCAGATAAAGCTGCCAGAGTTACTGAAAAGGCTCAGTATTGAGAAAAATCTGAGTGTGGTCAAAATCGATCCGACAAAGGAACCTAATTCATAAATCATATCATATCGACATTGTCAAGAGAGAATGGAATTTCACATGAAACATCACCGCAAGGACCCCTCAACAGAATGGTGTTCTTTGAGAGGAGGAACATGACTCGAAAAGAAAGTCGCAAGGACTATGATAAATTGGTTTACATTCCTAAAAGATTTTGGGCTGAAGCTGTCAACACTGCATGCTACTCTCAGAACAGATCCATGCTGACCAAGAGTCAAGGCAAAACACCCTATGAGCTTTGGAATGAAAGGAAGCGTCTTGTTTTTTTTTTCGTGTGTTTTATTGCAAGTGTTTCATACACAATAATGGTAAAGATCGGTTGAAAACTTTTGATAGTAAAGGCGATGAAGGAATATTCTTAGGATATTCAAGTCAAGAAAGCTTTCGAGTTTACAACCTGTAGGACTCTTATTGGAGGAAACACCTCATGTTGTTTTTTTGATGAATCTATTTGTGTTCGAAAGAAACAGAACATGATGCGCATGAACCCGACTAAGAGGATCACCAGATTAAGCCCTCAAATGAAAAGATAAATCATCCATCGAACTCCGAAAAGAAGAAGTCACCACATTCTATGATTGGAGTGACTCGGACTCGAGATAAGGAAGTTCGTGGATGGAACTCGGGATGGTGAGCCTCAGAAAACCAACACTCCAAAGGTGACCAATCTGAATGACACCGCCTCGGACTCGGTATGTGATGCCAATGAAGATGTGGTCACAAATGAGGCAAATTCCGAATCTATCAACCAAAGGGGAACAAATGTCTCCCATAATGTTCTCGAATAGAATTTCCCCTGAGGAAGATGATTCCCTTTCCCTTTCTCGTTGTTCCCTGAGTTTGCTGATTTAACTGAACCTAACATCTCAAATGTTGAGGATATTATTGAAGGGGGAACATCAAGAAGGAAATGGTTAGATAGTCATCCTACAAATCAGATTGTGGGTGATCTAACTGAAGGTGTTAAGACAAGAAGGTTCCATGGTGAGAGTGCACTATTCTCACCGCTTCCTTTCAGAGAAAGAACCTGCTTTGAGATTGGTGAAGCTCTACAAGATTCTTATTGGATTACTGCTATGCAAGATGAGCTGAATCAATTCTCAAGGAATGAAGTATGGGAGTTGGTAGATAGACCTGAAAGGCACAATGTCATTGGAACCAAGTGGGTTTTCAAGAATAAAAGAGATGAAAACATCAACATTGTAAGAAACAAGGCAAGGCTAGTTGCACAAGGTTATTCCCAAGAAGAAGGCTTGGATTATGATGAAACCTTTGCACCAAGGCAAGACTAGAAGCCATCAGATTGTTTCTTGCATATGCTGCCCACATGAAGTTCACAGTCTATCAAATGGATGTGAAAAGTGCATTTCTGAACGGTGTGCTTAAAGAAGAGGTTTATGTGGAACAACCTCCTGGCTTCAAACAGAATGACCAAGTTTACGTGCTCGTAAAAAGCTTTGTATGGTCTCAAGCAAGCACCCAGAGCATGGTATGATACTCTTTCTCAGTTTCTTACTGACCATGGTTTTGTCAAAGGGACTGTTGATAGAACTCTGTTCAGGATAGAGGATGGGGAAGAGATCTTACTAGTTCAGATATATGTTGATGACATCATTTTTGGATCTCCAAATCATCAGCTGTGTGAAAAGTTTTCAACACTGATGAAAGGCAAGTTTGAGATGTCAATGATGGGAGAGATGAATTTCTTTCTAGGTCTTCAAGTGAAACAATCAAAGGAAGGAATATTCATCAACCGTGCAAAATACACCGTAGATCCGATTGCCAAATATGGTGTACAAAATTGCAATGCAGTTAGGATTCCTATGAATACTAACTACAAGATGGATCCTGATTCAGAAGGCAAATCAGTGAATCATACTGATTATAGAGGAATCATTGGATCATTGCTCTATCTCACAGCAAGTAGGCCAGATATAACATTTGCTGTTGGGATATGTGCAAGATACCAAGCTAATCCTAAGACTAGTCACATGGAGGCTGCCAAAAAGATACTAAGATATCTTAAGGCACAAAGGAATAGAGGATTATGGTATCCAGCTGATGATAACCTTGAATTAACTGGTTACTCAGATGCTGACTACGGAGGTTGTAGAATTGACAGGAAGTCCACAACAGGAACTTGTCAATTTCTAGGAAGCAAGCTGATATCTTGGTTTTCAAAGAAAAGCACCTCGAGTAAACCAAGATTATCGGGTTTGAATACATGGTTGCAGAAGTCATTGCGTGTTCGATTCTTTGCCTCGCATAAACAATTAAGGGATTATAAAGTTGAAGCCAATGAAGTACCAATATTTTGTGACAACAATAGTGCCATTGCTATTTCACAAAATCCGGTATTGCACACCAGATGCAAGCATGTGGATATCAGACATCACTTCATCGAGAGTCATGTCGAAAAAGGACATAAGGATGGAGAAAATTCATACCGATAGGCAAAAGAGCCGATATCTTGACTAAACCTTTGGCTGAATCAAGATTTCAGGAACTTTCAGTTGAATTATGGATGTTAGAACCAGGTGTATAGAGTAAATCTGAAAAATTGAAGATTTTCAGATGCATGAAGCTTTCTCAGAATTCTACTGAGAAACTCAGGATAAAATGGAAATACTGAACTGAGTCTCAGGAAACTCAGATTCTTGAAGGTCAAGATTTCTGAGTATCTTCGAACCCATTCAAGACTTTCAAGATTATAATTGACATTTTATCAAGGACGATTACTCGAAAAAGACTGATAGAGGGAAATTAGTCTGAAGAAGTAAAGACTCATGCGACTCATTTATTGCTCAAGTAAAACTCAGTAATCATTCGCAATAAATACAAAACACCTGAGGAATGTTTTTGGGCGGGATCGTTTTATATTCCGAAGAAGGTCAACAGTCATTTAATGCTCTGCCACATTATTGACCAATGAGGATATTTTGGTGGCTTAACTTTTTAGAGATCGTCGGTTCAGATATATTCGATTAATCAAAGATTAATCTCAACCGCTGTTTTTCACCTAACCAACACGATTCTCCACGATCTCGGTATATATATACCCCTTTAAGCCATTCAAGCCAAAATTTTATCAAACCCTTCGCTCCCAAATCCTCTGCAATTAAAAAATCCTTTTTTCCGTAAATCTCCAAACCCTAAAACTTCAAATTCTTAAATCAATCTCTAAAATGGCCCCAACCTTGTTAGAAATTAGCCATAACCAACAAGCAAGTGGTACGAGTTTGTTGTCTCACTTGAAAGCACAACCAACTCAAAGCCGTAAGAGGAGGCTCTGCATATGATTCGATCAAGCTAAACTCACTCATCTAGTCGCAGTTTCACCCGCACCAGAGTTCGCAAAAGAGGTAATCGAATTCATCTGTAATTTGAGAATAGATGAAGAAGATGGTATGCATTCTTCGATTACCACATCACATTTAGAGCATTCGTCAAAATACGTCAATTTTGAGAGGGATTTGTGCATAATTCTGAAAAATCTGAATGATGTCTTTGAGCTCTGTGATAGAGGAGAGGATCCTGCAATGTATATGTCGGGTAGAGAGCAGGAGTACCTAGATAGGATTGCTGAGAATCCTGTTAAATTTGAGGCGACATTGCATAAGAGGCATTTAAAGCCACAATATCGTGTGCTGATGGATATTGTGAGCAAGTGCATTATGAGTCTTGCGGGGAGTTTTGAGCAAATTAGTACCCCGAATCTCAGATTGAAGGCGGCGATCGAGGCATCTCCTACCACTGACTTCAACTGGCTGAAATTCTTAATTCAGATGGTGACGGAGCAAGCCAAGGTCATAAAAAGGGTCAATGGGACAATCACGATGAAAGGCAAGATCCACCATGCCACCAAAATTGCTTATATTTATGAGATGTGCAGAGAGGAGGAGGATATCTTCGCCAATTCAACCCCATTCCCTAAAACCAAAATTCTCTTCAAGCCCATCTTTCGAAGAAGAAGAGCCATTCGAGGAAAAAAGAGAAAAGAAGGTAGAATCACCTTCTGCAAGGCCGAGAAAGAGACCCAACAAACCAGGGGAAGGTTCTGCTGGAGGCAAAAATGGAGCAAGGAGCAAAACCGATGAAGCGGAAGGATCTTGCTCAAAGCGCAAAAAGATTGGTGGTTCTCACCGAAAGGTAGTAGCATGATTCTCGAGGAGATACAACCCGAGGGCAAAACCGCCGTAATTTGCCATTACAAGTGATTGCCTCAGTTATCTCTAGACACAGATCGACCGAGGAGCGTGTCTTTTTTCGAGGTGCTCGAGACATCACTCAGCCTCGATAAAAATTTCTCAGAAATTTTTAAAGGAGCTCAGACCAGAGATACCTACCTCGGATGTGCAGTTCGACATGTAAGAGCCAAACCCAGCTCGAGTCGATCCGAAGATGTGCAGTGCTCGATCGACGAGCCAACTCGACTAAACCGAGGATATGCCACCAGTGCCCTCGGAACCCACTCGGATGCAAACCGAGGACTGAATGCACAAACTTCGACACTCACCGAGGCTCAGAGCAAAATATTATTGATGAGCTCCAGAGTGATTTACCGCTGATCCCTTAGCGTAAGCTTCTATCGAACCGAGAGCCCGAGATGGAAGAAGGGCGAGGTCGGAAGAAGGCGAAGGAGGAGCAAGGAACGGTTCATCCTTGACCGCTACCGTGAGCTCATTTCATACCCCGATTTGTAAGATGTTTTCTTGATTAAGGACGACGCCATATCCTCAATCGACTCTTCTCGAGATGCTTGATATTGCCGCATTCGGGGGAAGACTAGTGGAATGAGGAGATAGCCTTTCCGACCGACTTCTCGGGGTTCGTATGACAAAGCTCGGGATGAAAAATTCGATTTTGATGAGCCGGATCGTAGGGGTTAATCGAGAAGAAAACAACTCGAAGTTGGAGCCCCGAGTAAGCAATGAGACAAATCTAAAGATGGAGATGGGGACCAACAGGGGAGATCTTTGAGGATCGATCTCAAATGGAAAAAGAGACTTTTTGTTGTTGATCAACCTCGGATCGAAGCTAGCACTCTTCAGTACCTTTTGGCACTATTAACAATTATGCCAAAGTTCTTGAAAGTACTATCTTTAATTCTCAATTGTCCGATAAATGGTCGAGGCTCAATTGGAGACCGGAGCTCGGGATGAAGTCAAGCTCGGGATGATCAAACAACATGAAGGTCGCGAAGGTTCCCGAGATTGATCTCACTCCCCGTAATGGAGAAACTTGAGAAGATTGAGCCAATGGCGATCAAAATTGCTTTCGATGGAAGAAACGTTGGCCAATCAAGCTCGAGACAATGGAAGGTCTTAGCCATTCTTGAATCGGTGCGGATACAAAACACTCGACCACTCGGATGACCTCCATGGAAGAAAAAGTTGAATGAAAAGTCGGAGGAGTCAACGCAGAAGTTAAGTGTTTGAAATGAAACAAAAGCACCAGAATTGATCAATTTCTAGAGGTGAAACTAGCAGAGAAAAAAATGAGGTGCCGATCAAATCTGCTGTTGAGGAAATGAGCTCAAGGTTGCTCACCAAGATGATAATAAATGCTCCAGGTTGCCCACTTATCTGAAGAACTTTCGTGGCTAAGAACCACATCGTGAGAATGGAAGATGAGCAAGATCGGGTTAGCGAGAGAGATCCGGCCGTGTGAGCAAAGAGCAAGATATCACATGGACACAAACTCTCTCCAGACTTCTTCCAAATTACGGTGCGTGAAGGGGGAAAAGGAAGGTGAAGACCTCGTGAAGTTCATGGCACGTACTTTTGGAGAAGAAGGCTCGAAAAGAGGCTGAAATGTACAATCTAGCCAAAGCCTTAAAAAAGAAGTTGAAGCTCTTGATAAATTGAAATTACTCAAGTGGAGAAGCCCATCTACACTCGAAGTTTCGAGCAAACCATGCTTGAGGTTGCAAGAGAGAAACCGAAAAGCTAGAACTAAGGTTGGAACAAGCCAGTGGTGCCGAATCGCCTATGAAGAAAGGAAAGCCTTGGGCGTTGTTCAACCTCAGAAGCAAGCGTGCTAAGGCTTCTAAGCCAATCCAGAGAAAGCCGATTCGATGATGAAGATGCAGAAGAATCTGAGTCTCAACCTTAGAAGAAAGTCTTCAACACTAGAGATGCTCTGAAGACACTCCAAAAAGAACAAGCCAAGAAAGCCGCCGCTTTTGTCTCGAAGCGTCTGTGGATCGAAAAGAAGATAGACGAAGAGCGTAAGCGAAGGAGTGACTTCGTGAAGTTTACAGCAAGAGGAAGGAACATCGGAAGGCCGAAGGGCCCCATCGTTGATAAATGGATGCCCATTAAACTCAACGACATGTGGGAAGAAGTGAAGAGAACCTTCGGTTCAATTACGATGTTCTCGTGGAATGGAGAGGGAAGGCTCGGATCGTAATCTAAGCTTTATTGAATATCTTCTAACCTTCTATCCAAAGTATCTCCAAGGCTGGATTAACCTTGCGGATGAAGGTGGAGTACAAATAGTAGCCCCCGGTCCATATTCCTATCCTCCTCCAAGACTTGGTAATGGCTTGGTAAATGAGAAGGCTATTACGCAAAGAAATTGCTTTCAAGATATCTTTGTCGGGTTAGGATTAACAGGAACATCCGGACATCATCAAGGAGAGGAATGAGCTGAAGAAAAGATTTTTCGGAATGTTCAACCTGGAGGTGCCAGCTGATGAAGTCGAGAATGAAGCAAAAAGCAAGAGATTTAATCAAGACCTCAAGATCAAGAACTCGTAAGATTCTCGTAATCTTTAAATTTTGTCTTTTTGATTTTGTTGATAAAAATCTCATTGTAATCTGTAATGGTATACTTATCATCAATGAAGATTTATCATTATGCTCAAAAGATAATACCTTATTATCTTATTTACATGTCTTTTATTTTGATATGCTGATTGTATGTCTCTGAACTAACTGAATGATGATATGGGAAAATTGTTTAAGTATTTAGTAATGAACTACTTAAAGAGATTCATTACTGAAGAAATTACTGAATGTCTTAAGTGTTGGAAAAACTCTCTGAAAGTATTGAGAGATTCTCTGTTTCAGAAATTGTTGAGAGACAACCAATCTTGTGATAGGATAAACTGAAACCTGAGTATAGGTTATGTATTTGTAACAAGATAGGTTTTGGCATCATCAAAAAGGGGGAAATTGTTGGGAGATGAATTTAATAAAAGATTATATGATTTTGATTAAGATCCCAAAACCCCTGAGTATGACATGTTCAGAATGATCTTGATAATTGAGTCAGGATTCAGTTTTAGAGTATTCAGGATGTTATCTGCAAAATGTATAGTCAGCAGATATAGTTCAGGATAGGTTCTGAAGACTCTGAAGAACTCAGTATGTTTCTGAAGAAACTGAAGTTTCAGTATGAAACTGAAGTCTCTGAAGACTCAGTATGAAACTGAGAATCTAAAGACTCAAAGGAGAAATCGAGACTCAAGACTCAAGATGAAAACCGAGATATCAAGACTCAAGATGAAATCGAGAACTCAAGACTCAAAGATGAAGACTCAAGATATCACCAAGATAAATCAAGACTCAAGACCCTCAAGACTCTCAAGACGCAAGACGCAGAAGACTCAAGACGCAAGATCAAGACCGAGAAATCAAGATCAAGAATACCGAAAAGCACAAGAATTATTGAAGACTCAAGAATGTATCAATGCTCAAAGATGAACTTGAATGTTCCGAGGCACCGAATATATCTATCTGAAGGATGCAATACTGAGAGAAACGCGATGCCTTAGAAAGTTAGATATTGCCAAGACATTCAAATGCAGACAAAAGGAACTAAGTCAAGTGTTGTTAAGGTTATATCAAACTCGAGTTTTTAACCAAAAGAGCCGCTAAGGTGTCTACCTTTAATCAAGACAAAAGTCAAAAAGAGGAAGACGACATCGACCATACATCGACAATCGATGAAGGATGGGCAGTCAAAAAAAAAGATGTCGGATGTACGAAAGTTCCGCATCGCAAAAAAGTGAAGACCGGCTACATGAAAGGCTATTGCCTAAAAAACATGTTAGGGGAGTTTCAAACCCTAAATATAGCTGTTTCACACACACCATAAGAGGGAACTCCCGGGCTATCTCTCCAACGGATAGTTTTCAAAGAGTGACCTTGGTGTATGCCTATAAATCTTGGTGACCCTCTACTTTGTAAGGTGACGGAAATTTATACGCAACTCAAGAGCTCAAACTTATTCTTGCAAAAGTTAAAGCACTTTCAAATACCTTGAATTTCCCAAGTGCTTCTATATTGAAGAGAGCTCACTTTACTAAGCCTAGCTTGATAAGATTTATCCAAAGCTTAGTCGAGATATCTTAACCCTTTGCATTGTACTTCATTGTAAAGGATATCTCATCCTAGTTGGAAACCAACCGAGAAACCCCAAACCCTTGAGAAGGTAGTTGGAGTGTGTTTGTTGGTGAGTAGAGTTATAAAGAGTTAGTAAACTACGCGGAGTAGTCGAAAAAACTCTAGAGGAGAAGTTAGTAAGCTCTGAGGGTAGTCCGAAAGCTTGTGTGTGATTGAGTAAGTAAACTACGGAGGTAGTCGAAAAACTCAAGGTCGGGTTGAGTAAGTAAACTACGGGAGTAGTCGAAAACTCGAAAAACGAGTTGAGTAAGTAAACTACGAGGTAGTCGTAAAGCTCGGTTGATAGTGAATTTCTCTGAAGAGTCAGAGAGAGTGGATGTAGGAGCTTGAGTCTCTGAACCACTATAACTGTTGTGTTCTTTATTGATTTCCTTATCTGTGCTTAACTGTTGCATTGACTTGATTTTGAAAGCATACTTTTCAATCGATATTCAGTTGAATCAATCCACTCAAGTTGCATAAGTGAATCACAGCCTAATCACTATTTCATAAAGGGAAGGTTTTTCAAAGAAAGCTTAAAAACGAGTATAATCTAAGGGCCAACCATTCAAGACGATCGAAAGTAAAAGAGAACAGATAGTTATCAAATGAACTCTCTTCCGAGGATTCATAAAGCTAGTTATCGATCCAAGCAACTCGGGATCTCTGACACTCGAGATTCGGTTGGGATTATCTCGAGGTATCTGAAAGCAACTTCGTAATCACTGCCTCGATGAGACTTTGACTCGAGAGCGATCTGTGTTTCTCAGAACCTAATCTTCAGGATTATCTGACCCAAGCTGACCTCAGTAAAAAAAAGTTTTAAAATCACTGAACACGTGTATTCCCCCCCCATACACGTGTAAGACTCGTTTACACCGGGACCAACAAATATTGTTGCTTAATTTTCCTATGATATTTTCAAAATTTATGGATAAAAGAGGGAGAAAGATTTTCTTTGAATTTTGTTATGGAATGAAGATATGTATTCTTGGAATACAAGATTATCTCATTAAATTCAAGAAATCTCCCACTTGGTTATTCATGAGAGAGATTTCGAAACTTTTGAAAATAGAGGGCAAGAAAGATTTTCTTGATTTTCTTGAAAAGATATTATGGAAGATATGTATTTCTTGAAATACAAGAATATCTCATAAATTCAAGAAGATCCAAATCTTGGATTCTTGCACACTATATTTTTCGAAAATCATGCCATAATAGAGGAGGTGGGATTTTTGTGGAATATTTTAATTATGGGAAAAAGAATATAGGAGATATATTCAAGATTTCTTGGTGACCAAGAAAACACTTTTCCCACATTGAAATATCACTAAAATTTCGTCCAACCCCCCTCTTATAAATAGGGGATGATTAGTTCATTCCCAAGTACAATTCCATGTGCTGGAAATATTAGCAAATCCACATAAGTGGTGCAACAAAGTTTATTTTTTCCTTTTGTTAATTGTTCGCGAGTATCCTTTCACTGGATTGTCGAGCAAGGGCTAAGGGAATAATTGGGAAGTCCTTTTGGTTAGTCCGTCCGACCAAAGCCACTGCCATCCCAGGAGGTACGTTCACGTAAACCCGTAGATTCCGCATGCGTAGGTTTTACGTGGCTTTTTATATGCATGATATGTTGTTGCAATTATTATTTGAATTAATATAGGATTAATTCATGCTAGTAATAATTAATGAATTAAATTTGTATTTAAATATTCACCCCTAATAGATCTCAGGCAACTCATTCCCCAACAATCGGAATCAAAGCCACCGTTTTGCTCAATTTTTAAATTGTAATTTAATTCGTGGACATTAAATTTGAAATTGGATAGTAGAACTGTTAGATATGTTTTGCAGGTATCCAATTTTCATGGATTTTAATGTTTTATTTTGCATGCATATAAACCGTGGTTTTTTAATTCGATTCGCTTGGATTTGTTTTTGCCTCGTGAGAAAAAAATCCACGCAGTAGACTAGATTTGTTTGATTTGATCAATGTAATAGACTAGTTCTAGATCTAGGTTTATTTATTTTTTGTAAATAAATTGTAAATCGGATCGGAATGAAGAGATGAAGAATTAAAGAACAAAATGGCGGTCTGCGCGAAACGCTACGCCGCAGGCCGGGCCTCCCAGGATGAAGGCCGATGCATCGGGCGTGTGCGCGAACCCGAAACGGGTGCCGCAGAGACGCTGGCGCTGGGCGAGACCCGACCGGCAAGGCTTCAACATACCACCGTGTCGACCAATCGCCGGGCGCGGTGCCGAGGCCGCTTAGGCGCCGATGATCCCCGGGCCTCGAGCATCCCGTAGATCCGCCATCAGACGAAGTATTTTTTCGGTATTTAACGATTTGAGACGAAGATCAAGCCAAGAAAAATGAACCCAATATGTTTATTTTTTCTGCTTTTGCTTGATTTATTTGTGCTATCTTATGCTTTATTAAAAAAATTTAAATGTGTTTGCATGAGGGTTGCCAAATTGAAAAATCTCAACTTCAAAATTACTAAGTATGTTTTAAATAATTAATTGACAATTTTATTCCGGATAATAAAATTGAATTAATTTTGACCTCCATGATTTATTTATTTGTGAATTCTTTTGGAGAAATTCCCCAAACGGGACGGTCAAAAGATAGGTTTCACATGAATGAATTCCAAACGGATGATTGTGGGTTATTACTAGTGGCGGCGATGACCCTCCCAACGAGGCTCGATCAAAAGCGAAAATAGTAATCCCAGATTTAATCATGGTTATTACTTAGGTATAAAATTGATATGCATATACTTCTCCAAGTCCCCGTCAATTTTATATCGGTCAAGGAGCCCAACTATTAATCTGGATATTAAAGGTTTGTAAATCGTTTTTGTTTGTAACAATCAAGCTTGAATGTGTTTAAATAATGACCCACCCAACGTGGCTTATTTAAACTGTTTTGAGATGTTGGCTGATGCATTGTTCATATTTTTTTTGAGATTTTAAATATGATGCATGTGATCGAATCTTGTGATATACTTGTGCTTTTGCATATAGTTGTTTATTTCATTCAAAGATGTCGCTACCTTTTAATCCACTGTTATTATACTTAAAGTCAATACAATATGTATGGAAACTATATTGATTGGAAAAATTATAATTGTCCTAACTGCACAAAAGCACAAATGGATTTTGACACACAAAAATCAGATGAGCCAACTGACGAGTCAAAACATGCGGGACTCGTCAGATCACCTTGCGAGAGATGTCGTCGCTGAAATGGTGGAGGGAAAACCCGTAAGGGATTACGTCCTCAAAATAGATGGCCCATCCGAACAAACTTGAGATTCTCGAAAAGTGATTATGATCCGGAGACTCGATGAATTTGGTACTTCACTCTCTGCCCAAAAGTTTTTTGAGCATTTTGGCCTCGCTAGCTAATTTGTTGCAAGCTTTTGGTCTCGGTAGAAATGATGAAGAGGCACCAAACTCAAGCTTTGACGGCAAGTGGTCCGTCTTCATTTTCTAGGCCAAGGGTAGGCAAGATAAAAAAGAGAACCAAAGGCCATAAGCAATAAAACTCAACTTTTGCCAAGGGCAATGGTAAGATGAGGAATGCTTGTTGTGTCAAGGAAAATCCAAAGAGGAAGTGCTTAAGTCATGGTGAGAAAGGACAATGGAGGTTTTGCTGTTCCAACCCCAAAAGGGACGGAAAGAAAGGTAATTCTCACGCACTAGTTGTTGAAACTTGTTTAGCGGCGTATCATACTTCTCATTCGTTAAAATTGGTTGATACGAGATCCACTAATCATGTTGGCTTCACGGGTTCTAAATGATCCGGCAACTTAGTGGGAGTGAGATCCTCATCACACCGGGCAACGCGTTTAAAGTAGAAGACATTGCATTGCTACGTAAGTGGCGAGATATTGCAATGCTACGATAGTAACGATTATTAATACTAAGCAAGTAGCGATATTGCAATGCTACATTAGTGGCGATTGAAGTAGTGGGAGAAGTGCACCTATCTTTTGAGGATAAAGTTTTTTTTGAGATTATCTTTATGTTCCCGGTTTTTAGAAAGAATTCACTTTCAGTTCTAAAATTCGATTAAAGGACACTAAGTTTCTTCTAATAAGAATGACATCATTTTTGAAATGATGAGTGTACTGTTACGGGACATTGATAGAAAATCTCTATACAATTAATCGCGGCACACCACTCACTTAAATGAATCCTATAACACATCAATTGTTTCGAGAAAAGAAAACGTTCATCGACGTGAACGAGACACACTTCTTTGGCATCTAAGATTAGGTCATATAAATCCAAAGAGGATCCAAAGGTTGGCGAAAGATGGTTCACCGGAACGCTCCAAGTTGAACAAATTCCAACCTCGCGAATCATGTTTGGAGGGTAATATGACCAAGATGGCATTTGGAGCCAAGGAATGGGGCTAAAGAAGTGTTAGAGATCGCTCACATAGATGTACGTAGTTCAATGTCAACCAAAGCAAAGAGGAGGCTATGAGTAATTTCATTGATGATTACTCAAGGTACATTTTCCTTATGAAGCATGAATCGAGACCTTTGAGAAATTCTAAAGAATTTAAGGCTCAAGCAGAGAATCATATGGAAAAACGTATCAAGTCTCTACGATCCGATCGTGGAGGCGAATACCTCAAATGATGAGTTTTGAACTACTTATCCGATGAAGGGATTGTATCCCACTCACCGACTTTAACCCCTCAACAAAACAGGGTTTTGCAGAGCGAAGCAACATAATTCTTTTTGGAAATGGTTAGATCAATGATGAGTTATACGGATCTTCCCGAGTCGCTTACGGGGTCATGCCTTGAAAACAACGACTTACATTCCGAACTTGGTGCTATCCAAATCGGTTCGTAACCCTAAAGAATTGAGGACCCAAGCAAGTCTAGTATGAGACACATGAGAACTTTGGGGTGTCCGCCCACGTGTTGACAAGAAGGAAACCGTAAATTGGATCCTCGATCCGAATTAAGGTTGTTTTGTAGGATACCCCGAGGAACAAAAAGGTGAATGTTCTATAGTTCAAGATCAAAAGGTGGACATCCCACCCACTTTTAGATTTTGGAAGAAAACTATAGAACCAAAGAAAACCCGTATGAGATTACCTTAAATGAGCTTAGAGGGCAAACCTCAAAGTCTGATCAGATTAGATGATATACCAAACGATACGTTTTCACAACCGAGCCTCGTTATAGTGGGAGGGGTTGTTAGACAAAGAGAGATTCATGGGAATAGGAGAGTCCTCGGACTTGATTCCCTAATCGGACCCATGGACATATAACAAGGCACTCCAAGATAAGGATCTGCGCTTAGCAAAAAAGCAATGAAAGCCGGAGTGGGTTCTATGTTTCATAATAGAGTGTGGGAGCTAGTCGAACCACTTAATGGGGTCAAACCCATTAGATGCAAGTGGGTATATAAGAGGAAAAGAGGATCGGACGGGAAGGTTTAAACCTTTTAAAGTAAGACTAATGGCGAAGGGTTATACTCAGAAAGAAAGGGATCGATTATAAGGAAACTTTTTTCGCCCGTAGCCATACTTAAGTCCATCCGTATTCTCTTATCGATTGCTGCGCATTTCGACGTTGAAATCTGGCAAATGGATGTCAAGACAGTTTTCCTAAACGGAAGTCTTGATGAAGAGATCTATATGCAACAACCCCAAGGTTTCATTGAAACAGGCCAAGAACATCTTGTTTGTAAGCTCAAGAAGTCCATTTACGGACTCAAACAGGCATCCAGAGCTTGGAACCAATGTTTTGATCATGTTATAAAGTCTTATGGGTTTGATCAAAATAAGTTTGAAAGTTGTGTGTATAAAAAGCGTATCGGAACTGCATTGGTATTCTTAGTACTATACGTAGATAACATTGTGATCGTCGAGAACGATGTGAAGGTGTTATCAGATGTAAGGGCATGGCTTTCAAAACAGTTTGATATGAAAGACTTAGGGAAAACCGGACACATCCTTGGGATCAAGATCACTCGAGATCACAAGAAAAGGATGATCGGGTTATCGCAAGTTTCATACATAGACACCTTCCTTGAAACGCTTCAAAGATGCAAGATTCCAAGAAAGGATTCAGACCTTTTCGGACTTGGAATACATCTATCCAAGAAAATGTCCCCTAAGACGCAAAAGGAGATAGATGACATGAAAGGCATTCCTTGTGCTTCTACCGTGCCGGAAACCTTATGTATGTGTTCTTTGTATGCGAGACCGATATCCGCTTTTTGCGTAGGCATGGTAGCAAGATATCAAAGTAACCCAGGAAAGCGCATTGATTTACGCTTAAAAACATTCTCAAGTGTCCGAAAAGAACTTCGGGATAGAATGTTGATTTATCGGTCGACATCTCCAATCCCCATCGGCCATTTTTTAACTCGGATTTCCAATCATATTTAGATTCCAGAAATTATCTGCCTCAATTAGTGTGTTTCCATTTGGGAAGTGTAGCCATCAAATGGACGAGTGTGAAGCAGAAATGCATCACTGACTCAACCATGGGACTCGGGTAAGTAGTCGCTTAAAGAAAGAACCGATTAGGCTCTAGATCTTCTTAGTGGACTTGGATGGTGTTCTGAATTTGTCTAGCAATATATGCTAGGGGCAGTTGCAAATTCAAGAGAACCAAGAGTCCACGAGTCAAACAAACACATTAAAGGAAAGACATCTTATACGAGAAATCGTTAAGAGAGGAGATATAGATGTGGCAAAGATAGCGTCTGAGGACAACCTAGCAGATCCATTCACAAAGCGTCTGCCTCTGACTACATTCGAGAGACATGTGAGTGGAATGGGTGTCAAGACCGTTGCAAATCTGCTTTGAGTATAAGTGGGAGAAATTATTAAGTTCGTGTAGGTGACATTAGATGTCATGGACTACTTGAGACGTGTTGTAGTATACTTAAAAGCAGACTTTGAGTATAAGTGGGAGATTGTTGGGATTATACTGAAAAGTATGCTTTTTACTTTGTATAATCGAAACTGAATTTCCAGACTTATTTACTGAAATAAATTATTTATCACTGATGCTTTAAATATGATTGAATGTTATATATATTTACTGCATAACTGTTCAATACGTACTGCATAAGCTTTATCATACCAAATCTTGCAAGTGGAATTAGTTTCCGGTATGGATAATAATGTTGAACCGTTCCTCGACCAAGGACAAAAGATATTAATTAACGGAAAGCTATTTCAGTGGCTTGAATTAATTAATGGGCTAGATAATCTTAAACACGGGAAATAATGACCGGGAGCCATATTGACTGTAATATGGGTTAAGATGAATAGTGCAATATTAATTATGTAGTGGGATTAATTAATATTTATGGGCTTGAATTATATTGTGGCTCAATATTAGATATTCAAGATCCATTAGAAGGTCCAATCTTAATTCTCCTAAAGGCCCCCTGAGTAGCCCAACAAATAGTCCAATAACTGAAAAGGTGATTAAAATAAAATAAATATTGTTGCTTAATTTTCCTATGATATTTTCGAAATTTATGGATAAAAGAGGGAGAAAGATTTTCTTTGAATTTTGTTATGGAATGAAGATATGTATTCTTGGAATACAAGATTATCTCATTAAATTCAAGAAATCTCCCACTTGGTTATTCATGAGAGAGATTTCGAAATTTTTGAAAATAGAGGACAAGAAAGATTTTCTTGATTTTCTTGAAAAGATATTATGGAAGATATGTATTTTTTGAAATACAAGAATATCTCATAAATTCAAGAAGATCCAAATCTTGGATTCTTGCACACTATATTTTTCGAAAAACATGCCATAATAGAGGAGGTGGGATTTTTGTGGAATATTTTAATTATGGGAAAAAGAATATAGGAGATATATTCAAGATTTCTTGGTGACCAAGAAAAGTCTTTCCCACATTGAAATATCACTAAAATTTCGTCCAACCCCCCTTATAAATAGGGGATGATTAGTTCATTCCCAAGTACAATTCCATGTCTTTGAGTATTAGCAAATCCACATAAGTGGTGCAACAAAGTTTATTTTTTTCCTTTTGTTAATTGTTCATGAGTATCCTTCCACCGGATTGTTGAGCAAGTGCTAAGGGAATACTTGGGAAGTCCTTTTGGTTAGTCCGTCCGACCAAAGCCACTGCCATCCCAGAGACGCTCACGTAAACCCGTAGATTCCGCATCGTGGGTTTTACGTGGCTTTTTATATGCATGATATGTTGTTGCAATTATTATTTGAATTAATATAGGATTAATTCATGCTAGTAATAATTAATGAATTAAATTTGTATTTAAATATTCACCCGAATAGATCTGCGGCAACTCATTCCCCAATGAAATTGGCATCCGATGATGATATCGATGGTTGATTCACTAAAGGTTCGCAGATTCTTGATAATAAGGAGGAAAACCGCTTCAACCTCCTCTACAGATAATGATTGAAATTTGCCGATGAACCCGTAATGGGTGCCGCAGATGAGACCCGAATTGGCAAGGCTTCAACATCTCGACTGCATCGCTACGATGAGCTCGATACCCTAGATCATCATACTCAGAAGATTCAGGAAGCTGCCGATGAACCAAGAATGGGTGCTGCAGATGAGACCCGACTTGGCAAGGCTTCAACATCTGACCTGACTGCTACGATAAGCTCTGATACCCTATATCATCATACTCAGAAGATTCAGGATGGGATCAAGGCTGCATTTGAAGACAAATTCGCAGCGCTCACAGCAGATCTGATGAAGCGATTTGAAGATGAGCAAGCAAAACTAGTTGATAAGGAACGAAGTCACACAGTTGGGATGCACAATGCCATCCTTGCTGAAGTAATGCAACTAGTATATCCTCTTGTTGAGAAGCTCAAACTCCAGTCTGACAAACTCACAGTTCGCATAGATGCTCAATCGCACCGTACTTTTGGAAAGTGTCCGGGCATCCTTGGACAAAACCAACAACCACTTGGATATGGGTTGGAAACATTTTCTAGCTTCTACAGAACGAGCAAGACAAGAAATCGAAACTGCTCTCAGACGCTTCTACACTCCTGCACATTCTGCCACCGTTCACATCACTCCTCTTGTTGTCGAGGAACTTAGAGAGGAGATCTCACGGCAATTAACTGCTCTGAACCGCAAGATGTCCAACCTCTTTGATGAAACCAAAAATGGGGAAGGAAAAGAGAATAAAGAGAAGAAAGAAAAATAGACTCAGACACAGTTGGTAACTTTTTCATCTCTACCAAAAACCACTGTATCTAACTTGCCAGCCACGCCATCTACCGATCTCGTTGCGGAAATTAAAGAAACTGTGGAGCAACATAGCAAAGAGAGATCACGAAAGCGTAAAAGTGCTTTCAGAGGTTACCAAGTAGAGTCGATAAGATTGAAGACTTTTCTTCGCTCGCTCGTAAAAAGAATGGAAATCGGCGATCGTGCCAAGAGCCTTGAACTCGCTAAAGAAATTAGTCAAGAAGACAAACACGATGAACTCCGGAAAGCGGACTCGAGGAGAAAGAAAGGCAAAGGCAAGATGATGAAAGCAATCTTTGAAGATCGAGAGACAAGACCAACTATTCTCCACCAAAAGCCAGATGACTCCTGAACAAGTTCAAGAGAAGACAAGACAGAGAATAAGAGAGGCCGCAATCAAGAAGCAGAAGTTAGCAGAGGCTAAGGGACTGAACATCGCTTACATCCAAAGAAGGAGGAAGAACGAAGCTGCAGCAGAAGAGATTGCTTGGGAGAAGAATGCCCTTCCGGCACCTGTTAAAGGCATCCTCTGTGCACGACAAGATCTGCTTCCAGAATGGAATCAAATCAGAGGAGAATGGTTATGTGACTTCTACATCCTGGAGAAGATTCCAATTCATCAAGATCAGACTGAAAATGATGATGAATTCCGGAACTGGT
Source organism: Stenogyne calaminthoides (assembly GCA_037126765.1). Lineage (NCBI taxonomy): Eukaryota > Viridiplantae > Streptophyta > Magnoliopsida > Lamiales > Lamiaceae > Stenogyne > Stenogyne calaminthoides. Next base: position 17,602,781 of record JBBCBC010000012.1, read on the forward strand.
TAGAAACAAAGTATCCAGACTTCTACCAGACAGTGATGAAAGAAGGCAAGATCATGTCACTAATACCAGAAGCTCCACCCTTTGAAGTACTCCTTCCACCTTTGCGTCCAGACAACAAGCTAGATCCTGTTAAATTCAAGAATATCTACTATGGACTTGCTGAAAAAGGAGGGATCCATAGAAAAGAAGAGCTGGACAAGCTAATGCAAAGGATGTATAGGATGTTTGGCATCCACAAAGAGTTGCAAATGTTCAAGTACACCTGAAGAAGACAACTTGGAATCAGATGATAGGTACGCTTTTCATGTATTCTACAAGGCACACATCTATCTGAATGAAACTTTCCATCTCACTGATTCTAAGACAACATCTCATTGTCTTCTGAGGTATGTACTGTTTACATTATCTACATTTCCATTTATGGTATCTGTTTTTCTGATTAAGTGTGATTAAGTGTTTTGGTTCCATCAAAAAGGGGAAAATTGTTGGGAAATCTGTAATTTAGTTTTGATGGAAGTTCCAAAACAGGTTGTAATAGGACCAAAGATCGGACACATTGGTATTGACCGGTGACTTAGAATCAGATTAAGATGACCAACTGAAATGTATAGATAGCTGATGTAAAAGATAGGTCACATATTGATAGGGAACTCAATATGTATAGGTCAGGTCGAAGTATCAGATGACCCAGATAAGGTCAGATGATCAGAAGACTAAGCACAAATCAGAAGACAAGAAGTCAGAAGATCAGGTGAAGACAAGAAGACATCAAGACTCGGATGAACTCAAGACTCGGGATGGACTCAAGACTCGGATAGACACCAAGACTCGGATGAACTCAAGACTCGGATAAACCTCAAGACTAAGTATGGTCAATCTGGCCGAGGCTCGAGACACTGAAGATCAAAAGGCCTGAAGACCTATATCAGCAGAATCTGCATATTGAGCTAAGACAATGTGCATCTGAAGACTCAACAAGGTAGACTGATTAGTTACCTGATCAAGTCAGCTCACACCTGGTAACGATATAAAAGATACACCAGACAAGACGAATCTTCTACAAAAGGAATATCAATCGCCTAATGCACAAATTTCTGAAGTCTTTAACGTGGCCAAGGAGAAAGTGACACGTGCACAAAAAGAGCTGACAATGCGGGATACGATGCTGCAGATAAAAACAACGCTAATGATGCCTACGGCCACCCCGATAATCGGAGCACGTCACAATCATATCCTACAACCTATCTTATATAGCCCAAAATTCAAATTGCTCTCCAACGACTCTTTGATTTCAAGGTCTATAAAATGGGATTGTTTGTCAATTGAAGACAAGAGACAACTAAAAAAGAACGAAAACGGAGACACCGCAAAAGAAGCAAAAGCTACAGCAAAATCTCAGCTCAAAGAACACTATATTTGAAGATTATTCTTAGAGTGTTCATCCCATTAGTTCTTAGCAAGAAATCCTATCCACTATCATTTTGGCTACCTAAAATACCAGGATAGATTTCCAGTTGGAACCCTCAAACATTCTTTACCCAAAAGCAAGTTAGGTTAAGTTTGTTCCCGGAAGATTTCAGACTAGGGATTCTAGTTTTCTGATTTCTAGGTCGGTTGAGTGTGAACTCTATAAACATCTGTAGAGTGTGAACTCAATAAACATCTCGGCCATCCTTTTTAGGATATAAGTCCCGCAGGTTAAGTTTGTAGAGTGAGAACTCGGTAAACATCTCGGCCATCCTTTGAAGGATATAAGTCCCGTAAGTTAAGTTTGTAGAGTGAGAACTCGGTAAACATCTCGGCCAACCCGTGAGGGGTATAAATCCCGCAGGTTAAGTTCGGTTAAGGTTCCCCTGTGTTAAGGGAAGAGTGGACGTAAGACGGATTTCGTCTGAACCACTATAAAAAGTCTTGTGTGCATCTACTTGCTTTCTTATTGCTTTACACTATTCACACAACTGAGTTTAAAACAGCATACGTATTCTAAGTTAAGCTCAGTCTGCACCAAGCAACTGATCTGATCAGATTGACACCTTAGTCAACTGGTTGAAAACTGACTTAAGAATCTGAATTGATAAAACTGGTTTTTCACATGGGTAAAAACAAGCTTCCGCACCATTCAGTTAAACTGACAGATATCAAGTTGATCTGCCCTTAGGCACTCAGTAAAGATTGAACATCAGTCTAAACTGATACACTAGCACTCTGATCGGGTAATCTGCAGTTCACACCTGATCCGCACAAAAAGTCTTGGAAGTCTATTCACCCCTCCCATCTAGACTTCCACCCTCACAAAACCCGTTCGGGACCTACAATCTCATTCAGAGAGATTGACCAAAAAGAGTCGTTTTGTTTGTCTACATTTACTGAAGACAAAAACCAATCAGAGGAAGAAAACATTGTACTTTACTAACACTGAAAGGGACAGGACACTGAATCATGTCAGTAGTACTATGTTCCAGACTGCGAAAATTGGTGATTGGCTACATGACTGCATATTTCCTAAAACATGCAAGGGAGTATTCAAACCCTAAATATAGCCATTCATCAAACACCATAAGAGGAAACTCATAAAGCTATCTCCTCCAACGGATAGTTTTTCAAGAGTGACCTTGGTGAAGTTGCCTATAAATACTAGTGACCCTTTACATTGAGAGGTTACGGGAAATTTCAAAGCAACTCAAGAGCCCATTCGTATTATTGCAAATTGAAGCACTCGAAAAACCTAGAATTTCCCAAGTGTTTCACATTGGAGAGAGCTCACTATTCTAAGCCTAGAGTGATAGATATATCCAAAGCTTAGAAGAGATATCCTAGCCTTTTGCATTCGTTCTTATTGTAAAGGATATCTCACCCTAGTTGGAAACCAACCAAAAACCCAAACCCTTTTGATAAGGTACTTTGTGTGTGTTTTGTTGGTGAGTTGGAGTTGTAAAGAGTTAGTAAGCTACAGTAAGTTAGCCAGAAAACTCTAGAGAAGAAGTTAGTAAGCTACTTATAGTAGTCTGAACACTTGTGTGTGTTTGAGTTAGTAAGCTGCAGTGAGTCAGCCAGAAAACTCAAGGTAGAAAAGTGAGTAAGCTACACTGAGTTAGCCAGAAAGCTTTATAAAGTGGTTAAGGAATTTCTCTGAAGGTCAGAGAGAGTGGACATAGGAGCTTGAGTCTCTGAACCACTATAATTGCTGTGTTGTTTTGCTTTCTGTACTGCATTACTAATTTTTTGCATGTTTTTCACTGAAAGCATAATTCACTGATATTCAGTTGGAACCAATCCACTGAACTTGCATCAAATTGATCATAGCCTTAATCACTGTTTTATTGAAGGGAAGATTTTCAGCAAAGCTAAAACGAGTATAAACTTAGGGCCAACCATTCCGCACACTTGAGTAGCTAGAATAGATAGTTACCAAACTGAACTAACTCTACTGAGGGTTCAATAAGATAATTATCTGATCCAAGCGCCTCAGGATCTCTGATAGACTCAGGCTCAGTTGGGCTAATCTGAAGCTTCTGAAAGCAGCTCAGGATCATTGTCTCAGTAGACTTTAACTCAGGTCAATCTGTGCTTCTCAGGGCAAAATCATCAGGATAACCTGACCCATCTGACCTCAGTGAAAGAAAAGTTTTAAAAATCACTGAACACGTGTATTCCCCCCCATACACGTGTGAGACTCGTTAGCACCGGGACCAACATCTTCTGACTTGAAGCCTTCCTGGAATATCTTCTGACTTTCTACCCTGAGTATCTGCAGAAGTGGATAAACCTTGCGGATGAGGCTGCAATTTCTCAGGAAATTGTTGGTTATGCCATGCAGCTTGGACTGACTGGAAACAACTGTGAAATCATCAAGACCGGAGATGAACTGAAAAAGAGATACTATGGGATGTTCAATCTGGAAGTCCCGGAGGATGAAATCAAAGAAAACTGAAGACTTTTGTTTATCTAATGCCTGTCATATCTCATTGTAATTTGTATTTCTCTATCCATTATCAATGAAATATCTATTTTTTTGTGGGTTGATCAAAGATAATATCTCATTATCTTCTTTATAAATTGGTTTGTCATACTAATCTGATGATGTACGTATTAGGCTAAGACAAACTGAAACCTGAGATAGGTAAGGTTTTCTTGAATTTGTAATAGATGGTTTTGACATCATCAAAAAGGGGGAAATTGTTGGGAGATGAATTTAAATAAAGAATAAAGATTTTGATTAGATCTCAAAACCCCTGAGTATGACATGTTCAGGATAATCTTGATAGTCTAAATGTCAGGTTTCAGTATAGAATAGTTCAGGAGATATCTGCACCATGTATATAGTCAGCAGATACTACTCAAGACAAATGTTAGAAACAGATACTGAAGACTCAGAAGATACTAAAGACTCAGAAGATACTGAACACTCAAAAGATTCTGAAGACTCAGAAGACACAGAAGACACTGAAGACTCAGAAGACACTGAAGATTCAGAAGACTGAAGACTCAGAAGATACTGAAGACTCAAAAGACACTGAAGATTTAGAAAACACTGAAGACTCAGGTGTCACTGAATGACTTAGAGGGACTCTGAAGAACATCTACCTGAGGACATACAAAAACTGAGGAAGACGCGCATTTATATGAAATAAATGTTGCTCAAATAATCAAGTGCAGAAAAAAGGAACTAAGAATTAAGTGTTGTTTAAGGTTGTCTCATTCAGAGGCATTGACCTAAAAAGAGCCGTTTTGTTTGTCTACATTTCACTGAAGACAAAGAACCAATCAGAGAAAGACAACACTGTACTTTACTGACACTGAAAGCGACAGGGCACTGAGTATGTCAGTAGTACTAAGTTCACGACTCCAAAACTTGGTGATTGGCTGCATTGGTTACTTGTTACCCAAACCATGCAAGGGCTTGTTCAAACCCCAAAATAGCCGTTCATCACTAACCATACAAGGAAACCTTTGATGCTATCTCTTCCAACGGATAGTTTTTCAAGAGTGACCTTGGTAAGTTTCCTATAAATACCTAGTGACCTTCACCATTGCAAGGTTACGGGAAATCAAAGCAACTCCAGAGCTCATTCGTATTCTTGCAAATTGAAGCACTCGAAAAAACCTAAGATTTTCCAAGTGTTTCACATTGAACAGAGCTCATTCACTAAGCCTAGCATTGTTATATATCTAAAGCTTAGTAAGAGATATCTTAGCCTTTGAATCTGTTCTTATTGTCAAAGGATATCTCACCCTAGTTGGAAACCAACCAAAACCCAAAACCCTATTTTTAGGTAGTTTGAGTGTGTGATTGTTGGAGAGAAAGAGTTGTAAAGAGTGAGTAAGCTGCAGTCGAGTTCAGCCAGAAAACTTTAGAGAAGAAGTTAGTAAGCTGTTTGAGACAGTCTGAAAGCTTGTGTTTGTTGAGTTAGTAAGCTGCAGTAGTCAGCCAGAAAACTCAGTGTAGAAAAGTTAGTAAGCTACTGAGTTCAGTCTGAAAGCTTTAGGAAGTAGAAGTAGGTGTGTTAAGGAATTTCTCTGAAGATCAGAGAGAGTGGACGTAGGACCTTTGCCTCTAAACCACTATAATTTGCTGTGTTGTTTGCTTTCTTTTCTGCATATTTACTGTTGCATATTTTACTGAAAGCATACTGAGATTTCTGATACTCAGTTGGAATCAATCCACTGAATGTGCATTAACTGAATCACAGCCTTAACCACATATTTGCTTAAGTCAAAAGGATTTTCAGCAAGTAAACGAGTATAAATTGATCAACTCTAGATCTACTGAAAGTTGTCAAACTGAATGTGCATTAAAACAAGTATACACTTTCCGCACTCTAGATAAGCTAGTATAGATAGTTGTCAAACTGATCAACTCTCCTGAGTAATCAGTAAGATTATTATCTACTCCAAGCTTATTTGGACTCTGCGTTTTAAAAGAAAGTTCAGAATCAGTTGGGCTAATCTGAAGCTACTGAAAGCTGCTCAGGATCACTGTCTCAGTAGACTTTGACTCAGGGCAATTTGTGTTTCTCAGGGAAAATTCCCAGGACATCCTGACCCTACTGATCTCAGTAAAAGAAAAGTTTTAAAAAAATACTGAATACGTGTATTCCCCCCCATACACGTGTAAGACTCGTTTGCATCGGGACCAACATATCCCCTCATTTGCTTCCTTATATCCCCTCATTTGCTTCCTTATATCCCCTCGTTTATAAAATACAATCACGTGCATAACTCACATTCATAAAAATAAAACACATGTTCATATTCGTGCATTTGCATATTTAAAAAGATGTAGTCATGAGATCATTTGTATCTTTCGTTAATACTTATTACGTTTGTTTCAGAAAACTGACAACAGTCCATATAACATTAACTAGCTATACAGATAGTGTCACCCACCTGAAAACTTTTGAGATAAAGCTTAACTTCTTGATAGTTTAGAACTTCAAGGTGACCTCCGAGCCTCCAAATCGAGCCGCATTTTACCTAGCACAGTCCGTTCATTTAGTTTCGTTCATTCTTTTAGTTCATTAATCAGTTTCAAATCATACTTAGGGCTTTTCGATAAAAGGAGGGTACTTGATTTGTTAAAACAACCTTAGGAAGTTTAGTTTGAGTTCAACGGGGGTGTCGAGACTCATTTCTTTAGTCGACAAGTTATCCTAGTGTACTATGGGTCCACAAATGGGGTTTTGGGTCTTTCGGGTCTGTACTATACTCAAGGATACAAATAAAATACTTAGTCACATAATCACAAGATAAAATATAAATCATTCAATCAATCTAAAACATGCTTGTTTCTAAGAGTTTAATCATTCATTACTTCTAGCACTATCCATTCGATAAAAAGATACATTCATGTATAATTATAAAAATGCACTTAGACTTACAGAAAAATTACGAAATTATAGTATGTCATATATCTTTTAACATAGAACAAAGTTTATTAGGGGTTCCCATTCATTTGAGTTACGGAGATAAGGTACATTGGTAGCTAAAGATAATATATCACGGATTTTTCAAAAACAGTGAACTTTAATCCAAAAATCATATTTTTTTTGTAAAAACATTTAAAAATCATAAATTTAAATTATGTTATATAAAATTCAATAATAAACAACTTTTATTTATATACCTAAATCATTTAAGGTACGGATCATTACCAGAATATTGATTAAAACGGGTTTGTAACATGGTTCGACACACAGTGCATATTTCACATAGAAATTCATAAATTATTAAAATATTAGGATAAAATCCCCAAAATTTTATTGAACAGTCTAAAGACCGTGGAGGAAATCACCAAATTTTAAGAAGATTTAAACACAATAATAAAAGGGCCAAATAAATTGTTTAAAACACAGAATCAGTCTTCATCGGACATTAACCACATCATAATCAAATAGGCATATCTCAATATCCACTGATCAAAAAATTATTATTTTTGGAAAGATTGTTAAATAAAGGAATAGAAACATCTCCAAATATTTCTAGAATTTTATAACCATTGAAGATATAAAAAATAATTTAAATGAATCACTGCTCCCAGTTTCACATAGTTTCAGACATACAAATATCTACGAATTTATCCTCCTTACAAAGAGATTGAATTATCACCAAATTTTTATAGTTTGTTCTACACTTCGAATAGTACATCTAAAATTTGTTTCACGATTTTAAAACATCATTAAAACATCAAAATAGGTTTTCCAAAAATGAGGCAGTAGCATTTTCGAAGTTTCATACACATTTTCGAACTTTCACATATATGGTTAAACATGCTCAAATGCACAAGATATCACCAAAAAAACTTCATACATGATTTACACAGATTAAACAAGCTTAGGGGAGGTTCTTAGCATATCATTTCTATGGGTTTTCATGCTCAAACAAATTATGATCATAACATCAAGATTAAAGGTCTCATTGGTGCTCACCCTTGTAGTTTCTTTCTTTTGGAGGGGGTATTCAAATTAGCAAATTAAGAAGATTATCCAATTTACACCTCGAATCATCCTAATTGCCTCACCAATTCACTATTTCTACGCGATCATCCTATCCAAAGCAATCAAAGATTTAACCTACCATCATGATAGTCAACTCACAAATAATCAACCAATAGAAATCATTATGCAAGAATATATAAAGCAAATCCATGATCAATCACTTGAATAAAAGATCTTCAATTATAGTGTGTATGAAATAATCACATAAACCCTAGAATTATTCTTCAAGAAATACGAAAAACTAAGAAATTCTACAAAGCAAATTCAGAAAACTAGAATGTAAACCAGTAAATTTGTGTATCAAACCGTGTTTCTCGTGGATGAATTTCTCTCTTCTACTTAGAACCCTAGGATGCTTGTTCTTCTCTTTTTCCTCTCTAATTCTCGTCCTTTTTTCTTCTCCAAAAAATGTCCCCCTTCTAATTTTTCCCGTCTGCCTTATATATCCCGCTTCTCAGACCGCTCGATGGGATTTGATGGAAACTCCTACTTCTAACACATTCCTAGCTTCAAGATGGTGGAGGAAGGACTCCTCCTTGGGGTGGTATTGATCGGCCAAGAGCAAGAAAGGAGGGGAAAGCTCCTTCTTCCTTCAAACTCTCAAACTCTCTTAACTTTCTCTCAATATTTTCTTTCTATGAGAACAAAAGAACCAAGGCTTTCTCTAAGGGAATGAAGGTGAAATAAGTAGGGAAAGAAGAGGGGAGGGTTTGGTCAAAGGTGGCAAGAAAGGAGAGTAAAGATTGATGGGAGTTAGTAATGTGTCAAGAGTAAGCATGGCTCAAATAGTATTTTTATTAAATGGGGTGATACCACTTGATGGTTTGTTGATTTCCTTTCAGATTTTAGATGAATTTGGGGGATTTCCTGCAGATTGTGGGCTGCCAATTATGGTAGCCTTGATTCTAGATGCGATTTGGGTTCCGTCGGTGTATTTTCTGTATTTTTTGGTTCGATTTTCGGCTCGGAAAATTAACTAAACTGCACGATTAAAATCGCACGATTTTTCTTGGTTTCAAAAAAAATTCTTCTTCATCCTTTTAAATTCTTTAAATTTTAACATTATTAAATGGACCCGATTTACGGATAAAAACTCGAAAATGTGCTAGTAAAGTTTCCGGTTCAAAATGCTTGTCTGTCACCTGAAAAATTTATGTAACTCGCATACACATATTTAAGACAAGTATCTCATTTTGAAAATTTAAAAGTAAAAAATAAATTCTAAATTGGTTTGGGTTGTTACATCCTACACCCCTTAAAAGAAATTTCGTCCTCGAAATTTACTTACTTATCCTGAAGGCATTGCGGGTATTTAACTACGATCTCGTCTTCTCTTTCCCAAGTGGTTCCTTCCTTTCCGTGTCTGCTCCACTGTACTAATACTAAAGGGACTTCCCGATTCCTTAGGATGTGGATTTTTCTTCCCAAAATAGTCACATGTACTTCTTCGTATGTGAGGTTGCTACTTAGGCTTAGATCCTTAAAATCGGCAATATGATCTGGGTCACTCAAGTACTTCCTAAGTGTAGACACGTGGAACACATTGTGTACTTGAGATAATTCTGGCGGCAGGGCTATTCGGTAGGCTACGTCTCCGACCTTGTCCAAAATGTCGAAGGTCCTATGAAGCGGGGTTTTAGCTTACCTCTCTTTCCGAAACGAACCATTCCTTTCATTGGTGCAACTCTTAGGAATACTTTATCACCGACTTCAAAGTGTAGATCCTTTCTCCGTGTGTCGGCATATGACTTCTGACGATCTTGAGTTGTCTTGATTCTTTCCCTGATTCGTGAAATGGTTTCCACTGATTTCTCCACAAGTTCGGGTCCTAAGACTTTTCGGACTCCAACTTCATCCCAAAAAATAGGCGACCTGCACTTTTTCCCATAAAGTGCTTCAAACGGTGCCATTTGTATTGTAGCCTGATAACTGTTGTTGTAAGAAAATTCTACCAGAGGGAGATTAGTTTCCCACTTCCTTCAAAATCCAGGGCGCAAGCCCTCAACATATCCTCCAAAGTTTGTATGGTCCTTTTTGATTGACCATCTGTCTGAGGATGGTATGCTGTACTGAAGTTTAGTCTATTTCCCAAAGCTTGTTGTAAACTTCTCTAGAAGTTTGAGGTGAAACGGAGGTCTCTATCTGACACGATTGAAACTGGTACACCATGTAATCTAACCACTTCTGCTATGTATAATTGTGCAAGCTTATCCATTGAATAACTCATACGGATAGGAATGAAATGAGCTGACTTAGTGAGCCTATCCACTACAACCCAGATGTCATCGTGATTTCTAATCGTCTTGGGAAAACCGTGATGAAATCCATAGCAATGTTTTTACATTTCCATTCTGGTATTTCCAGCGGGTTCAGTAATCCCGATGGTCATTGGTGGTCTTCCTTAACTTGTTAGCAAGTTAAACATTTCCTTAAGAAATGAACTATTGACCTTTTCATTCCTCTCCACCAAAAGTTTTCTCGTAGTTCTCGGTACATCTTTGTTTCTCCAGGATGTACAGTGTACAACGTATTGTGGGCCTCTTTCAATATCTCATTCATCAATTGTTCTTTTATTGGCAAACAAATTCTATTTCCGAACATCAGGGTTCCATCAGGACTAACAACAAAACCTTGAATGGTTTCTTTCTCTGTTCGATCCTTCATTTTCTCAAGGAATTTATCACTCTTTTTTGCTTTCTTGATTCTTTCTCTCATCGTCGGTCGCATTGTGAGTGCAAACATTTCCGCATTCACACAACAGTGGTTGGGGAACTCCAATTTCATTGGGGAAAATTCTCTGAGTAGTGGTTTTGTTCAGTGGGCATGACGCTGAGCGTTGCATTCCCTTTCCCGCTCAGTGCGTCAGCGATGACATTTACTTTCCCAGGGTGGTAATGGATAGTGCAATCATAATCTTTCACTAGTTCGAGCCACCTTCTCTGTCGCATGTTCAATTCCTTTTGCGTAAAGAAGTATTTCAGGCTTTTGTGATCTGTGTGTATTTCGCACTTACCACGGTACAAGTAGTGTGTCCATATCTTCAGTGCATGAACTACGGCTGCTAACTCCAAGTCATGCGTAGGATATTTCTGTTCGTGCGTTTTAGTTGTCGGGACGCATACGCAATGACCTTTCCGTCCTGCATAAGGACACATCCTAATCCTGAAAAGGATGCACCGGTAAAGATTACAAATCCTTCCGACCCATCAGGAATAGTTAGTACCGGCGAGGAGGTTAATCTCTTTTTCAACTCATGAAACTTTCCTCACAGGCGGATGTCCAGACAAACTTTTCGCTCTTCTTGGTTAATTGTGTTAGTGACTTTGTAATGCGCGAGAAATCTTAGATAAATCTCCGGTAGTATCCTGCAAAACCTAGAAAACTCCGTATTTAGTTGACATTGGTTGGGGCCTTCCAGTCTACTATGGCCTCCAACTTTGCAGGATCCATCTCGATTCCTTTCACCGAGATTATGTGACCTAGAAACATGACTCGGTCAATCCAGAATTCTCATTTACTAAACTTGGCATATAATTTCTCACGTCTCAGTGTCTCCAAGACAGTCCTGAGTTGTTCTTCGTGTTGCTTTTGGCCTTTTGAGTACACCAATATGTCATCGATGAATACAATGAAGAACTGGTCAAAGTACTGGTGAAACACATGGTTCATCAATCCATGAAAACTGCGGGTGCATTTATCACTCTAAAAGGCATCACTATGAACTCATAGTGTCCATATCGTGTTCTGAAAGCCGTCTTCAGAATATCACTTCCCTTCACTTTCAGTTGGTGATAGCCCGATCTCAGATCGATTTTCGAGAACACTGCTGCATGTTTCAGTCGATCGAATAAGTCCTCAATCCTTGGGAGAGGATATTTGTTCTTGATGGTTAGTTGGTTTAACCCTCGGTAATCGATGCACATTCTGAGTGATCCATCTTTCTTCTTCACAAATAGTACAGGCGCTCCCCAAGGTGACACGCTTGGACGGATGTACTTCTTATTCATCAGTTCTTGTAGTTGCTCTTTTAACTCTTGCAATTCCTTGGGCGCCATTCTGTATGGTGCTTTTGACACAGGTGCAGCACCAAGTGTCAAGTCGATTGTGAATTCCACTTGGCGATCTGGGGGTAATCCGGATAGTTCTTCGGGAAATACGTCAGGGTTCTCATTTATGATTCGCACCTCGGTTGGTGTTTTCGTATCCTTAGTCATTGTTGAAACGTTGACCAAGTACCCCTGACAAATTCCTCCTTATATTAGCTTGGCAGCTTTTATCGCAGAGATTACCCTCATTCTGGTCTTAGTCTTCGTCCCATCAAAGGTGAAATGTTGGTCATTCATTGTTTCAAAATCTATCTCCTATTCTGAACACCTTATAGTAGCCTTGTTCCTCCTTAACCAATCTATCCCTAGGATTATATCAAAATCTTTCATCCTTAGAATATAAAGATCGGTTTCTACTTTGTGTCCTACAGAACCTTCAGACGGTTCTCGGCTAGCTCGCGTTTTCCTTTTTGGTGTCATCCTAAGAGAAGGTTTAAAAAGTAAAAAAAAAATATTACTTCATATAGGTATGATAAAAATTGAAACAAGAGAATCCAACGTTTAACAGCACGGTACTAAGTCAATCGTGCATTGGAGCACTCGGTAAAACTGGAACATACTGTCATGATCAGCAGCACGATTGTTGGGCTACGACGATGCACTTTATAAACATTAAGATAAATATAACTAATAGAATAGAATATCCCACAAAGACGCATGAGACTAAATATATACATACATAATTGAAATGAGAAGGAAAAGTTCTCAAAGCTAAACGAAGAGAAACGGGTCTCCAACGAAAATTAAAGGATGCGAGACTTCAAAATATATAAAATATAACATTAAAATAGTTAAAATATACATATTAAGTCAAACTACGCAGGCACGCAAGCCACTACAAAGACCGGTTAAGGTTCAGCAAAAGGGGTGGGTTCGAACCTGAGTCGATCACGAAAGTTTCAAGGTTTTACAAAATACATCAGGGTCACTGGTTACAACCAGGAAACTATCCTCAAAAACTATGTACAACTGAACATCTACTGTGTCCAATCAGTCAATGGAAGAGCATGCATCGGGCTGGGGTCCAGCCTCAGCATCATGCTCTCTAGGGGCCAGTGGAATAGGCGCCCCAACATCGATGTCCTCCATCTGTGTATCATAGCGATCTAGGTCCATGTACCCTCCGACTGGGTCTGACTCCTCGGACAGATCTGACTCCACGGGTCCACCTAGCAATCCACTCTCTCCCTAAATGTCCACACCTCGGTGGCGGTGGGTCCTCTCTATCTCTAACCTATCATTCTGGCGCTCCCACAAGTGGGTGACCTCTCGAGTAAGCTCGACTTCTCGATCCTCTAGCTCTCTCTTTCGATCCCACAAGACCAGTAGCTCATGCTCAGCAACACGTCGGTCCACGCCAATGAGATCGGCTATAGCCATATGAAAAGCAGCACGGCTCGTCTCAATATGAGACCGTTCAACGGTCCTGGTAGCAACATCGATACTATTGATCAAATCATCCATAAATTCGGTCAGACTGATACGGTCTCAGCCTGGGAATCAGCGTCCCATACTGAGCCAAACACCTCACGAGATCATACCAACCATTGCGGTTGAACTACATCCCGCAGAAGGACCGCTGCGTCCTGCTCAGTAATCTCTAAGCACTCGTGGACAGCTCATCCCTGGTATGTGGTAAAACGGGCCATGAAATCATATATGGACTCATCCTGAAAATGCCTCATGCTAAGGAAACGGTGAGTAACCGCCATGTCTAAACCTCTATAGTCCCCAACCAAACAGAAAGGTTCTAAGGTCAAAAATGGAAAAAGGAAAATAGTAATAGTATATAGAACGTAAGCAGGTTCTCTCGCAAGAAAGACATCACGCATTATAAGTAATCAAATAATTTCACATACATGCGCAAATAGAGTGAAATTCAAGCACTTGTTCCCTTAAGTTTTCGTGTTCTTATTTGTAAGGGTTTTGTTATGCAACTCAATTCAAGCACTTATTCTCATAATCTTTCATGTTCTTATTTGTAAGGGTTTTGTTATGCAAATCATTATAAGACATTACATACCTTGAAGCTCTTTCGGTTTGGTCGCTGTAGACAACCCTTCCACTAGTAATGTTTATCAGCTTTAGTGAAATTTTGAAATGAAAGGAAAATAAATTATTTTGTCCGAAGTTTTGAGCTTAGACTCTGATACCACCTGTAACGCCCCGGTATTCAAAAAGTTGACCTCCGAGGTCTCGACGTCCTAAACCTGAGTCATAACTTAGTGAACCATAAAATCGTGCAAGAAAATTTCGTTTAAAAATAAAGATAACGAACTTACATATAATAAGTTGCAGAGGAAGATCTTACATATTGTTCATTATAGAAAGATAATCATGTTTGTTACTGAACAAAATATCATTATCCCATTTCTGACAAAAACCGCTCGATAATAGAGTTTCAACAGGAAATACAAATTAACATATTATCTTAATTAGAAAGCGATTCTTTTTTTTTTATTTATATAAGGTGTAGGTCCCGAACGGGTTTTGTGAGGGCAGAAGTCTAGAGGGGAGGGGTGAATAGACTTCTTAAAACTTTGGAAGCAAGTTTCCTGATCAGAGTGCGAGTGAATCAGTTTGGACTGATATCCAACTTACTGATCGCCTGATGGCATATCAGTTCGGTGTCTATCAATTTAACCTATGTGCCGAAGCTAGTTTCTAGCCCGTGTGAAAAACCAGTTTAAAGAAATCAGATTCTGCAGTTTGTTTTCAATCAGATGACTAAAGTGTCAAACCGACGATCGGTTAAGTGATGCTTGATCGATCCTAACTTTCGAAATATGTATGCAGTTTAAACTCAGGTTGTGTGCAGAAGTGTAAAGTGCAGATAACAACAAGTAAATGCACACAAGATTTTTATTGTGAGCTGAGCTGATCAGATAAACTGATCAGTCTACCTGATAGAGTTTTCAGATGCAAGTTATCTTAGCTCAACTAGAAGACTCGACTGATGTAGGTCCTCTGGTCTTCTGGTCTCGTTCTTCTGGTAGCCATTTGATCTTCAGGTCTTCTGATTCTTTCGCTTCAATTCTCTTCCTGATCATCTGACTATCTAATCTTCTGATCTGATCTTCTTCAAGATTTGACCTATACATATTGAGTTCCCCCTCAATATGTGATCTATCTAATGCATCAGTTGTTCTATATAATAATTATCAACTGGTCACCCTAAAACTGGTATTTACAACATCAGTCAGCTAACAGGTCTGACTGGTCCTATTACAAGTGTTTTGGAACTTTCATCAAAACTCTAAATTTCCCAACAATTTCCCCCTTTTTGATGAAACCAAAACATTTGAGAAACCAACAACAATTGATAAAAATATAAAATAGTAAAGAGCAAATAATCAGAACACAATGAGAGTTTGTCTTAGGATCAGTAAAATAAACTTTTCATTAATCAAAATTTTCGTTACAAGATACTCTGAAAAGTTTTTGAAAAGTACAACTGATCTTAAGTTGTGTTCTGATGTTCAAACTCTTGGAATATAGCCCTCCGGCATTTCTCGTTGATCTTGTGGAACGTTGAATATCCGGTATAATTTCCATTTGACATCATTGATCTGTTGTGGATCAGTTATGCGTGATTTACTCAGGATGTCAAAATAGAATCTTTGAAAAGACAATCTGTCGAATGAGCCATCTGCCTTCTTCGAGTAATCCATCACATCATAACCTTGATGGACTATTCTCACATTTATCTTACTGGCCTCATTCTCCAGATACTTCAGAAAGTCAGGATGCTTGTTCTCCAACCAGTTGAGAAATTCCTCATCTGGTAATTCTTCTTTCGGCACTAAGTCCAGAACAAAAGCATCCAGGAGCCGTTCACCTCTTATTTTATTCCATTCTTCAAACTTATCAGCATGAGCAGCAATTTTCGGAATAATCTCATCAACTCTTGCTGGCAGCTGAGGTTCTGCTCCAGATTTTCTGGCTTGACCTTTCTTTACCCTCGATCTGTATTTCTTTTTAAGACCTTCTGGCTCGGCCATTTTTTCTGCTCTCCTCTCTTCTTCACTTAAACGAGCTTCTTCAATAATCTATTCTTTGGAGAGTTTCTCTGCCAGTTCCTTATCACCTTGTATCTGGTTCGACGTGCTTGAGAAGCAGGATAAGTAGCTTTAGATGTTCCAGCACAGGTGGCCATTTTCCTTGCCTTAGACTTTTCCATCTTTTCAGAAACTTCATTAGCGAACATATCAAGATGGTCTAGTCTCTGGCCATAGTTCTCAACTGTTTGGATTAGCTCCTCTGTTGTTTTAATGTAGTCAGTTGGTTTCTCAACCTGGCTTTCCCCCTTTTTAGTTTGATCAAAGAGTGCAGTGAGATGGGAAGTCAGGGAGCCAAAGCTGACTGATATGGCCTTGTTTAGATCGGAAGTAGTTAATCCTTGAGCTTGAGTAGTTAAATCTGGAATCTTTGAGATCATCTCGGATTTGGCAGATTCGAAGGCAGTTGAGAGGGTAAGAATGAGCTTGTCAAGTTTTTCTTTCATCTTTTCAATTTTTTTAGTCACCATCAGAAGAGAAACTTGATTTTGATCAACCTGGACCAACTTCTCGTCAAAAGTCTTCTTAAAATCCGTAGTCAGGTTGGTCCCGGTTTGTGAAAACTGATCTTTAAGGGTTTCAATCTGGGAAATAGCAAATTCCCGTTGATCCTTCATCTCCCTGAGGCCCGCCTGCCTCTGATCAGCTATAGCATTGCTAACTGCATTAGCCAACACACCCTCAACTTCTTCTTTCAGGAGATCTTTGAAACAAGATTTGATCTCCCGAAGTTGATCAGTGGTTATGTGTGTAGCAGGAATGCTTTGTACCACCTGATCAATTCCAATTGTTTGTGCCTCCAGTGGCTGGTCATGAACTGTAGCACCAGGCTCACCTTCATCGGCAGCTCCGACATCTTTCACGGGGTTATCTTCCTGTGGAGCTTCCTCTTCTGTCTCCAACTCAACCTTTTCAGATTTTCCCAGCTTCCTGTTGATCAAGGTTCTGACAGCTTCAGCAAAAATCAGCTCAGCTGGTGAACTAACCTTAGCAAATTTTCTTATATCAAAGTCGTAGTCGGCGAATTCATCTGCTCCTCCCATCTATTCAATAATAATCATAAAGTCAGAGAAGTTTTTCAAGTTGAGATCTCTCCAGGTCAGGATCTCCAGAACATCGTCCCTTATAGCTGGAGGAGCTTCCAGTTCTGGATACAGTTCATCGATTTCTCACTCAATCTGCATCCGGGCCAACTTCCCAGTGATGGTCTTCGAAGATTTGGACTCTGGAATAGACTGTTTGGTTAGAACTTGGGGTTGTGTGGAGGAGGTTTCTGGTGGTGGCAGATCAGCTGGTTGATGCCAACCTAGGAGCAATGGTTGATCTGAATCCACCACAGGGGACTTGACTTGTTGATCTGGCTTCACCATAGGGGGCTTGACTTGCTCGTGGACTGAAGAAGGGGAGGGAGTCATGTTCTGAGGAGAAAGTGATTTGGCCTCGTCTCTGCCCTTCTCCTGTTCCCCTTCAGATTGCTCCGGAAAGCTTTCCACCTGCGATCCATGTTCAGCAGATTTCTCATCAGGTTTGCTTTGAGGAGCAGGATGGAATGCAGCCTCTTCTTCTTCTGACTCCTCTTCCAAGAAGAGAGTCATCGGCACCTGTTTCACTTTCTTTGACCTCTTCTCCTGAGCCTTCACCAGTTTCCTCTTCTTCTTCGGAGGAATTGCAGTTGCAGAAGTAGCAGCCTCCTTGCTTTTACCTTTACTGAGTGTGACCCGCAGATCATCATCTGCTGGGCCATAGATGACAGTTGTGGTTAAAAGAAAAGCCTTGTAGAACTTAAGTCCATTATGATCCCATTCAGTATTGGGCAATTTGTCCATCAGAATGACTGCAACCTTGTTGATATTGCTTATCCTCTTCTTCAGAAAAACTTGTCTCTGGTCACTAACTCCAAATTTGTCATGCTCTTGGACCAGAATAGCCTTCAGAAACCCAGCCCAGTTGATATTTTTGGCTCCATCGATGATAGCAGCCAAACAATGCATCTTCACAGCTGTGAGTCCGTATGGGCTGAAGGATATACCCATTATTGTTTTTGACAGAATGTCAAACAACAGACGGAATTTCCTTTTCAACATCGGCCTGACAAAGTTTGCGGTATGGTGTGTGTCAGCATCCCTGAAGAGTTCACTCCTAATCAGCTCATCTTCATTCACCCAGTAGTGAGCAGGAGAGATCTTCCCTTTCGGCAGATTGAACAGTCGAGTAATATCTGCATTAGTAACTTTGACCTCCTCTCCATTTACCGATGAAAAAAGTTCATCTCCACATCCAGATTTTTTAAGAACTCTAGTGCCTCATACTGCATCACTGGATTTGAGTGAGCAGCACAGTATTTTTCGAGGCCGCACTTCCTCAGAAGTTGTTCCACCTCCATCGATTCCAGATCCCGTGTAACTCCAAACATCACATATTTATCTTCCACGATTTGGTTTGCCAAACTTGCATAGTTGCACATAATTTTACCCATACCGTGAGTGGCCATCTATAACAAAAGAAACTTGATTAAGTGTTGTGCATAAACATAAAACCTATCACTTAAATAATCGATGGTTTTATTCCTTGTCATAACCACACAGATACCAAAAATTTAGAATGCATAACACTGGGTAAAAATTACGGACATTTTGTAGCCTATATGAGCAAATGATTTTAGGAAATTAACACGACAAATAAACAAAAATTACCAGATTCTGCTTGTCGATTTCGAAGAAAATGTGAATCCCAGTAAACACTTTGAATTGCAGAGAGTTAGTGAGAATTTGCAGAGTGTAATGTTGATCACAAGAAATTTTGAGAAATGTATTTGGAAGGGTTTTGACGAAGCTTTATAAAAGGAAGGAGGGAAAACCGAGATCGGAAAGCTAAACGTTTGAAAAAGATAAATGACTCAGATTAAGTGGTTTTGATCATGCGGTCAGGGTTTTCACACGCGATTGCTTTTTGGATTTTAAAAATGCATTTAATGGTAATTAATAAGTATTCCCCACGTCCGCATTAAATGTTTTGCAGGGTGTGCGTCATAAAAATAGGTGCACAGTAAAAACAAATATTATCAGATAATCGCATACAACAGACATAAAACAAAGGAAACATAAATGCGTATCTGGTTAACTGATGTCGTAATCAGCTAATATCTTCTTGAATTTCTGACTGATTTCTGTTGATCTTAGTTTCTGCCTAAACCTTAATATTTCCCAACAATATCCCACTTATCTGATCCGTTCCCCCTTCATCTGATATCCCTTTTTTGATCTGTTCCTAACTGATCTTTCTGATTAGTTGAGGTACCTTACTCAACTGTTCCTCCTTATCTGGTCAATCTCTTAACCAACTGGTCCTGGAGACCAGTCCACCAAACATTTCAGGTGCACTTTCTCCAAGGTCCAGAAGTCCTAGGTCATTACATAGTTCTCTGAATCTGGTTTCAGCTAGTGGCTTGGTTAAGATATCAACTCTCTGCTTATCAGTATGAATCTTTTCCATTCTGATGTTCTTCTTTTCCACGTGATCTTTTATAAAGTGATGCCTGACATCCACATGCTTGCATCTTGTATGTAGAACAGGATTTTGAGTAATTGCAATAGCACTATTACTGTCAAAGAATATAGATACGTTCATAGCTATAATGTTGTAATCCCTTAGCTGCTGACTAAGCCAGAGCAGTTGGGAACAACAGCTTCCTGCACCCATATATTCTGCTTCAGTAGTAGATGTGGCAACTGATGTCTGCTTCTTTGAAAACCAAGAGATCAGTTTACTTCCTAAGAACTGACACGTTCCTGAGGTTGATTTTCTGTCTATTCTGCAACCTCCATAATCAGAATCAGAATACCCACTAAGCTCTAGATTATCATCTGATGGGTAGAATAAACCAAGGTTTACTGTCCCCTTCAGATACTTAAGAATCCTCTTAGCTGCTTCCAGGTGGCTTTGCATTGGATTTGTCTGAAATCTAGCACATACACCTACTGCAAAAGTTATGTCTGGTCTGCTAGCAGTCAGGTATAACAGAGATCCAATGAGAGCCCTATATTCTTTCTGATTAGTTTTCTGACCATTCTCATCTGGATCCATCTTGAATCCAGTCATCATAGGAATTTTGGCTTCCTTACTATTCTGAATTCCAAACATAGCCAACAAATTCCTAGTGTACTTCGCCTGACAGATGAATATCCCTTCTGTACTTTGCTTAACTTGTAGACCCAGAAAATAATTAATCTGACCCATCATGGACATCTCGAATTTCCCTTGTATCAGCTTGCTAAATTTTTCACATAAGGTCTTGTTGGGAGATCCGAAAGTGATATCGTCCACATAAATCTGAACCATCAGAATATCTTCTCCATTTTCGATTCTGAATAAGGTTCTATCCACTGTTCCTTTAGTGAATCCGATGTCTATCAAGAACTGAGATAGTGTATCATACCAAGCTCGAGGAGCTTGTTTCAGGCCATAAAGAGCTTTTCTTAAACGGTACACCTGGTTGCCCTTTTCAAAGCCAGGAGGTTGTTCAACATAAACTTCCTCAGATAGTTCCCCGTTTAAGAATGCACTTTTTACGTCCATCTGATACACAATGAACCCTCTGTAAGTAGCATATGCCAGAAACAACCGAATGTCTTCCAGGCGAGCGTTTGGTGCAAAGGTCTCATCATAATCAATTCCTTCTGATTGTGAATACCCCTTGGTAACAAGTCTTGCCTTATTTCTGGTTATGACATTGTTCTCATCTTTCTTGTTCTTGAATACCCACTTGGTGCCTATCACATCTTGATGAGTTGGTCTGTCCACCAGTTTCTAAACCTGATTCCTTTCAAACTGTTCCAATTCTTCTTACATGGCTAGAATCCAGTTAGCATCCTGTAGAGCTTCTTCTATTGTGGTTGGTTCCTTCAAAGACAGATAACAACAATACATGGCACTTTCACCAATCTGATGTCTAGTTTTAACTGTATCAGATGGGTCTCCGATGATCAGATCAGTTGGATGACTGGTTATCCAGGTTCTTCTTTTTTGATTTGCATCAGTTTGGAGAACATCATCCTCTTCTGATAGTAATTCATCACTAGAGATTGGGAGTGGTGCATAAATAGGATGCACTTGACATGGACAAGTCTCAGCTGATGTTGGAATCATCATGTGCTGATGTCTGCCCATAGGAACATCAGGTGTTCCCCCTGAACCAGATAATTCAGTTGATACTGTCTCAGCTGTACCAGCTTCTTCATTGACAGTTGTACGTACCTTAGGGTCTGATTGACCTGGTGAATCAGTAAGATCAAGTTTTGGAACATACACTGTTACGTGATCTGATCCTTTTTCCTTGATACTTAACTGATCCATTTTCTGTGCATCAGGTACCGGTTGATCTGGTACTGCTTGTTCTGAGGCAGATTTCTCTTGTTCATAAGATGTCTCATCAAAGACCACATGAGGTGTTTCTTCCACAACTAGGGTTCGCCTGTTGAACACCCTGAAAGCCTCATCTGACTTGGCCTCAAAGGTTTTCAACTGGCTCTTCCCATTATTGTGTATGAAACACTTGCACCCAAAAATATGGAAGTAAGAAACACGAGGTTTTCTGCCCTTCCACAGTTCATAAGGTGTTTTAAAAGTGAATCTTAGTCATAGAGCATTTGTTTTGAGTATGGCATGCAGTGTTGATAGCTTCTGCCCAGAAACGGGTTGGAGTTGCATGTTCAGCTAACGTAGTTCGAGCAGCTTCTTTGAGTGTTCTGTTTCTTCGTTCTGCTACTCCATTCTGTTGTGGTGTTCTCGCAGCTGATGTCTCATGTTGTATTCCAAATTTAGTGCAAAAGTCAGTAATAAAGGAGTTCAGAAATTATGTACCTTTATCGGATCTGATTTTTACCATACTGACACCCTTCTCATTTTGTAATTTCTTAAGCAGCTGAGGTATCTTTGTTGTAGTCTCATTATACTTATACAAGAATACTACCCAGGTAAACTTGGAATAATCATCCATGATTACCAGAGTATATTTGCGTCCGTTGAGACTGAGTGGTGTAACTGGTCCAAATAAATCCATATGGAGCAGTTGTAATACTCTGCTGGATGCTGGTCCTGGGATTCCCTTGAATGATGCTTTTACCTGTTTTCCCTTCTGACATGTGACACATGTCTGATCCTTAGTGTTGGGAGATGAATTTAATAAAGATTTTGATTAGATCCCAAAACCCCTGAGTATGACATGTTCAGGATAATCTTGATAGTCTGAGTCAGGTTTTAGTATAGAATAGTTAAAAGAAGATATCTGCACCATGCATAGTCAGCAGATATAGATTCAGATAAACATTTAGGATACTGAAGATACTGAAGATTCAGAAGATACTGAAGAACTGAATGTTCAGAAGGACTGAAGAATATCTATCTGAGTACATATAAAACTGAGGAAAATGCACACTTACAAAAATTAAGTGTTGCTCAAAATAATCAAGTGCAGACAAAAGGAACTAAGTCTAAGTGTTGTTTAAGCTTGTCTCATTCAGAAGAGATTGACCTAAAAAGAGTCATTTTGTTTGTCTACATTCACTGAAGACAAGAACCAATCAGAGAACGACAACACTGTACTTTACTGACACTGAAAGTGACAGGACACTGAATAGGTCAGTAGTACTATGTTCCAGACTGCAAAAATTGGTGATTGGCTACATGGCTGCATACTTCCTAAAACATGCAAGGGAGTGCTCAAACCCTAAAAATAGTCGTTCATCAATAACCAGAAGAGAAACTCTTGATGCTATCTCTTCCAACGGATAGTTTTTCAAGTGTAACCTTGAAGAAGTTTCCTATAAATACCAGTGACCTTCATCATTGAAAGGTTACGGGAAATCAAAGCAACTCAAGAGCTCATTCGTATTCTTACAAATTGAAGCACTCGAAAACCCTAGAATTTCCCAAGTGTTTCACATTGAAGAGAGCTCATTTCACTAAGCCTAGATTTGATAGATATATCCAAAGCTTAGTAGAGATATCCTAACCTTTGCATTTGTTCTTATTGTAAAGGATATATCACCCTAGTTGGAAACCAACCAAACCCAAACCCTTTGATAAGGTAGTTTTAGTGTGTGTGATTTGTTGGTGAGTTAGAGTTGTAAAGAGTGAGTAAGTTGTAGGTTAGTCAGCCAGAAAACTCTAGAGAAGAAGCGAGTAAACTGTTTTAGACAGTCAGAAAGCTTGTGTGTGTTGAGTTAGTAAGCTGCAGTGAGTCAGCCAGAAAACTCAAGGTAGAAACGTTAGTAAGTTGCAGTGAGTCAGCCTGAATGCTTTAGGAGAAGTGAGTTAAGGAATTTCTCTGAAGATCAGAGAGAGTGGATGTAGGAGCTTGAGTCTCTGAACCACTATAATTGCTGTGTTGTTTGCTTTCTGGTTGCATTTTATCTGCTGCATAATTTTCACTGAAAGCATACTGAGATTTTGTGATATTCAGTTGGAAACAATCCACAGAACTTGCATCAAATTGATCACAGCCTTAACCACTGATTTATTAAAGGAAGAAGATTTTCAGCAAGTTAAAACGAGTATAAACTTAGGGCCAACCATTTCGCACTCTTGATAAGCTAAAACAGATAGTTACCAGACTAAACTAACTCGACTGAGTATTCAGTAAGATAATTATCTGATCCAAGCTTCTCAGGATCTCTGATAAAACTTAGGATCCGATGGGCTAATCTGAAGCTTCTGAAAGCAGCTTAGGATCACTGTCTCAGTAGACTTTGACTCAGGGTGATTTGTGCTTCTCAGGGCAAAATTCTCAGGACATCCTGACCCTCTGATCTCAGTAAAGAAAAGTTTTAAAAATCACTGAACATGTGTATTCCCCCCGATACACGTGTAAGACTCGTTTGCACCGGGATCAACAAGTGGTATCAGAGCAGTGGTTCATTTTGACCACTTGCTTTGGTAGCCATAGTCTATTTACTGAAAGACTTTGGTGGTCTACTGAATAGATCTTTTTGCTGACATCTTACAAGGCTAATTCATCGTGCCTTCTAAGAAACTTCCTATGTTCTCTGTTGAGAGCTATGACCTATGGAGATTAAGAATGCAGGCACATCTGTATTCTAAGCATGAAAGAATGTGGAGAGTGGTTTCTGAAGGACCATTCAAATACACTGTTGTAAATCCCAGAATTACTGATACTGAGAGGAATGATCCCAGAGATGAACTTTCAAAATCTGATGACCAACTTACTCCTGATGAAAGAAAGTTAGTCAATTTGGACTACATTGCTAAAGATACACTATATAACACTATTGATGATGGTGTTATGGGGATGATTTCTCATTGTGAAACTGCCAAATAAATGTGGGACACACTTGCTATCATGTGTCAAGGCACATATCATATTAAAGAGAACAAACTTTCTGTTGCTATTGAAAAGTTTGACAGTTTTGAAATGGAAGATGGTGAATCCATTGACAAAATAGAAGTCAGATTCACTAGCATTATGAATGATCTGAATGCTCTTGGGAAAAGATACCCGCAGAGAGAAGTGGCACTGAAAATTCTTAGAGGATTATCTAAGAAATGGGATATACATGATGTGGTGATTGAAAACACCAAGAATATTGATTCTATGCCATACCAACAAGTTTTCTCTGAACTGAAAGCTTATGAATTTGTGATTGATAAGAAAACTAAGAAATCTGACAGCAAAGATGAATCTTCATCTAGCAAGAATGTGGCTTTCAAAGCCAAAGAGAAATCCTGTAAAACTAGAGAGTCTGATAACTCACTTGCCAACAATCAGGATGAGCAAGAGGATAAGCTAGTACTGATGGCAAGGAGGTTTGAAAGACTCAATAGCAGATTTGGAAAATATAAGAAATACTATAAGAATAACAGGTACAGGAACAGGAATAACTCAGAAGCTGAGGACAGATCCACTGAGAAAAGAAAGGACCACAAAGCTAAAGGTTCCTCATCCTGAAAAAAGGACTCCAAGACCAAGGAGGAAAGTGATTAGGATGATGATACCAACAGATGCTACAACTGCCAGAAGAAATGTCACTTTCAGTATGACTGTCCTGAGCTGAGTGCCAAAGAAAGAAAGGAGAGACAAGCAAAGAGAGACAGAAAGATCTCTAGCAAAAAGGCTATGATTGCTGAAGAAGAAGAACAATCTGAAGAAGGTTCTAGTTCTTCAGATGAGATATTCTCAGATAGTGACAGTGATGATGTCTGCCTTGTTGCTATGGAAGAGGTAAATTCTTCTATCTCTATTGTTGCTCCTACACAAGCACATGAGTTTTCAAGTTCAACTATAACCAGTAATTTTGACCTGATGGATTCTTTTGAGAATCTTATGAAGGACTATTCTGTGTTACAAGAACTGCTCACAGAAACTCAAGAGCAGAATAAGGAACTGATTGCTGAAAATCTGAGATGGAAAGACTCTAATACTGCTGAGATTACTTCTCAACTAATGGGAACTACTGATGAACTGAATGTTCTGAAAGTACAACTCTCAGAAAAAGAGAAGATGATAGAGATCCTGAATGGAAAATTAGATAAATCCACTGAGGAGATTCAGCTTATCAGAACTGAATTCAATTACCTCTTTGAGAAGCATGAGACTCTAAAGAAAAGTGAGGATAGTGGGCAGAGAAAGTTAGCTCTATTGAATTCTGCATCTAAAGTAATAGATGAAATTCAGAGTTATCAAAGACCTGCAACTATAAAGGCTGGATTAGGATATAATCCAGGGGGAACCTCACAAGGTCTTCTGAATGCTGCTTCTAGTAGCACCAAGACTGTCTTTGTTAAACCAGTGGCATGTACCTATGGTTTCAGGAAAACTGAAGGTTCAGGAAAGAAAGCCCAAACCTAGGAAAAGGCTAGAAAACCAGAACACTCAGTAGGAAATTTTCAGGCCAGTACTTCAAAGCCTCAGGTTAAGAATACCAACCTGAAGAGATCCACACCGAACCATCAAAAGAATTTTCAGAAGAGAAACACTCAGCAGAGATATTCTCACTGAAAAGACCAAGTCCTCAGATTACTGAAAGACCAAAATTTCAGTACAGGCAACCTAAACCCCACTTGCCTAAGGGTAAAGGTTTTCTGAACCCAAGTCAGCAGAGACATAGACCAGCTGCACCAAGGCCAAATCATTAGAACAAAAGGCCTGAACCAAAGAAGAACTCTAAGGCTCATGTCCATGCTAAGGCTGGCACTCATACACAGGGTACTGCCAAGGCACCTAGGGTGGTGAAAGTGTATGTAGATATTTATGGGAGATAAATCAGCCACTCTAAAGTAATTAGAGTTATCAGGCAGGTTTGGGTTCCAAAAAGTACAACTAACCGGGTAGGACCCTACACCAAATGTGTACCTAAGCACTGATTTGTTTTTCAGGTAAAAGCAACAGGCACTGAGCTGAATGAAGACAACATAGCCTTGATGAGTGAAAATGAAGTAGCTCTTGTTGCATGGTATCTGGACAGTGGATGTTCAAGGCACATGACAGGATATAAACAAATACTCACTGACTATGTGGAGCAAAAAGGCCCTCAGATTACTTTTGGAGACAATTCCAAAGGACAGTCTGAAGGATATGGAACTCTTGAAGTGGATTCTGTTCATATCCATGGTGTTTCTTATGTGTCTGGTTTAAAGCATAATCTGCTTTCTATCAGTCAATTTTGTGACAAAGGATTCAGTGTTGAGTTCTCAAAGAACTTGTGTTATGTGAAAGACAATGCTTCACAACAAATATTACTGACTGGTACTAGAAAAGGAAATGTGTATCTTACTGATTGGAGACTATCTCCTAAAGATACATGTTTGGTTGCAAAAAGTTCTACTGATACCAGTTGGTTGTGGCATAAAAGGCTGAATCACTTAAACTTCAAAACTCTGAACAAACTTGCAAGATTAGCACTTGTGAGAGGGTTACCAAATGAAGTGTTCAGTAAAGACCATATATGTGATGTTTGTCATAAAGGAAAACAAATCAGAGCATCATTCAAAAGAAAAGTCGAGGTTTCTACTGACAGAATACTCCAATTGTTACATATGGATCTCTTTGGTCCAGTAACACCTGTGAGCACAGCACTAATGGCAGGAAATATACACTTGTGGTAGTTGATGACTACTCTAGATATACATGGGTCATATTCTTACTCAGTAAGAAGGAGACTCACACAAAACTGCCAGAATTACTAAAAAGACTCAGTACTGAAAAGAATCCGAGTGTGGTAAAAAATAGATCAAATAAAGGCACTGAATTTATCAACCATAATATATTTGATTATTGTGCAGCAAATGGAATAGCTCATGAAACATCAGCTGCAAGGAAGCCACAACAAAATGGTGTTGCTGAAAGAAGAAATAGGACTCTGAAAGAAGCTGCAAGAACAATGATTGTTGAAACTGATATTCCTAAGAGATTTTGGGCTGAAGCTATCAACACTGCATGCTACTCTCAGAACAGATCCATGCTGACAAAGAATCAAGGAAAAACACCTTATGAGCTGTGGAATGAAAGGAAGCCTCTTGTTTCTTTCTTTCGTGTGTTTGGTTGCAAGTGTTTCATACACAATAATGGTAAAGATTAGTTGAAAACTTTTGATAGCAAAGCTGATGAAGGAATATTCTTAGGATATTCTAAAGTCAATAACGCCTTCAGAGTTTACAACTATAGGACCCTTATTGTGGAAGAAACACCTCATGTTGTTTTTGATGAATCTACTTGTGTTCAGAAGAAACAGGAACATGAATCAGGAGATCTGATCAAGAGAATCACCAGACTTAGCCTGAAGAAAATTGATAAGACATCCTCTGAGCCTGAAAAGAAGAAGTCAATCACCTTATATGAATGGAGTGAATCAGACTCAGGTAAAGAAGCTCAGGATGGAAATACTCAGGATGGTGAAACTCAGGACAATAACTCTCCACTGAAGGAAAGCCAACACACTGAAGCTGACCAATCTGAACATACACCAGTTCAGACTCAGGTATGTAATGCCGATGAAGATGTGGTCACAGCTGAGGCAAACTGTGAATCTATCAACCAAGGGGGAACAAATGTCTCTGACAATGTTCTGAATGGAATTTTCCCTAGGAAGATGATTCACTCTCTCCTTTTCTGTTGTTCCCTGAATTTGATGAATTACCTGAACCTAACATTTCTAATGTTGAGGATACTACTGAAGGGGGAACATCAAGAAGAAGATGGTTGGATAGTCATCCTACAAGTCAGATTGTGGGTGATCTATCAGAAGGAGTTAAAACAAGAAGGTTCCATGGAGAAAGTGCTTTGTTATGCTGCTTTCTATCTGAAAAAGAACCTACTGAGATTGAAGAAGCTCTTCAAGATTCATTCTGGATTATTGCTATTCAAGAGGAGCTGAATCAGTTCACAAGAAATGAAGTTTGGGAGCTGGTGGACAGACCTAAGAGGCACAATGTGATTGGAACTAAGTGGGTGTTCAAGAACAAGAGAGATGAAAACAACAACATTGTAAGAAACAATGCAAGGCTAGTTGCACAAGGTTATTCCCAAGAAGAAGGTTTGGATAATGATGAAACCTTTATACCTGTTGCAAGACTAGAAGCCATCAGATTGTTTCTTGCATATGTTGCTCATATGAAATTCACAGTCTATCAGATGGATGTGAAAAGTGCATTTCTGAATGGTATGCTTAAGGAAGAGGTTTATGTGGAACAACCTCTAGGATGTTGTCAGAATGACCAAGTTTACAGGCTCAGGAAAACCTTGTATGGTCTGAAGCAAGCACCCAGAGCATGGTATGAAACCCTTTTTTCAATTTCTTACTCACTATGGTTTTATCAAAGGAACTGTTGATAGAACTTTGTTCAGGATAGAGGATGGGAAAGATATCCTACTAGTTCTAATTTATGTGGATGACATCATATTTGGATCACCTAATCATCAGATGTGCGAAAAGTTTTCTGCTCTGATGAAAGGAAAAATTGAAGTGTCCATGATGGGGGAGATGAATTTCTTTCTAGGACTTCAGGTGAAACGGACTAAGGAAGAAATATTCACCAATCAAGCAAAATACACCAGAGATCTGATTGCTAAGTATGGTGTACAAAATTGAAATGCAGTTAGAATTCCTATAAATACTAACTACAAGATGGATCCTGATCCTGAAGGCAAGATAGTAAATCATACTGATTATAGAGGGATCATTGGATCATTGCTATATCTCACAGCAAGCAGGTCTGATATCACCTTTGCTGTTGGGATATGTGCAAGATACCAAGCTAATCCTGAGGCTAGTCACATGGAGGCTGGCAAAAAGATTTTGAAGTATCTTAAAGGCACTGTGAATAGAGGATTATGGTATCAAGCTGATGATAACCTTGAATTAACTGGTTACTCAGATGCTGATTGTGGTGGATGTAGAATTGACAGGAAGTCTACTACAAGAACTTGTCAATTTCTTGGAAGTAAACTGATATCATGGTTTTCAAAGAAACAGACCTCAGTAGCAACCAGTACTACTGAAGCTGAATACATGGCTGCAGGAAGCTGTTGTGCGCAGATTCTTTGGCTCAGACAACAATTGAGGAATTATAAGATTATAGCCAATGAAGTACCTATATTTTGTGATAATAATACTGCAATTGCTATTACAAAAAATCCGGTATTGCACACCAGATGTAAGCATGTTGATATCAGACATCACTTCATCAGAGATCATGTTGAGAAGAAGGATATCAGAATGGAGAAAATTAACACAGATAAACAAAGAGCTGACATCTTGACTAAACCTTTGGCTGAATCAAGATTTCAGGAACTATTAGTTGAATTAGGTATTTTGGATCCAGGTGAATGAAATAATCTAAACAATTGAAGGTTTTCAGATGCATGAAGTTTTTCAGGGTCATTGAAAAACTCAGGATAAAATAAGGTTGTTATAACTGAGTATTAAGAAACTCAGTAACCTTAGTTCAGTTATCAAAAAATACACTAACTCTTTTATCAAGGTCCAAACTCAGTAAGACTGATGGTTAAAATTAGTCTGAAGAAGTTATTGACTCATGCACCTCATTTATTGCCTAACTGAATCTCAGAAATCATTGGCAATAAATGATAAAACACCTGAGGAAATAATTGGGCGGGATGTTTGAAATTCTCGAGGAAAGTCAACAGTCTGCAGGAACAGTAATTAAATGCACTGTTCATTAATCACCAATAAGGATACAAATTGGCAGTTTATACTCACTAGTTGCCTTTCAAATACCCGTTTTTAGCCATTTTAATCTTGACGGTCGATTCCTCAATCTACGTGATTTTTCATAAATCAGGTTACATACCCTTTTCAAACCTCCATTAAAACCCCTATTCCAAAAACTTCCGTCTTCACAAAACACTCTGCTTTCATAACTGCCTATTACCCAGAGTTCTCTTCTAAATCATAGCCCTTCACAAAATTCACAACAATGATGCTCTCTATCTTTCACAAACTTGCCGTTACCAACAAACCCTGGTACGAAAATGTTGTTTCTCTGGAAGCACATCCAATGCTGCTCACGAGGAGGAGGCGCTACACATGCTTCGACTGGC
Organism: Stenogyne calaminthoides; assembly: GCA_037126765.1. Taxonomy (NCBI): domain Eukaryota; kingdom Viridiplantae; phylum Streptophyta; class Magnoliopsida; order Lamiales; family Lamiaceae; genus Stenogyne; species Stenogyne calaminthoides. The sequence goes on from JBBCBC010000012.1 coordinate 17,633,511, forward strand.
AAAACTTACTTGTCTGGTCGCAAATCAACCAGATGCCGAATACTCAAAAGAGGTAATAGAGTTTGTTGCTAATATGCAATTAGATGAAGAAAATTGCATAGACTCTAAGATCACGGTGTCGCATCTAGAGCGGTCAAAAAAATATGTTGATTTTGTTAGGGAGTTGTGTATTATCCCTAAGAACTTGAATGATTATATATGAGTTGAATGATAGAGGGGAGGACCCTACTATGTATATGGTGGGTAGGGAACAAGAATATTTGGATCAAATTGCTGAGCATCCGGTAAAATTTGATGCTACATTGAATAAAAAGCATTTGAAAGCTAAATATCGAGTGCTTTTAGATATTGTGAGCAAATGCATTATGAGTGGATCTGGTAGGTTCGAGCAGATAAGCAAGCCTAAGCTGAGGTTGATGGCTGCTGTTGAAGACTCTCCTTCAAGAGCATTTAATTGGTTGCAGTATTTGATAAAGGTAGTAAGCGACCAAGCCAAGCATATTCAAAAGGTGGATGGCACTGTGGTGATTAAAGGAAAGATCCTACATGCAACTAAGATAGCATTTATCTTAGAAACATGCAGAGAAGAGGAGGACATCTTTGCCGATTCAACTGCCTTCCCAAGATCCAAGATCATGTTCAAACCTACTGAGTCTCAGGAGGAGACTGTAGAAGAAGATATGGAGGAGGATACTTCAGTGGTTGAGCCGATCGAAGAAACTAGACAAACCACTCAGAAAACTACCGAGGAAAGTGAGGAAGAAGCCAAGCAAGCCAGGGGGAAAGCCCTGATGAAAATATAAAGGGAGGCCGGTGAGAAGCTGAAAACAAAAGCCTTAGCCCCTCAGAAAATAAAAAGGCTTCAGACTATTGCTGAGAAGGAAGCTAGTGAAGCTGAAGACAATCAAACTAAAACTCGGCAAGGTCTGAAATCGCCACTCCAGGTGTTAGCACATGTGGTGAAAAATATTGAAGAAAAAGAGGTAGCTGAGGAGGAACATGTGTTTTCTGAAGTAATGGAAACCCCCATTGCTAAAGACAAGATCTCTCAAGAAATCTTTACAGGTTCCCAACAACCTACTAAAGATAGCCAAATACAGATCCCACACTCACACCCCTCAGAGCCAAATGAATCCCAGGATATTCTGAATCTTGATGCCCTGCTCACTGTACCATTCCTTGATCCATCTGCCCTACAGATTATCCAACCCACTGAGAAAACTGTGCTTCCATCACTACAGAAAGGTGAAGCTGAGGAAGCTGAGTGGAGAAGCAAAGGTGAAAGATTTGTCTTGGATAGATATCCTGAGCTCACTAAATTCCCTGACCTTAAGGATCTATTCATCAGATTGAGGACAACAGTTTACATCTGAATCAGACCTTGCCAGAGATGCTGAATATTTCCTCATTTAGAGGAGAAGAATGGTGGTCTGAGGAAACAACAATTCTTACTGAATTCTCAGGATTCAGGAAGACAAAACTCAGGATGAAGGTCTCAAATTTTGATGACCTGGTTAAAAGGAAGATTGCTGAGAGGAAACCGAGTGGCACAAAAGAGAGTAGTGGGAAAGCAGAACCGGAAAAGGACAAGGATGGAGATGGAGATAAAGGTCCTGAACCTGAAAAGAAGGACACTCAAGCTGAGAAGGTCATGCCAGCTGCTATTACTGAAATTCCTCAGACTGAAGATAGACCCCTTCAGGTACCTTTTGGCAATACTATTCATTATGCCAAAATTACTGAAGAACCTATCATTAAGTTTGTTGGTTTTGGTATGCAGACTGAGGTTCAATCAAGCTATACATCTCAAGCTCAGATGATTGATCTGGCACCAATCTTGGATGAACTAAAGAAAGTTGAGCCAATGACAGCCAAGCTTACACAGATGGAATTGATGATGGCTGCTCAATCCAAGAAGATGGATGCTGCTTTGCATGAACAAGCTCAAACTTTGAGTAAGCTGAGCACATCTACCAAATTACAAGCAGTTCAGGGGGAAGTGACTGCAAAGATTCATGATCTAGATACTCAGTTGGGAGAAATGTCCAAGAAAATATCTGAAGAGCTCACTACTAAATACAATGAGAGGACAACCTATCTGGACAAGAAGTTATCTGAGAAAAATGAAGAGATGATCAAGTTAGTTGTTGAGAACATGAGCTCATTACTCATGAACAAGATGACAGAACTGATGTATGGAATTCTTGGCCAACAGTTTGCTCCACTTTCTGACGAAGTATCAGTTGGCAAAATTGTCCTAAGGCGTATGGATGATGAGTTGGATGTTCTGGCTGGAGAAATTAGAGCCTAATGGATGCTACTCTTTCCCAGATCCTTCCAATTTATGATGCCAAAAAGGGGGAAAGGACTTCTCACTCAACAAAGGGTAAGTTAGATGAACATTTGAAGAAAACCCTTGAGAAGAAAGCTCAGCAGGAACTCAAAGCTCAGCATGTTCTGGAAACTTTGAAAGAAATTGAAGCAACTGAAAAGTTAAAGTCAGTTGAGCCTGAAGATACTGAGTTCTTCCAGACTGACAGAAAGACAGCTCAGGAAGCAATGATACTGAGGAGATCAAAGAAGAGAGAAACTGAAACAAGCCTGACAGCTGCTGCTCATGTTGTTGTTGAGACAGCTGATCCAAAAAGAGCTGAGAAGAGGAAGTCAGTGGCATTTGTTGAAGCTGAGAGAAAAAAGAAGATAGTCGCCAAACTAGTTCAGAGAAAACTGGTTATTGATTTCTTTGAACCTGAAGAGGACGAAACTCAGAAAGAGACAAAACCTGAATCTGAGAAAATGCTTCAAGAAGATTTTGGAACCTATGACACAAGTACTCAGATTAAGGACTTTGACTGGCATAATAAGCTCATTGCTCTACGTGATGAGAAAGAGAAAAGACAAGCAATGTCTGTATCAGGAGCAGAACTGACCAGGAAAAAGAGGGAAGAAGAGCAGAACATGAGAGGAAACTTCAAGAATTTCATGGGGAAGAGATGGGGCAAGTCCAAAAGATAGACTATAATGCAGAAATGGCCACACATTGATAAATGGATGCCAATCCAGATCAATGATGCTTGGGAAGAAGTCAAGAGAACCTTCTGGTTCAATCATGATATTCTGCAAGAATGGAGAGGAGGATGCCCTGACCTCAATGAAGCCTTTCTAGAATATTTGCTGACCTTTTATCCTGAATACTTACAGAAATGGATGAACTTGGCTAATGAACACAATGTATCTTTAAAGGCACCAGGTCAGTATAAGTACCCAGCTCAGCACAGGAGTCATAAATGAAGCTGTTATTTCCAAAGAAGTTGCCGAGTATGCTGCTCGGTTGGGACTGACAGGGAGTCACCCAGAGATCATTAAACAGAGGGATGAGTTGAAAAAGAGATACTATGGGATTTTCAATCTTGAAGTCCCTGATGGTGAAGTGGAATAAGATTGAAGACTCTTTAATTCTATATGTCTTCTATTTCTTTTTTAATTTTCATTGTAATCTGTAATTCTCATTTCTAATCAATGAAAAGCTTATCTTTTATGCTCAAAGATAATATCTCATTATCTTCTTACATGTCTTTAAATTATTTAATACGCCACTCTTTCTAAATGTAATAGACAACTGAAACCTGAGTACAGGTTAGGTTTTCTTAAAATGTAACAAGATGGTTTTGGCATTTATCGGATCTGATTTTTACAATATTGACACCCTTCTCATTTTGTAATTTCTTGAGCAGCTCAGGTATCTTTGTTGTAGTCTCATTCTTCTTATACAAGAATACTACCTAGGTAAACTTGGAATAATCATCCACGATTACCAGAGTATATTTGCGTTCGCTGAGACTGAGTGGTGTAACTGGTCCAAATAAATCCATATGGAGCAATTGTAATACTCTGCTGGATGCTGGTCCTGGGATTCCCTTGAATGATGTTTTTACCTGTTTTCCCTTCTGACATGTGACACATGTCTGATCCTTAGAGAATACCTCATTCGGAAGACCCTCAACCAAAGACTTCCTAGCTATCTTGTTAAGAGTTTTAAAGTTCAGATGGTTCATTCTCTTGTGCCAGAGCCAACTGCTGCTTTTGGGACTCTTAACAATCAGGCATGCATTTCTTGGACAACTGTTCCAATCTGCAGTATATATCGTTCCTTTTCTCGAACCAGTTAACAAAATCTATTTAGTAGCTCGATTCTTGATAGTGCACTGATCAGTCAAGAACTCAACACTGAATCCGTTGTCGCAGAATTGTGAAACCGATAACAGGTTATGCTTCAAACCATCGACATACAAGACTCCAGTAACCTGTACATCATCATTCTCTAAGGTTCTCAATCCTCTGGTAAAACCAAAGTTATCATCACCAAAGAGTGCACGTGGGCCTTCTTGTTCTGTATATGAGCTGAGGAGATGTTTGTTTCCAGTCATGTGCCTTGAGCATCCACTATCGATGTACCAGATAGTTGCTTGTACACATCCTTTATTGGCAAACCCACGCAAACCTGCAATCAGATCAGGCTTTAGGTACCCCAGTAGAATCGGGTCCTGGGGGGTTACAAGTACCTTTCGGGATCCAAACATATCTGGCACCTTTGTTGAAAACAGAGGGCTTAATTTGTCTCCCATAAACATCTACATAATCATACGTCTCCTCATATGCAATCTGTTCAGTATGATTATTAGTGTGAGCCTTGGATGAATCAGAAGACTTGGAATTTTTCATTGATATTTGTCTTCTTTTAATCTAGTGGGGCTCAGGTGCAGCAGCCCTGGGTTTCTGATTGTAAGGCTAGGTACGACTGCTACCATTAAAAGATTCATATCTTTTTGGCATAGATGGCCTTAGCAGTTTACCCTTAGCTTGCTTGTTAGGCAGTTGTACCTGATTAGGTTTCAGATCAGATTTCCCTTTGAGAGGTTGTCTTTTCTGATTCCTAATCTATTGATCAGGTTGAGGTCTCTTCAGAAGAACAGGGTTCTTCTGTTGATTCCTCAGCTGATGCTTGATCAGTTGGGGTTCATTTTTGTTCCCTTTCTGATCAGACACTTGCCTTACTTGTTCAGCAGGTCTGTTTCCCTTATTTTATACAGATTTTTCTTTTAGTGTATCTTGTTCAGAAACTCGTTTGATTACACTTTTCTGAAGTGAACCAGACGGGGCTTTTGAGGATACAGAAGCGTGTTCATACCCAATTCCCTTCTTATTAGTTGGCGTACGAAAATAGTTGTTCAGATCTTGAACAGTCTTAGATGATTTCGTAAAAACCTCTATTTTCTTAAGCAAACTATCCTCAGTTGTTTTTAGAATTTTGAGATCATCAAACTTAGCTTGGAGAATTTTGATATCATCAGCTTGCTATTTGTTAATGGCTAGCTGTTCCTTAATTAGTTTATCCTGATCAGAAGAACTGACTTTCAGAAGCTCCAGTTCTGCAGTCATTTTCTGAACAGTCTCAACTGATTTCAGTTCAGTAGCTTTTCTTGCAGCATTTCCTTTAACAAGCTGAATGTTCTCTACCCTTAGCTTGTCGTTCTCAGCTTCCACTATAGTATAAGTGTCTACTGCATTGGAGAGATCATCAAGCAATTGCTCACTGTAGAGCTGCAGGTCAATCTCTCCAGCAGGTGTGCTCAGCACAGCTGGTGTGGAAACAAAAAACACAGATGGTTTAGAAGATACCTCAGATTGATCTTCTTCCTTGGCCATGAGAAAGATGTCGTCATCAGATGAGAACATCATATCATCAAAGTTGTTGAAGTCATCAGCATTGCTCATCATGCAGAAGTCTTCCACAAATGAGCAACCAGAATCTTCTGATGGCAGATAAGAGTCGTCTATTCCAGTAGTATCAGCAACCATAGCTTTCCTATCTCTGTATCGTTGATCTCTCCTGTTCCTCTTTTCTTCTCTTTCTCTAGGCGTCAGGTCAGGGCATTCTGCACTGCAGTGACCTGGTTTCTGACAGTTGAAGCAGACTCCTCGCTCCACAGAACTTCTTCTAGCAGGTGAGTCATATCTTCTGTATGATCTGTCAGGTGACTTCCCGCTTTGCCTTTGATCTGAATTTCTCCTTTCTGATTTGTGATCTTCAGCACGATCATCTCTTTTCTTTTCTCTTTGGTCGTCTCTTCTGTCATCAGATTTGTTTCTTTCCTGTGATCTGTCAGACGATCTTTTTTCTCTTCCTCTGCTATTCTGATAGTCTTTGTAGAATCTTCTATACTTTCCCAATTGAATGTTTGATCTTTCAAGATTTCTGGTGAGTAGAGCAATCTGTTCAGCTTGACTAACAATATTTTCAATAGGCTCAGAAGATTTTGAGCAGCTGCCGCCTGCTTTGAATGCTACTGCTTTTATTGTTGCAGGTGTAGTTTCGGCAGATGACTCATCATCTTTCTCTGGCCCTCTCTCAATTAGGTCGAGTTCATGGGCTTTCACATTTAAGAACAAACTACTTGGCTTCATCTTCGCTATATCCTGGTAGTCCTTGATCGCCGTAACCTTCATATCCCATTTCTTCGTTAAAGATCTCAAAATCTTGTAGTTGATGTCCTTGTCGGTCATTTCACGTCCTAATTCTCTGAGCTTGTTGATAGATATGGTAATTCTTCCATCTAACTGGATGACAGTCTCGTTGGGCAGCATCTTGAGTTTCTCGAACTTAACCAGTTCGGCCAGTAATCTGCTGTGCTTTATCTGGTCATTCCCTTCGCATATCTCAGCTAGAGTATCCCACATCTGCTTCGCAGTCTTGAGGTATTTGATCTTTTCTCTGGTAATCTTATCCATCATCTTCATAATGATGTGTCTGGCAACATCCATCAGAGAAGGACTCTTTCTGATTCTGGCTCCAACTGGAAATTCTGGATCACCTCCTTCAGCTGGATTGTTGTAGTAGATGATGATAGGTCCTTGTACAAGAACTTCCATTATTCTGCTGCTTATAGCTCCCAGATGATTGATCATGAGTATGACCCAATCTGATACCACTTGTAGGTCCCGAACGGGTTTTGTGAGGGCAGAAGTCTAGAGGGGAGGGGTGAATAGACTTCTGAAAACTTTTCGTGCAATATCAGGTGTGAAAGCAAGTTGCCTGATCAGACTGCGAGTGAATCAGTTTGGACTGATTTCCAACTTACTGATCGCCTGATGGCAGATCAGTTCGGTGTCTATCAGTTTAACTGATGTGCGGAAGCTAGTTTCTAACCCGTGTGAAAAATCAGATTTAAGAAATCAGATTCTGGAGTCTGTTTTCAATCAGATGACTAAAGTGTCAAAATGATCAGATCAGTTGCTTGATGCAGACTGATCCTAACTTAGAATATGTATGCTGTTTAAACTCAGGTTGTGTGCAGAAGTGTAACGCAGATAACAACAAGTAAATGCACACAAGATTTTTATAGTGGTTCGGACAACCAGTCCTACGTCCACTCCTCCCTATCACAAGGGGCACCAACTAACCAACTGGACTTAGTTTATTGTGTTAGTCCAACACAGTACAACCAATAGATGTTTAGAGAGTTCTCACTCAATCGATCCCAGAAATCAGAACTAGAAACCCTAGTCTGAAATCTTGCAAAACAAACTTAACCTAACTTTTGGGTTTGGGTAAAGATTTGTTGTTGTTCCAACTGGAATTCTATCCTAGTTTTGAGGTAGCCTTAAGCTAGAGGATAAGAATTATATGCTAAGAACTAATGGGATGAACACTTATAAAATAAGCTTGAATTTTGTGTTCTTCGTTCGGAAATCTTGTTATAGCTTGAGCTTGATGATAATTTCCGTGTCTTCACTATGAAGAGTGATCACATATTTATAGACCTCGAATTTAAATAGCCGTTGGAGAGCAATTTGAATTTCAAGCTATATTTGGTAGAATTGCATGCGTGATGTGACATGCTTCAGGAACGGCATGGCCGAAAGCATGTATGTTTGTCCTTTCTAGTCGTTTGACTATGCAGCACCGAATCCCGCATTATCAGCTCCATACATACGTGTCTCGCTCTCATTGGTTAACAAGTACACTGATTCAGTGTTTGTTTTACCAACTAAGGTTGACATTCTTCTTGTCAGATTAACATCGTATGAACTGGTGCACAAACAGTTGTCACCAGGTGTGAGCTGAACTGATCAGATAAACCGATCAGTCTACCTGATAGAGTCTTCATATGCAAGTTTTCCTAGCTCAACTAGCAGACTCGACTGATGTAGGTCCTCTGGTCCTCTGGTCTTCTGATTCTTTTGCTTCAACTCTTCGCCTGATCATCTGACTATCTGATCTTCTAATCTGGTCTTCTTCAAGATTTGACCTATACTTATTGAGTTCCCCCACAATATGTGACCTATCTAATACATCAGTTGTTCTATACAATAATTATCAACTGGTCACCCTAAAACTGGTATTTAAAACATCAGTCATCTAACAGGTCTGACTGGTCCTATTACAAGTGTTTTTGAACTTTCATCAAAACTCTAAATTTCCCAACATAAGGCGGGAGTGGAAAGTGGATTGTCTACTACAGCTCCCGAGCCTCCGCATCATATCCTGAAAATGTTTAATAAGGGGGCGTGAGATAAAAATCTCAGTGAGCAACCTGTACGCTGCTATACAAATTATCAGGAGATCTGAATAGTAAAAGCTTTTACTCTTTTGGCCTTCGTTTGATTTCATTCTTATTCATAAATAACAGTTAAACCATTCGTCTATCATTAAACTTTGATATATTAAATTCATTTAAGCATTTCATTCGTCGATGTCCCGAAGGATCACCATTTTTTGGGTAAGACCTTTCATATAGATTCAAAACATAAAACAACTCATTTCACATATATAGGATGGGACGGTTTACCTCCTATTGCGTCCTATCCCCAACACATTCAAACAAGTGGGGCGGCACTGGTAGCATATACCACGTCCGACCCCCATTTAGCTTCCTTATATCCCCTCATTTGCTTCCTTATATCCCCTCATTTGCTTCCTTATATTCCCTCGTTCATAAAACACAATCACGTGCATAACTCACATTCATAAAAATAAAACACATGTTCATATTCATGCATTTGCATATTTGAAAAGATGTATTCATGAGATCATTTGTATCTTTCGTTAATACTTATTACGTTTGTTTCAGAAAACTGACAACAGTCTATATAAAATTAACTAGATATACAGATAGTGTCACTCACCTGGAAACTTTTGAGATAAATCTTAACTTCTTGATAGTTTAGAACTTCAAGGTGACCTCTGAGCCTCCAAATAGAGTCGCACTTTACCTAGCACAGTCTGTTCATTTAGTTTCGTTCATTCTTTTAGTTCATTAATCAGTTTCGTATCATACTTAGGGCTTTTCGATAAAAAGAGGGTACTTGATTTGTTAAAATGGCCTTACGAAGTTTAGTTTGAGTTCAACGGGGGTGTCGAGACTCATTTCTTTAGTCGACAAGTTATCCTAGTGTACTATGGGTCTACAAACGGGGTTTTGGATTTTTCGGGTCTGTACTATACTCAAGGATACAAATAAAACACTTAGTCACATAATCACAAGACAAAACCTAAATCATTCAATCAATCTAAAGCATGCTTGTGTCTAAGAGTTTAATCATTCATTACTTCTAGCACTATCCATTCGATAAAAAGACACATTCATGCATAATTATAAAAATGCATTTATACTTACAGAAAAATTATGAAATTATAGTATGTCATATATATTTTTACATAGAACAAAGTTTATTAAGGGTTCGCATTCATTTGAATTACGGAGATAAGGTACATTGGTAACTAAAGATAATATATCACGGATTCTTCAAAAACAGTGCACTCTTTAATTCAAAAATTATTAATTTTTGTAAAAACATCTAAAAATTATGAATTTAAAATATGTTATATAAAATTCAATAATAAACAACTTTTATTTAGAAACCTAAATCATTTGAGCTACGTATAGTTACCATAATATTGATTAAAAATTGATTTGTAACATGGTTCGACACACAGTGCATATTTCACATAGAAATTCATAACTTTTTAAAATTTTATGATAAAATCACCAACCTTTTATTAACAATTCTAAACACAGTGGAGGAAATCACCAAATTTTATCAAGATTTAAACACAATAATAAAAGGTTCAAATAAATTGTTTAAAACATAGAATCAATCTTTGTTGGACATTAACCACATCATAATCAAATAGGCATATCTAAATATCCACTGATCAAAACATTATTATTTTTGGAAATGTTGTTAAATAAAAGAATAGGAACATCTACAAATATTTCTTTAATTTTATAACCATTGAAGATATAGAAAATAATTTAAATGAGTCACTGCTCCCAGTTTCACGTAATTTTAGACATACAAATATCTACGAATTTATTCTCCTTACACAGAGATTGAATTATCAATATATTTTTAAAGTTTGCTATAGACTTCGAATAGTACATCTAAGAATTGTTTCATGATTTTAAAACATCATTAAATTATCGAAATAGGCAGTAGCATTTCCAAAGTTTCATACATATTTTTGAACTTTCACATATATGGTTAAACATGCTCAAATGCACAAGATATCACCAATACAAACTTCATACACGATTTTCACAGATTAAACAAGCTTAGGCTAGGTTCTTAGCATACCATTTCTAAGGGTTTTCATGCTCAAACAAATTATGATCATAACATCAAGAGTGGTGCTCACCCTTGTAGTTTCTTTCTTTTGGAGGGGGATTTGATGGAAACTCCTACTTCTAACATCTTCCTAGCTTCAAGATGGTGGATGAAGGACTCCTCCTTGGGGTGGTGATGATTGGCCAAGAGCAAGAAAGGAGGGTAAAGCACCTTCTTCCTTCAAACTCTCAAACTCTCTCAACTTTCTCTCAATATTTTCTTTGTATGAGAACAAAAGAATCAAGGATTTCTCTAAGGGAATGAAGGTTGTATAAGTAGGGAGAAAAGAGGGGAGGGGTCGGTCAAAGGTGGCAAGAAAAGAGAGTAAATATTGATTGGAGTTAGTAATGTGTCAAGAGTAAGCATGGCTCAAATAGTATTTTTATTAAATGAGGTGATACCACTTGATGGTTTGTTGATTTCCTTTCAGATTATGGACAAATTTGGGGGATTTTCTGCAGATTGTGGGCTTCCAATTATGGTAGCCTTGATTCTAGATGCGATTTTGGTTCCGTCGGTGTATTTTCTATATTTTTCAGCTCCGAAAATTAACTAAACTGCACGATTAAAAATCGCACGATTAAAAATCGCACGATTTTTCTTGGTTTCAAAAAAAATTCTTCTTCATCCTTTTCAATTCTTTAAATTTTAACATTATTAAATGGACCCGATTTACGGATAAAAATTCGAAATGTGCTAGTAAAGTTTCCGGTTCGAAATGCTCGTTTGTCACCTGAAAATTTATGTAACTCGCATACACATATTTAAGACAAGTATCTCATTTTGAAAACTTAAGTAAAACAATAAATCCTAAATTGGTTTGGGTTGTTACACCAATGACCTTCACCATTGCAAGGTTACGGGAAATCAAGCAACTCAAGAGCACATTTATATTCAACTTTATACTGTGAAGCACTCAAAACCCTAATAATTTTCCAAGTGTTTCATCTTTGAAGAGAGCTGAATTACTAAGCCTAGAATCTGTTAAGTATCCAAAGCTTAGTTAGAGATATCCTAGCCTTTTACCTTGTGTTCTAAATTATAAAAGGATATCTCACCTTAGTTGGAAACCAACCAAACCTAAACCCTATTGTTTAGGAAGTTTGAGTCTGTGATTGTTGGAGAGTGAGAGTTGTAAAGAGTTAGTAAGCTGTAGTTGAGTTTGTTGGGATATGGGTTCTAGGAGTTCCCAGCCAAGGTCGTGTGTCAGATGATGCTAGACCTGAAATATGGCCTGATCGTAGCACGGCTAAGGCATTCAACACAAGGCACTTTAAAAGGAATTGATTAGTACTACTCATACCAACAAGGTGCATCTTCTTTTCTGGTGTCCATTGTGAAAGAACTCTAAAGTTAAGCGTGCTTGACTTTGAGCAATTTGATGATGGGTGACCCCCTGGGAAGTTTTCAGGGTGTGTGCGAGTGAGGACAAAGCACACTAGAAAAGACCCGTGTTGGTTTGCGAGGACAGTACATCAATTCTGATTGTGCTCCCGGTCCAACAAGTGGTATCAGAGCGCGGGTCGTGTGTTCGAATCCCGGTGGCAGCAGTTGTTGGTCAAATGAGGGGAATCTCGCTTTCGCGCGGACCTTTAGTCCTCACAGGTGACAAGCTGGCTTTGGGAATTGTTGGGATATGGGTTCCAGCAGTTCCCAGCCAAGGTCGTGTGCCAGATGATGCGAGTCCTGAAATATGGCCTGATCGTAGCACGGCTAAGGCATTCAACACAAGACACTTTAAAAGGAATTGATTAGTACTACTCATACCAACAAGGTGCATCTTCTTTTCTGGTGTCCATTGTGAAAGAACTCTAAAGTTAAGCGTGCTTGGCTTGGAGCAATTTCATGATGGGTGACCCCCTGGGGAGTTTTCAGGGTGTGTGCGAGTGAGGACAAAGCACACTAGAAAAGACTCGTGTTGGTTTGCGAGGACAGTACATCAATTCTGAATGTGCTCCCGGTCCAACAGAGTTCAACTTGAAAACTCTAGAGAAGAAGTTAGAAAGCTGCTTGTGTCAGTTTGAAAGCTTGTGAGTGTTTGAGATAGTAAGTTGCAGTATAGTTCAGCCTGAAAACTCATAGAGAAAGTTAGTAAGATATTGAGTTCAGTCTGAAAGCTTGAGGTAGTAGAAGTGAGTTAAGAAATTTCTCTGAAGATTCAGAGAGAGTGGACGTAGGAGCTTTGCCTCTGAACCACTATAATTGTTGTGTTATTTGCTTTATGTTCTGCATTATTTTGTGTTGCATATTTTTCATTGAAAGCATACTGAGTTTTCTGATATTCAGTTGGAATCAATCCACTGAGTTTGCATTGAGTTGATCACAGCCTTAACCACTATTTTACTAAGGGCAAAGAGATTTTCAGCAAGTTAAAACGAGCTTAGAACTTAGGGCCTACACATTCCGCACTCTTGTTAAGCTAGAACATATAGTTGTCAAACTGAACAAACTCAACTGAGTATTCAGTAAGATAGTTATCTGATCCAAGCTTCTCAGGACTCTGTTTTAATTTCTCAGATCAGTTGAGCTAATTTGAAGTCACTGAAAGCGGTTCAGGTTTATTGTCTCAGTAGACTTTGACTCAGGACAATTTGTGTTTCTCAGTACTGACATTCAGGATAACCTGACTCACTGATCAACAAGTTTAAAAAAGCATCTAACACGTGTATTACTCCCCCCCATACACGTGTAAGACTCGTTTACCCCGGGACCAACAGAAAGAAGAAAAAGCTCAAAACCATTCGAGAGCTAGAGTCAGGGGAGAAGTCTCCACTAGATACCCTTGCCAGATTGGTATCTCAAACCACTAAACATGACCATTTAGGAAGAAACTTTGCCTGAAGGAGGAGGTGATGAGAAAGATGTCTTTACTGAGGTACTTGGTACCTGTATTGACACTGATAAGATTACACGAGAGATCGTCACAGGTTCTCAAAAACCTTCTGAAGAAAGCCAAATGATCATCCCACCAATACAACCCTCAGAGCCAAATATTTTCCTACCTTTAGAGGCTCATTCTAGCTCTGAAAAGGAGGCACCCTGTTCCTGAACTCAGGAAAGGTGAAGCTGGAGAGAGGGAATGGAGGCAGAAAGCAGAAAGATTTGTCTTGGACAAATATTCTGAACTCTCAGACTATCCTGATCTTCAGGATATGTTCTTCAGACTAAAAAAACCAATGCTGATTGTAAATCTATCTTTTGCTATGATGCTGAAAATTGGCAATTTCGGAGGAGAAGACTTCTGGGCGGAGGAAGTTGCTGAGCTAGATGCCTAGGGAGGAAAAGACTAAGGATCAAACACTCTGAATTTGATGTCTTGTTACAAAAGAAAATTGCTGAGATGCTGGAGATATTCCTGAAGGAAGCAAGAAGAATGATGAATCAAGTGTTGATGCTACCATTCAGGGGGAACAAACTCAGGATGTTCCACATTTGCAGATGATCACTTTTGGACAAGTCGTTCAGTATCAGAAGGAGCCTGAAATCACAGTGACTGAATTGGCAGATGCTGGAGTTCAAACTGACACTGAGGCAGAAGTTCCAACTCCTCCATAACCATTTGTTGATCTCACTCCAGTACTTGAGAAGCTTACCATGCTTGAGCATCTCTTTGATCAAATTACAAGGCTTGAGCCCCTGGTGGAAAAAGTGTCGAATCTTGCTGATGCACAAACTTCTCAGAGCACAACAATTGAGTTACTAAGTACATCAATGGTGACATCTGATCAGGTAACTGTATTGTCCTCTGCTATTGATAATAAGTTTGTTGAGTTAAATACTAGACTGGGAGATATATCTAGAGATATGTTGGGAGAAATGGAAAAGAAGTTTGAATTGAGAACAAAATTGTTGGAAGATATGCTGAAAAATAGGACAGATAAGCTAATTAAGTCTGTTGTTGAAGAGATGAGTACTTCACTCATGAACAAGATGCATACAACCTATGGTGGTCTTGCCGAAGATACGGCAATAGGGTTGAATGTACTCCAACGGTTGCAGGATGAAAATTTCCTTATTGCTGCTGAATTACGGTCTGTAGGAAGGGAGCAAATGTATATGGACAGAATCCTCTCTAAGATATTGGTAAATTATGATGCCAAAAAGGGGGAAAGTTATGATAGAATTGTTGCTTTGCCCACCTTAGAAGGAAAATAGCTTGAACCTGAGATAGTTATTCACAGAGGAGGAAAAAGGAAGGAACCAGAGGTTATAATTCATCCTGAGGCTGCTATGGAAGTATTAGAACAACGAGCTAAATGTTGGGAAATTAGGGGTGCCCGGATCTATTCGAGGTGTAATTAAATACATATTTAAATTAATTAATTAATTACTAACATGAATTAATCCTAAACCAATTCAACATAATAATTAATAAGCAAATAAACATCATGTGTACACATAATTCACGTAGAGACAAATGGATGCCGATAGAGATGAATGATAAATGGGAGCAAACCAAGAGGTAATTTGTGTTCAATTATGATATTTTACAAACTTGGCCTCATTCTATCTCTGGAAGAGATGATGCATTCATTGCATATCTACTAAGGAACTTCACTGATGTATGTCAAAGGTGGTTCAATTTGTTTGACACCTTGGGATATCAGTTAAAAGCGCCAGGACAAATGAAGTATCCTCTACCAAAATTCAGGAACGGAATGATCAACTACTATTTCATCTATGCAGACTTTGTGGATCAAGCTGAATATCTCGAACTATCAGGAAATGATGTGAGGATCATTCAGGAAAGAGAAGAGCTGAAGAAGAGATATTATGGGATGTTCAATTTGGAACCACCATCTGATGAGATTGAGTCTGAGGATGAGTGAGGATTTATTTTCTTATGTTCAGTAGAGTAGGATAAACTTTTGTATCCTGTACTTATGTTTTTTACATCAATGAAACTCTACTGATATCTCATTATCTTACTGATGATTGCTTTTAATCTTGGTTACTTGTTCTTAGGAAATGAAAACCTGAATAGATATTAGGTTTATTTTTCCTTCTTGAAATTGTAACAAGATGGTTTTGGCATCATCAAAGAGGGGGAAATTGTTGGGAGATGAATTTAATAAATATTTTGATTAGATCCCAAAACCCCTGAGTATGACATGTTTCAGGACATCTTGGTAAATAGGAATCATGTTTTCAATAAGTGATAGGATCAGGATTATCTGCACTTTGTATAATCAGCAGATATAGTCAGGATAGTATAAGGAAGTATACTGAAGAACACATTGAGGGGGAACTCAATGTGCTGAAAACTTAGAATATGCTGAAGACTCAGAAGAACCTGAAGACTCGGGAGATGGTGAAGACTCCGAAGATCCTGAAGTCCTTAAGATCTTGAACACGAGACCAAAGATCCTGAAGACTATTTTATACTGACCAATAAGACCCTGAACAACTATTTCAGAGTAAATAGTGTTATGTTCTGTTGGGAGATGAATTTAATAAATATTTTGATTAGATCCCAAAACCCCTGAGTATGGCACGTTTCAGGACAACTTGATAGACAGGAATCAGGTTTTCAATAGATGATAAGATCAGGATTATCTGCACCTTGTATAGTCAGCAGATATAGTTCAGGATAGTATAAGAATATAAACTGAAGAACACATTGAAGGAAAACTCAAAGTGCTGAAGACTCGGAAAATGCTGAAGGCTCAGAAGATCTTGAAGTCCTGAAAATCCTAAAGACCGAAGAACCTGAAGACCAAAGATCCTGAAGATTGTTTTGTACTGACCAATAAGACCCTGAACAACTATTTCAGAGTAAATAGTGTTCTGTTCATTCTTAGTACAAACAAAGAGAATGTTACACATTCGTGGACATTAAGGAACATATTAGATCAGTGTAACTACCTACAAAAAGTCATTTTGTTTGTCTCTGTTCAAAGGAAGTTCTCGACCAATAAGGAGGCAACAACAACGTACTATACTGACACTGAAAGCGGCATCTCACTGAGGAAATGTCAGGACTGATATATTCCAGTTCACATAAAATGGTGATTGGCTATTTGGCTAGATATTACTCAAACCATGCAAGGGCACGTTCAAACCCTAAAATAGTCATTTATCACTAACCAAATAAGGAAACCCTTGATACTTTCTTCTCCAACGGATAGTTTTTCAAGAGTGACCTTAGTGAGTTGCCTATAAATACTAGTGACCTTCACCATTGCAAGGTTATGGGAAATCAAGAAACTCTAGAGCTCATTCATATTCTTGCATTCGTTGAAGCACTCGAAAACCCTAAGATTTCCCAAGTGTTTCACTTTGAAGATAGCTCATTTACTAAGCCTAGAATCTGTTAAGTGTCCAAAGCTTAGTAAGAGATATCCTAGCCTTTTACCTCGTGTTCTAAACTGTAAAAGAATATCTCACCCTAGTCGGAAACCAACCAAAACTCAAACCCTTGTTTAGGTAGTTTGTGTGTGTGATTGTTGCAAAGTGAGAGTTGTAAAGAGTTAGTAAGCTGCAGTTAAGTTCAACCTGAAAACTCTAGAGAAGAATTTAGTAAGCTACTTGTGACAGTCTGAAAGCTTGTGTGTGTTTGAGTTAGTAAGCTGCAGTGTAGTTCAGCCTGAAAGCTCGTAGAGAAAAGTTAGTAAGCTGCTGAATTTAGTCTGAAATCTTAAGGTAGTAGTAGAAGTGTGTTAAGGAATTTCTCTAAAGATTCAGAGAGAGTGGACGTAGGAGCTTTTCCTCTGAAACACTATAAGTTACTGTGTTATTTGCTTTCTATTTTGCATTATTTGTGTCGCATATTTTCACTGAAAGCATACTGAGTTTTCTGATATTCAGTTGGAATCAATCCACCGAGTCTTCATTGAACTAAGCACAACCTTAACCACGATTTTACTAAAGGCAAAGAGATTTTCAGCAAGTTAAAACGAGCTTAGAACTTAGGGCCTTCACATTCCGCACTCTTTTTAAGCTAGAACAGATAGTTGTCAAACCGAACAAACTCAACTGAGTATGCAGTAAGATAGTTATCTGATCCAAGCTTCTCAGGATTCTATTTAAGATACACTCAGATCAGTTGAGCTAGTTTTAAGTCACTGAAAGTTGTTCAGGGTTATTGTCTCTGTAGACTGTGACTCAGGACGATTTGTGCTTCTCAGTACTGACATTCAGGATAACCTGACTCACTGATCAACAAGGTTTTAGAAGTTTGAAAAATTACTATACACGTGTATTCCCCCCCATACACGTGTGAGACTCATTTTCCCGGGACCAACATGTTCATTCTTAGTACAAACAAAGAGAATGTTACACATTTGTGGACATTAAGGAACATATCATATCAGTGTGGTTGACCTAAAACGAGCCGTTTTATTTGTCTCTATTCAAAGGAAGATCTCGACCAATGAGGATGCAACAACATCGTACTATACTGACACTGAAAGCGACATCTCACTGAGGAAAAATCAGGACTGATATCTTCCAGTTCACAGAAGGTGGTGATTGGCAATTTGGCTACATATTACCCAAACCATGCAAGGGTGTGTTCAAACCCTAAAATAGTCATTCATCACTAATCAAAAGAGGAAACCCTTGATGATATCTCCTCCAACGGATAGTTTTTCAAGAGTGACCTTGGTGAGTTGCTTATAAATACCAGTTACCTTCAACATTGCAAGGTTACGGGAAATCAAGCAACTCTAGACCTCATTCGTATTCTTGCACTCATTGAAGCACTCAAAAACCTTAAGATTTCCCAAGTGTTTCACTTTGAAGAGAGCTCATTTACTAAGCCTAGATTCAAGCAAATAATCCAAAGCTTAGTTAGAGATATCCTAGCCTTTTACCTTATGTTCTAAATTGTAAAAGGATATCTCACCCTAGTTGGAAACCAACCAAATCCAAACCCTATTTGTTTAGGTAGTTTGAGTGTATGTTTGTTGGAAAGTGGGAGTTGAAAAGAGTTAGTAAGCTGCAGTTGAGTTCATCCTGAAAACTCTAGAGAAGAAGTTAGTAAGCTGCTTGTGACAGTCCGAAAGCTTGTGTGTGTTTGAGTTAGTAAAAGTCAGCTGCCGGTATAGTTCACTGGCTTCGCTCGTAGAGAAAAGTTAGTAAATTTCTTTGAGTTCAGTCTGAAAGCTTGAGGTAGTAGTAGTAGTGAGTTAAGGAATTTCTCTGAAGAGTCAAAGAGAGTGGACGTAGGAGCCTTGCCTCTGAACCACTATAAGTCACTGTATTATTTGCTTTCTGCCCTGCATATTTACTTGCTGCATATTTTCACTGAAAGCATACTGAGTTTTCTGATATTTAGTTGGAATCAATCCACTGAGCCTGTATTGAACTGAACACAACCATAACCATTGTTTTACTAAGGGCAAAGAAGATTTTTAGCTAGATAAAACGAGTATAAACCTAGGGCCTACAAATTTTGCACCTTAGATAGCTAGTGTAGATAGCTACCAAACTGAGCCACTCTCCAGAGTACTCAGTAAGTTGGTTATCTATGCAAAGCTTCTTAGGATTTTCTGCACTCAGAATCAGTTGAGTTTATTTGAAGTCACTAAAAGCTGTTCAGGGTTATTGTCTCAGTAGACTTTGACTCGAGACGATTTTTGCTTTTCATACTGACATTCAGGGTAACCTGACTAACTGATCAGAAAGATTTTAAAAAGTTTGAAAAATCACTAGACACGTGTATTCCACCCCCCCGGCCCATACACGTGTGAGACTCTTTTACCCCGGGACCAACACACCCTAAGTAAAAGTCTACTGAGACAATCACCTTTAGTTAACTTTCAGTCCTTCAGATTAGCTCAACTGATCTTGAGTGCAAAAGTGTCCTGAGAAGCTTTGCACATATAACTATCTTACTGAATACTCAGGTGAGTTGTTTAGTTTGGTAGCTATCTACACTAACTTTTCTAGGTTGCAGAAAGTGTAGGCCCTAAGTTTATACTCATTTTACTTTGCTGAAAATACATTTTCCTTATGAAAACAGTGGTTAAGGTTTTGCTCAGTTCAAATGCAAGATCAGTGGATTGATTCCAACTGAATATCAGAAAACTCAGTATGCTTTCAGTGAAATATGCAGCAAGTAAATATGCAGTACAAAAAGCAAATAACACAGTAAATTATAGTGGTTCAGAGACTTAAGCTCCTACGTCCACTCTCTCTGACTTTCAGAGAAATTTCGTAACTCACCACCACTACTACTCAAGCTTTTACACTGAACTCCTGCAG
The DNA here is from genome assembly GCA_037126765.1 of Stenogyne calaminthoides. Classification (NCBI taxonomy): domain Eukaryota; kingdom Viridiplantae; phylum Streptophyta; class Magnoliopsida; order Lamiales; family Lamiaceae; genus Stenogyne; species Stenogyne calaminthoides. The sequence continues at coordinate 17,653,386 of JBBCBC010000012.1, forward strand.
CTTACTAACTTTCTTCTATGAGTTTTCAGGCTGAACTACACTGCAGCTTACTAACTCAACTCACACAAGTTTTTAGATTGTCTCGAACAACTTATTAACTTCTTCTCTAGAGCTTTCAGGCTGAACTCAGCTACAACTTACTAACTCTTTAAAACTCTCACAATCTCCAACAATCACACACAAACTCCCTATCAAAAGGGTTTTGGTTTGGTTGGTTTCCAACTAAGGCGAGATATCATTTTACAATAAGAACAAATGTAAAAGGCAATGATATTTCTTAATAAGCTCTAGATACTTAACAGATTCTCGTCTTAGTAAATGAGCTCTCTTCAAAGATGAACCACTTGGGAAATTGTTAGGGTTTCGAGTGCTTCACAGTAATACTTGAATACGAATGAGCTCGGGAGTTGCTTGATTTCCATAACCTTGCACCGTTGAAGGTAACTGGTATTTATAGGCAATTCACCAAGGTCACTCTTGAAAAACTATCCGTTGGAGAGATATCCTCAATGGTTTTCTCTTTTAGTTACTGAAAAATGGCTACATTTTGGGTAAAGAATAACCACGTAGCCAATCACCAACTTCTGTGAACTGGAAGATATCAGTCCTGACATTTCTTTAGTGAGATGTCGGTTTTAGTGTCAGTATAGTACGCTGTTGTTGCCTCCTCATTGATTGAGATCTTCCTTTGAACAGAGACAAAACGACTCTTTTTAGGTCAACCATACTGAACTGATATGTTCCTTAATGTCCACGAATACATAGCATTCTATTTGTTTGTGCTAAGAATGAACAAGACACTATTTACTCCTAAATAGCTGTTCAGGGTCTTATAAGTCAGTACAAAATAATCTTCAGGATCTTCTGAGTCTTCAGGATCTTTAGGGCTTCAAGATCTTCTGAGTCTTCAGTTGGTTTGAACAAACCTATCTATCCTGATCTATATCTGCTGACTATACATGGTGCAGATAATCATGATCTTATCACCTATTGAAACCTGATCCTTATCTATCAAGATGTCCTGATACATATCTTACTCAGGGGTTTTGGGATCTAATCAAAATACTTTATTAAATTAATCTCCCAATAATTTCCCCATTTTTAATGATGCCAAAACCATCTTGTTATAAATTCAAAAGGAAAACATAACTTAATATCTATTCTGGTTTCAATTCCTGAGATAAGTAACCAAGTGTCGGGATATTTTAGTTTTGATAATTTATGCCAAAATATTATTAACTTGTGTTATTCAAGCTAATTTACAGATAACAAGTTAAGGGGGAACGAGAGAACAAATTGAGGGGGAACTCACGAAATCAGAAGAAGAAGATCAAGATCAGACGAAGCTGCAGACGAGAATGATCAAGATCAGATGAGTAAGATAAGTTCCGGAGTTAACTTATGAGTTGTGCAAAATCAGAAGTGAAGAAAAGCTAAAGCCAGCAAATCAGAAGAGAAGGTTGCAGATCAGAAGATGAGCAGAAGAGACTGATCAAGATCAGACTTGATCGAGATCAGATATGAAGAGGAGTAGATGAGACTGATCGAGATCAGACGTGATCGAGATCAGATAAGATAAACTGATATGCTAACCTGATGTACTGACCTGATGTTATCCTAATATGTTGATCTGAAGAAGTGTTGATCTGATCGGCCGAAATTTGATCGATCGAGTGTTAAGAAATCGATAACTTTAATCAATGTGACTGAGGGTCGATGTCTGGTTCGGAAGAGCTGAACTTCGAGAAGCTCGAAAGTGTCGGTATGCTGACGCATAAGGTCCGCCAAGAAAAGTCTGCACGAATCAAGAAACTCGAGACTCAAGAAGTTATCAAGAACTCAAGGCTCGGATAACCTCGGATGCTCGATAACTCAAGGCTCGATAAAACCAAGGCTCGGATAGATCGGATAACACAAGGCTCGGATAGCTCGGATAACTCAAAGGCTCGGATAGAATCAAGATCCCGAGACTCGAAAGATCTCAAGAATATAGCGGTTAGATTCAACTGACGTGGACCAATGAGAGGAAGACGACAAGCCTGAAAAAGCTACAAAGATACAGAATAATATGGATTTGTATATGATTCTCTCCAACGGTAACATTCAAATCCACACTATAAATACAAGTTCTTCCTTCATTATTAAGTGTGGAAGTGTGTGAAATGCGTGAAAACACCATTGAAGCTACAGAGCCAAATCATGTAGCATTTCCACCATAGAACACAGAGCAAGAAATACACACATATATTGAAGAGTGTTCTACCCTAGATCTAAGCACAAATGTAATATCCTAAGCTTAGAGAGATTTTCCCAACCTTAGCATTGAGGCTAAACAAATGTAAGGGAAAATCTCAACCTAGTTGGAAACCAAACAAATCTTTACCCAAACCCAAAAGTTAGGTTAAGTTTGTTACCGCAAAATTTCAGACTAGGGATTCTAGTTCTGATTTCTTGGATCGGTTGAGTGTGATCTCGGTAAACATCTATAGGTAATCCCGTGAGGGTGATAAGTCCCGTTTGAGTGTGAACTCGGTAAACATCTATTGGGTGTTGGACTAACACATTAAACTAAGTCCAGTCGGTTAAGTTGGTTAAGTTGGTGCCCCGAAAGGGAAGAGTGGATGTAGGACGGGTTTCGTCCGAACCACTATAAAAATTGTGTGTTCTTTACTGCTTTATGTTTATACTTGTCATATGCATTCGATTATAAGCAAAACAACACACATGAACTTAAAACACGAAAAATAGGAATCACCATTCCCTCACCCCTGCTTTATATGCACAACATGACATATTTTCATCCGCACGCGCAAAATGGGTTTTTCTCCACTCAAAAAACCGGGACCAACAATTGGTATCAGAGCGGGGAGTTCAACAGATCACTATTTTCAAAGTGATCACCTGAGCTGATCCATATTTTAAACCCGTCTCTGATCTGATACCATCAATTGGTATCAGAGCGGGTAGTTCAACAAGTCATTGCTTTTCAAATATGAACATCTGTACTAATACCAACAATTGGTATCAGAGCCAGGTTGTTCAAAAGTTCACAAGTTTTTAATGTGACCATCTGAACTGATCTTTTAAAACAAAAACCCGATCTCGCTATAGATGCATATATTTTAAATGTTTTGGCGTCATTATCAAAAAGGGGGAAATTGTTGGGATATTTTAGTTTTGATAATTTATGCCAAAACATTATTAACTTGTGTTATTCAAGCTAATTTACAGATAACAAGTTAAGGGGGAACGAGAGAACAAATTGAGGGGGAACTTACGAAATCAGAAGAAGAAGATCGAGATCAGACGAGGCTGCAGACAAGAATGATCGAGATCAGATGAGTAAGATGATTTCCGGAGTTAAGCGATGAAATTTATGCAAAATCGGCGAAGAAAAAGCTAAAGCCCGAAATCGGAAGAGAAGGTTGCGGATCGGAAGATGAAGCGAAGGATCGATCAAGATCGACGCGTGATCGAGATCAGATATGAAGAGGAGCAGATGAGACTGATCGAGATCGGACGTGATCGAGATCAGATATGATAAACTGATATGCTAACCTGATGTACTGACCTGATGCTATTTCGATATGGTGATCTGAAGAAGTGTTGATCGATCGATGAAATTTGATCGGATCGTAAAAAGAAATCGATATAACTGAAATAATGTGACTGAGGGTCGATGTCTGAATTCGGAAGAAATTTGAACTTCGAAGCCCGGTGTCGGTATGCTTCGATCGAGACAAGGTCCGGCCAAGAAAAGTCTGCTGAATAAAGAAACCTGAGACTCAGTAAGTTACTGAATAACCTGAAGGCTCAGATAACCTTAGATGCTCAGATAACCTGAAGGCTCAGATAAACTGAAGGCTCAGATAGCTCAGATAACTCAAGGCTCGGATAAGCTCGGATAACTGAAGGCTCGGATAGAATCAAGATCCCAAGAATATATAGCCGTTAGATTCAGCTGATGTGGACCAATGAGAGGAGGACGACAAGCCTGAAAAAGCTTAAAGCTACAGAATAGTATGGATTTGAATATGATTCTCTCCAACGGTAACATTCAAATCCACACTATAAATACAAGTTCTTCCTTCATTATTAAGTGTGGAAGTGTGTGAAATGCGTGAAAACACCATTGAAGCTACAGAGCCAAATCATGTAGCATTTTCACCATAGAACACAGAGCAAGAAATACACGCATATATTCAAGAGTGTTCTACCCTAGATCTAAGCACAAATGTAATATCCTAAGCTTAGATAGATTTTTCCATCCTTAGCATTTAGGCTAAACAAATGTAAGGGAAAATCTCAACCTAGTTGGAAACCAAACAAATCTTTACCCAAACCCAAAAGTTAGGTTAAGTTTGTTACCGCAAGATTTCAGACTAGGGATTCTAGTTCTGATTTCTGGGATCAGTTGAGTGTGAACTCGGTAAACATCTATAGGTAATCCCGTGAGGGAGATAAGTCCCGTTTGAGTGTGAAATCGGTAAACATCTGTTGGGTGTTGGACTAACACATTAAACTAAGTCTAGTCGGTTAAGTTGGTGCCCCGAAAGGGAAGAGTGGATGTAGGACGGGTTTCGTCCGAACCACTATAAAAATCGTGTGTTCTTTACTGCTTTATGTTTATACTTGTCATATGCATTCGATTATAAGCAAAACAACACACATGAACTTAAAACACGAAAAATAGGAATCACCATTCCCTCACCCCTGCTTTATATGCACAACATGACATGTTTTCATCCGCACGCACAAAATGGGTTTTCTCCACTCAAAAACTGGGACCAACAATTGGTATCAGAGCGGGGAGTTCAACAGATCACTATTTTCAAAGTGATCTCCTGAGCTGATCCATATTTTAAACCCGTCTCTGATCTGATACCATCAATTGGTATCAGAGCGGGTAGTTCAACAAGTCACTGCTTTTCAAATATGAACATCTGTACTGATACCAACAATTGGCATCAGAGCCAGGTTGTTCAAAAGTTCACAAGTTTTTAATGTGACCATCTGAACTGATCTTTTAAAAAAAAAACCCGATCTCGGTATAGATGCATATATTTTAAATGTTTTGGCGTCATTATCAAAAAGGGGGAAATTGTTGGGATATTTTAGTTTTGATAATTTATGCCAAAACATTATTAACTTGTGTTATTCAAGCTAATTTACAGATAACAAGTTAAGGGGGAACAAGAGAACAAATTGAGGGGGAACTCACGAAATCAGAAGACGAAGATCGAGATCGGGGCGAGGTCATTTATTTAGAATGATCGAGATCGAATGAGTAAGATGAGTTTCGGAGTTAACTGATGAAATATGGCAAAATCGAAGTGAAGAAAAGCTAAAGCCCGCAAATCGGAAGAAAGGTTGCGGATCGAGAAGAAGATGAGCGGAAAGAGATCGATCAAGATCAGACGTGATCGAGATAAGATATGAAGAGGAGCAGATGAGACTGATCGAGATCAGACGTGATCGAGATCAGATATGATAAACTGATATGCTAACCTGATGTACTGACCTGATACTATTTCGATATGTTGATCTGAAGAAGTGTTGATCCGATCGAACCCGACGATCGAGCAAAGAAGAAATCGATAACTGAAATAATGTGACCTGAGGGTCAGGATGTCTGAATTCAGAAGAGCTGAACTCGGTAAGCCTGAGTGGCAGTATGCCTGATAAGACAAGGTCCGCTGAAGAAAAGTCTGCTGAATAAAGAAACCTGAGACTCAGTAAGTTACTGAATAACCTGAAGGCTCAAATAACCTCAGATGCTCAGATAACCTGAAGGCTCAGATAAACTGAAGGCTCAGATAGCTCAGATAACCTGAAGGCTCAGATAGCTCAAATAACCTGAACGCTCAGATAGAACTGAAGATCCTGAGACTCAGAAGATCCTGAAGAATATAGCCGTTAGATTCAGCTGACGTGGACCATTGTGAGGAAGACGACAAGCCTGAAAAAGCTGCAAAGCTACAGAATAGTATGGATTTGAATATGATTCTCTCCAATGGTAACATTCAAATCCACACTATAAATACAAGTTCTTCCTTCATTATTAAGTGTGGAAGTGTGTGAAATGCGTGAAAACACCATTGAATTTACAGAGCCAAATCATGTAGCATTTCCACCATAGAACACAGAGCAAGAAATACACGCATATATTCAAGAGTGTTCTACCCTAGATCTAAGCACAAATGTAATATCCTAAGCTTAGAGAGATTTTCCCATCCTTAGCATTGAGGCTAAACAAATGTAAGGGAAAATCTCAACCTAGTTGGAAACCAAACAAATCTTTACCCAAACCCAAAAGTTAGGTTAAGTTTGTTACCGCAAGATTTCAGACTAGGGATTCTAGTTCTGATTTCTGGGATCGTTGAGTGTGAACTCGATAAACATCTATAGGTAATCCTGTGAGGGTGATAAGTCCCGTTTGAGTATGAACTCGGTAAACATCTGTTGGGTGTTGGACTAACACATTAAACTAAGTCCAGTCGGTTAAGTTGGTTAAGTTGGTGCCCCGAAAGGGAAGAGTGGATGTAGGATGGGTTTCGTCCGAACCACTATAAAAATCATGTGTTCTTTACTGCTTTATTTTTATACTTATCATATGCATTCGATTATAAGCAAAACAACACACATGAACTTAAAACACGAAAAATAGGAATCACCATTCCCTCACCCCTGCTTTATATGCACAACATGACATGTTTTCATCCGCACGCGCAAAATGGGTTTTTCTCCACTCTAAAATCGGGACCAACAATTGGTATCAGAGCGGGGAGTTCAACAAATCACTATTTTCAAAGTGATCGCCTGAGCTGATCCATTTTTTAAACCCGTCTATGATCTGATACCATCAATTGGTATCAGAGCGGGTAGTTTAACAAGTCACTGCTTTTCAAATATGAAAATCTGTACTGATACCAACAATTGGTATCAGAGCCAGGTTGTTCAAAAGTTCACAAGTTTTTAATGTGACCATCTGAACTGATCTTTTAAAATAAAAACCCGATCTCGGTATAGATGCATATATTTTAAATGTTTTGGTGTCATTATCAAAAAGGGGGAAATTGTTGGGATATTTTAGTTTTGATAATTTATGCCAAAACATTATTAACTTGTGTTATTCAAGCTAATTTACAGATAACAAGTTAAGGGGAAACGAGAGAACAAATTCAGGGGGAACTCACGAAATCAGAAGAAGAAGATCGAGATCGACGAGGTCATTGCGAGCGAGAATGATCGAGATCAGATGAGTAAGATGAGTTTTGAGTTAATGATGAGCCATGCAAAATCGAAGTGAAGAAAAACTTAAAGCCAAAGAAATCGGAGAGAAGGTTGCGGATCGGAAGATGAAAGGTAAGAGATCGACAAGATCGGGGCGTGATCGAGATCAGATATGAAGAGGAGCAGATGAGACTGATCGAGATCAGATGTGATCGAGATCAGATATGATAAACTGATATGCTAACCTGATGTACAAACCTGATGCTATTTCGATATGTTGATCTAAAGAAGTGTTGATCTGATCACCGAAATGATCGATCGAAAAAAGAAAAATCGATAACCTGAAATAATGTGACCCGAGGGTCGATGTCTGAATTCAAGAGCCGAATCGGGTAAGCCCGAAAAGTCAAGATGCTCGATCGGACAAGGTCCAATAAGAAAAGTCACCAATCAAGAAACTCCGATACTCAAGAAGTTATCAAGATCCCAAGGCTCGATAAACTCAAGGCTCGGATAACCTCGGATGCTCGATAACTCAAGGCTCGATAAAAAGTCAAGGCTCAGATAGCTCAAATAACCTGAACGCTCAGATAGAACTGAAGATCCTGAGACTCAGAAGATCCTGAAGAATATAGCCGTTAGATTCAGCTGACGTGGACCAATGTGAGGAAGACGACAAGCCTGAAAAAGCTGCAAAGCTACAGAATAGTATGGATTTGAATATGATTCTCTCCAATGGTAACATTCAAATCCACACTATAAATACAAGTTCTTCCTTCATTATTAAGTGTGGAAGTGTGTGAAATGCGTGAAAACACCATTGAATTTACAGAGCCAAATCATGTAGCATTTCCACCATAGAACACAGAGCAAGAAATACACGCATATATTCAAGAGTGTTCTACCCTAGATCTAAGCACAAATGTAATATCCTAAGCTTAGAGAGATTTTCCCATCCTTAGCATTGAGGCTAAACAAATGTAAGGGAAAATCTCAACCTAGTTGGAAACCAAACAAATCTTTACCCAAACCCAAAAGTTAGGTTAAGTTTGTTATGCAAAGATTTCGGACTAGGGATTCTAGTTCTGATTTCTGGGATCGTTGAGTGTGAACTCGATAAACATCTATAGGTAATCCTGTGAGGGTGATAAGTCCCGTTTGAGTATGAACTCGGTAAACATCAGTTGGGTGTTGGACTAACACATTAAACTAAGTCCAGTCGGTTAAGTTGGTTAAGTTGGTGCCCCGAAAGGGAAGAGTGGATGTAGGATGGGTTTCGTCCGAACCACTATAAAAATCATGTGTTCTTTACTGCTTTATTTTTATACTTATCATATGCATTCGATTATAAGCAAAACAACACACATGAACTTAAAACACGAAAAATAGGAATCACCATTCCCTCACCCCTGCTTTATATGCACAACATGACATGTTTTCATCCGCACGCGCAAAATGGGTTTTTCTCCACTCTAAAATCGGGACCAACAATTGGTATCAGAGCGGGGAGTTCAACAAATCACTATTTTCAAAGTGATCGCCTGAGCTGATCCATTTTTTAAACCCGTCTATGATCTGATACCATCAATTGGTATCAGAGCGGGTAGTTTAACAAGTCACTGCTTTTCAAATATGAAAATCTGTACTGATACCAACAATTGGTATCAGAGCCAGGTTGTTCAAAAAGTTCACAAGTTTTTAATGTGACCATCTGAACTGATCTTTTAAAATAAAAACCCGATCTCGGTATAGATGCATATATTTTAAATGTTTTGGTGTCATTATCAAAAAGGGGGAAATTGTTGGGATATTTTAGTTTTGATAATTTATGCCAAAACATTATTAACTTGTGTTATTCAAGCTAATTTACAGATAACAAGTTAAGGGGAAACGAGAGAACAAATTCAGGGGGAACTCACGAAATCAGAAGAAGAAGATCGAGATCAGACGAGGCTGCAGACGAGAATGATCGAGATCAGATGAGTAAGATGAGTTTCGGAGTTAACCCGATGAAATCAGGCAAAATCGGAAGTGAAGAAAAAAACTTAAAGCCAACCGTCGGAAGAGAAGGTTGCAGATCAGAAGATGAGCAGAAGAGACTGACAAGATCAGACGTGATCGAGATCAGATATGAAGAGGAGCAGATGAGACTGATCGAGATCAGATGTGATCGAGATCAGATATGATAAACTGATATGCTAACCTGATGTACAAACCTGATGCTATTTCGATATGTTGATCTAAAGAAGTGTTGATCTGATCACGAAATGATCCGATCGGAAAGAAAAATCGATAACTCGAAATAATGTGACCGAGGGTCGATGTTCAATTCGTAAGAGCCGAACCGGTAAGCCCGAAAAGTCGATATGCCCGACGACAAGGTCCGCTGAAGAAAAGTCACCGAATCAAGAAAAACCCGATACTCAAAGAAGTTATCAAGATCCTCGGCGGCTCGGGATAACTCAAGGCTCGATAACCTCGTATGCTCGAGATAACTCAAGGCTCGATAAATCAAGGCTCGGGGATAGCTCAGATAACTCAAGGCTCGATAGCTCGATAACTCGAAGGCTCAGATAGAACTGAAGATCTTGAGACTCAGAAGATCCTGAAGAATACAGACGTTAGATTCAGCTGATGTGGACCAATGAGAGGAAGACGACAAGCCAGAAAAAGCTGCAAAGCTACAGAATAGTATGGATTTGAATATGATTCTCTCCAATGGTAACATTCAAATCCACACTATAAATACAAGTTCTTCCTTCATTATTAAGTGTGGAAGTGTGTGAAATGCGTGAAAACACCATTGAAGCTACATAAGTCCAGTCGGTTAAGTTGGTGCCCCGAAAGGGAAGAGTGGATGTAGGACGGGTTTCGTCCGAACTACTATAAAAATCGTGTGTTCTTTACTGCTTTATGTTTATACTTGTCATGTGCATTCGATTATAAGCAAAACAACTCACATGATGATGGTCCCAATTCAAACCAATTTTGCGCGTGCGGAAGCAAAACATGTCACGTGATGCATATAAAACAGGGGTGAGGGAATGGTGATACCAAATTTTTGGCTTTTAAGAACGATGTGTGTTGTTTTGCTTATAATCGAATGCATATGACAAGTATAAACATAAAGCAGTAAAGAACACACGATATTTTATAGTGGTTCAGCCGAAACCCGTCTTACGTCCACTCTTCCCTTAACACGGGGCACCTTAACCGAACTTAACTTGTGGGACTTATACCCCTCACGGGATGGCCGAGATATTTACCGAGTTCGCACTCAAGAGGGATTTATCTCCATTACGGGATTGCTGATAGATGTTTATCGAGTTCGCACTCAAGCGGGACTTATCTCCCTTACGGGATTGCCGATAGATGTTTACCGAGTTCACACTCACCTACAAACTTAACCTAACTTTGAGTTTGGTTAAAGGTTTGTTTTGTTTCCAACTAGGTTGAGATTTTCCCTTACATTTGTTTAGCCTCAATGCTAAGGATGGGAAAATCTCTCTAAGCTTAGGATATAATGTTTGTGCTTAGATCTAGAGTAGAACACTCTTGAATATATGCGTGTATTTCTAGCTCTGTGTTCTATGGTGGAGATTCTCGATGATTTGGCTCTGTAGTTATGTTGAATGCCTTAGCAGTGCTACGATCAGGCCATATTTCAGGACTCGCATCATCTTGCACACGACATTGGCTGGGAACTACTGGAACCCATATCTTCTTAGCTCTGTAGCATCGATGGTGTTTTTCACACACTTTTCTCACGCATCCACACTTGATAATGAAGGAAGAACTTGTATTTATAGTGTGGATTTGAATGTTACAGTTGGAGAGAATCACATTCAAATCCATACTACTTTGTGGCTTTTTGCAGCTTTTTAGGCTTGTCGTCTTCCTCTCATTGGTCCACGTCAGCTGAATCTAACGACTATATTCTTCAGTTTCTTTTGAGTCTCTAACGGTTATATTCTTCAGGATCTTCTGAGTCTCAGGATCTTCAGTTCTATCTGAGCCTTCAGGTTATATGAGCTATCTGAACCTTCAGATTATCTGAGCCTTCGGGTTATCTGAGCCTTCAGGTTATCTGAGCCTTCAGGTTATCTGAGCCTTCAGGTTATCTGAACCTTCAGGTTATCTGAGCCTTGAGTTATCGAGCCTTGAGTTATCCCCGAGCCTTGATTATCTGAGCCTTGAGTTATCCGAGCCTTGAGTTATCCCCGCCCTTGAGTTATCGAGCCTCGGTGTCTTGGTGACTTCTTGAGTCTCGGGTTCTTGATTCAAAGAACTTCTCTTGGCCGGACCTTATCGTCGGGCATCTTGACACTCGAGGCTTCTTGAGTTTAGTTCTCTGAATTCAGACATCCTGACCCTCAGGTCACATTGACTCAGGCTATCTAATTTCTTCTTGTCTGATCTGATTAGCTCGACTGATCAGATCAATCATATCTTCAGGATCATCTCTGGATAGTATCAGGTCATCTGCATCAAGTTAGCATATCAGATTATCATATCTGATCTCGATCACGTCCGATCTCGATCATTCTCATCTGCTCATCTTCTGATCTGTAACCTTCTCTTCTGATTTGCTGGCTTTAGCTTTTCTTCACATCTGATTTGCACAGCACATCAGCTAACTCCAAAACTCATCTTACTCATCTGATCTCGATCATTCTCATCTGCAGCCTCGTCTGATCTCGATCTCGATCTTCTTCTTCTGATTTCGTGAGTTCCCCCTCAATTTGTTCTTTCGTTCCCCCTTAACTTGTTATCTGTAAAATAGCTTGAATAACACAAGTTAATAATGTTTTGGCATAAATTATCAAAACAAAAATATCCCAACACATGAACTTAAAACACGAAAAATAGGAATCACCATTCCCTCACCCCTGTTTTATATGCATCACATGACATGTTTTCTTCCGCACGAGCAATATGGGTTTTTCTCCACTCAAAAATCGGGACCAACACCAAGATTTAATACATAGCATACATCAGTAAGATAATGAGATATTATCTTTTCAGAATACTAAATTCAGTAGAGTTTCATTGATGTCAGAGCAAAAAAGTACAGGATACATAGTTTATCCTACTCTACAGAACAAAAAGAAATCAAACTTTACTCATCTTCAGACTCAATTTCATCAGATGGTGGTTCTAAGTTAAACATCCCATAATATCTCTTCTTCAGCTCTTCTCTTTCCTAAATGATCCTAGCATCATTTCCAGTTAGTTCAAGATATTCAGCTTGATCCACGAAGTCGGCATAGATGAAATCATAGTTGATCATCCCATTCCTGAACTTAGGTGGTGGATACTTCATTTGTCTTGGTGCCTTTAGTTGGTATCCCAAAGTGTCAAACAGATTTAACCACCTTTGGCATACATCAGTGAAGTTCCTCAGGAGATATGCAATGAATGCATCATCTCTGTCAGAGATAGAATGAGGCCAAGTTTGTAAAATGTCATAATTGAACACAAACTCCCTCTTGGGTTGATCCCATTTATCATTCATCTCTATTGGCATTCATTTGTTTGTATGCGTCCATTGTCTCTTCCTTGGTTTGGTACCTCTCCTTATTAGGACAAATCTCTGAAAATGGTGCCTCTCCTCTTCTCCGCTTCAATCATCTTCACAGAATTATGCCAATCCCAGTTAATTCTCTTCGAAGTAATATCATATTCACCGAAGCCCTCTTTAAATAACTCATCAGTTTTATATTCTTCAGTTTTCTCTGCTTCAGTTTCAAGAACATCTTCCTCAGAAAATTCCTCTGATAATATTCTCCTGATTGGCTTTTCAGATTGTTTCTTCCTCTGAGCAGGCTTTTCAACAAAGGCAGTAGATGTCTTATGTTCAATTGGTTTAGGAGGATTTAGAACACCATGAGCTTCTCTCATCTTGCTCGATTCCTGAGCTCTCCGTCTTTTAGCACGCTGCTCTATGACTTCAATAGCAGCCTCAGGATGAATTACAATGTCTGGTTCCTTCCTCTTTCCGCCTCTATGAATAACCGTTTCAGCTTCAGACTATTTTCCTTCTAAAGTGGGTAGAGCAACAAGTCTATCATAACTTTCCCCCTTTTTGGCATCATAATTCACCAATATTTCAGAGAGGGTTCTGTCCATGTACATTTGCTCCCTTCCCACATACCGTAACTCAGCATCCATTGAAGTACATTCAACCTTGTTGTCGTGTCTTCAGCAAGACCGCCATAGGTTGTACGCATCTTTTCCATGAGTGAAGTACTCATCTCTTCAACAACAGACTTAATTAGCTCATCTGTCTTGGTCTTCAACATATCTTCCAACAACTTTGTCCTCAATTCAAACTTCTTCTCCATTTCTTCCAATACATCTCTAGATACATCTCCCAATCTAGTATCTAACTCAGTAATCTTATTATCAATAGTAGAAGACAACAAAGTTACCTGATCAGATGTCACCATCGATGTGCTTAGTAACTTGAGGTTGTTGTCCTGAGAAGATTGAGCTTCAACAATTTTCGAAACTTCATCAATCAATGGCTCCAGCTTGGTTATCTTGTCCAAGATAGGAGTGAAGTCAACATTTGGAGGTGGTGGAGGTGGAACCTCTGCCTCAGTGTTAGTCTGAAGTCCAACATCTGCCAATTCTGTCATTGTGACTTCAGGTTCCTTCGGGTAATGAACAGTCTGTCCAAAGATAATCATCTGTAAAGGTAGAACATCCTGAGTTTGTTCTCCCTGAATGGTAGCATCAACACTGGATTCAGCAACTTTCTTGCTTCCTTTAGTAATATCTCCAGCGTCCTTTTCTTGAGTGGGCTTAGGTACTTGATCATGTTTGTCCTGTCCACTGCCCTCCCCTTCAGGTTGTGAGACAGCCTTCCTCTCAGCAACTTTCTTTTTCACTAAGGCATCAAATTCAGAGTTTTTGATCCTTAGTCTTTTCTTTCCTAGGCCTGAGAAGGCATCTTGCTCAGCAACTTCCTCAGCCCAAAATTCTTCTCCTCTGAAGTTGTCAATCTTCAGCATCATGGCAAAATATTGATTCACTATCAACATTGCAGGTTTCAATCTGAAGAACATATCCTGAAGATCGGGATAGTCTGAGAGTTCAGGGTATTTGTCCAGGACAAATATCTCAGCATTCTGCCTTCACTCCCTCTCTTCTGCTTCACCTTTCCTGAGTTCAGGAACAGAAGCCTCCTCTTCAGAACTAGAATGAGCCTCTGAAGGATAGAAGTATATGGCTCTGAGGGTTGTGTGGGTGGCATGGTCATTTGGCTCTCTTCAGTAGGTTTTTGAAAACCTGTGAAGATTTCTCGAGTAATCCTATCAGTGCCAATACTGGTACCGAGTACCTCAGTAAAAACATCCTCCTCATCACCTCCTCCCTCAAGAATAGCTTCTTCCTGAATAGGTTCATTTTCAGAGGTTTGTGATACCACTCTGGCAAGGGTATCTAATGGAGACTTCTCTCCTGATTCCAACTCACGAATGATCCTGAGTCACTTTTTCTTTCTCTTTTGCTCCTCCTGAGACTTCTTCTTCTCACCTGTTTCTGGCTTAACTCTCAGTAATTCAAGAGACTTCCTTTTCTTTTCTGCTTCTCTTGAAGCTTCAGCCTGTTTTATTGATTTCGTCCTGACTCTTTTCTGAATCACTTTAGTAAGAGCTAAATTGTCCTGATTTGATCCCGACTCCCCCGGTTTCTCCTGTGCAGTAGAACTTAGACTTTCTGAGGCAGTGGGTTTCTTTCTCTAAGTTTTAGGTCTCCGGAACATAACTCCATTTCTTGAGAATTCAACTCCATAAATTAGAAATTCATTATCTTTGGGCAAAGTTTCAAGAAGGAAACTTATCTTTGTGCCAAACAGCACCTTCCCAGACCTCTTGAATGCCCCTTTGGCAAAGATAACTTTTGATTCTGATGAAGAATACAATCAGCCAGAAAATTCAACCAATTTAAATCAACGGTTGGAGAGTCCTCAATCGCAGCCATGAGCCTTAACTTGTTCTTGCTAACTTACTCCAAACTTCCAGAAGTACTCATCAAACACTTGGCCACAATATCGATCAAGACTTTGTATTTTGCGTTTAAACAACATTTATGAAGAGCTCCTTTAAACTCTGTCTTAGTTTCAGCAAAATGGTCCAAAATTTCTTGCTCATTTCCAGTCATATATAATGTTGGGTCCTCACCTCTATCATTTAACTCAAAAACAACATTAATATCATCAAGAGTTAATATTACCTCTCTGGTGCAAACTGCCTCTATTGGGATATTTTAGTTTTGATTAATTATGCCAAAACATTATCAACTTGTGTTATTAAAGCTAATTTACAGATAACAAGTTGAGGGGGAATGAGAGAACAAGTTGAGGGGGAACTCACGAAATCAGACGAAAAAGATCGAGATCAGACGAGGCTTCAGACGAGACTGATTGAGATCAGATGAGCAAGATAAGTTCCGGAGTTAACTGATGAGCTGAGAAAAATTAGAAGTGAAGAAAAAGCTAAACCAGCAAATCAGAAGGAGAGAGTCAGCTGATCAGATAACCAGAAGAACAGACGAGCTGATCTGGTGATCAGAAGAGTAGACAAGCTGATCAGAAAGAAATTGACCAGAAGATCAGAAGAGAAGGTTGCTGATCAGAAGAGGAGCAGATGAGACTTATCGAGATCAGACGTGATTGAGATCAGATGTGCTAACCTGATGCAACTAACCTGATATGCTAACTTGATGTACTAATCACATGCAGATAAACTGATATGCTGACCTGATGCTATCCTGATATGTTGACCTGAAGATGTGTTGATCTGATCAATCAAGCTGATCAGATCACGCAAGAATAAATCAGATAGCCTGAGGGTCAGTGAGTAAAAGTGACCTGAGGGTCAGGATGTCTAAAGTCAGAAGAGCTGAACTCAGTTAGTCTGAGTGTCAGTATACCTGATCAGACAAAGTCCGCTGAAGAAAAGTCTGCTGAATCAAGAATCCTGAGTAAAAGTATCCTGAAGACTCAAAAGAATCCTGAAGACTCAAAGAACCCTGAAGACTCAGAAGATCCTGAAGAATATAGCCGTTAGATTCAGCTGGCGTGGACAAATGAGAGGAAGATAACCAGCCTGAAAAAACTGCAGAACTTACAGAATAATATGGATTTGAATGTGATTCTCTCCAACAATAACATTCAAATTCACACTATAAATACAAGATCTTCCATCAAATTAAGAGTGGAGAATGTGGAAAAAGATGCTACAGAGCCAAGAGCCATATACTTTAGCTTTCCCACCATAGAACACAAATCTGTAGATATACAAATATATTCAAAGAGTGTTCTACCCTAGATCTAAGCACAAATGTAATATCCTAAGCTTAGAGAGATTTTCCCATCCTTAACATTGAGGTTAAACAAATGTAAGGGACAATCTCACCACAGTTGGAGACCACCAAATCCAAACCCCATTCTCGTAAAGAGATAACTAGTGGTGAAGTGAGGTAGTTGTTAGGTAATCCCGAGAGGGTGATAAGTCCCGTTAGAGTGTGAACTCGGTAAACATCTGTAGGCAATCCTGTGGAGGGTGATAAGTCCAGTTTGAGTGAGAGCTCGGTAAATATCTGTAGGCAATCCCGTGGAGGGTTATAAGTCCCGTTTGAAGGAATGTCCCTAGGAACAGGGAGAGTGGATGTAGGAGCTTGAGTCTCCGAACCACTATACTTTGTTGTGTTCTTTATTGCTTTACGTTCTTATCTTGTCATATGCATTCAATTATAAGCAAAACACACACATCGTTCTTAAAAGTAAAAAATTAGAATCACCATTCCTTCACCTCTGTATTATATGCATTACATGATTTTTCTGCATTTCATGGGTTTTTCACCGGGACCAACAAGCGGTATCAGAGCAGGAGTTCAAAAGATCACTTTTAATATGATCACCTGAACTGATCTTTTTAAACAAAAACCCGTTTCTGTAAAAATGCATATATTTTAAATGTTTTGGTGTCATTATCAAAAAGGGGGAAATTGTTGGGATATTTTAGTTTTGATGAATTATGCCAAAACATTATAAACTTGTGTTATTCAAGCTAATTTACAGATAACAAGTTGATGAGGAACGAGAGAACAAGTTGAGGGAGAACTCACGAAATTAGAAGTAGATGATTGAGATCAGACGAGGCTACAGACAAGACTGATCGAGATTAGATGAGTAAGATGAGTTCCGGAGTTAACTGATGAGCTGAGCAAAATTAGAAGTGAAGAAAAAGCTAAGCCAAAGAAATCGTAAGGAGAGAGTCACCGATCGATAACCGTAAGAATAGACGAGCCGATCCGGTGATCGTAAGAGCGCATGTCGATCGTAAAATAAATTGACCAGAAGATCAGAAGAGAAGGTTACTGATCAGAAGAGGAGCAGATGAGACTGATCGAGATCAGACGTTGTTGGTCCCGGTGCTAACGAGTCTCACACGTGTATGGGGGGGGAATACACGTGTTCAGTGATTTTTTAAACTTTTCTTTCACTGAGGTCAGATGGGTCAGGTTGTCCTGAGAAGCCCGGAATGTCCTGAGTCAAAGTCTACTGAGACAATGATCCCGAAATGCTTTCGAAGCAGATTAATTTCAACCGATCCTCGAATTTATCGAGATCCCGAGGAGCTTGATCGATATATTATCTTACTGAACACTCAGTAGAGTTAGTTCAGTTTGGTAACTATCTGTTCTTAGCTACTCAAGCGTGCGGAATGGTTGGCCCTAAGTTTATACTCGTTTTAGCTTTGCTGAAATATCTTCCCTTCAATAAAACAGTGATTAAGACTGTGATCAATTTATGCAAGTTCAATGGATTGGTTCCAACTGAATATCAGTGAAATATGCGTTCAGTGAAAAACATGCAACAAATAATAATGCAGTACAGAAAGCAAAACAACACAACAATTATAGTGGTTCAGAGACTCAAGCTCCTACGTCCACTCTCTCTGATCTTCAGAGAAATTCCTTAACCACTTCCTAAAGCTTTCAAGCTAACTCACTGTAGCTTACTCAATTTTCTACCTTGAGTTTTCTGCCTGACTCACTGCATCTTACTAACTCAAACACACACAAGTGTTCAGACTACCACAAGTAGCTTACTAACTTCTTCTCTAGAGTTTTCTGGCTAACTCACCGTAGCTTACTAACTCTTTAAAACTCTAACTCACCAACAAAGCACATAAACACTACCTTAACAAAGGGTTTAGGTTTTGGGTTGGTTTCCAACTAGGGTGAGATATCCTTTACAATAGAATTAATGCAAAAGGCTAGGATATCTCTTCTAATCTTTGGATTATCTATCAATCTAAGCTTATAATAGTGAGCTCTCTCCAATTTGAAACACTTGGGAAATTCTAGGTTTTTCGAGTGGTTCAATTTGCAATAATACGAATGAGCTCTTGAGTTGCTTTGAAATTTCTCGTGGCCTCTCAATGTAAAGGGTCACTGGTATTTATAGGCAACTTCACCAAGGTCACTCTTTGAAAACTATCCGTTGGAAGAGATACCTTTATGAGATTCCTCTTCTGGTGTTTGATGAACGACTACTTTTAGGGTTTGAACACTCCCTTGCATGTTTTAGGAAGTAGTCATGTAGCCAATCACCAATTTTTGCAGTCTGGAACTTAGTACTACTGACATAATTCAGGGTCCTGTCGCTTTCAGTGTCAGTGAAGTACAGTGTTGTCTTCCTCTGATTGGTTCTTGTCTTAGTGAATGTAGACAAACAAAACGGCTCTTTTTGGTCATTCTCTCTGAATGAGATAACCTGAAACAACACTTAGACTTAGTTCCTTTTGTCTGCACTAGAATGTTTTGGGCAATATCTACTTTTCTGAACATGTGCGTTTTTCTCAGTTTTGTAATCTTCAGATAGATATTATTTAGTGTCTCTGAACATTGGGTTATCTTTGAGTATTCATATCTTCTTGAGTCTTGATAACTAATTGAGTCTTGATTTCTTTTTGTAATCTTGAGTCTATTATTTAGTCTCTGAACATTGGGTTATCTTGAGTCTTGATGTCTTCGATCTTCAATAAATTCACGAGTCTTGATGTCTTGACAACATCGAGTCTTGATGTCTTGATTACTTCTTGAGTCTTGATGTCTTGATCTTGACAACTTGAAAGAATTCGAGTCTTGATGTCTTGACAAACTTCATCGAGTCTTCATGTGTCTTGACAAACTTCATCGAGTTTTCTGTCTTGACAACTTCTTGAGTCTTGTCTTGAAGAACTTCATCGAGTCTTGATGTCTTCGAACTTCTTCGAGTCTTCAATGTCCTCGATTACTCGAGTCTTGTGTCTTCGCCACTTCATCGAGTCTTGATGTCTTGACAAAGAACTTCATCGAGTCTTGATGTCTTGATTACTTCTTGAGTCTTCAATGTCTTGATTACTTACCGAAGTCTTGATATCTTACGATCTATATCTCGACGACTATACATAGTGCGAATAACTTCCCGAACAATCTATCTTTTAAAACCCGACTCGGGGTTTTGGGATCTAATCAAAACTTCTTTATTAAATTCATCTCCCAACAATTTCCCCCTTTTTGATGATGCCAAAACCATCTTGTTACATTTAAGAAAACCTAACCTATACTCAGGTTTCAGTTTATTTATTACAAACCAAAATGGCATTTTTTCCAACTATTTCCTTAACAATCTGGCATATCAAGACATGTAAAAAGATAATGAGATATTATCTTTTGAGCATAAAGATAAAATTTTCATTGATGTAGGATAATAGTTACAGATTGCAATGAAAATAAAAAACAACTGAATTTAAAACAGAAGTACATAGTCTTCGGTCTTCTTCCACTTCATCCTCTGGCACTTCCAGGTTGAACATCCCATAGTATCTCTTCTTCAGTTCATCCCTTGCCTTGATGATATCAGGGTTGTTTCCTGTTAGGCCTAGCTGGATGGCATACTGGGGAATATTTCCTGAGAAATGGCTGCTTCATTTACATAGCCATTCTCAAACCTAGGAGCTGGGTACATGTATGGACCAGGGGCTACTATCTGTGTGTTTCCTTCATCTGCCATGTTGATCCAACTTTGCAGGTACTTAGGATAGAATGTCAGTAAGTACTCAATGAAGGCTTCATTCTTATCCGAGCTGCTCCCCCTCCATTCTCTCAGAATCTCATAATAGAACCAGAAGGTTCTCTTGATCTCTTCTCATGCATCATTGAACTGTATAGGCATCCATTTGTCAATGTGCGACCACTTCTGAGTCTTTTCTGTACCTTTCCTTTTGCTTAGAAACTTTTTGAATCCACCTCTTCTCTTCTGTTTTTCTTCTTTCTTCTTTCTGATCAGAGGAGCACCAGATACTGAAGCAACAGTTCTTTTCTCCTTTTCAACCTGCAGGGCCTTCAGAGTCTTCTTGGTATCAAAAGTCTCTGGTTGAGTTTCAGTTTCCTTTTCTGGTCCTTCATCTGATTCTTCAAAATCTATAATCAGCTTCCTCTGAGTAGGTTTAGCTACCTTTGCTCTTTTCTTCTTTTCAGTTTCAACAAAGGCTACTGCTTTCCTCTTTTCTGGTCTGGCTTGTTCTTCTTCTGCCTTGCTTGTTCCAACCATCCTTCTATCACTCAATTTCTCAGAAATTACTTCCTGAATGGTTTGCTCAGATGTTTGAGTGAAGATAGGTTTCTCAGCTTCTTTGAACTTCAGTTTCTCAGTGGCTTCAATCTCTCTTAAGGCATCAACAATTTTCTTTCCTTCAGCTTCTTTTTTGAGCCTTTCTCTCCAAGGTTTGTGCCAACAACTCACTTAATTTGCCACCAGGCCTTTTCCCCTTTTTTGGCACCATACCTTAGGAGTAGTTGAGTCAGTGCAGTATCCATATAGTATTGCTCCTTGCTTATACTGCGCACTTCTTCTGCCAACTGATCATGCTCATCTTCTAGCCTTATCATGTAGTTCTTG
Source organism: Stenogyne calaminthoides (assembly GCA_037126765.1). NCBI lineage: Eukaryota > Viridiplantae > Streptophyta > Magnoliopsida > Lamiales > Lamiaceae > Stenogyne > Stenogyne calaminthoides. The sequence continues at coordinate 17,674,576 of JBBCBC010000012.1, forward strand.
GCCATTGAGAACTCATCCGAAAGAGGAGCAAACTGCTTTGAGAAGACATCATTCATCATCTCTATCATCTTGGTCATGAGCAGAGAGCCCATTTTCTCAACAGGTTTTTTGATCATCAGATCATTCTTCTCAACCAGCTTGGCTTCAATATAGGCAGTTATTTCTTGATACATCTGCTTCATGTTGGCATTAAGCTCTGTATGTACTCCATCAATCTTTCCATCTAATGTAGCTAATTTACCTGATAGAGTTGTTTGAAGCGTATCAGATGATGAACTCAGGTTCTCCAATTTCTGATTTTGAGCAGCCAGGACTAACTCCATCTGAGTCATTTTGTCTGTGAGAATTGTTTGCAGCATGCCTGATGAAGAGCTTAGATTCTCAAGCTTTTGAGATTGACTTGCCAGTATCTCTTCCATCCTTGGCTCTATCTTCTTGGTTGTTCGCCATTCAGTCTCTTCGGCTTCTCCCTTCTTCAATCTTGGGCTTTCAGAAGCAGTAGGTTCAGAGTGTATGAGTTCCAGAGCTGATGGATCAAGAAATGGTTTGTTGGGAGATGAATTTAATAAAGAGGATTTTGATTAGATCCCAAAACCCCTGAGTATGACATGTTCAGGATAATCTTGATAGACTGAGTCAGGATTCAGTAAAGAGTGTTCAGGATGTTATCTGCACCATGTATAGTCAGCAGATATAGATCAGGTTAGATTTTGAAGATTCTGAAGACTCAGTAAATTTCTGAAGAAACTGACGACTCAGTATGTTTCTGAAGAAATTGAAGACTCAAGAAAGTTTCAAGAAACCAAGACTCAAAGAAGTTTTTGAAGAAATTGAAGACTCAAGAAGTTTCAAGAAATCAAGACTCAAGAAGTTTCAAGAAACCAAGTTTCAAAGATGTCATCAAGACTCAATATGTCACTGAAGACTCAGTATGTCACAGAAGACTTAGTATATCATCAAGACTCAAGATGTCATCAAGACATCAAGACTCGTAAGACATCAAGAATCGTAAGACACCGAAAACTCAGAAGATATCAAGACTCAAGACATCAAGAATCAAGACACCGAAAAACGCAGAAGACATCAAGACTCGTAAGACATCAAGAATCAAGACATCAAGACTCGTAAGACATCAAGACTTAGAAGATATCAAGACTCGTGGTTATCAAGACCCAAAAGAGTTATCAAGACTCAAGAAAATATCAATACTCAAAGATAACCTCGGTGTTCCCAGCAATGAATAATATCTATCTCAAGACTACAAAACCGAGAAAAAAACGTGAATATTCGAAAAAATAGATATTGCCCCTGACATTCATATGCATAAAAGGAACTAAGTCTAAGTGTTGTTTAAGGTTATCTCACTCGAGAGGTTGACCAAAAAAGAGTCGTTATGTTTGTCTACATTTCTTCAAGACAAGAACCAATCGAGAGGAAGATAACATCAGATTTTCTTCGACCTTTGAAAGCGACAGTGTCATCAAGCATGTCAGTAGTACTATGCTCTAGACTACAAAAAGTGGTGATTAGCTAAATGAAAGCATATTTCCTAAAACATGCAAGGGAGTATTCAAACCCTAAAAATAGTCGTTCATCAAACACCATAAGAGGAAACTCATGAAGCTATCTCCGCTAACGGATAGTTTCTCAAGAGTGACCTTTTACATTAAGAGGTTACGGGAAATTTGAAAGCAACTCAAGAGCTCATTCAGATTATTGCAAATTGAAGCACTCGAAAAACCTAGAATTTCCCAAGTGTTTCACATTGAAGAGAGCTCATTCACTAAGCCTAGATTGATAAGATATATCCAAAGCTTAGTAGAGATATCCTAGCCTTTGCATTGTACTTATTGTAAAGGATATCTCATCCTAGTTGGAAACCAACTGTAAACCCAAACCCTCTCAAAGGTAGTTTGAGTGTGTTTGTTGGTGAGTTGGAGTTGTAAAAAGAGTTAGTAAGCTTCTGATGAGTTAGCGAAAAACTCTAGAGAAGAAGTTAGTAAAAGCTACTTGTGGTAGTCAACACTTGTGTGTGTATTGAGTTAGTAAGTCTGCGATTGGAACCAATCCAATTTGAATTTCATCAACCGATCCACAAAATTTTTAATCAACTGTTTTCATTAAAAGGAAGATCTTGACAAAAAGTTAAAACGAGTATAAACATAGGGCCAACCATTCCGCACTTGAGAAGCTAGAACAGATAGTTACCAAACTGAACTAACTCTACTGAGGGTTCAGTAAGATAGTTATCTGATCCAAACGGCTCAGGATCTCTGATAAACTCAGGCTCAGTTGAGCTAATCTAAAGCTTCTGAAAGCAGCTCAGGATCATTATCTCAGTAGACTTTGACTCAAGGCGACGATCAGTGCTTCGAGGCCAAATCATCGGGACAACCCTGACCCATCCGACCTCGAAGAAAGAAAAGTTTTAAAAATCACTGAACACGTGTATTCCCCTCCCATACACGTGTGAGACTCGTTAGCACCGGGACCAACAAGTGGTATCAGAGCAGTGGTTCAACTTGACCACTTACTTTTGTGGCCATAGTATAATTTGCTGAAAGACTGGTGGTCTACTGAACAGATCTATTTGCTGATATCTTACAAGGCTCAGTCATCATGCCTTCTAAGAAACTTCCTATGTTCTCAGTTGAGAGCTATGACCTATGGAGATTAAGAATGCGAGCTCATCTCAGATTCAAAACATGAAAGAATGTGGAGAGTGGTTTCGAAGGACCATTCAAATTTCTTGTTGTGAATCCCGAATCAACGTCTTCGAGAGTAATGATCCCGAGATGAATTTCCAAAGTCGATGATCAACTTACTTCTGATGAGAGAAAGTTAGTCAATCTTGACTACATTGCTAAAGATACTTTGTATAGCACTATTGATGATGGTGTTATGGGGATGATTTCTCACTGTGAAAATGCAAAAGAAATATAGGACACACTTGCTGTTATGTGTCAAGGCACATATCATATTAAAGAGAACACACTTTCTGTTGGGAAATTTGTATTTAAGTTTTGATGGAAGTTCCAAAACAGGTTGTAATAGGACCCGGTCGGACACATTAATGATCGATGACTTAGAATCGATTAAGATAACCAAATTTGAAATGTATAGATAGCTGATGTAAAAGATAGGTCACATATTGAGTGGGACTCAATATGTATAGGTCAGGTCGAAGTATCAGATGACCCAGATAAGGTCAGATGATCAGAAGGCTAAGAACAAAATCAGAAGAAAAGAAGTCAAGATCGGTGAAGACAAGACATCAAGACTTGGATGAACCCGAGACTCGGATGAACTCCGAAAACTCGGGATGAACTCGAGACTCGGATAAACCTCAAGACTCGGATAAACTCAAGACTCGGATAAACCTCAAGACTCAAGAATAAAACTCAAGACTCAAAGATGATCAAGACACTGAGGCTCAGAGTCACCTGAAGATCAGAAGACTACCAAAAGACCTGAAGACCTATATCAGCCGAGTCTGCATATTGAGCTAAGACAATCTGCATCAAGACTCAACAAGGTAGATCGACCGCTTATCCGATCAAGTCACCACACCAAGGCCAACCAAAATGGTACACCCAGACAAGACAAATCTTCTACAAAAGGAATATCAATCGTCTAACGGATAAATTACTGAAGTGCCGCCTCGCGAAGCCAAGGAGAAAGCTACACGTGCACAAAAAGAGCTGACAATACGAGATTCGACATTGCGGACATAAACGGCACTAATCATGCCTACGGCCATGCCCATATTCGGAGCACGTCACAATCATATCCTACAGCCTACCTAATATAGCCCGAAATTCAAATTGCTCTCCAACGGCTCTTTGATTTCGAGGTCTATAAAATGGGACCGATCTTCAAAATTGAAGTGAGACAACGGACACTAAGAACGAACACGGAGACATCGCAAAAGAAGCAAAAACTACAGCAAAATCTCGGCACGAAGAACACCATATTTGAAGATTATTCTTAGAGTGTTCATCCCATAGTTCTTAGCAAGAAATCATATCCACTAGCATTTGGTTACATAAACACTTGGATAGATTTCCAGTTGGAACCACAACAAACCTTTACCGAAACTCTAAGTTGGTTAAGTTTGTTACCGCAAGATTTTAGACTAGGGATTCTAGTTTCTGATTTCTGGTTCGGTTGAGTGTGAACTCAATAAATATCTGTTGGGTGTTGGACTAACACATAAAACTAAGTCCAGTTGGTTAAGTTGGTTAAGTTGGTGCCCCTGTGTTAAGGGAAGAGTGGACGTAAGATGGGTTTCATCTGAACCACTATAAATCTTGTGTGCATTTACTTGCTTTCTTATTGCTTTACACTACTCACACAACTGAGTTTAAAACTGCATACATATTCTAAGTTAAGCTCAGTCTGCACCAAGCAACTGATCTGATCAGGTTGACACCTTAGTTAGCCGGTTGAAAACTGACTTAAGAATCTGAATTGATAAACTGGTTTTTCACACGGGTATTTACAAGCTTCCGCACTCTCAGTTAAACTGACAAGATATCAAACTGGTCTTCCCCCAGGCACTCAGTAAGATTGAACATCAGTCCAAACTGACTCACTAGCACTCTGATCAGGCAATCTGCAAATCACACCTGATCCGCACGAAAAGTTTTCAGAAGCCTATTCACCCCTCCCCTCTAGACTTCTGCCCTCACAAAACCTATTCGGGACCTACAAGTGGTATCAGAGTTGTGGTTCTACAGACCACTGGCTTTTAGTATCATCGATTCTTGAGGAAGAATCTTTGTGGTCATTTGAACAGATCTTGAAAAACCGTTTTCAAAACTCATTCATTTTCAAAATCACTCAGCATGGATAATACCTCTGGTATGTAACATTATTTGCCTAAGTTTTCAATTGATGAGTATGCAGATTGGACTATATACATGTGCAACCATCTGGGATCGATAAGCGGCAGAATGATGGAAGTCATTGAACGAGGACCCATCATCATATATCACGACAACCCAGCGGTTGGAGGAGATCCAGATCGTGCACCTGGAAGTCTTCTTCGAAAAAGCCCAGCCCTGATGGATGCAGAAGAAAGAAAGTTGTATACTCTAGATACAATCGCCAGGCATATAATCATGAAGACGATGGATAAAGTCACCAAAGAGAAGATAAAGTATCTCAAAACAGCAAAACAAATGTGGGATACTCTTGCTGAGATATGCGAAGGAAATGATCAGATCAAAGATAGCCGACTACAAGCTGAACTGGTGAAGTTCGAAAAACTCAAAATGTTGCCCAACGAGACCATCAACGAGCTCGATGGAAAGATCACCATGTCAGTAAATAAGCTATGAGAACTTGGAAGAGAGATGTCAGACAAAGACATCAATTATAAGATCTTAAGATCTTTCACCAAGAAATGGGACATGAAAGTCACGGTAATCAAGGATTGCCAAGACATTTCCAAGATGAAGCCAAGTAGCTTATTCCTAAGCCTTAAAGCCCATGGGTTCGATTTAATCGAAAGAGGGCAAGCAGATGAAGACGAGACGCCTGCTGAAGCCTCAACCTCCACATCTAAATCAGTTGCATTCAAAGCAACCAGCAGCAGATCAAAGGCCACTGAACCTGTTGGAAACATCATAAGCCAAGCTGAACAGATCGGTTTACTTACCAGGAAACTTGAAAGATCAAATATTCAACTTGGTAAGTATCGCAGATTCTACAAGGATTATCAAGACAAAAGGAACAGGAGGCCAACTGACAGATCACTAGAAAGGAATAGATATGATGACCGAAGGGATCACAGAGATGATAAAAGAGATGATCAGTCAGACGAGAGAAGAGATAACAGATCTGACAGAAGGAGTTCTAACTACAATCAGAAAGGGAAGTCACCTGACAGATCCTACAGACAAAGTGTCTCACCTGGCAGAGGAAGTTTCGTGAATCGTGGATCATGCTTCAACTGCTTGAAACCTGGTCACTACAGCTCCGACTGCCCAGACCTGACTCCCAGAGAAAGAGAAGAGAAGCGAAACAAAAGAGATCTACGCTTCAAAGACAGAAAAGCCATGGTTGCTGACACATCAGGAATTGATGATTCCTATCTGCCTTTTGAGGATTCTGGCTACTCATCAGTAGAAGATTTATGTCTGATAAGTAGTGCTGTTGATTTCCTCAACCATGAAGATCTGATATTCTCTTCAGATGACAATGAAATTTGCCTGATGGCCAGGGAGGAAGACCAATCTGAGGTAACCTCCAAACCTTCTGCTTTTTCAATTTCCACACCAACTATTATTAGCACACCTCCTGGAGAGATTGACTTGTAGCTCTACTCTGAGTAATTGCTTGAAGATCTCTCTGATGCAGTAGACACTTATACAATAGTGGAAGCTGAAAATGACAAGCTAAGGATCAGAAATAATCAGCTTGTTAAAGAGAATGCAGTCAGCAAAGCAGCTGAACTGAAATCAGCTGAAACTGCTCAGAAGGTAACTGAGGAACTTAACGTTCTGAAGGATAAATCTTCTGATCAGGAGAAGCAGATCAAAGATCAGCTAGCAATCAACAAACAACAAGCTGATGATTTCAAAATCCTGCAAGCTAAGTTTGATGAGCTATTCCGACTACATGAGAGTCTAAAATCTACTGAGGATAGTTTGCGCAAGAAAATAAAGGTTTTCACGAAGTCATAAAAAACCGTTCAAGATATGAACACCTATTTTCGAACACCAACTAACAAGAAGGGTATTGGGAATGAGAACCCTTCTACATCCTCAAAAGCCCCGTTTGGTTCACTTCAAAAGGGTGTAATCAAACGAGTCTCCGACAAAGATACACAAAAAGCTAAAAATGTATATGATAAGGGAAAGAGACCTGCTGAGCAAGTAAGGCAAGTACCTAATCAGAAAGGGAACAGAAATGGACCCCAACTGATTAAGCATCAGCCGAGAAATCAACAGAAGAACCCTGTTCTTCTGAAGAAACCTCAACCTGATCAGCAGATTAGGTATCAGAAGAGACAACCTGTAAAAAGGAAATCTAATCTGAGACTCAATCAAGGTCAGCTGCCTAATAAGCAAGCAATAGGTAAACTGCAAAGACCATCTATGCCAAAGAGATATGAATCTTTTAATGGTAGCAGTCATACCTACCCTTATAACCAGAGACCTAGGGCTACTGCACCTGAGCCACACTGGGTTAAAGGAAGACAAAATATAAAGAAAAATCCCAAGTCTTCTGATTCACCCAAGGCTCACACGAATAATCATACAAATCAGAAAGCATATAAAGAGACGTATGATTATGTTGATATGTATGGGAGACAAATCAGGCCTTCTGGTCTATCTGATTACAATAGAAGTGCCCTGTTTGTTTGGATCCCAAATCCACCACTAACCCCTCAGGACCCAATTCCAAAGGGGTACCTAAAGCCTGATTCGATTGCAGGTTCGCGTGGGACTGGCCAACAAAGGAGGTGTACAAGCAACTATCTGGTACATCGATAGTGGATGCTCAAGGCACATGACTGGAAGCAAACATTTCCTTAGCTCTTACAAAGAACAAGAAGGCCCAAGTGTACTCTTCGGTGATGATAACTTTGGTTTTACCAAAGGATTAGGAACCTTAGAGAATGATGATGTACAAGTATCTGGAGTCTCGTATGTCGAATGATTAAAGTACAATCTACTATCAGTATCACAATTCTGCGACAACGGATTCAGCGTTGAGTTCTCGAGTGACAAATGTACGATTAGAAATCGAGCTACTCAACAAATCTTGCTAACTGGTTCAAGGAAAGGCACGATCTACACAGCATATTGGAACAGTTGCCCAAGAAATGCATGCTTAATTGTTAAGAGTTCCAAGAGTAGCAGTTGGCTATGGCACAAAAGAATGAGTCATCTGAACTTTAAGACTCTTAACAAGATAGCTAAGGTGCCTTTGGTTGAAGGACTTCCGAATGAAGTATTCTCAAAGGATCAGACATGTGCCGCATGTCAGAAGGGAAAACAAGTTAAAGCTTCATTCAAAGGAATACCTGGACCAGCATCCAGTAGAGTACTGCAACTGCTCCATATAGATCTATTCGGACCAGTTACACCAGTCAATCTCAGTGGACACAAATATACTCTGGTAATCGTGGATGAATGTGGAAGAGTGTGGAGAATGTAGCAAACGATGCTACAGAGCTAAAACGATATGGGTTCCAGCAGTTCCCAGCCAAGGTCGTGTGCCAGATGATGCGAGTCCTGAAATATGGCCTGATCGTAGCACGGCTAAGGCAGTCAACACAAGGAACGTTGAAAGGAATTGTTCAAGAGTGTTCTACCCTAGATCTAAGAACAAATGTTATATCCTAAGCTTAGAGAGATTTTCCCATCCTTAGCATTGAGGCTAAAGAAATGTAAGGGAAAATCTCAAACTAGTTGGAAACCAAACAAACCTTACCCAAATCAGTTTGATAGGATAAGTTTGTAGGTGAGTGTGAACTCGGTAAACATCTAGCAATCACGCAAGGGAGGGTAGGCAATCCCGTGAGGGTGATAATTCCCGTTTGAGTGCGAACTCGGTAAACATCTGTTGGGTGTTGGACTAACACATAAAACTAAGTCCAGTAGGTTAAGTTGGTTAAGTTGGTGCTCGGAAAGGGAAGATTGGATGTAGGGCGGGTTTCGTCCGAACCACTATAAAATCGTGTGTTCTTTACTGCTTAATGTTCTTACATGTCATATGCATTCGATTACAAGCAAAACAACATACATGTTCTTAAAAGCAAAATTTTGGAATCACTCTGCCCTCACCCCTGTTTTATATGCATCACATGTCATGTTTTGCTTCCGTACGCGCAAAATTGGGTTTTCTCCACTTATAATTGGGACCATCACTTTCTGTTGCTATTGGAAAGTTTGATAGCTTTGAAATGGAAGATGGTGTATCCATTGACAAACTTGAAGTCAGATTCACTAGCATCATGAATGATCTGAATGCTCTTGGGAAAAGATACCCACAGAGAGAAGTGACACTGAAAATTCTTAGAGGATTATATATATCTAAGAAATGGGATATACATGCTGTGGTGATGGAAAACACCAAAAATATTAATTTTATGCCATATCAACAAGTTTTCTCTGAACTGAAAGCTTATGAGTTTGTGATTGACAAGAAAGCTAAGAAATCTGACAGCAAAGATGATTCTTCATCTAGCAAGAATGTGGCTTTCAAAGCCAAAGAGAAATCCTGTAAGTCTAGAGAGTCTGAGAACTCACTTGCCAAAAATCAGGATGAGCAGGAGGATAAGCTAGTACTGATGGCAATGAGGTTTGAAAGACTCAATAGCAGATATGGGAAATATAAAAAATATTACAGGAATCACAGGTGCAAGAGAGACTCAAAAGCTGAGGACAAATACACTGAGAAAAGAAAGGACCACAAAGCTTAAGGATCTTCATCTAAAAAGAAGGACTCCAAGACCAAGGAGGATAGTGATCAGGATTGTTGGGATATTTTAGTTTTGATGAATTGTGCCAAAACATTATCAACTTGTGTTATTCAAGTTAATTTACAGATAACAAGTTGAGGGGAATGAAAGAACAAGTTGAGGGGGAACACACGAAATCAGAAGTAGATGATCGAGATCAGACGAGTCTGCAGACGAGACTGATCGAGATCAGATGAGTTAGATGTGTTCCGGAGTTAAACTGATGAGCTGTGCAAATCAGAAGAGAAGAAAAGCTAAGCCAGCAAATCAGAAGAGAAGGTTGCAAATCAGAATATGAGCAGATGAGACTGATCAAGATCAGTCGTGATTGAGATCAAATATGAAGATGAGAAGATGAGACTGATCGAGAACAGACGTGATCGAGATAGATATGATAACCTGATATGCTAACCTGATATGATGTACTTACCTGATGCTATCCTGATATGTTGATCTGATCAGTCGAGCTGATCAGATCAGGCAAAGAAGAAATCAGATAGCCTGAGTAAAAGTAATCTGAGACTCAGTAAGATCTGAGACTCAGTAAGTAAAACTGATCTGAGACTCAGTAAAGAAAACTAATCTGACACTCAGTAAGTAAAAGTGACCTGAGGGTCAGAATGTCTGAAGTCAGAAGAACTGAACTCAGTCAGCCTGAGTGTCAGTATGCCTGATCAGACAAGGTCCGCTGAAGAGAAGTCTACTGAATCAAGAAACCTGAGACTCAGTATGTCCCCGGACACTGAGGCTCAGATAGACCTGAAGGCTCAGACAGACCTAAAGGCTCAGATTGACCTGAAGACTCAGACAGACCTGAAGGCTCAGATAGACTTGAAGGCTCAGACAGACCTGAAGGATCAGATAGAACTGAAGATCCTGAGACTTAGAAGAATCTGAAGAATATAGCCGTTGGAATTCAGCTGACGTGGACCAATGAGAGGAAGACAACCAGCCTGAAGAAGCTGCAGAACTTACAAAGAATAGTATGGATTTGAATGTGATTCTCTCCAATGGTAACATTCAAATCCACACTATAAATACAAGATCTTCCATCAAATTAAGTGTGGATGCGTGGAGAATGTAGCAAACGATGCTACAGAGCTAAGAAAACAAATACTCAAGCATTCCCACCATAGAACACAAGTATGTAGATATACACATATATTCAAAGAGTGTTCTAGAACCCAATCTAAGCAACCCACGATGTATCCTAAGCTTAGAGAGATTTTCCCAACCTTAGCAATGAGGATAAATAAATGTAAGGGAAAATCTCACCATAGTTGGAGACAACACCAAACCCAAACCCCATTCTCGTAAGAGATAACTAGTGGTGAAGTGAGGTAGTTGTTAGGCAATCCCGAGAGAGGGTGATAAGTCCCGTAGGATTGTGAACTCGTTAAACATCTAGAGGCGAGCCCGAGAGGGTGATAAGTCCAGAGGCGAGCCCGAGAGAATGATAAGTCCAGTTGGAGTGAGAGCTCGTTAAATATCTAGAGGCGAACCCGAGAGGGTGATAAGTCCAGTTTGAAGGAATTTCTCTAGGAACAGGGAGAGTGGATGTAGGAGCTTGAGTCTCCGAACCACTATACTTTGTTGTGTTCTTTATTGCTTTACGTTCTTATCCTTGTCATATGCATTCGATTATAAGCAAAACACAACACATGAGCTTAAAACGCAAAAATCTGGAATCACCATTCCTTCACCCCTGTTTTTATATGCATTTCATGATTTATGGAGATCAAGAATGCAGGCTCATCTGTATTCAAAGCATGAACGAATGTGGATAGTGGTCTCTGAAGGACCATTCCAATTCACTGTGGTGAATCCCAGAGTTACAGAAAATGAGAGAAATGATCCCAGGACTGAATTTTCAAAGTCTGATGATCAACTTACTCCTGAGGAGAGGAAGTTAGTCAATCTAGACTATATTGCCAAAGATACACTATATAGCACTATTGATGATGGTGTAATGGGGATGATTTCTCATTGTGAGAATACAAAGGAAATATGGGATACAGTTGCTGAGATTGCTAAGAAAGAAAAGGAGTCTGAAGAAAGTTCCAGCTCCTCAGATGAGATGTGCTCAGAAAGTGACAGTGATGACATCTGTCTCATGGCTGTAGGAGAGGTAAGTTCTTCTATCTCTGTTGTTGCTCCTACACTAGCACAAGAGTTGTCAAGTTCCACTGTAAACAGTCAATTTTGAGAGTCTTATGAAGGATTATGCTGTTTTACAAGAACTGTTGAATGAAACTCAAGAGCAGAACAAAGAACTGATTGCTGAAAATCTTAAGTGGAAAGATTCTAGTAATGCTGAGATCACTTCTCAATTAATGGGAACTACTGATGAACTGGATGTTCTGAAAGTACAACTCTCAGAGAAAGAGAAGTTGATAGAGACCCTAAATGGAAAACTAGAGAAATCCACTGAGGAGATTCAGCTGATTAGAACTAAGTTCAATGACCTCTCTGAGAAGCATGAAACTCTACAAAAGTGTGAGGATAGTGCGCAGAGAAACCTAACTCTATTGAATTCTGCATCTAAACTAATAGATGAAATTCAGAGTTATCAGAGACCTGCCACTATAAAATCTTGATTGGGATACATTCCAGGGGGAACCTCACAAGGTCATCTGAATGCTGCTTCTAGTAGCAAGAAGACTGTCTTTGTTAAACAAGTGGCACCTATCCTTCGAACTGAAGAATTACCCAAAGTTTTAGACAAGGGAAAAGGACCTATGGTTCCAGGAAAACTGAATGATCAGGTAAGAAAGCCCAAACCTCAGGAAAAGGCTAGAAAACCTGACCACTCAGTAGGAAATTTTCAGGCAAGTACTTCGAAGCCTCAGGCTAAGAATGCAAACCTGAAAAGATCTGCACTGAACCAGCAGAGGAATTTTCAGAAGAGAAACACTCAGCAGAGACATTCTCAACTGAAAAGACCAAGTCCTCAGATTACTTAAAGACCCCAATTTCAGTACAGGCAACCTAAACCCCACTTGCCTAAGGGTAAAGGTTTCCTGAACCCAAGTCAACAGAGACAAAGACCAGTTGCAAAGCATTGGAACAAAATGCTTGTACCCAAGAAAAATTCTAAGGCTCATGTTCATGCCAAGGCTAGCACTCATACACAGGATACTGCTAAGGCACCTAGAGTGGCAAATGTGTATGTAGATGTTTATGGAAGACAGATCAGCCACTCTAAAGTGATTAGAGTTGTTAGGCAGATTTGGATTCCAAAAGGTACAGCTAACCTGATAGGACCCTACACCAAATGGGTACCACAGAACTAATCTATTTTTCAGGTAAACAGAAAAGGGAACTAAGCTGAATGAAGACATCATAGCCCTGATTAAAGGAGAGTCTGAGATGTCATTGTTGGAAGATGAATTTCCTTCTTGGACTTCAAGTGAAACAAACTAAGGAAGGAATCTTCATCAGAGATCATGTAGAGAAGAAGGACATTAGGATGGAGAAGATTCATACTGATAAGCAAAGAGCTGATATCTTGACTAAACCTTTGGCTGAATTGAGATTTCAGGAACTATCAGTTGAATTAGGGATGTTGGATCCAGGTGTATAGAGTAAATCTGAAAAATTGAAGGTTTTCAGATGCATGAAGTTTTTCTCAGAATTCTACTGAGAAACTCAGGATAAAATTGGAAATACTGAACTGAGTCTTGAGAAACTCAGATATACTGAAGGTCAGTACTCAGTGTTAAACTGATCTGGGTCACCACTCAGTATCATACTGAACTCGTTCAGTACTCAGTATCATACTGACATTTTATCAAGGTCAATACTCAGTAAGACTGATATAGGAAAATTAGTCTGAAGAAGTAATGACTCATGCAACTCATTTATTGCTTAAGTGAATCTCAGTAATCATTAGCAATAAATAGCATAACACATGAAGAGAATGTTTTGGGCGGGACGTTTGAAATGCCGAAGAAGGTCAACAGTCATTAATTGCTCTGATTCAATTAATCACCAATAAGGTTAATATGGCGGCATATTTTTCGTGAGATCGTCTTTTCGCATACCCGATTAGTCGGTGTTCAATCTCAACCGTTGATTTTCATCAATCGATACGATTTCCCACGAATCGATCCTTATATTCATTTGAGAATTCATTCAAAGCCCCATTTCAAAAGCCTTCGTTCTAAAAAATTCTCTGCAAACTCAAGACCCTTCTTGCCCAGAGAAACAATTCATCGTTCTCAAACCCTACACTCAAAAATCCTCAAAATGACTTTCTCCATATATGATAAACTCGCGATTTCCAACAAGCCATGGTACGAATATGTGGTGTCGCTTGAAAGTTCGTCCAATTCAACCCACGAAGAAGAGGCGCTGCATATGATACGAATCGCGAAACTCACAAATATCGTCGCAAGCCAACCGTAAGCTGAATACTCTAAGGAGGTAATAGAGTTTATTTCAAATCTGAGATTAGATGATGAGGATGGTATCGAGTCCCAGATTACTGTTTCCCATCTAGAATATAACTCTAAATACGTTGATTTTGTACGGGAGGTGTATATAATCCCTAAAAATTTAAATGATGTTTTTGAGTTGTGTGATAGAGGTGAGGATCCCATGACTTATATGTTGGGTAGGGAACAGGAATACCTTGATAGGGTAACAGAGCATCCTATTAAGTTTGAGGCTACATTGCATAAATGACATTTGAAGCTGAAGTACAGAGTTTTGTTAGATATTGTTAGTAAGTGCATAATGAGTCGATCAGGGAGTTTTGAGCAGATAAGCACGCCAAAGCTTAGACTGATGGCTGCTATCGAGGATTCACCCACCACAGATTTCAATTGGTTGAAGTATTTGATCAAAGTGGTGAGTGACCAGGCCAAGCAGATCAAGAAGGAGGATGGATCGATCTCAATCAAAGGCAAAATTCTCCATGCGACCAAAATAACTTTTATTTTGGAGATGTGCCGTGAAGAGGAGGATATTTTTGCCAACTCCTCACCTTTCCCAAAGTCTAAGGTCATGTTCAAGCCTACAACTACTAGAAAGACTTTGAAAGGGAAGAAAGAGAAGAAAGTGGAATCACCTACTGCTGCTGAAGAAGATCATCATGCCAAGGGGAAGGCTTTGATGGAGGTGAAGAGGGAGAAGGGAGAAGCAATGAAGAGGAAAACTCTTGCTCCCAAGCGCCGAAGGATGCTGATTTCCACTGAGGAGGAGGTGAGCGAGCCTGAGGAGGTGCAACCCGAGGGACAGAAAGCTCAGAAATTGCCTTTACAAGTATTGGCTCAGGTTATATCTACGGCACAGGAGCAAATTGAGGAGCAAGTCTTCTCTGAGGTTCTTGAGACGTCACTGAGCTTAGACAAATTCTCTCAAGAAATTTTCAAAGGACCTCAGACCTCAGAGGTAGCTCAGATTCCAACTGAGGAAGTGCCTGGTCAAACCTCAGAGCAAGCTCAAATTCCAACTGAGGAGTTGCTTGCTCAATCCTCAGATCAAGCTGAGCCTCAGGAGCTGTTGAATCTTGATGAGCTCCTGAGTGATCCATTCCTTGACCCCTCAGAAGAACTTCCCACTGAACTTGAGAACCCGAAGCTGAAGAAGGGAGAAACAGAAGAAACTGAGTGGCGAAGCAAGGGGGAATGGTTCATACTGGACCGGTACCCTGAGCTAAGCACATATCCTGACCTCCAGGATCTCTTCTTCAGACTAAGGACAACAGTCTACATTCTCAACCAGACTCTACCTGAAATGCTCAACATTGCTTCATTCAGAGATGAAGACTGGTGGAATGAGGAGACAACGGTTTTAGTTGACTTCTCCGGGTTCAGAAAAACCAAGCTGAAGATGAAAGTGTTAGATTTTGATGAGCTGGTTAAGAGGAAGCTTGCTGAGAAGGAAGAAGCTGATGTTGGTGCCCCGAGCTCCAAACACAAAAACCAAGATGGGGACCAACAAGGGAATGCTGAGAGTCAATCTCAAATGGAGAAGGATAGCACTGATGCTGGAGAGCCTGATGTCACACATCCTCAGCCTGAAGTTAGTTCTCTTCAGGTAACTTTTGGCACTACTAGAAATTATGCCAAGATTACTGAAGTTTCTATCTTTAATTCTGAAATGTCTGATATGCAGACTGAGGCTCAGGTGGAAACCCAAGCTTAGGCTGATACTGAAGCTCAGGTTGAGACCGAAGCTCAGATAGAGACTGAGGCTCAGGCAGAGCAACCAGCACAGGATAAGCAGCAAATTCTCTATGCTCCAGAGATTGATCTCACTCCCATTGTGGAGAAGTTAGACAAGGTTGTGCCAATCATGGACAAAGTAGCTCAGATTGAAGAAGTAATACCAACCAGACCCAGAAGATGGAAAGTCTGAGTTCTACTTCAGACCTGATGCAGCTTCAGACTACTCTGACTGACAAGATGACTGCCATGGAAGGAAAGATGGATGGAGTCAAAGCTGAATTGAGCACAGAGCTGAAGCAGTTGTATCAGGAGAGGACTGCTCTTCTAGAAGCCAAGCTGGTGGAGAAGAATGATCTTCTGATCAAGAATACTGTTGAGGAAATGGGCTCCTTGCTCATAACCAAAATGACAGAAATGTTTAAAGATGCTCTCTCCAACCAGTTTGCACAAATGTCTGAAGAGTTCTCTGTGGCGAAGAACCACCTGATGAGGCTAGAAGAAGAGCAAGATCAGTTGTCGGGAGAGGTGCGAAGTGTCAGCAAGGAACAATATCATATGGACACTGCACTATCTACA
This sequence comes from Stenogyne calaminthoides, assembly GCA_037126765.1. Lineage (NCBI taxonomy): Eukaryota > Viridiplantae > Streptophyta > Magnoliopsida > Lamiales > Lamiaceae > Stenogyne > Stenogyne calaminthoides. The sequence continues at coordinate 17,690,800 of JBBCBC010000012.1, forward strand.
CTTCTGCCAAGGTATGGTGCCAAGAAGGGGGAAAGACCCGGAGCTGACCTGAGAGTATTATTGGCACACACCTTGGAGAGAAAGGCAGATAAAGAGGCAGAAAAGAAGAGCACTGCTGAAGCCTTGAAAGAAGTTGAAGCCTCTGAGAAGCTTAAATTCAAGAATGTGGAGAAGCCTGTCTACACTCATGTTTCTGAGGAAACCATGCAAGATGTTATTGCCGAAAAACTGAGTGCTAGAAGAAAGGTTGGAACAAGCCAAGCCGGAGCTGAGCAACCTATCAAGAGGAAGGTTGTGGCGTTTGTTGAACCTGAGAAGAAAAAGGTTAAGGCTTCTAAGCCAACTCAGAGAAAGCTGATAATGGAATTGGAAGAGTCTGAGGAGGAACCGCGGAAAGAAGTCTTCAATACTAAAAGAGCTCTGAGATCACTTCAGATCGAACAAGCCAAGAAAAACTAACCGCCTGGTTTGGGAGTGCCTTTGATAAGGAAAAAAAGAAGAAGAAGAGCAGAGGCGAGAAGTGGTTTCAAGAAGTTCGTGAGCAAGAGGAGGGACAAAATTAAAAGACGAAAGTGGCGCGACATTGATAAGTGGATGCCAATCCAGTTCAATGATGCTTGGGAAGAGATCAAAAGAACCTTTTGGTTTTACTACGAAGTGCTGAGAGAATGGAGAGGGGAGAGCTCAGATTCAAATGAAGCTTTTATTGACTATCTGCTGACCTTCTATCCAAAGTACTTACAAAGTTGGATCAATCTTGCGGATGAAGGAAAAGTTCAGATCACTGCCCCTGGTCCATACACATACCCTCCTCCTAGGCTAGAGAATGGCTTGGTAAATGAAACAGCCATATCTCAGGAAATTGCTCAATATGCCATCCAGCTAGGCCTGACAGGTAACAATCCTGATATCATCAAGGAGAGAGATGCACTGAAGAAGAGGTATTATGGGATGTTTAACCTTGAAGTGCCTGTGGATGAGGTAGAAGAGAACTGAAGAGCTAGAGCTGAAGATCAAAGAAGACTGTTCAGGATGTTATATGCACCATGTATAGTCAGCAGATATAGATCAGGTTAGATTCTGAAGATTCTGAAGACTCAAGAAGTTTCAAGTTTCAAAGATTTAAATCGAGAAATCAAGACTCGAGATGAAATCGAGAAATCAAGACTCAATGTGAAATCGAGAAATCAAGACTCAAGATGAAATCGAGAAATCAAGACCTAGATGAGATCGAGAAATCGATGATTCTCAGATATCGGTCCAAGATATCTCGAAGACATCAAGACTCGAAGACTCAAGACACGTAAGACCAAGATATCAAGATCAAGACAAAGGATACTGAAGGCACAGTAATTACTGAAGACTCAATAATCTACTGAATGCTCAGTATAACCTGAATGTTCCGAGGCACTGAATAATATCTATCTGAAGGATACAATACTGAGTAAAATGCGATTACTTAGAAAAATAGATATTGCCCAAGACATTCACATGCAGACAAAATGAACTAAAACAAAGTGTTGTTAAGGTTATATCACTCAGAGATATTGACCAAAAAGAGCCGTTATGTTTGTCTACATTTCTTAAAGACAAGAGCCAATCGAAGAAGACAAAGATCAGCATTTTTTCGACACTTTGAGCGACAGTCATTTGAGCATGTTAGTAGTACTATGTTCCAGATTGCAAAAAGTGGTGACTGGCTGCATAAAGGCATATTTCCTAAAACATGCTAGGGAGTATTCAAACCCTAAATATAGTCGTTCATCACACACCATAAGAGGAAACTCATGAAGCTATCTCTTCCAACGGATTGTTTTTCAAGAGTGACCTTGGTATCTGCCTATAAATACTACATTGAAGGTTACGGGAAATTTGTAAGCAACTCAAGAGCTCAAACTTATTATTGCAAGTTGAAGCACTCGAAAACCCAAGAATTTCCCAAGTGCTTTACATTGAAGAGAGCTCATTCACTAAGCCTAGCTTGATAAGATATATCCAAATCTTAGTAGAGATATCCTAGCCTTTGCATTGTACTTAATTGTAAAGGATATCTCATCCTAGTTGGAAACCAACAAAGAAACCCCAAACCCTTTGTAAGGTAGTTTGAGTGTGATTGTTGGTGAGTTGGAGTTGTAAAGAGTTAGTAAACTACATTGAGGTAGTCAGAAAACTCTAGAGAAGAAGTGAGTAAACTATCTTGGATAGTCAGAAAGCTTGTGTGTGTTTTGAGTAAGTAAACTACAGAGGTAGTCAGAAAGCTCAAAATAGAAAGGTTAGTAAACTACAGAGGTAGTCAGAAAACCTTAGGAAGTGGAAAGGTTAGTAAACTACAGAGGTAGTCAGAAAACCTTAGGAAGTGGTTAAGGAATTTCTTTGAAGAGTCAGAGAGAGTGGACGTAGGAGCTTGAGTCTCTGAACCACTATAACTTGCAGTGTTGTTTTGCTTTCTGTTCTACATTGATTATCTGTTGCATATCTTTAACTAAAAGCAAATTTTCACTGATATTCAGTTGGAATCAATTCACTGAACTTGCATCTAACTGAATCATAGCCTTAATCACTATTCCATTAAAAGGAAGGTTTTCAGCAAAGCTAAAAACGAGTATAAACTTAGGGCCGACCATTCCGCACATCTGAGTAGCTATTCAAACAACTCAGTATCTCTGAAAGTACTCAGGCTCAGTTGGGATTATCTGAGGTTTCTGAAAGCAGCTCAGGATCATTGTCTCAGGTAGACTTTGACTCGGGGCGATCTTGGGCTTCTCGGGCCAAATCATTAGACAACCTGACCCATCGACCTCGATGAAAAAAAAGTTTTAAAATCACTGAACACGTGTATTCCCCCCCATACACGTGTAAGACTCGTTTGCACCGGGACCAACAGGGATGATGATGCCAACAGATGTTACAACTGTCAGAAGAAAGGTCACTTTCAATATGACTGTCCTGAGCTAAGTGCTAAAGAAAGAAAGGAAAGACAAGCCAAGAGAGACAAGAAGTTTTCCAGCAAGAAAGCGATGATTGTTGAGGAAGAAGAACATTCTGAAGAAGGTTCCAGTTCCTCAGATGAGATGTTCTCAGATAGTGACAGTGATGATATCTGTCTTATGGCTAGAAGGAGGTAAATTCTTCTATCTCTGTTGTTGCTCCTACACAAGCACATGAGTTCTCAAGTTCTATCAAAACAAAGAACTTTGACTGATGGATTCATTTGAGAATCTTATGAAGGACTATTCGTATTTACAAGAATCGCTCAATTTGAAACTCAAGAGTAGAACAAGGAACCGATCACGAGAATCAAGTGGAAAGACTCTAAAAAATGCCGAGATCACTTCTCAATTGATGGGAACTCTTGATGAACTAGATGTTCTTAAAAGTACAACTCTCGAAAAAAGAGAAGGTGATAGAGATCTGAATGAAAAATTAGAGAAATCCAATTTGAGGAGATTCAAACTTTATCGTAATCGAGTTCAATGACCTCTTTGAGAAGCATGAAACTCTAAAGAAATGTGAGGATAGTCTTGCAGAGAAAGTTAGCTCTATTGAATTACGATCTAAAGTGATAGATGAAATTCGAGTTATCAAAGACACGCAACTATAAATCTTTGGAGTGGGATACATTCCAGGGGAACCTCACAAGGTCTTCAATGCCTTTGCTTCTAGTAGCACCAAGATCTGTCTTTGTTAAACAAGTGGCACCTAATCTTCTTCTTGAAGAACCGCCCGAGTTTTTAGGCAAGGGTAAAGGACCTATGGTTTGAAAAAACTCAAGGTTCAGGAAGAAAGCCTGCACCTCGAGGAAAAGGCTAGAAAAACTCCGCCACTTTCGGAGGAAATCTTGAGCCAATAATTCAAAGCCTCGGCTAAGAATACCAACTCAAAGAGATCTCAAGATCAACCATCGAGGAATTTTTCGAAGAGAAACACTCGGCAGAGATATTCTCAACCGAAAAGACCAAGTCCTCGACATCGAAAAGACCCCAATTTCAAGACAGCAACCCAAACCCCACTTGCCTAAGGGTAAAGGTTTCTAACACATGTCGTGACAGAGACAGAGACCAACTGCACAAAAGCCAAAGCACTTGAACAAAAGGCCTGAACCCAAGAAGAACTCTAAGGCTCATGTTCATGCTAAGGCTGGCACTCATACACAGGATACTGTCAAGGCACCTAGAGTGGTTAATGTGTATGTAGATGTTTATGGGAGATAAATCAGCCACTCTAAAGTAATTAGAGTTGTTAGGCAGATTTGGGTTCCAAAAGATACAGCTAACCTAGTAGGACCCAACACCAAATGGGTACCTAAGAACTGATCTATTTTTTCAAAAAGAAAAAAGAAAAGCACCTTGTGAATGAAGACAACATAGCACTGATGAGTGGAAATGAATTGGCTCCTGCTGTATGGTATCTGGACAGTGGATGTTCAAGACATATGACAGGATATAAGCAACTAATCATTGATTATGTTGAGCAAAAAGGCCCTCAGATCACACTTGTAGACAATTCCAAAGGACAAACTGAAGGATATGGAACTCTTGAAGTTGACTCTGTTCATATACATGGTGTTTCATATGTGTCTGGTCTAAAGTATAACTTACTTTCTATCAGTCAATTCTGTGACAAAGGATTCAATGTTGAGTTCTCAAAGAACTTATGTTATGTGAAAGACAATACTTCACAGAAAATTCTACTGACTAGTACTAGAAAAGGAAATGTGTATCTTGCTGATTGGAGTTCAACTCCTAAAGATACATGTTTGGTTGCAAAAAGTTCCACTGATACCAGTTGGTTGTGGCACAAAAGAATGAATCACTTAAACTTCAAAACCCTGAACAAACTTGCAAGATTAGCACTTGTGAGGGGGTTACCAAATGAAGTGTTTAGTAAAGAACATGTATGTGATGCTTGTCAGAAAGGAAAACAAATCAGAGCATCTTTCAAAAGAAAAGTAGATATTTCTACTGAAAGAATACTTCAACTGTTACATATGGATCTATTTTGGTCCAGTAACACCTGTGAGCACTAATGGTAGAAAATACACACTTGTGGTAGTTGATGACTACTCTAGATACACATGGGTCATATTCTTACTCAGTAAGAAAGAGACTCAGACAAAACTGCCTGAACTACTGAAAAGGCTCAGTACTGAAAAGAATCTGAGTGTGGTCAAAATTAGATCCGATAAAGAAACTGAGTTTATCAATCATATTATATCTGATTACTGTGCAGCAAATGGAATAGCTCATGAAACATCAATTGCAAGGACCCCACAACAGAATGGTGTTGCTGAAAGAAGAAATAGGACTCTGAAAGAAGTTGCAAGGACAATGATTGCTGAAGCTGATATTCCTAAGAGATTTTGGGCTGAAGCTATCAACACTGCATGCTATTCTCAGAACAGATCCATGCTGACCAAGAACCACGGAAAAACTCCATATGAGCTGTGGAATGAAAGGAAGCCTCTTGTTTCTTTCTTTCGTGTGTTTGGTTGCAAGTGTTTCATACACAATAATGGTAAAGATCAGTTGAAAACTTTTGATAGCAAAGTCGATGAAGGATATTCTTAGGATATTCGGAAGTCAAGAAAACCTTCAGAGTTTACAAATCGTAGGACTCTTATTGTGGAAGAAACACCTCATGTTGTTTTTTGATGAATCTACTTTTGTTCGGAAGAAACAGAACATGACTCAGAGAACCGACCAAGAGAATCACCGGACTTAGCCTCGAAAAAGAATGATAAAACATCTTCCGAACTCGAAAAGAAGAAGTCACTCACTTTCTATGAATGGAGTGAATCGGACTCGCACAAAGAAGTTCGTGGATGGAAAAACTCGGGATGGTGAGACTCGGGATGGAAATTCTCCAATCAAGGAAAGCCAACACACCGAAAGTGACCAATCTGAACGAAATGACAGCCTTCGGACTTCGGTATGTAATGCCGATGAAGATGTGGTCACAAAATAACGCAAAACTCGAATCTATCAACCAAAGGGGAACAAATGTCTCTGACAATGTTCTGAATGGAATTTCCCTTGAGGAAGATGATTCTCTTTCTCCTTTTCCGTTGTTCCCTGAATTTAATGAACTACATGAACCTAACATTTACGATGTTGAGGATACTACTGAAGGGGGAACATCCAGGAGAAAATGGTTGGATAGTCGTCCTATAAGTCAGATTGTGGGTGATCTATCAGATGGTGTCAAAACAAGAAGGTTCCATGGTGAAAGTGTGCTTGTTCTCGCTGCTTTCTCCTAAAAAGAACCTCATCGAGATTGAAGAAGCTCTACAAGATTCATTTTGGATTACTGCTATGCAAGAAGAGTTGAATCAGTTCTCAAGGAATGAAGTTTGGGAGCTAGCGGATAGACCTAAGAGGCACAATGTGATTGGAACTAAGTGGGTGTTCAAGAATAAGAGAGATGAAAACAACAACATTGTGAGAAACAAGGAAAGGCTAGTTGCACAAGGTTATTCCCAAGAAGAAGGCTTGGATTATGATGAAACCTTTGCACCTGTTGCAAGACTAGAAGCCATCAGATTGTTTCTTGCATATGCTGCCCACATGAAATTCACAGTCTATTAGATGGATGTGAAAAGTGCATTTCTGAATGGTGTGCTTAAGGAAGAGGTTTATGTGGAACAACCTCCTGGTTTCAGACAGAATGACCAAGTTTACAGGCTCAGAAAAGCCTTGTATGGTCTTAAGCAAGCACCTAGAGCATGGTATGATACCCTTTCTCAGTTTCTTACTGACCATGGTTTTATCAAAGGAACTGTTGATAGGACTTTGTTCAGGATAGAAGATGGGAAAGACATCTTACTTGTTCAGATTTATGTAAATGCCATCATATTTGGATCTCCAAATCATCAGTTGTGTGAAAAGTTTTCTACCCTGATGAAAGGAAAGCTTGAGATGTCAATGATAGGGGAGATGAATTTCTTTCTTGGACTTCAGGTGAAACAAACTAAGGAAGGAATTTTCATCAATCAAGCAAAATACACCAGAGATCTGATTGCAAAGTATGGTGTACAGAATTGCAATGCAGTTAGAATTCCTATGAATACTAACTACAAGATGGATCCTGGTCCTGAAGGCAAATCACTAAATCACACTGATTATAGAGGGATCGTTGGATCACTGCTATATCTCACAGCAAGTAGGCCTGATATAACATTTGCTGTTGGGATATGTGCAAGATACCAAGCTAATCCTAAGGCTAGTCACATGGAGGCTGCCAAAAAGATTCCGAAATATCTTAAAGGCACTGTGAATAGAGGATTATGGTATCTAACTGATGATAATCTTGAATTAATTGGTTATTCAGATGCTGATTATGAAGGATGCAGAATTGACAGGAAGTCTACCACAGGAACTTGTCAATTTCTTGGAAGTAAACTGATATCATGGTTTTCAAAGAAACAAACTTCAGTAGCAACCAGTACTACTGAAGCTGAATACATGGCTGCAGGAAGCTGTTGTGCACAGATTCTTTGGCTCAGACAACAATTGAGGGATTATAAGATTATAGCCAATGAAGTACCTATATTTTGTGATAATAATAGTGCATTTGCTATTACACAAAATCCGGTATTGCACACCAGATGTAAGCATGTTGATATCAGACATCACTTCATCAGAGATCATGTTGAGAAGAAAGACATCAGGATGGAGAAAATTCATACTGATAAACAGAGAGCTAATATCTTGACTAAACCTTTGGCTGAATCAAGATTTCACGAACTATCAGTTGAATTAGGTATGTTGGATCCAGGTGTATAAAGCAAATCTGAAAAATTGAAGGTTTTCAGATGCATGAAGTTTTCTCAGGATTTTACTGAGAAACTCAGAATAAAATTGAAAGTACTGAACTCTGAGTCTTGGGAAACTCAGATATCCTGAAGATCATTACTCAGTATTATACTGACCTCGTTTCAGTACTCAGTATCATACTGACCCCTTCCAGTACTCAGTACTATACTGATCTTACTCAGTACTCAGTATTATACTGACATTTTATCAAGGTCAAAACTCAGTAACACTGATGGAGGAAATTAGTCTGAAGAAGTATTGACTCATGCAACTCATTTATTGTCTAACTGAATCTCAGTAATCATTAGCAATAAATAACAAAACACCTGAAGGAATATTTGGGCTGGACCTTTGAAATCTCCGAAGAAAGTCAATGGTCTGCAGGAACAGTAATTAATTGCACTGTTCATTAATTACCCGATTTAGTCTGTGTTTAATCTCAACCGTCGATTTCTTCATCTATACGATTTTCCATGAATCAAATTCTATATATCTATTGAAGAATTTCCTTCAAAGCCCAATTTCGAATAACCTTCGTCTTCAAAACACTCAGCTTCAAAAACTCTCATTTGCCCAGAAATTATCATCTTCTTCAAAACCCTTCACAAAAATTATCCAAAAAATGATGTTCTCGTATACGATAAGCTTGCCATCTCTAACAAACCGTGGTATGAATACGTCGTTTCCCTTGAAAGCTCATCAAATGCAACTCACGAAGAAGAAGCGTTGCACATGATTCGATTGGCGAAGCTCACTTACCTGGTTGCGAATCAACCAGAGGCAGAATACGCAAAGGAGGTAATAGAGTTTATCTCAAATTTGAAATTAGATGAGGAGGACTGTATAGAATCGCAGATTACAGTTTCTCATTTAAAGCATAATTCAAAGTATGTGGATTTTTTTAGGGAATTGTTTATCATTCCTAAGAATCTTAATGCCATATACGAATTGAGCGATAGAGGAGAAGACCCTACAGTGTATATGATGGGTATGGAGCAAGAGTATCTGGATAGGATTGCAGAGCCTCCAGTTAAATTCGAAGCTACACTAAATAAAAGGCATTTGAAGCCTAAGTATCGAGTTTTGCTAGACATTGTGTGTAAATGCATCATGAGTCGGTCTGGCAGCTTTGAACAGATTAGTACGCCGAAGTTGAGATTAATGGCGGCGATTGAAGATTCACCCACCACTGCTTTCAACTGGTTACATTACTTAATCAAAGTGGTGAATGATCAAGCTCAGCAAGTACAGAAGGTGAATGGATCGGTTGTCATCAAAGGGAAGATCCTTCATGCAACCAAGATTGCATATATCTTGGAGATGTGCAGAGAAAAAAAGGATATCTTAAACCAAATTCCTCACCCATTCCAAAGTCCAAAATTCTGTTCAAGCCTCCAACAACTAAGAAGACTTTGAAAGGAAGGAAGGAGAAAAGCTCGAAGTCTCAGAAGGAGACTACTGAAGAAGGAGCTGATGAAGCCCAACAAGGCAGGGGGAAAGCCCTGATGGAGGTGAAAAGGGAAAAAGGAGAGACTCTGAAGAAGAAAACATTGGCCCCTCAGAAGCGCAGGAAACTTCAAATTATTACTAAGGAGGAGGTCAGTGACACTAAGGAAGTCCAACCTGAGGGCTAGCAAGGACTAAAATCTCCACTGCAAGTTCTGTCTCAGGTTGTGACAATAGCTCAGGAACAAACTGAGGAACACGTTTTCTCTGAGGTTCTTGGAATATCTCTGAGCTCAGACAAAATATCTCAGGAAATATTCAAGGGACCTCAGGTTCCTACTGAGGAGATACCTGTTCAGACCTCAGATCAATCTGAACCTCAGGAGCTACTGAACTTAGATGCGCTCCTGAGTGAACCATTCCTCGATCCCTCAACACCTGAATCTGATCCTATTGAGCCTGAAAGCCCAAAGCTGAAGAAAGGAGAGGCAGAAGAGACTGAGTGGCGCAGCAAGGGGGAACAATTCATTCTGGATAGGTACCCTGAGCTGAGCTCATATCCTGACCTTCAGGATCTCTTATTCAGACTCAGGACCACAGTCTATATTCTGAATCAGACTCTTCCAGAGATGCTGAACATAACCTCCTTCAGAGGAGAGGACTGGTGGTATGCTGAGACTGCTGTGCTAGTAGAGTTCTCTGGATTCAGGAAGACTAAGCTCAGGATGAAAATTGCTAATTTTGATAAGCTAGTCAAGAAGAAGGTGGCTGAGAGGAGGGAAGCTGATGTTGATGCCTCCAGCTCTAAGGATCAAGATAAAGAGGGAGATCAACAAGATGATGCTGAAAAGCAATCTCAAATGGAGATAGAAACTGATGCTGGTCAGACTGATATCTCACATCCTCAAACTGAAGTTAGCACTCTTCAGGTAACTTTTGGCACTATTAAACATTATTCCAAAGCTACTGAAATTCCTATCTTTAAATCTGTTATGTCTGATATGCAGACTGAGGCTCAGGTGGAGCACCCAGCTATGGTTGAAAAAGTTGTATACGCTCCAGAGATTGATCTAAGTCCCATCTTGGACAAATTGGAGAAAGTGGTGCCAATGGTGGAGAAAATGACTCAATTTGAAGAAACCTTGGCCAACCAATCTCAAAAAGCTAGAAACACTGAGTTCATCTTAAGACATGATGCAGCTTCAAACATCTCTTACTAACAAAATGACTACCATAGAAGGAAAGGTTGATGGAGTCAAAGCTGAGCTCAATGCAGAGATGAAGCAGATGTATCAGGAAAGAACAGCATATCTTGAAGCCAAGCTGGTTGAGAAGAATGATCTGATGATCAGGACATCTGTTGAGGAAATGGGCTCTATGCTCATGACCAAGATGACAGAGATGATGCAAAATGTCTTCTCACACCAGTTTGCACCTCTTTTTGAAGTGTTCTCAGTAGTAAAGAATCATATGAAGAGGCTGGAAGAGGAGCATGATCAATTGGCAGGGGAAGTTGCAATGTATAAGCAAAGAGCAATATCATATGGATACCACACTTTCTCAACTTCTTCCAAGATATGGTGCCAAAAAGGGGGAAAGGCCTGGTGGCAAGCTTAGTGAATTGTTGGCACAGACCTTGAAGAGAAAGGCTGATAAAGAAGCTGAAGAGAAAATTATTGCTGATGCCTTAAAAGAAGTGGAAGCCACTGAGAAGCTCAAATTCAAGGAAGCTGAAGAACCTATCTACACTCAAGTATCTGAGCAGACTATTCAGGAAGCAATTTCTGAGAAACTGGGTGGTAGAAGGATGGTGGAAACAAGCCAAGCCGGTGAAGAACAAGTCAAACCTATTAAGAGAAAGGTTGTGGCATTTGTGGAGCAGGAGAAGAAGAAAAGAGCTAAGTCTACTCAGAGGAAATTGATTATAGATTTTGAAGAATCTGAGGAAGAAGCTGATAAAGAAGTCTTCAACAAAAAGAAAGCTCTGAAAACACTTCAAGTTGAAAAGGAAAGAAAAACTATACGCTTCAGATCGAGAGTTACCGTGTGATCATGAAAAGGAAAAAGAAAGAGCGTAAAAGGTAAGGGTTTCAAGAAATTTTTGAGCAAGAGGAGGGGTACTGAAAAAGCTCAGAAATGGCCGCACATTGACAAATGGATGCCAATTCAGTTCAATGATGCGTGGGAGCAAATCAAGAGAACCTTCTGGTTCTACTATGAAATTCTGAGGGAATGGAGGGGGACCAGCTCGGATATGAATGAAGCCTTCATTGGATATCTTCTGACATTCTATCCTAAGTACCTACAAAGTTGGATTAACTTGGCAGATGAAGGTAATACACAGATAGTTGCCCCTGGTCCATATACTTACCCAGCTCCTAGACTTGAAAATGGTTATGTGAATGAGACAGCCATCTCTCAAGAGATTGCTCAGTATGCCATCCAACTTGGCCTGATAGGAAACAACCCAGACATCATCAAAGCAAGGGATGAACTGAAGAAGAGATATTATGGGATGTTCAACCTGGAGGTGCCTGATGGTGAAGTTGATGAAGACTGAAGATGATGAAGACTGAAGACTCTTTGTACTTCTGTTTTTATTTTTTATTTTCATTGTAATCTGTAACTCTGATCTTACAATCAATGAAAATTTATCCTTATGTTCAAAGATAATATCTCATTATCTTTTTACATGTCTTTTTATGTTTGATATGCCTTATGTTTTGAATCAAGGAGAATTGCCATTTTGGATTGTAATAGAAAAAAAACTGAAAACCCGAGTATAGGTTAGGTGTTTTTGTAACAAGATGGTTTTGCATCATCAAAAAAGGGAAATTGTTGGGAGATGAATTTAATAAAGAGGATTTTGATTAGATCCCAAAACCCCGAGTATGACATGTTCAGATAATCTTGATAGATCGAGTCGATTCAAGATAGAGTGTTCAGATGTTATTTGCACCTTGTATAGTCGCCAGATATAGATCGTTAGATTTTGAAGATTCTCAAGACTAAGTAAGTTTCAAAGAAATCAAGACTCGATAAGTTTCAAGAAACCAAGTTTCAAGATGTCATCAAGACATCAAGACTCGAAGACACAATCAAGAATCGAGAAGACACCGAAAACTCGAAGAAGACATCAAGACTCGTAAGACATCAAGAATCAAAAGACACTGAAAACTCAGAAGACACTGAAGACTCATAAGACATCAAGAATCAAGACATCAAGACTCGTAAGACATCAAGACTCGGAAGATATCAAGACTCGTAAGATATCAAGACTCAAGAAAATATCAATACTCAAGAAAATATCAATACTCAATTATAACTTTGAATGTTCCGAGGCAATCAAATAATATCTATCTAAAGACTACAAAACTGAGAAAAATGCGAATATTCAGAAAAATAGATATTGCCCCAGACATTCATATGCAGACAAAAGGAACTAAGTCTTAGTGTTTTTTAAGGTTATCTCACTCAGAGAGGTTGACCAAAAAGAGCCGTTATGTTTGTCTACACATTTATCAAGACAAGAACCAATCGAGAGGAAGATAACATCAGTACTTTTATCGACCTTTGAAAAGCGACAGTCATTTGAAGCATGTCAGTAGTACTATGTTCCAAACTGCAAAAAGTGGTGATTGGCTACATGAAAGCATATTTCCTAAAACATGCAAGGGAGTATTCAAACCCTAAAAATAGTCGTTCATCAAACACCATAAGAGGAAACTCATGAAGCTATCTCCTCCAACGGATAGTTTTTCAAGAGTGACCTTGGTGAAGTTGCCTATAAATACTAGTGACCCTTTACATTAAGAGGTTACAGGAAATTTGAAAGAAACTCAAGAGCTCATTCGTATTATTGCAAATTGAAGCACTCGAAAAACCTAGAATTTCCCAAGTGTTTCACATTGAAGAGAGCTCATTCACTAAGCCTAGATTGATAAGATATATCCAAAGCTTAGTAGAGATATCCTAGCCTTTGCATTGTACTTATTGTAAAGGATATTTCATCCTAGTTGGAAACCAACCAGAAACCCAAACCCTTTGTAAGGTAGTTTGAGTGTGTTTGTTGGTGAGTTGGAGTTGTAAAAAGTTAGTAAGCTACAGTGAGTTAGCCAGAAAACTCTAGAGAAGAAGTTAGTAAGCTACTTGTGGTAGTCTGAACACTTGTGTGTGTATTGAGTTAGTAAGCTGCAGTGAGTCAGCCAGAAAACTCAAAGTAGAAAAGTGAGTAAGCTGCAGTGAGTCATCCAGAAAGCTTTAGGAAGTGGTTAAGGAATTTCTCTGAAGGTCAGAGAGAGTGGATGTAGGAGCTTGAGTCTCTGAACCACTATAATTGCTGTGTTGTTTTGCTTTCTGTACTGCATTATTATCTGTTGCATGTTTTTCACTGAAAGCATAATTCCCTGTTATTCAGTTGGAACCAATCCACTGAATTTGCATCAACTGATCACAGCCTTAATCACTGTTTCATTAAAAGGAAGATCTTCAGCAAAGTTAAAACGAGTATAAACATAGGGCCAACCATTCCGCACTTGAGATGCTAGAACAGATAGTTACCAAACTGAACTAACTCTACTGAGGGTTCAGTAAGATAGTTATGTGATCCAAGCGGCTCAGGATCTCTGATAAACTCAGGCTCAGTTGGGCTAATCTGAAGCTTCTGAAAGCAGCTCAGGATCATTGTCTCAGTAGACTTTGACTCAGGGAGATCTGTGCTTCTCAGGGCCAAATCATCAGGACAACCTAACCCATCTGACCTCAGTGAAAGAAAAGTTTTAAAAATCACTGAACACATGTATTCCCCTCCCATACACGTGTGAGACTCGTTAGCACCGGGACCAACATGATTCATTCAGAAGCGCATCCAAGTTCAGCAATTCCTGAGGTTCAGACTGATCTGACGTCTGAACAGGTCTTTCTTCAGTAGGGATCTGAGGTCCCTTGAAGATTTCCTGAGAGATTTTATTTGAGCTCAGAGAGGTTTCAAGTACCTCAGAGAAAACCTGTTCCTCAGTTTCTTGCTCTTGCACATTTGTCACCACCTAAGCAAGAACATGAAGTGGAGATTTCAACCCTTGCTGGCCTTTAGGTTGAGTTTCTTCAGTTTCACTGGCCTCCTTCTCAGCAATAGTTTGAAGCCTTCTTCGCTTCTGAGGAGCCAGTGCTTTCTTCTTCAGTTTCTATCCTTTCTCTCTTTTAATTTCCATCAGGGCTTTCCCCTTAGCTTGTTTGGCTTCTTCATCACTTTCTTCTTCACCAGTCTCCTCCTGAGACTCAGAGTTTTTCTCTTTCTTTTCTTTCAAAGTCTTCTTTGTTGGTTTGAACATGATTTTTGACTTTGGAAAGGAAGTGGAATCGGCAAAGATGTCCTCCTCTTCTCTGCACGTTTCCAAGATAAATGCAATCTTGGTTGCATGTAGAATCTTTCCTTTGATAACTACAGAGTCATTCACCTTCTGAATTTGTTTGGCTTGATCACTCACCACCTTGATCAAATAGTGCAACCAATTGAATGGCGTGGAAGTTGAATCTTCAATCGCCGCCATTAGCCTTAACTTAGGCATGCTTATCTGTTCGAAACTACCAGATCTAGTCATGATGCATTTTCTTACAATATCCAACAATACTCGATATTTAGGCTTCAAATGCCTCTTATTCAGAGTACCTTCAAACTTTACTGGATGCTCAGTAATTTATCCAAATATTCTTGTTCCCTACCCATCATGTATACCGTAGGGTCTTCACCTCTATCACTTAACTCATATATGGCATTCAGATTCTTAGGAATAATATAAAATTCCCTAACAAAATCCACATATTTCGAACCATGCTCCAAATGCGAGACTGTAATCTGAGACTCTATGAATTCTCATCATCTGAACTAGTAAAATATCCTTTCCATCTTCTATCCTGAACAAAGTCCTATCAACAGTTCCTTTGATAAAACCATGGTCAGTAAGAAACTGAGAAAGGGTATCATACCATGCTCGGGGTGCTTGCTTAAGACCATACAAGGCTTTCCTGAGCCTGTAAACTTGGTCATTCTGACAAAATCCTGGAGGTTGTTCCACATATACTTCCTCCTCAAGCACACCATTCAGAAATGCACTTTTCACATCCATCTGATAGACTTTGAATTTCATGTGGGCAGCATATGCAAGAAACAATCTGATGGCTTCTAGTCTTGCAACAGGTGCAAAGGTTTCATCATAATCCAAGCCTTCTTCTTGGGAATAACCTTGTGCAACTAGTCTTGCCTTGTTTCTCACAATGTTGTTATTTTCATCTCTCTTGTTCTTGAACACCCACTTAGTTCCAATCACATTGTGCCTTTTAGGTCTGTCCACTAGCTCCCAAACTTCATTCCTTGAGAACTGATTCAATTCTTCTTGCATAGCAACAATCCAGAATGAGTCTTGTAGAGCTTCTTCAATCTTAGTAGGTTCCTTTTCTAATAGGAAGCAGCAGAACAAAGCACTTTCACCATGGAACCGTCTTGTCTTTACTCCTTCTGATAGATCACCCACAATCTGACTTGTAGGATGGCTATCCAACCATTTTCTCCTGGATGTTCCCCCTTCAGTAGTGTCCTCAACATCAGAAATGTTAGGTTCATGCAGTTCATTAAATTCAGGGAACAACAGAAAAGGAGAAAGTGAATCATCTTCCTCAGGGGATATTCTATTCAGAACATTGTCAGAGACATTTGTTCCCCCTTGGTTAATAGATTCAGAGTTTGCCTCAGCTGTGACCACAACTTCATCGGTATTACATACCTGAGTCTGAACTGGTGTATGTTCAGATTGGTCAGCTTCAGTGTGTTGGCTTTCCTTCAGTGGAGAATTTCTATCCTGAGTCTCACCATCCTGAGATTTTCCATCCTGAACTTCTTTGTCTGAGTCTGATTCACTCCATTCACAGAAAATGACTGACTTCTTCTTTTCAGGTTCAGAGTATGCTTTGCTATCAAAAGTTTTCAACTGATCTTTACCATTATTGTGTATGACACACTTGCAACCAAACACACGAAAGAAAGAAACAAGAGGCTTCCTTTCATTCCACAGCTCATATGGAGTTTTTCCTTGATTCTTGGTCAGCATGGATCTGTTCTGAGAGTAGCATGCAGTGTTGATAGCTTCAGCCCAAAATCTCTTAGGAATATCAGCTTCAGCAATCATTGTTCTTGCAGCTTCTTTCAGAGTCCTATTTCTTCTTTCGGCAACACCATTCAGTTGTGGGGTCCTTGCAGCTGATTTTTCATGGGTTATACCATTTGCTGCACAATAATCAGATATGATATGATTGATAAATATAGTTCCTTTATCTGATCTGATCTTGACTACACTCAGGTTCTTTTCAGTACTGAGCCTTTTCAGTAGTTCAGGCAGTTTTGTCTGAGTCTCTTTCTTACTGAGTAAGAATATGACCCATGTGTATCTAGAGTAGTCATCAACTACCACAAGTGTGTATTTCCTGCCATTAGTGCTCACAGGTGTTACTGGACCAAAGAGATCCATATGTAACAGTTGTAGTATTCTATCAGTTGAGACATCTACTTTGCTTTTGAAAGATGCTCTGATTTGTTTTCCTTTCTGACAAGCATCACAAACATGATCGTTACTGAACACTTCATTTGGTAACCCCCTCACAAGTGCTAATCTTGCAAGTTTGTTCAGGGTTTTAAAGTTTAAGTGATCCAGTCGTTTGTGCCACAACCAACTGGTATCAGTGGAACTTTTTTGCAACCAAACATGTATCTTTAGGAGATAATTTCCAATCAGCAAGATACACATTTCCTTTTCTAGTACCAGTCAGTAAAATTTTCTGTGAAGTATTGTCTTTCACATAGCATAAGTTCTTTGAGAACTCAACACTGAATCCTTTGTCACATAATTGACTGATAGAAAGCAAGTTATGCTTTAAACCAGACACATATGAAACACCATGGATATGAACAGAATCAACTTCAAGAGTTTCATATCCTTCAGTTTGTCCTTTGGATTTGTCTCCAAATGTGATCTGAGGACCTTTTTGCTCAACATAGTCAGTGAGTAGTTGCTTATATCCTGTCATATGTCTTGAACATCCACTGTCCAGATACCATACATCAGGTGTCAATTCATTTCCACTCATCAGTGCTATGTTGTATTCATTCAGCTCAGTGCCCTTTTCCTTTACCTGAAAAACAGATCAGTTTTTAGGTACCCATTTGGTGTAGGGTCCTACCAGGTTAGTTGTACCTTTTGGAACCCAAATCTGCCTGATAACTCTAATTACTTTAGAGTGGCTGATTTGTCTCCCATAAACATCTACATACACATTCACTACCCTAGGTGCCTTGGCAGTTCTTTGTGTATGAGTGCCAGCCTTAGCATGAACATGAGTCTTAAAGTTCTTCTTGGGTTCAGGCTTTTTGTTCAAGTGCCTTAGCTTTGGTGCATCTGGTCTCTGTCTCTGCTGACTTGGGTTCAGGAAACCTTTACCCTTAGACAAGTGGGGTTAAGGTTGCCTGTACTGAAATTGGGGTCTTTCAGTAATCTGAGGATTTGGTCTTTTCAGTTGAGAATATCTCTGCTGAGTGTTTCGCTTCTGAAAATTCCTCTGATGGTTCAGTGCAGATCTCTTCAGGTTGGTATTCTTAGCCTGAGTCTTTGAAGTACTGGCCTGAAAAATTCCTACTGAGTGTTCAAGTTTTCTAGCCTTTTCCAGAGGTTTGGGCTTTCTTCACTGAACCTTCGATTTTTCTGAAACCATATGTTGGTCCCGGTGGAAAAACCCATTTTGCGCGTGCTGAAGCAAACATGTCGAGAGATGCATATAAAAACAAGGGTGAAGGAATGGTGATTCCAGATTTTTGTGTTTTAAGCTCATGTGTTGTGTTTTGCATATAATCGAATGCATATGACAAGATACGAACATAAAGCAGTAAACAACACAACATTGTATAGTAGTTCGGAGACTCAAGCTCCTACATCCACTCTCCCTGTTCCTAGGGAAATTCCTTCAAATGGGACTTATCACCCTCCACGGGATTGCCTATAAGCTTTCTGACTATCCAAGATAGTTTACTCACTTCTTCTACATTTGAGCTTTCTGACTACCTCCGTAGTTTACTTACTCAAACACACACAAGCTTTCTGACTATCCAAGATAGTTTACTCACTTCTTCTCTAGAGTTTTCTGGCTGACATCTCTGCAGCTTACTCACTCTTTACAACTCCAACAATCACACAAACTACCTAACAATAGGGTTTGGGTTTGTTTGGTGTCTCAAACTAGGTTGAGATTTTCCCTTACATTTGTTTAGCCTCAATGCTAAGGTTGGGAAAATCTCTCTAAGCTTAGGATATATCTTGGGTTGCTTAGATTGGGTTCTAGAACACTCTTTGAATATATTTGTATATCTACAGACTTGTGTTCTATGGTGGGAAAGCTTGGGTATATGTTCTCTTAGCTCTGTAGCATCGTTAGCTATCTTCTTCGCACTTCCACACTTAATAATGTAGGAAGAAATTATATTTATAGTGTGGATTTGAATGTTACCGTTAGAGAGAATCACATTCAAATCCATACTATGCTTTGTAAGTTCTGCAGCTTTTTCAGGCTGGTTGTCTTCCTCTCATTGGTCCACGTCAGCTGGATTCCAACGACTATATTCCTCAGCTTCAGTGCCTCGGAACATTCAGGATATACTGAGCATTCAGTAATTACTGTGCCTTCAGTATCCTTTGTCTTCAGTCTTCAGTATCTTCAGTCTTCTGAGTCTTCAGAGATATACTGATTGATATACTGAGTATTCATGCTGAGTCTTCAGTTTCTCAGTTTCATACTGAGTCTTCAGAATCTATCCTGATCTATATCTGCTGACTATACATTGTGCAGATAACATCCTGAACACTCTAAAACTGAATCCTGACTCATCTATCAAGATTATTCTGAACATGTCATACTTAAGGGGTTTTGGGATCTAATCAAAATCTTCTTTATTAAATTCATTTCCCAACAATTTCCACATTTTTGATGATGCCAAAACCATCTTGTTACAACACTCTTAACCTATACTCAGGTTTTAGTTTTTCCTATTACAAGAATGGTATATCTTAATAATTTTCACAATCATTCTCCCAACAATTTCACAACACAACATAAGACATATCAAATATAAAGACATGTAAAAAGATAATGAGATATTATCTTTGAGCATAAAGATAAAGTTTCATTGATTGTATGATAGCAGTTACAGATTACAATGAACTTATCAAAAGTAAAGACAAGAACATAAAGAAATACAAGAGTCGTCAGTCTTGGTCTTCAGTCTTCTTTGATCTTCAGCTCTGGCCCTGGCCTTAGGTCTATCTGAGCTCTCAGTGTCTTCAGAGACATACTGAGTCTCAGGTTTCTTGATTCAGCGGACCTTGTCTGATCAGGCATACTGACACTCAGGCTAATTGAGTTTAGTTTCTTCTGACTTCAGACATCCTGACCTTCAGGTCACTTTTACTTATTGAGTCTCAGATCTTACTGAGTCTCATATTACTTTTATTTAGGCTATCTGATTTCTTCTTTGCCTGATCTGATTAGTTCGACTAATCAGATCAACACATCTTCAGATCAACATATCAGGATAACATCTGGTAAGTACATTATATCAGGTTAGCATATCAAGTTATCATATCTGATCTCGATCACGTCTGATCTCGATCAGTCTTATCTGCTCATCATCATATCTGATCTCGATCACGTCTGATCTTGATCAGTCTCTTTTGCTCATCTTCTGATTTGCAACATTCTCTTCTGATTTGCTGGCTTTAGCTTTTCTTCTCTTCTGAATTTTGCACAGCTCATCAGTTGACTCCGGAACTCATCTAACTCATCTGATCTCGATCAGTCTCGTCTGCAGCCTCGTCTGATCTCGATCATCTACTTCTGATTCCGTGAGCTCCCCCTCAATTTGTTCTCTCGTTCCCCCTCAACTTGTTATCTGTAAATTATCTTGAATAAAACAAGTTGATAATGTTTTGGCATAGTTCATCAAAACTCAAATATCCCAACAAGGACGCCAAAACTTTAAAATATATGCATTTTTAAAGAAACGGGTTTTCCTTTAAAAAGATCAGTTCAGGTGTTCACTCTGAAATTAGTGAACTTTTTGAACTCCTGCTCTGATACCACTTGTTGGTATCAGATCAACTGTTCGCATTTGAAAAACAGTGACCTGTTGAACTACCCACTCTGATACCACTTGTTGGTCCCGGTGGAAAAACCCATTTTGCGCGTGCGGAAGCAAACATGTCGAGAGATGCATATAAAAACAGGGGTGAAGGAATGGTGATTCCAAATTTTTCTCTTTTAAGCTCATGTGTTGTGTTTTGCTTATGATCGAATGCTTATGACAAGATAAGAACGTAAAGCAGTAAACAACACAACAATGTATAGTGGTTCGAAGACTCAAGCTCCTACATCCACTCTCCCTGTTCCTAGGGAAATTCATTCAAACACTTCCTAAGGTTTTCTGACTACCTCTGTAGTTTACTAACCTTTCTATTGATAGGCCCGGTGGAAAACCCATGAAAATGCGGAATAATCATGAAATGCATATAAAAACAGGGGTGAAGGAATGGTGATTCCAGATTTTTGCGTTTTAAGCTCATGTGTTGTGTTTTGCTTGTAACCGAATGCATATGACAAGATAAGAACGTAAAGCAATAAAGAATACAACAATGTATAGTAGTTCGGAGACTCAAGCTCCTACATCCACTCTCCCTGTTCCAAGGGAAATTCCTTCAAACGGGACTTATCACCCTCCACGGGATTGCCTATAAGCTTTCTGACTATCAAAGATAGTTTACTCACTTCTTCTACATTTGAGCTTTCTGACTACCTCTGTAGTTTACTTACTCAAACACACACAAGCTTTCTGACTATCCAAGATAGTTTACTCACTTCTTCTCTAGAGTTTTCTGGCTGACTACTCTACAGCTTACTCACTCTTTACAACTCCAACAATCACACAAACTACCTAACAATAGGGTTTGGGTTTGTTTGGTGTCTCAAACTAGGTTGAGATTTTCCCTTACATTTGTTTAGCCTCAATGCTAAGGTTGGGAAAATCTCTCTAAGCTTAGGATATATCTTGGGTTGCTTAGATTGGGTTCTAGAACACTCTTTGAATATATTTGTATATCTACAGACTTGTGTTCTATGGTGGGAAAGCTTGGGTATATGTTCTCTTAGCTCTGTAGCATCGTTAGCTATCTTCTTCGCACTTCCACACTTAATAATGTAGGAAGAAATTATATTTATAGTGTGGATTTGAATGTTACCGTTAGAGAGAATCACATTCAAATCCATACTATGCTTTGTAAGTTCTGCAGCTTTTTCAGGCTGGTTGTCTTCCTCTCATTGGTCCACGTCAGCTGGATTCCAACGACTATATTCCTCAGCTTCAGTGCCTCGGAACATTCAGGATATACTGAGCATTCAGTAATTACTGTGCCTTCAGTATCCTTTGTCTTCAGTCTTCAGTATCTTCAGTCTTCTGAGTCTTCAGAGATATACTGATTGATATACTGAGTATTCATGCTGAGTCTTCAGTTTCTCAGTTTCATACTGAGTCTTCAGAATCTATCCTGATCTATATCTGCTGACTATACATTGTGCAGATAACATCCTGAACACTCTAAAACTGAATCCTGACTCATCTATCAAGATTATTCTGAACATGTCATACTTAAGGGGTTTTGGGATCTAATCAAAATCTTCTTTATTAAATTCATTTCCCAACAATTTCCACATTTTTGATGATGCCAAAACCATCTTGTTACAACACTCTTAACCTATACTCAGGTTTTAGTTTTTCCTATTACAAGAATGGTATATCTTAATAATTTTCACAATCATTCTCCCAACAATTTCACAACACAACATAAGACATATCAAATATAAAGACATGTAAAAAGATAATGAGATATTATCTTTGAGCATAAAGATAAAGTTTCATTGATTGTATGATAGCAGTTACAGATTACAATGAACTTATCAAAAGTAAAGACAAGAACATAAAGAAATACAAGAGTCGTCAGTCTTGGTCTTCAGTCTTCTTTGATCTTCAGCTCTGGCCCTGGCCTTAGGTCTATCTGAGCTCTCAGTGTCTTCAGAGACATACTGAGTCTCAGGTTTCTTGATTCAGCGGACCTTGTCTGATCAGGCATACTGACACTCAGGCTAATTGAGTTTAGTTTCTTCTGACTTCAGACATCCTGACCTTCAGGTCACTTTTACTTATTGAGTCTCAGATCTTACTGAGTCTCATATTACTTTTATTTAGGCTATCTGATTTCTTCTTTGCCTGATCCGATTAGTTCGACTAATCAGATCAACACATCTTCAGATCAACATATCAGGATAACATCTGGTAAGTACATTATATCAGGTTAGCATATCAATTTATCATATCTGATCTCGATCACGTCTGATCTCGATCAGTCTTATCTGCTCATCATCATATCTGATCTCGATCACGTCTGATCTTGATCAGTCTCTTTTGCTCATCTTCTGATTTGCAACATTCTCTTCTTCTTTGCTGGCTTTAGCTTTTCTTCTCTTCTGAATTTTGCACAGCTCATCAGTTGACTCCGGAACTCATCTAACTCATCTGATCTCGATCAGTCTCGCTCAAAGACCTCGTCGATCTCGATCATCTACTTCGATTCCGTGAGCTCCCCCTCAATTTGTTCTCTCGTTCCCCCTCAACTTGTTATCTATAAATTATCTTGAATAAAACAAGTTGATAATGTTTTGGCATAGTTCATCAAAACTCAAATATCCCAACAAGGACGCCAAAACTTTAAAATATATGCATTTTTAAAGAAACGGGTTTTCCTTTAAAAGATCAGTTCAGGTGTTCACTCAGAAATTAGTGAACTTTTGAACTCCCCGCTCGATACCACTTGTTGGTATCAGATCAACTGTTCGCATTTGAAAAACAGTGACCTGTTGAACTACCCACTCTGATACCACTTGTTGGTCCCGGTGGAAAAACCCATTTTGCTCGTGCGGAAGCAAACATGTCGAGAGATGCATATAAAAACAGGTTGAAGGAATGGTGATTCCAAATTTTTCTCTTTTAAGCTCATGTGTTGTGTTTTGCTTATGATCGAATGCTTATGACAAGATAAGAACGTAAAGCAGTAAACAACACAACAATGTATAGTGGTTCGAAGACTCAAGCTCCTACATCCACTCTCCCTGTTCCTAGGGAAATTCATTCAAACACTTCCTAAGGTTTTCTGACTACCTCTGTAGTTTACTAACCTTTCTATTGATAGGCCCGGTGGAAAACCCATGAAAATGCGGAATAATCATGAAATGCATATAAAAACAGGGGTGAAGGAATGGTGATTCCAGATTTTTGCGTTTTAAGCTCATGTGTTGTGTTTTGCTTGTAACCGAATGCATATGACAAGATAAGAACGTAAAGCAATAAAGAATACAACAATGTATAGTAGTTCGGAGACTCAAGCTCCTACATCCACTCTCCCTGTTCCAAGGGAAATTCCTTCAAACGGGACTTATCACCCTCCACGGGATTGCCTATAAGCTTTCTGACTATCAAAGATAGTTTACTCACTTCTTCTACATTTGAGCTTTCTGACTACCTCTGTAGTTTACTTACTCAAACACACACAAGCTTTCTGACTATCCAAGATAGTTTACTCACTTCTTCTCTAGAGTTTTCTGGCTGACTACTCTGCAGCTTACTCACTCTTTACAACTCCAACAATCACACAAACTACCTAACAATAGGGTTTGGGTTTGTTTGGTGTCTCCAACTAGGTTGAGATTTTCCTTAAAATATATGCATTTTTAAAGAAACGGGTTTTCCTTTAAAAAGATCAGTTCAGGTGTTCACTCTGAAATTAGTGAACTTTTTGAACTCCTGCTCTGATACCACTTGTTGGTATCAGATCAGCTAATCGCATTTGAAAAATAGTGACCTGTTGAACTACCCGCTATGTACCACTTATTAGTATCAGATCAGAGAATGGTTTTAAAATAGATATGCTCAGGCGATCACATTGAAGAAGTAATCTTTTGAGCACCTGCTCTGATACCACTTGTTAGGTATCAGATCAACTATTCGCATTTGAAAAACAGTGACCTGTTGAACTACCTGCTCTGATACCACTTGTTGGTCCCGGTGGAAAAAACCATTTTGCTCGTGCGGAAGCAAACATGTCGAGAGATGCATATAAAAATAGGGGTGAAATTGTGATTCCAGATTTTTGCGTTTTAAGCTCATGTGTTGTGTTTTTCTTATAATCGAATGCATATGACAAGATACGAACATAAAGCAGTAAACAACACAACAATGTATAGTGGTTCGGAGACTCAAGCTCCTACATCCACTCTCCCTGTTCCTAGGGAAATTCCTTCAAACGGGACTTATCACCCTCCACGGGATTGCCTATAAGCTTTCTGACTATCCAAGATAGTTTACAAACCTTTCTACTTTGAGCTTTCTGACTACCTTTGTAGTTTACTAACTCAAACTGGACTTATCACCCACTCGGGCTCGCCTCTAGATGTTTAACGAGTTCACACTCCAATAGGGACTTATCACCCTCTCTCTGGATTGCGTAACAACTACCAAACTTCACCACTAGTCATCTCTTACGAGAATGGGGTTTGGGTTTGGTGTTGTCTCCAACTATGGTGAGATTTTCCCTTACATTTGTTTAGCCTCAATGCTAAGGTTGGGAAAATCTCTCTAAGCTTAGGATACATCGTGGTTTGCTTAGATTGGGTTCTAGAACACTCTTTTAATATATTTGTATATCTACAGGTATATGTTCTCTTAGCTCTGTAGCATCGTTAGCTATCTTCCTCGCACTTCCACACGTAATAATGTAGGAAGAACTTGTATTTATAGTGTGGATTTGAATGTTACCGTTAGAGAGAATCACATTCAAATCCATACTATTCTTTGTAAGTTCTGCAGCTTTTTCAGGCTGGTGTCTTCCTCTCATTGGTCCACGTCAGCTGGATTCCAACGGCTATATTCCTCAGCTTCAGTGCCTCGGAACATTCAGGATATACTGAGCATTCAGTAATTACTGTGCCTTCAGTATCCTTTGTCTTCAGTCTTCAGAGATATACTGATTGATATACTGAGTCTTCATGCTGAGTCTTCAGTTTCTCAGTTTCATACTGAGTCTTCAGAATCTATCCTGATCTATATCTGTTGACTATACATTGTGCAGATAATATCCTGAACACTCTAAAACTGAATCCTGACTCATCTATCAAGATTATCCTGAACATGTCATACTTCAGGGGTTTTGGGATCTAATCAAAATCTTCTTTATTAAATTCATTTCCCAACACCATAGGTCCTTTACCCTTGTCTAAAACTCTGGGCTGTTCTTCAGTAAGAAGATTAGATGTCACTGGTTTGACAAAGACAGTCTTGGTGCTACTGGAAGCAGCATTCAGAAGACCTTATAAGGTTCCCCCTGGAATGTATCCCAATCCAGCTTTTATAGTTGCAGGTCTTTGATAACTCTGAATTTCATCTATTACTTTAGGTGCAGAATTCAATAGAGCTAACTTTCTCTGCGCACTATCCTCACATTTCTTTAGAGTTTCATGCTTCTCAAAGAGGTCATTGAACTCAGTTCTGATAAGCTAAATCTCTTTAGTGGATTTCTCTAATTTTCCATTCAGGATCTCTATCACCTTCTCTTTTTCTGAGAGTTGTACTTTCAGAACATCCAGTTCATTAGTAGTTCCCATCAATTGAGGAGTGATCTCAGCATTTTTAGAGTCTTTCCACTTCAGATTCTCAGCAGTCAGTTCCTTGTTCTGCTCTTGAGTTTCAGTGAGCAGTTCTTGTAACACAGAATAGTCCTTCATAAGATTCTCAAACGAATCCATCAGGTCAAAGTTATTGTTTACAGTTGAACTTGAGAACTCATGTGCTTGTGTAGGAGCAACAAGAGAGATAGAAGAATTTTCCTCCTCTACAGCCATAAGACAGACATCATCACTGTCATTGTCTGAGAAAATCTCATCTGAGGAACTGGAACCTTCTTCAGAATGTTCGTTCTCTTCTGCAATCATAGCTTTCTTGCTGGAGATCTTCCTGTCTCTCTTGGCTTGTCTCTCCTTTCTTTCTTTAGCACTCAGCTCAGGACAGTCATATTGGAAGTGACCTTTCTTTTGACAGTTATAGCATCTGTTGGTATCATCATCCTGATCACTTTCCTCCTTGGTCTTGGAGTCCTTCTTCTTGGATGAGGATCCTTCAGCTTTCTGGTTCTTCCTTTTCTCAGTGTATCTGTCCTCAGCGTCTGAGTCTCTCTTGTACCTGTGATTCCTGTAATATTTCTTATATTTCCCATATCTGCTATTGAGTCTTTCAAACCTCCTTACCATCAGTACTAGCTTGTCCTCCTGCTCATCCTGATTTTTGGCAGGTGAGTTCTCAGACTCTCTAGACTTACAGGATTTCTCTTTGGCTTTGAAAGCCACATTCTTGCTAGATGAAGAATCATCTTTCCTGTCAGATTTCTTAGTTTTCTTGTCAATCACAAACTCATAAGCTTTCAGTTCAGAGAAAACTCATGGAATCAACATTTTTGGTGTTTTCAATCACCACGGCATGTATATCCCATTTCTTAGACAATTCTCTAAGAATTTTCAGTGCCACTTCTCTCTGTGGGTATCTTTTCCCAAGAGCATTCAGATCATTCATAATACTAGTGAATCTGACTTCGAGTTTGTCAATGGATTCACTATCTTCCATTACAAAGCTTTCAAACATTCCAATAGCAACAGAAAGTTTGTTTTCTTTAATATGATCTGTGCCTTGACACATAACAACAAGTGTGTCCCATATTTCTTTTGCACTTTCACAGTGAGAGATCATCCTCATAACACCATCATCAATAGTGTTATACAAAGTATCTTTAGCAATGTAGTCCAGATTGACTATCTCTCATCAGGAGTAAGTTGATCATCAGTCTTTGGAAATTCATCTCTGGGATCATTTCTCTCAGTATCAGTGATTCTGGGATTCACAACAGTAAATTTGAATGATCCTTCAGAAACCACTCTCCACATTCTTTCATGTTTTGAATTAAGATGAGCCTGCATTCTCAGTCTCCATAGGTCATAGCTCTCAACAGAGAACATAGGAAGTTTCTTAGAAGGCATGATGACTGAGCCTTGTAAGATATCAGCAAATAGATCTGTTCAGTAGACCACCAAAGTCTTTCAGCAAATAGACAATGGCTACCAAAGCAAAATGAACCATTGATCTGATACCACTTGTTGGTCCCGGTGCTAACGAGTCTCACACGTGTATGGGGGGAATACACGTGTTCAGTGATTTTTCAAACTTTTCTTTCACTGAGGTCAGATGGGTCAGGTTATCCTGATAATTTTGTCCTGAGAAGCAGGGATTGCCCCCGAGTCAAAGTCTCATCGAGACAATGATCTGAAATGCTTTTGAAGCTTGATTAACCCAACTAATCCTGAATTTATCAGAGATCCTGAGGAGCTTGGATCAGATAATTATCTTACTGAACACTCAGTAGAGTTAGTTCAGTTTGGTAACTATCTGTTCTTAGCTACTCAAGCGTGTGGAATGGTTGGCCCTAAGTTTATACTCATTTTAGCTTTGCTGAAATATCTTCCCTTCAATAAAACAGTGATTAAGGTTGTGATCAATTTGATGCAAGTTCAATGGATTGGTTCCAACTGAATATCAGTTAAATATGCTTTCAGTGAAAAACATGTAACAGATAATAATGCAGTACAGAAAGCAAAACAACACAGCCACTCTCTCTGATCTTCAGAGAAATTCCTTAACCACTTCCTAAAGCTTTCAGGCTAACTCACTGTAGCTTACTCACTTTTCTACCTTGAGTTTTCTGGCTGACTCACTGCAGCTTACTAACTCAAACACACACAAGTGTTCAGACTACCACAAGTAGCTTACTAACTTCTTCTCTAGAGTTTTCTGGCTAACTCACCGTAGCTTACTAACTCTTTACAACTCTAACACACCAACAAAGCACACACAAACTACCACAAGTACAATGTTGTCTTCCTCTGATTGGTTCTTGTCTTCAGTGAATGTAGACAAACAAAACGGCTCTTTTTGGTCAATCCATCTGAATGAGATAACCTGAAACAACACTTAGACTTAGTTCCTTTTGTCTGCACTAGAATGTTTTGGGCAATATCTACTTTTCTGAACATGTACGTTTTTCTCAGTTTTGTAATCTTCAGATAGATATTATTCAGTGCCTCTGAACATTCAGGTTATACTGAGTATTCAGTATCTTACTGAGTCTTCAGTAACTACTGAGTCTTCAGTGTCTTCAACAACTTACTGAGTCTTTAGTGTCTTTAGTTACTTACTGAGTCTTCAGTGTCTTCACTTACTTACTGAGTCTTCAGTGTCTTCAGCAACTTACTGAGTCTTCAGTGTCTTCAGCAACTTACTGAGTCTTTAGTGTCTTTAGCAACTTACTGAGTCTTCAGTGTCTTCAGTTATGTCATGAGTCTTCACTGCCTTCGCCATTTCATCGAGTCTTGATGTCTTGAGAACTTCTTGAGTCTTGATGTCTTGATTACTACTTAATGAGTCTTGAGTGTCTTGATTACCACTTTGAGTTTGATTTTCATCGAGTCTTCACTATCTTACCTGATCTATATCTGCTGACTATACATGGTGTTGATAACTTCCTGAACAATCTATACTGAAACCTGACTCAGTCCATCAAGATTATCCTGAACATGCCATACTCAGGGGTTTTGGGATCTAATCAAACTTCTTTATTAAATTCATCTCCCAACAGACGTGATTGAGATCAGATGTGCTAACCTGATGCAACTAACCTGATATGCTAACTTGATGTACTAATCTGATGCAGATAAACTGATATGCTGACCTGATGTTATCCTGATATGTTGACCTGAAGATGTGTTGATCGATCGGTCGAAATGATCGGATCGAACAAGAAGAAATCGATATAACTTGAGTCAAGTGACTGAGAGGGTCGATTAGTAAAAAAATGACTGAGGGTCGATGTCGAAGTCGAAGTCTTGAACTCGCTTAGTCTCGAGTGTCGATATACTGATCGGACAAAGTCCGGCCAAGAGAAGTCTGGCAATCAAGAATCCTGAAGACCCAGAAGAATCCTGAAGACTCAAAAGAATCCTGAAGACTCAGAGAACCCTGAAGACTCAGAAAGATCCTGAAGAATATAGTCGTTAGATTCAGATGACGTGGACCAATGAGAGGAAGACAACCAGCCTAAAAAAGCTGCAGAACTTACAGAATAGTATGGATTTGAATGTGATTCTCTCCAACGGTAACATTCAAATTCACACTATAAATACAAGATCTTCCATCAAATTAAGAGTGGAGAATGTTGAAAAGGATGCTACAGAGCCAAGAGCCATATACTTAAGCATTCCCATCATAGAACACAAATCTGTAGATATACAAATATATTCAAAGAGTGTTCTACCCTAGATCTAAGCACAAATGTAATATCCTAAGCTTAGAGAGATTTTTCCATCCTTAGCATTGAGGCTAAATAAATGTAAGGGAAGATCTCACCATAGTTGGAGACAACACCAAATCCAAACCCCATTCTCGTAAAGAAATAACTAGTGGTGAAGTGAGGTAGTTGTTAGTCCTGTTGGAGTGTGAACTCAGTAAACATCTGTAGGCAATCCTGTGGAGGGTGATAAGTCCCGAGGCGAGCCCGAGAGGGTGATAAGTCTAATTTCAGTGAGAGCTCGAAAAATATCTGTAGGTAATCCCGTGGAGGGTTATAAGTCCCGTTTGAAGGATTTTCCCTAGGAACAGGGAGAGTGGATGTAGGAGCTTGAGTCTCTGAACCACTATACTTTATTGTGTTCTTTATTACTTTACGTTCTTATCTTGTCATATGCATTCAATTATAAGCAAAACACACACATCGTTCTTAAAAGTAAAAAATTGGAATCACCATTCCTTCACCCCTGTTTTATATGCATTACATGATTTTTCTGCATTTCATGGGTTTTTCACCGGGACCAACAGCCTCTGTTTTAGATTTCACATAAGTTCCAAAACTTAACTGCGAAACTAATGAACCGTGCTCTCCTTCACGAAGACTGGTTACAAACTGCAGCACCTCTTGAGATAATTCTCTATCTGGCATATTGCTCACTAACCTGTGTAGTCGAGCAACTCGAAGCACATTGAGAGCTTCTTCTTATATTGTTGTGATCCGATTGTCGATCATGGTAACCACATGCTCAA
This sequence comes from Stenogyne calaminthoides, assembly GCA_037126765.1. Lineage (NCBI taxonomy): Eukaryota > Viridiplantae > Streptophyta > Magnoliopsida > Lamiales > Lamiaceae > Stenogyne > Stenogyne calaminthoides. The sequence goes on from JBBCBC010000012.1 coordinate 17,721,385, forward strand.
AATATGGTTTCTCTGTTTCGGCAAGATCTTTGATCATAGGATATTTGGGGTATTCCATTTTGAATGATTTCTGGGAATTGGAATCTGGAGAATTTGAAGATTAAGGGTTTGAATATTGGAGTGATTTTGAGCAAGCGAAGAGTATAAAGTGAATGAACACAAGCAAAAACTGGGGTTTATTTATGATCTTGAAATAAAAGATCAACGGTTGAGATTAAATCTTAGAAAATAAGATTTGAATGGTTGAGATTTAATTTGAGGGTTTGGATTAATTTCGAGGAAGTGTTATTTATAGGTATTGATCTGATGTATTGAGTAAATAGCAGCAATTAGGGTGACAAAATGATGTTTCACTCCAATCGAGGTAACTCTTTATCTGAACCTCAACTTTCAACCAATAGAATTCTTCTAAACATTTCCGCTTAAAATTCAGGTCTTTTGCCATTTATTTCAAATGATTATTGAGTGAAATAAATGTTGTGAATTAATGCATGTGCCAATATTACTTCAGGATTGATTGAACTCAGTCCTTACTGAATACTGACCTTGACAATTATCATCCTGAGTCCCAGTTTCCATTCTGAGAGGATTTTGTCCTGAGTTATTCCTTTCCTGAATAACTTCATGCACCTGAAGGACTTCTCCCTTCAGTGATTTCACTCACCTGGATCCAACATACCTAATTCTACTGACAATTCCTGAAATCTTGACTCAGCCAAAGGCTTAGTAAGAATATCAGTTTTTTGTTTATCAGTATGAATTTTCTCCATCCTGATATCTTTCTTCTCAACATCGTCTCTAATGAAATGATGTCTGATATCAACATGCTTACATCTGGTGTGCAATACCGGGTTTTGTGTAATAGCAATTGAACTATTATTATCACAAAATATAGGTACTTCATTGGCTATTATCTTATAATCCGTCAATTGTTGTCTTTAGCCAAAGAATCTGTGTACAACAGCTTCCTACAGCCATGTATTCAGCTTCAGTAGTACTGGTTGCAACTGAAGTTTATTTCTTAGAAAACCAGGATATCAGCTTGGTTCCAAGAAATTGACAAGTTCCTGAGGTGGACTTCCTGTCAATTCTACAGCCACAATAGTCAGCATTTGAGTAACCAGTTAATTCAAGGTTATCATCTGATGGATACCATAATCCTCTATTCACTGTGCCTTTAAGATATCTCAGAATCTTTTTGGCAGCCTCCATGTGACTAGCCTTAGGATTAGCTTGGTATCTTGCAGATATTCCAACAACAAAGGTAATATCAGGCCTACTTGTTGTGAGATAGAGCAATGATCCAATAATCCCTCTATAATCAGTGTGGTTGATTGATTTGCCTTCAGGATCAGGATCCATTTTGTAGTTAGTATTCATAGGAATCCTAACTGCATTGCAATTCTGTATACCATACTTAGCAATTAGATCTCTAGCATACTTTACTTGGTTAATGAATATTCCTTCCTTAGATTGCTTGACTTGGAGTCCTGGAAAGAAATTCATCTCCCCCATCATTGACATCTCAAACTTTCATTTCATCAGAGAAGAGAACTTCTTACACATTTGATGATTTGGAGAACCAAATATGATGTCATCCATATAAATCTGAACTAGTAAGATATATTTCCCATCTTCTATCCTAAACAGTGTTCTATCAACAGTTCCTTTGATAAAACCATGATTAGTAAGAAATTGAGAAAGAGTATCATACCATGCTCTATGAGCTTGCTTTAGACCATACAAGGCTTTCCTGAGCCTGTAAACTTGGTCATTCTGACAAAAGATAGGAGGTTGTTCCACATAAACCTCTTCCTTAAGCACACCATTCAAAAATGCACTTTTCACATCCATTTGATAAACAATGAATTTCATGTGAGCAGCATGTGCAAGAAACAGTCTGATGGCTTCTAGTCTTGCAACAGGTGCAAAGGTTTCATCATAGTCCAAGCCTTCTTCTTGGGAATACCCTTGTGCAACTAGCCTTGCCTTGTTTCTTACAATGACATTATTCTCATCTCTCTTGTTCTTGAACACCCATTTAGTTCCAATCACATTGTGCTTCTTTGGCCTGTCAACTAACTCCCAAACTTCATTCCTGGTGAATTGATTCAACTCTTCTTGCATAGCAAAAATCTAGAAAGAATCTTGAAGAGTTTCTTCAATCTCAGTAGGTTCTTTCTCTGATAGAAAGCAACAGAACAAAGCACTTTCTCCATGGAACCTTCTGGTCTTAACACCTTCTGATGGATCACCAATTATCTGATTTAAAGGGTGGCTATCTTGCCAAGATCTTCTTAATGTTCCCCCTTCAGTGGTATCCTCTTTATCAGAAATGTTAGGTATATCATCAAATTCAGGAAATAACAAGAAAGGAGAAAGGGATTCATCTTCCTTAGGGGAAATTCCATTCAGAACATTGTCAGAGACATTTGTTCCCCCTTGTTTGATGGATTCAGAATTTGCCTCAACTGTGACCACATCTTCATCGGCATTACTTACCTGATGTTGAACTGGGGTTAGTTCAGGTGGATCAGCTTCTATTTGTTGGCTTTCCTTCAGTGGAGAACTATTATCCTGAGGTCCACCAGCCTGAGTGTTTTCATCCTGAGTTTCTTCTTCAGATTCACTCCATTCATAGAATGTGATTGACTTCTTCTTTTTTAGGCTCATTGGATGATTTATCAGCATCTTTGTTTTTCAGGCTAAGTCTGGTGACCCTTTTTGTTAAGTCTCCTGAGTCATGTTCCTGTTTTCTATGAACACAGTAGATTCATCAAAATAACATGAGGTGTTTCTTCCACAATAAGGGTCCTACAGTTGTAGAATCTGAAGGCTTTACTGACTTCAGAATATACCAAGAATATTCCTTCATCAGCTTTGCTATCAAAAGTTTTCAACTGATCTTTACCATTATTATGAATGAACACTTACAACCAAACACACGAAAGAAAGAGACAAGAGGCTTCCTTTCATTCCATAGTTCATATGGTGTCTTTCCTTGGTTCTTTGTCAGCATGGATCTATTCTGAGAGTAGCATGCAGTGTTGATAGCTTCAACCCAAAATCTTTTAGGAATATCAGCTTTAGCAATCATTGTCCTTGCAACTTCTTTCAGGGTCCTATTTCTCCTTTCAGCAATACCATTCTGTTGTGGGATCCTTGCAGCTGATGTTTCATGAGTTATTCCATTTGCTGCACAATAGTCAGATATAATATGGTTGATAAACTCAGAGTTGGGATTATACTGGAAAATATGCTTTTACTTTGTATAATCAAAACTGAATTTCTGACTTATTTACTGGAATAAATTGTTTATCACTGATGCTTTAAATATCATCGAATGTTACATATATTTACTGCATAACTGTTCAATAAATCGTACGTGTTACATTGTAGTTAATTTAGTGATACCAGATCACAGAAGATTAAATTAACAGTCCCTTGTAACTAAAAGTACACTATTCACGACCTAGATGGAAATGAACAATCCATCGTGAAAGGTTGAAGTGTAAGACTCGGATTGGCTTGTCTTGACCAAGAGATTACACTAGTGCATGACTGATGCACTGAATAGGACCTACAGGAGGACAAATTCTTCAGAACTGAACAAGGAAGAATTAGACCACAGTGGTTCGTTATTTCTTAATCTTCGTACCTTAAATAGGATCACGTGTGGTTGGTAACTATTGCTTTGACTTATCATGGGTAGAGAATCAACGAGATTCAATACTTTTTATCTTGGGCAATATTATTGGTCACATGTGATTGCTAAGATTTAATACGGAGAATCGTATACAAGTACGCTTGTTCGATTTGCCCCCTTGGGAGGTTCATAAGCTTTATCATACCAAATCTTGCAAGTGGAACTAGTTTCCGGTATGGATAATAATGTTGAACCGTTCCTTGACCAAGGACAAAAGATATTAATTAACGAAAAGCTATTTCAGTGGCTTGAATTAATTAATGGGCTAGATAATTTTAAACACGGGAAATAATAACTGGGAGCCATATTGACTGTAATATGGGTTAAGATGGATAGTGCAATATTAATTATGTAGTGGGATTAATTAATTTTTATGGGCTTGAATAATATTGTGGCTCAATATTGATAATTCAAGATCCATTGGAAGGTCCAATCTTAATTCTCCTAAAGGCCCCCTAAGTAGCCAAACATATAGTCCAATAACTGAAAAATGTGTTTAAAACAAAATAAATATTATTGCTTATTTTTTTCCTAATTTTCGAAAATTATGGATAAAAGGGGAGAAAGATTTTCTTTGAATTTTGTTATGGAATGAGGATATGTATTCTTGGAATACAAGATTATCTCATTAAATTCAAGAAATCTCCTACTTGATAATTAATGGAAAGAAAGATTTTCTTGAAAATATATTATGGAAGATATGTATTTCTTGAAATACAAGAATATCTCATAAATTCAAGAAGATCCAAATCTTGGATTCTTGCCCTATAATTTTCGAAATTAATCCATAACAAAGAGTAGGTGGGATTTTGTGGAATATTATAATTATGGGAAAAAAATATAGGAGATATATTCAAGATTTCTTGGAGATCAAGAAAAGATTTTCCCACATTGTTTTTGCCCTAAAAATTCGACCACCTCCACTCTATAAATAGGGGATGATTCTTTCATTCCCAAGTACAATTCCATGTGCTGGAAAATTAGTAAATCCACAAAGGTGGTGCAACATAATTTATTTTCCTTTTGTTAATTGTTCGCAAGTGTCCTACCACCGAATAGTCGAGCAAGGATTAAGGGAATACTTGGGAAGTTCTTTTGGTGTGTCTAATAAACAAAGTCATTGCCGTCCCAAGAGGTAATGCTCACGTAAACTCGAGAATTCGCATCGTAGGGATTTATGTGATTTAATTATATGCATGATTTGTTGTTGGATTATTATTTGAATTAATATAGGATTAATTCATGCTAGTAATAATTATGAGAATTAAATTTGTATTTAAATATTCATCCAGAATAGATCTGTGCAACTTATTCCCCGACATTTGGTATCAGAGCCACGATTTCGGGCTCTGAATTTTTTAAATTGTAATTTAATTCGTTGTCATTAAATTTGAAATTGGATAGTAGAATTGCTATATCTTTTTTGCAGGTATCCAATTGTCATGGAATTTAATGTGTTTATTTTTGCATGCATATAAATTGTGGTTTTTAATTCGATTAGATTCGATTCGTTTTTGCCTCGTGAGAAAATCCACGAGTAGATTAGAATTTATTTGATTTGATCAATGTAATAGACTAGTCTAGATCTAGGTTTATTTATTTTTTGTAAATAAATTGTAATCGGATCGGAAACGGAGGCGGAGACGAAGAATTAAAAGATAAAATCGAATCTGGGGCGTGGCGGCGTCACGTCGCCTTTAAATGTGCAAGGAGGCACGCCTGCGCAGCATGCTCTGAGGGTAAGGGCGGTGCCGAGGGCCTAGCGCTGGGGAGATCAAAGCACACGGGCTTTGGGGGCACAAAACCAGCGCGCCGAGCTGGCTGTGTGGACGGGGCGAAAGCGGCGTGGGTGTTCTTGAGGATGCGCGGGCGCCGCCGAAGTTCCTTGGCGGCGAGGCGAAGCACGCGTGGATCTGTATGGGATCTGTCGCTGCCGAAACCTCCTGAGGCCTCTTAGACCGACAGCGGCGACGCTTGAGAGGTCACCGAAGGGCCCCAAGCGAGTTGCGTTATGCAGTTAAGACGGGCGCGGTTGTTCGACCATGGGGCGGCGGATGCGGGTGCATGCATCCTGCCGAGCTACTTGGCGTGGTGTTTCGAGACGGAGTTCTTTTCGAGACGATCGAGTGGGAGAAATTCAAGACGGCGTTTCTTCAAAATCAAGTCAAGAAAAATCAAACCATGACAATTGGATAATTTGTGCCCAATATGTTTATTTTTCTCCTTTGCTTGATTTATTATTGTGTTATCTTATGCTTTATTTAATTTGTTTAAATGTGTTTTCATGAGAGTTGCCCAATAAAAAATCTCACCGTAAAAAATTACTAAGTATGTTTAAATAATTAATTGACAATTTTATTCCGGATAATAAAATAGAATTAATTTTGACCTCCATGATTTATTTATTTGTGAATTCTTTTGGAGAAATTCCCCCCACGGGACGGTCAAAAGTTAGCTTTCACTTGAATGAATTCCAAATGGATGATTGTGGATTATTACTAGTGGCGACGACCTTCCCCACGAGGCTCATTCAAAGCGAAATAATAATCCTGTATTTAATCATGGTTATTACTTAGGTATAAAATTGATATGCATATACTTCCCCGAAGTCCCTGTCAATTTTATATTGGTCAAGTGGGAGCCAACTATTAATCTGGATATTAAAGGTTTGTAACTTTTCTTGTTTGTAACCTGCTTGAATGTGTTTAAATAATGACCCACCCCACGTGGCTTATTTAAACTGTTTTGAGATGTTGGCTGATGCATGTTCATATTTTTTTTTGAGATTTTAATATGATGCATGTGATCGAACCTTGTGATATATTTGTGCTTATGCATATTATTGTTTATTTCAGTTCATCATGTCGCAACCTTTTAATCCACTATTCAATATACTTAAAGATAATTTGCTTACTGGTGAAAACTTCGTTGATTGGAATCGAAAACTTACTATTCTCCTCACTGCACAAAGCCATAACTGGGTTCTCACTACACCTAAACCAGAAAAGCCAAAAGATGAGTCAACTAAAACGGTTAAGAAAGAGTATGCTGACTGGGAGCGTTCTAACGAAATGGCAAAGTGTACCATCTTGGCTTCTATGTCAGATGTGTTGCAACACCAACACCAGAACGTTGAGACCGCTGCAGACATCATGACTAGTCTTAAAGCGATGTTTCAACATCAGAACCGTGTTGCTCATCAGATCACCATGAGGGACTTGCTCTCTATGAAAATGGTGGAGGGAACGCCCGTAAGGGAGCACATTCTCTAGATGATGGCTCACCTTAACAAACTTGAGGTACTTGGCGCTGAATATGATATTGAGACCCAAATCGATTTCGTGCTCCACTCTCTGCCGAAAAGTTTTGAACAGTTCAGGCTGAACTACCAGATGAATAATCAGAAGTTCTCGAAGCCTGATCTGCTGCAAGCTTTAGTCTCGGCGGAGGCGATATTGGGGTAAAAGAGCTAAGCCTTGGTGACAAATAGACCTTCTTCTTCTTCTAGGCCAAGGGGTGGTAAGAACAAGAAAAGGGACAAAGGCCACAAGCAAGTGAACTCAAGTGTTACCAATGGCAAAGAAAAGGTGAAGAAGGGTGGAGGAGTGAACAAGCTAGCTAAGGGGAAGTGCTTCAACTGCGGTGAAAAAGGACATTGGAGGTCAGCCTGTTCCAAACCCAAAAGGAATGGAAAGAAAGGTAATTCTCACGCACTAGTTGTTGAAACTTGTTTAGCGGCGTATGCCTCCCATTTATGGGTGGTGGATACGGGATCCACTGATCATGTTTGTTTCACTTTACAGGGGTTCAAGTGGACCCGGCAACTTAGTGGGAGTGAGATCCTCATCACACTGGGCGATGCTACGAGAGTGGCAGCTGAAGCAGTGGGAGAAGTGCACCTATCTTTTGGAGACAGAGTTTTAATTTTAAGAGATGTTCTTTACGTTCCAAAATTTAGAAAGAATTTAATTTCAGTTTCTAAACTTTTTCATGATGGATATTCGGTTACTTTTAATAAAGTTGTTACCATTTCTCTTTTTGATAAATTTATCTATCATGGAACGTTGTCGAATAATCTAAATACAATTAACTGTGCACACCACTCACGAAATACATCCTATAACACATCAACTGTTTCTGAGAAAAGAAAACGTTCATCAGACGTGAACGAGACACTTCTATGGCATCTAAGATTAGGTCATTTAAATCCAAAGAGGATCCAAAGGTTGGTGAAAGACGGTTCACTGGAGTTTCTCCAAGTTTAACCAATTCCAACCTGCGAATTATGTTTGGAGGGTAAAATGACCAAGAGGGCATTTGGAGCCAAGGGGAATTGAGCCAAAGAAGTGTTAGAAATCGTTCACAAAGATGTATGTGGTCCAATGTCAACCAAAGCAAGAGGAGGTTATGAGTATTTTTTCACTTTTATTGATGATTACTCAAGGTACGGTTATATTTTCCTTATGAAGCATAAATCTGAGACCTTTGAGAAATTCAAAGAATTTAAGGCTCAAGCAGAGAATCATAGGGAAAAACGTAACAAGTCTCTACGATTCGATCGTGGAGGCGAATACCTCAGCGATGAGTTTTTGAACTACTTATCTGATGAAGGGATTGCATCCCAGCTCACTGCACCCGGAACCCCTCAATAAAATGGGGTTGCAGAGCGAAGAAACATAACTCTTTTGGAAATGGTTAGATCTATTGTTGGGAAATTTATAGTTTTGATAAAAGTTCCAGAAACACATGTAATAGGACCAAATGACACATTAGGTAATGATGTTTATATTACCGTTTATAGGATACCAGTTGATAATTACTGTATAGAACAACTGATGTATTAGATAGGTCACATATTGAGGGGGAACCTCAATATGTATAAGACGATCCAAGATCTAAAGAACGGTGATATCCCGACGGGCGCCGAATCTTAGAGAAGAACAGAAGATCAGATCGATCTGATCTAGTCAGATATCTCAGCTGAAGTCATAAAGCTCAAACTCAAAATACTTGAAGATCAGATGACTTCCAGAAGATCAAACCAGAAGACCTACATCAGCCGAGTCTGCTAGTTGAAGCTAAGTCAACCGCACCAAAGACTCCATCGTAGATCGATCGATTCCGATCGATCGGTCACCACCCGTGAAAACCGATGTTTCACCTAATCATACGCCTATGATCTCAACAAGAAGAATGTCAACCTTTGTTGGAAGAACAAACACCTTGAAAAGTCGCGCTCATAACCAATAAGAACAAGACACGTATGATCGGAGCCGACAATTAAGGGATTTGATCTTTGCTCTCTCTAACGGCTATAAAATACAAGTTCACGCTTTTCGCCATGCCGCCTCAAGACGCCACATCAATCCTCAAGAACCTACCTAATATAGCACGAAATTCAAATTGCTCTCCAACGGCTCTTTGATTTCAAGGTCTATAAATATGGGATCACACTTCGAGTGAAGACACGGAAACACCGAACAATCAAGAAGCTCAAGCAATTATCGATTCCATACGAAGAACACAATCAAGAAGATCATTTTATTAAGTGTTCATCCCATAAGTTCTTAGCATAGAAATCTTTTCATCTAGCTGATAGGCTACCTTAAACACTAGAAAAGATTTCATAGTTGGAACCAAAACAATCTTATCCAAACCCAAGTTAGGTTAAGTTGTTTAGCAAGATTTCGATCAGGGTTTCTAGTTACGATTTACGGGATCGGTTGAGTGAGAACTCCTTAAATATCCGTCGTCGGTGTACTTTGTTGAACTAACACATAAAACTAAGTTCAGTTGGTTAAGTTGGTGCCCCTTGTGATAGGGAAGAGTGGACGTAGGACTGGTTTGTCCGAACCACTATAAATCTTGTGTGCCTTTACCGCTTTGATTAACTATCTACACAATTGCACACAACCTTTAAAAAGCGCATACATATTCTAAGTTGAGATCACCAAGACCAAGCTTCGATCCGATCAAGCTTGACACTTCACCAATTGGTTAAAACACTAACTTTGGAATCGATTTATAAAAACCGATTTTTCACGGGTAAAACTTAAGCTTCCGCACACACATCGTTAAACCGATAGTTCTGCGAACTAATCTACCTTCAGCGATTAGTAAGTTGGTTATCGACCAAACCGATTCACTCGCGACTCGATCATCGAATAATCGCCTCACACCCGATCTGCAAGAAAAAGTTTTCAAGTCTATTCACCCTCCCCTCTAGACTTACGCCTCATAAAACCCGTTCGACCTACCTACAAGTGGTATCGAGCGGTTGGTTCTCTGCACCAATCGACTTTGTGTATCATCGATTCTTGAGGAAGAATCTTTGTGGTCGATCGAACCGATCTTGAAAAACCTTCTTAAAACTCATTCATTTTCCAAAAACATTCAAAGATGGATAACACCTCGGTATGTATCATGATCTGCCGGGTTCTCAATCGATGAGTATCAGATTGGGTCATATATATGTCCAACCATCTAGGTTCGATCGATTGGCGTAATGATGGAAGTCATCAAAAGAGGACCCATCATCATATATTACGACAACCCCGCAGTTGGAGGAGATCCGGATTTTGCCCCGGAAGTCTTGTACTAAAAAGCCCAGCCTTGATGGATGAAGAGGAAAGGAAACTGCATACTCTAGATACTATCGCAAGGCATATTATCATGAAAACAATGGATAAGTTCACCAAGGAAAAGATTAAGTATCTCAAATTTGCGAAAAGCAATGTGGGATACTCGGCTGAAATATCTTGAGGAAATGACCCGGATAAAAGACAAAATACCGTCTGCAGCCGAACCGTAAAGTTCAAAAATTGAAGATGTTTGCCCAACTAAACCATCAACGAACTCGATGGAAGGATTACTATGTCAATAAACAAGCTTCGAGAACTTGGTAGAGAGATGTCTGATAAAGATATCAACTACAAAATTTTAAGGTCTCTCACCAAGAAATGGGACATGAAGGTCACGGTAATCAAGGATTGCCAAGACATTTAAAAAATGAAGCCAAGTAGCTTGTTCTTGAGCCTTAAAGCTCACGAGTTCGATTTAATTGAGAGAGGACAAGCAGATGAAGATGAGGTGCCCGCTGAAGCCTCAACTTCCAAATCAGTTGCTTTTAAGGCAACCAGCAGCAGATTGAAGACCAATGAGCCCATTGGAAACATCATAAGTCAGGCAGAACAGATCGCTCTGCTTACCAGGAAACTAGAGAAATCAAATACTCAACTGGGTAAGTATCGAAGATTTTATAAAGATTATCAACATAGCCGAGGAAGAGATAGGAGATCAGACAATAGATCTCCAGAAAGAACCAGATCTGATGATCGGAGAGATCACAGAGATGAAAGAAAAAGAGATAATCTAAATGATGAGAGAAGAGATAACCAATCGACGTAAGAAGCTCGACTACTATCGATCGAAGGAAAAATCACCGATAGATCATACAGACGGAGTGATTCACCTGGAAGAAAAGGTTCCGTGGATCAAGGAGCGTGCTTCAATTGTGAGAAGCCAGGTCACTACAGCGCAGACTGCCCAGACCTGACGCCAAGAGAAAGGGAAGAAAAGAGGAACATAAGAGAGCAACGGTACAGGGACAGAAAAGCCATGGTTGCTGACACGTCAGGTATTGACGACTCGTATCTGCCCTCTGAGGACTCTGGATACTCCTCTGTAGAAGATTTACGTCTCGACAAGACTTTGCATTGACTTCTATGGAAATGAAGATCGATATTCTCTTCGATGATGATGAGATCTCGCTGATGGCCAAGGAGGACCAATCTGAGGTAACCTCCAAACTCTTTTTTGTTTGCTTTTACACCGCTATCATTAGCACACTGGCGGGGAGATTGACTGCAGCTCTACTCGAGCAATTGCTTGAGGATCTCTCCAATGCAGTAGACACTTATGCTATAGTGGAAGCTGAAAATGATAAGCTGAGGACCAGAAATAATCAGCTTGCTAAAGAGAATGATCTCAGTAAAGCCTCTGAACTTAAATCGGCTGAAACTGCTCAGAAGGCAACTGAGGAATTTAAAATTCTGAAAGTTAAAGCTTCTGATCAGGAGAAGCAGATCAAAGATCAGCTGGCAATTAACAAACAGCAAGCTGATGACTTCAAAATCCTGCAAGCAAAATTCGATGAGCTGTTCCGAAAGCATGAAAGTCTAAAATCATCTGAGGATAATCTGCGTAAGAAAATAGAGGTTTTTACAAAATCATCTAAAACCGTTCAAGACATGAACACCTATTTTCGAACAACGATTAACAAGAAGGGACTTGGGTATGAGAACCCTTCCACATCCTCAAAAGCCCCGACTGATTCATCTCAAAAAGGTGTAATCAGACGAGTTTCTGACAAAGATACACCAAAAGCCAAACATGTATCTAATAAGGGAAAAAAAGACCGAGTTGAAAGGGTAAAGGCGGTGCCTAACCGTAGGAAATGGAAATGGACCCCAACCGGTAAAGCATCACCGAGAATCAACAAAGAACCCAGTTCTTCCGAAGAGACCTCAACTCGATCAACAGATCGAGAATCGAAAAAGACAACCCGTAAACGGAAGTCCAATCGAGACCCAATCAAGGTCACCGCCTAATAAGCATGCTTCGTAAACCGCAAAAAACCACCTATGCTTAAAAAGATATGAATCTTTTGATGGTAGCGAAATGTACCTACCCCTATAATCGAAAATCTAGGGTCACTTTGCACGAACCACACCGGATGAAAAGAAGACAAACAGAAAAGATAAATCCCAAGTCTTCTAAGTCACCCAAGGTTCACACTAATAATCATACTAATCGAAAAAGCATATAAAGAGACGTATGATTATGTTGATAGGTATGGGAGACAAATCAGCCTTCGATCTAACCGATCACAATAGAAGTGCTTTGTTTGTATGGATCCCCAAAACTAATCCTAACCCTCGGGACCCAATCCAAAAGGGGTACCTAAAGCCCGATTTGGCTCTACGAGGATCGCGTGGTCCGCCAACAAAGGAGGTGTGCAAGCAACTATCTGGTACATCGATAGTGGATGCTCAAGGCATATATTTGAAGCAAACATCTCCTCGGCTCTTACATAGAAACGAAAGGCCAGCGTGTACTCTTTTCGGTGATGATAACTTTGGTTATACCAAAGGATTGAACCTTAGAGAATGATGATGTACAAATAATCGAGTCTCAGATGTTGAAGGTCCGGCACAACCTATTATCGGTTTCACAATTATGCGACAAATCGGATTCAATGTTGAGTTCTCGATGACCAATGCACTATCAAGAATCGAGCCACTCAATGATTTTGCTAATCGGTTCAAGAAAGGGACGATCTACGGTGATTGGAAATAGTTGCCCAAGAAATGCATGCTGATTGTCAAGAGTTCCAAAAGTAGCGAGTTGGCTCGCACAAAAGAATGAGTCATCCCGACTTTAAAACTCTTAATAAGATAGCAAGGATGTCTCTAGTGGAAGGACTTCCGAATGAAGTATTATCAAAGGATCGGACATGTCTTGCATGTCGGAAGGAAAAAAGCAGTCAAAGCTTCATTCAAGGGAATTCCCGGATCCGGATCCAAATCTTCTGTTGCTTCATATGGATCTATTTGGACCCGATTACACCGGTCGGTCTCAACGACGCAAAAGATACTCTCGTAATCGTGGATGACTATTCCAAGTTTACTTCAGGTTATATTCTTACATAAGAAGAATGAGGCGACAAAACGAAGATACCCGAAACGCTAAAAAGATTACAAAATGAGAAGGGTGTCGGTGTAGTAAAAATCGATCGATAAAAGGTGCAAATTTACGAACTCTTTTATTACTAATTTTTTTTGCTCTAAGTTTGGTATCTGACATGAAACATCACCGCAAGGACGCCTTGTGACAAAATGGAGTAGCAGAACGGAGGAACAGAACTCTCAAAGAAGCTGCTCGCACGATGTTAGCTGAACATGCAATACCAAGCCATTTCTGGGCAGAAGCAATCAACACTGCATGCCATACTCAGAACAGATGTCTTCTGACTAAGGCTCACTACAAAACACCCTATGAACTGTGGAAGGACAGAAAACCTCGTGTCTCTTACTTCCATGTTTTTGGGTGTAAGTGTTTCATACACAACAATGGGAAGAGTCAGGTTGAAGACTTTTGAGGCCAGTCAGATGAGGGTATATTCTTAGGATATTCCTCATCTAAGAAAACTTTCGGGGTTTACAATGCATTTAAACCTACTTGTGGAAGAAACACCCCATGTAGTCTTTGATGAAGCATCTTCTGAACAAGAGAAATCTGCCTCAGAACAAGATGTACCTGATCAACAAGTACCTGATGCTCAGAAAATGGATCAGCTAATGATCAAGGAAAAAGAATCAGAAACCGTAACAGTATACATTCCAGATCTAGCTGATTCACCAGATCATTCAGATCCTATGGTACGAAAAAACCGTTTATGAAAGAAGTTCGATCAAACCGAGATCAGATCAATCGAACCATCCATTCGGTTCAGGGGGAACACCTGAAGTTCCCACGAACAGACATCAGCACATGATGAGTCCAACATCAGCTGAGACATGTTCTTATCAAGTGGATCATAATTTTGCACCACTCCCAGTCGCTAGTAATGAACCTTTATCAGAAATGGATGATGTTCTCCAAATCGATGCAAATCAGAACAGAAGGACCTGGATAACCAGTCTTCCAACTGATCTGATCATCAGAGACCCATCTGATAAAGTTAAAACTAGACATCAGATTGGTGAAAGTGCCATGTATTGTTGTTATTTGTCTATGAAGGAACCAACAACAATAGAGGAAGCTCTACAAGACGCAAGCTGGATTCTAGCCATGCAGGAATAGCTGGAACAGTTCGACAGAAATCAAGTTTGGGAACTGGTAGACAGATCAAATCATCAAGACGTAATTGGCACGAAGTGGGTTTTCAAGAACAAGAGAGATGAGAAAAATGTCATCACCAGAAATAAGGCAAGACTTGTTGCTAAGGGGTATTCACAATCAGAAGGAATTGATTATGACGAGACCTTTGCACCAGTCGCTCGCCTAGAAGCCATTCGGCTGTTTCTGGCATATGCTTCCCACAGAGGGTTCACTGTGTATCAGATGGACGTAAAGAGTGCATTTTTAAATGGGGTACTAGCAGAGGAAGTTTATGTCGAACAACCTCCAGGCTTCGAAAAGAACAACCAAGTGTACCGTTTAAGAAAAGCTCTTTATGGCCCGAAACAAGCTCCTCGAGCTTGGTATGATACACTCTCTCAGTTCTTGATCGACAGTGGGTTCACTAAAGGAACAGTGGACAGAACCTTATTCAAGAATAGAAGATGGAGAAGATATTTTGATGGTTCAGATCTCGTGGACGACATCATCTTCGGATCTCCTAACAAGAGTCTATGTGAAAGATTCAAGGAAGCTGATGCAAGGGAAGTTCGAGATGTCCATGATGGGACAGATGAATTACTTTCTCGGGTCTCGGGTGAAGCAAAGTCACGCGAAGGAATATTCATCTCGCCAAGCAAAAGTACACTAGGAATTTATTGGCTAAGTTTGGAGTTCAAAATTGCAAGGAAGCCAAAATTCCTATGATGACCGGATTCAAGATGGATCCGGATGAGGATGGTCGAAAAACAAATCGAAAAGAATATAGGGCTCTCATTGGATCTCTCATCGTACTGATCGCAAAGGCACCGGATATCACCTTTTGCAAAAGAGGTGTATGTGCGGTTTCGAGCAAATCCAATGCAAAGCCACCTAGAAGCGACTAAGCAGATTCTTAAGTATCTCAGGGACGAGAAACCTTGGTTTATTTTACCCATCGATGATAATCTAGAGCTTAGTGGGTATTCTCGATTCGATTATGGAGGTTGCAAGATTGACGAAGTCAACCTCGTGAACATGTCGGGTTTTTAGGAAGTAAAAGCGATCTCGTGGTTTTCAAAAGCGGACATCGATTCGACATCTACTACTTGAAGGAGAATATATGGTTGCGAGAAGTTTGTTGCTCCCAACCGCTCTCGCTTAGTCGGCAATGAGGATTATAACATCGTAGCTAAGAATGTACCTATATTCGTGACGATAATAAGATTATTGCAATCACTCGAAATCGTTTCTACATACAAGATGCAAGCATGTGGATGTCGACACCATTTTATAAGAGATCATGTTGAAAAAGAAGAATATCGAAATGGAAAAGATTCACACCGATTCTACGAAAAAGTCGATATTCTAACCAAGCCACTTAAATGAGATTAGATTCGAGAGAATTGTGTAATGAGCTAGGGCTTCGGATCTCGGAGAAAAAGCACCTAAAATGATTGATGGATTGTTCTCGAAACCAACCGTTAAGAGACTAACCAGTGAAAGGAATCGATTGAGTTCGGTATCTCAATCGATCGAAAGATCGATCAAGGAACCGATGTGAAAAATCGATCGATTCTGAGTTATCGATTAAAAGGAATCGATCGGTTAAGGTTTATCGATTAAAGGAAACGCTCAATTTAAAAGGAATATCTGATTAAATCAGTTGGGTTATTTCACATCTTTGTAAGTCGATTTAGCTGATATTCAACAAGCAAGATTCACAGATTAAAGCCTACAATCGCATAAGAAAGCAGAGAATTTACACAACAATGGAATAATAGAACTTTTCATTGATAAAAACCCAAGGTCGATTACATTACAAGTTACAAGTACAAAGGACCCGGAGGTCAAGACATAAGTCATAACCGAAAAACCCTAAACCTATAACCCTAAACCCTCATCCTAACCCAAGAAGAGCGGGGAGAGAGATTTTAAATCTGATGCTCTCATTTTCCCCCACTTAACAAGGGTGAGAGAGGCTTTAAAGAAATCCTAAAGGCGCTAGCTGAAGCTAAAACCAGTAGAGCGAGAGCGGCGTTGATAGGATTTCTAAGCCAGGAGCCCTTAGACCAAGTCAATGGACTCTCCAAATTATTAAATGGAGCACATGTGCCAAGATTTTAGTTCAAAGACCTTATGGGCACATGTGTTGCATGAAAAAATTGAGTTGATATACGAAGATCAGCTGTTGTCTGATCAAGACCGTATATCAAACTCATGTTTTATATCAGACTGAGTCTGTTGATGTTGGTTACGTCATAACGATAGACACACAAGGTGCATCACGGTTAGGAGAAGTGTCTTCTCGATTCTTGACATGAATCCGATCCGCCCGTGGTGGTAGAAAGCTTGGCAACAATTGTATGTGAAATCTTTGATGACGCATTTAAAAACAAAGGATAAGGACACACAGGGTTGATTTGAGAAGTCAAATCATTGAAAAAGGGGTAAAGATGTTTTCTTGGGAAGTTTCACCAGAAATAAGGGTTCACTAGAATGCATGTTTTTACAAAGAAAGATAAGTATGGTGAATGGGTTATGTTGTGTAAAACATTGGTCCAATTTATAGAGGCCAAGAAGGGTGCAAATGCAAATTTGATTTCAAAAAAGCCTTTTAGAGAAATTTGCATCACAAGGACGCGTGTAGAAATCACGCCGATCGATAATTGGATAAATTTACTACGGATTAACATATCAAGATATACGCATTTATAATTACGCATGTCAAATCGCGCCAACTTAGGGAATAGAGACTACTATTCTAGACTAAGTTTTGGCCGGTAACACTTATCCCAAGAATTGGCTTGATCGGAGAAGAATCAGATTAGGTCAACCAAAATCGATTACATACTGGCCCGATCGATAAGGAAGATCAGTTGAACTTGAAACCTCAACAAATCAGATATATCAGTCTATGAGAAAACAGAAATATCAGTTGAAGGGGGAACTTCAACTGATCGAGGAGGATCAGAAGGGAAATCAGACACAAAATGAAACAGATCAGTTGAAAAGAACAGTTGGGAAATTATAAGGTTTAGGCAGAAAACTAAGAACAACAAGTGGAATCAACTTCAAGTGGTATTGACTGATTACTATATCAGTCAATCAGATACGCCTTTATTTTCCCTTGTTATTTGCTTATTTATCGGATTTTATCTGTTTTTATTTGCCTTCTTCAGACGCATTACGACGTGTGGACGTATCCCCTGCAAATCATTTAATGCGGACGTGGGGTACATGTATTAATTGCTACAAAATGAGCTTTTAAATCCAAAAGGTTTTCGTACGTGCCTTTCCCAACCATTCGATCAAAACCGCTTAATCTGGATCGTCTAATCTTTTCAAACGGTTGATCTTCCAAATCTTGTCTTTTTCCCTCCTCATCTTTATAAGGTTCATCAAAAACCCTACCAGAGTTTTCCAAATCACAAACTTGCATTTTATTTTCTGAAAACTCTCCAGATTACTTCTTTGCGATTCAAAGTGTTCTTTTTTCTTAAGTCTCAAATCCGAAAAACAGAATCTGGTAATTTCTGATTAATTGATGAATCATTCTTTTAAAACCATTGATCTTAAAGATTTTGTCAATCGCTGATATCCTATATTATGTTTTATTGTTTCTTGGTTCCCGCATATGTGATATTCTTAGTATTTATGCACAATTTTAACCGAATCTATCTTATCTGTAGATGATCACTCACGGTATGGGTAAAATAATGTGCAACTATCTTGAATCGACATTAAGGATTGTCGAGGACAAGTTCGCATAAATTTTGGGGTTACAAAGGATCCTAATCAAAGGAAGTAGAGGAAATTCAAAGAAAGCATGACTTGAGAAATATTGTGCTACTCAACGCAATCCAAAGATGCGAGATAAAGCCCTCGAATTAAATAAGGAATTTAAGGGTGGATCTGGATGCTCCAGGAGAAGAACTACTTTCGACGATCCACGGAGAAGAGATCGACCCGACGAATGAGGATATAACTTCGTCTGTTCGACCTACCAAAAGGACGAATCTCGCTTTGCTCACTCTGAGGGAGAATCAAGATGAGTGATCGAAAACGAAGCTCATCGGAGAGGCCGACAAACATCATACGTCAGGCTTTGTCAGGCCAATGCTCAAGAGGAAATACCGATTGTTGTTTGATATTTTGTTAAAAATAATTATGGGTATTTCATTCAGCCCAGATGCTCTTACATCAGTCAAACTATACAGCATGGCTGCAATAATTGATGAAGCCAAGAACATCAATTGTCATGGGTTCCTAAAGGCCATTCTACTCCAAGAACATGATAAATTTGGAGTTGATGAGTGGAGGCGATCTCTATCTCAAGAAGAGGATCGGCAATCTCAACAAGGTTGCGCTTATCCTACAAGACAAAATGCCAAATGTCAGATGGGAACAGAATGGACTGAAGCCCTACAAGTCATTCCTCTCCACCACTTTAGCCATATTTGGGCCACCAGACGATGATATGCGGCCAACTCCCCCAAAGATGAAGAAGGGAAAAAGCAAGGAAGCAACTTCGTCTACACCAGAAGCCCCCCCGAAGAAGAAAAGAAAACTGGTGAAGGTCCAGGAAAAGAGGCCGAAGAAGGCGAAGCAAGCCTCCATGACTCTGATGCTAGAAGATGAGTCAGATGAAGAAAGAGCGCCAGATCAGTCTGTTGCACCACAAAAATCAGGTGAAAAATCAGACAGGCAGGCTTCTCAAGATGAGAGCTCGCCAGTTCATTCTGAGGAAGAAGCACGAGACGAACGATCTCCTTCTCCTCCAGCTCGAGCTGATTCACCACTCAGACTAATGGCTGCTGAGCATGTCTCTCCTACTCTTCCACACCCCTTGAACACAAACTACATCGGTCCATGAACTCGAAACTCTGTCGATTCCTTGAACCTAAAATCGCAACAGCGATTCGCGAACGAAACCTTTCTGTTGTGGAACCAGGCGAATCGCTTCCTCCTGTGAGAACCTCTGCAGGTCGAGCCTATCAGACAACTTCCACCTACTCAAGCACCACCAGAACCCTCCACATCTCATCAACCGGAATCTGGACAGACAATTCCTGAGTCTAGATCATCAAAGACCATCACAGGGAAAATAGTCAGAATGCAAATCGAACGAGAAATTGATGAGATGTATCCAGAACTGGTCGCCCATCCTGCTATTAGAGAACAAGTTATGGAGATCCTCACCTGGAGAGATCTCAGATTAAAAAGCTTCTCAGATTTTATAATGATTATTGAGCAAATGGGCGGTGCTGATGAGTTTGCGATTTTGATTTCGATATGAGGAAATCGCTAAAAGTAGGATCACCACCGAGCCGATAACTCTTGAATCTATCAAAGCTCGATCCACGAGGAAAGCTAAGGTTGATGAACAAAGCGAACCGAGATCGCTCAAGAAGCTCCCCAAGCGGATGCTACAATGAAGGATCTGAGTCGCCGATGATAGTGGAACTCGTGCCGCAGTTCATGACCAACCACTGGAGGCACAAACAACTGAGACTGATCAAGTGATGCAAAACATTCCAACATCTCATATCATCACGATCAATTTCAGAAATCGATCTTGTCTCAAAGATCTCCCGAAAAGAAGAAGTTGAGGGAGTGATAGTCGATCGAGGCGATTGGCCTCAAAGAAATAACAGATCAAAGGGAATTGGTTATTTCCCAGTTTGAAGCTATCAAAGATCGGTTCTCCCAAATCGTGACCACCGTGGTTCCGCCCGAACTTATAAAATCCGTTGATGACAAAGTCGATTGGTGGATCAACAACAAGTTTCTTTTTCGATGCTCACCGAAAAGCTCGAATTGATAGAAGAGAAACTTGACAAACCGATTTTTTACACTCTGACTTTGCCATGGAATCTGTCAAGATCGAAATGATCTCGAAGGTTGAACATCTAACCGCCAAGTTCGAGGTTTATCTGTTCTGATCTCAACAGGGCAATATCGATCGGGTTTTGGATCCCTAACTTCCCACCTCACGCTCTTTTGATCAAACCAAAAAGGGGGAAGGACGGAGTGAGAAACCAACCGACATGATCGTAACAACGAAGACCTAATTCGATACGGTTGAAGCTTTGCGGACAAAGACTAGACCATCTGGATCTCTTTGCTAACGAAGTCTCTAAAAAGATGGAAAAGTCAAAGGCAAGAAAGGTAGCTGCTGCGAAAAGTTTGGGACATCACAAAAAAAAGTAGGCTAGCTGCCATGTGTTTGAAATCACAACTGTACCAACCACTCGGACACAACTCAGATACCAGCCACTCAGACTAAAATAGTCACAAGAAGCACAACTAGCCAAATACAAGCCGATAAGGAACTGGCTGAGAAACTGTCCAAAGAGCAGGTTGCTGAAGAGGCCCGAAAAAGCGAAGAAGAAAGAAGGGCAGAAAAATTGACAGAGGCGTAAAATCAAGAAAAAATTCGATCGAGAGCGAAGAAAGGAAATTTGGAAAATCAGACCACCTCGGTTGCCAAAGAAAGAGTTGATGAGATCATTCCAAAAACTGCGGCACATGCTAAGAGGTTTGAGGAATGGAACAAGATCAGAAGTGAATGGCTTCTAGATGCTTTTGTCCTTAATCTTGTTCCACGAGAAGAATCTCCAGATGATGAATTCCTCAACTGGTTAGAAAATAAATATCCAGATTTTCTGAAGTATCTGGAAAATGAGGCCAAACTTATCAATGTAAAAATATCTCGCCAAGAGTATGATCTGTTGGATTACTCGAAGAAGGCAGATGGCTCATTTGACCTACTTTGACATCCTGAGCAAAACGCATATAACTGATCCTCAGCAGACCAATGATGTCAAATGGAAACTATATCAGATCTTCAACGTACCTCAAGATCAAAGAGAGATGCCAGAAGGATACAAGCCTAAAGAGTGAAGAATCAGAAGACTTCTCAGGATCAGCTGTTTTTAAATTCAAACTTTTCTGATGTAACATGTAATCGACATATCTAATGAGAAAAGTTTATTTTCTGATCCTAAGACAGGTCTTCTGATTATGTGCTCTTTACTGTTCTATATTTATCAACTGTGTTTGGTTTCTCAAGTGTTTTGGTTTTATCAAAAAGGGGGAAATTGTTGGGAAATTTATAGTTTTGATATAAGTTCCGAAAACATGTAATAGGACCAAATCGGACACATTAGGTAATGATGTTTATATTACCGTTTATAGGATACAAGTTGATAATTACTGTATAGAACAACTGATGTATTAGATAGGTCACATATTGAGGGGGAACCTCAATATGTATAAGTCAGATCTGAAGATCCAAAGAACGGTGATATCAAATGGGCGGAATCTTTAGAGAAGAAATATGAAGATCGGATCGATCCGATCTAGTCGATATCTCAACCAAGTCATAAAGCTCAAACTCGAGAATACTTGAAGATCGGATGACTTCGGAAAGATCGGACCCGGAAGACCTACATCGGTAAGTCTGCGCTAGTTGAAGCTAAGTCAACCGGCACCCGAAGACTCCATCGTAGATCGATCAGTGATCGATTCGGTGATCGATTCCGATTGTCGGTCGACTCACCCGTGAAAACTGATGTTTCACCTAATCATACGTCTATGATCTGAACAAGAAGAATGTCAACCTTAGTTGGAAGAACAAACACTGAAAAGTGTGTCATTAACCAATAAGAACAAGAAACGTATGATCGGGTTTAAATAATTAAGGGATTTGATCTTTTCTCTCTAACGGCTATAAAATACAAGTTCACGCTTTTCGGCCATGCCATTCCTAAAAACGCCACATCAATCCTCAAGAACCTACCTAATATAACCTAAAATTCAAATTGCTCTCCAACGGCTCTTTGATTTCAAGGTCTATAAATATGGGATCACACTTCAGAGTGAAGACACGGAAACACTGAACAATCAAGAAGCTCAAGCAATTATCGATTTCCTTACGAAGAACACGATCAAGAAGATTATTTTATTAAGTGTTCATCCCATAAGTTCTTAGCATAGAAATCTTTTCATCTAGCTGATAGGCTACCTTAAACACTAGAAAAGATTTCATAGTTGGAACCAAAACAATCTTATCCAAACCCAAGTTAGGTTAAGTTGTTTAGCAAGATTCGCATAGGGTTTCTAGTTAGATTTACGGGATCGGTTGAGTGAGAACTCCTTAAATATCTGTCGATTGTCTTGTGTTGAACTAACATATAAAACTAAGTTCATTTGGTTAAGTTGGTGCCCCTTGTGATAGGGAAGAGTGGACGTAGGACTGGTTTGTCCGAACCACTATAAATCTTGTGTGCCTTTACCGCTTTGATTAACTGTCTACACAATTTGCACACAACCTTTAAAGCGCATACATATTCTAAGTTGAGATCAGCTAGCACCAAGCTTCTGATCTGATCAAGCTTGACACTTCAGTCAATTAGTTAAAACACTAACTTTGGAATCTGATTTATAAAAACTAGTTTTTCACGGGTAAAACTTAAGCTTCTGCACACATCAGTTAAATTGATAGTTACCGAACTAATCTGGCCTTGAGATTAGTAAGTTGATTATCGACAAAAGCGATTCACTCGCGCTCGATCAAAGCTAACGCCCCTCACACCGATCTGCACAAAAAGTTTTCAGAAGTCTATTCACCCCTCCCCTCTAGACTTCTGCCCTCACAAAACCCGTTCGGGACCTACATCTATGATGAGTTATGCGGATCTTCCCAAGTCGTTCTGGGGTCATGCCTTGGAAATAGCAGCCTACATTCTGAACTTGGTGCCATCCAAATTGTTTCCCAAAACTCCCAAAGAATTGTGGACCGGGCGCAAACCTAGTTTGAGACACATGAGGATTTGGGGGTGTCCGGCCTATGTGTTGGACAAGGAAGCCGGAAAATTGGATCCTCGATCAGAATTAAGGTTGTTTGTGGGATATCCCGAGGGAACAAAAGGGTGTATGTTCTATGGTCCCGAAGATCAAAAGGTGGTAATAAGCACCCACTTTAGATTTTTGGAAGAAGATTATATGAACGAAAGAAGACCCAGAAGTGAGATTACCTTAAATGAGCTAAGGGGGCTAACCTCAATGCCAACTGTACAAGATTCATGGGAATAGGAGAGTCCTCGGACTTGATTCCCGGACAAGACGAATCAGACCCATGGACATATGACGAGGCAATCCAAGACAAGGATGCAGATTCTTGGCAAATAGTAATGAAAGCCGAAATGGGTTCTATGTTTCATAACAGAGTGTGGGAGCTAGTCGAACCACTTAATGGGGTCAAACCCATTGGTTGCAAGTGGGTGTATAAGAGAAAAAGAGGACCGGACGGGAAGGTGGAAACCTTCAAGGCAAGACTAAATGGCGAAAAGGTTATACTCAGAAAGAAGGGATCGATTATGTGGAAAATTTTTTGCCCGTAGCCATGCTTAAGTCCATCCGAATTCTCTTATCGATTGCTGCGCATCTCGACTTTGAAATCTGGCAAATGGACGTCAAGACAGCTTTCCTTAACGGAAGTCTTGATGAAGAGATATATATGCAACAACCCAAGGCTTCATTGAAAAAGGCCAAGAACACCTAGTTTGTAAGCTCATGAAGTCCATTTACGGACTCAAACAGGCATCCAGAGCTTGGAACCAATGTTTTGATCATGTTATAAAGTCTTATGGGTTCGATCAAAATGAGTTCTAAAGTTATGTGTACAAAAAGCGTGTCGGAACTGCATTGGTATTCTTAGTACTATACGTAGACGACATTTTGATCATCGGAAACGATGTAAAGGTGTTATCCGACGTAAGGGCATGACTTTCAAAACAATTTGATATGAAGGACTTAGGGGAAGCCGCACACATCCTTGGGATCAAGATCACTCGAGATCACAAGAAAAGGATGATAGGCTTGTCGCAAGCTTCATACATAGACACTGTCTTGAAACAATTCAGCATGCAGGATTCCAAGAAAGGCTTCGTACCTTTCAGACATGTAATCCATCTATCCAAGAAAATGTGCCCTAAGACGCAAAAGGAGATAGATGACATGAGAGGCATTCCATATACTTCGGCTGTCGTAAGCCTTATGTATGCAATGCTGTGTACGAGACTGGATATCTGCTTTGTCGTTGGCATGGTGGCAAGATATCAAAGTAACCCGAGGAAAGAACATTGGACGGCAGTTAAAAACATTCTAAAGTATCTGAAAAGAACTCGGGATAGAATGTTAATTTATCAGTCAGATAGTCCAATCTCCATTGGCTACACGGACTTGGATTTCCAATCAGACATAGACACCAGAAAATCTACCTCCGGTAGTGTGTTTTGCATTGGGGGAGGAGCCGTGACATGGAGAAGCGTCAAGCAGAAATGCATCACAAATTCTACCATGGAAGTCGAATATGTAACTGCTTGCGAGGCAGCGAAAGAAGCGGTTTGGCTCAAGAACTTCCTAGTGGACTTGAATGTAGTTCCAAATTTGCCCAGCAGAATCACTGTTTATTGTGACAATGCTGAAGCAGTTGCAAATTCAAGGGAACCAAGAGCCTACAAGGCCAGCAAACACATTGAAAGGAAATACCATCTTATACGAGATATCGTTAAGAGAGGAGATATAGATGTGGCAAAGATAGCGTCTGAAGACAACCTAGCAGATCCATTCACAAAGGGTCTGCCTCTGAATACATTCGAGAGACATGTGGAAGGAATGAGTGTCAAGACCGTTGTCAATCTGCTTTGAGTATAAGTGGGAGAAATTATTAGGTTCGTGTAGGTGACATTAGATGTCACGAATTAGGAACTACACAAGACTTTTGTAGTATACTTAAAAGCATACTTTGAGTATAAGTGGGAGATTGTTGGGATTATACTGGAAAGTATGCTTTTACTTTGTATAATCAAAACTGAATTTCGGACATATTTACTGGAATAAATTGTTTATCATTGATGCTTTAAATATCATCAAATATTACATATATTTACTGCATAACTGTTCAATAAATCGTACGTTTTACATTGTAGTTAATTTAGTGATACCAGATCACAGAAGATTAAATTAACAGTCCCTTGTAACTAAAAGTACACTATTCACGACCTAGATGGAAATGAACAATCCATCGTGAAAGGTTGAAGTGTAAGACTCGGATTGGCTTGTCTTGACCAAGAGATTACACTAGTGCATGACCGATGCCTTTGAATAGGACCTCTGGGAGGACAAATTCTTGAATCGAACAAGGAAGAATTAGACCTCAGTGGTTCGTTATTTCTTAATCTTCGTTCCTTAAATAGGATCACGTGTGGTTGGTAACTATTGCTTTGACTTATCATGGGTAGAGAATCAACGAGATTCAATACTTTTTATCTTGGGCAATATTATTGATCACATGTGATTGCTAAGATTTAATACGGAGAATTGTGTGCAAGTACGCTTGTTCGATTTGCCCCCTTGGGAGCTTCATAAGCTTTATCATACCAAATCTTGCAAGTGGAACTAGTTTCCGGTATGGATAATAATGTTGAACCGTTCCTTGACCAAGGACAAAAGATATTAATTAACGGAAAGCTATTTCAGTGGCTTGAATTAATTAATGGGCTAGATAATCTTAAATTAGGAAATAATAACAAGGAGCCATATTGACCGTAATATGGGTTAAGATGGATAGTCTTGATATTAATTATGTAGTGGGATTAATTAATATTTATGGGCTTGAATAATATTGTGGCTCAATATTGATAATTCAAGATCCATTGGAAGGTCCAATCTTAATTCTCCTAAAGGCCCTCTAAGTAGCCCATCATATAGTCCAATAACTGAAAAAGGTGTTTAAAATAAAATAAATATTGTTGCTTATTTTTTCCTAATTTTAAAAAATTATGGATAAAAGGGGAGAAAGATTTTCTTTGAATTTTGTTATGGAATGAGGATATGTATTATTGGAATACAATATTATCTCATTAAATTCAAGAAATCTCCCACTTGGTTATCCATAAAGCATATTTTCGAAATTTTGATAATTAAGGGAAAGAAAGATTTTCTTGATTTTCTTGAAAATATAATATGGAAGATATTTATTTCTTGAAATACAAGAATATCTCATAAATTCAAGAAGATCCAAATCTTGGATTCTTGCCCTATAATTTTTGAAATTAATCCATGACAAAGAGTAGGTGGGATTTTGTGGAATATTATAATTTTGGGAAAAAGAATATAAGAGATATATTCAAGATTTCTTGGAGATCAAGAAAAGATTTTCCCACATTATTTTTGCCCTAAAAATTCGACCACCTCCACTTTATAAATAGGGGATGATTCTTTCATTCCCAAGTACAATTCCATGTGCTGGAAAAATTAGTAAATCCACAAAGGTGGTGCAACATAATTTATTTGCCTTTTGTTAATTGTTCGCAAGTGTCCTACCACCGGATAGTCGAGCAAGGATTAAGGGAATACTTGGGAAGTTCTTTTGGTGTGTCTAATAAACAAAGTCATTGCCGTCCCAAGAGGTACGTTCACGTAAACTTGTAGAATTCCGCATGCGTAGGATTTACGTGATTTAATTATATGCATGATTTGTTGTTGGATTATTATTTGAATTAATATAGGATTAATTCATGCTAGTAATAATTATGAGAATTAAATTTGTATTTATATATTCATCCCGAATAGATCTGTGCAACTTATTCCCCAACACTCAGTGCCTTTATCTGATCTGATTTTGACCACACTCAGATTCTTCTCATTACTGAGTCTTTTTAGTAATTATGGCAGTTTTGTCTGAGTCTCTTTCTTATTGAGTAAGAATATGACCCATGAACCATTTATATCTAGAATAGTCATCAACTACTACAAGTGTGTACTTCCTGCCATTGGTACTCACAAGTGTTACTGGACCAAAGAGATCCATATGTAACAATTGAAGTATCCTTTCAGTAGACACTTCTACTTTGCTTTTGAATGATGCTCTTATTTGTTTGCCTTTCTGACAAGCATCACACACATGATCTTTACTGAATACTTCATTTGGTAAGCCCCTCACAAGTGCTAATCTTGCAAGTTTGTTCAGGGTTTTGAAGTTCAGATGATTCAGTCTCTTATGTCATAACCAACTGGTTTCAGTAGCCTTTTTGGCAACTAGACATGTATCCATAGGAGTCAGTCTCCAATCAGCAAGATATACATTTCTTTTTCTAGTAACAGTTAGTAGTATTTGGTGTGAAATATTGTCTTTCACATAGCATAAGTTATTAGAGAACTCAACACTGAATCCTTTATCACATAATTGATTGATAGAAAGCAAGTTATGCTTTAAACCAGACACATAAGATACACCATGGATATGAACTGTATCAACTTCAAGTGTTCCATATCCTTCTGTTTGACCTTTGGAGTTATCTCCAAAAGTTATCTGAGGGTCTTTATGTTCAACATAATCAGTGAGAAGATACTTATATCCTATCATGTGTCTTGAGCATCCACTATCTAAGTACCATGCAACAGGTGCAATTTCACTTCCACTCATCAGGGCTATGTTGTCTTCATTCAGCTCAGTGCCCAACTCCTTCACCTTAAAAACAAATCAGGTCTTAGGTACCCATTTGGTGTAGGGTCCTACCAGGTTAGCTGTACCTTTTGGAATCTAAATCTGCCTCACAACTCTAATTTCTTTAGAGTGTCTAATTTGTCTTCTATAAACATCTACATACACATTTACCACTCTTGGTACCTTAGTAGTATCCTGTGTATGAGTGCCAGCCTTAGCATGAACATGAGCCTTAGAGTTCTTCTTGGGTTCATGTCTCTTGTTCAGATGTTTGGGCCTTGGTGCAACTAGGTTTCTACTGACTTGGGTTCAGAGGACCTTTACCCTTAGGCAAGTGGGGTTTGGGTCTTCTGTACTGAAATTGAGGTCTTTCAGTATTTTGAGGACTTGATCTTTTCAGTTGAGAATATCTCTGCTGGGTGTTTCTCTTCTAAAAATTCCTCTGATGGTTCAGTGCAGATTTCTTCAGGTTGGTATTCTTAGCCTGAGGCTTTGAAGTACTGGCCTGAGAATATCCTACTGAGTGTTCAGGGTTTCTAGCCTTTTCCTTAGTTTTGGACTTCCGTAGACCAGTGATCAAGAGCAGTCAGAGAACATGGAATCACCAAAGGACACAACTTTCCTATATATAGAGCGTCCACCTACATAAACACACAACATGAGAAAGAGAAAGAACCAGCAACCAGGGATGAATCCAGAGTTTCATCCTGAAATATCAAAAACAATATGAACATGCATCAGCCAACATCTCAAAACAGTTTTAAATGAGCCTCTTGGGAGGGTCATCAGGTTCTCTGAAATCATAGGTCCTTTACCCTTGTCCAAAACTCGTGGTTGTTCTTCAATAAGAAGATTAGTACGAACCGCGGGTTTAACAAAAACCATCTTAGTGCCACTGGTTGAAGCAGTATTAAGTTGACCTTGTGAAGTTCCCCCTGGATTATAGCCTAATCCAGCTTTTATAGTTGTAGGTCTTTGATAACTCTGAATTTCATCTATTGCACTAGATGCAGAATTCAATAGAGTTATCTTTCTCCGCAGACTATCTTCACATTTCTTTAGAGTTTCATGTTTCTCAAAGAGGACATTGAATTCAATTTTGATTAGCTTATTTTCTTCAGTGGGTTTCTCTAATTTTTCATTCAGGACAACTATCAGCTTCTCTTTCTCTGAGAGTTGTACTTTCAGAATATCTAGTTCATCAGTAACTCCCATCTATTGAGAAGTGATCTCTGCAGTTTTAGAGTTTTTCCACTTTAGATTTTCAGCAATCAATTCCTCATTCTGCTCTTGAGTTTCAATGAATAGTTCTTGTAACACAGAATAATCTTTCATCAGGCTCTTAAAAGAATCCATCAGATCAAAATTACTGTTTACAGAAGAACTTGAAAACTTAGGTGCTTGTGTAGGAGTAGCAACAGTGATAGAAGATTTTACCTCCTCAATAGCAACAAGGTTACATCATCACTATCACTATCTGAGAACATTTCTTCTGAAGAACGTGAACCTTCCTCAGTTTATTCTTCTTCTGCAATCATGGCTTTCTTGCTAGAGAGCTTTCTGTCTCTTTTGGCTTGACTTTCCTTTCTTTCCTTGGGACTTAACTCAGGACAGTCATACTGGAAGTGACCTTTCTTCTTACAGTTGTAGCATATGTTGGCATCATCATCCTGATCACTTTCTTCTTTGGTTTTGGAATCTTTCTTCCTGTATGAGGAGCCTTCAGTCTTGTGGTCTTTCTTTCTATCAGTAGTCTTACCCTCAGTTCCTGAGTTATTTTTGTTCCTGTACTTGGTATTCTTATAATACCTTTTGTACATTCCATATCTGCTATTGAATCTTTCAAATCTCCTTGCCATCAGGACATATTTTCATCTTTTTCATCCTGATCTTTGGCAAGTGAATTTTCAGACTCTTTAGCTTTACATGATTTTTCTTTGGCTTTAAAAGCCACATTCTTACTAGATGAAGATTCATCTTTGCTATCAGATTTTTTATTTTTCTTATCAATCACAAATTCATAAGCTTTCAGCTCAGAGAAAACTTGTTGATATGGCATATAATCAATATTTTTGGTGTTTTCAATCACCACATCATGTATATAACATTTCTTAGATAGTCCTCTAAGAATTTTCAGTGGAACTTCTCTTTTTGGGTATCTTTTCCCAAGAGCATTCAGATCATTCGTGATACTAGTGAATCTTACTTCCAGTTTATCAATAGGTTCATCATCTTCCCTTTCAAAGTTGTCAAACTTTGCAATGGCAATATATAGTGTAGGTCCTGAACGGGTTTCGTGAGGGCAGAAGTCTAGAGGGGAGGGGTGAATAGACTTCTGAAAACTTTTTCATGCAGATCAGGTGTGATGGCAGTTTGCCTGATCAGAGTGCAAGTGAATCAGTTTGGACTGATATCCAACTTACTGATTTTCTGAGCGCAGATCAGTTTGGTATCTATCAGTTTAACTGATTGTGCGGAAGCTAGTTTATACCCGTGTGAAAAACCAGTTTATAACAAATCAGATTCCGAAGTTGTGTTCAATCAGTTGACTATGGGGTCAATCTGATCAGATCAGTAGCTTGGTGCTAGCTAATCCTAACTCAGAATATGTATGCAGATTTAATCAAGTTGTGTGCAATAGTGTGAAGCAGTTAATCAAACAGGTAAATGCGCACAAGATTTATAGTGGTTCGGACAACCAGTCCTACGTCCACTCTTCCCTATCACAAGGGGCACCAACTTAACCGACTTAACCAACTAGACTTAGATTATTGTGTTAGTCCAAAACATTACACCAACAGATATTTATGGAGCTCTCTCTCAACCGATCCCAGAAATCAGAACTAGAAACCCTAGTCTGAAATCTTGCTAAACAAACTTAACCTAATTTTGGGTTTTGGGTAAGATTTGTTGTTTGTTCCAACTTTGAAATCTTTCCTAGTATTTAAGTAGCCTAACAGTTAGAGGATAAGATTTCTGTGCTAAGAACTATGGGATGAACACTTAGAAAAATAATCTTCAAGGTTGTGTTCTTTGTGCGGAAATTTTGCTATAGTATGAGCTTCTTGATAATTTCCGTATCTTCACTCTGAAGAGTAATCCCATATTTATAGACCTCGAAATCAAAGAGCCGTTGGAGAGCAATTTGAATTTTTGGCTATATTTGGTAGATATGTACGATTTAATGTGACGTGCTTTAGGGACGGCATGGCCGAATGCATGAATAGTTGTCTTTTATAGCCGTTTAACCAAGCAGCACCAAATCCCGTATTGTCGGCTCCGTTCATACGTGTCTTGTTCTTATTGGTTAACAAAAGCACTTTTCAGCGTTTGTTCTACCAACTAAAGTTGACATTCTTCTTGTTCAGATCAAAAACGTATGACTTGGTGAAACATCAGTTACCACCTAGTGTGAGCTGACCTGATCAGTTACAACTGATCAGTCTACCTGATAGAGTCTTCTGGTGCCAGTTGTCTTAGCTCAACTACCAGACTCGGCTGATGTAGGTCTTCAGGTCTGATCTTCTGGTAGTCATCTGATCTTCAGGTCTTCTGAATTTATGTTTCATGACTTCACCTGATTATCTGACTTTATAAGATCGTCTGATCTTCTGTCCTTCCCTTGCCTTCTGGCCTATCGGACTTCAGCTGATCTTTTGTTCTACTAATCTTTAGATCTGACCTATACATATTGAGGTTCCCCCTTAATATGTGACCTATCTTATACATCAGTTGTTCTATATAATAATTATCAACTGGTCATCTTATAACTGGTATTAAAAACATCAGTCAGCTAACAGGTCTGACTGGTCCTATTACATGTGTTTTAGAATTTTCATCAAAACTCTAAATTTCCCAACAATTTCCCCATTTTTGATGAAACCAAAACACTTGAGAAACCAACACAGTTGATAAATATAAAACAATAGAACACATAATCAGAAGACAATGAGATTTTGTCTTAGGATCAGAAAAAAATAAACTTTTCATTGATCAGATTTATCGATTACATATTACATCAGAAAAGTTTGAGTTTAAATTCATCTGATCCTAAACAGTCTTCTGATCTTCAATCTCTTGGCTTATATCCCTCTGGCATTTCTCGTTGATCCTCAGGAATGTTGAATATCCGGTATAGCTTCCATTTGACATCATTGATCTGCTGAGGATCAGTTATGCGAGCTTTGTTCAGGATGTCAAAATAGAACCTTTGAAACGCCAGTCTGTCAAATGAGCCATCAGCCTTCTTCGAGTAATCCATCACGTCATACTCTTGACGAGATATTCTCACATTGATTACTCTGGCCTCATTTTCCAGATATTTCAGAAAATCTGGGTGCTTGTTCTCCAACCAGTTGAGAAATTCTGCATTAGGTGATTCTTCTTGTGGCACTAGACCCAGAACAAAAGCATCCAGAAGCCATTCACTTCTGATCTTATTCCATTCCTCGAACCTATCAACATGTGCAGCAGTTTTCAGAATGATTTCATCAACTCTTGATGGCAACTGAGGTTCTGGCCCAAATTTTTCGGCTTTGCCTTTCTTTTTTAGATTTTCTGCCTCTGCCAATTTTTCTGCTCTTCTTTCTTTTTCACTAATTCGAGCTTCTTCAGCAATCTGCTCCTTAGACAGTTTCTCAGCCAGTTCCTTATCGGCCTGTATCTGGCTAGCTCTGTTTGTCGTGACTGGTACAGGTTCTGATGTCCCAGCACACGCAGCTAACTTCCTTGCCTTTGACTTCTCCATCTTCTCAGAGACTTCATTAGCAAATAGATCCAGATGGTCTAGTCTCTGGCCATAGGATTCAACTCTCTGAATCAGTTCTTCTGTTGTTCTGATAAAGTCAGTTGGTTTCTTAATCTGTCCTTCCCCCTTTTTGGTTTGATCAAAAAGAGCATTGAGGTGGGAAGTCAGAGATCCAAAGCTGACTGATATAGCCTTGTTAAGATCTTCAATAGATAAACCTTGAGCTTGAGTAGATAGATTTTGAATCTTTGAGATCAGCTCAGTCTTGACAGATTCAACGGCAGTAGAGAGGGTAAGAATGAGTTTATCAAGTTTTTCTTCAGTCATTTCAAGCTTTTTTGTGACCATTAAAAGAGAAACTTGTTGTTGATCAACCTGAACTAGCTTGTCGTCAACTGTCTTCTTAAATTCAGCAGTCAGGTTGGTCACGGTTTGAGAGAACTGATCTTTGATTGCTTCAATCTGGGAAATAGCCAATTCCCGTTGATCCGTTATTTCTTTGTGACAAATCTGCCTCTGATCAGCTATTGTGTTGCTAAGTTCATTAGTCAACACTCCCTCAACTTCTTCTTTCAGAAGATCTTTAAAACACGATCTGATCTTCTGAAGTTGATCAGTGGTGATGTGTGTTGCAGTAACATTTTGCATCACCTGATCATTTCCAGTTGTTTGCGCCTCCAGTGGCTGTTCCACTATCATCGATAACTCCCACATTCTTCATCTGATCATCTTCCTTAGGAGTTTCTGCAACAGCCTCCAGTTCAACTTGTTCAATTCGTCCCAACTTTCTGTTGATCAGAGCTTTGATCGCTTCAGTAGTTATCAGTTTAGCTGGTGATCCTACCTGAGCAGATTTCTTCATGTCGAAATCAAAATCTGCGAATGCATCAACACCTCCCATCTGTTCAATAATGATCATGAAATCTGAGAAGTTCTTCAAACGGAGATATTTCCAGGTGAGGATCTCCATTACTTCCTCTTGAATAACAGGATGGGCTACCAACTCTGGATACAACTCATCAATTTCGCGTTTAATTCTCATTCTGTCCATTTTCCCGGTGATGGTCATGGATGATCTGGACTCAGGAATCATCTGTTCAGATCGATCAGGTTCCGGTTGATGAGATGTAGAGGGTTCTATTGGTGTCTGAGTAGCTGGTTGTTGACTGATTGGCTGAATCTGCAGAGGTTCTGCTGTGGCAGCAGGTGCGTCTGGTTCTGCAGCAGGTGATCTTACTGGTTTGCGAACTGGTGAACTTTCATGTTCGCGAGCATGTAAAGGATAAGAAGAGATATGCTCAGCAGCTAGAAGTCTGAGTGGTAAATCAGCATGAGATTTAGGTGAGGGCGATCGTTCGTCCCTTGCCCTTCCCTCAGATTGTTCTGGCGAGCTCTCAACTTGAGAGGCCTGCCTATCTGATGTTTCAGCTGATCTCTGCTGCGCACCAGGTTGATCTGGCACTCCTTCTTCATCTGACTCGTCTTCCAGAAAAAGAGTCATGGTGGCCTGTTTGACCTTCTTTGGCCTCTTCTCCTGAGCCTTTACCAGTTTTCTCTTCTTCTTTTGAGGAGCATCAGTTGCAGACGTAGCTACCTCCTTATTTTTCCCTTTCTTAGTCTTAGGAGGGGTGGGCCGCATATCATCATCTGATGGCCCATAGATGGCAGTTGTGGTTGAGAGAAAGGTCTTGTAGGACTTCAGTCCATTCTGATCCCATTCAGCATTGGGCATCTTGTCCTTCAGAATGATTGCAACCTTGTTGAGATTGCTGATTCTCTTTTTCAGATAGACTTTTCTCTGCTCACTAACTCCAAACTTGTCATGTTCTTGGAGCAGAATAGCCTTCAGGAAACCATGCCAATTAATATTTTTGGCTTCATCGATGATAGCAGCCATATTATACATCTTTACAGCTATTAATCCATCTGGGCTGAACGAGATACCCATGATTATTTTTGACAGAATGTCAAACAACAAACGGTATTTCCTTTTCAACTTAGGCCTGACAAAGCCTACGGTCTGGTGTTTATCAGCCTCTCTGAAGAGTTTATTCCTGATCAGCTCGTCTTCATTCTCCCTGTAGTGAGCAGGAGAGATTTTTCCTTTGGGCAGGTTGAACAGTCGAGTTATATCAGCATATGTAAGTCTGATATCCTCTCCATTTACTGAAGAAATCAGTTCATCTCCTGGATTTTCCGTGTCCACCTTCAAATTCCTCAAGAATTCTAGTGCCTCATACTGCATTACTGGATTGCAGTGAGCAGCACAGTATTTTTCAAGACCACCCTTCCTCAGAATTTATTCCACCTCCATTGATTCCGGATCCCGTGTAACACCAAAACTAACAAATTTGTCTTCAACAATATTGGTTGCCAAATCCGCATAGTTACACATAATTTTGCCCATTCCGTGAGTGGCCATCTACAATAAGATAGACTCGATTAAAATTTGTGCATAACCATAAAGATATCATATATTGATTATCAGACCTATTCTCAGACCTAGTAATCGATGAATACATACGGATATCAAGAAATGATAAGGCATAACACAGGATAGCATAAATAGACATAATCTATATGTTCAATGGATTTTAAAAGAATAATTCATCAAGTAACCAGAAATTACCAGATTCTGCTTTTCATTTTTTGAAATAGGTTGAATCGCAAGAAACACTTGAAATCGTAGAAAGATAATTGTGAGTTTGCAAATCGCAAGAATTTTGAGAATAATATTCTGGTAGGATTTTGATGAAGCTTATAAAAGGAAGGAGGGAAAATCGAGACTAGAAGATCAAACGTTTGAAAAGGATAAACGACCAGATTGAACGGTTTTGATCGTGTGGTCAGGATATGTAAGCACGATTACCTTTTGGATTTAAAAACACATTTAGTGGCATTTAATACGTATACCCTACGTCCTCACTAAATACTTTGCAGGGTATGCATCACAAAAGTATGTGTACAGTAAAGGCAAATATTATCAGATAATTTTAGATATGTAAGCAGTAGACAAAGAAACAGAAATGCGTATCTGGTTGACTGATATTGTAATCAGTCAATACCAATTGAAGTCTGTCTGTACTACTTGTTGATCTTAGTTTTCTGCCTAATCCTTATAGTTTCCCAACTGTCCCTTTCAACTGATCTGTTCCACTTTGCGTCTGATATTCCCTTTTCTGATCCTCCCTGATCAGTTGAAGTTCCCCCTTCAACTGTTATTTCTGATTACTTATTGACTGATTTATCTGATTTGTTGAGGTATCATACTCAACTGATCTTCCTCATCTGATCAGTCTCTTATCTAATCAGATTTCAGTTGACCTAATCTGATTCTACTCAGACCAAGTCAATTCTTGGGATAAGTGTTACTGCCAAAACCTATTCTTGGAAAATAAAATAGTCGTCTTGATTCCCTAAGTCGGCAAGATTTGACATTCGTAATAATAGTCTTGATATTTTGGGATATCAATCGCCGTAAGCTTATCCAATCATCAGTCGCGTGTTTTCTACGCGCTGTCCTTGTGGTGCCAATTTCTCGAAAAGGCTTTGAGAAATTAAATTTGCATTTGCACCCCTGCTTGGCCTCTATAAATTGGACCAATGATTTACACAACATAACCCATTCACCATACTTATCTTTTTTAAGTGTTGTAAAACATGTATTCCGGTGAACCCTTATTTCCGGTGAAACTTCTGGCAAAAACCTTTAACCCTTTTCAAAAGATTTCAGCTTCTCAAATCAACCCTGTGTGTCCCTTATTACTACTTTCGTCGTCATCGAAGATTTCACATACAATTATTGCTAAGCTTCTACCACCGAGGCGGCGGATCTACTATCGCAAATGAGAAGACACTTCTCCTAACCGTATGCACCTTGTGTGCTTATCGAGATGACAGAATTAGCATCAATAGACTCAGTCTGATACAAAACATGAGTTTGGTATTCGATCTTGATCAGACAACAGCTGATCATCGTATATCAAACTCAATATTTGCATGTGACACTTGTGGCCATATGGTCTTTGGACCACATCTTTGGCTCTTGTGTACCATTTAACAACTGGAGAGCCCATTCATTTTAGGACTAGGGGCTCCTGTCTTAGAAATCCTTCAAGGACGCTCTCGCTCCTCACTCCGAAGCTTTGAGGGTGGCTTTAGGATTATTTCAAAGCCTCTCACACCCCTTTTAGGGTTAAGTGGGGGAAAATGGGAGCATCAGGCTTTAAAATCTTTAAAGCCTCTCTCCCCCCCTTCTAGGGTTAGGCTTAGGGTTTTTGGTTTATGGTTTATGTACTGACCTTCGGGTCCTTTTGTACTTGTAACTTGTAATGTAAATCTGACCTCTGGGTCTTTATCAATGAAAATTTCTATTATTCCATTGTTGTGTATTTTCTGTTTCCTTATGCGATTGAAGTTTTAATCTTATGTAACTTGCTTGTTGAACATTAGCTTAATCGACTTACAAAGTATGAAACAACCAAACTGTTCAGTTCCTTTAATTTGATAATTCTTTAATCTGATAGAGCCTTCTCATATCAGTTCCTTGACTGATCTTCTGATCAGTTGAGATACCTAACTCAACTGATTCCTCTTAACCTGATTAGTCTCTTAACCAGCTGGTTCTGGAGATCAGTCCACCAAACATTTTTGGTGCTTTTTCTCCAAGATCCAGAAGCCCTAGCTCATTGCATAATTCTCTGAATCTGATCTCAGCTAGTGGCTTGGTTAAAATATCAGCTTTCTGTTTATCAGTATGGATCTTTTCCATTCTGATATTCTTATTTTCAACATGATCTCTTATAAAATGGTGTCTGACATCCACATGCTTTCATCTTGTATGTAGAGAACAGATTACGAGTGATTGCAATAAAGACTATTATCGTCGCGAAATATAGGCAATGCGTTCTTAGCTACAATGTTATAATCCCTCGATTCTTGACTAAGCGAGCGATTGGGAGCAACGACTTCCTGCGCAGCCATATATATTCGCTTCAAGAGTAGATGTCGCAACTGATGTCTGCTTCTTTGAAAACCACGAGATCAGTTTACTACATGTACCTGAGGTTGACTTCCTATCAATTCTGCAACCTCCATAATCAGAATCAGAATACCCACTAAGCTCTAGATTATCATCTGATGGGTAAAATAAACCAAGGTTTACTGTCCCCTTCGATACTTAAGAATCCGCTTAGTCGCTTCCGTGGGCTTTGCATTGGATTTGCCTGAAATCTGGCACATACACCTACTGCAAAAGTGATATCTGGTATGTTGGCAGTCAGGTATAGTAAAGATCCAATGAGAGCCCTATATTCTTTCTGATTAGTTTTCTGACCATCCTCATCTGGATCCATCTTAAATCCTGTCATCATGGGAATTATAGCTTCCTTACAGTTTTGAACTCCAAACTTAGCCAATAAACTCCTAGTGTACTTCGCCTGGCAGATGAATATCCCTTCTGTACTTTGCTTAACTTGTAAACTGTTGGGATATTTTAGTTTTGATAATTTATGCCAAAACATTATTAACTTGTGTTATTCAAGTTATTTTACAGTTAACAAGTTAAGGGGGAACGAAAGAACAAATTGAGGGGGAACTCACGAAATCAGAAGAAGAAGATCGAGATCAGACGAGGCTGCAGACGAGAATGATCAAGATCAGATGAGTAAGATGAGTTCTGGAGTCAACTAATGAGTTGTGCAAAATCAAAAGTAAAGAAAAGCTAAAGCCAACAAATCAGAAGAGAAGGTTGCAGATCAGAAGATAAGCAAAAGAGGCTGATTGAGATCAGACGTGATCGAGATCAGATATGATAACCTGATATGCTAACCTGATGGAGAAGACCTGATGTTATCCTGAGATGATCCTGAAGATATGTTGATCTGATCAGTCGAGCTGACCAGATCAGGCAAGAAGAAATCAGATAGCCTGAGTCAATGTGACCTGAGGGTCAGGATGTCTGAATTCAGAGAACTGAACTCAGTAAGCCTAATTGTCGGATGCTGATCGAAAGGTCCGGCCAAGAAAAGTCTGGCCAATCAAGAACACCGAGACTCGAAAGTTCTTGAAGAACTCAAGGCTCGAACCTCAAGGCTCGATAGAATCAAGATCCCGAGACTCGGAAGATCCCAAAGAATATAAGCCGTTAGAGACTCCTAAGAAAACGAAGAATATAGACGTTAGATTCAAATGGCGTGGACCAATGAGAGGAAGACGACAAGCCCGAAAAAAGTCGCAAAAAAAGCTAACAGTAGTATGGATTTGAATGTGATTCTCTCCAATGATAACATTCAAATCCACACTATAAATACAAGTTCTTCCTTCATTATCAAGTGTGGATGAATGTGGAAGAGTATGGAGAATGTAGCAAACGATGCTATAGAGCTAAGAAGATATGGGTTCCAAAGCGGTTCCTACCAAGGTCGTGTGCGGATGATGACGCGAGTCCCGAAATATGGCCCCATCAGAAGACGGTAAGGCATTCAACACAAGGCACGTTGAAAGGAATTGTGCTCCCGATCCTATATACTAAAGCATTCCCACCATAGAACACAGAGCAAGAAATACACGCATATATTCAAAAGTGTTCTACCCTAGATCTAAGCACAAATGTAATATCCTAAGCTTAGAGAGATTCTCCCATCCTTAGCATTGAGGCTAAACAAATGTAAGGGAAAATCTCAACCTCGTTGGAAACGAAACAAACCTTACCCAAATCAGTTTGATAGGATAAGTTTGTAGGTGAGTGTGAACTCGGTAAACATCTATAGGCAATCCCGTGAGGGTGATAAGTCTCACTTGAGTGTGAACTCGGTAAACATCTATAGGCAATCCCGTGAGGGTGATAAGTCCCGCTTGAGTGTGAACTCGGTAAACATCTATCGGCAATCCCGTGAGGGTGATAAGTCCCGCAGGTTAAGATCGGTTAAGGTGCCTGTTCGGATATTTTAGTTTTGATAAATTATGCCAAAACATTATCAACTTGTGTTATTCAAGCTAATTTACAGGTAACAAGTTAAGGGGGAACGAGAGAACAAATTGAGGGGGAACTCACGAAATCAGAAGATGATGATCGAGATCAGACGAGGCTGCAGACGAGAATGATCAAGATCAGATGAGTTAGACGAGTTCCGAGTCAACTGATGAGCTGTGCAAAATCAGATGTGAAGAAGAGCTAAAGCCAGCAAATCAGAAAAGAAGGTTGCAGATCAGAAGATGAGCAAAAGAGACTGATCAAGATCAGACGTGATCGAGATCAGATATGAAGATGAGCAGATGAGACTGATCGAGATCAGACGTGATCCAGATCAGATATGATAATTTGATATGCCAACCTGTTGCAGATGACCTGATGCTATCCTGAGATGATCCTGAAGATATGTTGATCTGATCAGTCGAATTGATCAGATCAGGCAAGAAGAAATCAGACAGCCTGAGTCAAGTGACCTGAGGGTCAAAGATATTCGAACTCGAGAATCGAACTCAAGAAGCCCGAAAGTGTCAAGATGCCCGATCGTATAAGGTCCATCAAGAGAAGTCTGCTTTGAATCAAGAACCCGAGACTCGATGAAGTTCTTGAAGAACCCAAGGCTCGATAACTCAAGGCTCGAGATAGAATCGATGATCCCGAGACTCGTAAGATCCCAAGAATATAGCCGTTAGAGACTCAGAAGAAACTGAAGAATATAGCCGTTAGATTCAGCTGACGTGGACCAATGAGAAGAAGATGACAAGCCTGAAAAGCTACAAAAAGCTACAGAGTAGTATGGATTTGAATGTGATTCTCTCCAACGGTAACATTCAAATCCACACTATAAATACAAGTTCTTCCTTCATTATCAAGTGTGGAATTAATGCGAAAGAGTGTGAAGAATGTAGCAAACGATGCTACAGAGCTAAGAAGATATGGGTTCCATTAGTTCCCAGCCAAGGTCGTGTGCCAGATGATGCGAGTCCTGAAATATGGCTCGATCAGAAGACACGACTAAGGCATTCAATAGGAATTGTGCTCCCAATCCTATATACTCAAGCATTCCCACCATAGAACACAGAGCTAGAAATACACGCATATATTCAAGAGTGTTCTACCCTAGATCTAAACACAAATGCTATATCCTAAGCTTAGAGATATTTTCCCATCTTTAGCATTGAGGCTAAACAAATGTAAGGAAAAATCTCAACCTAGTTGGAAACCAAACAAACCTTACCCAAATCAGTTTGATAGGATAAGTTTGTAGGTGAGTGTGAACTCGGTAAACATCTATCGGCAATCCCGTGAGGGTGATAAGTCCCGCTTGAGTGTGAACTCGGTAAACATCTATTGGCAATCCCATGAGGGTGATAAGTCCCGCTTGAGTGTGAACTCGGTAAACATCTCGGCCATCCCGTGAGGGGTATAAGTCCTGCAGGTTAAAGTCGGTTAAGGTTCTTTACATCCATCTGATACACAATGAACCCTCTGTGGGCAGCATATGCCAGAAACAACCGAATGGCTTCTAGGCGAGTGACTGGTGCAAAGGTCTCATCATAATCAATTCCTTCTGATTGTGAATACCCCTTAGCAACAAGTCTTGCCTTATTCCTGGTTATGACATTATTCTCATCTCTCTTGTTCTTGAATACCCACTTCGTGCCACTTGTGTTAAGGGAAGAGTGGACGTAGGACGGGTTTCGTCCGAACCACTATAAAATATCGTGTGTTCTTTACTGCTTTATGTTTATACTTGTCATATGCATTCAGTTATAAGCAAAACAACACACATGTTCTTAAAAGCGAAAAATTTGGTATCACCATTCCCTCACCCCTGTTTTATATGCATCTCATTACATGCTTCGCTTCCGCACGCGCAAAATTGGTTTTCCAAACACCAAAAAATGGGACCCTCAATTGGTATCAGAGCGGGGAGTTTAACAGATCACTATTTTTCAAAGTGATCGCCTGAACTGATCTATTTTTAAAACAAAAACCCAATCTCTGTAAATGCATATATATTAAATGTTTTGGCGTCATTATCAAAAAGGGGGAAATTGTTGGGATATTTTAGTTTTGATAAATTATGCCAAAACATTATCAACTTGTGTTATTCAAGCTAATTTCTGAGTAACAAGTTAAGGGGAACGAGAGAACAAATTGAGGGGGAACTCACGAAATCGAAGAAGATGATCGAGATCGATTTAGGCTAGGCTTTGAGAATGATCGAGATCAGATGAGTTAGATGAGTTTCGAGTCAACTGATGAGCTGTGCAAAATCAGATGTGAAGAAAAGCTAAAGCCAGCAAATCAGTAAAGAAGGTTGCAGATCAGAAGATGAGCATAAGAGACTGATCAAGATCAGACGTGATCGAGATCAGATATGAAGATGAGCAGATGAGACTGATCGAGATCAGACGTGATCGAGATCAGATATGATAATCTGATATGCCAACTTGATGCTATCCTGAGATGATCCTGAATATATGTTGATCTGATCAGTCGAATTGATCAGATCAGGCAAGAAGAAATCAGATAGCCTGAGTCAAGTGACCTGAGGGTCAGTATGTCTGAACTCAGAGAACTGAACTCAGTAAGCCCGAGTGTTAGTATGCCTGATCAGACAAGGTCCGCTAAAGAGAAGTCTCATTGAATCAAGAACACGAGACTCGATGAGTTCTCAAGAACCCGAAGGCTCGAGGATAACTCAAGGCTCAAATAGAACTGAAGATCCTGAGACTCAGAAGATCTTGAAGAATATAGCCGTTAAAGACTTAGAAGAAACTGAAGAATATAGCCGTTAGATTCAGCTGACGTGGACCAATGAGAGGAAGATGAGAAGCCTGAAAAGCT
This sequence comes from Stenogyne calaminthoides, assembly GCA_037126765.1. Taxonomy (NCBI): domain Eukaryota; kingdom Viridiplantae; phylum Streptophyta; class Magnoliopsida; order Lamiales; family Lamiaceae; genus Stenogyne; species Stenogyne calaminthoides. Next base: position 17,764,055 of record JBBCBC010000012.1, read on the forward strand.
GCAAAAAGCTACAGAGTAGTATGGATTTGAATGTGATTCTCTCCAACGGTAACATTCAAATCCACACTATAAATACAAGTTCTTCCTTCATTATCAAGTGTGGAATTAATGCGAAAGAGTGTGAAGAATGTAGCAAACGATGCTACAGAGCTAAGAAGATATGGGTTTCGACTCTGACAATACGGGATACGACGCTGCAGACAAAAATGGCGCTAATGATGCCTACGGCCATGCCGATAATCGGAGCACGTCACAATCATATCCTACAGCCTACCTAATATAGCCCAAAATTCAAATTGCTCTCCAACGGCTCTTTGATTTTGAGGTCTATAAAATGGGATCGATCTTCATTTTGAAGAACAGGACCAACAGAGATAAAATGCAAGAACCAACAAGTGAAAACGCAAGAACAAACACAGAGACATCGCAAAAGAAGCTAAAGCTACAACAAATCTCTACTCAAAAGAACACTACATCTGAAGATTATTCTGAAGAGTGTTCATCCCATAGTTCTTAGCAAGAAATCCTATCCACTAGCATTTTGGCTACTTAAAGCACCAGGATAGATTTCCAGTTGGAACCCTCAATCATTCTTTACCCAAACGCAAGTTAGGTCAAGTCTGTAGAGTGAAACCTCATTAAACATCTCGGCTATCCTCTTTGTAGGATATAAGTCCCGCTGGTTACGTTTGTAGAGTGGGAACTCGATAAACATCTCGGCTATCATGAAAAGGATATAAGTCCCGTAGGTTAACCTTGAGGGGGAACTCGGTAAACATCTCAGCCATCCTGAAAAGGATATAAGTCCCGCAGGTTAAGTTTGTAAGAGTGGGAACTCAGTAAACATCTCGGCCATCCTGAAAAGGATATAAGTCCCGCAGGTTAAAGTAGGTTAAGGTTGAGTGGGAACTCGGTAAACATCTCGGCCATCCTGAAAGGGATATAAGTCCCGCAGGTTAAGTTTGTAAGAGTGGGAACTCGGTAAACATCTCGGCCATCCTGAAAAGGATATAAGTCCTGTAGGTTAAAGTAGGTTAAGGTTCCCCTGTGTTAAGAGAAGAGTGGACGTAAGACGAGTTTCTTCTGAACCACTATAAAAAGTCTTGTGTGCATTTACTTGCTTTCTTATCGCTTTACACAAGTCACTCAACTGAGTTTATACTGCATACATATTCTAAAGTTAAGCTCAGTCTGCACCAAGCAACTGATCTGATCAGATTGACACTCCAGTCAACTGGTTGAAAAACTAACTTAAGAATCTGATTGATAAAACTGGTTTTTCACACGGGTAAAAACAAGCTTCCGCACCATTCAGTAAAGCTGACAGATATCAAACTGATCTGCCCTCAGGCACTCAGTAAGATTGAACATCATTCTAAACTGATACACTAGCACTCTGATCGGGTAATCTGCAGTTCACACCTGATCCGCACGAAAAGTTTTGGAAGTCTATTCACCCCTCTCCTCTAGACTTCCACCCTCACAAAACCCGTTCGGGACCTACAAATGGTATCAGAGTAGTGGTTCTACAGACCACTGGCTTTGAGTATCATCGATTCTTGAGGAAGAATCTTTGTGGTCATTTGAACTGATCTTGAAAAACCATTTTTAAAACTCATTCATTTTCAAAATCACTCAGCATGGATAATACCTCTGGTATGTATCATGATTTGCCTAAATTTTTAATTGATGAGTATGCAGATTGGGCTATATATATGTGCAACCATCTAGGATCGATAAGCGGCAGAATGATGGAAGTTATCGAATGAGGACCCATCATCATATACCACGACAACCCAGCAGTCGGAGGAGATCTAGACTTTGCCACGGGAAGTCTTGTGCGAAAAAGCCCAGCCCTGATGGATGCAGAGGAAAGAAAGTTGTTTACTCTAGATACAATCGCCAGGCATATAATCATGAAGACAATGGATAAAGTCACCAAAGAGAAGATAAAGTATCTCAAAACCGCAAAAGCAATGTGGGATAATATTGCTGAGATATGCGAAGGAAATGATCAGATCAAAGACAGCCGCCTACAAGCTGAACTGGTGAAGTTCGAAAAGTTAAAGATGTTGCCCAACGAGACCATCAACGAGCTTGATGGGAGGATCACCATGTCAGTCAATAAGCTACGAGAACTTGGTAGAGAGATGTCAGACAAAGATATCAACTACAAGATCTTAAGATCTCTCACCAAGAAATGGGACATGAAAGTCACGGTAATCAAAGATTGCCAAGACATTTCAAAGATGAAGCCGAGTAGCTTGTTCTTTAGCCTTAAAGCTCACGAGTTTGACTTAATCGAAAGAGGACAAGCAGATGAAGACGAGACGCCTGCTGAAGCCTCAATGTCTAAATCAGTTGAGTTTAAAGCAACCATCAGCAGATCGAAGGCCACTGATCCTGTTGGAAACATCATAAGTCAAGCAGAACAGATCGCACTGCTTACCAAGAAACTTGAAAGAACAAATACTCAGCTTGGTAAGTATCGGAGATTCTACAAAGGACTATCAAAGAAACAGAGGCCAACCGACGGATCACGAAAAGAACCAGATCTGATGATCGAAGAGATCATAGAGAAGAAAAGAAAATAGATGATCTGACAGATGAAAGAAGAGATAACAAATCTGACAGAAGAAGTTCTGATTACTATCAGAAAGGAAAGTCACCTGACAGATCCTACAGACGGAGTTACTCACCTGGCAGAGGAAGTTCCGTAGATCGAGGATCATGCTTCAATCATGGAGAAACCAGTCACTACAAAGACCCACTTCCCCGACCGACTCCCGAAGAAAGAGAAGAGAAACGGAACAAAAGAGAGCAACGCCGTAGATAGAAAGCCCCGTAGCCGATACACATCTAGAATTGAGGATTCCTATCTGCCTTCTGAAGACTCTGGGTACTAATTTGTAGAAGACTTCTGTCTGATAAGCAGTGCTGTTGACTTCCACGAGCATGAAGATCTGATATTCTCTTCAGATGACGATGAAGTCTCACGATGGCAAAGGAGGACCAATCTGAGGTAACCTCCAAACCTTCCTTTTTTTTCAATTTCCACACCGCTATTATTAGAACACCCTTTGGAGAGATTGACTTGCAGCTCTACTCGAAAGCAATTGCTTGATGATCTCTCTCAAGCAAAGAGACGCTATACAATAGTGGAAGCTTAAAAATGACAAGCTAAGGATCATAAATAATCAGCTCGTTAAAGAGAACGCCTCAAGAAAGCTAATGAATCGAAATCTCTTAAACCGCTCGGAAGGTAACTGAGGAACTTAACATTCTGAAGGTTAAATCTTCTGATCAGGAGAAACAGATCAAAGATCAGCTAGCAATCAACAAAATGACAAGTCGATGATTTCAAAATCCTTCAAGCTAAATTTAATGAGCTATTCATGCGAGTCTTAAATCTACTGAGGATAGTATGCGGAAGAAAATAGAGGTTTTCACGAAGTCATCTAAAACCGTTCAAGAAATGAACACCTATTTTCGAACGCCGACTAACAGGAAGGGAATTGGGTATGAGAACCCTTCTACATCCTCAAAAGCCCCGCTTGATTCACTTCGAGAAGGGTGTAATCAAACGAGTCTCCGACAAAAGATACACTAAAAGCTAAACTTGTATCTAATAAGGAAAAAACCACCGAGCAAGTAAGGTAGGTGCCTAATCGAAAAGGAAATGAAATGGACCCCAATCGATAAAGCATCACCGAATCAACAAAGAACCCAGTTCTTCCGAAGAGACCAACTCGATCAACAGATTAGGTATCAGAAGAGACAACCCATAAGAAGGAAATCTAATCGAGACCCAATCAAGGTCACCGCCTAATAAGCAAGCTATAGGTAAACTGCAAAGACCACCTATGCCAAAAAGATATGAATCTTTTGATGGTAGCAGTCGTACCTACCCTTATAATCAGAGATCTAGGGCTACTAAACCTGAGCCACACTGGATTAAAAGAAGACAAAATATAAAGAAAATCCCAAGTCTTCTAAGTCATCCAAGGCTCACACTAATAATCATACTAATCAGAAAGCATATAAAGAGACGTATGATTATGTTGATATGTATGGGAGACAAATCAGACCTTCTAATCTTTCAGATTTTCATAGAAGTGCTTTCTGTTTGTGTGGATACCTAAATCCACCACTAACCCCCAGACCCAATTCCAAAGGGGTACCTAAAGCCCGATTTGATTGCGGGGTTCGCGTGGGGATCCGCCAACAAAGGACCACAAGCAACTATCTGGTACATCGATAGTGGATGCTCAAGGCACATGACTGGAAGCAAACATCTCCTTAGATCTTACAAAGAACAAGAAGGCCCACGTGTACTCTTCGGTGATGATAACTTTGGTTTTACCAAGGGATTTGGAACCTTAGAGAATGATGATGTACAAGTAACTGGAGTCTCGTATGTCGAAGGATTGAAGCACAATCTACTATCAGTATCACAATTCTGCGACAACGGATTCAGCGCTGAGTTCTCGAGCGACAAGTGTACGATAAGGAATCGAGCCACTCAACAAATCTTGCTAACTGGTTCAAAGAAAGGCACGATCTACATAGCAGATTGGAACAGTTTCCCGAAGAATACATGCTTAATTGTTAAGAGTTCTAAAAGTAGCAGTTGGCTCTGGCACAAAAGATTGAGTCATCTGAACTTCAAGACTCTTAACAAGATTGCTAGGATGTCTTTGGTTGAGGGACATCCGATTGAGATATTCTCCAAAGATCAGACATGTGCCGCATGTTAGAAGGGAAAACAAGTTAAAGCCTCATTCAAGGGAATACCTGGACCAGCATCCAGTAGAGTATTGCAACTGCTCCATATGGATCTATTCGGACCAGTTACACCAGTCAGTCTCAGTGGACGCAAATATACTCTTGTAATCGTGGATGATTATTCCAAGTTTACTTGGGTTGTATTCTTATACAAGAAGAACGAGACAACGACTAAGATACCCGAACTGCTCAAAAAGCTACAAAATGAGAAGGGTGTCAGCATAGTAAAGATCAGATCAGATAAAGGTACAGAGTTCCTGAATTCCTTTATTACTGATTTTTGCACTGAGTTTGGTATACAGCATGAAACGTCAGCTGCAAGAACGCCACAACAAAATGGAGTAGCAGAACGGAGAAACAGAACTCTCAAGGAAGTTGCTCGCACTATGTTAGCTGAACATGCCACACCAAGCCATTTTTGGGCAGAAGCAATAAACACAGCATGCCATACTCAGAACAGATGTTCTCTGACTAAGACTCACTTCAAAACACCTTATGAACTGTGGAAAGACAGAAAACCTCGTGTTTCATACTTCCATGTTTTTGGGTGCAGGTGTTTCATTCACAACAAAGGGAAAAGTTAGTTGAAGACTTTTGAGGCCAAGTCAGATGAGGGCATATTCTTAGGATATTCCTCATCCAACAAGGCTTTCAGAGTTTACAATAAATGAACTCTAGTTGTGGAAGAAACACCCCATGTGGTCTTTGATGAGACATCCTCTGAACAAGAGAAAGCTGCCTCAGAACAAGCCGTACCAGATCAACCGTTACCTGACACGCAGAAAATGAATCAGCTAAGCATCAAGGATAAAGAACCTGAACACGTAATAGTGCACATCCCAGAACTTGATCTTACTGATTCAACAGGTCAACCAGACCCAAAGGTACGCACAACTGTCAGTGAAGAAGCTGTTACAGCTGAGACAATATCAACTGAACCATCTGGTTCAGGGGGAACTTTTGAAGTTCCTATGAACAGACTTCAACACATGATGAGTCCAACATCAGTTGAGACATGTTCTTATCAAGTGGATCATAATTCTGCACCACTCTCAATCACTAGTAATGAACTATCAGATATGGATGATGTTCTCCAAATAGACGCACATCAGAACAGAAGGACCTGGATTACCAGTCATCCAACTGATCTGATTATCGGAGACCCATCTGATAGAGTCAAAACTAGACATCAGATTGGTGAAAGTGCCATATACTGTTGTTATCTGTCTATGAAGGAACCAACTACAGTAGAGGAAGCTCTACAAGACGCAAGCTGGATTCTAGCCATGCAGGAGGAGCTGGAACAGTTTGAGAGAAATCAAGTTTGGGAATTGGTGGACAGACCAACTCATCAAGACGTAATTGACACAATGTGGGTATTCAAGAACAAGAGAGATGAGAAAAATGTAATAACCAAGAATAAGGCAAGACTTGTTTCTAAGGGGTATTCACAATCAGAAGGAATTGATTATGATGAGACCTTTGCACCAGTCGCTCGCCTAGAAGCCATTCGGCTGTTTCTGGCATATGCTTCCCACAGAGGGTTCACTGTGTATCAGATGGATGTAAAAAGTGCATTCTTAAACGGGGTACTAGCAGAGGAAGTTTATGTCGAACAACCTCCAGGCTTTGAAAAAGGCAACCAAGTGTACCATTTAAGGAAAGCTCTTTACGGCCTGAAACAAGCTCCTCGAGCTTGGTATGATACACTCTCTCAGTTCTTGACAGACAACGGGTTCACTAAAGGAACAATGGGATGTAACCTTATTCGAGAATAGAAGATGGAGAAGATATTCGATGGTTCGGATCTCGTGATCGACATCATCTTCGGATCTCCCAACAAGAAGCTATGTGAGAAGTTCAGCAAGTTGATGCAAGGGAAATTCGAGATGTCCATGATGGGTCAGATGAATTACTTTCTGGGATTACAAGTCAAGCAGAGTACAGAAGGAATATTCATCTGCCAGGCGAAGTACACAAGGAATCTACCGCAAAGTTCGAGTTCAACACCGCAAGGAAGCCGAATTCCAATGATGACAGATTCAAGATGGATCCAGCGAAGATGGTCGAAAAACGAATCGGAAGAGTATAGAGCACTAATTGGATCTCTACTATACCTGACTGCCAGCAGACCAGACATTACTTTTGTAGTAGGTGTATGTGCGAGATTTCAAGCAAATCCAATGCAAAGCCTCCTAGAAGCAGCTAAGTGGATTCTCAAATATCTGAAGGGGACTGTAAACCTTGGTTTATTTTACCCATCGATGACAATCTAGAGCTTAGTGGGTATTCTCGATTCGATTATGGAGGTTGCGTAATCGACGAAAAGTCAACCTCGTGTTCATGTCGGTTTACGGGAAATAAACCGATCTCTTGGTTTTCGAAGAAGCGGACATCGATTCGCGACATCTACTATTTGGCGAAAATATATGGCTACAGAAGCTTTTTGTTCCCAACCGCTCTGCTAAGTCGGCGGTGAGGGATTACAACATCGTAGCTAAGAACGTACCTATATTCTCGTGACGATAATAGTCTTTATTGCAATCACTCGAAATCTGTTCTACATACAAGATGCAAGCATGTGGATGTCAGACACCATTTTATAAGAGATCATGTTGAAAAGAAGAATATCAGGATGGAAAAGATCCATACTGACAAGCGAAAAAGATGATATCTTAACCAAGCCACTAGTCGAGATCGATTCGAGAGTTATCAACGAGCCAGGGCTTCGGATCTTGGAGAAAATGCACCGGATATGGTCAAGGATTGATCTCAGATTCATTGGTTAAAAGACTAACCAAGGATAAGTGGAATCTGTTGAGTTAGGAATCTCAACCCATCGATCGAACTGACCGAACGAGAGCCAATCTGAAGTTCGATAGGAGCGGATCGAAAAGTCGAAAAGGTAGCCGATCTGAAGTTCAGACAAAGGGCATATCAGTTCAAGATATATCAGATTAAGGGGGAACTGATCAGATTGGAAAGATTACTTTATAAGTCGATTAAAGCTACAGTTAACAAACAAGTCAAGTTTAAAGCTACAGATCGCATAAATCAGAAGAAAACAACACAGCAATGGAATAACAGAGTTTTTCATTGATAAAGACCCGGAGGTCGGTTTTACAAGTTACAAGTGATATCACAAGCTTCAAACGCTACATCTATCTTCAAGTGGTATTACAAGTACAAGAAGACCCGGAGGTCGATACATAAACCATCAGCCCTAAGACAACCCTAGGCAGGGAACACGAGAGAGAGTTCAAGGTATGACACTCTCATTTTCCCTCGGTCCTAGAAGAGGCGTCAAAGAGGCTTCGAGAATCCTGAGCCAATCTCAAAGCTTCGGAAGGAGGAGCAAGAGAGGCTTTGAAGGATGTCCAAGCCGGAAGCCCTCAGACGTAAAATCAACAGGACTTCCAGCTGTTAAATGGGGCACAGTGCCAAAGGTTTGGTCACAATGACCAAACAGACACTTGCGTCGCATGCAAGTCCGCCTCCATGGTGGTAAAGAAGCTTAGCATTGATCGTATGTGAAATCTTAGATGACGACGAAAGCAGTGTGAAGGAACACACAGGGTTGATCTGAGAAGCTGATTTCATTAGAAAAGGGCTAAAGGTTCCCACCGGAAGTTTCACCGGAGATAAGGAACTCATCGGAAAAGCATGAAGAATATGCTAAAGAAGATGAAATGGTTTATGATTGTGTTGTTCGCCTAACACCCCAGGCTATTTATAGAAGGAAATTAGGGGTATAAATGCAAATTTTATCGTCTCAGAAAATCTTAAGAGAAATTTGCATCGACAATGCGTTAGGAACACGCGGCTAATGGTTGGATGAGTTAACGGTGTGATTAAATCACAGCATATCTATGCCATTATTACGGAATGTCAAATCGCGCCGATTTGGGAATCGAGGTGACTTTTGGACTCCCCGAAGTAAAAGTTTTGGTGGGAGTTGACTTCAGTTAATGCGAGATTATAGAAGAAAACTGAAGGATGAAGTTTTTCAGAAAAGAGGACCAGATAAGTGACGAAGCGTTTCAAGCAAAGAATCTGATCAGATAAGCGAGATATTGTTGGGAAATGCATGAGGCAAACATCAGATAAGTCAACAAAGTACCATATCAGATCACCGTGGTAACTGATTGATTACAATATCAATCAGTCAGATACACTCCCTTATTTATCTCTTTCTGAATATCTTTATATGCGTTATTTATTTTTATTGATTTATTTTACACTATTCATGACGCATGCTCTGCAAAGTTTTTAATGCGGACCTGAAAATGTTTTCAAAACATTTTATTGCGATTTTTCGAGTCCGGAAAACGAGAAGACTATTTTTCTCAACCGTGCGATCAAAATACTTTTTGGCCGACTAATCTCAGCCATCGATTTCAAAACACGGATACTTGAGTACTTTGGAAAGTTGTGCAAAAAGGTTTTCCCTCGTATTCTACAAAATCCAAATTTTTCTCAGAAAACCGCTTTCCACTACTTCGTCTTCTCAAAATTCTGAAAAGATCATATTTCGTTTAAAATTCTCTAAGAATTACCTTCGAAATCATTTGATTCTACACTTCCGATTTCAAAATCTTTCGAATCAATTACTGGTAATTTCTTATTTTAAATTAATTGCATGATCTAGATTTCTCTATGGTACCTAGGTTTTCAAGTTGTATTTCTGTAATTTATTCAATCTAAACGCTTATTTGCTAAATTGATGCTGAATTTTGCTAGTTTGGATGAATTTATTGAAATATTTTACTCAAACTAAACATCAATCTGCATATCTTACAGAAATGGCACATCTTGTTTCAAGACCGGGACAAGGGAAAAAGTACTGCAACTTTGCATCGATGAAGAAAGACATCATTGATGAAAAGTACGTCATCTTCAACATCACCTCAAATCCGAGAATCATTGAAAATTCGGAGTGCTTAAGAATACGTGGGATCGAACGATATTGCTCTACTCATCGAACATCGTTCACACCCATGAAGCCCTCGAGTTTCTTTTTTTATCTGCAGAGGGATGAAGACAATGATGTTGACTGATTTCTTCCGTTGGCGGAATGAAAGTTCGAGTGACGAATGACGATCTACAGAGGATATTTGACTAACTTTCGAGGAAGCATCAATCCGGTAGAGACCTACACGATTAATTGGGAGAAAAGGAGTTTCTTGAAGCCGAAATTTGTTGAGACCAAAGAAACAAGGAGAACACGACGAACGTCAAAGCCTCATATCCGAAAAGAAAGTATCGCCTTCTTCTTGAGATTGTTCGTGAAGTGATCATGTGCTCGACTTACGTTGATGATGTCATCGCTACTTCATACAAGATAAGTGTAATGGCCGCAATAAACAAGAAGGCTTCAGACATCGATTGGTTGGGTATGGTCAAAGTAAGACTGAGAAAAGACTCCGGGAAATTCGAACTGACCCAGAGCAATGAAGTTCGCTTATCTTCGAAATGCTCATTCATACACAAAATCTCTATCATTCATCCGGATAAGTACATCGCAAATTATGAATGGAACGAGAATGGAGCGAAGATTTATCAAGCAAAGCACAAGGCATATTGGACAAAGATGAGTCCCTACCTGGACAAGCTGATGAGGATCCGACTCCTTATGTGGCCAAACCCAAGGGAGAAAAGAAAGGAAAAGATAAGGCAACTGCATCGTCTGAAGTGCAGGAAAAGGCCATTCAAGAGAAGAGGATGAAGAGGAAGGATCTGGCCAAGAAACCAGACGCCAATGAAACGCCAAGAGAATCTCATCTCCTCTCGAAAATCGCTCCCAAGTTCTCGCCTAGCAAGCCGCCAGTAATGAGAGGATCTGATGCAAGAAAGATCAAATGACGAGATAGCAGTCCGCTCTGAGCCAACTATCAGAGAAGTACGGGAAGAACAGATGATCGCAGCAGAAGGAGAGAAATCTGTCGGCGACGTAAGGTGTGCAATCTCGAGGAAGAATCACCATCCGATTCTCTTCCTCCTAACCAAGATCTTCCAGAGAGCAAGATCGCCAACGCCCACTTCCAAATCACCATCACCCTATCCTCAGAAATCATCACCTCCACCCTCTCCCTACAAAACCTTCTCTCCCTCACCCTCACCTCTCAGAACAAAATCTCCCACACCACCAATTAATGAACCCGTTCAGGAAACTGAACACCCTCTACACGCTGATAACGAACCTGAACAACAAACATCCCAATCCCCAATCAAGTCTCAAGAACCTGAGAGATTCGACGAACATGTGTCCATCTCTCATAATCCCTTCAACACCAGAACAGTAATTGCTTCACCTGCTCCATAAAGCCCCATCGTAAGAATAATGAAGCAACAGATCAAAGAGTATCTGTTGGATCTATGCCCTGAATTGGATCAATATCTTGGCATCCAGCAACAGATAGAAGAGATAGTGTTCTGGAGGGATATCAGACTGAAGAGCATTGAAGAACTTTTGATTCTAATGATAACTCTGGGATCGGACTTCTTTGTAGACTTAGAGTTGAAATGTCTACACAATGCTGGGATTGAAAGTGCTGTTGAATTGGCATCAGACGACGATATCCAATGGCTGATTCACGAAAGGTTCGGAATTGCTGATAACAGGGAGGAAACCGTTCAACCTCCTACAGATCATGAGGGAGCTGCCGATGAACCAAGAATGGGTGCTGCAGATGAGACCCAATTTGGCAAGGCCTCAACATCTGAACAGACTGCTAAAATGAGCTCTGATACCCTAGATCATCACTCTAAGAAGATTCAGGATGGGATCCAGGCTGCATTTGAAGACAAATTCGCAGCGCTCACAGCAGATCTGATGAAGCGGTTTGAAGATGAGCAAGCGAAACTAGTTAACAAGGAACGAAGTCACACTGTTGGGATGCACAATGCCATCCTTGCTGAAGTAATGCAACTAGTATACCCTCTTGCTGAGAAGCACAAGATCCTGTCTGACAAACTCTCAGTTCAGACAGAGATGCTCAATCAGACACAGGTACTGTTGGAGAGTGTCTGGGCATCCTTGGACAAAACCAACAATCACTTAGATATGGGTTGGAAACATTTTCTAGCTTCTACAGAAAAGGCAAGACAGGATATCGAAACTGCTCTCAGACACTTCTACACACCTGCACCTTCTGCCACCGTCCAGATCACTCCTCTTGTTGTCGAGGAACTTAGAGAGGAGATCTCACGGCAATTAACAACTCTTGAACCGCAAGATGTCCAACCTCTTTGATGCAACCAAAAAGGGGGAAGGAAAAGAGTCTGAAGGAAAAGAGAATACAGAAAAACAGACTCAAGAAAAAGAGAACAAAGAGAAGGAAGAAAAATAGACTCAGACACAGTTGGTAAAAATTTTATCTCTACCAAAAACCACTGTATCTAACTTATCAGCCACTCCATCTACCGATCCCGTTGCTGAAATAAAAGAAACTGTGGAGCAACACAGTAAAGAGATCGCTGAGCAGAAAAGTACTCTTTCAGAGATTACTGCCAGAGTCGACAAAATTGAAGACTTCTCTTCATCCGTTCAGAAAAGAATGGAAGCTGATGATCAGGCCAAGAGCCTTAAACTCGCTAAGAAATTAGCTGAAGAAGATGAACAAGATGAACCTGAGCAGACTCTGAGGAGGAAGAAAGGCAAAGGCAAGATGATGAAAGCAACTGCGGAAGATCAGAGACAAGGCTAGATATTCTCCACCAAAAAGCCAGATGACTCCTGAACAAGTTCAAGAGCAAACAAGACAGAGAATAAGAGAGGCCGCAATCAAGAAGCAGAAGTTAGCAAGGCAAAGGGGCTGAACATTGCCTACATCCGAAGGAAGAGGAAGGCCGAAGCTGCAGCAGAGGAGATTGCTTGGGAGAAAAATGCCCTTCCAGCACCTGTTAAAGGCATCCTCTGTGCACGACAAGATTTGCTTCCAGAATGGGATCAGTTCAGAGGAGAATGGTTATGTGACGTCCACATCCTGGAGAAGATTCCAATTCATCAAGATCAAACTGAAAATGATGATGAATTTCGGAACTGGTTAGAAACAAAGTATTCAGACTTCTACCAGACAGTGATGACAGAAGGCAAGATCATGTCACTGATACCAGAAGCTCCACCCTTTGAACTACTCCTTCCACCTTTGCGTCCAGACAACAAGCTAGATCCCATTAAATTCAAGAACATCTACTATGGACTAGCTGAAAAAGGAGGAATCCATAAAAAAGAAGAGCTGGACAAGCTAATGCAAAGGACTGTACAGGATGTTTGGCATCCCCAAAGAACTGCAAATGTTCAAGTACACCTGAAGAAGATAACTTGGAATCAGATGATAGGTACGCTTTTCACATATTCTACAATGCACACACCTATCTGAATAAAACTTTACATCTCACTGATTTTAAGATAATCATCTCATTGTCTTCTGAGGTATGTACTATTTGCATTATCTACATTTTCATTCATGGTATCTATTTTTCTGATCAAGTTTGGTTAAGTGTTTTGGTTCCATCCAAAAGGGGGAAATTGTTGGGAAATATGTAATTTAGTTTTGATGGAAGTTCCAAAACAGGTTGTAATAGGACCAAATCGGACACATTAGGTACCGATGACTTAGAATCGAAATAAGATGACCAAATTTGAAATGTATAGATAGCTGATGTAAAAGATAGGTCACATATTGAGGGGAACTCAATATGTATAGGTCAGGTCGAAGTATCAGATGACCCAGAGAAGGTCAGATGATCAGAAGACTAAGCGCAAAATCGGAAGACAAGAAGTCAGAAGATCAGGTGAAGACAAGAAGACACTGAAGACTCAGAAGAACCTCAAGACTCGGATGAACTCAAGACTCGATAACACCGAAGACTCGGATGAACTCAAGACTCGGATAAACTCAAGACTCAACATCAAACTCAAGTCTCAAGATAATCCGAATACACTGAGGCTCAGAGACACCTGAAGATCAAAAGACCTGAAGACCTACTTTCAGCAGAGTCTGCATATTGAAGCTAAGACAATGTGCAACTGAAGACTCAACAAGGTAGACTGATCAGTTACTTGATCAAGTCAGCTCACACCTGGTGACAATCAAAAAGATACACCAGACAAGACGAATCCTCTTCAAAAGGAATATCAATCGTCTAACGGGCAAATTTCTAAAGTGCCGCCTCGCGAAGCCAAGGAGAAAGCGACACGTGCACAAAAAGAGCTGACAATACGGGATACGACGCTGCAGACAAAAATGGCGCTAATGATGCCTACGGCCACGCCGATAATCGGAGCACGTCACAATCATATCCTACAGCCTACCTAATATAGCCCGAAATTCAAATTGCTCTCCAACGGCTCTTTGATTTCGAGGTCTATAAAATGGGATCGATCTTCATTTTAAAGAACAGGACCAACAGAGATAAAACGCAAGAACCAACAAGTGAAAACGCAAGGACAAACACTGAGACATCGCAAAAGAAGCTAAAGCTAGAGCAAATCTCCACTCAAAAGAACACTACATCTGAAGATTATTCTTAAGAGTGTTCATCCCATAGTTCTTAGCAAGAAATCCTATCCACTAACATTTTGGCTACCTAAAGCACCAGGATAGATTTCCAGTTGGAACCCTCAATCATTCTTTACCCAAACGCAAGTTAGGTCAAGTCTGTAGAGTGAGAACTCATTAAACATCTCGGCTATACTCTTTGTAGGATATAAGTCCCGCTGTTTACGTTTGTAGAGTGGGAACTCTATAAGCATCTCGGTTATCCTAAAAAGGATATAAGTCCCGTAGGTTAAGCTTTAGTGGGAACTCGGTAAACATCTCGGCCATCCTGAAAAGGATATAAGTCCCGCAGGTTAAGTTTGTAAGAGTGGGAACTCGGTAAACATCTCGGCCATCCTGAAAAGGATATAAGTCCCGCAGGTTAAAGTAGGTTAAGGTTCCCCTGTGTTAAGAGAAGAGTGGAAGTAGGACGGGTTTGTCTGAACCACTATAAAAAAGTCTTGTGTGCATTTACTTGCTTTCTTATCGCTTTACACAAGTCACTCAACTGAGTTTAAACTGCATACATATTCTAAAGTTAAGCTCGATCCGCACTAAGCAATCGATCGATCAGATTGACACTTCAATCCAACCGTTGAAAAAACCGACTTAAGAATTTGATTGATAAAACTGGTTTTTCACACCGGGTAAAAACAAGCTTCCGCACCATTCGGTTAAGCTGACAGATATCAAACTGATCGCCCTCAGGCACTCAGTAAGATTGAACTTCGGTCTAAACTGATACACTAGCACTCGATCGGGTAATATGCGCTTCACACCGATCCAAGACGAAAAGTTTTGGAAGTCTATTCACCCCTCCCCTCTAGACTTCCACCCTCACAAAACCCGTTCGGGACCTACACATCTCCTCGATCTGATTGAAGAGTCTTAATACTCTTACCAATGTGCTTCTCTACTTCAGTCTTAATAGTCTTAACACATCTCCTAATCGCTTCACCAATTCACTATTTCTACGAGATCATCCTATCCAAAACAATCAAAGGTTTAGCCTACCATATTGATTGTCAAATCACAAATAACCAATTTACGAATAGAACTCATTAGGCAAGAATGCATAAACCAATTCAACTATGATTATTCAATGGAATTCAAATAGCAAACACAAGTATTGAATCAAATAATAACATAAACCCTAGAATTCTTGCTCAGGAAATCAGAAAAACTTATAAATTCTATAAAGCAAATTCAGAAAACTAGAATGTAAACCAGTAAATTTGTGAATCAAATCGTGTTTCTCATGGATGAATTTCTCTCCTTCTCTTTAGAACCCTACGATGCTTTGTCTCCTTTTTTCTTTCTCGTCCTTTTTCTTCTCCAAAAACGTCATTTTCTTATTTTTCTCGTCTGGCTTTATATACGCCGTCTATCAGACCGCTTGATCATAGCACCTGGTCGAGCATTTCTGCTCGACCTAACCTGGTCGAGCACCTCTTTATCCCTGGACTCATTTTATCTCGAGCACCTTTCTTGGTCGAGCGGTTTCGCTCAACCACACCTGATCGAGTGCCTCCTCCTGCCTGTTTTTCCGCCCGCTCGACCGCATTGGTCGAGCTCCAGGTGCTCGACCTCATTCTTCTATCACCATTCTTCACTCCAACTAATACTTTTCAGTATTTCTTTCATATCTTTTCAACTGGGAGTCCGATTCATGCACCTCGAAGTCTCACGAGCTCCATTTTCAGCCCTATTTCCTGTTATACAAACCAAAGAAGAAAATTAGTGATTTTATACAGATTATGATTAATCACCACAAGAATATCACTAAAAACACTCAAAACATGGTCAAAACTCGCTCGTAACTCACTCAATTTCACCTCTAATCAACTCCCCCAAACTTACAATGTTGCTTGTCCCCAAGCAATGAAATTATAAATTGAGTGAAATTGACAAAACAAATTGAGATACCAAATCATGCATGCAATTGCTTTCAACTTTCAATGATCGGTCACCCAAACACAAACTCATCCTCTTTTCTCCTGCTCATGGACAATCAACAAAAATCACCAAATCAAACATGGATGTGCTCTCGACGGTGTGTTTCACTCCCTCACAAGTGTTTTCGCAATAAGTAGGGACACTCAAATAATCAATCACACAAATCAATGACCATATGCTTGTAAATACTCTCAACATCGATCATGTTCAATGTATTCATACCGGATCAACAAGGACTTTCACTAGGTTGTAACGGAAGGCTCTTTGGACAGGTGGGATAAGTATATGAGAAATTGACTCAATGAGCAGAGAATAAGAAAATCGTAGTCAAATTATTTCAATCTAAGGGATGAAAATGTTATTACCAAATACAATGTTATTTGCATCTTTTTTTCTTTTCAATTCTCCCTCCCCCAAACTAAAACACTTCAACCTTTCCTATCCTTTTCCCATTTTTTTATTTTTTTTTTCGAGCAAGAATATATCTTTTCTGTTGCTCAACTTAATCTTATTTATTTCCCATCCTTCCACAAGCTTCCCATTCAGCTGTTCATGAATACACTCAACCCATCACTTATTTACATCAACCAATTTCACCCCCTCATTTAAGACCTTTCATATTCTCCACTCAATTTTGGACAAAAGAGTTTTAAAATGGATATGGCTTAAATCTCCTAACAAATGATTAGGCCTCAGGCTCAAGTGGGCTAGCAAGGGAAAAATGTCATCGGTTGGGAAATTTGGGCTAAAGTGACTTACAAATCGAAACATGGCCTATGATCACTTCCGGCATGCAATACAAGACACAATCAAGAAGAGAGAATATCCACAAGTTCTAGCACCACAAAGGTGATGATTCACACACAATGAATGAGATGAATGTAATGAATTTCAATCTCGTTTAAGGCTCAAATCTCACGGTTATTCACATCCATGCCTAGACCTAGCAACTTATACCTCATGCAACACAAATAATCAAAAAGAAAAATCGCAAGTGCACGACTTCCCTTTCAAATCCACCTTACTCACAACTACACACATTCTCAAGCACTCAACCATTCCACAATTACTCAACTCAGCATTCACACTCAACGTAGAGCAACATATAAGCAAGTAGGACATCAATCAACAATGAAATCAAGCAAATTCACACCTACTTTCATGAATACCATGAGATAGCCAGTTTAAGTACATGCCCAAATAGAAGAAATAAAAGAGAAAAGAAAAATGCAAGAGTTAGAAATTGGGGAGTTCCCCTTCTACTGTTATTGCTCTTGAGGTGGTGGAGGGCGATACATCTAGTGATCCTCTCCTCTTACCACCTGGGTTTTCAAAATGTACCTGCACTCAACATCCTCAAATACCCGAGATCAAAACACCACGATATAACACAAAACAAACTAAAATTACACCAAAAACAAATGGGTTGCCTCCCATTCAGCACTATTTTTAAGGTCCTACTGCCGGACCGAACTTACTTACTTTCACGAAGTGAAGACCATGTTACCTCCTTTGTCTTTATAGGACCAACCGATGCCCAATTTGTGCTTACATAACCTTTGAGGAGTCTATCTAATTGATCATGAGAATAAGAAGAAGAAACAATAACAGGGTACCTTTCATTATCTTCCAAGTAGGCGTACATAAGGTGGTCCGGTAATGACTTCAATTCCTTTTTAGCTTCCAATGGTGGGGTTTTGTCGAACATCGCCTCAAAAGGCTTCTCTTCCAAGTGCAATTCTTCTTCTTCCCCCACTTGCGTCACCTCCATCTGCTTCAATTCTTCACTAGTGAGTGTGTCATCAGCGCAAAGATTGATCATATCAACAAAATGACAACTCTCATCCCCCATTGGATATTTCATTGCCTCATAAAGAGCAATTTTTATCTCTTGATTTTTCCACCTTCACCTTGATTTTTCCATTCGCCACATCTAAGACCATTCCAGTAGTAGCCAAGAAAGGTCTTCCCAAGATTAAGGGCACATGCTCATCCTCCACCATTTCGAGGACTACAAAGTCAGCTGGAATGACATGACCATCCACTTTCACGAGAACATCTTCCACTACGCCTTGAGGTCGAGTGATAGACCTATCGGCTAGTTGAAGAGTCATCATAGTCGGTTCCAGTTCTCCACAGTTCAGCTTCTTGAATAATGATAAGGGCATAAGGTTGATGCTTGCCCCCAGATCACACAAAGCTCCCTTCTTGATTGCATTCCCAATGTCACAAAGAATCGTGAAGCTGCCTGGATCCTTCAATTTTGGAGGAAGGGCTTTGTGCACCATTGCACTCACTTCGTGGTTCAACTGAACGAGCTCAGGTTCATCAACTCTCCTCCTTTTGGCAATTAGGTCTTTCAAGAACTTTGCATAATTCGGTATCTGCTCCAATGCATTATAAAAAGGTATGTTTATGTGCATTTTCTTGAATACCTCCAAAAACTTAGCAAACTTCTCGTCTAACTTCTTCTTCATAAACTTTTGAGGATAAGGAACAGGAACCACAGATTTAGGCACCCCCCATTCATCCCGTTCAGTTTCTTTCACCTTGAGCCTTTTTTCTCTCGAAGTCTTCCACTTTGGTACCCTTTCTTCATCAACACGCCCTTCTTCCACTTTTTCTTTCTCTTTTTCTTGCTTTCCACTTTCTACCTCTTCAACTGGCTCATCATCTTCCACCTCTCTACCCTCACTATCTTCCTCAACTTGCCTATGATTTTCCTCTACCTCAGCTAGTAATGGAGGTCCATCATACTTCTTCCCACTTCTGAGCTCAATAGCTTTGCACTGTTCCTTCGGATTCACCTCGGGCATAGATGGGAATTTGCCCGTCTCTCTACCTATTGACTTCGCTATCTGTCCCATCTGATATTCAAGCGCATTAAATCGCCTGTTGTTTTATTGTTGCATCCTCTGGAAATCTTGCTCTCTTCTCTCGTTCTTCTTAGTCGCCTCTTTCTGATCAAATTCAAGAGAAGATAATCTCTTCTTCACCTCCTCACCTTGTTGCACAAGAGTTTGCAACATCTCAGCAACTGATGTTCCGCCTTCTCCACCAGGAGGCTTTGAACCCGAATCAACACCTGGTGGAACAGTGATTCCAGCCTTTGGATTTCCATAGGAAAAAATTTCGTTCTTTCTCCACTGATTTGGATAAGATGTAGAACCTCCTTGATAGTTTGAATTGTTCTGCCATTGGTTCTGTGAAGGTGGTGGACCCTGAGGCATAAAAGGTTGACCAGAGGTAGGTCGCCCTTGCTGATAATTTCCCTATTGGTAGCCCTGCTGGTTGTAATTTGGCCTCCCCATATAGTTGGCCTCTTCCTGCTGAAACACCGACTGGTCCATAAACTCATTCGCCTCGTTGCTTCCTCCCCCAAATTGTTAGCTAACCTGAATATTACTGATTTTCTCCATCATAGCCATCAACAGCTTCTGAGTTCCAATGTTGTCTTCCATCTGATTCACACTCTGCCATGATTGATCAGCATTCCATTCCCCAGCATTTTTAACTCCTTCCACAATTTCTCTACACTCTATGGCACTCTTATTCAGAAAACCACCACCTGCACAAGTATCGAGGTGCTTTTGCTCGTTGTAATGGATCCCACAGTAAAAATAGGCCACTGTATCTTGCTCACTGAACCCATGCTACGGACACTCAATTAACAAGTTACTGTATCTCTCCCATGCCTGACTGAGACCTTCATTCGGTTTTTGACGGAATGTAGATATCTCAGTTCTTGCCTTCATTGTTCTGGATGGAGGATAAAAACGCTCCAAAAATGCTCTCTCCATTTGAGCCCAAGTGGTGATATTTCCTCGGGGAATTGTGTTATCGAACCAATCCTTAGCTATCCCAGTAAGTGAGAACGGAAACAACCTGAGCTTCTTTGCATCCTCCGACATCCCATTGTAGTCAAATGTCGAAGCAATCATCAAAAAGTTCCGTAGATGAGTGTTTGGATTGTCTCTCCCAACCTCTCCTTGGAACTGGGAATCAAGGAGCATCTTAAGGATCCCCGGTGAAATAGAGAAGTTGTTAGTTTCCACCCTTAGCAAAGCCACTCCATCATAATGTCTTTGAGGTTGAGCCTCAAACATCCCTCGGATAGCCATCTCAGGATTCCATCCCCTAGGGTGGTTTTGTTAGTTTTGGTAGAGAGGGTTGTAGTGTGGATTATAGTTCGGGTTAGGTTGGAAGTTTTGGTTATGTTGGTTTTGGTAAGGTTGGTTGTTGTATGGATGATTAAGGTTTTGGAAGTTTAGATTTTGGTTTGGGAATTGGTTTTGCTGGTTTGGTTGGTTGGGATACTGCGGTTGGTTTTGGGGGTATGGTTGGTTTGGCTGAGGGTTCGGGTTATTAATCCCTTCTGGTTGCAACTGATTCTCTCCGTTCCCTCCATTTCCATCCGCATTCAATCCGTCATTCCCTACCGCAGCCATTCTTCTTTGGAAAGCTCGATTCCTTCTTATTATAGCTTCAGGGTCTAGTTCAGTTCGTTTAATGCTCGTTTCTCCTTTTGAGCGTGTTCTCATAAACCTGAAAACTCAAGCAAAGAAATAAAATGCAACTAGCACAAGAATATAGTAAAAACAGAAAAGAAAACACCCACTACTAGCTACTAATCTATTTCCAAGTTTTACACAAGGCGCATACGTCACTTCCCCGGCAACGGCGTCATTGACTTTGTCGTAAAATGTTATATTCTTAACTAGCAGTTACCCCACAAGAGTATGGGATCACTGTAGCAAGGGTAAGTATTTGGACCAAGTA
Source organism: Stenogyne calaminthoides (assembly GCA_037126765.1). Lineage (NCBI taxonomy): Eukaryota > Viridiplantae > Streptophyta > Magnoliopsida > Lamiales > Lamiaceae > Stenogyne > Stenogyne calaminthoides. The sequence goes on from JBBCBC010000012.1 coordinate 17,785,117, forward strand.
GTATCGCCCAAAGGAAGTTTTGTATGCGTGTAAATCTCTGGAAATCTTTGTTTCGTAACTAATATGGATGCAATTTTATAGTTCTATTTCACTACTATGGAATTAACGAAAGTAAACAGATAACAACTATAATTCTAACTTCAGATGAAGTGCAAATATTGGAGAATGTTGCTTTGGACATGAATCCCTACGTATACTTTCGGAATTGGTTTGGCGACGAGGACTATCGTGGTGTATAAAAGAGTAATCCTAAGTGTACTGAAACTAGGCAATCAACTTCCCTAATCCCGCACTAAATCAGGTATAGCAAAAGCTCGGTTTTTATTCCCGACTACTCAACTAATACCCTCTTTACCTCACATACCAAATAACCAAGTTATTAAGATTGTGCTTAATTACTATTGCCCTTATTCAAGTTGGGTGATGTGGTCGTCCTCCCTAAATGAACCGCTATATTACCAACCCCTCCACAAACCCTCTCCTTAAGCTTATTCGTTGAAAAGAATGATTCGGTCGTCCTCTCTTTAACAACTTTCGTACTCAACTCAATGGTTTTTATTGGATTAGTTATTCAAAGTAGCAAATTAAGAAAATTATCTAATTTACTCCTCGAATCATCCTAATCGCTTCACCAATTCACTATTTCTACGAGGTCATCCTATCCAAAACAATCAAAGGTTTAGCCTACCATATTGATTGTCAAATCACAAATAACCAATTTACAAATAGAACTCATTAGGCAAGAATGCATAAACCAATTCAACTATGATTATTCAATGGAATTCAAATAGCAAAAACAAGTATTGAATCAAATAATAACATAAACCCTAGAATTCTTGCTTTGGAAATCAGAAAAACTGATAAATTCTATAAAGTAAATTCAGAAAACTAGAATGTAAACCAGTAAATTTGTGAATCAAATCGTGTCTCTCCTTCTCTTTAGAACCCTAGGATGCTTTGTCTCTTTTTTTCTATCTAATTCTCATCCTTTTTCTTCTCCAAAAATGTCATTTTCTTATTTTTCCCGTCTTGCTTTATATACGCCGCCAATCAGACCGCTCGATCATAGCACCTGGTTGAGCATTTCTGCTCGACCTAACCTGGTCGAGCGCCTCTTTATCGCTGGACTCATTTTCGCTCGAGCGCCTCCTCCTGCCTATTTTTCCGCCCGCTCGACCGCATTGGTCGAGCTCCAGGTGCTCGACCTCATTCTTCTATCACCTTTCTTTACTCCAACTAATACTTTTCAGTATTTCTTTCATATATTTTCAACCGGGAGTCCGATTCATGAACCGCGAAGTCTCACGAGCTCCATTTTTAGCCATCTTTCCTATTATACAAACCAAAGAAGAAAATTAGTGATTTTATACAGATTATGCTCAATCACCACAAGAATATCACTAAAAACACTCAAAACATGGCCAAAACTCGCTCGTAACTCACTCAATTTCACCTCTAATCAACGGTCCGACAAGTATTGGGCGCTGCCTACCCAGACAGTTATAATGCGGTCTATAAAAGGCATTAACAAAGTATTTAAATATTTTAACCAAGTGGGATTTCAATAATCATTAAAATCATTAAATAAAATTTCAAAAATCTAATTTTAATTTGTTTAACCAATTTTAACTAATTATCAAATATTATAATTAGTCTAATTAATTATTATTAAAAGTCTAGCTTTTAATTTTATTTTAAAAATTAACCTTTATTAACTTAAAAAATCAATTTTAATTATTTATTATTTAGGGGGCTCAGGTGCAAATTCTAAAATTGCACGGGAGGGTCTGCCCCACATCAAATTTGCAAAACAGCCCTCCCACATCATCACCCATCCAAATCAGATCCAATCTGAAGAATTTTGAACAATCTAAATTTCCAAAACCCATCAATTGTTCATCAATCAACAGTTTTAATTCAGAATTAATCCAATTAACTCATCAATAAAAAAAAAGTCAAACTGTAATCGATCGAAAAGAACAGAAGGCAACAGATTCGATGAAGTAGGAGGTGAGTCAGCATGGCGCGTACGTAGCACCATCGCCAATGGAGATACTTTTGCAGAGCCAAAACGAGCCTAAAATTCTTGGGGCTTGATGAATAGCCACTGTGACGGAAGGCTGCTAAAACGGGTCAGCTCGTGTCGTATGACCGCATGCAATTCATCGCCGCCGCTCAATGCACACGTGCATCATCTCCGTCATTTAGAGTCATCATCGAATGGGCATTTCATCAATCGGCGTAAGAAGCCATCGCCGCACGGAACGACGTGAGTCCCCATCGAAGTGAGAAGATGCGTCACAACCACCGGTTGAAGCGAATCATGATGAGGGCAAGAACACGCCACCATGAATCAAAACTAGAAGATGGAGCACCATCGCGATTCATTCGTTCTGCAACAAGCTGCGTCGCGCATCCATGCAATCAACGCGAGGCGCGGTGCCTAGAGCCCGCCTCAAGTGGTGATGCGGGATGTTGTCGCACAGTCAAGCAGCGAGAAGGAGAGGCAGCGGATGCAGCGGTTTTCATTGAAAACCTTAGAAATTTGGAGAAGACGATGGGGGCGAGAGAAATATGAGCTAAAAGGGAAATATGCAACATATAATACCCAACCACACAAACAAGTGCACACACGCACCAAATTAAAACAATCGGTGTGGCATTCCATCGGTCACACCCCAACATTTAAAAAAAAAAATTTAATCCTGTAGGTCCCGAACGGGTTTCAATGAGGTGGAAGTCTAGAGGAGAGTGGTGAATAGACTTCCAAAACTTTTCGTGTGATCAGTTGTGATTGTTGGTTAACTATTATAGAGTGCGAGTGAGGATCAGTACAGACTAATATCCTACCTACTGATTGCTGGCAAGCAGATCAGTTAGGTGTCTATCAGTTTAACTGATTGTGCGGAAGCTAAGTTTTACCCGTGTGAAAAAGCAGTTTTAGTAAATCAGATTCTAAAGTTTCTGAATCAGACCAGATGACTAAGTGTCAAACTGATCAGATTAGCTGCTTGATGCAGAATTGATCTCCTATTAGAAAATGCATGTTAACTTACTCAAAACAGTAGTGTGAAGAATGTGTAAAGCAGATAAGCACACAAGATTTATAGTGGTTCGGACAACTTGTCCTACGTTCACTCTTCCCTATCAGCAGGGGCACTTACTAACCAACTAAACTTAGTTTAATGTGTTAGTCCAACACAGTACAACAGATGTTTATGGAATTCTCACTCAACAATCCCAGAAATCAAGACTAGAAACCCTAGCTTGAAATCTTGCTAAACAAACTTATCCTAACACTCGATTTGGGGTAATATTTGTATGATTTCCAACTGGAAATCTATCCTAGTATTTGAGTAGCCTAAAGCTAAAGGATAAGATTTCTTGCTAAGAACCTATGGGATGAACACTTAGAATATTTCTTGTAGGTACCAAACGGGTTTCGTGAGGGCAGAAGTCTAGAGGGGAGGGGTGAATAGACTTCTGAAAACTTTTTCGTGCAGATCAGGTGTGATGGCAGGTTGCCTGATCAGAGTGCGAGTGAATCAGTTTGGACTAATATCCAACTTACTGACAGCCTGATAGCAGATCAGTTCGGTGTCTATCAGTTTAACTGATGTGCGGAAGCTAGTTTATACCCGTGTGAAAAACCAGTTTTCTACAATCAGACTCTGAAGTCTGTTTTCAATCAGCTGACCAAAGAGTCAAAATTGATCAGATCAGCTGCTTGATGCAAACTGAACCTAACTCAGAGTATGTATGAGATTTTAAGCAAAGTCGTGTGAGATAGTGTAAAGCAGTTAAAAGCAGATAAGTGCACACAAGATTTACAGTGGTTCGGACAACCAGTCCTACGTCCACTCTTCCCTATCACAAGGGGCACCAACTTAACCAACTAGGACTTAGTTTATTGTGTTAGTCCAACACAGTACAACCAACAGATATTTATAGAGTTCTCACTCAACGATCCCAGAAATCAGAACTAGAAACCCTAGTCTGAAATCTTGCAAAACAAACTTATCCTAACTTTTGGTTTGGGTAAAGATTTGTTGTGGTTCCAACTGGAAATCTATCCTAGTGTTTATATAGCCTAACAGCTAGAGGATGAGATTTCTATGCTAAGAACGGTGGGATGAACCTTTAGAATTAATCTTCTAGTTTGTGTTCTTAGTGCGAAAATTTTGCTATAATATGAGCTGCTTGATAATTTCCATGTTTTCACTATGAAGAGTAATCCCATATTTATAGACCTTGAAATCAAAGCGCCGTTGGAGAGCAATTTGAATTTTAGGCTATTTTTGGTAGGTTGCAGGATTGATGTGACATGCTTCAGGAACGGCATGGCCGAAAGCGTGAATAGTTGTCCTTTATAGCCGTTTGACTTAGCAGCGCCGAATCCCGCATTTTCAGCTTCGAACATACATGACTTGTTCTCATTGGTTAACAAGTACACTTTTCAGTGTTTGTTCTACCAACTAAAGTTGACATTCTTCTTGTTCAGAATAACAATGTATGACTTGTGTAACATCAGTTGACACTTGGTGTAAGCTGACCTGATCAGATAATACTGATCAGTCTACCTGATAGAGTCTTCTGGTGCCAGTTGCCTTAGCTTCAACTAGCTGACTCGGCTGATGTAGGTCTTCTGGTCTTCTGGTAGTCTTCTGGTCTTCTGAAGTTCTATCTTCATGTCTTCACCTGATCATCTGACCAATTGGCTTGTCTGATCTTCTGACCTCGTCTGGTCTTCTGACTTTTTGATCTTTTGACCTATACATATTGAGTTCCCCCTCAATATGTGACCTATTTTATACATCAGTTGTCTATACATTTCAACTGGTCATCCTAACCTGATTCTACATCATCAGTCAGCTAACGGGTCTGACTGATCCTATTACAAACTGTTTTGTAACTTCCATCAAAACTAAATACAAATTTCCCAACATTTCTCGAGTTCTTGGTGTTCTTGAGAAAATTGCTTGTAGCTTAAGCTTGAGTATAATTTTCGTATCCTTACTCTGAAGGTTTGATCTCATATTTATAGACCTTGAAATCAAAGAGCCGTTGGAGAGAAATTTGAATCTCAGCTCAGGCTATTTTTGGTAGCTTGTAGGCATGATTTGACGTGCTCATGAAGGCCATGCCATCTTCGTGTATTTTTGTCCTTTCTAGATGTTTGCCCTGATACGCCATATCCTGCATCGTCAGTTTCTGTACATACGTGTCAAAATCTTAGTGGCTAACAAGTACACTTATTTGGCGCCTTGTAAAGCCAGCTTTGTTGACATTCTTCTTGTTTGATTTCCTTCGTATGTTTTGGATATGTGAGTACTCTTATCACTTTTCTGACTTAACTTGATTTGATCAGTATCTCGCTAATCAGGCTACCTTGTGTCTTCTGATAGAGTTGTCTTAGCTCAACTCATCGACTCTACTGATACCTGGATAGAATAGGTCCTGTGGTGTTCATAGCTCTGATGTCTTCTGATCTTTGAGCATTCTGATCATTGACATCTGTTGAACTTATCTTCTGATCTTCAAGCATTCTGATCCTTAGCATCTACTGAATTTGTCTTCTGATCTTCGGACCTAATCTATACCTATTGAGTTCCCCCTCAATATGTGACCTAATCTATTCCATCAACTATCTAACATGTTCAGCTGGTTTCCTAACTCATCATCAGTCGACTAGCAGGTTCGATTGGTCCTATTACAACTATTTTGGAACTTCCATCAAAACTATAAATTTCCCAACAATTTTCCCCTTTTTGATGTAACCAAAACATTAACTAGAAAGCATACTGAACAAATAATAGTAGAACAACGAAAAACAATAAATCAGAAGACAAAGAGATTTTGTCTTAAGATCAGAAAAATATAATATTTCATTGATTCAGGATGATCTTTACAAAAGGTCTTCTGATTTCTTCAATCTCTTTCTTCTACAGGAATTTCACACATCTCATAGAGTCTTGCTTTGACTGCAGCAACCTTGAACTCTTCATAGATGTCATCTTATGGAGTCTTGCTTTGACTGCAGCAATCTTGTCTACCTTCCCATCAGTAGTCTTCTTGTAGTCCATTACTTCAACTTTAGGTGCCACCGGATTGCAGCTCAGAATTTTTGCCTCTCTCATGAAGCAGTTATAGAAAGCTGGATGTTTGTTACTCAACCAATTTCTGAACATTTCATCATTGTCATCAGAAATGGGAATAATCCGATTGATGTAAGTCGTTATGTACCATTCGCCTTTGACCTTCTTCCATTCTTTCACCATATTCTTGTCTGCCTTAACAATCACATCCACGTCACCAGGCAGGATTAGCTCTACGAAATCCGATCCTTCTCCAGATTCAGCAACTATTTCTTTATCTTGATCTGATAGGATCTGTCCAGGCCTGATGCGTCCTCATGATTTTTCTTCCTACTTAGCTCTTCTTCCTTCTTCTTCTCTTCAGCTTTTCTCCTAGCAGCAAGTTCATTCAATTTATTTTTCTTCTCTGCTGCAATGGTTTTCTTATCCTTCTTTGCAGCTTTCACTTTCTCATCAGACTCGGTTGAGGATGAGATGACTTCTGCTCGTTCAGGTGTTGTAGCTGCTTCATCATTTTTCTTTAATCTCTTCTGATCCAGTTTAATCTGGATCCCTAAAGCTTAGCTCTAGCTTGAAGTGGGCCCCTTGCTAGTGGACGGTGGGTTCTGGTCCCCTAGATTAGTCGGCCCTTGATCCAAATACAGTGTTATAAAAACAAAATCTGGATCCCAGCTACATAGTTTTCAACATGATTTAGCCTCACGTGAACTTCAGCATTTTTCTCTTCTTTCCCTTTTTTGGTTTCCTCAAAAAGAGTTTCAGTTCAGTGATGAGGTTACCAATCTTGCTCGTCAAGGCTTGCTTCAGTTCTTCAAGGGCAGGAGACTTAATCTCAGCTTCAGGTTGTACCTTTTCAACGACAGCTAGCATCGAGCTTTGAGCAGTATCAACAACATTGCTCAACTTGGCATAAACATTTTCAAGCTTGTCTGCAAAGTTATTGACCCTTTTTGTAGCATTAGCAAGATCATTTTGCAGTTTAGTGAGCTGAGTCATCTTCTCATTCATCATCAGCGTGAAATTGTTGATTTCTACTTCCCTCAACTTTGGTCAGCCTTTCATGCACCTCAATCGACTTCTCAGCTGCATTATCTCTGAATTCTTGACCGGTCCTCATGCAGTGATTTGTTACATTTTCACTCTCAAACCTGATGACTGATTCTATTGCTTTCGGAACAAAACAACAGACATCATCTCTGAACATTTATGCCATACTGGCGCGAAAAGTATTCTTGATATACTTCATGAGATTCTGCTCGAAAGAATGAGAGGTTTGAAGGATGTTCGACTTCTCTAGCTTTCTGGTCAGTAGGGCTATCTGTTCAGTCTGACTTATAATATTCCATACTTGTTCAGAAGTTCTAGAGGAACTGCCCGTTGCCTTGAATGTAACAGCTTTAGTACTGGTGGCAGGTGGAACATCTTCTTCTTCATCTAAACCTCTTTCGACTAAGTCAAACTCGTGTACCTTCAGGATCAGAAATAGCTTGCTCGGCTTCATGGTTGAGATATCGTGTTTATCCTTTATAATAATGACCTTCATGTCTCACTTCTTAGTTAGAGACCTCAAAATTTTATAATTGATATCCTTATCTGATATCTCTCTACCGAGCTCACGAATCTTGTTAACAAAGATGGTTATTCTTCCATCAAGCTCATTGATCATCTCATTGGGCAGTATCTTTAGTTTCTCTAACTTGATCAGTTCGGCTTGCAATCTGCTATCCTTGATCAGATCATTTCCCTCACACATTTCAGCTAGAACATCCCACATTGCCTTAGCGGTCTTGCAGTACTTCATCTTTTCCCTCGTCATTTTATCAACTGTCTTCAGAATTATATGCTTTGCGACGGTATCCAGGTTATGAAGTTTTCTCTCGTCTGCGTCCATCAGAGAGACACTCTTTCTTACCATGGCTCCAACTGGCTCGCTTGCGACACCTCTAGTCACCGAATTGGCATGATAAATGATTATAGGTCCTCTTTCGATGACCTCCATCATTCTGGAACTGATGGACCCTAGATGGTTGGCCATTAGGATGGTCCAGACGGCATATTTGTCAACTGCAAACTTGGGAAGATTGTAATACATTCCTGTAGTGGTATCCATGCTAAAAAGTATGTTTTGAAAACTGATCATCTTAAAATAGGTTTTTCAAAATCAGGTTCAGGTTCAGGTGACCACACTTAGTTCTTCCACAAGAACCAATGATAATCAAAGCCTGTGGTTTGTAAAACCACTTAGTCTGATACCACTTGTAAGTCCTGAACGGGTTTCGTGAGGTGGAAGTCTAGAGGGGAGAGGTGAATAGACTTCCAAAACTTTTTCGTGATCAGCGTATAGTTCAGATAAGTGCTGATAGAGTGCATTTGAGAATCAGTATGATCTGATATGCAACTTACTAATTGCTGTGATGCAGATTAGTTCGGTGTCTATCAGGTCAACTGATGTGCGGAAGCAAGTTTTAACCCGTGTAGAAAAACCAACTTAGATAAGTCAGATTCTAAGTAATCTGATTTAGATCAGATGACAACAGGTCAAACTGATCAGATTAGCTGCTTGGTCCAGAACTAATCTATACTTAGAATATGCATGTTAAGTTAAATATCAGGTGTGTGAAAGGTGTAAAACAGATAAACAACACAAGATTTAGAGTGGTTCGGACAACTTGTCCTACGTCCACTCTTCCCAGTCCAGGGGCACTTACTACCGAACTAGACTTAGTTTTATGTGTTAGTCCAAATAAAATACAACAGATGTTTATGGAGTTCTCACTCAACTTATACCAGAAATCAAGACTAGAAACCCTAGCTTGAAATCTTGCTCACAAACTTAACTTTAACACTCGGTTTGGGTAAAGATTTGTATGGTTTCCAACGGGAAATCTATCCTAGTATTTAAGCAGCCTAAAGTTAGAGGATAAGATTTCTTTCTAAGAACCTATGGGATGAATACTTAGAAAATATTTGCTTGTTCTTCAGTGTTCTGCGGAAATTTGATTGTAGTTTGAGTTTGATTATAATTTTTGTAACCTTACTCTGAAGGTTTGATCCCATATTTATAGGCACAAAATAGAACTAGCCTTTGGAGAGCAATTCGAATTTCGGTCTATTTAAGGTAGTTTGCTGTGCTGACTTGATGTGCTCAGAGGCGACATGGCTAAATGTGTGTTACTTTGTCCTTTCTAGCCGTTGAACTTGGAAACACTTTTGTCCTGCATTGTCAGTTCCGTACGTACGTGTCTCGCTCTCATTGGTTGACAAGTACACATATTCGGCACTCGTAAGTCTTCATCCTTGTTAATTCTGAATGTTTGAACAATGTATATGTCTTAGGTTGATACTTGATTGACACCTGGTGGAACTGACCTGATCAGTTGCAACTGATCTGTCTACCTAGTTGAGTCTTCTGAAGTAAGTTGTCTTAGCTCAACTTACTGACTCTTCTGATGCAAATATTATGTAGATCTTTAGAAGGTCTTCTTAGTCTTGTTATCTGCTTCTTATCTTCAGATGAGTTCTGGACCTGATAGAAACTGATCAATCAGTTTCTTAGTCTTTAGTTGGCACTCTTCTGTTCTTCTAATCTGAATCTGATCTTCCAATTCTTCTTCTAGACTCAACCTATACATATTGAGTTCCCCCTCAATATGTGATCTACTATTACATCAGTTGCTCTATACAACAATTATCAACTGGTCATTCTATTTCTTATTTCTAAATCATCAGTCAGCTAACAGGTCTGACTGGTCCTATTTCAACTGTTTTGGAACTTACATCAAAACTATAAATTTCCCAACAATTTCCCCCTTTTGGATGAAACCAAAAAATTTGAGAAAACAACATCAGTTTATAAATTATAAAGCAGTAAAGAACAGATAATCAGAAAACAATTAGAGTTTATCTTAGGATCAGTAAAGTAAACTTTTCATTCATCAGATTTTGTCATTACAGAGTACATTTAAAAAGTTTAAACATAAAGTGCAATTGATCCTAACAAAACTATCTTCTGATCATAAAACTTTGGGTATGTAACCTTCCGGCATCTCTCGCAGATTCTGTGGAACATCGAAGATTCGATATAACTTCCACTTGACATCATTTACCTGCTGCGGATCTGTTATGCCTGCCTTCCCCATTAGATCGAAGTGAAACCTCTGAAAAGCCAGTCTGTCAAATGAGTCGTCCTTCTTTTTGTAGTCCAACACATCATATGGTGGATGTGTGATCTTCGCGTTGATCTGCTTGGCATCATATTCCAGAGCTTTCCAAAATTCTGGATGCTTGTTCTTCATCTAATTCAAGAACTCCTCATCTGGTGCTTCATCAGTTGAGATGATGTCCAGAACAAATGCATCCAAGAGCCATTCTGCTCTGATCTTTAACCATTCCGTCATCCTTTCTTCATATTTTTCATTTCTGGGAATGATGTCTTCAACCTTGGCTGCGATCAGGGGTTCAACAACCTTTTTCCCAACCTGACCCTTCTTCTCCATGGCGGCACACCTTTTCTTCAGACCCTCATCATCAGTTAGCTTGTGTGATCGCCTTTCTGCCTCACTCAGAAGAGATTCTTCATCTAGTTTCTCCTTTGTCAGTCTTACTGCCAGTTCTTTATCAACTTCAATTTGTGTTATAACACTCCTAGTTATTCTTCTAGATAGAGTCTGAGTCGAAGGTGGAAGAGGTGCAGTTCTTGATGGTCCAGCTCTTCTAGCAGCTTGTCTTTGTCTGGACTTCTCTATCTTGGCAGATACTTCATCAGCAAACAGATCCAAATGATCAAGTCTTTTCCCATATGATTCAACAGTTTAAATCATATCTTCTGTTGTAATGATGATATTAGTTGGTTTCTCAATCTTTCCTTCCCCCTTTTTGATTTTATCAAAAAGAGCATTGACATGGGAAGTCAGAGAGCCAAAACTGACTGTGATAGCCTGGTTGGGGTCTTGCACTGAGAGTCCTGCAGATTGAACTGTCTATTCTTGAATTTTATTCACCAGTTTAGACTTTGTAGTTTCAATGGCATTGGAGAAGGTGAGAATCAGTTTATCAAGCTTCTCCTCCGTTTTTTCAAGCTTTTTGTGTCCATCAGGAGAGAGACTTGAAGTTGATCAACTCTAGCAATCTTCTCAACAAAAGACTCGTTGAATCCACCACTCAGTTCATCCAAAGTCTTTTTGAAATGTTCCTTCAAAGCTTCAATCTGGGAGATGACAAAATCCCTTTGTTCCTTCATTTCCCGAATATAGGACTGACGTTGTTCGGTTATTATGTTGCTAACAGAATTCACCAATACTGATGGATCATGTCGGTGAAGGCGATCCATCACCCATGATCGTTATTGGATACCAAACGTATACGTATTAAAATTAAACCTAAACATGCGTTCAAACCAAGGTTTAAATTCGTTACCCTTGAAGATCGAGGCGTTGATTCCACTACAGATCTTCTAGTCTGTTTCCCAATCTCGTCCGAATGTTGAGTGGACAACAATCTATCGAATGTGGAGAGGGTGCCTCCTATTTCGTTTCTGTAAAACCCTAATGCCTGGCTGCTGCGTTTTCAGATTGCGTATGCTTAGGGTTTTAGATGAAACCAGGCTCCTTTATTTATACTCCTCAGGTTTCGTGGGCCAGACTAGGGATCCATTACAAGGTATAAGGTTTGGGCTTCTCACGGAGCTAAATACTCTTATGTTCAGTCCAGAACATTATTTGGCCCGAGAATATTAATTCATCCCACTAGAGAATTAATGTTGAATCAGGGTTATCCCGAATCGAATCAGGGCTTCTATTAGACTTTATAATTCCCCATGTTAAAGTTATCACATGTCCATTAATTATTAAAGCTTTTTATTATTTTAATTAACTAATATCTATTATTCCTTGAGTAGTACCACTCAACCTTGTTGTCGTACTGATTAAATCCACCTGTAGGGTTTAATAAGACAATCCTTTATGAGTTTCCTCAAGGGGACGTCATCATCCTGGATGTCCAGGACACGGTGCCCCAATTACAATAAATAGATATCATGCGAGCGATGTCACTACCCAAAATACGAAGTATGAGAGATCTACCAAGATTTTCACCTATAGTAAATCAAAGTAGTGAACAAGCACCCCACATATCTAAATACCACACTTAGGGTTGAGAATTATAAAAGTCACCAAGACCTCTAGTTCTTCATAACAGTCAGAATAGAAGAACATGTCTTATTTGTGACCCATTCAATACAACATAGCGTATTAGTATAAACTAATGGCTAAGACAAGCCACCAACAAGTTTATACTACAACTTAAACCAATATTTATGTCCAGAACTATCTCAGTTGTGAATATTGTTTATATCTTATAAGGAACTTGACGATGTGATCTTCTGTGTGCTACAAACCCACCACATTGTCTACAATATACGATAAGCAGACACATAAGCAATTTATAAGAATGCAATAATGTGAAAAAACATTTATTTCAAATAATAAGGAAATTGAATATACATCCACAAAAGCTCACTAAAAGTTTACTTTACAGTATACACCAACAAATACGCCCTCAACTTCTTCTTTCAACAGATCCTTAAAGAATGATCTAATTTCCTGTAGCTGATCTGAGGTAATGTGTGTAGCAGGGACACTTTGTACGACCTGATCTGTTGGAAGTTGAGCAATTGTGCAAGCAGTTTTCTCAGTTGTCTTTGCCTCTAGTGGCTGGATTTGAACTCTATCACCTAGACCACCTTCATTGGTAACTCCCGCATCCTCCATATCAGCATCCTTCTTGGAAGTTTCTTCATCAGGTCCCACTTTAGATAGTAGCTCAACTGGTGAACCTACACCAGCTGCCATCTTCATATCAAAGTTGAAGTCGGCAAATTCATCTGGTCCACCCATCTGTTCCATTGGAATGATGAAGTTTGAAAAGTTTTTCAGTCTTAGTTCTCTCCAAGTGAGAATTTTCATCACTTCATTCTTTATCCTCGGATGAGCTTCCAACTCCAGATATAGTTCATCCAGTTCCCATTCCACCCTTAGTCTAATCATTGCACCAGAAATTATCTTTCCAGCTCTGGATTCTGGAAAAGATTCTGGTTAGGTTGCGGATGCAGATGGTTCTTGAGGTTGAGCCTCAGGTTGAATTGGGGAAGAGATTGGGTGAGATGTTTCATCAGGTTGTTGATCAGCAGTAGATTTATCTGGTGTGGCTTACTGATCTTGAGGCTTTTGAGTTGATGAGTTTTCTGGAGGGGGCAGTTGAGCAGCTTGTTCTTGAATTGGTTGAGCAGCTTTGTTCTAAATGTACAGAAGGTGACCTGGTTAGCCCAACCCTTGGAGATGGAGAAGGAGAATGAGAAGGAGTCATGCACTGGGCAGATGGCGATTTGGCAGGTGGTTGTGCGCGTGACTGAGGCGAAGGTGATCTTATCTCTTTTACTTTTCCGTTTCCCTGCTCCCCTTCTGATTGCTCAGGTGAGCTTTTCACTAGAGATTCATGTCCTTTTGACCGCTCTGCTGACTTTCTCTTTGATGCGGCAGACTTACTACCAGTGCCACTACCTTCCTGGTCACCAGTTTGTTCTGCCTCTTCTTCTTCATCAGACTCCTTTTCCATAAAGAGAGTCATAGGGGCTTGTTTTAGCTTCTTCGGCCTCTTTGACAGATCCTTTGTTAAGGTCCTTCACTTCTTAGGTTGGGCTGCCTCCTGTTCTCCCTATTCTTTCACAACCCTTTTCTTTCTCTCAGTTTTGGTCATATCATCATCAGTAGGACCAAAAATTGTAGAAGTATCGGTGAGTAAGGCCTTATAAGCTCTCAGTCTAGTCTATTCCCAATCTGCTCTTGGAAACTTATCCCTCAGAATGACAGCGACTTTATTCAGATTGCTGATTCTCTTGGTCAGAATAACAACCCGATTCACCTCCTTGAATTTATTCTTCTCTTGAACAAGGATTGCTTTCAGATATCCCAACCAGTTGATATTTGGTGCATTATCCACAATGGAAGCCATACAATGCAATTTGGTGTATGTTAATCCATCTGGGCTGAAAGAAATCCCCATTATCGTTTTGGAAATGATATCGAAAAGCAGCCTGCACTTGCGCTTTAACATTGGTTTGATGAAATTGGTTGTCTGAGATTTATCTGCTTCCCTAAAGAGATGTTCTCTTATCTGAGCCTCTTCGTGTTCTCTGTATAGAGCAGGTGAAATATGGCCCTTAGGAAGTCCAAAGAGTCGGATTAGATCAACATCCGTGATGTCGAAGGTTTCACCATTCACCGTCGGCTCGAGTTCATGGTTAGATTTGACTCGCAAATTGTGAAGAAACTCCAATGCTTCAATCTGCATCACCGAATTGGCACGTTCAGAGCATAACTTTTTCCAGCTTATACGTTCGAAGAAGATCTAATATCTCCCTGGATTCTGAATCCCTTGTTTCATTGAAGACCACATATTTGTCTTCGATAATTTGATTTGTTAGGGATGGATAGTCACAAGCAACTTTGCCAGAACCATGGGCAGCCATTTCAAAAAGAATGAAACTACAACAAAGATACCAGAGCTGCTCAAGAGAATACAAAATGAGAAAGGTGTCAGTATTGTGAAAATCAGATCAGACAAGGGAACTGAGTTCTTTAATTCTTTCATATCTAATTTTTGCAAGGAGTTTGGTATACATCATGAGACATCAGCCGCCAGAACACCACAACAGAATGGTGTAGCAGAACGAAGAAACAGAACACTCAAAGAAGTTGCTCGCACAATGTTGACTGAACATGTAACTCCAAACCGTTTCTGGGCAGAGGCAATCAACACTGCATGTCATACTCAGAACATATGTTCACTGACTAAGATTCACTTCAAAACACCTTATGAACTGTGGAAGGGCAGAAAACCTCGTGTTTCTTACTTTCATGTTTTTGGGTGAAAGTGTTTTATTCACAACAATGGGAAGAGTCAGTTGAAAACCTTTGAAGCTGAGTCAGATGAGGGTATATTCTTAGGATATTCCTCAACCAGCAAGGCTTTCAGGGTGTTCAACACAAACTCTAGTTGTGGAAGAAACACCTTATGTGGTCTTTGATGAGTCAACATCTGATCAGGAGAAATCTGCTTCAGGAAAAGCCGTACCAGATCAAGATGTACCTGATGCTTAGAAAATGGATCAGTTAAGCATCGAAGAAAAGGAATCAGAACATGTCAAAGTGTATGTTCCTAACTTTGATCTTGACGATTCACCAGGTCAGTCAGACCCTAAGGTACGTACAATTGTCGATGAAGAAGCTGGTACAGCTGAGACAGTAACAATTGAACAATTTGGTTCAGGGGGAACACCTGATGTTCCGGCGGATAGACTTCAGCCTATGATGATTTCAACATCAGCTGAGACATGTCCATGCCAAGTGGATCCTCTTACTGCACCACTCTCAATCTCTAGTGAGCCAATATCAGATGAGGATGATGATCTCCAAACTAATGTAACACAGGAAAGAAGTACCTGGTTAAAGGACCATCCTACTGACCTGATAATCTGAGACCCATCTGGTAGAGTTCAGACTAGTCATCAGATTGGTGAAAGTGCCATGTATTGTTCTTATCTGTCATTGAAGGAACCCCTCACTGTTGAAGAAGCTCTATCTGATGCGAACTGGATTATAGCCATGCAAGAAGAACTAGAGCAGTTCGAGAGGAATCAAGTCTGGAAACTTGTAGATAGACCAACTCACCAAGATGTGATTGGCACTAAGTGGGTCTTCAAGAACAAGAAGGATGAGAACAACGTGATAACCAGAAATAAGGCAAGACTTGTTTCTAAGGGGTATTCACAATCAGAAAGGATTGATTATGATGAGACCTTTGCACCAGTAGCTCGCCTGGAAGCCATTCGGCTATTTCTGGCTTATGCTGCTCATAGGGTTGACTGATTATCAGATGGACGTAAAGAGTGTGTTCTTAAATGGGATACTATTGGAGAAAGTTTATGGAAAGCTCTTTATGGACTAAAACAGGCTCCTAGAGCTTGGTATGATACAATGTCCTAGTTCTTGACAGACAACGGGTTCACTAAGGGACTTATAGACAGAACCTTGTTCAGAATTGAAGATGGAGATGATATTCTGATGGTTCAGATCTATGTGGACGATATCAATTTCGAATCTCCCAATGAGAACTTATATGAGAAGTTTAGCAAACTGATGCAAAGGAAATTTGAGATGTCTATGATGGGTCAGATGAATTACTTTCTAGGTCTTCAAGTTAAACAGAGTACATAAGGGATATTCATCTGTCAGGCAAAGTATACTAGGAATTTGTTGGCTAAGTTTGGAGTTCAGAACAGCAAGACTGCCAGAATTCCTATGATGACTGGATTCAAGATGGATCCAGACGAGAACGGACAGAAAATCAATCAGAAAGAGTATAGGGCTCTCATTGGATTATTACTATACCTGACTACCAGCAGACCAGACATTACTTTTGCAGTAGGTGTATGTGCCAGATTTTAGGTCAATCCAATACAAAGTCACCTGGAAGCAGCTAAGCGGATTCTTAAGTATCTGAAGTGGACAATTAACCTTGGGTTATACTACCCATCAGATGATAATCTTGACTTATCACCTCTCAAATTGTATCTAATTGAAATGAGGGGTTAGGGTTGTATCTAATTGATATAAGTTCTACCATTTTGTATCTAATTGATACTCCCCCCTATACTATTATATCAGTTATCTATACATTATCAACTGGTCCTATCAGATTCATCAGTTAGCTAACAGATCTGACAAATTTTATTACAATTGTTTTGGAACTTTCATCAAAAATATAAACTTTCCTAATAAACCCAACTTTAAAAAAAATGTGCTTCTAATATTCAAATACAATTTGAAAATACCATTTAAATATTTTGTTTTGCTACTGTGTAGAAAACATTAAAATATATTATACAATAATATAAAATATTATTGGACAGTACCCTGTCGAGCAGCAAAGATAAAGTTCATATTCGCTCCCATTTTAATCTTGTGAGAGAATTTTTTTTTTTTTTTTACGGGAATCTTGTGAGAGATTTTCACTTCGAAAGAAAAGAAAATTTTTGGGAGTCATTCTGTAACAATAATAAGTGTCCCCATCAGAAAAAATAATAAAAATAATGAAAGAGAAAGAAAAGAGAACATCTCCTGACTTTTAAAATTAATGTTTGATTTCAATATAGCCGGTTGGAAGTTGGAACATAGAAAAACTGGTCAACTTGAGTGGGCGGCTCTCATTTCCTCTGCCTCCACCTCTCTTTTTCTTTCTTTCTTTCTCACACACCCAACCCAACAAATACGATTCAAACAAGAAAACCATCACTATAACTATACAATTATTAATAATCCCCACTCTTAATTATATTCTAATCACTTTCTTTTTCTTAATCCACTCCATAACAAAAGGGTGCCAATAAAGTATTCATCTCGTACGTGCATCTCTTCCAAGTTTGGTTTTGTCATCTCTTGCAGGCCTCCCAATATTCAACTATAATTTTCACAACATTTGACTAGCCATTTTTAAAAAAATAATAATAATAACCCCATTCTTTTCTTTGAATTTTCATCATTAATTTTCTCAAAAACATGAGATCCCAACAACCTTTCTGACAATCCCGAATATCGAACAAGAAGCAAGAATTAATCATGTCAGAAGATGAAACCGATCATTTCCTTTTACGCCTCGTTTTACTCCTCTTCTTGCTCCTAATTACAGGTGCTTCTTAAAAACTAAACTAAATTAAACCCTCTTTCTAAATTCTAATTAGGGGTTTTATCATAATAATAATTTTAATTTGTGTTTAATTTTAACAGGAAAGATTGTGATTGGGCAATCACTAGAAGCGGACAAGCAAGTCCTGCTACAGCTCCGATCATCTTTACAGATTGCAAACCCTATCCCTGCTAATCAGAGAAAATACATATACTGGAACGACGTCGTATCCCCATGCAAATGGCCCGGAATTTCGTGTTCCAATTCGACCAATCGCGTCACAGGAATCGACCTCTCCAATTGCAAAGTCGCCGGGACTCTCTTTCCGAACCTCTCTGCCTTAACAGAGCTCTCGTACCTCGATTTATCAATGAACACAATCGGAGGGGCAATTCCGGAAGATTTGGGGCGGTGCCGAAGCCTCAAATTCTTGAACTTATCCCACAATATATTGACGGGTGACCTGAATTTCACGGGGTTTGCCACTTTGGAGGTTCTTGATCTTTCGCAGAACAGAATCGAGGCGGACGTGCGGTTGGCTGTGCCGATGGGATGCGCGAATTTGAGAGTCGCGAATATTTCGAATAACAACTTTACGGGCGATGTTGGGAGCATTTTTGAGGCGTGTGGGAATCTGAGGTACCTTGATGTTAGTGCTAATGTTTTGAGAGGGGATATATGGCCTGGATTTGATCGTATGGTGGAGGTTTCTTTATCGGATAATAGATTCTCAGGGGTGGTGAATTCTGGGATTTTTGGGGAGAATTGCAGTTTGAGAATGCTGGACATTTCGGAGAATCGATTCTTGGGGGAATTTCCGGGGCGGATTTCGCGGTGTAAGGAGTTGGAGATGTTGACTTTATGGGGGAATAATTTTACAGGGGTGATTCCGAAAGATTTGGGATCGTTGCCTAATCTACAAGCTCTTTATCTTGGAAAGAACAGGTTTTCGCGGGAGATTCCCGAGAGTTTAGTAGGGTTGAATAGTTTGAAGTTTCTTGATTTGAGTGGTAATAACTTTGGGGGAGATGTTCAGCCCATATTTGGAAGAATGAAGCAAGTGAGGTTCCTTCTGTTGCATAAGAATTCGTACAAAGGAGGCATACGTGAGTCGGGCGTTCTTACGTTGCCCAACATCGCTCGTTTGGATTTGAGCTACAACAACTTTACGGGCCAGTTGCCACTCGAGATTTCCGAAATGGGAAACTTGAAGTTCTTGGTGCTTGCTTATAATCACTTCAATGGGAGCATACCTTCTGAATACGGAAACCTTTCGGGGCTCCAAGCGCTAGATCTTTCGTTCAACGACTTAAGGGGTCCGATTCCTCCGAGTTTGGGGAACCTAAGATCACTCTTGTGGTTGATGCTTGCTAACAATTCGTTAACAGGGCCAATCCCACCTGAGTTGGGAAACTGCAGCAGCTTACTATGGTTGAATCTTGCAAACAATCAGCTTTCGGGGAAAATGCCGACTGAATTAGCAAGAATTGGGAGCAATGTTACTCCTACTTTTATGCTGAATAGGAGGAGTGATCAGCTGCCTGCAGGCTCAGGGGAGTGTTTGGCGATGATGAGGTGGATACCGGCGCATTACCCTCCGTTCAGCTTCGTCTACGACCTTCTTACGAGGAAGAAGTGTAGGAGTTTGTGGGATAGGCTTCTGAAAGGGTATGGTTTGTTTTCGGTTTGCTTACCGGGTACGAATATCCGAACTATGCAGATATCGGGGTACGTTCAGCTTGGTGGGAACCGGTTGTCTGGTTCAATTCCTACTGAAATCGGGACGATGATGAATTTCAGTATGTTGCACTTTGGGCAGAACCTGTTCGAGGGTGAGCTGCCTTCTGAGATCGGGAGGTTGCCTTTATCGGTCCTGAATGTTACGCGAAACATGTTTTCAGGTCAGATTCCGTTGCAGATTGGGAACCTGAGGTGCGTGCAGAATCTTGATTTTTCATACAACAATTTCTCCGGTGAATTTCCGACTAGTTTGAACCACTTGAGTGAGTTAACCAAGTTTAACATATCGTACAATCCGTACATATCCGGGTTTGTGCCAGGGACGGGTCAGTTGTCGACGCTTGATAAGTGGTCGTTCCTCGGAGACCCTCTTCTCCGTCTTCCTCCATTCATCAGTAACACGACGAACGGTAGTATAACAGGGAAGGAAAGTGAGACGAAGAGAAATCGAGAAGTAGGTGTGTTCTTGGTGGTTCTGGCCTTGATTCTTGCTGCTTCAGTATGTGGAGTAATGACACTCATAGTTTGTCTTCTCGTGAAGAGCCCGATCGACTTACCGGGTTATATTCTGGAGGAGTCGAAAGGCCAGTTCGTTATGAGCTCGGGCTCGTCTTCACCGTGGATGTCCAACACGATAAAAGTCATCCGTCTGGACAAGACGGCCTTCACACATTCCGACATCTTGAATGCTACTAGACGGTTCTCGGATGATAGAATCATCGGTCGAGGTGGGTCCGGGACGGTTTATAGAGGCGTGTTGCCCGACGGGAGGGATGTAGCGGTGAAGAAACTGCAAACGGAGGGCATGGAGGGGGAGAGAGAATTCCGAGCTGAAATGGAAGTACTAAGTGGGAATGGCTTCGGATGGCCTCATCCGAACTTAGTCGCGCTTTACGGGTGGTGCCTCAACGGGTCGGAGAAGTTGTTAGTGTACGAGTACATGGAAGGCGGAAGCTTGGACTATCTCATCACGGACCGAACGAGCCTCAATTGGAGACGACGGTTAGAAATAGCCATAGACGTTGCCCGTGCTTTAGTATACTTGCACCACGAGTGCTACCCTAGTATAGTCCACCGAGACGTAAAAGCTAGCAACGTGCTTCTCGACAAAAACGGAAAGGCTAGGGTTACCGATTTCGGGCTTGCCAGGGTTGTGGATGCCGGGGATAGTCATGTTAGCACGATGGTGGCGGGGACGGTGGGGTACGTGGCTCCAGAATACGGGCAGACATGGCAAGCTACGACTAAAGGGGACGTGTATAGCTATGGGGTGTTGGCGATGGAGCTAGCCACGGGGAGAAAAGCGTTGGATGGTGGAGACGAGTGTTTGGTTGAGTGGGCTAAAAGGGTGATGGGAGGCGGTACCAACAGAGGAACGATACCAGTTGCTCTGTTGGTATCGGGCTTAGCGGACGGGGCGGAGAAGATGAGCGAGCTGCTTCGTGTTGGGATATTGTGCACTGCTGATACTCCTAATGCTAGGCCTAATATGAAGGAGGTCTTGGCTATGTTGTTCACCATTTCTTGCACTTTAAAGGACAATTCTTCTTCAGATGCTTCTTTTCTTACATCTGCTTGATTTTTATTTAGTTTGGGATATTAGTCACTGATCATGTATAGCCTTTCTTCTTGTGATTCTTTTTGTAATTAATACACTCAACCTCACATTTTTATAGAAAGAAAAAGAAAAGAAAAGATCATTTTTGTTGGTGGAATTAGACTCTGTAACTTTTTTGTTTGGAACTTTAGTTTGTTGTATAGGATTCATATATTCAAAGAGTAGGACAATATTGGAAGTGAATAAAGAGGAGTTCGTTTCATGTTTTCATCTGATTTATTAGCAGCAGTGGATTAGTTAGTACACCCTCCGTACCCAAGTCGATTGCATTTCACTTTATTACTCATGTTTATTGAGCAAATTGTTTATAGTATATTAAATGATAAAGTAATTTTTAAGGCATTGTAGGATAAATAAGGGGTAGCATTATTATACCTCACTTTAAAAATCTCTTTATCACTTCAAATATTAATAAACAATTCGCTCGTTAAAGTACGAGTCAAATAGTGAATGTACAAACGAGTTTGGGACGGGGGAGTATTATAATCCACAACAATGGCTAAAGAAATAGAGGGAGTATTATAATTCACAACAATGGCTAAAGAAATTAGGTTCCAAATTTTTATTTTTTAATCTGGTCCTAATTAAATTATTAAAATATGGTTGTCTTAGTCCCAATTCTAAAGCGGACTTAACTAGTCCGTTAACTCTGCGGTCTGTGTTGAATTTGATCATTGTTACTTGTTTTGTTTTGAAAATACAAAGAATTATGTGTCTGGTCAAATTAGTTGGGGGCAGTTGAGACGTTATTCAAAATTAAAGTAAGACATCGATAGATTCTAAATCTCATGGTTAAATGGGTGGGTCTCCTATGTAAAAGTGCACCGTTTACTTATAATTTATTATATATTAAAATCTACAATTTATGAATATTTTAATATAATAAATTATAAATTTTTAAAATATATTATAGAGTGCACAATTCACTTGGTGTATATAAAACATGGCCATAAGATATTATTTAGTATCACTCCCATATTAGTTAGCATTCTATTTTATTTTTTGATGTTTCATAACGTGATTAAATTCGATAATGCTTCATATATAGAGTATGTGTACATGATTTGATTGAGCTGATTACTAGAGTATACTCCCGCTTATTACGTGGGTTAAAATAAAATTATATATTGTAAAATAATATTAAATTTTTTAAAAATCTAGATGTTACACAATTAAAAATGTATTATATTTAATAATATGTATTCAAATAATCATGTAGGTCCCGAACGGGTTCGTGAGGGCAGAAGTCTAGAGGGGAGGGGTGAATAGACTTCTGAAGACTTTTAGTGCAAAATCAGGTGATGGCAGGTTGCCTGATCAGAGTGTGTGTGAATCAGTTTGGACTGATATCCAACTTACTGATTTGCCTGATGGCAGATCAGTTCAGTGTCTATCAGTTTAACTGATGTGCGGAAGCTAGTTTTAACCCGTGTGAAAAACCAGTTTTATAAGATCAGATTCTGCAGTCTGTTTTCAATCAGATGACTAAATCGGTTAATGATCGATCGATTTGCTTGATGCGATCGATCCTAACTCAGAATATGTATGCAGTTTAAACTCAGGTTGAGTGCAGAAGTGTAAAGCAGATAAGAACAAGTAAATGCACACAAGATTTTTATAGTGGTTCGGACAATCAGTCCTACGTCCACTCTTCCCTATCACAAGGGGCACCAACTAACCAACTGGACTTAGTTTATTGTGTTAGTCCAACACAGTACAACCAACAGATGTTTAGAGAGTTCTCACTCAATCGATCCCAGAAATCAGAACTAGAAACCATAGTCTGAAATCTTGCAAAACAAACTTAACCTAACTTTTGGGTTTGGGTAAAGATTTGTTGTTGTTCCAACTGGAATTCTATCCTAGTTTTGAGGTAGCCTTAAGCTAGAGAATAAGAATTCTATGTTAAGAACTAATGGGATTAACACTTAGAAAATAATCTTGAGTATGTGTTCTTCGTGCGGAAATCTTGCTATAGTTTGAGCTTGATGATAATTTATGTGTCTTCACTATGAAGAGTGATCCCATATTTATAGACCTTGAAATCAAATAGCCGTTGGAGAGCAATTTGAATTTCAGGCTATTTTTGGTAGGTTGCAGGATTAATGTGAAGTGCTTCAGGAACGGTATGGCTGAAAGCGTGCATGTTTGTCCTTTCTAGCCGTTTGACTATGCAACGCCGAATCCCGCATTGTCAGCTCCGTACATACGTGTCTCGTTCTTATTGGTTAACAGGTACACTTTTCAGTGTTTGTTCTACCAACTAAAGTTGACATTCTTCTTGTTCTGACAGTACGTGTGATCTGGTGTAACATCAGTTGACACTTGGAGTGAGCTGACCTGATCAGATAAAACTGATCAGTCTACCTGATAAAGTCTTCTGGTGCAAGTTGTCTTAGCTCAACTAGCAGACTCTGCTGATATAGGTCTTCTGGTCTTGAACGTCTGGTAGTCATCTGATCTTCAGGTCTTCTGAACTTGAGCTTCATGTCTTCTCCTGATCATCTGACTTCGTCTGGTCTTCATGTCTTGACTCGTCTTCTGACCTCATCTGGTCTTCTGACTTGACTTGTCTTCTGACCTCATCTGGTCTTCTGACTTGACTTCTGGCCTCATCTGGTCTTCTGACTTGTCTTCTGACCTCATATGGTCTTCTGACTTGTCTTCTGACCTCATCTGGTCTTCTGACCAGGCCTATACATATTGAGTTCCCCCTCAATATGTGACGTATCTTATACATCAGTTGTCTATACATTTCAGCTGGTCATCCTATCCTGATTCTAAGTCATCAGTCAGCTAACAGGTCTAACTGGTCCTATTACAAACTGTTTTGGAACTTCCATCAAAACTTAATACAAATTTCCCAACAATTTCCCCCTTTTTGATGGAACCAAAACACTTAATCAGAAAAACAGATAACCATGCAGAAAGTAAGAACATAAACAACAGAAATCAGAAGACAATGAGTAGTTGTCTTAAGATCAGAAAGGTAACTTGTTTTATATATAGGAGTTTGAAGATTACAAGTACAATAATTACCTATCATCTGATCTAAAGAAAAGACATCTTCTGATTTCTTCAAAATGAGAATCTCTGAAGATCTGCTGGAATATTGAAATCTTGTACATTCTCTGCAGCAAGGCCTCCAGTCTTTCTCTCTCAAATATATCTCCTTTCTTAGCAAAATCATAGAAGAGCTTTTTAAATCCTACTGGGTCAAGAGAGTTATCTGCCCTGAGTGGTGGGATCATTGTCTGAAATTTGGGTGCAGAAGGGATTAAGGACATGATTTTCCCTTCATGCATCACCACCTTGTAGAAATTTGGGTATTTGATCTCCAGCCAATTTAGAAATTCAGCATCGAACGCTCCTTGATCGGTATTTTCAGGTATCTTCTGAATAATATGCACATCGCTCAGCCAGTCGACTTTAATCCTTGTCCATTCAGGAAGTAAGTCTTGTCGGGCCACCAAAATACCTTCAACCTCCTCAGGAAAGGCTCTCTCTTCCCAATCTATTTCTTCTGCTTCTGCTGCCTTCTTATTCTTTCTTTTGACATACATTCGGCTCAGACCGACAGCTTCAGCAAGCTTCTTCTTCTTAATAGCCATTTATATGACCCCACGCCTCATCTGTTGCTCTTCTCTATCTGCAGCTGTCATCTGTGATTGAGATCGGGTCACTACAGGCTTCTTGATTTGCTTGGCTTTCTGCTTTTTCTGTGCTTTCTCTTCTGACCCAGCAGATTCTTCCTCTTCTTGCAACCTCTTAGCAAGGTCAAGACTTTTCGCCAAATCTTCTTGATCGAATCTCTTCTGAACAGATGATGAGAAATCTTCAATTCTGTCCACCCTTGTTATCAGATCACCAAGGGAGGATTTCCGCTCAGATATGGCCTTGTCTTAACATTAAATCAGCCTGTTATGTTCTTCAACAAATTGGAACATCACGGCAACCTCCGTATCAGGAGTCTCAGCAGCTATTCTTGTGGGTTGTTGTTTTTCTGATCCACCCTCTTCTTCCCCCTTTTTGGTTTCAGCAAAAAGTTTTGATATCCTGATGTTCAGGGTATTGAACTCCTTTAGCATCTCAGATCTTAGCTCGTCAAATGCAAGAGGGGTGATCTGAACTGTGGAGGCAGTTGGGGGAGGTCCCATTACCCGATTAAGAATGGTTTGCAGCGCCTTCTGAGCTTTGCTGATGGAGCCCTCCAGTCTTCTCCATACAACATCAAGACTTATATCCGTCTTCCCCAATGATGAGTAGATGCTCTGCAGAAGGGTGCCAATGTCGGATAGAATGGAGACCTCTGCTGACAGCTTATCAGATAATGGATCGATGTGGTTAATTACTGTTGCTGTAATCTGATCATGAAAGTGCAGCAGTTTGTCGATCGTCAGCTTCCTTTCTGTCTCCACCAAGGCCTGCTGCTCCTTTCTGAATCTGTCCATCAGGTTTTGAGTTAGTGATTGAAATTGCTGATCGACAGATGCCTTAACCCCATCTTGTATGTTCTTCGTAATCATCTCCAGGGTTTTGGCAGAGATAGTAACAGCCTGATCAGATGTTGAAGCCTCGCTAATCGGGGTCTCATCTGCAGCACCCTTAACTGGTTCATCGGCAGTTTGCTCATACTCAGTGTAAGTATCAGCAATATCTTCTTCCTCCTCAAAAATGCCCAACTTCTGGTGCACCAGCCATCTGATATCAGCATTCGTAGCAAGTTCGGCCGCACTAGATACACCGGCATTCTGCTTTGCCCTTGTCTCCAAATCCACAAAGTAATCAGGCTCCAAGGCATTCATCAAAATAAGAAAGTCTTCTATGTCCTTGAGCCTGATGTCCCTCCAGAAGACAATTTCTTCGATCTGCTTTCTGATCCCAGGGTGATTGATGAGATCAGGAAAGTGCTGGTCCAGAAAGTCATTGACTTGGCGCCGCAGAAAATATATGGTGGACTTTTCTTGTTCAGGCGAGCCAAGTACTATTATTGTGTTGAAGGGTTGTGGGAGATGGATACAAATAGATCATCACCAGCAACATCTGGTATTTGCTCCAATTGAGCGGGTTCTGGGGCAGGTGATGGTGTTTGTTTTCTGGGTGAAGGGGTAAGGGAAGAAGAAGGGGTAAAGGGTGTTTTGGGAGAAGGTTCAGGTGATGGTGATATGTAGGTTATGGGTGAAGGTGATTTGGAAAGAGGTGTGGGTGACCTGGGGAAGAAAGTGGTTCCATGACCCTTGAATAGAGAACTCATATGAGCTGAGTCAGATGGTTCAGACTCAGTCTGAGCCTCCTCAGCTTGTACACCAGTCTCTCTGGCCTTCACCTGACCTGGTTCTTCCACCAGCACCATTTCCTGTTCTGCTGGCAGATCTCCTCCAGATTGTATGATCTCAACATCGCTGACCTCATCCCTAAGATCCTCAGAAGGTATTCCAGCCTTCTTTGGCAGCATTGATGTGAGTTTCTTCTGACGCTTCGCACCTGCATCAGAAGGCTTACTCACAACTTGTTTTCTCTTTGCAGCTCTAGCCTTTGGTTGGGCTCTTGCCTCCGTCTGCACAGGCAATTCCTCGTCCTTAAGCAAAATTGCCTTGAACTTCTCCAGGTAAGGTTTCTTCCCAATATCTGACCAGGGATAGTTGGGCATCTTATCAGCAAGGATGATGCTGACTTTGTGAATGTTGCATATGTTTTGGTCAGCACCACCTGGTTGTGCTCATTCACAGCAAACTTTGCAGATTCCTGCAGCAGTCGATTTTTGAACAACCCCATCCAATTCATGTGTGGGGCCTTCTCAATGATAGCGGTCATGACATGCTGCTTCTGTTGGGTTAATGTGTCTGGACTGAAGGCAATTCCCAAAATGACCTTGGACACAATCTCGAACAAGAGTCGGTATTTCCTTCTAAGGTAGGGAACCTTGACATTGGTGATATTTTTCGATGTTCCCTGGCCTCAGGAGCACTTTCTGCAAATACTCCTTATCGGACATTCCTGCGGTAAACTCATCAGGGTAGTTTTTGCCCATCGGAAGACCAAAGATCCTTCCGAGATCATCGTTGGTGACATCGATTCTGTTCCCACCGATGAATGAGTATAACTTCTTATTCTTGGTAGAATTCAAGGGATTCAATGATGCTGACACTGCTCAAATGGCGATAGTAGAATTACTCGAGTCCACAGGCTCTTAGACATTCCAATATCTCCTTTGATTCTGGATCATTGGTGATATGGAAGAAGACATACTTCTCATCGATCATGTTCTTGATCATGGAAGCATAATCACAGGTTTCAGAGAGCACTTTAGATGTTGCCATTTCTGTAAAACATAAAATCATATAAGCATTTATCAGAGATTAATCATAAACAAAACAAATACCATTTGCATTACTAAAATTGTAACCCTAACATATAATAACTACGAGAAATCAAATATAAGCAACGCAAATTACCAGATAAGCGATTTGTGATTTGTAAAAGTTAGAAAGAATCGCTTGAATGTTTTGGTGGTAGAAAAGAAATTCTGGAAACTATTGTGTGTTTGAATGAGAGTAATGCGAAAAGTTTCTGTAAATGGTATATTAGGGTTTATATAAGTGAGAGGGAAAGAAAATTTTCATGAAAAGTTTGAAAAATACTCGAATGTCCTTGATTTAATCGGACGGTTAAAATCAATTTGTTGAAAAGTAATTTCATCGTGTGGTTAGGGATTTAAACCGGCAGACTTGTGGACTTAAAAATTCGCAATAAATGCATTTAACACAAAAATCCCACGTCCGCATTTAATGCTTGCAGGCGTGACGTCATAAAGTAATGGGAACAGTAACAATTATCATAGAGTAGCGTAGGCTTGTAAAATGGTAAATCAGAAAACTTATCTGACTGATTGATATTGTAAACAGTCAGTTACCACGACGTTCTGATCTGGTTGGCCTGATTACTGTTGACCTTACTGATGGTAGCCTAATCCTTGGTATTTCCCAACAATGTCCCACTTATCTGATCAGGTTTCTTCTGATCCTACCTGATCAGTTGGCGTTCCCCCTTCAACTGATATCCCTTTTCTGATCAATCCTTGACTGATCTTTCTGATCAGTTGAGGTACCATTACTCAACTGATCCTCCTTACCTGGTCAGTCTCTCAACCAACTGGTCCTGGAGACCAGTCCACCAAAAATTTCTGGTGCACTTTCTCCTAAGTCCAGAAGTCCTAGCTCATTGCATAGTTCTCTGAATCTGGTTTCAGCTAGTGGCTTGGTTAAGATATCAGCTCTTTGCTTATCAGTATGGATCTTTTCCATTCTGATGTTCTTCTTTTCAACATGATCTCTTATAAAATGATGTCTGACATCTGAGTAATTACAATAGCACTATTACTGTCACAGAATATAGGTACGTTCGTAGCTACAATGTTATAATCCCTCAGTTGCTGACTAAGCCAGAGCAGTTGGGAACAACAGCTTCCTGCAGCCATATATTCTGCTTCAGTAGTAGATGTGGCAACTGATGTCTGCTTCTTTGAAAACTAAGAGATTAGTTTACTTCCTAAGAACTGACACGTTCCTGAGGTTATTTTCTGTCTATTCTGCAACCTCCATAATCAGAATCAGAATACCCACTAAGCTCTAGATTATCATCTGATAGGTACAATAAACCAAGTTTTATTGTCCCCTTCAGATACTTAAGAATCCGCTTAGCTGCTTCCAGGAGGTTTTGCATTGGATTTGCCTGAAATCTGGCACATACACCTACTGCAAAAGTTATGTCTGGTCTGCTGGCAGTCAGGTATAGTAGAGATCCAATGAGAGCCCTCTATTCTTTCTGATTAGTTTTCTGACCATTCTCATCTGGTTCCATCTTGAATCCAGTCATCATAGAAATTCTGGCTTCCTTACTGTTTTGAATTCCAAACTTAGCCAACAAATTCCTAGTGTACTTCGCCTGATAGATGAATATTCCTTTTGTACTTTTCTTAACTTGTAGACCCAGAAAGTAATTCATCTGACCCATCATGGACATCTCGAATTTCCCTTGCATTAGCTTGCTGAATTTTTCACATAAGGTCTTGTTGGGAGATCCGAAAATGATATTGTCCACATAAATCTGAACCATCAGAATATCTTCTACATCTTCTATTCTGAATAAGGTTCTATCCATTGGTCCTTTAGTGAATCCGCTGTCTGTCAGGAACTGAGATAGTGTATCATACCAAGCTCTAGGAGCTTGTTTCAGGCCATAAAGAGTTTTTCTTAAACGGTACACCTGGTTGCCCTTTTCAAAGCCAGGAGGTTGTTCAACATAAACTTCCTCAGCTAGTACCCCGTTTAAGAATGCACTTTTTACATCCATCTGATACACAATAAAACCTCTGTTGGCAGCATATGCCAGAAACAGCCAAATGGCTTCCAGGCGAGCGACTGGTGCAAAGGTCTCGTCATAATCAATTCCTTCTGATTGTGAATAACCTTTAGCAACAAGTCTTGCCTTATTTCTGGTTATGACATTGTTCTCATCTTTCTTGTTCTTGAATACCCACTTGGTGCCTATCACATCTTGATGAGTTGGTCTATCCACCAGTTTCCAAACTTGATTCCTTTCAAACTACTCCAATTCTTCTTGCATAGCTAGAATCCAGTTAGCATCCTGTAGAGCTTCTTCTATTTTGGTTGGTTCCTTCAAGGACAGATAACAACAATATATGGCACTTTCACCAATCTAATGTCTAGTTTTAACTCTAGCATATGGGTCTCCGATGATCAGATCAGTTGGATGACTAGTTATCCAGGTCCTTCTTTTCTGATTTGCATCAGTTTGGAGAACATCATCCTCTTCTGATAGTAATTCATCACTAGAGATTGGGAGTGGTGCAGAAATAGGATCCACTTGACATGGACAAGTCTCAGCTGATGTTGGAATCATCATATGTTGATGTCTGTCCATAGGAACATCAGGTGTTCCCCCTGAACCAGAAGGTTCAGTTGTTACTGTCTCAGCTGTACCAGCTTCTTCATTGACAGTTGTACGTACCTTAGGGTCTGATTGACCTGGTGAATTAGTAAGATCAAGTTTTGGAACATACACTGTTACGTGATCTGATCCTTTTTCCTTGATACTTAACTGATCCATTTTCTGTGCATTAGGTACCGGTTGATCTGGTACTGCTTGTTCTGAGGCGGATTTCTCTTGTTCAGAAGATGTCTCATCAAAGACCACATGCGGTGTTTCTTCCACAACTAAGGTTCGCCTGTTGAACACCCTGAAAGCCCTGCTGGTTGAGGAATATCCTAAGAATATACCCTCATCTGACTTGGCCTCAAAGGTTTTCAACTGGCTCTTCCCATTATTGTGTATGAAACACTTGCACCCAAAAATATGGAGGTAAGAAACACGAGGTTTTCTGCCCTTCCACAGTTCATAAGGTGTTTTGAAGTGAATCTTAGTCAGAGAGCATCTGTTCTGAGTGTGGCATGCAGTGTTGATAGCTTCTGCCCAGAAACGGTTTGGAGTTGCATGTTCAGCTAACATA
The DNA here is from genome assembly GCA_037126765.1 of Stenogyne calaminthoides. Taxonomy (NCBI): domain Eukaryota; kingdom Viridiplantae; phylum Streptophyta; class Magnoliopsida; order Lamiales; family Lamiaceae; genus Stenogyne; species Stenogyne calaminthoides. The sequence goes on from JBBCBC010000012.1 coordinate 17,815,838, forward strand.
GTTCGAGCAGCTTCTTTGAGTGTTTTGTTTCTCCTTTCTGCTACTCCATTCTGTTGTGGTGTTCTTGCAGCTGATGTCTCATGTTGTATTCCAAACTTAGTGCAAAAGTCAGTAATAAAGGAGTTTAGAAATTCTGTACCTTTATCGGATCTGATTTTCACTATACTGACACCCTTCTCATTTTGTAGTTTCTTGAGTAGCTCGGGTATCTTTGTTGTTGTCTCATTCTTCTTATATAAGAATACCACCCAAGTAAACTTGGAATAATCATCCACGATCACCAGAGTGTATTTGCGTCCACTGAGACTGAGTAGGGTAACTGGTCCAAATAAATCCATATGGAGCAGTTGCAATACTCTGCTGGATGTTTGGCCTGAGATCCCCTTAAATGAGGCTTTAACCTGTTTTCCCTTCTGACATGCGACACATGTCTGATCCTTAGAGAATACCTCATTCTGAAGACCCTCAACCAAAGACATCCTTGCTATCTTGTTAAGAGTTTTAAAGCTCATATGGCTCATTCTCTTGTGCCAGAGCCAACTGCTGCTTTTGGAACTCTTAACAATCAGGCATGCATTTCTTGGACAATTGTTCCAATCTGCAGTATATATCGTTCCCTTTCTTGAACCAGTTAACAAAGTCTATTGAGTAGCTCGATTATTGATAGTGCACTGATCAGTCGAGAACTCAACACTGAATCCGTTGTCGTAGAATTGTGAAACCGATAACAGGTTATGCTTCAAACCATCGACATATGAGACTCCAGTAACCTGTACATCATCATTCTCTTCCGAATCCTCTGGTAAAACCAAAGTTATCATCATCAAAGAGTACACGTGGGCCTTCTTGTTCTATGTATGAATTGAGGAGATGTTTGTTTCCAGTCATGTGCATTGAGCATCCACTATCGATGTACCAGATAGTTGCTTGTACACCTCCTTTACTGGCCAAACCCACGCGAACCTGCAATCAGATCAGGCTTTAGGTACCCCAGTAGAATCGGGTCCTGGGGAGTTAGAAGTACCTTTCGGGATCCAAACATATCTGGCACCTTTGTTGAAAACAGAGGGCTTGATTTGTCTCCCATAAACATCTACATAATCATACGTCTCTTCATATGTAATCTGGTCAGTATGATTATTAGTGTGAGCCTTGGATGAATCAGAAGACTTGGGAATTTTCATTGATACTTGTCTTCTTTTAATCCAGTGAGGCTCAGGTGCAGCAGCCCTAGGTTTCTGATTGTAAGGGTAGGTACGACTGCTTCCATTAAAAGATTCATATCTTTTTGGCATAGATGGTCTTAGAAGTTTACCCTTTGCTTGCTTGTTAGGCAGCTGGACCTGATTAGGTTTCAGATCAGATTTGCCTTTGAGAGGTTGTCTTTTCTGATTCCTAATCTGTTGATCAGGTTGAGGTCTCTTCAGAAGAACAGAGTTCTTCTGTTGATTCCTTGGTTGATGCTTGATCAGTTGGGGTTCATTTATGTTCCCTTTCTGATCAGACACTTGCCTTACTTGTTCAGCAAATCTGTTTCCCTTATCTGATACAGATTTTGCTTTTCGTGTATCTTGTTCAGAAACTCGTTTGATTACACTTTTCTGAAGTGAACCAGACGGGGCTTTTGAGGATGCAGAAGGGTGTTCATACCCAATTCCCTTCTTATTAGTTGACGTATGAAAATAGTTGTTCGGATCTTGAACAGTCTTAGAAGATTTTGTGAAAACCACTATTTTCTTACGTAAACTATCCTCAGTTGTTTTTAGACTCTCATGCAGTCGAAACAGTTCATCAAACTTAGCTTGGAGGATTTTGAGATCATCAACTTGTTGTTTGTTAATGGCTAACTGTTCCTTAATCAGTTTATCCTGATCAGAAGAGCTGACGTTCAGAAGCTCCAGTTCTGCAGTCATTTTCTGAACAGTCTCAACTTATTTCAGTTCAGTAGCTTTTCTTGTAGCATTTCTTTAACAAGCTGAATGTTCTCTATCCTTAGCTTGTCGTTCTCAGCTTCCACTATAGTATAAGTGTCTACTGCATTGGAGAGATCATCAAGCAATTGCTCACTATAGAGTTGCAGGTCAATCTCTCCAGAAGGTGTGCTCAGCACATCTGGTGTGAAATAGAAAACACAGATGTTTTAGAAGATACCTCAGATTGTTCTTCTTCCTTGGCCATGAGACAGATGTCGTCATCAGATGAGAACATCAGATCATCAAAGTTGTTGAAGTCATCAGCATTGCTCATCAGGCAGAAGTCTTCCACAAATAAGTAACCAGAATCTTCTGATGGCAAATAAGAGTCGTCTATTCTAGTAGTATCAGCAACCATAACTTTCCTATCTCTGTATCGTTGCTCTCTTCTGTTCCTCTTTTCTTCTCTTTCTCTAGGCGTTAGGTCAGGGCAGTCTGCACTGTAGTGACCTAGTTTCTGACAGTTAAAGCAGACTCCTCGCTCCATAGAACTTCTTCTGGCAGGTGAGTCATATCTTCTGTATGATCTGTCAGGTGACTTCTCGCTTTGCCTTTGATCTGAATTTCTCCTTTCTGATTGTGATCTTCAGCACGATCTTCTCTTTTCTTTTCTCTTTGGTCGTCTCTTCTGTCATCAAATCTGTTTCTTTCCTGCGATCTGTCAGACGATCTTCTTTCTCTTCCTCTGCTATTCTGATAGTCTTTGTAGAATCTTCTATACTTTCCCAATTGGATGTTTAATCTTTCAAGCTTTCTGGTGAGTAGAGAAATCTGTTCAGCTTGACTAACAATATTTCCAATAGGCTCAGAAGATTTTGAGCAGCTGCCGCCTGCTTTGAATGCTACTGCTTTTGTTGTTGAAGGTGTGGTTTCGATGACTCATCATCTTCCTCTTGCCCTCTCTCAATCAGATCGAATTTATGGGCTTTCAGATTTAAGAACAAACTGCTCGGCTTCATCTTCGCTATATCTTGGCAGTCCTTGATCACCGTAACCTTCATATCCCATTTCTTCGTTAAAGATCTCAGAATCTTGTAGTTGATGTCCTTGTCGGTCATTTCACGTCCTAATTCTCTGAGCATGTTTATCGACATGGTAATCCTTCCATCTAGTTGGTTGATCGTTTCGTTGGGCAGCATCTTGAGTTTCTCGAACTTAACCAGTTCGGCCTGTAATCTGCTGTCCTTTATCTGGTCATTTCCTTCGCATATCTCAGCTAGAGTATCCCACATCTACTTCGCAGTCTTGAGGTACTTGATCTTTTCTCTGGTTATCTTATCCATCGTCTTCATAATGATGTGTCTGGCCATAGTATCCAGATTGGACAATTTCCTTTCCTCATAATCCATCAGAGAAGGACTCTTTCTGATTCTGGCTCCAACTGGAAATTCTGGATCACCTCCTTCAGCTGGATTGTTGTAGTAGATAATGATAGGTCCTTGTTCAAGAACTTCCATCATTCTGCTACTTATAACTCCCAGATGATTGCTCATAAGTAAGACCCAATCTGCATACTTATCAATAGAAAAACTTGGGTAAATCATAATACATACTAGATGTATTATCCATGTTTAGTGAGTTTTGAAAACAGATGAGGTTTTTAAAAACGGTTTTTCAAGATCTGTTCAAGTGACCACAATGGTTCTTCCTCAAGAACCGATGATACTCAAAGCCAGTGGTCCATAGAACCACTGCTCTGATACCACTTGTAGGTCCCGAACGGGTTCGTGAGGGCAGAAGTCTAGAGGGGATGGGTGAATAGACTTCTGAAAACTTTTAGTGCAAAATCAGGTGATGGCAGGTTGCCTGATCAGAGTGAGTGTGAATCAGTTTGGACTGATATCCAGCTTACTGATTGCCTGATGGCAGATCAGTTTGGTGTCTATCAGTTTAACTGATGTGCGGAAGCTAGTTTTAACCCGTGCGAAAAACCAGTTTTATAAGATCAGATTCTGCTGTCTGTTTTCAATTAGATGACTAAACTGTCAAGCTGATCAGATCAGTTGCTTGATGCAGACTAATCCTAACTCAGAATGTGTATGCAATTTAAACTCAGGTTGTGTGCAGAAGTGTAAAGCAGATAAGAACAAGTAAATGCACACAAGATTTTTATAGTGGTTCGGACAACCAGTCCCACGTCCACTCTTCCCTATCACAAGGGGCACCAACTAACCAACTAGACTTAGTTTATTGTGTTAGTCCTACAAAGTACAACCAACAGATGTTTAGAGAGTTCTCACTCAATCGATCCCAAAAATCAGAACAAGAAATCCTAGACTGAAATCTTACAAAACAAACTTTACCTAACTTTTGGGTTTGGGTAAAGATTTGTTGTTGTTCCAACTGGAATTCTATCCTAGTTTTGATGTAGCCTTAAGCTAGAGGATAAGAATTATATGCTAAGAACTAATGGGATGAACACTTAGAAAATAATCTTGAGTATGTGTTCTTCATGCGGAAATCTTGCTATAGCTTGAGCTTGATGATAATTTCTGTGTCTTCACTATGAAGAGTGATCCCATATTTAGAGACCTTGAAATCAAATAGCCGTTGGAGAGCAATTTGAATTTCAAACTATTTTTGTTAGGTTGCAGGATTGATGTGACGTACTTCAGGAACGGCATGGCCGAAAGCGTGCATGTTTGTCCTTTCTAGCCGTTTGACTATGCAGCGCCGAATCCGCATTGTCAGCTCCGTACATATGTGTCTCGTTCTTATTTGTTAATAGGTACACTTTTCAGTGTTTGTTCTACCAACTAAAGTTGACATTCTTCTTGTTCTGACAGTACGTGTGATCTGGTGTAACATTAGTTGACACCTGGAGTGAGCTGACCTGATCAGATAAAACTGATCAATCTACCTGATAAAGTCTTCTGGTGCAAGTTGTCTTAGCTCAACTAGCAGACTCTGCCTATATAGGTCTTCTGGTCTTGAACGTCTGGTAGTCATCTGATCTTCAGGTCTTCTGAACTTGAGCTTCATGTCTTCTCCTGATCATCTGACTTCGTCTGGTCTTCATGTCTTGACTCGTCTTCTGACCTCATCTGGTCTTCTGACTCAACTTGTCTTCTGACCTCATCTGGACTTCTGACTTGACTTCTGACCTCATCTGGTCTTCTGACTTGTCTTCTGACCTCATATGGTCTTCTGACTTGTCTTCTGACCTCATCTGGTCTTCTGACTTGTCTTCTGACCTGACCTATACATACCGAGTTCCCCCTCAATATGTGACTTATCTTATACATCAGTTGTCTATACATTTCAGCTAGTCATCCTATCCTGATTCTAAGTCATCAGTCAGCTAACAGGTCTGACTGGTCCTATTACAAACTGTTTTGGAACTTCCATCAAAACCTAATACAAATTTCCCAACAAATCAAATTAAATATATATATTTAAAATAGTTAATCTAAAATTTTTCATTTCATATTATTTTTCTATCACAAAAACTATATATAGGGCACCTTTTTTTTTAACCCTATAATTTTTGTTGGAAGATCAACATCAATCCTAATAAAATTAACGATTTATATTAAAAATTGAATAATATAAAATATCATAAATAAATCTATTGCATAGAAATTAAGTATTTGAAATAAAATAATTCAAAGTGGTGATGGTTGATTCTCAATTAACATAGTTAAGATAAGATAAAAGATAAAATTTATTAATACTATAAATTATTTAAAAGATCAAAATTATTCTTTAAAAATGAAGGGTTAATATTTGAAGATTAGAATACCATAAATAACTGTTAATATAATGTTTAGAAGTAAAAATTGAGATTTTAGGAGAGGTGGAGAGTGACTCACAACTAATAAATAAGAAATTTTTAAAATTATTATGTAATCAAACAATTAATTGTGGAATACATATCACATATGTCCTTTTACTAAAAAGAAATTGATACCTTTGGGCTAAAGAAGATTAGAAAACTGACCGGGTATTATAAGAGTTGAGGGAAATAGATTTTTAGTTGAGAAATACTGAAACTGGACAAAATTAAATGGTTAAGAGAAAGAAATTGATACCTCTGGGCTAAAGAAGATCAGAGAACTGACCGAACTGACCGAACTGACCGAATATTATAAGAGTTGAGGGAAATATATTTTTAGTTGAGAAATACTGACCGGGTATTATAAGAGTTGAGTAGATTTTTAGTTGAGAAATATATGCGATAAAGGGTTATCTAAGACTCCCTCAATTTGAACGTGAATTTTTCTTTAAATTCTTTAAAAATAAATTTTGAGACAAAAACTCATATTAGACGGTCTCATGCATGAGACGGGGTACAACTTAGTACAAATCACACTCACTCCTCCTAAAGTGTTAGAGCGTCAATGTCCAACTTATTCCCTGTCTCATACAAATGCGCCTCATATTTTTATAGTTAGAGGCACATTTGAATGAGACGGTCTCCCAGAGAGATGGAGTATAATTTGAGCATTGACTCTTTGAAAACTTTAGAAGGAAGGGTGTTGATTTGTGCAAATTTGTACTCGTCTCATACGAGTTTTTATCTTATAGAAGAAGTTATTTATTGTTAATTTGAGGATGTTAGGGTATGTTCGTTTCGGGCTTATAGTGGCGTGGGAAATTCGGACTTTGAAGTCCTAAGATTTCAAAATCTTGACGAATAGTTAAGATGTATGTTTGTTATGAGATTTTATAGGGTAGGATAATGAATAATATGATTGATGTGATATTATTATATTATTTTGAGTTTATTGGGAGAATAAAAAAATAGATGATGTGAGTGTATTGAGAGAATAAAAATTGAGCAGTATTAGGTTCTAAGGTAGAGTATGATTAATAGGATTTCAAAATCCTTACTTTAAGTTTCAAAACAAATTGGGTTTGAGATTGTAAAGTACAAAGTCCGTCAGGATAGTCGCGAAACGAACATACCCTTAGAGTTTTTGGCTAATTTAAAAGTGTGTCTTTTTTTCTATATAAATTTATTTTTATCCCTCAGGTGAGGAAGAGGCGGGAGCGAAAGAGAGAAAAAGATATATATAATTCATATTTTAAATATTTATAAATGTATTTGACCCAGTTAATATAAAAATATTTAGTCTAAACAATTTTTGAATATATATAAAAAAATCGAAAGTGAATTTAGTTACATTGTATTATAAATTGGCCCACCTGGCTGAAATTCCTGGCTCCGCCACTTCTTGGGGATAAATACTTAAGAGAAAAATGTGTAAAATATAATTTTTATATTTATCTACAAAACTTTATTTAAAAACACATGAAATATCTTATAGATAAAATTAAAGTTTTAATATTTTAAATAACTTAAAAAAAGAGAAACGAATAAAAAAAATAATACATTTAAAAATTATGAAATATAGAACTACGTAGAATTAAACGGGCGACGTTTTCTGGTTTTGGGTGAACAGGACCATGCTCTATACAATGGCGGAGCCCGGATAAAAAAAGAGGATGGGCTAAAATAAATACAGTATAAAAATAAAGTCAATTTTATTGTGAATATGAGGTAAATATTCTTACTTTACAAATAGACAACTTGGTGGAAAATTTAACTTTGTAAAAGATGGACAAAAACCAAAAGATCAAACCTAAAAAAAATTAGAAAAAAAATAAATCTTGAAGAATCATATGAAACTAGTACCGACGATTAACCATGCATATAAACCCAACAATCCAGTGTATATAACACACACACTTTGAATGAAACCAGCAGGAGAAGGAAAACATATACTGAAAAGTTTAACTATGTAATTAAACATAATTTGAAGACCTATGTAAATAAACATAATTTGAAGACCAAGTAAATAGAAAGGTTGAAATATTGCAACTAATTTCCAAATTTTAAAAAAGATAAGCACGACTGATCAATTAAGAAGACTAAAGATATATACAAATAGTAATTTTTGAAATATATATATATATATATATATATATATATATATATATATATATATATATATATTTATATATGAAAGAGTTCAGAAATACTGCGAGCTATAGCCCATCCCAACCAACTCGGACAACATGAGTTCCCCATCCCTGCCAATGCGTACAACATGAGTAGTTTTTTAAAATATATATGTGAAAGAGTTCAGAAAAACTGGGAGAGTTATAGCCCATCTCAGCCAACATGTACAACATGAGTTCCGCTTTCCCAGTCAACACGTACAACATGAGTTCCGCTTCCATTTGAAACACGTCAAACCAAATTTCCACTCTATATATTGACACCTACACACCATCCTAGCTTGTAACAAAATTAATTTGTTAGCTGTATAGTTTCTCTGAATATAAGACCACTGCCTAGTCATTCCATAGCAGTGTCTCTAGTTATTCTTTCGATTCCAGTTTCTTCTCTCTAAGTTAGAAATGGCAGCGGCGTAATAAATCCCGCCGGAAATGGCAAAGAATATCTCAATGAACTAACGTCATATGTGGTTGCCAGGGTCGTGCCTTTCTTGAGGTGAATGAGTCGATCGACTCAGGCCCAAAATTTTCCTAATATTTTAGGGCCCCATAATTATATATATAATATATATAATGATACTACAAGTAGACATAATCATTACAGTACCCAAGCGGATGCGGCTTGTGTTTGCTTTTGCTGAGGTTAAAGGTTCGACAGCTGAACAAAATGTATATGGTTACTACTTTATTAATATAAACATAAAATGTGCACGTGCGAACAATGCATGAAACGTGCATGTACAAACCATGCATGAAATCTGTACGAAATATACACATAAGGATCTTGCACAAAATTTGCACAATATGTGCGCGTACGGCAAATCGTGCATGAAATGTGCAAATATTATTCATATTCTACCTACATAAATACATATATATGCACAATCTTTACATGTGAAAATATTAACAAAAATATACAATACACATTATGTTATATATTAAAAGACTCAATCTTAAAGTCGACTTAGGCTCTACAATTCATAATATCGGCCCTGGTGGTTGTGACATGTGTCATAGCTGCTAACAATCAACATCCAAACGGCGTTCGAAAGGCGTTAAGCAGTGCCCCGGCGCAGAATATCAGACCCCAACAAGCACCGACAACTTTCTTTCGAATTTTCTTGTAACCGTCGATGCACAAACTGATGACACGAGGGCTTCCAAATTTTCTTGTAACCATCGATGCACCAACAAATGACAGTAGGGCGGCCAAGGTCAAGTATATCGATGATGTAATAAGAGTAAGAGTTTCATTGTCGAATTTGCAATACTGATTCATCGAATTAGCCGTTTTCTCCTTCTATATATTGATATGAAAAATTTCTCTAGAAATGAATCTATAGACGTTACTCCCCTTATGTATCAATTATAAATTTAAATTTTTTGTTATACACAGGGGAGTAACGTCTATGGATTCATTTCAGGAGAAATTTTTCCCATCGATATATAGAAAGGAGAAAGAAGCAAATTCGATGAATCAGTACTACAAATTCAACAGTGAAATGCTTACTCTATTTACATCGTCGATATACTTGGTCTTGGCCGCCCTCATGTTGTCAGTTTGTGCATCGATGGTTATAAAAAAATTCAGAAGCCCTAGTGTCGTCAATTTGTGCATCGATGATTGCAAGAAAATTCGGAAGGAAACTGTCGATGCTGGTCGGGGGTCTGATATTCTGCCCTCGGTTTAGATGTTGATTGTTGGTTACCTTCTCTTGGGTTTCGAAATCGATTTTTCCAAGTAAAAGATTCTAATTTTAATTTATCAAACAACTTAATCATGACGATGTCGTTTGATGCAGTCTGTGCCGCTTTACCTCTCGGAGATTGCTCCTTATAAATACAAAGTCTCACTTAACATTAGGTTTCAACTATCCATAACCATGGGCATCTTAGCAGCCAATTTATTAAATTACGGATTCGACAAACTTAAAGGCGAGATGGCATCGAGGTTCAGCTTCGGTGGCGCTGTGGACCCGGGACTCGTCCCAGCACTAGGGTCTTTCGTCCTACCTGACATGCCCAATTCGATGATCGAGCGTGGCAAACAGGAGGAAGCCCTATTGAAACTGAAGAGAATCTACGGTGTGCCTAATGTTGAAGAAGAGTTCCGTGACATTGTCATAGCTAGTGAGGCTTCAAATAAAATTGAGGGAGGAATACAAATGTTCAGTACAAATGCTTTTTCCACACCACCACCATCTCGTCAATTGGAACATTTTTCATCTCAGGCAAGAAAAAATAGATAAAAAGAGTAATCAAGAACAGAAAAAGGCAAAAAATAAGTACAACTCGAACTTCAAATGACAGTCGACACCATATTCAGGTTGCTCTGCCATATGAAGTTCGGGTTGTTTTTGTTTTTTGCCTTTTTTCTATTTGTGAGTACTCTTTTTATCTACTTTTTCTTTGTCGGAGAAGAAGAATGTTCCAATTGACGAGATGTGGTGTGTGGAAGAAGCATTGGTATTGGTCTAAGTATATGGGTGATGATGTGGATTATCCAGCTGGATTGGTTGAAATGAATGCCTAATGGCAACAACAAAGTTTATGGGTGATTTGGATTATCTTGAAATCTATTTCCATTATCCTTTTTCTTTTATCTTTTGAGTACTCTTATACTCGATTAATAATATTTCATCTTTACCTTTTGAAAAAAAAAAAGGAATGGTTAGTGACAACAACAAAGTTTATGAAAGTATGCTTAAGAGAAACTGCATTGGAGAGTTATTTGTGGGTTATAACTGTAGGATATGGGTTATCATCAATGTAGACTCAAGTTATAACTCAAACCAACTTTCTCTCTCTTTAATTGGATTATTGCGGACTAACTCCAAAAAAAATAAATTAAAGCCCACATAAAATAAAGGGGTGTGTGTGACACTGTCAAACAATTAATGAGTGGGGATTAACACTCATGCACCTAAAAGGAAGTGGGAATAGGGGGAAAAATTCTGCAGCCTGTTATATGTTATAAGTTACATTTTTTTTTTTTTGGAAATTAATAAATTGAATCATTTGATTTGTGTTCAATATATGCATTGCTTAATTTATTAATTGATAATTTAAAATATTAAACAAAATATTTTTAATATATTCCAATATTAATTTGTTTGCATAATTTTAAACATTAAATAAAAATAAGTTGGGTATAAGAATTAAAAAGAAAATATGAATAAATGGTGGGTCCCTAAAAAATGGTGGGGTTGAGTTATTTATGTAAGAATGATGAAGTGACAGTGAGGTGGAGGAGAGGGGGGACTTATAACTATGCAACCAATATGGTTGCTCTAGTTGCAACAAACAAAGTTTGATGTGTTATATATCGTGCAATATCCAATAGAATCAACATATAAGGTTTTATTGTGCAGAACAGTCACGTGAACACTAGGTCCAATTCCCACTTCTTTCCCATTTCTCGCTTCTTTCAATTTACATCTCAAACTGCTCTTAATTCCTTCACTGTATACAAATGGTATATTTACACGTGATTTTGAAATGTTGTCGCAAATCTTTGCCTTTCATGTGATATACCATTTGTATTGTACTTTCTCCATTCCAAAACGATGATCTCTATTTCTTTTTTATTTATCTCAAAATGTATTCTATTTAATATACATTAATATTAAACAATATTATTTTCGTATTCAATAAATAAATGTATATCACTAACTTTATTGATCCAAGTAAAATAAAATGATATTATCCAAATCAACTATATGTGTGAAAAATGAAATAAACTACCGCCCATTTTTTCTCCTCTCTCCTTAAATTTTGGGCCTAATTTTCTCCACTCTTTTCTTGAGTTTTTGGCCTTATTGATATTTTGCGAAATTTTTTATTCGTCCAGTTTTGTCCTGTAAGGCCCAAATTAATATTTTGGAAAATTTTTAATTTGTCCAGTAAAATCAAAATTAATATTTTGCAAAGACATATATATATATATATTTTTTTTTGGATAGGAAAATAAATATATTAATCAAATAGCCGGAAAATCGGCTTCCACAGCGTACAGAACCACCTCCGAGATGGATGGTGAACAAAAGCGAGACTCATAAGATTACACCAAATGTACCAACTCATGGGCAACCTTATTAGTAGTTCTACGAACCCAGTTAAAAGAACATGACTCGAAATTATTACAGATATTAAGAACATCAGCTATGATACCCCCAAAGTATGAGATATCCTCCTTTGGCCTTTGCAAGGCCCAAAAAACCGTCTGAGAGTCGACTTCAACCACCAAGTTATCATGTCCTTTCTCCAGCACAAGGGTTACTCCTTCACAGACAACCAGAGCTTCCGCAATGTCAACCAAACCCGAGCCATTCACCACATCATCTAGCATCCACATGATTGTTCCGTTGTTATCCCTGAGTACACACCCTATCCCTATTCCCATTCCCAGTTTGCAGGCAGCATCCGCGTTTAGTTATAGTATGTTCGCCACGGGGGGTAGCCATCATTCAGTTTCTTCCCATCTTGGGATTGGTGGTTGGAGCAAGTTCGTCGCCACATAGTCTGCTACATGCGTGCGAGCCATTTCAAGATCCGAGCCGGCCTAATCTCGGTTTTCTCCACTCTCGAAGCAATCTTCCAGACCCATTCATCTATTGACAGGTCCTCACTATTCGGAATCGGGCCATACACAAGAGCCTCCCATACTGTCGCAATTCTTGGGCAATCTCGTAAAGCGTGTTCCGTGGATTCAATGAGATCACCACATTGTTTACACTCCGGGTCAACATTCACAAATCTCAAGATGATGCTTAGACAAGAAGGAGAATGCCATGCATGAGTCACCACATGAAGAGACACACCTTCGGAGTTATGTCCAGTCCCCACAACCATTTCCATTTTTTGTTCAGATTATCCTGTGGTATGCAAAAAGCCCTATTCGAATACTTCATTAGCTCAATGTAGCCAGATTTAGTATAGTAAACCCCAGTTTTTTCGTGTTTTCATGCTAACATATCCGGGCGATTTCTTGACAGTGGGATCGCTAGGATACGAACAGCCTCTTCGTGGGTGAATTTTTCCCTCACAAGTGTCTCGTTCCAGCCCAACTAATCATCGAGAAACAGGTAACGAGCCTTCTAGTTTTCTGGAATTTCACCACGCTCAGACACCACTCTTGCATTTTCATTTTGCATTATCCATGGCTCCTTCCACACTTCGACTGTGTGTCCATCACCAATGACCCAAACCAGCCACAATTCCAGTGCTATTTTTCCTTCAAGTATGCTACTCCACGTGTAGCTTGGATTATGCCCAATTTTTGCCTCTCGAAAAATTCAGTCTGTGTGAAGTATTTGGCTATCAATGATCGAGCCAGCAAACTCTCTTTGTGTTGAATCAATCTCCACCCCTGTTTGGCTAGAAGAGTCGTGTTAAACAAGCCCAAGTCACGTAGTCCAATTCCTCCTTCCCACTTTGGTCTGCAGAGGTTCTCCCATCGGATCCAATGAGTTATTTTTTCTTCATTCTTTTGCCCCCACCAAAAATGCATAATGGCTGCCCGGATATTATCAATCACTCCCTGTGGGATCTTGAAACAACTCATTTAGTAGGTCGGAATAGCTTGCACTACCGATTTTATTAGAACGAGCTTCCCTGCCTGAGAGAGAGTTTTGCTCTTCCAATCTTTCAATTTCTTTTCCACTCTAGCCACCAAATTTCGGAATATGGCTTTGCGAGATCGCCCCACATTCATTGGGATGCCTAAGTAAATAGCATGTTGGTTCACCTTGACAACCCCCAGGAGATTTGCTAACCACGTCCCTGGTCCTCCGGAATACCTCCACTGAACATAATCTCATACTTGTTCAGATTGATTGCCTGGCCCGACGCTTTCTCGTAAGTTATTAAGATCTACATCACACAACTCAACTCCCTCAGATTAGCCCTCCCAAAGATAATAGTGTCATCAACAAAGAATAATTTTGACACTATTGGAGCATTCCTGCAAATCCTCACCCCGTGTAGTACCCCTCTATCAACATTCTTTTGTATGAGGGTTGACAAAGCCTCAGCACAGAACAGGAACAGATATGGAGATAGGGGGTACCTTTATCTTAAACCCCATGTAGGAGTAAAAGATCATGTCGGCTGCCCGTTCACCGGGACCGAGAAGAATACCGATCTTATAAACCTCGTGATAGTACCCACTAAACCTTCGCATATCCACAGTCTCACCATAACTTTCTCCAGAAAATCCCACTCCACCCTGTCATATGCCTTACTCATGTCGAATTTGAATGCATACAACCCCCTCTTTGTAGCCTTGTTGCCTTTCATATAATGGAATACTTCATAAGCAAGCAAGGCGTTATCTATAATAAGTCTTCCAGGGACAAAAGCACATTGTGCAGGATCAATAATATCAGGCAAACAAATTTTTAACCGATTAGCATTAGTCTTTGTAATAATCTTTAATGATATATTACAAAGACTAGTCGGTCGAAATTTAGCAAGGGTCCGGGGCATTTAACTTTAGAAATAAGAGCCAAAGAAGTATGACTAAGAACCTCGGGAGAAGCTGTTGGGGTTATACTGGAAAGTATGCTTTTTACTTTGTATAACTAGACTGAATTTATGTCTTATTTGCTTAAACAAATTATTTATCATTGTTGCTTTAAATGTCATCAAATGTTACATATATTTACTGCATAACTGTTCAATAATTAGTACGTGTTGCATTGTAGTTAATTTAGTGATACCAGATCACAGAAGATTAAATTAACAGTCTCTTGTAACTAAAAGTACAGAATTCACAACCTATTGTTGGGGTTATACTGGAAAGTATGCTTTTTACTTTGTATAACCAAACTGAATTTCTTATTTATTTACTGAAATAAATTATTTATCACTGTTGCATTAAATATGAATGTTATATATATTTACTGCATACCTGTTTAATAAATAGTACGTGTTACATTGTAGTTAATTTGGTGATACCAGATCAAGGAAGATCAAATTAACAGTTCCTCGTAACTAAGTACAAAATTCACAACCTAGATGGAAATGAACAATCCATCGTGAAAGGTTGAAGTGTAAAGCTCAGATTGGCTTGTCTTGATCAAGAGATTACACTAGTGCATTATGATGCACTGAATAGGACCTACAGGAGGATAAATTCTTCAGCACTGAATATAGAAGAATTAGACCTTAGTGGTTCGTTATTTCTTAATCTTCGTTCCTTAAATAGGATCGTGTGAAATTAATAACTATTGCTTTGACTTATGATGGGAAGAGAATCAACGTGATTCGATACCTTATATCTTGGGTAATATTATTAGTTACACGACGATTGCTAAGATTTAATACGAAGAATCGTGTGCAAGCACGTCTTGCTTGATTTGTCCCCTTGGTGGGCTCAGAAGCTTTATCATACCAAATCTTGCAAGATATGGATACATTTACCTTATGAAGCATAAATCTGAGACCTTCGATAAATTCAAAGAATTTAAGGCTCAAGCAGAGAATCATAGGGAAAAATGTATCAAGTCTCTACGATCTGATCATGGAGGCGGATGCCTCATCGATGAATTTTTGAACTACTTGTCTGATGAATGGATTGTATCCTAGTTGACTGCACCCGGAACCCCTCAACAAAACGGGTTGCAGAACGAAGAAACATAACTCTTTTAGAAATGGTCAGATCGATGATGAGTTATGCGGATCTACCCAAATCGTTTTGGGGTCACGCCTTGGAAACAGCAGCTTACATTCTAAATTTGGTGTCATCCAAACCGGTTTCCAAAACCCCTAAAGAGTTGTGGACCGGGCGCAAGCTCAGTTTAACACACATGAAAATTTGGGGTGTCCGGCATACGTGTTGGACAAGGAAGCCGGTAAGTTGGATCCACGATCAGAATTAAGGTTGTTTATAGGGTAGCCCGAGGGAACGAAAGGGGGCATGTTCTATGGTCCCGAAGATCAAAAGGTGGTAATCAGTACGCACTTTAGATTCTTAGAAGAAGACTATTTGAACGATAAAAAGCCCAGAAGTGAGATTACCTTAGATGAGCTAAGAGGGCTCACCTCAATGCCAACAGTACAAGTTGACATACACAACGACACACTTACACAACCGGAACCTCATCTTAGTGGGAGGGTTATTAGACAACCCGAGAGATTCATGGGGATAGGAGAGTCGTCGAACTTGGTCCCCGGTGAAGATGAATCGGACCCATGGACTTACAATGAGGCAATCCAAGACAAGGATGCAGATTCTTGGCAAGCGGCAATGGAAGCCGAGATGGGTTCTATGGATCATAATAAGGTGTGGGAGCTAGTCGAACCCCTTAATGGGGTCAATCCCATTGGATGCAAGTGGGTATACAAGAGAAAAAGAGGACCGAACGGGAAGGTAGAGACCTTTAAGGCTAGACTTGTGGCAAAAGGTTACACTCAGAAAGAAGGGATAGACTATGAGAAAACCTTTTCGCCTGTAGCTATGCTCAATTCCATCTGTATTCTCTTATCAATAGCTGCGCATCTCGATTTTGAGATCTGGCAAATGAATTTCAAGACAGCTTTCCTCAACGGAAGTCTTGAAGAAGAAATTTATATGCAACAACCCAAAGGCTTCAATAAAAAAAAAAGCCAAGAACATTTAGTTTGCAAGCTCAAGAAGTCCATTTACGAACTAAAGCAAGCATCACGTGCTTGGAACCAATGTTTTGATCAGGTTATAAAGTCTTACGGGTTTGATCAAAATGAGTACGAGAGTTGTGTGTATAAAAAGCATGTCGGAACTACATTGGTATTCTTAGTACTATACGTAGACGATATTCTGCTCATCGGAGACAATGTAAAGGTATTGTCAGACGTAAGGGCATGGCTGTCAAAACAGTTTGATATGAAGGAGTTAGGGGAAGCTGGTCATATCCTTGGGATCAAAATCACTCGAGATCGTAAGAAAATGATGATGGGTTTATCGCAAGCTTCATACATAGACACTGTCTTGAAGCGATTCAGCATGCAAGATTCCAAGAAAGGTTTTGTACCTTTCAGACATGGAATACATCTATCCAAAGAAATGTGTCCGAAGACGCAGAAGGAGATAGATGACATGAAGGGCGTTCTTTATGCTTCGGCAGTTTAAAGCCTTGTGTATACAATGCTATGCACGAGGCCAGATAGCTGCTTCGTCGTTGGCATGGTGGCAAGATATCAGAGTAATCCGGGGAAAGAACATTGGGCTGCAGTTAAAAACATTTTGAAGTATCTGAAGAGAACTCGCGATAGAATGTTGGTTTATCAGTCAGACAGTCTGATTCCCATCGGTTACACGGACTCGAATTCCAATCAGACTTAGATTCCAGAAAATCTACCTCGGGTAGTGTGTTTTTCATGGGGGAGGAGCCATGACATGGAGAAGCGTTAAGAAGAAATGCATCACAGATTCTACCATGGAAGCCGAGTATGTAGCTGCGTACGAAGCAGCGAAGGAAGCGGTTTAGCTCAAGAACTTCCTAGTGGACTTGGACGTAGTTCTGAATTTTCCCAGCACAATCACGGTCTATTGTGATAATGTCGGAGCAGTTGCAAATTCAAGGGAACCAAGAGCCCACAAGGCCAGCAAACACATTGAAAGGAAATACCATCTTATACGAGAAATCGTTAAGAGAAGAGATATAGAGGTGGCAAAGATCGCGTCAGAGGACAACCTAGCAGATCCATTCACAAAGGGTCTGCCTCAGAATACATTCTAGAGACATGTGGAAGGAATAGGTGTCAAGACCGTTGTCAATCTGCTTTGAGTATAAGTGGGAGAGATATTATTAGGTTCGTGTAGGTGACATTAGATGTCACGTAGATTATACACGAGACGTGTTGTAGTATACTTAAAAGCAGACTTTGAGTATAAGTGGGAGATTGTTGGGGTTATACTGGAAGTATGCTTTTTACTTTGTATAACCAAACTGAATTTCTGTCTTATTTGCTGAAATAAATTATTTATCACTGTTGTTTTAAATATCATCGAATGTTACATATATTTACTACATAACTGTTCAATAATTAATACGTGTTACATTGTACTTAATTTAGTGATATCAGATCACAGAAGATTAAATTAACAGTCTCTTGTAACTAAAAGTACAAAATTCACAACCTAGATGGAAATGAACGATCCATCGTGAAAGGTTGAAGTGTAAGGCTCAGATTGGTTTGTCTTGACCAAGAGATTGCACTAGTGCATTATGATGCGCTGAATAGGACCTACAGGAGGATAAATTCTTCAGAACTGAATATAGAAGAATTAGACCTCAGTGGTTAGTTATTTCTTAATCACCGTCCCTTAAATAGGATCGCGTGGAATTAATAAGTATTGCTTTGACTTATGATGGGTAGAGAATCAATGTGATTCAATACCTTATATCTTGGGCAATACTGTTAGATTCACGACGATTGCTAAGATTTAATACGGAGAATCGGTGTGCAACTACGTCTTGTTTGATTTGTCCCGTTGGGAGGCTCAGAAGTTTTATCATACTAAATCTTGCAAGTGGAATTAGTTTCCGGTATAGATAATAATGTTGAGCCGTTCCTGAACCAAGGAAAAAGATATTAATTAAAGTGAAGTTATTTCAGTGGCTTAAATTAATTAATGGACTGGATAATCTTAAACACGGGAAATAATAACCGGGAGTCATATTAACTGTAATATGGGTTAAGATGGATAGTGCAATATTAATTATGTAGTGGGATTAATTAATATTTATGGGCTTGAATAATATTGTGGCTCAATATTGGAAATTCAAGGTCCATTAGAAGGTTCAATCTTAATTCTCCTAAAGACCCCTCAAGTAGCCCAAAGATAAAGTCCAATAACTTAAAAAAGGTGTTTAAAATAAAATAAAATATTGTTGCCTATTTTTCCTTTTTTTTTAAATAAATAAATAAAAGAGGAAGAAAGATTTTCTTTGAATTTTGTTATGGAATTAGGATAAGTATTCTTGGAATACAAGTTTATCTCATTAAATTCAAGAAATCTCCCACTTGGTTATTTATCTTGTAATTTTCGAAAATAATAAAGAAAATAAGGAAGGAAATATTTTCTTGACTTTCTTGAAAAGATATTATGGAAGATATGTATTCTTGGAATACAAGAATATCTCATAAATTCAAGAAGATCCCAATCTTGGAAATCTTGGTCCCTTATTTTTCGAAAATCCCATAACAATAGAAGGTGGAATTTTTTGTGGAATATTTTAATTATGGAGAAAAGAATATAAGAGATATATTCAAGATTTCTTGGAGATCAAGAAAAAGATTTTCCCATATTATTTTCCCTAAAAGTTTCGACTACCCCCCTCTTATAAATAGGTGATGAATGTTTCATCCCCAAGGGCAATTCCATGTGTTGAAAAAAATTAAAAATCTACAAAGGTGGTGTAACATAATTTTATTTTTCCTTTTGTTAATTGTTCGACAACATCCTTCCACCGGATTGTTGAACAAGGATGAGGGAATACTTGAGAAGGCTCTTTGGGTGTGTTCGTATGAACGGGGTATCCATCTTCTCAACGGTTGTCACTACCGAGAGGTTAGTTCAAGTAAACTCCTAGCAACTCCGCATGCGTAGGATTTATGTGACGAATTTGTATGCATGATTTGTTGTTGAATTATTATTTGAATTAATATAGGATTAATTCATGCTAGTAATAATTGTTAGAATTAAATTTGTATTTAAATATTCATCCCGAATAGATCCGGGCAATTAATTCCCCAACAGAAGCTCCATGATTCAAAATAGCAAGAGTTGAAACAATGACACTTTTCCTGACCACATCCCAGAAATTTTGAAAAAAATAGCGACATACCATCGGGGCCCGGGGCCTTACACGGGTGCATTTAGAACAGAGCTTTGGTGAACTCTTCCTCCGTAAACGGTTGGGTCAACCTGTATGTCATGTCTTCCGGTAGCCTATGGTTTACAGCTCCCAAGACCTCCTCCATTTCCAGATTACCCTTTGATGTGAACAACTTCGAGAAAAAGCCCACAAACACCTTTTGGATGTCCTCTTCCTCTGAATGCACAACCCCAAATTCATCCTCCACCTTCTCCACGTGTTTCTCTTTATCCTTCCGTTAGCAACCTTATGGAAGAATTTTGAATTTCGATCTCCCTCCCTCATCCAACTCACTCTCGATCTTTGTAACCAAAAGACCTCTTCCTTTCGAACAAGTGCAGCAAATTTATTTTCCATGCATCGTGTCGCCATAACCGTCTCATCGGATCGGGGGGCAGCTTGCAGCCGCTCGAGTTTTTTCTTGCACTTGTTGAGCTCCGTTGGAATGTCTCCAAAGCAATTTTCACTCCATCTTGCCAACTCCCGGCTGCATCTCGAAATATCCCGGGATAGGTTGTCCATTGGTCATGACCCCGAGCCCCTCCACGTATTTTGAACAATCTCAGGGCAGCCTTCCTCTTTTAGAAAGC
The DNA here is from genome assembly GCA_037126765.1 of Stenogyne calaminthoides. Classification (NCBI taxonomy): domain Eukaryota; kingdom Viridiplantae; phylum Streptophyta; class Magnoliopsida; order Lamiales; family Lamiaceae; genus Stenogyne; species Stenogyne calaminthoides. The sequence goes on from JBBCBC010000012.1 coordinate 17,836,226, forward strand.
TTCAAACCGAAAAAGCTTTCTTGCTCGAAAATCCCCCCCTTCTCTTTCTCTTTGTCGACCAATCAATGAACACTGGGCAATGATCAGATAGTATACGAGCAAGATGGGACACTATGGCCATTGGAAACTTCGAAGCCCACAAATTATTGGCAAGTCCCCCGATTTAGTCGCTCTTGGATGTTATCAGCTCCGACCTGTTTATTCGTCCACGTGAACAGATGGCCCACATAACCAAGATCATTAAGTTCACACTCCTCCAGACAGTGTCTGAAGTCACTGATTCTGTTATCTCTCCGAAGAGCTCCTCCAATCTTTTCTTCATCACACAGTATTTCATTGAAATTCCCAGCACAGAGCCATGGCAAAGCACACCCCCTAGCTAGATGTTTCAGTAAACTCCAAGTTCTCCATTTTTGTCCTTCCTCTAGGAACCCATAACACCTTGTGAATCTCCATTTCTCAACTTCCCCTATCGTTACATCGATATGATTGAACGAAAAGCATTGTAACTCTACCACACTCTCCCCCTTCCAAAGAAAACCTAACCCACCTCTACGCCCTCCCCCAGACACATCACAATCCACCCCCAAGAAACAATCAAAACCTAATCTACTAGCCACCCCCCTCAACTCCCTCACAAAAAGCTTCGTTTCACACAAGAACACAAACTTGGGACCTTTTGAAAGAATAACTTTCTTTAGTACCGGAACTTTTCGGGGGATCCCAAGCCCCCCGTAGTTCAATATTAAACAACCCATTGGGTTTGGCGGGACTGCCCCTCTGCAACCTCCACCGTTGAGTTTGAAATCTCATTTTCTGAGTTTCCCAGATCAGTAGTTTTTGCCTTTTTTGTGTTGCATTCTTCGCCCTCTGCTTCTTCTTCATCAATAAGGGAAAGTCTGCGTTTGCCAGGAGTAGTCATTCCCATACTGATATCTCCTGATTTCTGGCCAATCTGTCTTGTAAGTCTTTTCCACGAAATCTTTTTTGGACCAGAAGACTTTGTTTGTTTGGATTCAGGTTCTGTTGGCTTTGGGTGCATGGATTTCGCACAGTTCTCAGAGGGTTTGGCTTGGGATTCATTGGTATTGGGCTTGGGTTGTGGTTCATTTTTAGTGGGGACTCGTTCAAGGTTCAGGGTGGTTTTGATAGTGGGAGTCGAGTTCATGCTAGTGTTTATGGTGGGATTCAGGCTCAAGGAACTTGTAGCAGTCGGAATAGGGTTAGTGACGTTTATAGTTTGAGTGGTTTTGGATTGAGTGGATCTCGAAGATGTGGTAGCTATGTCCAGGGAGTATTTCAGAGAATCCATGACATGGTTTGTTGTCACCATATCATGCTCTCTATTGATTTCCATTCAAGTGGCAGAGTCATTATGGGTAGAGGTTGGTGAGTGGTGAAAGGGTTGGGTTGTAGTGGTGGTGGTAGGTGGCGGGTTTATGGTTATTATTTCAGGCTTGTAAGTTCGAGATCGACGCAGAGGGGTCGCTTTGAGTTTGGGGCCAACTGTAATTCTAGAGTGTCGTCTCTATCCATCGTCACACATGTCTTCACAAAGTGGCCTATCTTTCCGCAGTTGAAGCAAAAGAGGGGTAGAGCTTCATTGGTGAATGGAATCCACATTCCTTCCTTATTGAGTTTAGTCTGGATGCCCATCACCAGGGGTTTCTCAATGTTGATCATTGCTTTGAAGCGGACAAAGTCTGCTGGATCATCAGCAGAGGGCTTCTCATAGCAATTTAGTGTTCCAATCTTACGGGCTACCGCTTTAATGATCTCTTATGTGCGGTAGTCGATTGGTAAATCATGAGCACATATCCAGAATGATGTTGCCGTTATTTGTATCATCGAGGGCTGTTCGGATCCCATCAGAGGTTTTATTGCAAACAATGTGTCATTGAAGTGCCATGGTTGGTTCCGAATAACCCAATCCCTATCAGTAGGGCAGTCAAATGAGAAAATGATCATTATGTTCCCCCATTCTCGCGCCGATAGCTTTTGTTTCGGCTGAAAGATTTTTTCATCATGTCTATAACAACGAAGGGATTTGTCGCCCTATCCGATATTATCTTCCCCACCAAACACACCGGGGATGACCTCCCCTCCTTTTTGATCGATTTCACTGATCCCAGATCCAGGATATCATCATCACTCTCACTGTCCCTCGTCACTGTCGTCATCGCAAGGGTAATCTAGGAAGACGAATTCGGTGCCTGGGAACCTGCAATACACAAACAACACAGAAAACAGCAGATAAAGTTAATCGATCCGTTTTAGGACTCGGGGGTGACCAACCTCAGACACGAATGAAGGACAGATGACCAAGGAGAGAAGAAGCGAGAACAATGGTTAAAAAGTTAGAAACAAAGTTGACGGCAAGATTATTGTATCGGCCTCAGATCCCGATGATCCTAGACCTAATCTAACAGATCGAGCAACAAATTTTTCACTGTAGAGAAAACCTAAATCTCACATAAGGGAAACCCTAATCTCTCGTGGAAGAGAAACCTATATTTGTTTTATTTTTATTTCTAAAAGATATTGACATTTTAATATTTTCCATAAATTCTACTAATTCCAAATTTCAAATTTCAATATTTGCGAAAAGCATACTAAGTTTGTTTTATTTTTATTTATAAAATAATATCTATACATATATGAAAATAAGATATCATTTTAAACTGTTCCCGTTTATTTTCTCCACTCTCTCCTTGGATTTTGGGCCTCATTTTCTCCACTCTCTTACTACAAGCTATGCTAACAACCTTATTAATGCTGAAAAACATCACGTAATTTTTTTTAAAAAAGTAATATATAATTAAAATTTTAACGCACTAAACCATATCTTATATATAATGAATTGACAATCTAATATTAATATACATAAAAAAATAAAAAATTATGTATATAATTAAAATATTAAAAGAGAAATTTGTATCTATTTCATACGTAATATGAGACAAACCTTCACTTGATATTTGATTCATACTTCTCAAATTAGGTTGAAGCTCTATAAATTCATAATTTATTACATAATATAGTAAATGAGACCTGTGCGATGCACGGGCTTCTTACAATTTTGTTTTTTTTTTTTTAATTTATAAAAGAATTAATGACTACATATGTAAATTTCAATGGAAGTCAAAATTAATAACTTAACAATTAACAACTTGAGTACGCATTCAGAATTCATGGAAAATGTCATTCCATTAGATCATTATTAATTTATTACAGAAGGGGAAAAACCTCGGTTCTATCAAGTGCTATATGTTTATATAGTCGTTCAAAATCTCAAACCGAAATTATAAAATTCCAAATTTACCCTTAATGAATTATTAAATCCCAAAAATAAACATGCCATAGGACGAACTCATTACCATAGCTCAACCAAGATGGCCCTATAATACTAATATAAAAGGAACCCAATACATTACTCTTTCTTCTGGAAACAACTTCTACATTACATAATTACATTATTCAAACTTTTCTTTGCATAATCAAGAACTCGTGTAATACAATTGATATTTCCCATATGGCAATTATTTCTATGTGTCAGCGCTTGATTACCTTTCTCCCAGGAATCTTCACATGGATTCATTAAAGTCACTATTGACGGATTGATTATGTATGAAACTGTTCTATATCTTCCAATGCAAACTTAGACAGAATTTACGAATCCTCCTTCCTTTATGCTCTAAACACCTTTTATTCTCCCTGTATAAAGAGAATTGTCTTCCAAGATGGATCCACAAGTAGGAGTGAACTTTTCTTTGATGTGCCTAAATTTCTTATCTTGAAAATCGCAACAGTTTTGATCCATTCTTGCATCATTAGGAGGTAGGAACTTCGTAATATTCCCATTTCTCCATGCAACGGGCAGTGCAGTGCAGTGCAAACAAATAGGCATATTTACGGACTTGTAAAGGTAGGACACTATATTTTCAAAATCTGTAAATTTAGGACAATCGTGCAACTCACGTGACATTTCAGCTCGACTTGAACTTATTCGGACTCGATTGCCTGCATTTATAGATTTTAAAACTTATTGTACAAACCTAAAAAAAATATTATTCCCCAATACCATTCATACAAACGCATATGAAATGGAATTGAAAAACAAAATTGATGAAGCATTGAGAGTGCAATAGTGTTGTGGAAGGGGCCAATAAAAAGAGTCAATTGCTCGGTACAGCAGAATGCACAAAATCAATAATCACTTCCACAAAAGCTCAATAGACTTCGGACCAAATACGTAAATTAACTGCATAAATAAATACGTAATAACACCAAGAATTTTTACGTGAAAAACCCCTTCACAATAGGGTAAAAACCACGGGACCCAGTCTAGGAAATACTCCACTATATCAAATGGGAATTACACAGTTTTCATCTCTATTACAAATAGAGGAATCAACACCAATAGCATCACACTATCCTCAGGAATACAATTCTTGGCACAAACAATGAGATATGGGATGAGAGCAAACTAAATAGTACAAAGATAATAGATATATCAATTTCCCCCTTGTACCTCTTGAAGATGAATAGTGAAAATCCACTACAATCAAAATGAAGAGCACGTCGGCACGAACTCCCCCTCCAAATTTGAGACGAAACGGTGAAGAAACGAGCACCTAAAATGCAAACCCTTCTTCTCCTTTCTCTTTTTCTTTCTCTCCCTTTCTCTCTCCTTTTTCTCTCTGGTTTTTCGCGTCTGTTACCTTCCAGCCGCAACCAACAAATTGCCCTAATCAACTTAAGGCATAATGGGCCTTTCTTTAATTTTCTTGTTGGGCCTCCTTCATTTATTTAATTCTTTGGTCCAACTATATTGGGCAAGCCCAACAATCTCCCCCTCCCGATATAGTTGGCCACAAATGTCATAACTACCTCGAGCTCATACCGGCCAATCCGGCTCACAACTCATGCTTCTCTCGAGTGACCACCTTAGTCATCATATCCGCAGGATTTTTGTCGGTGTTAATTTTTTCAAGCTTCATAAGTTGTTTCTCCAATACCATTCTAATCCAATGGTACCTCACATCAATATGCTTCGTTCGAGCATGATACATGGAATTTTTGCTCAATTCAATAGCACTTTGACTATCACAAAAAACCATGTACTCTCCTTGCTTCAAACTCAATTCCTGGAGAAATCTCTTCATCCACATCATCTCTTTTCCAGCTTCGTTCGCTGCAATATACTCTGCCTCAGTGGTTGATAAGGCAACACATTTCTGTAACTTTGATTGCCATGAGACAGCTCCTCCTGCAAATGTAACAAGTAGCCTGAAGTGGATTTCCTCCCATCGAGATCACCTGCCATATCTGAATCTGTGTATCCCATAAGAGTCGGTTTCGAACTTCCAAAACTCAAGCATGATTTTGAAGTTCCTCTCAAGTATTTGAATATCCACTTTACGGCCTCCCAATGATTTTTTTCCTGGATTGGAAAGAAATCTGCTCACCAAGCTAACAACTTGAGCAATATCCGGTCGTGTACACACCATGGCATACATCAAAGAACCAACTGCAGAGGAATAAGGAATTGTTGTCATCTCTTCTCTCTGCTCTCGAGTAGTGGGACAAGATTTCTTGCTCAACTTGAAGTGGTTAGCAAGTGGCGTGGACACGGTCTTAGCATGTTTCATGTTGAACCTCTCAAGTACTTTCTCAATGTACTTTTCTTGAGATAACCACAATTTTCTGGCTTTTCTGTCACGAAAAATCTCCATGCCCAAAATCTGCTTTGCTGAGCCTAAATCCTTCATGTCAAAGGATTTGGACAGCTCCTCCTTCAACTTGCTAATGGACACAATATCTTTTCCCACAATCAGCATATCATCAACATAAAGCAGCAAGATAATGAAGTTACCATCAGGGAAGTGTTTGATGTAAACACAATGATCTGCCTCCGTTCTTTTATAACTTTGGCTAGTCATAAAAGAGTCAAACTTCATGTACCACTGTCGTGAAGCTTGCTTCAAACCATACAAGCTTTTCCTCAATTTGCAAACCAAGTGTTCCTTTCCCTTAACTTCATAACCTTGTGGTTGGTTCATGTATATGTTCTCAACTAACTCTCCATGCAAGAATGCAGTTCGAACATCGAGCTGTTCGATTTTCAGGTTCAAGCTAGCTGCTAATCCCAACACAATGCGGATAGAACTCATCTTCACCACCGGTGAAAATATCTCATCAAAGTCAACTCCTTTCTTCTGAGTGAACCCCTTGACGACCAACTGCGCCTTGTGTCTGACAACTTTGTCACTATCTTTCTTTAGCTTGAATACCCACTTGTTCTTCAGAACTCTCTTACCCTTTGGCAACTCCACCAAATCAAATGTATGATTTTTGTGTAAGGAATCCATCTCTTCTTACATCACTTCAAGCCACTGATCTTTGTCTTTGAGGGAATATACCTCCTCAAAGTTCTCTGGCTCCCCCTCATCCGTAATCAATGCCCAATCTGAACTCGAATACAATGTATTCGGCCTACAATTTCTCGTTGGTCTTCCACCATGTTCTACTGCATTTTCTGGTGGTGCATGTTGAATCTCCGGCTCAACATCTCCTGGTTCTTGGACAACTGGATCTGGGTCAAATGTAGTTGGATCATCATTTTCCATCCCAACTTCATTTTCATTTTCAACTTCTTCTCCACCAATTTCAGCATCGGTGGTAGGAATCTCATGTGGTGTTAGATCAACAACACCAGTAGGCATCGGAGTGGAGGTCTCCCCCTTGTTCAAATCTTCCATTGTCTCATTTTCATGGAAGATGACATCTCTACTCCTCACAATCATCTTCTTCTCTGGATCCCATAATCTGTATCCGTACTCTTCATCTCCATATCCAACAAATATGCAAGGTGTGGATTTACTATCCAACTTGCTTCTTTGCTCCTTCGGTATGTGCATAAAAGCTTTGCATCCGAACACCTTCAAGTGGGAATAAGAGGCATTTTTCCCACTCCATACTCTTTCTGGAATATCAGAGTCCAGAGGAACTGATGGAGATCGATTAATCAAGTAACTAGAAATCAACACAGCTTCACCCCAGAATGACTTGGGTAGCTTGGCCATCCTCAGCATACATCTCACCTTCTCCATAATGGTTCTGTTCAACCTCTCTGCCACACCATTATGTTGAGGAGTACCCGGAACAGTTCTTTCATGTCTAATCCCATGTTGAGCACAATACGCCTTGAACTCTCTAGAAGTGTACTCGCCACCATTGTCCGATCGTAGACATTTCAGCAACTTTCCTGTCTGTCTCTCAACCATAATGTGGAACCACTGAAATTTCTGAAATACTTCACTTTTATTCTTCAAGAAGTACACCCAAGTCTTTCTTGAAGCATCATCAATGAAAGTGAGGAAATATTTGTTTCCACCTAATGACTCCACCTCGAGGGGACCACAAACATCAGAATGTATTAGCTCCAATACATCATCTTTTCGTTTAGAATGAGAACGGAACGAAATTCTATTTTGTTTACCTAATAAACAATAATCACAAGGGTGGAGTGACTTACTTTGAGCAGTAGGAATGAGAGACTCTTTGGCTAGGATGTGCAATGCTTTCTCACTCATGTGCCCTAGCCTGTTGTGCCACAAATTTGGTAAAGAATCATCCTCGGCTGCAAGTAACTGGTCTCGAGCCATTTTGAGCTTCGTCCGGTACAATGTACAACAAAGCTTTCCTTTGCCAACCAACAAGGAACCTTTCACAAGCTTCCAATTACCATTTGTGAATTTTTGCTCGTATCCCTCTCTATCAAGGACATTAACGGCAATCAAATTGTGGCGCAACTGTGGAATATGTCTCACATCTTTCAGCGTTAGTGTGAATCCCAAGTCAGTCTCAACAACCATATCACCAATGTCAATCACCGGTGCAACACTCTTGTTCCCCATGAACAGGTGACCATAATCTCCAGCTTTGTAGTTTGTAAACAACTCTCTCTTCGGAACACAATGATGAGAAGCACCCGAATCAACTATCCACTCAACATCGGGATTCTCCACATGGAGACACTCATCACTAACACAAACTACGGTTTGATTATCATCGGAGTGAGTCACAATGGCTGCTGTGTTTTTATCCTCTGACTTTTTCTGATTCTCTTCCTTTTGCTCTTTCTTCCAAACTCTGCAATTTCTCTTCATGTGGTTAGATCCACCACAATGGTAACACTTGAATTTTTCCTTAGACTTAAACCTGTCGTCTTTTGCTTTACCTCGACCTTTGAGTCCTCTACTCTTGCTTCTACCTCTATTCTATGTGACAAGTGCTTGCGAAGAACTAGACCCAGATTCCTTTCTTCTAGTCTCTTCATTGAACATACTTTCTTTGATCATGTTCAATGTCAACTTTCCATTCGGAGCTGTATTACTGAGCGTCACCACCATAGTCTCCCAGCTATCAGGTAGAGAGCTCAACAAGAATAACGCTTGCACCTCATCATCGAATGCAATATTCATGGTAGAAAGCTGATTTACCAAGTCTTGAAAAACATTCAAGTGCTCTGCTACAGAACTCCCATCTTTGTACTTCAAGTTCACCAACTTTCTGATAACAAAGGTCTTGTTCTGTGCATTCTTCCTTTCATACAATTCTTGCAACTTTTTCCATAGATCACACGGATCTGTCTCCTTAGCCACATGGTGAAAAATACTGATATCTACCCACTGCCTGATTGTACCAATCGTCTTCCTACTAAGCTTCTCCCATTCCCTGTCTTCCATACTTTCAGGCTTAGCATCTTTTCCTTCAACAGGATCATACAAATCTTTGTAGTAAAGTAAATCCTCCATCATGGGCTTCCATATAGAATAATTTTCTGCAGTCAACTTAATCATAGAGCTACTACCAATGCCCTCCATGGTCCGAGCCTAGTTTAACCTGGCTATGATACCACTGTTGTGGAAGGGGCCAATAATCAGAGTCAATTGCTCGGCACAGCGGAATGCACAAAAGCAATAATCACTTCCACAAAAGCTCAATAGACTTCGGACCAAATACGTAAATTAACTGCATAAATAAATACGTAATAACACCAAGAATTTTTACGTGGAAAACCCCTTCACAATAGGGTAAAAACCACGGGACCCAGTCTAGGAAATACTCCACTATATCAAATGGGAATTACACATTTTTCATCTCTATTACAAATAGAGGAATCAACACCAATAGCATCACACTATCCTCAAGAATACAATTCTTGGCACAAACAATGAGATATGGGATGAGAGCAAACTAAATAGTACAAAGAGAATAGATATATCAATTTCCCCCTTGTACCTCTTGAAGATGAATAGTGAAAATCCACTCCAATCAAAATGAAGAGCACGTCGCCACGAACTCCTCCTCCAAATTTGAAACGAAACGGTGAAGAAACGAGCACCTAAAATGCAAACTCTTCTTCTCCTTTCTCTTTTTCTTTTCTCTCCCTTTCTCTCTCCTTTTTCTCTCTGGTTTTTCGCGTCTCTTACCTTCCAGCCGCAACCAACAAATTGCCCTAATCAACTTAAGGCATAATGGGGCCTTTCTTTAATTTTCTTGTTGGGCCTCCTTCATTTATTTAATTCTTTGGCCCAACTATATTGGGCAAGCCCAACAAATAGTACTTACAGGAACACATCTATATACAATTGGTAGCCTTATTGAGAATATCCCTGAAAATAATCCAGGTCCTTACAGTTGGAAATTTCCTTATTTGAACATCCATCTCCAATTATTTGTCATCAGAATTGCATGATTGCGTCTAATGCCAAAATCCAAAAGACGCATTATTTACCTGGTTCTTTATTTTTCAGATTCTAAATTTGAGTCATTTGCATGTCATTAATGTTGTTTATCCAGTTTTGTAATCATCAATCTCAGTTCCAGAATCTTGTCTTGTTCATATATACCTTGCACCAATCTGCAAATACCATGTCCACAGATCAATCTTCCATGAACATTCCTAGACTTGATTTTATAAAAACATGTTCTGGAAACCAAGAAACATACCTTAAACCAGCCCAGAGCACATTGTTCTCACCCTCATTAAAACATATATCTTATCCAAGTGGGATATATCATATTCATCAGATGGTAATTCCTTTGAAAAGAAGTATCTTTTAAGTTTCCCAAACTCACGCTGATGATCTCAATCCCGTGGTATCCGCTGCTATTGAAGGCAACCTTTGACCCTTTGAAATCGTGTTCCAGTGCTCTTAACATTGCCTGTGCTTTGGCAGTGGTCATGGATCGGATCTCCCAACAAATGAAGAGAGAATTTCACGTCAATTTCAGAAGCCTATGAATTCTGATCTCTCTTGATTCTTTCTTGAATTTCTATGGTGAATTTTCATTGTCCAGATTAAATTGGGAGTTGAGAGAGAGTGGGGAAATAAAGGCAAAGATGTGCATAGAGGGAGAGGAAAGAAAGGATTTTCAGCGTTTTTTTTTTTAATGTTGGCTTTCTGCATTTATAATATACAATTAATAATTAAGTAACAGTAAATTTTATTTCCACCCATAATTAAAAAACATTTTTTTAGACAAGGAGCAAATGACACGTAGGCTTATGACACATGTCAGGAGTAGGAGATGACATTTGTCAAAATTTGGTGAGAAACATTCTCCTATTATATAATAAGATTTTGAAAACTGAGTCTTGCAGCTTTTGCCTGTAATCATATTAAAATCAATTACTTTGATATTTTGATTACGTTTCCTTAATATTCCTTTTACCTAAAATTTTATCTATACATTTTATAAAGTATATTAATTTAATTAATCAATAACTTTTCAAAGTTCCTTTTTGGTATTAAATTTTTTGTAACTCAATAACTTTCCTTCGTTTTAAAATTGGTTCCGATTGTTTTGACTTTTAAATTTTGGTCCGATAAGTTTTTAAATATTTTGAAATTAGTCATTTAATTGATGCAACGGGTCACCAAATAGGTAACCATCAAATATGTAATTATTTTATTTTTTTGTTTAATTTCGAAATATCATTTTAATCCTAATAATTTTGGGTTGGGATTTTTCTGTGTATTTTTGTTTATTTTTTAATTTTCCGATCAATTTAGACCCGGTAAATCGACCCGATTCGCTTTGTCTTTTACCAAACAAATTGTTTCAAACCCGACCCAAAACCCGATAAAAATTAATAGGATTAAAAAAGTTCAAGTGATCACCCCTCGAAATCAAAGGAAAAAATAAAATCATTACACATATGGTGGTTTCATACTTGGTAACCTGCTGCAATAGGTTAAGGGACCAATTTAAATTTTTTTGGAAACGTACAGGACCAAAATCAAAAAGTCAAAACAATCGGGATCAATTTCAAAACGAAGCAAAGTTATTGGACTACAAAAACCTTAATCACTTCTTTTTGGTACTATCCTATTTAAAAATGAGTAACACTCATGTGAACCAGATCTATACATGAATTTTTATCACTGTTATGCACAAGCTCTCTCATTGTTATGCATAAACACTATCATTATTTGTGCATAATAGTTATAGTGCATATACATAACAATGATATTGACGAATCACAGTGAACTCGGGTTCATACAAGTTTTTGCCTCTATACATGAACTTTATCACTGCTATGCACAAATTCTATCACTTTTATGCATGCATAAACATTATCATTTTTATTTTTAAAAGTATTTTTTAAATAATGGTAGTGTTTATATTTTAATCAATAAAATCATGTTGTGCCTAACTTTTGTTAGCTGTTATAACCAGTGTTTTTAAAACCGAATCGATTATCGAACCAGACAATGAACTGGGTCACTGGGCCACTGGTTCGACTGGTTCAACCGTTATAAAAATCGGATAACTTGAATAATTATGTATATTATATATATATATATATATATATATATATATATATATATATATATTTGTATAAATCATCAAATTTATTATTATGACCTAAATTTAAATAAATAAAATTTTAATATAAATACATGTCTCTTTTTAAAAATTGCACATCTAAAAGTAAAAATGAATCCTAAATATCTCCTACAATATCTCAAAAATAATACAAGTGATGCACTTAATTTTTCTCCTAAAATATCTCGCAAGCATTTAAAGAAATTTCATTTAATATTAATTCCTTAAAAATTTAACCCCAAAGTAAATGGTCAACTTTATTGTTTTTTTTTTTAAAGGTAAAGATGAATTATATAAATATGAGTACAAGGGGTACTCAGCAGCCCATAAAATACATGGACAGTTTGAAGCACACGAGCAACTCACAACCTACAGGAATGCACTCAATGGGGTTACACTCCCAGCTATGAAAAGAATAAGTAAAAGAAATTAGATAGTGGGAACAGATCCACTTCCAAGAGCAGAATTTGATACCATCAATGAGTTCGTCCAAAGTATACGAACTATCATTAAAGATCAACCGATTTCAAACCTTTCGTATTTTCCAAATTGTAGCATGCCCAATCACACCCAAGAATTTCCTCTTACACTTGCCTTTTTCGGACTCAACAAACTCAGAAAAGTGGTCCCGAGCTGTTGAGGCATAAGATAGAGATTTGTCAAGCCACAATGACATAGCCTGCCAGACAAGAAGTACGATCGGGCACGAGAATAGGATGTGATTAGAGGATTCCAAAGGGCCGAAGCACATCGAGATTCCCTAAATATATTTTCCTTCAAGATATGATTTCCCTAAATATATTTTCCTACAATAATATTCCATATATTATTTGAAATTCCTATTTAATTAAATCTAATTTAATTAAACTGTTGGGAAATTTGTATTAAGTTTTGATGGAAGTTCCAAAACAGGTTGTAATAGGACCAGTCAGATCTGTTAGCTGACTGATGACTTAGAATCAGATTAAGATGACCAGTTGAAATGTATAGATAGCTGATGTAAAAGATAGGTCACATATTGAGGGGGAACTCAATATGTATAGGTCAGGTCGAAATATCAGATGACCAGATAAGGTCGGATGATCAGAAGGCTAAGAACAAATCAGAAGACAAGAAGTCAGATGAAGACTCAGATGAACCTGGAGACTCAGATGAACCTGAAGACTCAGATGAACCTGAAGACTCAGATAAACCTGAAGACTCAGTAACAAACCTGAAGACTCAGTATGACTGAAGACACTGAGGCTCAGAGTCACCTAAAGATCAGAAGACTACCAGAAGACCAGAAGACCTACATCAGCCGAGTCTGCAAATTGTGCTAAGACAATCTGCATCAGAAGACTCTACAAGGTAGACTGATCAGTTACCTGATCAAGTCAGCTCACACCTGGCGTCAACCAAAATGGTACACCAGACAAGACGAATACTCTACAAAAGGAATATCAATCGTCTAACGGACAAATACTGAAGTGCCGCCTCGCGAAGCCAAAGAGAAAACAACACGTGCACAAAAAGAGCTGACAATGCGGGATTCGGCGCTGCGGACATAAACGGTGCTAATCATGCCTTCGGCCACGCCGATATTCGGAGCACGTCACAATCATATCCTACAACCTACCTAATATAGCCCAAAATTCAAATTGCTCTCCAACGGCTCTTTGATTTTGTGGTCTATAAAATGGGATTGCTCTTCAAAATTGAAGAAGAGACCGGATCGAGCAGACTGAAAAAGAAGCAAGAACTATAGCAGAATTTTCGCTAGAAGAACACCGAATTTGAAGATTATTCTTAAGTGTTCATCCCATTGTTCTTAGCTTAGAAATCCTATCCTCTAGCATTTGGCTACATAAACACTAGGATAGATTTCCAGTTGGAACCACAACAAACCTTTACCCAAACTCAAAGTTAGGTTAAGTTTGTTACCGCAAGATTTCAGACTAGGGATTCTAGTTTCTGATTTATGGGATCGGTTGAGTGTGAACTCGATAAACATCTGTTGGGTGTTGGACTAACACATTAAACTAAGTCCAGTAGGTTAAGTCGGTTAAGTTGGTCCCCTGTGTTAAGGGAAGAGTGGACGTAAGACAGGTTTCGTCTGAACCACTATAAAATCTTGTGTGCATTTACTTGCTCTTTATTGCTTTACACCATTTACACAACTGAGCTTAAAATTGCATAAATATTCTAAGTTAACATCAGTCTGCACCAAGCAATTGATCTGATCAGGTTGACACCTTAGTCAGCTGATTGAAAACTGACTTGAGAATCTGATTTGGTAAAAACTGGTTTTTCACACGGGTATTTACAAGCTTCCGCACTATCAGTTAAACTGACAGATATCAAACTGATCTGCCCTCAAGCATTCAGTAAGATTGAACATCTGTCCAAACTGACTCACTAGCACTCTGATCAGGCAAACTGCAATCACACTTGATCTGCACGAAAAAAATTTCAGAAGTCTATTCACCCCCCTCTAGATTTCTGCCCTCACAAAACCCTTTCGGGACCTACAACTGGTATCAGAGCAGTGGTTCTAGAGACCACTGGATTTGAGTATCATCGATTCTTGAGGAAGAATCTTTGTGGTCATTTGAACAGATCTTGAAAAACCATTTTCAAAACCCATTCGTTTTCAAAATCACATTCAGCATGGATAATACCTCTGGTATGTATCATGATTTGCCTAAGTTTTCAATTGATGAGTATGCAGATTGAACAATATACATATGCAACCATCTAGGGTCAATAAGCGGCAGAATGATGGAAGTCATTGAACGAGGACCCATCATCATATATCACGACAACCCAGCGGTTGGAGGAGATTCAGATTTTGCACCTGGAAGCCTTGTTCGAAAGAGTCCAGCCCTGATGGATGCAGAAGAAAGAAAGTTGTATACTCTAGATACAATAGCCAGGCATATAATCATGAAGACGGTGGATAAGATCACCAAGGAGAAGATAAAGTATCTCAAAACAACGAAACAAATGTGGGATACTCTTGCTGAGATGTGCGAAGGAAATGATCAAATCAAAGACAGTCGATTACAAGCTGAACTGGTGAAGTTCGAGAAGCTCAAGATGTTGCCAAACAAAACCATCAATGAGCTCGATGGGAGGATCACCATGTCAGTAAACAAGCTACGAGAACTTGGACGAGAGATGTCAGATAAAGACATCAATTATAAAATCTTGAGATCTCTCACCAAGAAGTGGGATATGAAAGTCACGGTAATTAAGGATTGCCAAGACATTGCCAAGATGAAGCCAAGTAGCTTGTTCCTAAGTCTTAAAGCCCATGAGTTCGACCTAATCGAAAGAGGGCAAGCAGATGAAGACGAGTCGTCTGCTGAAGCCTCAACCTCCACATCAAAATCAGTTGCATTCAAAGCAACCAGCAGCAGATCAAAGGCCACTGAACCTATTGGGAACATAATGAGCCAAGTTGAACAGATCGCTTTACTTACCAGGAAACTAGAAAGATCAAACATTCAACTTGGTAAGTATCGCAGATTCTACAAGGATTATCAAGACAGAAGAAACAGGAGGCCAACCGACAGATCTCCAGAAAGGACCAGATCTGATGACCGAAGAGATCACAGAGATGATAAGAAAAGAGATAATCGGTCAGAAGATAGAAGAGACAACAGATCTGAGAGAAGAAGTTCAGATTACTATCAGAAAGGAAAGTCACCTGACAGATCCTACAGACGAAGTGATTCACCTGGCAGAGGAAGTTCCGTGGATCGTGGATCATGCTTCAACTGTGAAAAACCAGGTCACTACAACGCCGACTGCCCAGACCTGACTCCAAGAGAAAGAGAAGAGAAGCGGAACAAAAAGGAACAACACTATAAAGACAGAAAAGCCATGGTTGATGATACATCAGGAATTGATGATTCCTATCTGCCTTCTGAGGATTCTGGCTACTCTTCAGTAGAGGACTTCTGTCTGATAAGCAATGCAAATGATTTCTTCGATCATGAAGATCTGATATTCTCTTCAGATGATGATGAAATCTGCCTGATGGCCAGGGAGGAAGACCAATCTGAGGTAACCTCCAAACCTTCTGCTTTTTCAATTTCCACACCAGCTATTATTAGCACACCTGCTGGAGAGATTGACTTGCAACTCTACTCTGAGCAATTGCTTGATGATCTCTCTAACGCAGTAGACACTTATACAATAGTGGAAGCTGAAAACGATAAGTTAAGGATCAGAAATAATCAGCTTGTTAAAGAGAACACTGTCAGTAAAGCAGTTGAACTGAAATCAGCTGAAACTGCTCAGAAGGTAACTGAATAACTTAAAGTTCTGAAGGTTAAATCTTCTGATCAGGAGAAGCAGATTAAAGATTAGCTAGCAATCAACAAATAGCAAGCTGATGATTTCAAAATTCTACAAGCTAAGTTTGATGAGCTATTCCGACTACATGAGAGTCTAAAATCTACTGAGGATAGTTTGCGCAAGAAAATAGAGGTTTTCACGAAATCATCAAAAACTGTTCAGGATATGAACACCTATTTTCGAACGCCGACTAACAAGAAGGGAATTGGGTATGAAAACCCTTCTACATCCTCAAAATCCCCGTTTGGTTCACTTCAGAAGGGTGTAATCAAACGAGTCTCTGACAAGTATACATAAAAAGCTAAACATGTATCTGATAAGGGAAAGAGACCTGATGAGCAAGTAAGACAAGTGCCTAATCAGAAAGGGAACAAAAATGGACCTCAACTGATTAAGCATAAGCCGAGGAATCAACAGAAGAACCCAGTTCTTCTGAAGAGACCTCAACCTGATCAGCAGATTAGGTATCAGAAGAGACAACCTGTAAAAAGGAAATCTAATCTGAGACCCAATCAAGGTCAGCTGCCTAACAAGCAAGCTATAGGTAAACTGCAAAGACCATTTATGCCAAGAAGATATGAATCTTTTAATGGTAGCAGTCGTACTTACCCTTATAACCAGAGACCTAGGGCTACTGCACCTAAGCCCCACTAGGTTAAAAGAAGAAAATCTGTAAAGAAAAATCCCAAGTCTTCTGACTCACCCAAGGCTCACACGAATAATCATACAAATCAGAAAGCATATAAAAAGACGTATGATTATGTTGATGTGTGTGGGAGACAAATCAGGCCTTCTAATCTATCTGATTACAATAGAAGTGCCCTGTTTGTGTGGATCCCTAAATCCACCACTAACCCCTCGGGACCCAATTTCAAAGGGGTACCTAAAACCTGATTCGATTGCAGGTTCACGTGGGACTGGCCAACAAAGGAGGTGTACAAGTAACTATCTGGTACATCGATAGTGGATGCTCAAGGCACATGACTGGAAGCAAACATCTCCTTAGCTCTTACAAAGAACAAGAAGGCCCACGGTACTCTTTTTAAGTGATGATAACTTTGGTTTTACCAAAGGATTCGAAACCTTAGAGAATGATGATGTACAAGTAATCAAGTCTCAGATGTCGAAGGATTAAAGCATAACCTACTATCGTGATCACAATTTCTCGCGACAAACGGATTCAAAGTTGAGTTCTCGAAAGATCGGTGTATGATTAGGAATCGAGCTACTCAACAAATCTTGCTAACTCGTTCAAGGAAAGGCCACGATCTACACAAAGCAGATTGGAACAATTGTCCAAGAAATGCATGCTTAATTGTTAAGAGTTCCAAGAGTAGCGATTTGGCTCTCGCACAAAAGAATGAGTCATCCCGAACTTTAAGACTCTTAAAAAGATAGTTAGGATGTTTTTGGTTGAGGGACTTTCGAATGAGGTATTCTCAAAGGATCGGACATGTGCCGCATGTCGGAAGGAAAACAAGTTAAAGCCTCATTCAAGGGAATACGGACCAAAGATCCAAAGAAATAATCGCAATCGCCTTCATACGGATCTATTTGGACCCGATACACCCGGTCGGTCTCGGTGGGAAAAATATACTCGTAATCGTGGATGACTATTCCAAGTTTACAGGTTGTATTCTTACACAAGAAGAATGAGACAACAACAAAGATACCCGAAATTTTTGCTCAAGAAACTACAAAACGAAAAAGGGTGTCGGCATAGATAGTAAAAATCGATCGGATAAAGGTCTGAATTTTACGAACTCTTTTATTACCGATTTTTGCACCGAGTTTGGTATCTGACATGAGACGTCACCGCAAGAACGCCACAACAAAAAATGGAGTAGCGAATCGGAGAAACAGAACTCTCAAGGAAGTTGCTCTCGCACTATGTTAGTCAACATGTAACACCAAGCCGTTTCAAGCGTAAGCCATCAATATTGCATGCCACACTCGTAATGATGTTCTCGACAAAGGCTCACTTCAAAACACCCTATGAATCGTGGGAAAGGCGTAAAACCTCGTGTTTCTTACTTCCATGTTTTTGGTGCAAGTGTTTCATACACAACAATGGGAAAAGTCACTGAAGACTTTTGAGGCCAGTCGATGAGGGTATATTCTTTGGATATTCCTCATCCAGCAAGGCTTTCAGGGTTTACAACAAACGAACCCTAGTTGTGGAAGAAACACCCCATGTGGTCTTTGATGAGACATCTTCTGAACAAGAGAAAGCTGCCTTAGAACAAGCAGTACCAGATCAACCGGTACCTGATACGCAGAAAATGGATCAGCTAAGTATCAAGGAGAAAGAATCAACACGTAATAAAGTGTATATCCCGTAACTTGATCTTTGCCGATTCAACAGTCAATCGCTGACCTAAGGTACGCTCAATGCCGCTGAAGAAGTTCGCATAAATGAGACAAGATCAACTCAACCATCCGGTTCAGTGGGGAACTCATGAAGTTCCTACGAAAGGACATCGCCACATGATGAGTCCAACATCAGCTGAGACATGTTCTTATCAAGTGGATCATAATTCCGCACCACTCCCAATCACTAGTAATGAACTACTATCAGAAGAGGATGATGTTCTCCAAATAGACGCAAATCAGAAAAGAAGGACCTAGATTACCAGTCATCCAACTGATCTGATTATCGGAGACTCATCTGATAGAGTCAAAACTAGACATCAGATTGGTGAAAGTGCCATGTATTGTTGTTATCTGTCTTTGAAGGAACCAACTACATGAGAGGAAGCTCTACAAGACGCAAAGTCGGATTCTAGCCATGCAAGAAGAATCGAACAGTTTGAGAGGAATCAAGTTTGGGAACCGTGGATGTACCAACTCATCAAGACGTGATTGGCAATGAGTGGGTATTCAAGAACAAGAGAGATGAGAATAATGTCATAACCGTGAATAAGGCAAGACTTGTTGCTAAGGGGTATTTACATTGAAGAATTGATTATGATGAGACCTTTGCACCGATCGCCGCCGCCTTAGAAACCCATTCGGTTTGTTTTCGCATATCTTTGCCCACGAGGGTTCATTGTGTATCAGATGGATTTAAAGAGTGCATTCTTAAATGGGGTACTAGCAGAGGAAGTTTATGTTGAACAACCTCCAGGCTTTGAAAAAGGCAACCAAGTGTACCGTTTAAGAAAAGCTCTTTATGGCCTGAAAACAAGCTCCTCGAGCTTGGTATGATACACTCTCTCAGTTCTTGATAGACAGCGGATTCACTAAAGGAATAGTGGACAGAACCTTATTCAGAATAGAAGATGGAGAAGATATTCTGATGGTTCAGATTTACGTGGACGACATCATCTTCGGATCTCCCAACAAGAAGCTATGTGAGAAGTTCAGCAAATTGATGCAAGGGAAGTTCGAGATGTCCATGATGGGTCAGATGAATTACTTTCTGGGTTTACAAGTCAAGCAGAGTACAGAAGGGATATTCATCTCGCCAAAGTAAGCGGCACACAAAGGAATATACTGAGCCAAGTTTGAGTTCAACACCGTAAGGAAGCCGAATTCCCATGATGACCGGGTTTAAGATGGATCCGTATGAGGATGGTGGTCGAAAACTAATCGAAAAAGAATATAGGGCTCTCATTGGATCTCTACTATACCCGACCGCCAAGTGACCCGGTTATTACTTTTGGCAAGAGGGTGCATGTGCGATTTCAAGCAAATCCAATGCAAAGCCACCTAGAAGCGAATAAGCGGATTCTTAAGTATCCGAAGGACAAGAAACCTTGGTTTATTTTACCCATCGATGATAATCTAGAGCTTAGTGGGTATTCTCGATTACGATTACGGAGGTTGCGTAATCCACAAGAAGTCAACCTCGTGTACATGTCGGTTTAAAAATAAACCGATCTCTTGGTTTTCAAGAAGGTACATCGATTCGCGACATCTACTACCAAGCGTAATATATGGTCAGCAGGAAGTCATTGCTCCCTAAACCGCTTCCGCTAAGTCGGCGGTATGTGGGATTACAACATCGTAGCTAAGAACGTATTCTATATTCTCACAGGATGTTATTATAGTCTTGTGATTCACTTTCGAATCCCGTTTACATACAAGATGCAAGCATGTGGATGTCGACAAAGATTTTATCGAGATCATGTTGAAAAGAAGAATATCGAATGGAAAAGATCTATACTTGATAAGCGTAAAGTCGATATTTTAACTAAGTCGCTAGGAGATCGATTCGAGAATTATGCAACGAGCTAGGGCTTCTGGATCTCGGAGAAAGTGCACCAGAAATGTCTAGTGGACTGGTCTCCAGAACCAGTTGGTTAAAAGACTAACCAGGTTAAGAGGAATCAGTTGAGTTAGGAATCTCAACTGATCAGACGATCAGACAAGGAGCCGATCTGAAGATCAGACAAGGAGCCGATTAGAAAATCAGACAAGGAGCCGATCTGAAGACCAGACAAGAAGCCGATCAATTCAAGATATATCAGATTAAGGGGGAACTTATCAGATTGGAAGGTTATACTTTATAAGTCGATTAGGCTACGGTCAACAAGCAAGTCGTATAAGATTAAAGATACAAATCGCATAAGTCAGAAGAGGCAACACAATAATGAAATAATAGAACTTTTCATTGATAAGGACCCGGAGGTCAGATCTACATTACAAGCTACAAATACAAGAAGACCCGGAGGTCATTACATAAACCATAAACCATAAATCCTAAGCCTAACCCAAGGTAGGGAAGGGGAGAGAGGCTTTAAAGATTTTAGAGCTTGATGCTCTCATTATCCCCCGACCCTAAAAGGGGCGTGAGAGGCCTTAAGGAAAATCTTGAGCCACCCTCAGAGCTTCGGAGTGAGGAGCGAGAGCTGCCTTGAAGGATTTCTATGCCAGGAGCCCCTAGACCTAAAATCAATGGGCTCTACAGCTGTTAAATGGGGCACCAGTGCCATAGGTTTGATCACAAGGACCAAATGGACACTAGTGTCGCATGCAAATATTGAGTTTGATATACGAAGATCAGCTATTATCTGATGCAGACCGTATACCAAACCCATGTTTTATTTCAGACTGAGTCTGTTGATGGTAATTCTGTCATCTCGATAGGCACACAAGGTGCATACGGTTAGGAGAAGTGCCTTCTCATTTGCTATAGCAGATCCGCCACCTTGGTGGTAAAGAAGCTTTGCATTGATCGTATGTGTAATCTTTGATGATGACGAAAGCAGTGTGAAGGAACACACAGGGTTGATTTGAGAAGCTGAATTCATTGGAAAAGGGTTAAAGGCTTTTGCCGGAAGTTTCACCGGAAATAAGGAATTCATCGGAAAGCATGGAGTATAAGCTAAAGAAGATGAATGGTTTATGTTGTGTTGTTTTCCTAACACCCAAGGTCAATTTATAGAAGGTAATTAGGGGTATAAATGCAAATTTATTTTCTCAGAAGACCTTAAGAGAAATTTGCATCGACAACGCGTAAGGAACACGCGGCTAATGGTTGGATGAGTTGACGGTGTGAGTAATCACAGCGTATCTATGCCATTATTACGGAATGTCAAATCGCGCCGATTTGGGAATCGAGGTGACTTTTTGACTCCCCGAAGTAAATGTTTTGGCGGGAGTAGACTTAAGTGCATAGGAAATGCGGCCTGAATAGAAGAAGATTGAAGGATGAAGTGGATCAGATAAGTGGATCAGATAAGTAACGAAGTGGATCAAACAAGAATCTGATCAGATGAGTGGAATATTGCTGGGAAATGCTAAAGGCTACCATCAGTAAGGTCAACAAGTACCAGATCAGATCACAGTGGTAACTGGTTGATTACAATATCAATCAGTCAGATACGTTTCTTATTTATCCCTTTCTGAACATCTTATATGCATTATTTATATAAATTGGTTTTCACTCTACCTTTTTTACTTTATGATGCATGCACTGCAAAACATTTCATGCGGACATGGGAATATGTGTTTAATGCGTTCTATTATGAATTTTCGAGTTTGAAATACGAGAAGACTATTTTTTTCTCAACCGTGGGATCAAAACACTTTTCGGCCGACTAATCTCAGCCACTGATTTCAAAACACCGATATTTGAGTACCTTTGGAAAGTTGTGCAAAAAGTTTTCCCTCGCATACTATATATCCAAATCTTTCTCAGAAAACTTCTTTCCTCTACTTCGTCTTCTCAAAACTCTCAAAAGATCAAAACTTTCAAAATCTTCAGAAATTTACTTCCAAAATCAATTGATTCTATTTTCACGATTTCTCAATCCTACGAATCAATTTCTGGTAATTTCTCGTTTAAATACTGCATGATTTCAATTCACCTTAGTACCTAGGTTTACAAGTCGTGATGATATGTTTCTGTAATTTATATTCGATCTATACACTTACTTGCCTTACTTGCTTAATTGATGCTTAGATTGCTGGTTTGACTGAGTTTATTGAAACAATTTACTCAAACTAACATAAATTTGCATATCATACAGAAATAACATATCTTGTTCAACGACCTGGCCAAGGGAAAAAGTTCTGCAACTTCGCATCGATGAAGAAAGATATCATTGATGAGAAGTATGTAGTATTCTCAATCACCTCAGATCCTGAATCGCTGGAAATTTTGGAGTGCTTGCGAGCGTGTGGGCTTGAACAATATTGCTGGAGACATCAGAACACTGTCCACACACATGAAGCCCTGGAGTTTCTATACAATCTACAGAAGGACGAGGACATTGATGCTGACCTGATTTCTTCAGTTGGTGGACTAGAAGTACGAGTGTCGAATGATGATCTCCAGAGGATCTTCTGTCTCACTCGAGGAAGCATCAACCCAGAGACCTACACGACTGATGTAGCAGAGAAAGAATTTCTTGAAGCCGAACTGTTGAGACCAGCAAATAAGGAGAATACAACAAATGTCAAAGCCTCCTACCTGAAGAGGAAATATCGCCTTCTCCTTGAGATCGTTCAGAAGGTGATTATGTGCTCAACTTACAGTCTTGATGTTGTCACTTCCTATAAGATCAGTGTCATGACTGCAATCATCAAGAAGGCTTTAGATATGGATTGGTTGGGTATGGTCAAGGCACGACTGCGGAAAGACTCGGGGAAGTTCGAACCCAGAGAAATGAAGTGTGCTTATCTTCCAAGTGCTCTTTTATACACAAAATCTCAATCATTCTGTCAGACATGCTGCCACAGAATTATGAATGGAATGAGAATGGAGCGAAGATATATCAAGCAAAGCACAAGGCCATCTTGGGCAAGGATGAGCCCCTGCCTGGACAATCTGATGAGGATCCTACTCCTTATGTGCCCAAACCCAAGGGAGAAAAGAAGGGAAAAGAAAAGGCAACTGCATCTTTAGAAGTGCAGGGAACGGCCATTCCAGAGAAGAGGTTCAAGAGGAAGGATCTGGCCAAGAAACCAAATGCTCAGCGGAAACGTCAGAAGAGAGTTACTTCTCCTCTAAAGATCGCCCGAAGTTCTCGCTTTCAAAGAAGTTCGCAGAGACCCGGAGGATCCGATCTGTGGAATCGAAAAAGGAGATAGCAATCGCCTCGAGCACACTACCGTAGAAGTAAGGACGAGCAGATGATTGAAGAAGAAGGAGAGAAAAATCGGCCGAGGGATGTAAGGGAGCACTCGAGGAAGATTCACCATCCGATTCTCTTCGCTCTCACCAAGATCTTCCGTAAAAGCAAGATCGCCTACACCCACTTCCAAATCGCCATCACCCTCTCCTCGAAAATCATCACCACCACCCTCCCCACAAAAACCTTCTCACCCTCACCCTCAAAGAATCGATCACCCAGATCTCCCACTCCCCAACCAATGAACCTGCTCAGAAAACCGAACCCCCTCAACTAGTCAAGACGAACTCAACCACATATATCCCCATCTCACTCCCAATCTCCAAACAAGATACAAGAACCCGAGAGATCGATGTCGAGTGTCCATCTCTCATAATCCCTTCAATACGTAACCGCGTGCTTGCTTCACCTGCTTCGAAAGCCCGATTATAAGGATAATGAAGCAACAAATCAAGGAGTATCTCACTGGACTCGGGCCTGAATTGGATCAACATCCCGCATCCAAAGAACAGATAGAAGAGATTGTGTTCGGAGGGATATCGATCGAAAAGCATCGAGGAATTTCTTCGATCCTCATGACAACTCGATCTCGATTTCTTTGTAGACTTGGAGATGAAATGCTTGAACAATGCTGGGATTGAAAGCGCTGTTGAATTGACATCTGAAGATAATATCAGATGGTTGATTTATGAAAGGTTCTGAATTGCTGATAACAGGGAGGAAACTGTACAACCTCCTACAGATCATGAGGGAGCTGCCGATGAACCAAGAATGGGTGTTGCAGATGAGATCCGACTTGGCAAGGCTTCAACATCCGACTGCATCGCTATCTTTGAGCTCCGATACCCTAGATCTTTATAATCGAGAAGATTCGGATGGGATCAAGGCTGCTATTGAAGACAAATTCACAGCTCTCACAACAGATCTGATGAAGTGGTTTGAAGAAGAGCAAGTAAAACTGGTTGACAGAGAAAGAAGTCACACAGTTGGGATGCATAATGCCATCCTTTCTGAAGTAATGCAACTAGTAAATCCTCTTGCCGAGAAGCTCAATCTCAAGTCTGACAAACTCAAAGTTCAGACAGATATGCTCAATGAGACACAAGTGCTACTGGAAAATGTCTGGGCATCCTTGGAGAAAACTGACAACCACATGGAAATGGGTTGGAAACACTTTGCAGCTTCTACAGAACGAGAAAGACAGGACATCGAATTTGCTCTCAGACGCTTTTTAACTCCTGCACCTTCTGCCACCGCTCAGATCACTCCTCTTGTTGTTGAGGAACTCAGAGAGGAGATCACACGACAGTGTTGGGGAATAAGTTGCACAGATCTATTCGGGATGAATATTTAAATACAAATTTAATTCTCATAATTATTACTAGCATGAATTAATCCTATATTAATTCAAATAATAATCCAACAACAAATCATGCATATAATTAAATCACGTAAATCCTACGCATGCGGAATTCTACGAGTTTACGTGAACGTACCTCTTGGGACGGCAATGACTTTGTTTATTAGACACACCAAAAGAACTTCCCAAGTATTCCCTTAATCCTTGCTCGACTATCCGGTGGTAGGACACTTGCGAACAATTAACAAAAGGAAAATAAATTATGTTGCACCACCTTTGTGGATTTACTAATTTTTCTAGCACATGGAATTGTACTTGGGAATGAAAGAATCATCCCCTATTTATAGAGTGGAGGAGGTCGAATTTTTAGGGCAAAAACAATGTGGGAAAATATTTTCTTGATCTCCAAGAAATCTTGAATATATCTCCTATATTTTTTTTCCCATAATTATAATATTCCACAAAATCCCACCTACTCTTTGTTATGGATTAATTTCAAAAATTATAGGGCAAGAATCCAAGATTTGGATCTTCTTGAATTTATGAGATGTTCTTGTATTTCAAAATACAAAAATTTCAAAAATATGCTTTATGGATAACCAAGTGGGAGATTTCTTGAATTTAATGAGATAATCTTGTATTCCAAGAATACATATCCTCATTCCATAACAAAATTCAAAGAAAATCTTTCTCCCCTTTTATCCATAATTTTCGAAAATTAGGAAAAAATAAGCAACATATTTATTTTATTTTAAATACCTTTTTCAGTTATTGGACTATATGTTGGGCTACTTAGGGGGCCTTTAGGAGAATTAAGATTGGACCTTCCAACGGATCTTGAATTATCAATATTGAGCCACAATATTATTCAAGCCCATAAATATTAATTAATCCCACTACATAATTAATATTGCACTATCCATCTTAACCCATATTATAGTCAATATGGCTCCCGATTATTATTTCCCGTGTTTAAGATTATCTAGCACATTAATTAATTCAAGCCACTGAAATAGCTTTCCGTTAATTAATATCTTTTGTCCTTGGTCAAGGAACGGTTCAACATTATTATCCATACCGGAAACTAGTTCCACTTGCAAGATTTGGTATGATAAAGCTTATGAACCTCCCAAGGGGACAAATCGAACAAGCGTACTTGCACACGATTCTCCGTATTAAATCTTAGCAATCACATGTGACCAATAATATTGCCCAAGATAAAAAGTATTGAATCTCGTTGATTCTCTACCCATGATAAGTCAAAGCAATAGTTACCAATCACACGTGATCCTATTTAAGGAACGAAGATTAAGAAATAACGAACCACTGAGGTCTAATTCTTCCTTGTTCAGTTCTGAAGAATTTGTCCTCCTGTAGGTCCTATTCAGTGCATCAGTCATGCACTAGTGTAATCTCTTGGTCAAGACAAGTCAATCCGAGCCTTACACTTCAACCTTTCACGATGGATTGTTCATTTCCATCTAGGTCGTGAATGGTGTACTTTTAGTTACAAGGGACTGTTAATTTAATCTTTTGTGATCTGGTATCACTAAATTAACTACAATGTAACACGTACTATTTATTGAACAGTTATGCAGTAAATATATGTAACATTCGATGATATTTAAAGCATCAGTGATAAACAATTCAGTAAATAAGTTCGAAATTTAGTTTTGATTATACAAAGTAAAAGCATACTTTCCAGTATAATCCCAACAATCTCCCACTTATACTCAAAGTCTGCTTTTAAGTATACTACAACATGTCTCGTGTAGTTCCTAATTCATGACATCTATTGTCACCTACACGAACCTAATAACTTCTCCCACTTATACTCAAAGCTGATTGGCAACAGTCTTGACACCCATTCCTTCCACATGTCTCTCGAATGTATTCAGAGGCAGACCATTTGTGAATGGATCTGCTAGGTTGTATTCAGACGCTATCTTTGCCACATCTATATCTCCTCTCTTAACGATATCTCGTATAAGATGGTATTTCCTTTCAATGTGTTTGCTGGCCTTGTGGGCTCTTGGTTCCCTTGAATTTACAACTGCTCCTAAGATTGTCACAATAAATAAATGGATTCTGGCTGGGCAAATTCGTAACTACATTCAAGTCCACTAGGAAGTTCTTGAGCCAAACCGCTTTTTTTCACGCCTCGCAAGCAGCCTACATATTCGCTTCCATGGTAGAATCTGCGGACGCATTTTACGCTGACGCTTCTCCATGTCACGGCTCCCCCCATGCAAAACACACTACTACGGAGGTAGATTTTCCGAGTCTATGTCCGATTGGAAATCCGAGTCCGTAGCCGATGGGGGATTAGACTATCTCGATCGATAAATTAACATTCTATCCCGAGTTCTTTTCGATATACTTCGTAATGTTTTTAACTTCCGTCAATGTTCTTTCCCTCGTTACTTTGATATCTTGCCACCATGCCAATCGGAAAGCAAATATCCGGTCTCGACACAAAGATTGCATACATAAGGCTTCCGATAGCGAAGCATATGGAATGCCTCTCATGTCATCTATCTCCTTTTTAAGTCTTAGGGCACATTTTCTTGGATAGATGGATTCCATGTCCGAAAGGTACGAAGCCTTTCTTGGAATCTCGCATGTTTGAATCGTTTCAAGACAAAGGTCATGTATGAAGCTTCGACAAGCCTATCATCCTTTTCTTGCGATCTCGAGTGATCTTGATCCCAAGGATGTGTGTGGCTTTCCCTAAGTCCTTCATATCAAACTGTTTTGAAAGCCATGCCCTTACGTCTGATAACACCTTTACAACGTTCCCGATGATCAGAATGTCATCTACGTATAGTACTAAGAATATCAATGCAGTTCCGACATGCTTTTTGTACACACAACTTTCGAACTCATTTTGATCGAACCCATAAGACTTTATAACATGATCAAAACATTGGTTCCAAGCTCTGGATGCCTGTTTGAGTCCGTAAATGGACTTCATGAGCTTATAAACTAGGTGTTCTTGGCCTTTCTCAATGAAGCCTTGGGGTTGTTGCATATAGATCTCTTCATCAAGACTTCCGTTAAGGAAAGCTGTCTTGACATCCATTTGCCAGATTTCAAAGTCGAGATGCGCAGCAATCGATAAGAGAATTCGGATGGACTTAAGCATGGCTACGGGCGAAAAAGTTTCCTCATAATCGATCCCTTCTTTCTGAGTATAACCTTTCACCACGAGTCTTGACTTGAAGGTTTCCACCTTTCCGTCCGGTCCTCTTTTTCTCTTATACACCCACTTGCAACCAATGGGTTTGACCCCATTAAGTGGTTCGACTAGCTCCCACACTCTGTTATGAAACATAGAACCCATTTCGGCTTTCATTCTTTTTTGCAAGAATCTGCATCCTTGTCTTGGATTGCCTCATCATATGTCCATGGGTCTGATTCATCTTGTCCGGGAATCAAGTCCGAGGACTCTCCTATTCCCATGAATCTCTCAGGCTGTTTCACAACCCTCCCACTACGACGAGGCTCCGATTGTGTAAGTGTGTCGTTTGGTATGTCATCTTGTACAGTTGGCATTGAGGTTAGCCCCTTAGCTCATTTAAGGTAATCTCACTTCTGGGTCTTCTTTAATTCATATAGTCTTCTTCCAAAAATCTAAAGTGGGTGCTTATTACCACCTTTTGATCTTCGGGACCATAGAACATACACCCTTTTGTTCCCTCGGGGTATCCCACAAACAACCTTAATTCTGATCGAGGATCCAATTTTCCGGCTTCCTTGTCCAACACGTAGGCCGGACACCCCCAAATCCTCATGTGTCTCAAACTAGGCTTGCGCCCGGTCCACAATTCTTTGAGAGTTTTGGGAACCGATTTGGATGGCACCAAGTTCAGAATGTAGGCTGATGTTTCCAAGGCATGACCCCAAAAAGACTTGGGAAGATCCGCATAACTCATCATAGATCTAACCATTTCCAAAAGAGTTCTGTTTCTTCGCTCTGCAACCCCATTTTGTTGAGGGGTTCCGGGTGCAGTGAGCTGGGATGCAATCCCTTCATCAGATAAGTAGTTCAAAAACTCATCGCTGAGGTATTCGCCTCCACGATCGGATCGTAGAGACTTGATACGTTTTTCCCTATGATTCTCTGCTTGAGCCTTAAATTCTTTGAATTTCTCAAAGGTCTCAGATTTATGATTCATAAGGAAAATATAACCGTACCTTGAGTAATCATCAATAAAAGTGACAAAATACTCATAACCTCCTCTTGCTTTGGTTGACATTGGACCACATACATCTGTGTGAACGATTTCTAACACTTCTTTGGCTCTATTCCCCTTGGCTCCAAATGCCCTCTTGGTCATTTTACCCTCCAAACATGATTCGCAGGTTGGAATTGGTTCAACTTGGAGAAACTCCAGTGAACCGTCTTTCACCAACCTTTGGATCCTCTTTGGATTTATATGACCTAATCTTAGATGCCATAGAAGTGTCTCGTTCACGTCTAATGAACGTTTTCTTTTCTCGAAAATAATTGATGTGTTATAGGATGCATTTCGTGAGTGGTGTGCACAGTTAATTGTATAGAGATTATTCGACAACGTTACATGACAGATAAATTTATCAAAAAGAGAAATGGTAACAACTTTATTAAAAGTAACCGAATATCCATCATGAAAAAGTTTAGAAACTGAAATTAAATTCTTTCTAAATTTTGGAACGTAAAGAACATCTCTTAAAATTAAAACTCTGTCTTCAAAAGACAGGTGCACTTCTCCCACTGCTTCAGCTGCCACTCTCGTAGCATCGCCCAGTGTGATGAGGATCTCACTCCCACTAAGTTGTCGGGTCCGCTTGAACCCCTGTAAAGTGAAACAAACATGATCAGTGGATCCCATATCCACCACCCATAAATGGGAGGCATACGCCGCTAAACAAGTTTCAACAACTAGTGCGTGAGAATTACCTTTCTTTCCATTCCTTTTGGGTTTGGAACAGGCTGACCTCCAATGTCCTTTTTCACCGCAGTTGAAGCACTTCCCCTTAGCTGGCTTGTTCACTCCTCCACCCTTCTTCACCTTTTCTTTGCCATTGGCAACACTTGAGTTCACTTGCTTGTGGCCTTTGTCCCTTTTCTTGTTCTTACCACCTCTTGGCCTAGAAGAAGAAGAAGGTCCATTTGCCACCAAGGCTTGGCTCTTTTGCCCCAATATCGCCTCCGTCGAGACTAAAGCTTTCAACAGATCAGGCATCGAGAACTTTTGATTATTCATCTGGTAGTTCAGCCTGAACTGTTCAAAACTTTTCGGCAGAGAGTGGAGCACGAAATCGATTTGGGTCTCGATATCGTATTCAGCGCCAAGTACCTCAAGTTTTTTAAGGTGAGCCATCATCTGGAGAACGTGCTCCCTTACGGGCGTTCCCTCCACCATTTTCATAGAGAGCAAGTCCCTCATGGTGATCTGACGAGAAACACGGTTCTGATGTTGAAACATCACTTTAAGACTAGTCATGATGTCTGCAGCGGTCTCAACGTTCTGGTGTTGGTGTTGCAACACATCTGACATAGATGCCAAGATGGTACACTTTGCCATTTCGTTGGAACGCTCCCAGTCAGCATACTCTTTCTTAACTGTTTTAGTTGACTCATCTTTTGGCTTTTCTGGTTTAGGTGTAGTGAGAACCCAGTTATGGCTTTGTGAAGTGGGGACAATAGTAAGTTTTCGATTCCAATCAACGAAGTTTTCACCAGTAAGCAAATTATCTTTAAGTATATATTGAATAGTGGATTAAAAGGTTGAGACATGATGAACTGAAATAAACAATAATATGCATAAGCACAAATATATCACAAGGTTCGATCACATGCATCATATTAAAATCTCAAAAAAAATATGAACATGCATCAGCCAACATCTCAAAAGAGTTTAAATAAGCCATTTGGGGTGGGTCATTATTTAAACACATTCAAGCAGGTTACAAACAAGAACAGTTACAAACCTTTAATATCCAGATTAATAGTTGGCTTCCACTTGACCAATATAAAATTGACAGGGACTTCGGAGAAGTATATGCATATCAATTTTATACCTAAGTAATAACCATGATTAAATACAGGATTATTATTTCGCTTTGAACGAGCCTCGTGGGGAGGGTCATCGTCGCCACTATTAATAATCCACAATCATCCATTTGGAATTCATTCATGTGAAAGCTAACTTTTGACAGTCCCGTGGGGGGAATTTCTCCAAAAGAATTCACAAATAAATAAATCATGGAGGTCAAAATTAATTCTATTTTATTATCCGGAATAAAATTGTCAATTAATTATTTAAACATACTTAGTAATTTTTGACGGTGAGATTTTTCATTGGGCAACTCTCATGCAAACACATTTAAACAAATTAAATAAAGCATAAGATAACACAATAATAAATCAAGCAAAGCGGAAACATAAACATATTGGGCACAAATTATCCAATCATTATGGTTTAATTTTTCGACTTGATTTTGAAGAACGCCGTCTTGAATTTTACTCCCCAATTTCGTCGTCCCCGGAAGAACTCCATCTCGAAATGCCACGCCAAGATAGCTCGCCGGCACAGATCTGCGCCCGACATCCGGTGGCCCCTTAAGCAGCCGCGCCCGTCGCGCGCAACCTGTGTGTCGCCAATCTTGCTTCAGCGACCTCATGGCGTCGCCGCGCCGGTCTCGGTAGCCTCGGCGGCGGCTCCGATACATCCGTAGCGTGCCCGGCCTTACTGCCGCCAGAACTTCAGCGGCTTCCGCAGCGTCCCAGCATGTCTGTAGCATACCTTATTCGCCTCCCGTCTGCGGTCCGCTCCGCGCCGCGGCGCCGCGTGCTCTATCGCCGCCGTCGTCGCGTCGCAGTCAGCGCTCGGCCCTGCCTACGCCTGCGCGCGTGCATACTGGTCATCCGCGTCGCGCGTACCTCCCTTGGCACGTGTCGCGCGATGCACACCGCCTATGACCGGTTCTGGATTTTATCCTTTAATTCTTCATCTCCGCCTCCGTTTCCGATCCGGTTACAATTTATTTACAAAAAATAAATAAACCTAGATCTAGAGTAGTCTATTACATTGATCAAATCAAACAAATCCTAATCTACTCGTGGATTTTCTCACGAGGCAAAATGAATCCGAACGAATCGAATTAAAAACCACAATTTATATGCATGCAAAAATAAACACATTAAATTCCATGACAATTGGATACCTGCAAAAAAGATCTAGCAATTCTACTATCCAATTTCAAATTTAATGACAACGAATTAAATTACAATTTAAAAAATTCAGAGCCCGAAACCGTGGCTCTGATACCAGTTGTTGGGGAATAAGTTGCACAGATCTATTCGGGATGAATATTTAAATACAAATTTAATTCTCATAATTATTACTAGCATGAATTAATCCTATATTAATTCAAATAATAATCCAACAACAAATCATGAATATGATTAAATCACGTAAATCCTACGCATGCGGAATTCTATGAGTTTACGTGAACGTACCTCTTGGGACGGCAATGGCTTTGTTTATTAGACACACCAAAAGAACTTCCCAAGTATTCCCTTAATCCTTGCTCGACTATCCGGTGGTAGGACACTTGCGAACAATTAACAAAAGAAAAATAAATTATGTTGCACCACCTTTGTGGATTTACTAATTTTTCCAGCACATGGAATTGTACTTGGGAATGAAAGAATCATCCACTATTTATAGAGTGGAGGTGGTCGAATTTTTAGGGCAAAAACAATATGGGAAAATCTTTTCTTGATCTCCAAGAAATCTTGAATATATCTCCTATATTCTTTTTCCCATAATTATAATATTCCACAAAATCCCACCTACTCTTTGTTATGGATTAATTTCGAAAATTATAGGGCAAGAATCCAAGATTTGGATCTTCTTGAATTTATGAGATGTTCTTGTATTTCAAGAAATACATATCTTCCATAATATATTTTCAAGAAAATCTTTCTTTCCCTTAATTATCAAAATTTCGAAAATATGCTTTATGGAAAACCAAGTGGGAGATTTCTTGAATTTAATGAGATAATCTTGTATTCCAAGAATACATATCCTCATTCCATAACAAAATTCAAAGAAAATCTTTCTCCCCTTTTATCCATAATTTTTGAAAATTAGGAAAAAATAAGCAACAATATTTATTTTATTTTAAACACATTTTCCAGTTATTGGACTATATGTTGGGCCTTTAGGAGAATTAAGATTGGACCTTCCAATGGATCTTGAATTATCAATATTGAGCCACAATATTATTCAAGCTCATAAATATTAATTAATCCCACTACATAATTAATATTGCACTATCCATCTTAACCCATATTATAGTCAATATGGCTCCCGGTTATTATTTCCCGTGTTTAAGATTATCTAGCCCATTAATTAATTCAAGCCACTGAAATAGCTTTTCGTTAATTAATATCTTTTGTCCTTGGTCAAGGAACGGTTCAACATTATTATCCATACCGGAAACTAGTTCCACTTGCAAGATTTGGTATGATAAAGCTTATGAACCTCCCAAGGGGGCAATCGAACAAGCGTACTTGCACACGATTCTCCGTATTAAATCTTAGCAATCACATGTGACCAATAATATTGCCCAAGATAAAAAGTATTGAATCTCGTTGATTCTCTACCCATGATAAGTCAAAGCAATAGTTACTAATCACACGTGATCCTAATTAAGGAACGAAGATTAAGAAATAACGAACCACTGAGGTCTAATTCTCCCTTGTTCAGTTCTGAAGAATTTTTCCTCCTCAGAGGTCCTATTCATTGCATCGATCGTTACCTTTCGTGTAATCTCTTGGTCAAGACAAGTCAATCCGAGCCTTACACTTCAACCTTTAATGATGGATTGTTCATTTCCATCTAGGTCGTGAATGGTGTGTTTTTAGTTACAAGGGACTGTTAATTTAATCTTCTGTGATCTGGTATCACTAAATTAACTACAATGTAATACGCACTATTTATTGAACAGTTATGCAGTAAATATATGTAACATTCGATGATATTTAAAGTATCAGTGATAAACAATTTATTTCAGTAAATAAGTTCGAAATTCAGTTTTGATTATACAAAGTAAAAGCATACTTTCCAAAGATAATCCCAACAGCGCCTATTGCTTTCGAATCGCAGGGTCATCCAACCTCTTTGATGAAACCAAAAAGGGGGAAGGACAAGAGAATAAAGAGAAGAAAGAAAAACAGACACAGTTGGTAACATTTGTATCTCTACCAAAAACCACTGTATCCGACCTGCCTAAAGCCACTCCATCTACTGATCTCGTTGCTGAAGTGAAAGAAATTGTGGAGCAACATAGCAAAGAGATCACTGAGCAGAAGATTGCTCTTTCAGAGGTTATTGCCAGAGTCGACAGGATTGAAGACTTCTTCGTCGTTCGTATAGAAAAGAATGGAAACTGATGATCAGGCCAAGAGTCTTGAACTCGCTAAGAGATTAGCTAAAGAAGACGAACGAGATGAACCTGAGCAAACTCTAAGGAGAAAGAAATGCAAAGGCAAGATGGTGAAAGCTACTGCTGAAGATCAGAGTCAAGGCCAATTATTCTCTACCAAAAGCCAGATGTCTCCTGAACAAATTCAAGAGCAAACAAGACAGAGAATAAGAGGGACTGCCATCAAGAAACAGAAGTTAGCAGAGGCTAAGGGACTAAACATCGCATACATCCGAAGGAAGAGGAAGAATGAAGCTGCAGCAGAGGAGATTGCTTGGGAAAGGAATGCCCTTCCGGTACCTGTTAAAGACATCCTCTGTGCTCGGCTAGATATGCTTCCAGTATGGGATCAGATCAGAGGAGAATGGCTGTGTGACGTGTACATCCTGGAGATGATTCCGATTCATCAAAACCAGACAGAAAATGATGATGAATTTCGGAACTGGTTAGAAATGAAGTACCCAAACTTCTACCAGAAAGTGATGAAGGAAGGGAAGATCATGTCACTGATACCTGAAGCTCCTCCCTTTGAACAACTCCTTCCACCTTTGCGTCCAGACAACAAGTTAGATGCTATCAAATTCAAAAATGTCTACTATGGATTTGCTGACAAAGGAGGGATCCATAGAAGAGAAGATCTGGACAAGCTGATGCAAAGGATGTACAAGATGTTTGGCATCCCCAAAGAACTTCAAATGTTCAAGTACACCTGAGGAAGACAACTTGGAATCAGATGATAGGTACGTTTTTCATGTATTCTGTATGCACACACCTATCTGAATGAAATATTCCATCTCTCTGATTCTAAGAAAACATCTCATTGTCTTCTGAAGTATGTATTGTCTTACATTATTTGCATTTCTATTCGTGGTATCTGTTTTTCTGATTAAGTGTTTTGGTTCCATCAAAAAGGGGGAAATTGTTGGGAAATTTGTATTTAGTTTTGATGGAAGTTCCAAAACAGGTTGTAATAGGACCACCAAACCTCATTAGGTATCGATGACTTAGAATCGATTAAGATGACCAAATTGAAATGTATAGATAGGGCGATGTAAAGATAGGTCACATATTGAGGGGAAACTCAATATGTATAGGTCAGGTTGAAATATCGGATGACCGGATAAGGTCCGATGATCAGAAGGCTAAGAACAAATCAGAAGACAAGAAGTCAGATGATCAGGTGAAGATAGAAAACACTGAAGACTCAGATGAACCTGAAGACTCAGATGAACCTGAAGACTCAGATAAACCTGAAGACTCGGGATGAACTCAAGACTCAGATAAACTCAAGACTCAAGATAATCAAGACACCGAGGCTCGTGAGTCACCTAAAGATCAGAAGACTACCAGAAGACCAGAAGACCTACATCAGCCGAGTCTGCAAATTGTGCTAAGACAATCTGCATCAGAAGACTCTACAAGGTAGACTAATCAGTTACCTGATCAAGTCAGCTCACACCTGGCGTCAACCAAAATGGTACACCAGACAAGACGAATACTCTACAAAAGGAATATCAATCATCTAACGGACAAATACTGAAGTGCCACCTCACAAAGCCAAAGAGAAAGCGACACGGGCACAAAAAGAGCTGACAATGCGGGATTCGATGCTACGGACATAAACGACCCTAATCTTACCTTCGGCCATGCCGATATTTGGAGCACGTCATAATCATATCCTACAACCTACCTAATATAGCCCGAAATTCAAATTGCTCTCCAACGGCTCTTTGATTTCGTGGTCTATAAAATGGAATTGCTCTTCAAAATTGGAGAAGAGACCGGATCGAGCAGACTGAAAAAGAAGCAAGAACTATAGCAGAATTTCCGCTCGAAG
The DNA here is from genome assembly GCA_037126765.1 of Stenogyne calaminthoides. Classification (NCBI taxonomy): domain Eukaryota; kingdom Viridiplantae; phylum Streptophyta; class Magnoliopsida; order Lamiales; family Lamiaceae; genus Stenogyne; species Stenogyne calaminthoides. The sequence continues at coordinate 17,872,728 of JBBCBC010000012.1, forward strand.
AACACCGAATTTGAAGATTATTCTTAAGTGTTCATCACATTATTCTTAGCTTAGAAATCCTATCCTCTAGCATTTGGCTACATAAACACTAGGATAGATTTTCAGTTGGAACCACAACAAACCTTTACACAAACTCAAAGTTAGGTTAAGTTTGTTACCGCAAGATTTCAGACTAGGAATTCTAGTTTCTGATTTCTGGGATCGGTTGAGTGTAAACTCGATAAACATCTGTTGGGTGTTGGACTAACACATTAAACTAAGTCCAGTTGATTAAGTCGGTTAAGTTGGTCCCCTGTGTTAAGGGAAGAGTGGACGTAAGAATGGTTTCGTCTGAACCACTATAAAATCTTGTGTGCATTTACTTGCTCTTTATTGCTTTACACTATTCACACAACTGAGCTTAAAATTGCATACATATTCTAAGTTAACATCAGTCTGCACCAAGCAACTGATCTGATCAGGTTGACACCTTAGTCAACTTATTGAAAACTGACTTGAGAATCTGATTTGGTAAAAACTGGTTTTTCACACGGGTATTTACAAGCTTCCGCACTATCAGTTAAACTGGCAGATATCAAACTGATCTGCCCTCAAGCATTCAGTAAGATTGAACATCAATCCAAACTGACTCACTAGCACTCTGATCAAGCAAACTGCAATCACACCTGATCTGCACGAAAAGTTTTTCAGAAGTCTATTCACCCCTCCCCTCTAGACTTCTGCCCTCACAAAACCCGTTCGGGACCTACATAAACAGTAATAATAATTAATTCTAAATTAATATATTATTAATTAATTCTCCATAAATTAAATATTAAATCAAATTTAATACTTAATCAACCAACTTTAATCTGATTAGGGAATTACTTGTTGTGTGACTCATAGACCCTCATATATCAAGCGATTAGTCAAACTAACTGTCTTAATTGAACCCTAGATAATAAATCAGACATTCTCAATATATGAGGTACGTTGCGAGAAACGTGCAACTACCTGTAACTGGAACATGGGCTATTGTGATATCTTCTTTTCATTCACGAATACTCGATTAGTCTTGAACATGATAAAGTGTCTATTCAAATAACTTAATCATATTATCTCTAATCACTAATTGATCATGTATGTCACACTTAGCCACAAAGTTTAAGTTGACGTGCATCGGCCGATGACTTAGATCCAATTATGATGAGAAGATGAGTATTCTCTCTAAATCCACTTTGAGGAATGAATCATATTCTTGGCTCAACTACCACACACATGCACTTCATGATGAACCCAATCCAAGCCATATCTACCCATGGAAAGGTGCAAGCGTCGGTCTTGGTCAAAGTTCATCACTCCACACATGTCGTGCGTATTGACCTCAAGTCAAAGGAGTATCACATCGCTCCCACTAACTAGACACCCGTAGACACATATAGTGGAACTACATCAAACGGTTTCTCGGATGGGTATACAAATATCCTCTAAGATATATGTGCATCCATCATGAGATATCTAGTATCTCGTAGTAAGTGAAATCTTTACCGTCTTATACGAGAAATCGTTAAGAGAAGAGATGAAGTGGTGGTTAAGATCGCTTCGGAGGATAACCTAGTTAATCCTTTTCACAAAGAGTCTGCCTCTGAGTACATTCAAGAGACATGTGAATGGAATAGTTGTCAAGTACGTTGCCAAGCTGCTTTGAGTATAAGTGAAAAAAATATTAGGAACATGTGTAGAACATGTGACGTGTTGTAGTATACTTAAAAGCAGACTTTGAGTATAAATGGGAGATTGTTGGGGTTATACGTGAAAGTATGCTTTTACTTTGTATAATAGACACATTTTACTCTTATTTACTGGAAATAAATCTTTTATCGTTGTTGCTTTAAATATGAATGAATGTTAAATATTTATTGCAAAACGTTCAATATTTGTATATAATACATTGTAGTTGATGTGGTGATACCCAATCATAGAAGATCACATTAACAGTTCCTTGTAAATAAGTACATCCTCACAACCTAGATAGAATTGAACACTCCGTTGGTATATGTTGACGTGTAAATCTCAGATTGGCTTGTCTTGACCAAGGGATTACACTAGTGCATTATGATGCGCTGAAGCGGACCACAGAGAGGATAAATTCTTCCGTACTGACATACGGGATGAAGAATTAGACCTCAGTGGTTGTTGATTTCTTAATCTCTGTCCCTTAAATAGGATTGCGTGTAATTAATATTTATTGCTTTGATTTATGTTGGGTTTATAATCAGATAGCAATTCTATACTTTTTATTTTGGGCAATATTATTAATTACATGACAATTGCTAAGATTTAATACAGAGAAACATGTACGAGGAAAGTCTCGTTTGATTTGTCCCCTTTGTGGGCACAGAAGTTTTATCATACTAAATCTTGCAAGTGGAATTCGTTTTCGGTATGGATAATAATGTTGAGTTGTCCTTACTCTAAGAAAAAAGATATTAATTAATTTCGAGCGTTTAGTGGCTTAATTAATTAATGTACAAACTAATCTTAAACACGGAAAATAATAATTGGGAGCCATATTAACGTAATATGGATTAAGAGGGATATTGCAATATTAATTTTATAGTGAAATAAATTAATATTAATGGGCTGAATAATATTGTGGCTCAATATTGAAATTTAGTGCAGTGTATTGGTTGTGGAGTCTGTAGAATTTTTTTAGACTTTCAAAGTTTGGGGGTATTCAATCCGGATTTTCATAAGTCTTTAAAATTCCTGAGGTATTCAATACGAATTTTAAAAAAATTTTAAAAAATCTTTAGGTATTCAACAGTCTATGGATTTTAATACTCTATAAATTTTCTTTGATTCTCTTCCAAAAATATAAATAGATTTCACTCTCCAAAATCTCTTCTAACAACCAGAGACTTCTACGTATTCTCTCAGAGAACTCTAAAGACGAAAGGTCAGAAGAAAAAAAAACCTTCGTTGTTCTCCTGCCATCGTCAATGCGTGCCGCCATTGTTGCCGTTTCTCTCTCTCCTCGCCCTTTGGACGCAGCCTTGGCCTCACCCGTCTCCAGATCACAGACGACGCAGGGTGTCTCACACCGCTCGTCGAAGCGGCACCGCTTCCCGCCGCTCGTCACTCATCATCCGATGTCGTCCTCCCTCCGTCCTCGCAACCCGTCGCATGTATGCAGTTTTTTATTTTTTTCAATTTTCATTGGCAAAGTGTTAATTCTGATTTTTGTTTCTTGAACCCTCTAAATGGGATTCTTGATTCGGCTACATGTCTATTGTTGTAAATTGTAATTGAGCATCATGAATAAGTCATTCAAAGTATAACAGACTGGGTTGGGTCAAATTGATTGTGCAAGACTGTAATACCCGTAATTCATTTCACTAAGTTCATAGGTGTGTTTAAGTACTCAATTTAATTTATTTTATTATTATATATAATTTATATTATTTTGAAATAGAGATTAAAAGCCCTTATATTTTTAACTCATACAACACTTATTTTATTTAAAGTCCAACTTAAGTATTATTATTTTAATTTTTTATTCAAGCCCAAACTCAAATCAAAGCCCATTTCTTTAAACTATTTATAGGGTATTTTAACCTAAAAGAATTCCATTCTTCACGACTTCTACACGTTTTCCACTGTCGTTCTACATTCGGCGACGACAATTACGAGGCGTAGTTCATCCGAAGCTTCTACTTATCACTTCTGTAATCATCATTCAAGGCAACGACAATTACGAGACGTAGTTCATCCGAAGCTTCTACTTATCACTTCGGTAATCATCATTCAAGGTGGGGATTTAAATGCTATTAACTCTCCAGTGGTTTCGTAGAATATGCATGTTATTCAATTTTAATTGTGATATATAAACGACTTGAGATGCTTGTTTAAATTTATTATTCCATGTTATTCTAATAGCCTGGGACCCTTTTGAGGTCCGGGACCGACGGGTCTTCGGGTGTATCCCGCCATGCTCGGCAAAGTCTAATAGCCAGGGGCCCTTATGGGGTCCAGGATCGACGGGTATTCGGGTTTAACCTGCCGTGCTCAATATCTATGTGGCAAAGTGGCAAAGTTATATGGCAACGTTTCAAAGCAATATTCTATGGCAAAGTTACTATTGGCAAATTTACATGTGAATTCTTTATTTGACTTGTATATCTTGTGAATTATAATTGGTTTTAATTTTGAATAATTTATTTCCACTGAGTGTGCTTGCATGCTCACCCTAATATTTTCCCCATTTCAGGATTGAGGAGTTGGAGAGCGAGGAGTGGTGATGGAATAAAAAGAGTCTTAGACGCTTTCATAATTAAATAAATTTATCAAAGTTTGTGATTCATCGAACTTCTATTATCTCTAGAGACTTTTACTCATTCATGAATTTCCTTTCAACTTCAGTACTATGGGTATTTTCCATTATTTAATAAAGGTTATTTATAAAAGAATTAGCCGTTGTTCTTACTGTTAGATTATTTTGAGTAATTAGCCGTTGTTATCGTTATAATTTTTGAAATTTCAAATTTAGTCACGCTCAAGTTAGTTATTTTAACTTTTTTTTTTAAAAAGTCTGTTTTATGAAAATTGGGGCGTGACAAAGACATTAGTGAAATGAATGAATAGTTTATAGGGAACTTATTTAGAATTTTAAGTTTGCTTTGAGATTTTTATGTATCACTAATAAAAATCACAACAGAAAAGAGGATTTGTCAATCCACAATAAAAAAAAGTGTATTTCACAATTCTGTCAAGTCTATGAAAATTCATGTAAATCAATAAAAAAAAGTCAGTCAAACTCTGCATGGAGTCTATGAATTTTCTAAATCCACAGACTTTTTAAAGTCCAAGAAAATCCAATAGAATCTCAATTGAATACACCCCCCTTAGAGTCCATTGGGAGGTCCAATCTTAATTCTCCTAAAGGCCCCTCAAGTAGCCCAACATGGATCCATTAATGAAAATGTGATTAAAATAAAAGAAATAATTTATTGCCTAATTTTTCTTGAAATTTTTGAAAATTGCAAGAAAAGAAAGAAAGAGATTTTCTTGAAAAGATTTTATGGAAGATAATTATTCTTGGAATACAAGATTATCTCATAAATTCAAGAATCTTTTACTTTGACTTTTATTGCATGAGATTTTTTAAAATCTCAATAATTAGAGAAGGAAGATTTTTATGGAAAATTATTTATGGGAAAGAGAATATATTGGATATGTAGGTCCCGAACGGGTTTTGTGAGGGCAGAAGTCTAGAGGGGAGGGGTGAATAGACTTCTGAAAACTTTTTGTGCATCGTCGGTGTGAGGGCGCTTAGCTTTGATCAGAGTCTTGCGATCAATCGATTTAGTCGATAACCAACTTACTAATCGCTGAAGGAAGATCGGTTCGGAACTATCGGTTTAACTGATGTGTCTGAAGCTTAAGTTTTACCCGTGAAAACCCGGTTTTATAAATCGATTCCAAAGTAGTGTTTTAACCAATTGATCAAGTGTCAAGCTTGATCGAGATCGTGTTTTGGTGCTAGCCGATCTCAACTTAGAATATGTATGCTTTTAAAGGTTGTGTGCAATTGTGTAGACAGTTAATCAAAGCGGTAAAGGCACACAAGATTTATAGTGGTTCGGACAAACCAAATTCCCACGCCCACTCTTCCCTATCACAAGGGGCACCAACTTAACCAACCCGAACTTAGTTTTATGTGTTAGTTCAACACAAGACAATCGACAGATATTTAAGGAGTTCTCACTCAACCGATCCTGAAATCGAACTAGAAACCCTAGTCGAAATCTTGCTAAACAACTTAACCTAACTTGGGTTTGGATAAGATTGTTTTGGTTCCAACTATGAAATCTTTTCTAGTGTTTAAGGTAGCCTATCAGCTAGATGAAAAGATTTCTATGCTAAGAACTTATGGGATGAACACTTAATAAAATAATCTTCTTGATCGTGTTCTTCGTATGAAATCGATAATTGCTTGAGCTTCTTGATTGTTCAGTGTTTCTGTGCATTCACTCTGAAGTGTGATCCCATATTTATAGACCTTGAAATCAAAGAGCCGTTGGAGAGCAATTTGAATTTCAGGCTATATTAGGTAGATTTGCATGATTGATGTGACGTGCTTCAGGAACGGCATGGCCGAAAGTGTGAACTTGTATTTTATAGCCGTTGGAGAGAGCAACATCAAATCCCTTAATTGTCGGCTCCGATCATACGTGTCTTGTTCTTATTGGTTAGCAGACGCACTTTTCAGTGTTTGTTCTTCCAACTAAGGTTGACATTCTTCTTGTTCAGATCATAGACGTATGATTAGGTGAAACATCAATTTTCACTGTTGATTGACTTTGATCGATCTGAATCGATCGATCTACTGATGGAGTCTTCTGGTGCCGGTTGACTTAGCTTCAACTAGCAGACTCGGCTGATGTAGGTCTTCTGGTTTGATCTTCTGGAAGTCATCTGATCTTCAAGTATTCTGAGTTTGAGCTTTATGACTTCAGCTGAGATATCTGACTAGATCAGATCGATCTGATCTTCTGTTCTTCTCTAGCATTCTGGCCTGTCGGATATCAGCTGTTCTTTGGATCTTCAGATCTTACTTATACATATTGAGGTTCCCCCTCAATATGTGACCTATCTATTACATCAGTTGTTCTATACAGTAATTATCAACTGGTATTCTAAAAACGGTAATATAAACATCAGTCAGCTAACAGGTCTGACTGGTCCTATTACATGTGTTTCTGGAACTTTTATCAAAACTATAAATTTCCCAACAATTTCCCCCTTTTGATAAAAACCAAAACACCGAGAAAAACCAAACACGTTGATAAATATAGAACGAAAGAAAGAGCACATAATCGAAAGACAATGAGATTACGTCTTAAGATCGGAAAAATAAACTTTTCTCATTAGATATGTCGATTACATGTTACATCAGAAAAGTTTGAATTTAAAAACAGCTGATCCTGAGAAGTCTTCTGATTCTTCACTCTTTAGGCTTGTATCCTTCTAGCATCTCTCTTTGATCTTGAGGTACGTTGAAGATCTGATATAGTTTCCATTTGACATCATTGGTCTGCTGAGGATCAGTTATATGCGTTTTGCTCAGGATGTCAAAGTAGAATCTCTGAAATGCCAACATTCAAATGAGCCATCCGCCTTCTTCGAGTAATCCAACGGATCATACTCTTGGCGAGATATTTTTACATTGATAAGTTTGGCCTCATTTTCCGGATACTTGAAAAAAATCTGGATATTTATTTTCTAACCAAATGAGGAATTCATCATCCGGAGATTCTTCTCGTGGAACAAGATTAAGGACAAAAAGCATCCGAAGCCATTCACTTCGATCTTGTTCCATTCCTCAAACCTCTTAGCATGTCGTGGCCGCTTTTTGGAATGATCTCATCAACTCTTCTTTGGCGGTGAGGTTACGCATGATTTTCCAAAATTTTCCTTTCTTCGCTCTCGATCTGAATTTTTTTTTTAGATTTTACGCCTCTGTCAATTTTTTTTCGCCCTTCTTTCTTCTTCTTTTTTGGGCCTCTTCGCAAACTTTGCTCTTTGGGCGATTTCTCGGCCCGATTCCTTATCGGCCTGTGTCGGCTAGTTGTGCTTCTTGTGACTATTTTAGTCCGAGTGGATGGTACAGTTGTGTCTGCGAGTGGCTGGTACAGTTGTGATTTCCCCAGCACCATGGCAGCTAGCCTACCTTTTGTGATGTCCCAAAGACCAAGAAGCAGCCTACCTTTCTTGCCTTTGACTTTTCCATCTTTTTTTCAGAGACTTCGTTAGCAAAGAGATCCAAATGGTCTAGTCTTTGTCCATAGGCTTCAACCGTATGCAATTAGGTCTTCATTGTTACGATCATGTCAGTTGGTTTCTCACTCCGTCCTTCCCCCTTTTTGGTTTGATCAAAAAGAGTGAGAGGTGGGAAGTTAGGGATCCAAAATCGACCGATATTGCCTGTTGAGATCTCAGAATGATAAAAACGAACTTGAACTTGGCGATTAGATGTTCAACCTTCGAGATCACTTCGGTCTTGACAGATTCCATGGCGATGAGAGAGTGTAAAAAATCAGTTTGTCAAGTTTCTCTTCATCGATTCGAGCTTTTCAGTGAGCATCAGAAAAGAAACTTGTTGTTGATCCACCTGAATCAGCTTGTCATCAACGGATTTTATAAGTTCGGCAGACACGGTGGTCACAGTTTGGGAGAACTGATCTTTGATAGCTGCAATCTGGGAAATAGCCAATTCCCTTTGATCTGTTATTTCTTTGAGGCCAATCTGCCTCTGATCAGCTATCACTCCCTCAACTTCTTCTTTCAGGAGATCTTTGAGACAAGATCTGATTTCAAAATTGATCGATGGTGATATGAGATGTTGGAATGTTTTTATGTCACTTGATCGATTTTAGGTTGTTTGTGCCTCCAGTGGTTGGTCATGAACTGCAAAGACCGCCCCACTATCATCGGCAGCCTCAGATCCTTCATTGTATCATCTACTTCCCGAGAGCTTCTTGAGCGATCTCCTGTTCACCTTGTTCACCAACCTTAGCTTCCCTGTGGATCGAGCTTTGATAGATTCAAGAGTTATCACCACCGGTGATCCTACTTTAGCAGATTTCCTCATATCGAAATCAAAATCTGCAAACTCATCAGCACCGCCCATTTGCTCAATAATCATTATAAAATCTGAGAAGCTTTTTAATCTGAGATCTCTCCAGGTGAGGATCTCCATAACTTGTTCTCTAATAGCAGGATGGGCGACCAGTTCTGGATACATCTCATCAATTTCTCGTTCGATTTGCATTCTGACTATTTTCCCTGTGATGGTCTTTGATGATCTAGACTCGTGAATTGTCCGTCCCGCATTCCTATTGATGAGATGTGGAGGGTTCTGTGGTGCTTGAGTAGGTGGAAGTTGTCCGATAGGCTCGACTGCGCAGAGGTTCTGCTTTGTGGAGGCAGGCAGCGCTGTTACTGTTGAGTAAGGTTTCGGTTCGCGAACTGCCAGATTTGTGTTCGCGAACTGATGTAGTTTCAGGTTCGCGGACTGATGTAGTTTCAGGTTCGCGGACTGATGTAGTTTCAGGTTCGCGGGCAGGTGGAAGAGTAGGAGAGACATGCTCAGCAGCCATTAGTCTGAGTGGTGAATCAGCTCGAGCTGGAGGAGAAGGAGATCGTTCGTCTCGTGCTTCTTCCTCAGAATGAACTGGCGAGCTCTCAGCTTGAGAAGCTTTGCTGTGGTCGATTTTTCACCGATTTTTGTGTGGTGCAACAGATCGATCTGGCGCTCTTTCTTCATCGACTCATCTTCTAAAGATCGAGTCATGGAGGCTTGCTTCGCCTTCTTCGGCCTCTTTTCCTGGACCTTCACCAATTTTCTTTTCTTCTTCTGGGGGGCTTCTGGTGTAGACGAAGTTGCTTCCTTGCTTTTTCCCTTCTTCGTCTTTGGGGGAGTTGGCCGCATATCATCGTCTGGTGGCCCAAATATGGCTAAAGTGGTGGAGAGGAATGCCTTGTAGGGCTTCAGTCCATTCTGTTCCCATCTGGCATTTGGCATTTTGTCTTGTAGGATAACTGCAACCTTGTTGAGATTGCTGATCCTCTTCTTCAGATAGACCTGCCTCCACTCATCAACTCCAAATTTATCATGTTCCTGGAGTAGAATGGCTTTTAGGAACCCATGCCAATTGATGTTCTTGGCTTCATCAATTATTGCAGCCATGCTGTACAGTTTGACTGATGTAAGAGCATCTGGGCTGAATGAAATACCCATAATTGTTTTTGACAAAATATCAAACAACAATCGGTATTTCCTCTTGAGCATTAACGACAAAGCCCGACGATGATGTTTGTCGGCCTCTCTCGATGAGCTCGTTTACGATCGGCTCATCTTGATTCTCCCCAGAGTGAGAAGCGAGATTCGTCCTTTTGGTAGGGCGGAACAGACGAGTTATATCCTCATTCGTCGGTCGATCTCTTCTCCGGTGGATTGCCGAAAGTAGTTCTTCTCCGAGCATCTCAGATCTACCCTTAAATTCCTTACGAATTCGAGGGCTTCATACTGCATCACTGGATTGTAGTGAGCAGCACAATATTTCTCAAGTCCTGCTTTCTTCAGAATTTCCTCTACTTCCATTGATTCCGGATCCTTTGTAACCCCAAATTGTACGAACTTGTCCTCGACAATCCTTAATGTCAGTTCCGCATAGTTGCACATTATTTTACCCATACCGTGAGTGATCATCTACAGATAAGATAGATTTGGTTAAAATTGTGCATAAATACTAAGAATATCACATATGCGGAAACCAAGAAACAATAAAACATAATACAGGATATCAGCGATTGACAAAATCTTTAAGATCAATGGTTTTAAAAGAATGATTCATCAAATAATCAGAAATTACCAGATTCTGGTTTTCAGATTTGAGACTTAAGAAAAACACTTTGAATCTCGAGAAAGTAATCCGGAGAGTTTTCGAAAAAAATAAAACGCAAGTTTGTGATTTGGAAAACTCGTAGGGTTTTTGATGAACCTTATAAAGATGAGGAGGAAAAAGAAAGCGAGATTTGGAAGATCAACCGTTTGAAAAGATTAGACGATCCAGATTAAGCGGTTTTGATCGAATGGTTGGGAAAAGCACGTACGAAAACCTTTTGGATTTAAAAGCTTATTTTGTAGCAATTAATACATGTACCCCACGTCCGCATTAAATGATTTGCAGGGGATACGTCACACAGGTAATGCGTACAGTAAGGCAAATAAAAACAGATAAGATCCGATAAATAAGCAAATAACAAGGGAAAAGAAAGGCGTATCTGGTTGACTGATATAGTAATCAGTCAATACCACTTGAAGTTGATTCCACTTGTTGATCTTAGTTTTCTGCCTAAACCTTATAATTTCCCAACTGTTCTTTTCAACTGATCTGTTTCATTTTGTGTCTGATTTTCCTTCTGATCCTCCTCGATCAGTTGAAGTTCCCCCTTCAACTGATATTTCTGTTTTCTCATAGACTGATATATCTGATTTGTTGAGGTTTCAAGTTCAACTGATCTTCCTTATCTGATCAGTTTCGTATGTAATCAGATTTTGGTTGACCTAATCTGATTCTTCTCAGATCAAGCCAATTCTTGGGATAAGTCTTACCGCCAAAACTTAGTCTAGAATAGTAGTCTCTATTCCCTAAGTTGGCGCAATTTGACATGCGTGATTATCGCCCAGATATCTTGATATGTCAATCCGTAGAAATTTATCCAATTATCGATCGGCGATTTTTCTACATCGCCGTCCTTGTGATGCAAATTTCTAAAAGGCTTTTTGAAATCAAATTTGCATTTGCACCCTTGCTTGGCCTCTATAAATTGGACCAATGTTTTTACACAACATAACCCATTCACCATACTTATCTTCTTTGTAAAATCATGCATTACGGTGAACCCTTATTTCCGGTGAAACTTCCTAGCAAAACACCTTTACCCCTTTTTTCAATGATTTTAGCTTCTCAAATCAACCCCCTGTGTCCCTTTATCAATTTGTTTTTTAAATCATCATCAAAGATTTCACATACAATTGTTGCTGCTTCTCTACCACCATGGCGGTGGATCTGCTATCGCAAATCGAGAAGACACTTCTCCTAACCGTATGCACCTTGTGTGTCTATCGTTATGACGTAACCCAAAGATCAACAGACTTCGATCCGATATAAAACATGAGTTTGATATCACGGTCTTGATCGGACAACGGTGATCTTCGATATCAACTCAATTTTTTTTCATGCAACACATGTGCCCATAAGGTCTTTGAACCAATTTCTTGGCACATGTGCTCCATTTAACAAATTGGAGAGTCCATTGACTTCGGTCTAAGGGCTCTTCGGCTTAGAAATCCTATCAACGCCGCTCTCGCTCCACTTTGGTTTTTAGCTTCAATAATAGCGGCTTTAGGATTTTTTTAAAAACCTCTCTCACCCTTGTTAAGTGGGGAAAATGAGAGCATCGATTTAAAATCTCTCTCTCCCTTGCTCTTCTTGGGTTAGGATGAGGGTTTAGGGTTATAGGTTTAGGGTTTTGGTTATGACTTATGTCTTGACCTCCGGTCCTTTGTACTTGTAACTTGTAATGTAATCGACCTTGGTCTTTATCAATGAAAAGTTCTATTATTCCATTGTTGTGTAAATTCTCTCATTTTCTTATGAGATTGTAGGCTTTAATCTGTGAATCTTGTTTGTTGAATATCAGCTAAATCGACTTACAAAGATGTAAAATAACCCAACTGATTTAATCAGATATTCCTTTTAAATTGAGTGTTTCCTTTAATCTGATCAGTTCCTTTAATCTGATAACTCGTAAATCTGATCGATTTCTCACATCAGTTCCTTGACTGATCTTCTGATCAGTTGAGATACCAAACTCAACTGATTCCTTTCAACCTGGTTAGTCTCTTAACCAGCTGGTTCTGGAGAACAATCCATCAAGCATTTTAGGTGCTTTTTCTCCAAGATCCAGAAGCCCTAGCTCATTACACAATTCTCTGAATCTGATCTCAAATAGTGGTTTGGTTAGAATATCGACTTTACAGAAATCAGTGTGAATCTTTTCCATTCTGATATTCTTCTTTTCAACAGGATCTCTTATAAAATGGTGTCTGACATCCACATGCTTGCATCTTGTATGTAGAACAGGATTCTGAGTGATTGCAATAGCACTATTACTGTCACAGAATATAGGTACATTCTTAGCTACGATGTTATAATCCCTCAGCTGCTGACTAAGCCAGAGCAGTTGGGAGCAACAGCTTCCTGCAGCCATATATTCTCTTGAAGAGTAGATGTCGCGAATCGATGTCCGCTTTTTGAAAACCACGAGATCGGTTTACTTCCTAAAAACGACATGTTCTGAAGTTGACTTCCTGTCAATCTTGCAACCTCCATAATCAGAATCAGAATACCCACTAAGCTCTAGATTATCATCTGATGGGTAAAATAAACCAAGGTTTACTGTCCCCTTCAGATACTTAAGAATCCGCTTAGCTGCTTCTAGGTGGCTTTGCATTGGATTTTCCTGAAATCTGGCACATACACCTCTTTGCAAAAAGGTATATCCGGTCCGCTTTGCGATCGGTATAGTAGAGATCCAATGAGAGCCCTATATTCTTTCTGATTTGTTTTCTGACCATCCTCATCTGGATCCATCTTGAATCCAGTCATCATAGGAATTTTGGCTTCCTTGCAATTTTGAACTCCAAACTTAGCCAATAAATTCTAGTGTACTTTTTGCTTGGCGATGAATATCCCTTCGCACTTTGCTTCACCGAGACCCGAAAAGTAATTCATCCGTCCCCATCATGGACATCTCGAACTTCCCTTGCATCGAACTGTCAATCTTTCACATAGACTCTTGTTAGGAGATCCGAAGATGATGTCGCCCACGTGATCCGAACCATCGAATATCTTCTCCATCTTCTATTCTCGAATAAGGTTACATCCATTGTTCCTTTAGTGAACCCAATCGTCGATCAAGAACCGAGAGAGTGTATCATACCACGCCGAGGAGCTTGTTTCGAACCATAAAGAGCTTTTCTTAAACGGTACACTTGGTTGTTCTTTTTCAAGCCCGGAGGTTGTTAGACATAAACTTCCTCTGCTAGTACCCCCGCTTAAAAATGCACTCTTTACATCCATCCGATACACAATGAACCCTCTGGGGAAGCATATGCCGAAAATGAAATTAATGGCTTTCTAAAAGCGGCGCGATCGTGCAAAGGTCTCGTCATAATCAATTCCTTCAGATTGTGAATACCCCTTAGCAACAAGTCTTGCCTTATTTATGGTGATGACATTTTTCTCATCTCTCTTGTTTTTAAAAACCCACTTCGTGCCAATTACGTCTTGATGATTTGGTGCATCTACCAGTTCCCAAACTTGATTTACATCGAACTGCTTTCAACTCTTCTGCATGGCTAGAATCCAACTTGCGTCTTGTAGAGCTTCCTCTGTTGTTGTTGGTTCATTCATAGACAAATAACAAAGAATACATGGCACTTTCACCAATCGATGTCTAGTTTTAACTTTATCGGATGGGTCTCCGATGATCGATCGGTTGGATGACCGGTTATCCAGTCCTTCGCTTACGATTTGCGCTCGGTTTGGAGAACATCATCCATTTCGATAAAGGTTCATTACTAGCGATCGGGAGTGGTGCGAAATTATGATCCACTTGATAAGAACATGTCTCGGTTGATGTTGGACTCATCATGTGCTGATGTCCGCTCGTTAGGAACTTCAGTGTTCCCCCGAACCGGATGGTTCGGTTGATACTTATCTCACCAGACGAACTTCTTCATCGGCATTTTTTTTCGTACCTTAGGATCTGAATGATCCGGTGAATCGACTAGATCTGGAATGTATCTTTATTACGGTTTACGATTCTTTTTTCCTTGATCATTAGGTGATCCATTTTCTCGAGCATCGGTACTAGTTGATCGGTACATCTTGTTCGAGGCGATTTCTCTTGTTCGGAAGATGCTTCATCAAAGACTACATGGGGTGTTTCTTCCACAAGTAGGGTTAAATGCATAAAACCCCGAAAGCCTTGCTAGATGAAGAATATCCTAAGAATATACCCTCATCTGACTTGGCCTCAAAAGTCTTCAACTGACTCTTCCCATTGTTGTGTATGAAACACTTACACCCAAAAACATGGAAGTAAGAGACACAAGGTTTTCTGTCCTTCCACAGTTCATAGGGTGTTTTGTAGTGAGCCTTAGTCAGAAGACATCTCGTTTCGAGTATGGCATGCGAAGTTGATTTCCTCTCGCCTTGAAAACGGCTTGGTATTGCATGTTCATTTAACATCGTGGCGAAAGCAAATTCTTTGAGAGTTATGTTCCTCCGTTCTGCTACTCCATTTTGTTGTGGCGTCCTTGCAGCTGATGTTTCATGTTGTATACCAAACTTAGAGCAAAAATCAGTAATAAAAGAGTTTAGAAATTCTGTACCTTTATCTGATCTGATTTTTACTACACTGACACCCTTCTCATTTTGTAATCTTTTTTTTTAGCGGCTTTCGGTATCTTCGTTGTCGCCTCATTCTTCTTATGTAAGAATATAACCCGTAAAAACTTGGAATAGTCATCCACGATTACGAGAGTATATTTCGTCCGTTGAGACCGACCGGTGTAATCGGTCCAAATAGATCCATATGAAGCAAAATGCGCAAGATTTCTATTTGGATGCCGGGTCCGAAATTCCCTTGAATGAAGTTTTGACTGTTTTTTCCTTCCGACATGCAAGACATGTCCGATCCTTTGAAAATACTTCATTCGAAGTCCTTCCACTAGAGACATCCTTGCTATCTTATTTAGAGTTTTAAAGTTCGGATGGCTCATTCTTTTTGTGCGAGCCAACCGCTACTTTTGGAACTCTTGACAATCGAGCATGCATTTCTTGGGCAACTGTTCCAATCACCGTAGATCGTCCCTTTCCTTGAACCAGTTTAGCAAAATCTATTGAGTGGCTCGATTCTTGATAGTGCATTGGTCGGTCGAGAACTCAACACCGAATCCGTTATCGCAAATTGTGAAACCGATAATAGGTTGTGCTTCGGACCTTCGACATACGAGACTCCATTATTTGTACATCATCATTCTCTAAGGTTACAATCCTTTGGTATAACCAAAGTTATCATCACCGAAGAGTACACGCGAGCCTTTCTGTTCTATGTAAGAGCTGAGGAGATGTTTGCTTCGAGTCATGTGCCTTGAGCATCCACTATCGATGTACCAGATAGTTGCTTGCACACCTCCTTTGTTGGCCAGACACACGCGATCCTCTGACCAAATCAGGCTTTAGGTACCCCATTTGATTGGGTCCCGAGGGTTAGGATTAGTTTTGGGGATCCATACAAACAGAGCACTTCTATTGTGATCGGTTAGATCGAAGGCCCCGATTTGTCTCCCATACCTATCAACATAATCATACGTCTCTTTATATGCTTTCTGATTAGTATGATTATTAGTGTGAACCTTGGGTGACTTAGAAGACTTGGGATTTATCTTTTCTATTTGTCTTCTTTTCATCGGTCTTGCGTTACGTGCGGCGACCCTAGATTTCCGATTATAGGGGTAGGTACGACTGCTACCATCAAAAGATTCATATCTTTTCGGCATAGGTGGTTTTTGCAGTTTACCTGAAGCATGCTTATTAGGCGGTGACCTTGATTGGGTCTCGATTGGACTTCCCTTTTACAGTTGTCTTTTTTCGATTCTCGATCTGTTGATCGAGTTGAGGTCTCTTCGTAAGAACCGGGTTCTTCGTTGATTCCTCGGTGATGCTTTACCGTTGGGGTCCATTTACATTCCCCCTTCGTTAGGCACCTACCTTACCCCTTTCAACCGGTATTTTTCCCTTATTAGATACATGTTTGGCTTTTGGTGTATCTTTGTTAGAAACTCGTCTGATTACACCTTTTTGAGATGAATCAGTCGGGGCTTTTGAGGATGTGGAAGGGTTCTCATACCCAAGTCCCTTCTTGTTAATCGTTGTTCAAAAATAGGTGTTAGTGTCTTGAACGGTTTTAGATGATTTTGTAAAAACCTCTATTTTCTTCACGCAGATTATCCTCGATGATTTTAGACTTTCATGCTTTAATAGCTCATCGAATTTTGCTTGCGGGATTTTGAAGTCATCGACTTTGTTGTTTTTTAATCGTTGCCACCGATCTTTGATCTGCTTCTCCCGATCGAAGCTTTAACTTTCAGAATTTTAAATTCCTCGGTTGCCTTCGGCGGTTTTCATTGATTTAAGTTCGAGGCTTTTATTGAGATCATTCTCTTTAGCAAGTGATTATTTACGGTCCTCGGCTTGTCATTTTCAAACTTCCACTATAGCATAAGTGTCTCTTGCATTGGAGAGATCCTCAAGCAATTGCTCGAGTAGAGCTGCAGTCAATCTCCCCAAAGGTGTCCTATTGATAGCGGTGTGTAAGCGAACAAAGCGGTTTGGAGGTTACCTCAGTTGGTCCTCCTTGGCCATCGGGCGATCTCATCATCATCCAAAGAGAATATCGATCTTCATTTCCATAGAAGTCAACAAAGATCACGATCGATGCAAATCTTCTACGAGAGGAGTATCCAGAGTCCTCGAGGGCGATAATCTGAATCGTAAATTCTGACGATGTCGCAACCATGGCTTTTTCCGTGTGTCTTGCTCTCTTACGTTCCTCTTTTCTTCCCTTTCTCTTGGCGTCAGTCCAGGCGTCTGCTTGTTTGTAGTGACTGGCTTCTCCTGAATTGAAGCACGCTCATTGATCCACGGAACCTTTTCTTCCGGTGAATCACTCGTCAGTATGATCTATCGGTGATTTTCCTTTCTAATAGTAGTCCGGGCTTCTTACATCGATTGGTTATCTCTTCTCTCATCATTTAGATTATCTCTTTTCCTTTCATCTCTGTGATCTCTCGATCATCGGATCGGTTCTTCTCGGAGATCATTTGTCCGATCTCCTATCTCTTCCTCGGCTATGTTGATAATCTTTATAGAATCTTCAATACTTACCCGGTTAGTATTTGATTTCTCTAGTTTCTGATAAGCGAGCGATCCGTCTTACGCGACTTATGATGTTTCCAATGGGCTCATTGGTCTTCAATCTATTTGTTGGTTGCCTTAAAAAAGCAATCGATTTAGAAGTTGAGGCTTCAAATGGCACCTCATCTTCATCTCGCTTGTCCTCTCTCAATTAAATCGAACTCGTGAGCTTTAAGGCTCAAGAACAAGCTACTTGGCTTCATTTTTTAAATGTCTTGGCAATCCTTGATTACCGTGACCTTCATGTCCCATTTCTTGGTGAGAGACCTTAAAATTTTGTAGTTGATATCTTTATCAGACATCTCTCTACCAAGTTCTCGAAGCTTGTTTATTGACATAGTAATCCTTCCATCGAGTTCGTTGATGGTTTCGTTGGGCAGCATCTTTAATTTTTTGAACTTTACCAGTTCGCCTGCGAGACAGATTTGTCTTTTATCCGGTCATTTCCTCGATATTTTCATTTAGAGTATCCCACATTGCTTTCGCAGATTTGAGATACTTAATCTTTTCCTTGGTGACCTTATCCATTGTTTTCATGATAATATGCCTTGTGATAGTATCTAGAGTATGCAGTTTCCTTTCCTCTGCATCCATCAAGGCTGGGCTTTTTCGTACAAGACTTCCCGGGGCAAAGTCTGGATCTCCTCCAACTGCAGGGTTGTCGTAATATATGATGATGGATCCTCTTTCGATGACTTCCATCATTCTTCCACTGATCGAACCTAGATGGTTGGACATATATATGGCCCAATCTGCATACTCATCGATTGAGAACTTCGGCAGATCATGATACATACCTGAGGTGTTATCCATGCTGAGTGTTTTTGGAAAATGAATGAGTTTTAAGAAGGTTTTTCAAGATCAGTTCAGTCGACCACAAAGATTCTTCCTCAAGAATCGATGATACACAAAGTCAGTGGTCTGTAGAACCAACTGCTCTGATACCACTTGTAGGTCCCGAACGGGTTTTGTGAGGGCAGGAGTCTAGAGGGGAGGGGTGAATAGACTTCAGAAAACTTTTTGTGCAGATCAGGTGTGAGGCGCTTAGCTTTGATCAGAGTGCGAAAGTGAATCGGTTTGGTCGATAACCAACTTACTAATCGCTGAAAAAGGGATCGATTCGGTAACTATCGGTTTAACTGATGTGTCGCGGAAGCTTAAGTTTTACCCGTGAAAAACCGGTTTTTTATAAATCGATTCCAAAGTAGTGTTTTAACCAAATTGGATCAAGTGTCAAGCTTGATCAAATCAGAAGCTTGGTGCTAGCTGATCTCAACTTAGAATATGTATGCGCTTTAAAGGTTGTGTGCAATTGTGTAGACAGTTAATCAAAGCGGTAAAGGCACACAAGGTTTATAGTGGTTCGGACAAACCAAATTCCCTACGTCCACTCTTCCCTATCACAAGGGCACCAACTTAACCAACCGAACTTAGTTTTATGTGTTAGTTCAACACAAGACAATCGACAGATATTTAAGGAGTTCTCACTCAACCGATCCCGAAATCGAACTAGAAACCCTAGTCCGAATCTTGCTAAACAACTTAACCTAACTTGGGTTTGGATAAGATTGTTTTGGTTCCAACTATGAAATCTTTTCTAGTGTTTAAGGTAGCCTATCGGTAGATGAAAAGATTTCTATGCTAAGAACTTATGGGATGAACACTTAATAAAATAATCTTCTTGATCGTGTTCTTCGTATGCGGAAATCGATAATTGCTTGAGCTTCTTGATTGTTCAAAGTTTTACGTGCATTCACTCAAGTGTGATCCCATATTTATAGACCTTGAAATCAAAGAGCCGTTGGAGAGCAATTTGAATTTCGTGCTATATTAGGTAGATTTCTTGAGATTGATGTGGCGTCTTGAGAACGGCATGGCCGAAAAGCGTGAACTTGTATTTTATAGTCGTTAGAGAGAGCAAGATCAAATCCCTTAATTGTCGGCTCCCTATCATACGTGTCTTGTTCTTATTGGTTAGCGAGACGCACTTTTCAGTGTTTGTTCTTCCAACTAAGGTTGACATTCTTCTTGTTCAGATCATAGACGTATGATTAGGTGAAACATCAGTTTTCACCTGGTGAGCTAACCTGATCAGTCTTAACTGATCAGTCTACCTGATGGAGTCTTCTGGTGCCGGTTGACTTAGCTTCAACTAGCGGACTCGGTGATGTAGGTCTTCCGTCCGATCTTCGGAAGTCATCCGATCTTCAAGTATTCTCGAGTTTGAGCTTTATGACTTCAGCTGAGATATCTGACTAGATCAGATCGATCTGATCTTCTGTTCTTCTCTAGCATTCTGGCCTGTCGGATATCAGCTGTTCTTTGGATCTTCAGATCTGACTTATACATATTGAGGTTCCCCCTCAATATGTGATCTATCTATTACATCAGTTGTTCTATACAGTAATTATCAACTGGTATTCTAAAAACGGTAATATAAACATCAGTCAGCTAACAGGTCTGACTGGTCCTATTACATGTGTTTCTGGAACTTTTATCAAAACTATAAATTTCCCAACAGGATATATTCAAGATTGCTTCTTGCACAAGAATTAAAGATCTTCCCATATCTATTTTCTAGCCCTAAAAATCGGTCATCACTAGTTATAAATAGGGGATGAATTTTTCATCCCCAACACAATTCTAGTCTTGGAAAAATTAAAAATTCACAAAGGTGGTGCAACATATTTTTCTTTAATCCTTTATTAAAATTGTTCGTGGGCATCTTCTATCGAATTATCGAACAAGGACTCGGGGAATACTTGAGAAGGTGTTTGGGTTGATCCATCGTCTCAACGGTTGTCTCTACGAGGGTAAGATTCGTGTAAACTCCTAGTTCCGCATGTGTAGGACTTTACGTGAATTTTCTTGTACGCATGTTTTATTGTTGTGATTATTATTTGAATTAATAAGTTTAATTCATGCTAGTAATAATTGTTGATTTAAATTTGTATTTAAATTACACCTCGAATAGATCCGGGCACACTATTTCCCAACAAGTAGGTCTTCTGGTCTTCAGTCTTCCGTCTTCTGATCTTCAATCCTAGTATACTGATTTTTAAAACTTGACAAAAATAAGACCTATAGTATTTGTTGGGATATTTTAGTTTTGATGAATTATGCCAAAACATTATCAACTTGTGTTATTTAAGTTAATCTACAAATAACAAGTTGAGAAGGAACGAGAGAACAAGTTAAGGGGGGACTCATGAAATCAGACGAAGATGATCGAGATCAGACGAGGCTGCAGACGAGGCTGATCGAGATCAGATGAGAAGGATGAGTTTCGAGTTAACTAACGTGCAGAAACTGACCTGCCGTGCAGTTTCTGATGCAATTACTGTAGCAGTTACTGTAGCAGTTTTCTGATGCAGTTTACTGTAGCAGTTTTCTGATGCTGTTTGCTGATGCAGTCCAGATGCAGTGCGGACCTGATCTGTTGTGCTGATCTGATCAGGTGAGCTGATCAGATCAGGCGACCAGAAATCAGGTGACCAGAATCAGAAGAGATGAACAGTAATCAGGCGAGTTGAAATCAGATTCGTTAGACACACAAAAAGCTATCCAATGAGACGATGACAACACATATATGGATGTGACATAAAGCTGCAAGCAACAGTTCAAAAGGACAAAGAAAAGCTGGAAGACTATTAGTATGAATTTAAATATTACTCTCCAACGGTAATATTCAAATACACACTATAAATACATTGCACTATCTTCAAAAGAAAATAATGGAGGATCTGCAAAGTGAAGATTAAAGCCAAATATTCAAGCATCTCCATTCAAGAACACAGAGCATTAAATATCCAGATTTACCCAAGAGTGTTCTTCATTATATCTAAGCATAAATGTCATATCATAAGCTTAGAGAGATTTTCTCAACCTTAGCTTAAAGGCTAAAACAATGTAAGGGAAAATCTCACATAGTTGGAAATAACTCCAAACCCAAACCCTTTCTTGAGAGAGAATTAGTGGTTAAGTAAGGTAGTTAGTAGGCAATCCCGTAAGGGAGATAAGTCCCGAGAGAGTGAGAACTCATTAAACATCTATAGGCGATCCCATGAGGGAGATAAGTCCCATTGAGTGAGAGCTCCATAAATATCTGTTGGTTAAGTTGGTGCCCCATGAAGGGAAGAGTGGATGTAGGACGAGTTGTCCGAACCACTATAAAAATATGTGTGCTCTTACTTGCTTTCATATTAACTGTCATACATACTTTAGCAAATTTGCATAACACATTTGAAAATTTTAAATCACCTCCCATTGAGGTTTTACGAGTTTTAAATCAGATTTTTCGGGACCAACAAGTAGTATCAGAGCAGGGGTTCAAAAGTTCACTAGCTTTTAATGTGACCACCTGAACTGATTTTTTTTCTTAAAACCCATTTAGTTTAAAATGCATAAATTTTATAAAATTCATGGAGGTTGATAATCATCTTCTCATCATTTTTTTTAAATGCATACAACATTCTTCATCATTTCACTTGTTTAACTAACACCGTTTTTCTCGTATATATTTTTTTTATTGTTAGTTAGTTTTGGCATCATTATCAAAAAGGGGGAAATTGTTGGGATATTTTAGTTTTGATGAATTATGCCAAAACATTATCAACTTGTGTTATTTAAGTTAATCTACAAATAACAAGTTGAGAAGGAACGAGAGAACAAGTTAAGGGGGAACTCATGAAATCAGACGAAGATGATCGAGATCAGACGAGGCTGCAGACGAGGCTGATCGAGATCAGATGAGAAGGATGAGTTCCGAGTTAACTGACGTGCAGAAACTGACCTGCCGTGCAGTTTCTGATGCAATTACTGTAGCAGTTACTGTAGCAGTTTTCTGATGCAGTTTACTGTAGCAGTTTTCTGATGCAGTTTGCTGATGCAGTCCAGATGCAGTGCGGACCTGATCTGTTGTGCTGATCTGATCAGGTGAGCTGATCAGATCAGGCGACCAGAAATCAGGTGACCAGAATCAGAAGAGATGAACAGTAATCAGGCGAGTTGAAATCAGATTCGTTAGACACACAAAAAGCTATCCAATGAGACGATGACAACACATATATGGATGTGACATAAAGCTGCAAGCAACAGTGCAAAAGGACAAAGAAAAGCTGGAAGACTATTAGTATGGATTTAAATATTACTCTCCAACGGTAATATTCAAATCCACACTATAAATACATTGCACTATCTTCAAAAGAAAATAATGGAGGATCTGCAAAGTGAAGATTAAAGCCAAATATTCAAGCATCTCCATTCAAGAACACAGAGCATTAAATATCCAAATTTACCCAAGAGTGTTCTTTATTATATCTAAGCATAAATGTCATATCATAAGCTTAGAGAGATTTTCTCAACCTTAGCTTAAAGGCTAAAACAATGTAAGGGAAAATTTCACCTAGTTGGAAATAACTCCAAACCCAAACCCTTTCTTGAGAGAGAATTAGTGGTTAAGTAAGGTAGTTAATAGGCAATCCCGTAAGGGAGATAAGTCCCGAGAGAGTGAGAACTCATTAAACATCTATAGGCGATCCCGTGAGGGAGATAAGTCCCGTTGAGTGAGAGCTCCATATATCTGTTAGTTAAGTTGGTGCCCCATGAAAGGAAGAGTGGATGTAGGACGAGTTGTCCAAACCACTATAAAAATATGTGTGTTCTTACTTGCTTTCATATTAACTGTCATACATACTTTAGCAAATCTGCATAACACATTTGAAAAATTTTAAATCACCTCCATTGAGATTTTACGAGTTTTAAATCGGGTTTTTCGGGACCAACAGTATTTCATCAGCTATCTATACATTATCAGTTGGGTTCCTATCTGATTTATCAATCAGCTAACAGGTCTGACTGGTCCTATTACAACTGTTTTGGAACTTTCATCAAAACTATAAATTTTCCTAACACAAGAGATCAGGGGTTACTTTAGAGCTAAGTAAACAAAAAAATCGACTCAACTTTATGACTAATAAGTGAATTCAAATCTCATTAGCAATCAAGACAAACAACTTCACAAATTGAGCATATTTAACAAAAAAAAAAATTCACCTACTAAAAACATAAACAAGTATCCAACTATCATGCTTAGAACTTCACAAACACACTAAAATACCAATTCACATCAACTTTGTACAAAAACAAAGAAACCCTCTCAAAGTATAATTCATCCCCCACACTTAAGCACATGTTAGTCCCTAGCATAGTAATAATAATTTTTATACATAATAGTGATATTAAAAAAATAGAGTTCACCGTAAATTCGGGTTCACATAAGTTTTTATCCCCGACCTAAACATGCCCGTCTATGTGGGCCCTGTTGGGGTAATTACCCATCAGGCCCCTCTGCCGTAATTCATCAAATAGAGTTGACCGTAAACTCGGGTTCACATAAGTTTGTATCTCCGATCTAAACATGCCCGTTTATGTGGGGCCCTCCGCCGTAATTAATCAAATCAATCTGTCAAAATTTGAAGATTGGTTAGACTAAACTAGCTAGCTAGGTTAAATTAGAATTTTGGGTCAACAAACTCAACCACGTGCATACTTAGGTAACCACATGGACTTGCTATATCTTTGAATACATCTAGAACCTGGAGAGCTGACACCAATGTTTAGCATAATTAGATCATAAATACTTAGGTGCGATAGTTGCACAAATTCTAAATCAAACCATTCGTTATAAATCAATGGAGGGTCTTTTAAACACAGACCCCACCAACCCACAAACACACATATATTGGATTGCGACTATTTTTTTTTTCCATTTCTTTATCCACATGATTTCCTCTAAATCTTAATATGTGCGTCAGGTGCATCGTATATTTCAAGTGTATTTTTAAATGTATAATTTGTATTAACTAAAATATGCAAGTATGCAAACTGGTTTCAAACATGTTACTAAATATTCAAACACAATTTTTAAATATAAAACTTGTATTCACTACCACATGCAACATAATAACTAGCATTAAGGCCATAAAAAACGTAACTAAATCTCACATTCATCTTCATACCACACAGATTTGTTTATAAATACTAGTATTTCTTCAGTGCAATGCACAATTTGAATATTAACATTCAACACAAGATAAAGTATGATAGAAATTTAAACTAAATTCATTATGTAAACATCACATTGATCTATTTTATTCTATAAAAAATTATATTTATTTTTTTACTAATATATAAATTTTATGAAATAGTATATATGTGAGTATTTTACAATAATTTTTTAATTAAACACTGAACTCAATACTTTTAATGATATTAAAATTTTATTTTAAAAAAAATCAACTCATATAGTCAAAACAATTGAACTATATTAAAAACATTAATATTTATATTTAAAATCTGAATTTTATTTTTATATATGCAGTATGTATGTCAAATTAAAGATCATAAAAAGACAATCAATTTGACACATAATACGTTTAAAATATATTTGTAACAAATAAATTATCAAAGTTTAAAAATTAGTGAAAAGTAAAGTATAAAAAATAAAAGGAAGAAATGTTTTTTGTTGATATTAAGTCACTTTTTTTTTAGAGAGTGAAATATACATCATTTCATCATAAAGTAAGTGTGGCACACTTTCTCAAATATGCACTTAATTTTTTTACAAACTTTTACTTTTATATATTTATAGATTATAGATTATAAATACAGTCACCACAAGTGCATCCAACAATATGCCTAAAATCCTTTAATACACCCCATAACTTCTTCAAGTTTACCCATAAAAGAAATCAAGACATTATCATGATAGGCGTTAAAATATTTTCTAGCTGCTCAAATAATTTGGGACCTGTCAAAAAATGTGACGTGTGTAGACGAAAATGATTGATGCAGAATTGACTCAATATGAAAAAATTGAGGCAAGAGTTTGACTCTATTTCCGTAAGATTATATTGCCCCATACTCTGGTGCAATACGATATCAACGGCAATCATCCTCAAGATACAACGATTTTAAAATTTCACAATCGTTGCACTACGAATCAGAAGCTATCAACGAACAGATTCAGGTATCCACAACCTTTTTGACACGACTTATAATGTAGATCCAGATTGCTAGAATATTTTTTGGTATCACTAGATACATTTTTGAATTTCAAATGAATGAAAATGAAATTTGGGGACTTAATTTATAATAGTTGAAGAGTTGTGGTGTTGTTTGGTGAAAGACTGCAACTTATGGATATTGTGAATCTAGGTCCTCCGATTGCGTCTTTGGGATGAGATCAAGATTTAAGAGCCCTGATTGCATTTGTTCGTGTGGGCGGTTTGCCCTTGGTTCGAATTCGAAACTTGGTTCGAATTCGATCGGACACGCCCATTCACTACTGAGCATCGATCTGTTTCGCGGGTCCGACCGTACGCGAACCATCACGATACGTGACCCGAGATCACGGGTTCAAACCCCACGAATCGCTGACCCATTTACAACCGGTGCCGAATTGAATCATCTATGCACCTGGCAGGGCAGCTCCTTCCTTGAGGCGGATGAGGCGGTCGACTCAGGCCCGAAAATATTATCGATTTTTAGGGCCCATAATTTTTTATGCATATCTATATAATAATATATATTTAAATTTGTGAAACTTTTAGTTTGTTGAGATTTGGCCCAACTGTAAGAGATGTTTGCTTTTTTTTTCATGAGATTTAGGGATTGACTTTGTACTCTGCCCTAAATTCCACCTTTTTATCTTTTTCTCCTTTTTTTTTTTTAAGATCTGCATATATTTATCTAATTTTTTTTTACCGTCATAACTCCAAAATTATTATTTAGAATAAATTTGTCCAAATCCGTAATTTTTTTATTACTTTATATGCAAATATTATTTTCCAAATTTAGCACTCTTTTTTTTCCTAAATATGAATACCTTTATCTATTTTGTTTTGTTGCCGCCACAACTCCAAAACAATTACTTGGGATAAATATGTTCAAAACCCTAATTTTTATTGCTTTCTATGCAAATATTATTTTCCAAAATTAATTCTCATTTGTGATAATATTCCTTATAGTAACAAGTACATAAAGAAATTAATCAAAGTTGAAGACCATTAAGACTTTTCTTTGATCAACAATGTCTCAAGATTGATTGAATGTATTAATTATCTTATCAATTGAGGAAGAATTTACAGAATATATTACAAGTGTCATTGTTATTTTTTACTCCAAAAGTGTAATGAAAGTTGTGTTTAAATAATTAGTTTGAAAATGCTCGTCATATTATTAAAACATAAATGTATTTTTGAAATTGAACATACTTAAAAAAATCTATATATATATTTTTTTTTCATATATGAAAAGACTATAAGGGGGATGTTGGTCCCAAAAAATAATTTAATTTTATGAAAAGGGGGAGGGGCAAAAATGGTGATTTAAAAATTTTCTTGTAAACGATGTGTTTTGCTTATAACCAAATGCATATGGCAAGTAAGAACATAAAGCAATAAAGAACACAACAAAGTATAGTGGTTCGGAGACTCAAGCTCCTACATCCACTCTCCCTTATCCGCAGGGAAATTTCTTCAACTCACTCGACTAGTTTATTGTGTTAGTCAACACAGTACAATCAAATATTTATAGAGCTCTCACTCAAAAGGGACTTATCTCCCTCCACGGGATTGCCTACAGATGTTTAACGAGTTCTCACTCAACTGGACTTATCACCCTTATGGGTTCGCCTCTGGACTTATCACCCTCCACGAGATTGCCTCTTCAACTACCTCACTTCACCACTAATTCTCTCTCAAGAATGGGGTTTGAGTTTGGTGTTGTCTCCAACTAGGTTGAGATTTTCCCTTACAATGGTTTAGCCTTTATGCTAAGGTTGGGAAAATCTCTCTAAGCTTAGGATATATCGTGTGTTGCTTAGATTGGGTTTAGAACACTCTTGAATATATTTTGGATATCTACAGATTTGTGTTCTATGGTGGGAATGCTTAAGAATATGTCTCTTAGCTTGATAGCATTTTTCCACACTTGATTTGATGGAAGAGCTTGTATTTATAGTGTGGATTTGAATGTTACCGTTGGAGAAAGTCACATTCAAATCCATACTATTCTGTAATTTATGCAGCTTTTTGTCAGGCTTGTTGACCGCCTCTGATTGGTCCACGTCAGCTTTCAAGATCCACCTGAGTTTTCAGGATCCTCCTGAGTTTTCAGGATCCACCTGAGTTTTCAGGATCCTCTACTCAGCAGACTTCTCTTCAGCGGATCTTGTTTGATCAGGCATACTGACACTCACGTTACTTGCTCTTACTGATTTGCTCAACTCATCAGTTAACTCGAAACTCATCCTACTCATCTTATCTCGATCATCCTCGTCTGCAGCTTCGTCTGGTCTCGATCATCTTCTTCTGATTTCATGAGTTCCCCCTCAACTTGTTCTCTCGTTCCCCCTCAACTTGTTATCTGTAGAAATGAACTTAAACAATACAAGTTGACAAATACATAATGTTTTGGCATAAATAATCAAAACTAAAATATCCCAACAAGGGCCTAATTTTAAAGTCGACCCAGGCTCAGGAAATCGTAGGATCGGCCCTGGCGCCTGGTCTCGAGTTCGAATCCCACGAGCCACTGGTCCGAGGCTTAGAGCCATGATCGAGCCGCTTGATTGCAAAAACTAAAGGCTCCTCGTGACGATGTGAAGTGGTAAATAGACTCTATTAGGTTAGCCTGAACCACTTTGTAGACTTAGTCAATTATTGATATGAGATTCTCATTTCCTTCCCACATTTTTCCTTTTCAACTTAATGATAAGTTTCCAATTTATGTATTAATATTTCATTCACCCGAAATTAATTTTGAGCAAATAAATACATCAAATTATTTTCATTTTTCACAAACATCATCTTGAAAATTTGATCGACGTTGAGTCAACACCTAATTTCTTAACCAATTTCCAAAAGGACCATTGCTAACACTGGCAAACATCAATCCACAGGCCAGGCTCTAGTAGATTTAGCACTTACCAAGGTATTGACTATTTCCTTAGAAATAGATAAGCAACCAAGAAACAACTAAGTACTAATTGATCACGTAGTTTCTATTCATTTTGTCAATTACAACATGGAATTAGTAAGATAAAGAAGAGCTAGTCAAAGCCATATATAAATCAGATGATTCTTCGTAATGCGTGATCAAATATCAATCAACACATAGTAATCACAAATGGTTAGAATTTCATGTTAAGGACTTTACCAAGAGGCTGATAACTCTTATTAGGAGAAGTATCATGCTTTATAGTATCAGTTATATCATTATAAGTATTATCATCTGATCTTGCAACGGATTCTTCGCGAAGAGCGGCTAGCGCTGCCCTTCGTCTCATTTTGTGGTCTTTCCTCTTCCTCATCTGCTCTTTCAAAAGTATTTGTGATATAATATGGTGTAATTTAAATTCATATAAAATTAAAGGAAATATATTAATATGATAAATATATTACTAAATATATTTAATTACATCAACCAATTTTATTTTTTTTAAAAAGCAAGGTTGAAAAGATGACACTATTGCTTAATATTTTTATTTATATTTAATTTGAATATTGTCTTTTAACTAATTTCATCTAAAATATGTACAAAAATAGAAATAAATTATTAAAATATCATATAATTATATTAAATTATATTAAAATAAATTAAAAATAAACATTAAATGGGTTGGGGGTTGGCCCTAACCCTACAGGGCTTAGCCCTATAGGGCTTCGGGCTAAACGATTCAGGGTCTTATCGGACGATAAACGGGTCTGAGAAAGTTTAGCCCTAAACCTTGATTTTTCATGTTTAAACGGGTCGGCCCTATGGGCCATGGCCCTTTTAACATCTCTATATATATCTTACATTATATATTTATATTAGAATAATATTTTTTAACAATCCATAGTGTGGATTTTGTATATGACATACAATGTAAATTGATCGACACCAAATATTAAGTATCAAATTAATATTTTTTGGTTATATTAACACGTTGTAGTATTAGTCATTATATAGTTTTATCTGAATATATACATATATATTGGATTTTTCATTACCGAGTTAGTTAAAGTGGGTGCAATGTCATTATTTATCATTCGATTTCTTACGTTGTCCATGTATACCTATGGTTGACTTGCCTTCTAAATTGTTGAGTTTTGTGATGATGATCCACATAATAATTTGATGATTCTTCGGAGAATTGGAAAAATCTTGGGGAGAAATGTATCACTAGCCAAATTTGATGAGAGTATATCCTTTGTTGAAGAACTCAAGATTTTGGAAGTCATACTCCTCGAATATCTATATGAAAAATATTTTCACACAATATACGGACTCTTTTCAAGAATAAAATTGTGTATTTTGCAAAATATATGAGAATATCTATCTATAAATAAATATATCTACGAATACCAATTTAAGAGAAGTACACACATCTACATTAAATTGTTCAATTTTTAATTATTCAACATAACAAAACACTTAAGAGTAGTATATGCTTTCACTTTTATATTTAATATTAATGTGTTGCCTTCTAGCACGACCTTCAACGTTTAGTGATATAAACTGCACACTAGATTAGCCGCTTAATTCAAGGATACATTTATTATTTAAGTCGTCTTTTTATTTAGTGATATAATATGTACAATAGTTTAGTGATACAATCTTCAATCTCTACTTTTCCTTGCTAGTCGGTCGCTCGGGCTCTGTGTTTCAAGTTTGTCAAATGTCTTACTCTTTATAATTTTGCTGATGATCTTGAATTATCTCTCCATGTAATTTTTTCTCAATTTGTTTATTTGATTATGATATTTCCAGTTTATTGGTTTATATTCATTTGTTGTTTCCGTCGAATTTGGGATTAAAGTTCTGTCGCGTTTAGATTTTTTTGTGCAGATTTTTATATTTCATCTAGATTCTATTGTGTTGGCGTTCTTCGGGATTTTGTTTAAGAGCGTTTCAAGGTCTTTTTACAATTTTCGGCGATAGTCGCCAAATCTTTTGGAAGCATTGACGTGGTTATTCTATTTATTTGGGTCAAGTTTGTTTGGGCCGCTATTCCATAGGCCATATTTTAATATACCTTAGTTTTTTCAGCCCACTTCTTTTGGTTTAAGCTTAAAGTTGAGATTTATGATAGATGTTAAATGTAATTAAAAATTGTATAACAATTTAGTAATGTGAAACTAATAATTGTAATTTGTCATATTTGTTTTGTCGTAAAATATCTTGAAGTGTAATACGTTATTTTGGAATACGTATATATAATTTTTTTTGTTAGACAGACGAGTAAAGGAGAGAAATTATTTACACATTTTGAGATGTATTTTTTTTTTTTACTATTGTAATAGTACCTTGATTATTTGTATCTTATTTTTCTTCTTCTAATTTGTAGGCATATGTTGCAAAGTGGATTGTAAATTTTCATGCTAAATAAGCGAGTTGACCTCTCAATTAATATCTTTTAGATTAAATATGTTTAATAGCACATCCCTTTTAATTAAGATGATTTATTTATATAACAATTAAGTTTTTTTTATTATTAATTATTATAAAATTAAGTAGGAGATGTTCACGGAGTTCTTAATTATAATTTAATATATACTTTGTGTAATATAATACATAAATAATGTATTCGACATATTGAAATAATATTTTAATAATGTTAATACAACAAGTGTTGAACCAACATGATATACAATTGCATATACATTATATTTAAGAATACATTTAGTTTATAAATTAGAATAAGAAGTGTGAATATATTGCACATATACAATATTAAGAAATGGTATAAAATTCTTTTTTTCCTTTAACTTTCAATAATTTTGATTTTTAGTACGCTAATTTTTTTTTCAAATTTAAAAGTAGACCCATTAATTTACCAAATTTAATCGTTTTATCAACGAACTAGATAAAAAAGGTAAAACAAATTCAATTTTTTCATTCTTCATTTTAATTGTTTAAAAGGACAAAAAATTGAATTTGGCCCTTAATTTTCGTCCATATTTTCCATTTTCACATATATTTTAATTTGTTTTGCTGGATAAAATATGATATGGTAATAATTGTATTTTCCTATAAATTGAGATTAATATTCAAGATTATAATAATCACATTTTTTTTTTACTTTTTTGCCCTTTTTTCAATTACCCAAAGAAAGCCATTTATGCACAAAATTTTAGTCAAGTGCAAGTTCTTTGTGATAAGATGTCTATTTGAGACTTTAAAAAAAATCTCAATCTGATTTTAGGTACTCAATGCTAATTGCTTTGATTCTGTCATGGAAAATGTTCATAAGGATTACTTTATTGAGTTTTCACATAAAGATACTCTAAAAAATCTAAAATTGGAAAGTTTTCGGATCAATCAGGGTGGAAGAAATGAACAACACAAAGAAATTCATATAGTTATTTATATTTTAAATCTGTCTCTAAGATAAACATGAGACTTCTACGTCTTGCAATTCATGACGCTTGATTTTAACTCTTATTATTGAACAACCAATTATCTTGGAAGTTTCGACGAATCTTTTCACAAGCTTTTTAAAAAGACAACGTGCAACTTGAGATTTTTACTGGACGACGAAATGATTTAAATTATGTCAAATTTAAGAATCGATACATTTAATTTAATCTTTGTAGGTTTCTTTCTAATTTTTGTAATCATGCATGTGTATATTCGTGTTTTCAATTTAAGTACATAAATTTGTGCTTTATTTTTTTCGATTTTGTGGTTTATTTGCCACGTGGATAGTGAGATTTTGGTCCTTTAGACACTAAGAAAATATTTAAGTGGCACTTGGTTGGTTGTTCCTATAAAAAAGAGAGGTAATTGCACAATTTAATCTCCGAAATGGATGTTGATTGGTGAGTCCGCAATAGAACCCAGCCATTTGTTAATTTTTAATTTGAAAGTGCAATGAAGCATCATTTTGATTTTTTTCAAATTGGCACTGTTTTTTGTATAGTTAAGCTTCTGAGCATATGCAATTTTTTTTGTATACATACTCTCTTTTATAATTGTTAATTAGTAAGTTTTACAATAAAATATTTCAATTATCACAATAACCATTAAATGAATCAGGTGGCTTAGCCCACCTGGCCACTGGGCTCCTCATTTAAGTGGGAGACCCAGGTTCGATTCCCTTTGGGAATGAATTTGGAGTTATAGGAGTTATAAGGTGGATTGGTGATTTCGTGGAGTATTTGGGTGCTTGGTGTACTAACTACTAACAACTAACTTTGCCAGATAAAAAATAATAATAACCATTAAATGGTTTTGGTTTACAAGACTTTTTATCTTTCAAATCTCTGAAGATGATGTCCTCTTTTTGTAACAATGTTTTCTCAGTGTTATCTAGAATCTCTAATTAAAGTGGAAGAGTCGATGACTAAATCTTAATGTTCATAATTAATTGTATCTTTCTAAAATTGGTATTGTTTGATACTATCAAATTATATTTCATCTACGTGGCAACAAAGGAAAAAATTACTCAAGGAAATCAAGATCTTGAACATCTTCAAATTCAAGATGTATGATGTCACATTATATTTTCTTGAATTTTATGGAAAAGATATTCTAAATAATTTTATCTTTAAATGGTGCCTTATTAGGATGTGGATTTAGTTGTTCTCAAATTGAGTGTCAAATGCAATCACCTATTTAAGAAAATTTAGAATCAAAATAGAAAATTCTCACAGTGAGCTTGAAAAATCGGCGTGTGAATATTTTTCAAAAAAAGGGGCATTATTGCTGGTGTAGTTGTTCTTATTACTGACGAAAGAATTAGTTCAAGAATTCTTGTTTTTCCAAATAAAATATCATCATTGGTAACTTTTCTGCTTTTTGTACAATGTTTAGGGGTTCATTTATTTTATTTTTTTAATAAAAATAATAGAGAAATGAAAAATACTTCATTGATAACCTTTTGATAAGCATTAAATTATGGGAAAAATTGAACGAATAATTTGTAGGTATGAACAAATTTAGAAATTGGATTATCCATCAGCTATTTTCAATTCCAGATCCATTATAGATTTCAGTTTCGTATTTCTCATGTTCTTCTTTGTGAATGATTTCAATTGCCTTCTTTTCTATTTATGAATTGTGTATATTTTATTTTGTTTTGAAGATTAGATCAGTGTACTAAAGAAATAACTTTTTTTTCTCCTAATATCAACTTTGTTATGCAATTATATCCATTTTTGTTGCATTCATCCTAAAAGGTGATGTCCACTTAAATTTGCTCAATCTGATTTTTTTTCTTTCTAATTTTAAAAAATGTTTGATTGTGAGGCTATGACTTCAAAATTACCAACATTCATTACACCGTTCTGTTTTCCCTTTAAATGTTTTGTCTCTGCCTTTGTTTTAGACTATGGTTTATATTTTTTTTTCTTTTCGAACTCTTTCGTTTCTCTCTTCGCCAAAGACTCTTCTTCTTTCGCCTACCAATGAGTTTTTATATTAGTTTAATTTATTTTGCATGTTGGTGTTGCAAGTCAACAAACAGGTAAAAAAATATTTCAATTCATATGGTTTTCAGGAATTCTCGAGGTGTTAAGTTTGTTTTGAAGTTTAATCTATGTAATTTGTAATGCGTTTATCTAATGGCGGGTTTTTTTCACTATTCGACTTTGTGATATGTTGAATTTTTTAAAATATTGAATTGGTTTGCTATGAAGAATTTCAGTTATGTAATTTAGCATGTGAATATTTTTTAAGATTCCAGTCTCTCAATTCTTTCTTTCAAATTTATGTGCTACAAGATGAGTGAACCTTTTTACTATTGATTTTTTTTTTCTTGAATGTAAATTTTTTAACAAAAAAGATTGTATATTTCATTTCACGATCTCCTTTAAATTATGTCTTGAATGTAGTGCAAAATTTCCCCATGATTTTCTTAAATTGATGCTAAATTAATTTTACATTTTTTACTAATTTATTTTTCATTTTTGTTTCAATAAGTCTGTGATAATATATTTGCGATGTCCCATTGACCCATTGAATAGTTTTTTTAGGGTCATAGCTTAACTCTCTCTATAAGATTTAACTATGGTCGTTTAAAGTGGTTTAATATATTAACTTTAGCACAAAAAATACTATAAAGTGAAGAACTTCTTTGCAAAGAATTTTCTTTAAAAAATCAATATTGTTATGAATAAAATTAAATATAATTTATTTTAAAACTTACATTATCACGAATATAAAAAATACAACAAGATATCAATATAAAAATTTATATTAATCAAAAGTAATTATTTTAACATATAAAATATTTGATGACAACAATGACTGTGTGCTAGCACGGGTGCAATACTAGTAAATATATAATAGGAGCTCCCTTCCCATATATAATTTTGGCGCAAATCGTCTCCGACTGTTCATCGTTTTTAATGGATTAATTTTGATCCTCTATCTACTACATCAATTATTCATTTTATTTTTTTATCATTACTTTAATAAAATTAAATACGTCTTTAATGACGTGCTG
The DNA here is from genome assembly GCA_037126765.1 of Stenogyne calaminthoides. NCBI lineage: Eukaryota > Viridiplantae > Streptophyta > Magnoliopsida > Lamiales > Lamiaceae > Stenogyne > Stenogyne calaminthoides. The sequence continues at coordinate 17,907,816 of JBBCBC010000012.1, forward strand.
AATTCAAGGCCCGGTGATTTGTTCTCACACATATTTAAAGAGAAGTTCCATCATCGAAAAATTTCATCCATTATTTCGCTATTACTTGAATCTCATGTTTAACAAGCAAAACAATTTCGATTCTTAGTGACTTTGTTTTTTGTTAGGAATTTTAGTTTCAAGTTGTATAAGAGTTATATACCGATTTGAAATGATGAATTTGTTTTCTAATGATACAATATTTGTGGACTTATGTCGTCTTCAAGTTGAGTTTAAGAATGATAGAAAGATTCTCAGACGTAAGTTTAAAATCTTATAAATAAATCATCTTAGTAGTTTTTATATGGATATATATATATATATATATATATATTGTTAATATAATAATATTAGTTTATTTAAATACATCATTAATATTTTTTACATTCGACTAATATTAATAAGTAATATGAAATTAAATAGCAAGTTGTATTGTTATTACTATATGTTCCAAAATAATCACTTTTACCGTATAAAGAGGTCAACTAAGCCAAATTTTCAAATCTCATACTCCCTCTGTCCTAATTTTAATTGGTCAAATACTGTAGACACAGAAGTTAAGAAAAAATTTGAAATAATAGTATTAAATGGTGTAAAGTTGGTAAAGTAGGTTTGGTGGTGGGGTATTGTGAGTGCAAAGTGGGTTTGGTAGAGGGAAATAATATTATTAAATAGAATTAAAAGTTGTTTTATTTCTATGTTAGGAAATGACCAAACAAAATAAAGACGGTTATTTACGAAAAGTCCAATCAAAATCAGCACGGAGGGAGTATTTCAATTTTCTTTAAGAAACCATCCACCCCCAACACATCATCTCCTATTCTTTTAGCATCAATTGATACATTGAACATTGATGTTTATTTTACTGAAAATGAGTCAAGCATATTAAAAAAATTTATAGGTATATATAGTTCTGAAAAATTACAATTATAATAAGAACTAAAACAAATAGATATATCTAATACAATCTTAAGATTTTATTTTTGCGTCATCATTAAAAATTTAAAACTCAATTTTTTGTTTAGAAATTTTTTTGGAATAATAATTGTGTAAATTCTATTTATATTTCTATATATTGGTTTAATTAATTTTAATGTGTAATTAGTTATAATGAATTTATTAAATACTTATCAAATATACCAAGTCTAATCATATTTAATTACATAGAATATTATTTTATAATTTATACATGCATTAACTATTTTAACATAATTAATTCGGTTAAATATATCTAAATATGATACATATTGTAATAAGAAATTTCTTCAATGTAAATGATATAATTAATATCAAATGTTCATGACTCTCTAATCACTATTTGGTATTCAAGATATGAGTGTTGATAATGCTATTAAGAAATATTGATCAAAAGGTTGGATTGATTATTATTAAGCATATAGTCATGTTCTTAATGCAAGAGTCATTTTCAGAAAGATCCTGTTGGTCCCTATTTTTGGAAAATCCATGAGTGCGGAAAATACCATGTAATGCATATAAAACAGGGGTGAGGGCAGAGTGATTCCAATTTTTTGCGTTTAAGAACCAATGTGTGTGTTTTGCTTATAATCAAATGCATATGACAAGTATAAACATAAAACAGTAAAGAACACACGATTTTATAGTGGTTCGGAGTCCAACTCCTACATCCACTCTTCCCTTTCACCAGGGGCACCTACTTAACCGACTGGACTTAGTTTACCGTGTTAGTCCAACACCCAATAGATGTTTACCGAGTTCACACTCAAACGGGACTTATCACCCTCACGGGATTGCCTACCCTCCCTTTCGGGATTGCTAGATGTTCACCGAGTTCACACTCACCTACAAACTTATCCTTTCAAACTGATTTGGGTAAGGTTTGTTTGGTTTCCAACTAGGTTGAGATTTTCCCTTACATTTGTTTAGCCTCAATGCTAAGGATGGGAAAATCTCTCTAAGCTTAGGATATTACATTTATGCTTAGATCTAGGGTAGAACACTCTTGAATATATGCGTGTATTTCTTGCTCAGTGTTCTATGGTGGAAATGCTAGATGATTTGGCTTTTTGGATGTTTCACGCATTTCCCAACTTAATTTGATGGAAGAACTTGTATTTATAGTGTGGATTTGAATGTTACCGTTGGATGGAGTCACGTTCAAATTCATACTATTCTGTAGCTTTTTGCAACTTTTTCAGGCTGGTTGTCTTCCTTTCATTGGTCCACGTCAGCTGAATCTAACGGCTATAATCTCCAGTTTCTTCTGAGTCTCAGGATCTTCAGGTTTATCTGAGCCTTCAGGTTTATCTGAGCCTTCAGGTTCCTTGATTCAACAAACTTTTCTTCAAAGAGACCTTTAATGCGTCGAACATCTTGACACTTTCAGTTCTTCGAGTTCAGCTCTTCTAAATTCAGACATCCTGACCCTCAGGTCACTTTTACTTACTAAGTCTCAGATCACTTTTACTTACTGAGTCTCAGATCACTTTACTCAGGCTATCTGATTTCTTCTTTGCTTTTGATCGGATCGGCTTCGACCGATCGGATCGGCTATCTTCGAATCAACATATCGGGGATAAAGATCGAATCGATTACATCGAGTTAGCATATCGGTTTATCATATCGATCTCGATCCGCGTCGATCTCGTCGATCTCATCTGCTCCTCTTCATATCGATCTCGATCACGCGTCGATCTTGATCGGTCTCATCTGCTCCTCTTCGATCTGCAACCTTCTCTTGATCTTACGGTGGGTTTCTTTACGATCGATTGGCTTAGCTTTTCTTCTCTTGATTTTTACCTGACTCATCCGGTTTAACTTTCGAATTCATCTAACTCATTTGATCTCGATCAGTCTCGTCTGCAGCCTCGTCTGATCTCGATCATCTACTTCTGATTTCGTGAGTTCCCCCTTAACTTGTTCTCTCGTTCCCTCTCAACTTGTTATCTGTAAATTAGCTTCAAAAACACAAGTTGATAATGTTTTGGCATAATTCATCAAAACTAAAATATCCCAACAGATCCCATGATTGACCTTGACCACTTCAAATCAAACATCATCGATTAAGTTTCAAAAGAAACAATTTATAATATTTTTTACTCGCAATAACGATAAATAAAGTTCAAGGTCAATCACTATGCATCAACAATTAGTGCGTACCATTCCAAGCCAATTTTTCATAGGGTCAAGGAAATATTTTTTAAGGCCCGTAACTTAGGGGATGACAATTTAAAGACAACAAGTTTAAGTCTGAAAAAAGTAGGACATTATTTTTTTCTTCGGTAAAAGTAGGACATTAATTAACTCTTTTTTTCCTGGCAAAAATGTATGGCATTTAACTTTTTTTTTGGCAAATAGGTCATTTTTCCTACATTGACTGACCTAAATTTGTGAAAACTTAAAACTTATGGGCTTACTTTTGCCGGAACTCAAAATTTACGAGCTTAAATTTTCTTAAACTCGAAACTTGCAGCCCAACTTCTGCCAAAATGTAACTAGCTAACCTAATTTTTTCAAACTTAAACTTATTGTCCTTAGATTTCCACCACCGTAGTTACGGACCTAAAATACATTTTTTTTTCCCATTCAACTATATACTGTTGTCTCAAGAATGAAGAGCAAAGAAGATTAAAAACAATGTCTTGATCATGATGGAAATCATGCATAATTACAACAAATGTTATTTAAAAGTAGTGTTTATTGTGATTTTAAACATTAAATTATTTTAAAACTAAATTTATATATTGTGTTAATTTTATTAATATTCTTTCTTTGGTGTCAAATAAATAATTTTTTTTTATTTTTTCTTTTAAATTAAATTTTTAATTTAAATACTCCTATATAATTTAGATAGTAATTTTTTTTTTGTATTTTACATATATAAAATATTAAAAATTAAAAACATTACTATTTAAGTTCATAGGGTTTCTTTAAATATATTCAAAATTTAATAATGTGATTTTTCTTTAAGTTTGCATATTTAGTCGTCCATAGCAAATAATTTATGTACATAAATATAATAATTTGAGGATATGGTGATAGTTGCACCAACACATCGTGAAGTTGAGCCTAATAATGACATAATGTAAGGAATTATGATAATATTAGCTATAAGAAATTATGTGTTTCGGTTCGGATGGAAGACCTTACAAGTATACAACAAAATGTTGTTTACAAAAAAAAAATATTCGACATTTGTAATTTAAAGTATATTTTAATTATTTTGAAATCTAAATTTTATTCATTTGTTTTCTTTTAGAGTTTGATAACATATTATATAAAACTATATTTTTCATATTTGAATTATATTTTTATTTTTAATATTTTGTAAATTATAAATTATTTGAACATAAAATATAGTAAACGACCAAAAAAATATTAAAATATTATTAATTATTTTACATAAAATATTTATTTTAGTTAGCGAAGTTTGCGGGGCTAACACTAGTTATAGTTACTGATAAAACAAATATGAAATACAAAAAAATCTTGAATTTCACCGGAAAAAGTTACTCTCTAGTCCTAATTTTGATTGTCCACTTTCCGTAAATAGTCGTCCTAATTTTATTTGGTCATTTCCTAAAAAGGAAATAAAGTAACTTTTAATACTATTTAATACTATTATTTATCTCCATCAAACTCACTTTACCCACTTTACACCATTTAATACTAGACAAAGTATAGAGTGAACAAGTTTCACGGTAAAACTGGTTAAGGAGTGTGACTTATATTACTATAGAGTGTGACTTTTTACTATAAAGGGTGTGACTTTTTACTATAAAGAGTACTACTCATATGTGTGAAGAGTGTTATTTATATTATAGCAAAGAGTATCGTAGTGATAATTGAAGGGTGTGACTTATATTACTAAAGAGTATGTCTGTTACAAAAAAAAAAATCAATTTCACGGTGAACAAGTTTCACATCATACCAACTCTTAATACTATTATCTCCTATATTTTCTTAATCTCCGTGTCTAGAGTAACATAATAATAAAAAATAGGATAAAGGGAGTATTATAAAATTGATAAGTAAATAGCGATTCATCGAAATTTACACACATCGCGACACGACATTGGTTCTTTTGAAACTCGACATAGCCTTCCTTTTCCTCCAAGACGTCTTTTTCCCAACTCAAGGAAAGAAGCTTAGACTCAGAAAAACTTGAATCAACGAATCAAATAGAGATCCGAGCAAAGAAAACCAGAATCGAGTCGATGCATAATCAGTAGATTGAAGAAGGAAAATGGAGTCGGTGTTTGGATTAGTCGGAAAAGATTTCGCATTAGTTGTTGCGGACACTTCGGCGGTTCACAGCATTCTGGTGCACAAGACGAATGAAGATAAAATCATGGTCCTAGATTCTCACAAACTCATGGGTGCCTCCGGCGAAACTGGCGACCGGTGAAATTTCGTTTTCTCGAATTGCTTATGAGTTATGACTGTGTTTGTAAGAGAAAAGGGCTTCTTTTATTAGAGTTATTAGTTGCGAAAGTCTTTTCGGTTACACTATTTTAGGGATATTTGTGTTCTAGAGATTGGATTTCTTTTTCATGTTAGGGTTAAATTGTTGGTGCATTATTCTTACTTCAATAAACGGTTTTTGATTCATTTTTGTCTCTTTTGAGTGTTGATTTCTTCTAGAATTCGTTGCAGAAATTCTTTTAACTATAGGCTCCATTTGGATTAGGGGTGGCAATTCGTGTTGTCGGGTCGTGTTTCGTGTCGACACGATAGTGACACGACACGATAAGGCCAAACAAAAACAAGACACGATAAGAATCCGTGCTAACATGACACGAACACGAAAAATTTCGTGTCGACACGACACGATATGACACGATAAGAAAAATAAATAAATTTTAAAATATAATTTATATTAAAATTTTGATATTGTACGATATGACACGATAATACACGTTAACACGATATGACACGATAAAAAATAAAAATTTCTAATAAAATTATAAAATGTCAAGTCATATGTATAATAAAATATTTTTAATTCAAACTTATCGGATTGACACGAACACGATACGAAAATTTTGTGTCCTTATCGTGTTTACACGATAACGACACGAACACGATAAGACTAAACACTAACCCGCAATTTTCATATCGTTTTCGGGTCGTGCTATTGTGTCGTGTCTTAAATTGTCACCCCTAATTTGGATGGATGAATTTGAAAATCCAAAGATTTTACACATAAATCATACTCTTCAATGAATTTACAAATACTTAGATGTAAGAGTTTAGGGAAGATGGTGAAAGGGGAGAGGGGGAAGGGGTGGAGATGGGGATATTTCACAAATGACTAGGTTTTGATGAGGATTTGAAATCCCTCCATTTTGAACTATCTTCTCAAATCTAAGTATTTATAAATCCATTGGAGAGTGATGATTTGTGTGTGAAATTCATGGATTTCAAATCCATCCATCCATCCAAATGGAGTCATAGTGTTTTCCTTTTTTTGGTTCGGACTGTCTTATTTTTATAACAGAGATTTCAGAGTGTGTTGCTGGGTTTGGTTTTTCATGTTGTTGAAGAGAAATTGGAAGGTAGAGAATCTACAAAATGGGGATTGGTATTAGGGATCAATAGCTCTGTTTTATGCATTAGTATTAGAAAGTGGAAACTGATATCTTACCTGAAAGTTGTATTCCTTTGTGTTACTAGTAGATTAAGTTCTTAAGATATCAAAATGATAATGAGAAGCTGGAGGTTTGATGATGTTAATTGCAATGAGAATCTTGAGTTTTTGATGATATATTTCTGGTGAATATGGATTTTACTTGCTCTTTCTATTAGATAAAGGTGTGCCTCTTATGTCAAGTTTGAACTTTAAAAGTTACAGCGATTCATTAAATTCTTATGTATGATGTATCAGGGCTCAGTTTACAGAGTACGTACAGAAAAATGTAGCCCTGTACCAATTTCGTAATGGCACGACTGCAGCTGCTGCAAACTTCACCAGAGGCGAGCTCGCCACAGCTTTGCGTAAGGTAATAAGGTTTTCAGAATTTTCTAAGTGGCAGTTTGGTTAAGTTGAGTTGAATTTTAAGGACCTTTGAGTTCCTCTACTTATTACTTATTGTGTCGATCCTTTTCTATGTTGTGCAGAAAATGAACATTAGATTTTTGCATGAAACTAGTGTTTGGTGTCCTTTCTAAATGCTATGCACTAGAGAATTCATTTTTAAATACGATAACTTGGTAACGAAATAATACTTTCAGGTATATGAGCTGCATGTTTGTTTGTGATAATGACTTTTCTTATTTTTCTGTGTTTCAACAACAGTAAAGCATGCTTGAGTCCGGATATTGTTCTGCAAAGCATACCTGTGATGTTTGGAAGAATTTACTCTTCTCTTAGAATTGTATTCTTCTCATGCTGGTGTTTCATGCTTATCTGTTGAAGCTACAAACGCCATTAAATACCCACGAATTGCAGAATAAATCAAGATCTTCTTAACGTTTTGTCCAAATACAACATACTTGAGGGAGCTGAAAATTTGAGGGAGTTGTCACTGTATCATGTCTGGAAAGGTGGTATGGTTGTACTATTATTATAGTAGAAAAAGTGGGTATGATTGTAAATATTATCAATATTATAGGAGAAGTGAGGGTGATTGACTCGTCGTATTATTACACTATATTAGACAGATGATAGATATAATTGTACGAGAGCGAGAGTGTGGAACCCAGAGAGAACTGGGAGAATTGAAACATGGAATTCTAGAGCAAACTGGGAGAAAAAAAAAAATCCAGAACAGGGGATTAAGAGCGTCATATAGAGTTTCTTGTGTAATGTATATTAGTCTTTTTGATTGATTTGGATGATACATTGCTATTGCAGCATTTAATATTCTGACAAATAGATACTACTATTAATTATCTAGGTTCCATTTTTCATATACACTTAACAAGACTAGGCATTAGCTTTTCCTCATGTTGATTGGTGTGAATTTATGGGAAAAGATTAGTGAATACATTGAAGTGGTATATTGGTAATGCGATTTAGTTTTATAATATTCTGCCCATGGATTTGGCATATTATCCAAATGCCTCTTGGTAAAATGAACAGGTAATACTGTTCTACAGGTTCCTAGTTGATTCATTGCAATTTAAGTCGTGAGTCTAATTTGTTTACACATTTTCATATAATATAATTTTAAAATTTTATAAGCCTGCATATCGAATTGCAAATTTTAATAAACATATGTTGTAATTAAAAACACATGAGAAGGTCGCGATTTTTTATGCAATTAACTCTTCTTCTTGGATTAGAATGTGATACATTCAGTGACAATTTTAGATTGTACATAGTATTTTCTCCCTCTTTCCTAAAGAAATTACAATCTTGACCTCAAATAACATCTTATTCGACATTTAACTCCCTACTTTGGTAATTCCAGAATCCATACCAGGTGAACATCATTCTGGCCGGATACGACAAGGAAATTAAGGTGAATACAGCAGCGTTTGGCTACGGGTCCTACTTTGCCCTCTCCATGATGGACAGACACTACCGTAGGGATATGACAGTTCAGGAGGCCATTGAGTTGGTTGATAACTGATAAGGTCATAATGGAATTAGGAGTAGGCTTGTTATAGCCCCTCCTAATTTTGTGATAAAAATTGTTGACAAAGATGGGGCAAGGGAACATGCGTGGCGCTTGTAACGAATTTTATGAGAGAGCCGCAGGACCAACCCGCCTAACTCGGGTAGGGCCTAACACTCAAGTCACGGAAGTCGGCAACTCGGGGAGTCGGCACCTCAGGAAGTCGTGGAACGACTCACACTTAGTATCCTCAAGTTGGGAGCGACCTACATCAGTCCTAACTGCACAGCTCGCACGGTCAAGGACGACACTCGGCATGCCACGAAGTCCGCCCCCGAAGTCCACTCCACGATTGGTGCGTATTAAAGACAGACGACTGTTGGCCCGTCAGGGCGGAATTAGCAATTTCCGTGATAGTAGCCTTTCGCAGGCATTTTTCCTTATGTAGATTCCCACCCAAGAGGTGAGAGTGAGAGTATAAATAGGCCTTCACGGCCACATTTGTAAAGGGGATCATCTTAGCTTTCTAGGAAAATATATTATACACCAATACCTAGCTTGGACACCCCCGGACGTAGTCTGGATCAAAGGACGAACCGGGTCACCAATTGCTTGACATTTCCCTATTGCTTTGGATGTCATTCGTTCACATGCATCTTAGAATTATTGTTAAATTGGGCAAATTATAGCCAGTTACAACAATGCGCCGTCTGTGGGAACATTTCTTGAAGAATTCCATTCGATTCTTAAGGAGACTTCACGTTCCAAAACTCGATCAAACGAATGGCAAATAACCAGGGAAAAGTTGTCATGGGAAACGAGACTGACGCGCGCGATGGCATCGAGGCTTCACTAAGCTCTTAGCCTGCCCACCGGGCGGCCCCGGCTGGTTCCCCCGACTGGTGGAATCTTGTCCAAACGTCAGAGGACGCCAGGGCCGTGATGGCTGTTCTCAATAAGAAGCGTCTCAATTTCGGCGCTGATGAGGAACAACCCCCAACCAAGAAGACAGCCAACGATGTTGGAACCTCCAAAGGCAAGTGTGTCGTGACGGAGAAAGGGCGATCCACTGGCCAACTGGCGTATCACGCGGCCAGACACACCATCGTCCGAAATCACCGGGCCCTGGATAGACCAGCGGGTTTGAATAGTGTGTTCACCCGCCTCGGAAGCCAAGCGGCACGGAAGGCCCTCATGAGGGGCGAGGACAAAGCTCACTCCCAACCACGCCATGATGAACAGGTGGAACGGGATCTTGCCATGGCCCTTGACATTCACCACGGAGGGTCGCCGAGAAATTCGACATACCATCATGGTCACAGGCAGGGGGCTGGTAACTCGCGCGATGCTCAGGTCGCGGCATTGGCAAGGACCGTCCAACAGCTGTTGGAAAAAGTGGGGAACCAGGACGGGCTATCTGGGTCTCATAACGACCTTGTCATCCCAGATTCGCCACTGGGGACTATGATCACTCTGGCACCTGCCCAGAGGAAAATCAGCATAGCGTCTCTAGATCGCTATAACCGGAGTACGGACCCCAGAGTCCATATGGCGAAATACAATGCATACATGGCCTCAATGGGGGCATCGGACGCGACGAAGTGCAGGCTTTTCTCACTGACGCTGAGCGACCAGACCTACATGTGGTACACTTCACTGCCACCTTTCTCCATAGATACTTTCGAGCAGCTGGCTCGGTTATTCTTGGGCCACTATACCGTAATGGCTCCTCGGCCTGCGATAAGACAGCGACTCATGAACGTTTGTCAGGGAGAAACTGAATCAGATCGGTCCTATGTTGAGAGGATCGATAGACTCATTATTGAGGGGGACCCCATTGGGGACGAGGCTAAGCTGCTAGGGGCCGTATCAGGCCTCAGAAAAAGTACCAAGTTGTGGCGGCGTATGACTGCCGACTATCCAATCAGCTATGCCGACTTCCGAAGGAGGGCTAGCGACCTCATCCATACCACGGAGCTGTTGGAATCTCGGCTCTCATAGACGAAGGAAGTCGCAAAGCCAAAGAAGGTTTCCAAGAAAACCGAGGGTCATTACAAGGCACCCAGCAACTTCAAGCCTTTTGAAGAGTCCATTCCGGTGAAGCTGATGGAGGCTCTAGACATGACGTCTGGTCATGTCTATACCCAAATCCAGGGACGAGACATGCTACGCGCACCTCGCCCCATCAAAGATAAGAGCCAGTAAAACCCGAATAAGTATTGCCACTATCACGCCTAGAAGGGACACTACACCAGCTAGTGTAGAGATCTTCTGAAGCAGCTATGGAAGCTCTACGAAGATGGTCGGCTGAACGAGTTTATCAAGAATCCTCGGGCAAATGCCCATGATGGGCAAGGTCGGCAACAAAATCATCAACCCGGACAGGGTGGGCAGGCACAAAGAGAGCCCGCTAATGGAGTCGCGCAAGGCGAGCTGCCCGTACCGCCCATTCCAGACGGCGCTGGGGGTCGCGTCATTCATACCATCTTGCAACGATAGGAGGCCTTTCTCCGGCCTCCTCATCGAAACGACGCCTGAAGGCGGAGGTGAGGGAAATGGAGAATGCTCAGAGAATGGTTCTGCCAATCCTAGCCGTAACCGAGGAAACTCGTAAAATCGAGTTTGGGGAGATAGACAAAGCCGAAATCGTGTACCCGAACATCGACCCATTGGCCATTAAGGCCAACATCATGGGGACGACTATGTGTCGAATGTTGGTTGATGGGGGGCTTTTTGTAACATCTTGTTCAAGAAGACCCTAGATCAACTCGGGGATTACGAAGCATACATCACCCCCTGCGATCATACGGTGAAAGGTTTTGGGAATGCAACAGTCAACGAGAAGGTTAGGAACACTAGGGTCTTGGATTTCCTTGTAATCGACCTCCCGAGCACCTATAACGGTTTCCTCGGGAGGCCGTTTGAGCACGAATTTGAGGCTGCGACCTCCACCTTTTATTTCTGTGTAAAATTTCCCACCAAAAGTGGGCTGGTTGGCACCGTCAAAGGTGACCAAGTGGATGCAAGAGGATGTTTACTTTATTCTTCGTCTCATTTCAATTCGGTGCACACACCTTGTCGACATATAATGGCGTTAGATCACAAAATGGATGGTAACAAGCTGAACACTGAAAAGACAAATAAAAAGAGGAAGCGCGACGACCTCGATCCAAGAATGGGCCTGGAGCCCAAAGACTTTATACTCGAAGCCGAAATAGATGATCCACGACTTGATGGGCCCAGGGCAGTCCCCGGAGAAGATCTCGAAAGGGTCAAAGTAGATCCAGCCCAACCAGACCTAGAGGTCATCATACTATCCAAAATTTTCGGCGACTTGAAGGTCGAAGTCATCGAATTCCTCAAGAAAAACTTGGACGTTTTCGCTTGGTCACACAAGGATATGGTCGGAATTGATCCCGAGGTCGCATGTCATCGGTTACACATTGACCCAGCACGAAAACCAATAGCTCATAAAAGAAGGAAATCTGGTCCCGAAAAGTACACAGCCCTTGCTGAGGAGGTAAAAAAGTTGCTTGATAACGACTTGATCATGCAGGCCGACCAGCCACAATGGGTCACCAACGGGGTCCTCATAAAGAAGTCGAACGGGACTTGGCGACTTTGCATTGATTTCACAGATCTCAATGAAGCATGCCCCAAAGACTTCTTCCCCATGCCGCATATCGACCACCTGATAGACAACACGGCGGGCCACGAGATGATGTCTTTCATGAATGCATTTGCTGGATATCATCAGATAGCAATGCACGAGCCTGGTAGATAACACACTTCGTTCTTGACAGAAAAGAACATGTACTGTTGGAAGAGAATGCCTTTTGGTTTGAAGAACGCCGGGATATATCAAAGACTGGTCAACCATATGTTTGCTGAGCATATAGGCAAGTCGGTGGAAGTGTACATTGACGACATCGTCGTCAAAAGTCTGAAAAAGGAAGATCACCTGGCCCATTTGGCACAAGTTTTCGAAATACTCAGGAGGTTCAATATAAAACTCAACCCAAAAAAGTGTAATTTCGGAGTAGAGTCAGGGAAGTTCCTGGGGCATCTGGTCAGCAACGAGGATAGAAGCAAACCCGGCCAAAGTCCAGGCTATTTTGGACATGGGAGCCCCCAAAACCACGAAGGAGGTTCAGAAGCTGATGGGGTGCCTGGCCGCTCTAAATAGATTCATCTCCCGAATGGGGGATATATGCAAGCCCATGTTTGACACCATCAGAAAGAAGGCGAGGTTCGAATGGAGGACTGAGAGTCAGGACGCCTTTGAAAAAATCAAAGTGTATCTGGCCAACGTCAGCATCTTAGCCAAGCTGGTCCCCAGCGAAAAGTTGTTCTTATACTTAGCGGCCTTAGAGACCGCCTTAAGCGCAGTGCTTGTGCAAGCAGAAGGTTAGACTCATCTGCCCATATACTTTGTCAGTCAGGCACTAAATGAAACCGAGCAGAGATACCCTCTTCTAGAAAGTTTATCTTATGCTCTAGTCATGAGCGTGAGAAAGCTAAGGCCTTACTTCTTCGATCACCAAGTGGAGGTCCTCACTTCCTTTCCCCTACGCAACATACTCCATCGACCTGATACATCAGGACGATGCTTTAAATGGGCAATCGAGGTTGGGCAATATGGGGTAACATACACGTCGTGACCTGCAATAAAAGCTCAGGCACTGGCCGACTTCATCATCGAATTGACCCCTCCTCCAGGGGCCAGCGGGTCGATCGGCCCACCATGGGAACTATATGTAGACGGATCGGCAACTGCTAATAAGTCGGGAGCATGAGTGGTACTAATCAGTCCCGATGGCATTTTTTTCCAGAACGCCATCACTTTCGACTTCCCTGCCACCAACAACGAAGCTGAGTATGAAGCACTCATCAGCGGTCTAGAAATGTCCACCGCGATGGGCATCAAATGACTTCATGTCCATATAGACTCCCAACTCGTAGCACGCCAAATAGCGGGGGAGTATGAGGCCCGAGATGAAAGAATGTCGGCCTACCAAGAGGTCGTCAAAGCACTTTGCCTGAAGTTTGAACAAATTCACATCAAGCTAGTACCAAGAGACGCGAACTCCCGGGCCGATGCATTAGCATGGCTAGTGACTTCGGAGGGGCCAGCAGAGATGAGAGATGTCACCATCAGAAAGCTCTCCCACCTCTCCACTACTAACACAGCGGTCGTCACCCTAGACACCCCGAGCGTGAGTTGGATGACACCCATCATCGACTACTTGATGACCGGGGCATTACCAACAGACAGAATTCAGGCAAAGCAATTGCAACTGAGGGCAGAAAGGTACACGTTGGTTGATAACGAATTATATAAGTGAGGCTTCAGCATACCACTGCTCTGATGTGTTACACAAGAACAAGGGCAGACTATCCTGCGAGATATTCACGAAGGGGTATGCGGAAACCACACTGGGGGGAAGTCGCTCGCTCATAAGACGATGAGACAGGGTTACTTTTGGCCAACTTTAAGAGCCGATGCCATGGTTTTTGCAAGGAAATGCCACAAATGTCAAGTACACGCACCATCAATCAAGGTCGCACCAGAAGAACTCACCAGCATCCTCAGTCCTTGGCCTTTTGCGAAGTGGGGGATAGATATCATTGGGCCATTACCAACAGCCCCGGGTTTAGTCAAATATGCTCTAGTCGCAGTAGATTACTTCACAAAATAGGTCGAGGCTGAGGCTTTGGCAACCATGGATCAAGATCACGTCATTAGATTCATATGGCGAAACATCATCTACAGATTCGCCTACCACAAGCTACCATATCCGATAATGGGAAGCAGTTCGATGGTCACAAGGTCGATAGTTTCTTCAGAAAGTGGAAAATCACCAAGCTTTTCTCTACCCCTTATCACCCTCAGACGAATGGTCAAGTCGAAGTTGTGAACAAGATCATCAAACACACTCTGAAAATCAAGATTGAGGGAGGAAATGGAAAATGGGCCAGCGAACTACCAGATGTATTGTGGTCGTACAGAACGACCTGCCGAAATTCGATCGGAGAGACCCCTTACTCAATGGCATTTGGCTCGGAAGCAGTCATACCCTCAGAGGTCGAATTCCAAACTCTCAGAACCTCGCAGGTCGCGACTGATCACAACAATGAGGCCTTGGCCAGAAATCTAAACTTGCTCAAAGAAAAACGACTAGAGGCAAGTATCCGAAATGCGAGATACAAACAACGATCTGAAAAGTACTACAACTCTAAAGTACGACTTCAAAAATTCAAAGAAGGTGACCTGGTCCTGAAAAAATCTCTCGGAGTAACCAAGAGAACTTTTGGACCAAATTGGGAAGGACCATACAAGGTCGCTCGGGTATTATCCAACGGGGCATACGAGCTCGAGAACCCAGATGGCACTCAGTCTCAGTACCCATGGAACGCATCTCATCTGAAGAAATACTATCAGTAGGGTCGAGGCCAATGTACTTGTAAACTTTCAGGCAAGTCAATAACAATGATTTAAATTTCTTTTTCGTAATTCCTGTGTTTAAACCCAGGGAGGTCACATATGTGAAACATCGACCTCCCCCGGGAATGACTTTCGATATATTTGCGGCGAGATCACCACCCCAAGCATCCTCCCCTAACTTTATAAGACGACTAAGCAAAGTTCAATCTAAATTCGCAATGCCAATAAGACGAATGAACACATGCAAGATTTTAAGTCGCATAAGGAAATCAAGTCGGCACAATAAAGGAAATGAAAAGGACAAATTTCATTAATGACAACAAACCCGAAGGTTGGTACATTATATGGGCCCGAAGGCCAATTACATCGAGCAGAAAACAAAGATACATTGTGATAACTAACGTCAGATGATTCACCAATACCCAACTTCCACTACTGGCATACGACTTCCGACCTTGAGGGGTGCTGATCAAAAGTATTGTTGGAGTGGAACTCTTACAAATGGCAGACGACTTCCGACCTTGAGGAGTGCTGATCAAAAGTATTGTTGGAAATGGGGTTCAACAACTTCTCAATCTCCTTTTTCTTATCAGGATTCTTGAAGTTATCACCCGATCAGCAGCATCACTGACTATGTTCAAAGGTTGCCCACCTAATTGCTGCTGAATAACACTGGTGGATGTGTGGGCAGCCCATCCCCTGGGTCATGGGCTGGTAAACACCTCCCCTAGAGGTCGATTGTGGCCTGCATATCGGGAGGAACCGCTCCCGATGGCTAAACGACCTCCTGTCGGGCCCCAGCCTCGCCTATCGGGGCGTAAACACTGCAAGGCAAGAAAAGAATTAGATTAGTACAATCGAGCACAAAAATATTAAGATGAAGTACCATTTTCAACACGGATTGCATAATCCGTAGGAACTCTAATGGATAAAGTGCTGGAGGGGGCCACCGACTCCCATGCTCCTCCTACAAACCATCATTTCTGGTGCCACCCGTCGACCTTATTTGGGATCCCACTCACGAGCTATTTGCCTTTGCGAAGTCTCACGGCGTGATAGCCTCCGGCCTGAGCAATGGGCGTCATCACGTGGGATATCTCTCCGGGACTGGGCAGTCTCTTCAACCCGGCCTGCCCCAAAATGACCATGGTGGAGATGATGTAACTCCACCCATTGGGGGTGATCTGCGTGAGGCTCATGTTCCAGGCCGCTAACAGATGGGAAATGGTAGGGTGCAGCGGGAATCGAATGTTGGCCGACATGGAAGACTCATTCACAGCGATCATTCCGGGAGGAGGCTGGTCGGCACTTTCATCTGGAGTCGGTCCATAAAAATGCACATCCCGGGGCACCTTATACATACGACGAAGTCCCCGCACATACTGATCAGAGAGCACAGATCGGTATCTCCTACTTAACGCGGCGAATTGTGACTCAATCGATTTGCGATACTGAGGCTCAAGTCGATTGTACGGAGCTCGGTTACGGTACAGATCGTAATCAAATATTCGCTCATACGCCCCATAATTCAGAGTCGGGGCAGAAGGACCCGCCGTTGGTGACCGTGCCCTCGGGGTAGGATGGAAGAGATTAACATCCAACGGAGGAAGATGGGTAATTTCGGCCAATTCTTCCAGAAATTGGTCATCCACTGGTTCATCATTGGCATCGTCTTCCCGGCGGTCATCCATAACCTTAGCCGATGAGCCTTCACCCTCGTGCCCAGTGGCGGAGCTGGAAAATCGACTGCGATGTAGGGCAATGGGGATGTCATCCTCGGACGAAGAAGAGGCTCCCGTGGGATGAGAAACAGAGGGGGATATGGGTATTCTAGGATCCATACAATCAAAAGGAAACCTAAATCGTTACCTGTGGTCGATTTCGCTTCAAGGACACCAGAATGCGTTTCCGGCAGGAAGGAAGAAGAACCAGGAAGAATATCTTGAAGCAATTCTTTCGCAGGACTATCGCAGGAAATAAGGTTTTCAAAACCTAATTACCCGCCTATTTATCGAAGGAGAAGAGGGGCCAAAATGAGATTAAGCGAAACTTCGGCCCCCTAACAACAAAAAGACGCGAGGAACTCGCGTGAAATCCACTACGGTATTTCATTGGACGAAATTGCGATGTTTTACGTCATCATCCTGGCATGATATCATTTCAAATCCTGGAGATCGAGGGAAATCTGATGAGACGATTCTTGTTTTCGAGGCAACTCAAGAAGGGCAGGTCGCTCAAAGGAAATCTCCCAGGTCGGATGGTCGCAAGTTGATTTCTTCCATGTGTTAAGTCAAGGTCCCTAAGCAGAGCAAGCGACCTCAACTTGAGGGGCAATTGTTGTAGCATGAATATTTCCGACCTCCCACTTGGAGATGAAGGGCGACAAATAGTCTCACAAGATTTGCTTGTAACGAATTTTATGAGAGAGTCGCAGGACCAACCCGCCTAACTCAGGTAGGGCCTAACACTCAAGTCACGGAAGTCGGTAACTCGGGGATTCGACACCTCAGGAAGTCGCGGAACAACTCACACTTAGTATCCTCAAGTTGGGAGCGACCTACATCAGTCCTAACTGCATAGCTCGCAAGGTCAAGGACGACACTCGGCATGCCAAGAAGTCTGCTCCACGATTGTTGCGTATTAAAGATAAACGGCTGCTGGCCCGTCAGGGTGGAATTAGCGATTTCCGTGATAGTAGCCTTTTCGCAGGCATTTTTCCTTATATAAATTCCCACTCAAGAGGTGAGAGTGAGAGTATAAATAGGCCTTCACGGCCACATTTGTAAAGGGGGTCATCTTAGCTTTCTAGGCAAATATATTATACACCAATACCTGGCTTGGACGCCCCCGGACGTAGTCTGATTCAAAGGACGAACCGGGTCACCAATTACTTGATATTTCCCTATTGCTTTGGTTGTCATTCGTTCACACGCATCTCAGAATTATTGTTAAACTGGGCAAATTATAGCCAGCTACAACAAATTGGAAGGTTTGAGGGGGTGTGAAATGAGAATCAAAATCATGAGGTGTGTTTGAAATTAATTCTACTATTACTTTATCTACAAAAATTTATATGAGACGGTCTCACGCATGAGATGTGTTAGGATTAAAGCAGCAATTATGGAGAAAATAATAGAAACAAGAATTAAGGAACACAAATTTAGTTACCCAGTTCATCAGGAATGACTACGTCTGGGGGCACTACCAAGCCAGGAGATCTACTATTTTGTGATGTTTTTCGAGTGATACAACAGTGATCCAAATACAATGAGTCAAAAGGGTTTAAATATGAGACTGGGCCAAAACCCTAAAATCCACGCACAAGCCTTCGGAACCGCTCGACCACAGGCCTTGGTCGAGCGGAAGTGCTCGATCTCATCACTTGGTCGAGCGCCTAGTGCGCGCTGGATAGGGGGGTGCTCGACCTAGCATAAGTGCTCGACCACGAGCACAGGTCGAGCGCTTCCCGTGCGCTGCATCCCCGTTTCACTCAGGCTCCAATAATCCCAACAATCTCCCACCTGGAGACTGACTCCAACTGTAACTTGTCTCCTCCGTTTCTACGGTCTCTCTCACTGGTAGTAGTGCCAGGCCTTCATCTCAGTTTCCAAGGCCAGTTGAAGTCATGCATAACTTCAACTTCTCTAAGGTCACAACCTTAGTCAACATGTCAGCAGGATTCTTACTTCCTCGGATCTTCTTTAGCTGTAAGATCTTGTTCTCAATGAGGTAACGTATGTAATGATACCTTAACTCAATATGCTTCATCCTCAAGTGAAAGGCCGAATTCTTTGTCAAGTGAATAGCACTCTGACTGTCACTATACAGAATACCATCCTTTTGCTCCTTCACCAACTCACACGAAAGATTCTGCAACCAAACCATCTTCTTGCTAGCCTCAGTAACTGCAACGTACTCTGCTTCTGCAGTGGAATGAGCTACGATCTTCTGCAACTTAGAAGCCCAAGAAATTGTTGTACCACCAAAAGTAAACACATACCCGGTTGTACTCCTCCTTTTGTCGAGATCATTGGATGCCAAGTCTGCATCAACATATCCTGCCAACTCAACACTTTTTCCCTCAAAGCACAAAGCTTGTTCAGTAGTACCTCTCAAGTACTTAAGGATCCACTTCACTACCTCCCAATGATGCTTGCCTGGATTACCCATAAACCGGTTAACCACTCCCACTGCATGTGCAATATCAGGTCTTGTACACACCATAGCATACATCAAACTGCCAATTGTCAAAGCATACAGGGTGTTTTGCATGTAGGCTCGCTCCTCATCGCTGCTAGGTAAGTCCTTGTTGGATAGCTTGAACTGACTTCCCAACGGGACACAAACTGACTTTGCATCTTCCATACTAAATCTCTTCAAGACCTTCTTTATGTATTCTGCCTGTGAAAGATACAACTTTCCTACCACCCTATCACGATCGATTCGCATATCTAAGATTTGCTTGGCCTCTCCAAGATCCTTCATAGCAAATCTATCAGACAATTTCTTCTTCAACTTGCTCACTTCCCGAGCACTAGAGCATGCTATCAACATGTCATCAACATATAATAGCAAAATGATATAACCACCATCATACCTCTTGAAGTAACAGCAATGGTCAGCTTCACACCTATTGATCTCAATCTCGTGCACGAACCCATCAAACTTCTTGTACCACTGTAATGGAGCTTGCTTCAAACCATACAAGCTCTTCTTCAATTTGAAAACAAGCTCATTGTTCCCCTTTGACAAGTATCTTTCCGGTTGCTTCATGTAGATGTCCTCATCTAAGTCACCATGAAGAAAGGTTGTTTTCACATCCATCTGTTCTAACACCAAGTTCTCTGCAGCCACCAAACTCAGAACTAACCGAATGGTAGTTAGCTTCTCAACTGAAGTAAAAACATCAGTATAATCAATACCATGTTTCTGCTAAAATCCCCTTCACAACCAGTCTTGCCTTGTAACGCTTGCTTCCATCAGCCTCCTCTTTGATTCTGTAAACCCACTTATTATGTAGTGTCTTCTTGCCCTTGGGGAGCCCAACTAGTTCCCAGGTTCCGTTGGTCATCAACGAATTCATTTCATCATCCATTGCAAGTTTCCACTTGCTCACCTGCTCACTACGAGTAGCCTCTGCATAACATTCAGGTTCACCACCATCAGTCAATAATAAATAATGAAGAGAAGGTGAATACCTATCAGGAGATCTATGCTCTCTCATGGATCTCCGCAGCGGAATTGTTGGTGGTGGTGTACTAGGTTCTCCCTCAATAATCTCCTGATCATCTGGAACCTCCTTGCTCCCACCTGAGTTCGAAATGTCTAACTCCACAACCTGAGTCTCATAACCACCTTCTTTGGATATCCCCGACCTGTCTTTGTACAACACCTGCTCATTAAATACGACATCTCGACTACGAATTATCTTTCGATTTTCCTCATCCCAAAATCGATAGCCAAATTCATCACCGCCATATCCAACAAACGTACACTTAACAGACTTAGCATCCAATTTACTCCTACTAGCAGCATCAACGTGAACATATGAAACACACCCAAATATACGAAGAAAAGACAGATTTACCTCTTTACCCGACCATGCCTCCTCTGGTATGCCATTTTCCAAGGGAGTTGAGGGTCCTCTGTTTATCAAGTAGGCCGCAGTGTTAACTGCTTCTGCCCAAAACATCTTTGGCAGCCCACACTTCAATCTCATACTTCTAGCACGTTCACATAACGTTCTGTTCATACGTTTTGCCACACCGTTCTGCTGGGGGGTTCCTCTCACGGTTTTCTCCATTCAAATTCCATTCGCCTCACAGAATCTTTTGAACTCACGGAGCTCGTACTCTCCACCATTATCAGATCTCAAACACTTCACTTTGAGACCCGTCTCAGTTTCTACAAGGGCCTTCCACTTTCTGAAAGCATTAAAGGCATCAGACTTATTTTTCAGAAAATAAACCCAAACCTTCCTCATAGAGTCGTCAATGAGAGTCATGTAATATTACACTCCACCAAGAGATGTCACTGGTGCTGGACCCCACAAGTCGTTGTGGACTAACTCCAGCTTCTGCTTCTTCAAGGCTCTGCCTCCCTTCGAAAAACTCACCCTTTTCTGTTTTTCGAATACACAGTCCTCACATAACCCGATGTCAATTATCTTGAGGTCTAGCAGTTTACTCTTTGAACACATAATTTGCATCCCTTTCTCACTCATGTGGCCAAGACTACAATGCCACAAATCTGCATTCCCTTTTTCACCTGCAAGAGCAATGTTGTCCCGGGTGTTGCCTGTCATGTACAACGTTCCCTCCTTATTGCCTCGAGCCACTACCATGGCACCTTTGGATATCTTCCACATATTACAACCAAAGATCACCTTGTAACCCTCATCATCAAGCTGCCCAACTGAAATCAAATTCCTCTTCAATCCAGGAATACTTCTCACATCTTTCAACCGCAAAACAGTTCCATTTGGTGTCTTGATCTGAACATCCTCCTTCCCTTTGATTTCCATAGGCTCATCATCAGCTAGATAAACCTTCCCAAAGTTCCCAGAAGTGTACTTCTCCATCACGTCAGCACTGTTGCACGAATGAAACGATGCTCCAGAATCTAACACCCAAGATTCTAATGGACTGCTTACGCTCAAGATTAATGCATCTGAGCCCTCATCAGTGGCTGCGTTTGCTGAGTTGTCATTCTTCTTTGGTGCATTCCCTTGTGCCTTTGCTGGTGCCTTGCACTCCCTTTTGTAATGACTAAGTTCATGACAATTGTAGCACTCAACTTGACTCTTGTCCTTCTTGGGCTTATCTTTGCCCCTTGACTTTGATCTACCCCGATTTGGCTTCCCTTTGGATTCAGATCTGCCTCTGTTTCCTGCACTCAAGGCTGATCCTGTGGCCACACCCAATTCTTTCCTGCGAATTTCTTCACTCATGATCAGATATCTAACCTCGTCAAATTTAAGTTTCACTTTACCCGCTGAAGCACTAACAGCCATTACCGTCCCACTCCAACTTTCTGGTAAAGAAGACAACAAAATTAGGGCTTGAACCTCATCATCAAAATCAATCTCAACCGAGCTCAATTGGGTTATCGTCATATTGAACTCGTTTAGATGATTGGCTACCACAGTATCCTCTGCCATTGTCAGGTTGAATAACCTCCGCATCAGATGAACTTTATTCGTTGCAGATGGTTTTTCATACATCTCAGTCAAAATCTCCAGCATCTCCTTTGTGGTTTTTGCTTTCACCGTATGGAGGGCGACGTTCCTGGATAAAGACAGACGAACCACACTCATCGTCTTCCTGTCCAGCAACTTCCACTCATCGTCCTTCATATCCTCTGGTTTTGAATTCAGAGGTTGATACAGATCTTTACCGTACAGGTAATCCTCGATCTGCAATTTTCAGAATCCAAAATCCGTTCCATCAAACATCTCAACAGGCAATTTCCCTTCAGCCATCATAATTGCTCCCACCAGATCCCTTGAACCCAATGCTCTAGATACCAGTTGTTAGGATTAAAGCAGCAATTATGGGGAAAATAATAGAAACAAGAATTAAGGAACACAAATTTGGTTACCCAGTTCGTCAGGAATGACTACGTCTGGGGGCACTACCAAGCCAGAAGATCTACTATTTTGTGATGTTTTTTGAGTGATACAACAGTGATCCAAATACAATGAGTCAAAAGGGTTTAAATATGAGACTGGGCCAAAACCCTAAAATCCGTGCACAGGCCTTCAGAACCGCTCGACCAAGGGCCTTGTTCGAGCGGAAGTGCTCGACCTCATCACTTGGTCGAGCGCCTAGCGCGCGCTGAATGGGGGGGTGCTCGACCGAGCATAAGTGCTCAACCACGAGCATAGGTCGAGCGCCTCCCGTGCTCTGCATCCCCGTTTCACTCAGGCTCCAACAATCCCAACAATTTGTTAAGATTAAAGCAACAATTATGGGGAAAATAATAGAAACAAGAATTAAGGAACACAAATTTGGTTACCCAGTTCGTCAGGAATGACTACGTCTGGGGGCACTACCAAGCCAGGAGATCTACTATTTTGTGATGTTTTTCGAGTGATACAACAAATACAATGAGTCAAAAGGGTTTAAATATGAGACTGGGCAAAAACCATAAAATCCGAGCACAGGCCTTCGGAACCGCTCGACCACGGGCATTGGTCGAGCGGAATTGCTCGACCTCATCACTTGGTCGAGCGCCTAGTGCACGCTGGATGGGGGGTGCTCGACCGAGCATAAGTGCTCGACCACGAGAACAGGTCGAGCGCCTCCAGTGCGCTGCATCCCCGTTTCACTCAGGCTCCAACAATCCCAACAATTTGTTAAGATTAAAGCAGCAATTATGGAGAAAATAATAGAAACAAGAATTAAGGAACACAAATTTGGTTACCCAGTTCGTCAGGAATGACTACGTCTGGGGGCACTACCAAGCCAGGAGATCTACTATTTTGTGATGTTTTTCGAGTGATACAACAAATACAATGAGTCAAAAGGGTTTAAATATGAGACTGGGCCAAAACTCTAAAATCCGCGCAAGGCCTTCGGAACCGCTCGACCACGGGCCTTGGTAGAGCGGAAGTGCTCGACCTCATCACTTGGTCGAGCGCCTAGTGCGCACTAGATGGGGGGTGCTCGACCGAGCATAAGTGCTCGACCACGAGCACAGGTCGAGCGCCTCCCGTGCGCTGCATCCCCGTTTCACTCAGGCTCCAACAATCCCAACAAGATGAAGTATAATTTAGTATAAATTACATCTATCACTCCTAAAGTGTTAAAACGTCAATTCTCAATTTATGCAACGTCTCATCGTGAGACCGTCCCATGTAAGGGCGTGTTTTGAAACACTTAAAACAACTTCCAGAAGTATTTATTTTCAAAGCTCCCTCTCACAGATTTTGAAAATAAGTGCTTCTGGAAGCTGTTTTAATTGTTTCAAAACACACCCTAAGTGTGCCACAACTAGTGCAATTCTACTTTATTGTGTATTTGTATGTGTATGGTTTATGAATCTACCCTTAGTTGTATGTTTTTTATGTGTTTATATGCTTAGGATTCATCTTTCTTGATAATGATTGTGTTTGAGGGAACTCAGAACTTGATGTGTTGATAGTGGTAAACTATTTTATGAATGTTGTGAAGAACACTTATGAAAGATTCATACCTAATACTCCCTCCAACCCATTTAATTGTAGTTTAAAGGTGTTTCACACTAATCAAGAAAGTTATTGGATATATAATATGATATTTTTACTCTTTTGTTTAACTAAATGTAGTAAATTTGCTTAGTTAAAGTATATAATCACATAAAACAAGTAAAACGGCAAAATTAGATTAGTGCAAAAATTCTTCTTTAGAAAGACAACAAAAATGGGTCGGAGGGGGTGTACTAATAGTCACTTCCCGTGTCGAAAAATTGTTGAGGCTTACTAGTGTTGGAACTCATTAGCTTCCTGATACTCGTTATCTTTTTTAGGATTTTCGCGGTTGTGGATGATATACATTGAAAATGTGGCACATCTGAAGCAGCAATATTGCTTAAATAAGACAGCGAGCGAAGCAATGGTCGTGATTGAGGCTTACAGGACTTTGTGAGGTCCTTATCCTGCTGATCGGGACATTCAAGGGAAGTTTGTGTTCGTCCTATTTGACGCTACTACTTCACAATCCACATTCATTGCTTCTATGAGTAGCAATTCTTGTTTAATCGTGATTTTGGTGATGGATTTCTCCTGACTTCTTTGTCGATATCAGATTCACCTTGTTGTGGCAAGTCTTTTGGTCCATTTCCAAAAGGTATAAATATTGTTTCACAAATTTAAATGTTGTGTGTCCTTATGTTGTCTTTTAAATGGTTTTTGCTCTGGTAGATGTTTACATGCTGCCTGCTTTAGTTCTAGTGAGGAACTCTTATGTTATCTCTGTGCAATTTTTATTAAGGAGTTTCTTACTATACATTGTTATTTTAGCTGATCTACCTTCGGTTTATATAACTTACTTCCATTCTATATCATTGATATATTAATGACTTCTCATTATGATTACTTATGGATCTAACCACTATTGTAAAGGAACATTTCTTCTTGTTATGTTTCAGACACTGATGTGGCCTTTTTAATGGGCTCGATTATCCCTCCTACTATGAGGCCAAGTGAGTCCTGTGGTTGATTTACATTTCTAACCAAATCATTGTATTAGCTACAAAAACTAATGGAATTTTTTTTTAAATTCTTTATGCAGTAATAAATAACTACATTTGAAAATTAATGGTTATATATATAAGGGAAATGATAATTATATCCCCTATATTACTAATTGAGAGTTTTTTCTGCTGATGTGTCGTCTCCTCCTTCATTTGGATGATGTGTCGCATTATTAGAAAGTCTCATCTAAATGTCATTATATATTGTATTATATGGCATGATGATATTGGTTACATAAGATACATAAAATGATGTGTAAATAATATAATGAGGATTGAATAAAAAAATTAAAAATCAAACAAAAGGAAAATTTTATAATAGGAAGATTCACTAAATTTATTGTCATTTATTTTCTTTATTCAATATACTTTTTATTTTTTAGAGTATTTATATTTATAACTATTTTAATCAAATGTGGTTGAATTTTATAATTATCATAATAACAATTGAAAAAATAATTTTATTAAACTTTAATGAAATAACTATTTATAAAATATCATGATTTGCCTATGTTATAGTAATTTTCATATGAAAAAAAATTAAAATTTATCAAATTCAAATATATTAATTTCAACATCAAATATAATATGTGTTATGATCAATATATGAATATATATCCCCTATATTACTAATTGAGAGTTTTTTCTGCTGATGTGTCGTCTCCTCCTTCATTTGGATGATGTATCGCATTATTAAAAAGTCTCATCTAAATGTCATTATATATTGTATTATGTGACATGATGATATTGGTTACATAAGATATATGAAATGATGTGTAAATAATATAATGAGGATTGACTAAAAAAATTAAAGGCTTAATAATCAAATCTAGCACATACTTTTGATTTTTCATAAATTTTACCATATGTTTTTTTCTCTCTCCAAATTTAGCACATACTTTTATTTAATATTTAAAAACATCTCAAGTCATCATTTTCGGCAAAATTCGTCTGATGTGTTCGTTGGAGGTCATCTGTCTTCCTGACGTGTAAATATTAAAATATAAAAAAATAAAAATATCACCACCTTCAATTAGAAAACGCGGGATATAAAAACATCTCGATTCACTATTTCTTCATTTTAGGCCACAATATTTTTTATTTTTTTTATTTTAATATTTACACGTCAACAAGACAGACGAACTCCAGTGATTACATCAGACGAATTTTGTCAAAAATGATGACTTGGGATGTTTCTAAATATTAAGTGAAAGTATATGCTAAATTTGGAGAGATGTGCTAAATTTGATATTTATTGTTATTTATTTTCCTAGTAAATTTGAATATACTCTTTTTTAGATTCAGATGTGCTAAATTTTCCTAGTAAATTTGAATATACTCTTTTTTATCAATATACTCTTTTTTGGAAAATTTACTAAATCTATTGTTATTTATTTTCTTTATTCAATATACTCTTTTTTAGAGGATTTATATTTATAACTATTTTAATCAAAATGTGGTTGAATTTTATAATTATCATAATAATCATTGAAAAAATAATTTTATTAAACTTTAATGAAATGACTATTTATAAAATATCATGAATTGCATATGTTATAACAATTTCATATGAAAAAAATTAAAATTTATTATATTCAAATATATAATTTCAACATAAAATATAATAAGTGTTATGATCAATATATAAATTTATATATATGTTATATTTAAAATTTCGTGTAATACGTGGGTTCTAAACTAGTTTATGTATATTCTACAGAAATAAGTTTACATGCCCAGAGAAAATTTAAAATTAATATGATGAAAAAAAGATGTCTTCTCTTGTAACTGTTATGAAATTAAGCTAACTTCAGTCAACAATGATCAAGAAAGAACTCTGCACTCAGTATTACTTGATTCTAAGAAAAGTATTACTCACTGCTCTCAAAAGTATTAGTTGCAGAACTGAAGAAAACAAGTAAAAACACACAAGAATTTAAGTGGTTCAGTCAATGTGACCTACATCCAATGCTGAGAGATGAAGAAATTCCACTAAGATGAATCCTAGAGCTCTATACAAGATACAATGATCAAACTCACTCAACCCTTGCTTATATGAACTGCTTGTTTCACTCTTTTCAAGCCAAGATAACTAACAACTCACTGAATGAACTCACCCTCTAATTGATCCTACTCACAGCCCTATATGTCATGAATACACAACAGAAAGAATCATTTAGAACCATCCAATGTAACTGACAAAACCGGCCTTCAAAGTAGCCAACTTGAGCATGCCTTCACTGGTGCACTGCAGTATCTGTTGTAACTGAATTTCAGTTGTAACAGACCACCCAATTGTGTTTCTTTTCTCCAAAGCTAGTCCCCAAGCTTCCCCATATTTGCAACTAGAGCCATGCACACAAATATCCAAGTTTGATGCTACACATATCTCACAGTAATATTTAATACTCTAAATTTGTCTACCTTATTTCGACCAAACTCGTAAATTGCATGAAAACAATCTAGTCAATAACTTTTGAAGCAGTAAAGCTAGAAATGTTGATTACACTATAAGCTATGAGACTTTTACATTTTCTAGTTATAACCATCAAATAAGAAATTACCTCAGTTTTTCGTGATTTTGCAGAACTACATGAAGATACTCCTCCTTATTTATAACATCATAAACAAAAGACTTTACCATGTTATATTCAATCTGGTAGTGACATTACAAGGTAGGTAGAAATCAAGCTGATTCAATCCTTTGCATAATTCCACCTGGAGTTATCTGCAAAACTTGCTTCTGTTAAGAAAAAAAACTAGCACAAAAAGGAACTCATTTATGTTTATTTATGGAAATACGAGAATTTAAGCAAGAATTTGTAGAAAGGATATTGCTTCGGACTCGGGAAGATTCGGGGCATCAAACACCTTGCATAAACGTTGTTCGCCTTTGCCTTACTTGACGGTCTGCAAGTTCTCGTCTTCCAGTGAAGTCCACTCGAAATAGAGCTATGACTGAGTCAACAATCTGAAAGCACAGCCCCAAGACATCAGTTCCCTTTCATATTAGCTCATTCATGATTAGAATAATAGTGCTACAAATAGCTTACCAAAAGTCTGATCAGCCATTTTTGCTGCTAGGCAAAGAAGCAGGTTGTACTGATGCTCGTATGTGTAGGCACGAGCGTATATGATCTTTCACAAATTTAAACCTTATGATGATGAGATTCAAGCAAAAAAAGGAAAAAAAAAAAACATTAATCAATCATAAAACTAGAATTACATTGTCAAGTACAGCTCCTGCATCCATTCCGAATCTTTCAGCCATTGGTATTATACGGTACAATCAGAAAAGGATACAAAGTTCCTTCAGTTTCAATGTAAGCAACTTTTCCATTGCCTCCTCTCATATTGATAGGAAGCTCCAGAATCAACAACACTCCAGAAGGTTCAGTTCATTATTTTGAATTGAAAGAAAAACAGAAAATTATAATTAGCTTACAATTAGATGTGAATCTGGTTTTTAAGCCTTTTTCATAAAACACAAAAGGATAAATATATGTGGATGGCATTCCCACTAAAGAGATGGATAACAATTTTTTGGCCGAGTTTATCACCTGTGTGGAACGCAGAGAGTATGTGCCAGTTGAGTCTTTCCTGATAATTAAAATTTCGATAGCAAATATCAGAATACAAGTTCATCAGTATCAAGAAACTAACAAAAAGCATAACTGATTTAAAAAAAATATGTGTTATCAAGTCACTAGAATATGTGTTCTTGTCACCTGAATTCCCCAAAAGCTTCAGTAATTGACAATGTTTCTATTCCACCATCAGCACAACCGGGAAGAAGATATACTGAGCATAATAGAAACATACCTTCAATTGAAAAGCACATATTTGAAATTGATAATTACCTCCCAGAAGGTCATCAAGAGCTTGATTTCCAGTTGTGATGTGAACCACTGATTTTCTCTGTACAGAACAATAGTTAACTATCAGCTTCTAAGAAACTGTGAGACTGTCACTGTAAATATAAATTACTCCACTAAATAGAAAGGAGCTGAAAATCTCACCTTAATCAACACATCACTTCCAGTAATATAACCAAAGTTCTGTAAATTAATCAAACAATATGCATCAGTAGATCAGTACACATCACAGTTTTATATAACTAGAGTAACTTAATCAAATGAAATCACTAACCACTATCTTCTCCACAGCTTCACAGATCTTATCAACTTTAGCCTCAGATAGTCCTTTGGTTCCAGTCAAATTCAATTCTGGTGGTTTATGGAAAGTACTTTTCAGATGTGTTTTTGAAATTGGTATAGTAAGATAGTAAACGTAGCCAACTAAAGATTCACCTTCTTAGTGTGCATCATTAAACCGTTGCATGTATAGATCCCAGCATCCTGCAGCTTCTTGACATCTCCAGCGCTGATTCCATGAGATGTCACTGCAGAAAGAAATATAATATCTATCAAGAACAATATGAAGATACTAATTTGGTCAAAAATTCACTTAAATTTACTTAAGATTTTGTATCCAACTTCTAGTGCCAGTGAACATTAAAACATTCATTTAACATACCGTAGAAAAGGTTACTAAAGCTGCACAATAGTTCGATTCCATTGCAAAATCAAGTAGTAGTCTAGAGAACAAGCAATATCAGCATATATAAGTACACGAAAGGTTTAAAGAGAGATGATCACATCTCTGCAGTTCTGCATAGACAAGCATCCGAAATTTTACAATTGCCTAGAGATTTGAATCGACTATTTCATTGAGATTGTAGAAGAACAACTTTGCAAAACTTATATGCTCAGAATTACAATAATCAACATTTTGATTCGGATCATCATGAAAAAAATACACTGGTGATGAAATCAGAAACACTCTCAAGTTATGCACACGAGAATCGAATGGAAAAGGTAGTGAAACGTTGTTCTCCATACAAATCAACGATCACACTTCGATCTGACTCGATCTTAGAAAATAATATCAATGGAAGGAAATCGTCAAAAATATACAAGGAAACTTAGATTAATCAGCCGAATCGAAATCCTCTTAGCAAGTAATTCATATCTAACAGAAGATACACGCAAGGTGATTCTAAAACTAATGAAAATCCATTCATGCACCAAGCAAAATATAGCAAAACATGATGTGATAATCAATTCTCGGTACCAGAATAGGCAAAATAGCAAGCAGAATACAACGGAAACTAGTTCAATGCATGAAGAAAATGCATCGTAAAATCCGAGCGGAGATAAACAAGCGTTATGAAATTCAAACGCGCTAAAAGTGAAGGGAAAGTTTTTTTACGCTTATCAATTGCTTCAGACAAGTCCTCTTCATCTTCGATTTCTTCCCTCTCCATGACTTTTCAGCTCTGTTGCTTTAATTGAACAAGAAAAATGCAAAACATAATTAGCATTACGTAAATAAGATCAAATTGATGTATAATCAAACTTTAAAATCATACATTGGAACGAATCATACTTGAATGCAAGCATTGTTGTCCGAGTGAGGATTTTTCTCAGAGATTTTTTGAGTTTTTTTTCACGAGGAATGAGATCGCGGCAAAATAAGCGTGAGTGTGTGTTTCAAAATTCAAGTTCACATGAATCACATGATGGAGATTTATATAGGCGGAACTGACGGGGTTATTAACTTTGGTTTTGGTTTGATTTGGGTTCCGCTCTGCTGTATTCTCCCGCGCGTCCGGTAATTCATTAAGTCGTGAAATAAGTTAATCAATTAATACTAACTAAGGGGGTGTTTGGCACAACTTATAAGCTCTTTAAAACAGCTTATAAGTTATTTAGGAGCTTATAAGTTCATTAATTTTATTTGGTAAAATAAGATGTCTAACATCTTATAAGATCTAAAAATAAGCTCTTTAGAGCTTATAAGCTTCAAAAAAATAAGTTAGGATATCCCAATTTATTTTATAAAAATTATATAAGTTCTATCCTATTTCAACTCATCCCGACCCAAATCCAGTCCGAATTCAATCCAACCCGGCCCGTTTTTTTTTATTTTTGCAAAAAAAAAAATTAAAAAAAAAATTAATTTCTGGAAAAAAATTTCGAAAAAAAAAGTTCTGGGAAAATATATTTTTGAAAAAAATAATTTATTTTCTGATAAAAAAATTTCGGAAAAAAAAATTTTAAGGAAAAAGATATTTTTGAAAAAAAATTATTTTAAAAAAAAATTATTTTCGGGAAAAAAATTCGAAAAAAAAATATTTTCTGGAAAAATATATTTTTTGAAAAAAAATTCGAAAAAAAAAATTTCAGAAAAAAATTATTTTCGAAAAAATAAAAAAATAAAAAAATTCAGAAATTTTTTTTTTATATATAAAAAATTATATTAAAAAAATTAAAAAATTATTAAAGAACTTATAAGTTGTATTAGCCAAACACTTTAACAACTTATAATCTACTTAAAAATTACATCTTGCAAGCTCTTAAAACAACTTATAAGTTGTTATAGCTTATAAGATATTTAAAATAAGCTTAGTCAAACGGACCCTAAGTCAATCTCAATTTAAATTAAAAAAAGTTAAAAAAAAATCTAATGACTTAAAATAAAATCTATTGTATTCACTAATCATGAGGAGCTTGTTTCGCTCATGTATCTCTCCATATTCATACATGTCATCATTATATCGAGTTTTGAAGATTAATAATGATTCAAAGTGACAATTTGATGGAGATTGAATCCTCTCGATTCGAGGTCGAATCGTGTTGAGGAGGGGTAGGATGATGGAGATTGGATCACGATTATATTATCAAAATTATATACTTCCTCATTTCACCAATTTTATGCACAGTTGACTTTTACACGTGTTTTTGCGACCGAGTTTTATATTAATAATTGAAATGATAAAGTGACTTTTAAGGAGGGATATGATAGATAAGCCCCTCATCTATCATACCCCTCCTTAAAAGTCACTTTATCATTTCAATTACTGATGCAAAACTCGCTCGTAAAAATGCGTGTAAAAATCAACTGTGCATAAGATTGGTGGACGGAGGGAGTAATATTTAATGTTGGTCCCGGTGCAAACGAGTCTTACACGTGTATGGGGGGAATACACATGTTCAGTGATTTTTAAAACTTTTCTTTACTGAGATCAGAAGGGTCAGGATGTCCTGAGAATTTTGCCCTGAGAAGCACAGATTGCCCTGAGTCAAAGTTTACTGAGACAGTGATCCTGAGCAGCTTTCAGTAGCTTCAGATTACCCCAACTGATACTTAATTTTATCAGAGTTCCTGAGAAGCTTGGATCAGATAATTATCTTATTGAATACTCAGTAGAGTTGGTTCAGTTTGGTAACTATCTGTTCTGGCTAATCAAGAGTGCGGAATGTGTTGGCCCTAAGTTTATACTCGTTTTATATTGTTGAAAATCATTTCCTTAGTAAAACAGTGGTTAAGGTTGTGATCAAGTTTGATGCAAGTTCAGTGGATTATTTCCAACTAAATATCAGGAAAAATCAGTATGCTTTCAGTGAAAATATGCAACAGTTAAAATGCAGTACAGAAAGCAAACAACACAGCAAATTATAGTGGTTCACAGACAAAGGTCCTACGTCCACTCTCTCTGGTCTTCAGAGAAATTTCTTAACACACTATCACCTAAAGCTTTCAGGCTGAACAAAGCAGCTTACTAACTTTTCTACCTTGAGTTTTCTGGCTGACTACTGCAGCTAAGTAACTCAACACACACAAGCTTTCTAACTGTCTAAAACAGCTTACTCACTTCTTCTCTAAAGCTTTCTGGCTGACTCAACTGCAGCTTACTCACTCTTTACAACTCTTTCTCACCAACAATCACACACACACTCAAACTACCTAATAATAGGGTTTGGGTTGGGTTGGTTTCTAACTAGGATGAGATATCCTTTACAATAAGAACAAATGCAAAGGCTAGGATATCTCTACTAAGCTTTGGATATATAACAATTCTAGGCTTAGTGAAATGAGCTCTCTTCAATGTGAAACACTAGGGAAATCTTAGGTTTTATTCGAGTGCTTCAATTTGCAAGAATACGAATGAGCTCTGGAGTTGCTTTGATTTTCCATAACCTTTCAATGGTGAAGGTCACTGGTATTTATAGGCAACTTTTTCAATGGTCACTCTTTGAAAAACTATCCGTTGGAAGAGATAGCATCAAGAGTTTCCTCTTCTGGTTATTGATGAACGGCTATTTTTAGGGTTTGAACACACCCTTGCATGTATTAGGAAATATGCAGCCATGTAGACAATCACCAACTTCTGTGAATTGGAAGATATCAGACCTGATATTTCTTCAGTGAGTTGTCGCTTTCAGTGTCAGTAAGGTACGTTGTTGTTGCCTCCTCATTGGTTGAAATCTTCTTTTGAGCAGAGACAAACAAACGACTTTATTTAGGTTGACCTTCTTTAGCTGATATGTTCCTTAATGTTCACAAATGTCTAACATTCTGTTTGTTTGTACTAGGAATGAACATAACACTATTTTATTAAGATAGTGGTTCAGGGTCCTTTTTGTTCAGTACAACAACAGTCTTCAGGATCTTCGATTTTCAGAATTCTTCTGAGCTCCTCAGGATTCTTCTGAGTCTTCTGAGTCTTCAGTACATTAAAATTCCCTGATCTATATCTGCTGACTATACATGGTGCAGATATCTTTTGAACTATCTATACTGAAACCTGATCTTGTACTATCAAGATATCCTGAACATGTCATACTTAGGGG
Source organism: Stenogyne calaminthoides (assembly GCA_037126765.1). Taxonomy (NCBI): domain Eukaryota; kingdom Viridiplantae; phylum Streptophyta; class Magnoliopsida; order Lamiales; family Lamiaceae; genus Stenogyne; species Stenogyne calaminthoides. Next base: position 17,941,748 of record JBBCBC010000012.1, read on the forward strand.
TTTTGGGATCTAATCAAAATCTTTATTTAAATTCGTCTCCCAACAATTTCCCCCTTTTTGATGATGCTAAAACCATCTTGTTAAAAAAAACTTAACCTATCACTTAGGTTTCAGTTTATCTGTTACATTCAAATGGCATATCAGATAAGTAAGAACATGTAAAAAGATAATGAGATATTATCTTATTCAATCACAAAAGATAAACTTTTCATTGATGAAGGGTGAGAATTACATTGTACAATGAAAGTCAAAATAAAGCATTCAGAAGTACATAGTCTTCAGTCTTCTTCAATTTCATCCTCTGGCACTTCCAAGTTGAACATCCCATAGTATCTTTTCTTCAGTTCATCTCTTTCCTTGATGATTTATGGGTTGTTTCCTGTCTGGCCTAGCTGGAGGGCATACTGAGCAATTTCCTGAGAGATGGAAGCCTCATTTACATAGTCATTCTCAAACCTTGGAGTTGGGTACATGTATGGCCCTGGAGCTACAATCTGATTATTACTCTCATCTGCCAAGTTGATCCATTTTTGCAGATACTCAGGATAGAATGTCAGCAGATATTCAATGAATGCCTCATTCTTGTCTGAGCTGCTCCCACTCCATTCCCTCATAATTTCGTAGTAGAACCAGAAGGTTCTCTTTATCTCTTCCCATGCATCATTGATCTGTAAAGGTATCCACTTGTCAATGTGCTGCCATTTCTGAGTTTTCTCAGTGCCTCTCCTCTTGCCAATGAATTTCCTGAATACACCCCTCATTTTCTGCTCTTCTTCCTTTTTCTTCTTAATCAATGGAGCACCAGATACTGAAGCAGCGGTTCTTTTCTCCTTTTTAATTTGCAGGGCTTTCAGAGTCTTCTTTGTATCGAAGATTTGTGTATCAGGCTTAGCTTTCTCAGATTCTTCCTCAGATTCATCAAAATCAACCACAAGCTTCCTTTGAATAGGCTTTGTTACCTTTGCCCTCTTCTTCTTTTCTGGCTCAACGAAGGCTACAACCTTTCTCTTTTCTGGTCTGGCCTGGGTTTCACCAGCCTTGCTTGTTTCAACCCTTCTCCTTTCAATCATTTTCTCTTCTATGATTTCCTGTGCAGTCAGTTCTGATGTCTGAGTGCGGCCAGGTTCTTCAACTTCTTTGAATTTCAATTTCTCAGTGGCTTCAATCTCACTCAGAGCATCCAAGATTTTCTTAGCCTCAACTTCTTCTTTGGCTTTCTTCTCCAAGGTTTGTGCCAACAACATATCCAATTGACCTTTTGAACTTGGTCTTTCCCCCTTTTTGGCATCATACCTTGGGAGAAGTTGGGTCAATGCAGTATCCATATAGTATTGTTCTTTGCCTAAACTGCGCACTTCCCCAGCCAGCTGATCATGCTCATCTTTCAGTCTCATCATGTATTTCTTAGCCATTGAAAATTCATCTGAAAGTGGAGCAAACTGTTTTGAGAAGGCATCATGCATCATCTCTGTCATCTTGGTTATGAGCAGAGTGCTCATTTCCTCAACAGCTGTCTTGATCATCTGATCATTCTTCTCAACCAGTTTGGCCTCAAGATATGCAGTTCTGGCCTGGTACTTTGCTCCATGTTTGCATTGAGATCTTTCCCTACTCCATCAATCTTAGCATCTAGAACAACCATCTTATCTGAGAGAGTAGTTTGGAGTTGAAGCATGTCAGTTGATGAACTCAGGTTCTCCATTTTCTGAGATTCATCAGCCAGAACCAACTCCATCTGAGTCATTTTCTCCATGACTGGCTCTATCTTCTTCAGCTCATCCAGGATTGGAGTTAAGTCAATCACTGGAGGTTGTACAACTGTCTCCATCTGAGTTGGGTGCTCCAAACGAGCCTCAGTCTGTATATCATAAACATCAGGTTTAAAGCTAGGTACTTCAGTAACTTCGGCATAATGTACAATAGTGCCAAAAGGTATCTGAAGAGTGCTAACTTCAGTCTGAGGTTGTCTGACATCAGGCTGTTCAGCTTCAACTTCTTTCTCCATTTCTTTTTGAGTTTCTTTTTCCTGCTCAGTCTCTTTTGCTCCTTCTCCTCCCTGATTTTGAGAACCGGATTCACCAGCCTCAGCATTCCTCTTCTCAGCCACCTTCTTTTTCACAAGCTCATCAAAATCAACAACTTTCATCCTAAGCTTGGTCTTTCTGAAACCGGAGAACTCTGTCAAAGCAGCAGTCTCAGCACTCCACCAATCCTCTCCTCTGAAGGAGGCTATGTTTAGTATCTCCGGGAGTGTTTGGTTCAGGATATAGACCGTTGTCCTGAGCCTGAAGAAAAGATCCTAAAGGTCAGGATATGCGTTCAGCTCAGGGTATCTGTCAAGGATGAATTGTTCCCCCTTGCTTCGCCATTCAGTTTCTTCTGCTTTGCCCTTCTTCAATTCAGGACTCTTAGGAACATCAGGCTCTGATTGGATGAGTAGTAGAGCTGAAGGATCAAGAAATGGTTCATTCAGGAGGGCATCCAGGTTCAGAAGTTCCTGAACTTCTGATTGTTCTGAAGGTTGAGTGGTTGTGAACTGAGCTTGACCTTCTTCTGAAGTGATCTGAGGTCCCTTAAATATTTCCTGAGAAATTTTGTCAGTGCTCAGGGACGTTTCAAGTACCTCAGAGAATACATGTTCCTCAGCTTCTTGCTCCTGAACATTCTTCACCACTTGAGCAAGAACCTGAAGTGGAGATTCAACCCTTGCTGAGCTTCAGTTTCACTGGCCTCCTTCTCAGCAATAGTCTGAAGTCTTTTTCTCTTCTGAGGGGCCAAGGCCTTTGTCTTCAACTTCTCTCCGGTCTCCCGTTTTACCCTCAGTAAATCAAGGGATTTTTTTCTTCCTTTCTTCCTGTCCTGAAGCCTCAGGATGTTTTACTGGTGTTGTCCTGACAGGTTTCTGGACAATCTCAGCAATGACAACATCATCCTGATCAGAACTGGAATCGTCTTGATCCTCAGGTTCCTCCTAAACCGTCAAGCCCTGGCTTATTGCCTTCTTCTTCTGGGCTTTTGGCTTCCAGAACATGATGCGAGTCCTTGAAAACTCAACACCGCCCATCAAGAACATTTCTTCCCGAGACAAAGTTTCTATTAAAAAACTAATCTTAGTCCTAAACAAAACTTTCCCATTCTTGGTGAATGCCCCTTTGGCATACTTCAGCTTCTCACTCTGGTGAAGGATGCAGTTCACCAGGAATTTTAGCCAGTTGAAGTCCATAGAGGGTGAATCCTCTATCGTAACCATGAGCCTTAGCTTGTTCCTGCTCACCTGCTCTAGACTTCCCGAAGTGCTCATCAAACATTTTGCCACAATGTCAATTAAAACTTGGTATTTGGGTTTTAAACACCATTTGTGCAAAGCACCTTTCAGTTCTGCCTTGGTCTCCGCAAATCTGTCCAAGATTTCTTGCTCAAGTCCCGCCATATATTGAAGCAGGATCCTCGCCTCTATCATTTAATTCACAAGCAGTATTTATGTCGTCTAAGGATAGAGATACCTTAATAGTGTGAACCACCTCTGCCCTGGACTTCGCATAAGTGTCGAAGCTCAATTGCGACATTAGTCCACCGTCGTCTCCTTCACGCAGATTGATCACAAACTGTAGCACTTCCTGTGCAAGTTCCAACTCTGGCATATTGCTTACCAGATGTGATAACCGGGTCATCCGAAGCATATTCAGAGCTTCTTCTTCCACTTGGGTTGCTTTATTATCGAGCATTGCCACCACATGCTCAAAATACAATTTTTCCATTTCGGTGAGATTCTTAATCATGTCATACCTTGGGAATTCCATTGCGAGGTGATTTCTGGGTAGTGTATATGAAGGGTTTGAAGATTTTGAAGGTTTAAGAATTTGGGAATTTTGATCGTTTACATGTGAGAAATAAACGAATGAGGGCTAACAGTTGGTTTATATATGATCTGTGAAATAAAGATCAATGGTTGTGATTAAATCTCGAAAAAATATAATGGATTGTTGAGATTTAACCGGTTATTAAGGAAACACTAGAGAGTATGGCTATTTTTGGTTAATTTTCTGGACAATAGGCAAATGGCAGGTTTATAGGTTGACAAATGGTTGTTTCACGGAAATCGAGGTGACTGTTCGTCTTTTCTTAGTCAAAGACGCTTCAAAAATTCCCGCTTTAAATGTTCAGGTCTTTTGTCATTTATTTCAAATGATTACTGAATAATCCCTTGTGAAATAAATGCTACTGAATTTAATGCATGTATCAATATTGTTTCAAGATTATTTTGGCCGTATAATCCTTACTGAATACTGACCTTGACAGAATTTGTCCCAAGTCTCAGTTTCCATCCTGGGAAAATTTTATCCTGAGTTATTCCTCCTGAATAACTTCATGCCCCTGAAGGACTTCTCCCTTCAGTGAAATTCATTCACCTGGATCCAACATACCCAATTGAACTGATAGTTCCTGAAATCTTGATTCAGCCAAAGGTTTAGTCAAGATGTCAGCTCTCTGTTTATCAATATGAATTTTTGTTGGTCCCGATTAGGAAAACCCATGTGCGCAGAAAATACCATGTAATGCATATAAAACAGAGGTGAGGGCAGAGTGATTCCAATTGCTTTTTTTTTGCTTTTAAGAACGATGTGTGTTTTGCTTATAATCAAATGCATATGGCAAGTAAGAACATAAAGCAGTAAAGAACACACGATTTTATAGTGGTTCGGAGCCCACTTCCTACTTCACTCTTTCCTTTCAAGGCAGGGCACCTACTTAACCAACTGGACTTAGTTTAACGTGTTAGTCCAACACCCAACAGATGTTTACCGAGTTCACACTCAAACAGGACTTATCACCCTCACGGGATCGCCTATAGATGTTTACCGAGTTCACACTCAAACGGGACTTATCTCCCTCACGGGATTGCCTACCCTCCCTTTCGGGATTGCTAGATGTTTACCGAGTTCAGACTCACCTACAAACTTATCCTATCAAACTGATTTGGGTAAGGTTTGTTTGGTTTCCAACTAGGTTGAGATTTTCCCTTACATTTGTTTAGTCTCAATGCTAAGGATGGAAAAATCTCTCTAAGCTTAGGATATTACATTTGTGCTTAGATCTAGGGTAGAACACTCTTGAATATATGCGTGTATTTCTTGCTCAGTGTTCTATGGTGGAAATGCTGGATGATTTGGCTTTTTGGATGTTTCACGCATTTCTCCACTTCCACCACCCGAATAATGAAGGAAGAACTTGTATTTATAGTGTGGATTTGAATGTTACCGTTGGATGGAGTCACATTCAAATCCATACTATTATGTAGCTTTTGCAGCCTTTTCCAGGCTGGTTGTCTTTCTCTCATTGGTCCACGTCAGCTGAATCTAACGGCTATAATCTTCATAATCATTACGGGAAGTCTCCGTGGTTTCTCTCACGAGTCTTGAGATTCTTGATTCAAAGAGACTTCTCTTCGCCGGACCTTATTCGATCGGGCATCTTGACACTCACTCTAACCGAGTTCAAATTCTTCTCGACTTCGAACATCCGACCCTCGTGTCACTAGCACTCAGGCTAACTGATCATCAGTAGCGTTCTGATTCTCAGTGAACATGACTTCAGATGACTTCTCTTGATGACTTCTTTCGATTTCTTCTCGTCGATCCGGTATCTGATTTTGGTTTTCGATATCGATTTCTTCTACTTTGATCCGGTCACTCACATGATCGGTCGAGATAGCATCAGTCGAGATATCGGTTTATTTGCATCGATTAGTACATCGAGGTTAGCATATTAGGTTAGCTTATCTGATCTCGATCACGTCTAATCTTGTAGGTCCCGAACGGGTTTAGTGAGGGTAGAAGTCTAGAGGAGGGGTGAATAGACTTCAAAAACTTTTCGTGCGGATCGTGTGAGGGCGCTTAGCCCGATCATCTTAGAGTGAATCGATTTACGATAACCAACTTATTGACGCTGAAGCGATCGATTCGGTAATCTATCGCTTTAACGATGTGTGAGGAAGCTTAAGTTTTACCCGTGAAAAACCAGTTTTGATAAATCGATTCCAAGATTAATCTTTTAATCGCTTGATCAAGTGTCAAAATATGATCGATCGAAGCTTGGTGCTAGCCGATCTCAACTTGAATATGTATGCGCTTTTAAAGGTTGTGTGCGATTATGTGAACAATTAATCAAAGCAAAGAGTGGCACACAAGATTTATAGTGGTTCGGACAAACCAGTCATACGTCCACTCTTCCCTATCAAAAGGGGCACCAACTTAACCAACTGGACTTTGTTTTATGTGTAAGTCCAACACAGTACACCGACTAGATGTTTAAAGAGTTCACACTCAACCGATCCCAGAAATCAGAACTAGAAACCCTAGTCTGAAATCTTGCTAAACAACTTAACCTAACTTGGGGGTTTGGGTAAGATTGTTGAGGTTCCAACTATGAAATCTTTTCTTGCGTATAAGTAGCCTAATCAGCTAGATGAAAAGATTTCTATGCTAAGAACTTATGGGATGAACACTTAATAAAAATATTCTTCTTGATCGTGTTCTTGTGCGGAAATCTGAAATTAGCTTGAGCTTTTTGATTGTTCAGCGTTTTTTCGTTTGTTATTTCCGTGTTTCACTCTAAAGTGTAATCCCATATATATAGACCTTGAAATCAAAGAGCCGTTGGAGAGCAATTTGAACTTCAGGCTATATTTGGTAGACTTGCAGGCTTGATGTGACTAAACGAACGGCATGGCGAAAAGCGTGAATTTGTACTTTGTAGCCAAGTTACGAGAGGTAAAATCAAATCCCAATTCTTACCGCTCCGATCATACGTGTCTTGTTCTTATTAGATAGCGCACTTACTTTTTCGAAGTTGTTCTTCCAACTAAGCTTGACATTCTTCTTATTCAGATCATAGACGTATGATTAGGTGAAACATCAGGTTTCACGGTGGTGACTTTGATCGATCACTGAATGATCGATCTACTGATAAGAGTCTTCGTGCCGGTTGACTTAGCTTCAACTAGCAGACCCGGCTGATGTAGGTCTTCTGGTCTGATCATCTGGAAGTCATCTGATCTTCGAGTATCCTGAGTTTGAGTTTCATGACTTCAGGTGAGATATCGACCGGGATCGGATCGATCCGATCTTCTCGTTCTTTTCTATCGTTACGGCTCGTCGGATATCGGCTTGTTCTTTGAGTCTTGGATCGACCTATACATATTGAGTTCCCCCCTCAATATGTGACCTATCTATTACATCGGTTGTTCTATCTGAATTATCAACGGTCTCCTATGCGGGTAATATAAACATCGATCGGTAACAGTCCGACCGGTCCTATTACATGTGTTGTTGGAACTTTCATCAAAACTATAAATTTCCCAACAATTTCCCCTTTTTGATGAAACCAAAACACTTAGAGAAACCAAAAGCAGTTGATAAGAAATAGAACGATTAAGAGCATGTAATCGTAAGACAATGAGACTTTGTCTTAGGATCGAAAAAAAATAAACTTTTCTCATTAAAGAATGATGATTACATGTTACATCAGAAAAGTTTGAAAATAAGTGCAGCTGATCCTGAGTAGTCTTCTGATTCTTCACTCTTTGGGCTTGTATCCTTCTGGCATCTCTCTCTTTGATCTTGAGGAACGTTGAAAATCGATAAAGTTTCCATTTGACATCATCGGTTTCTTTGAGGATCGATTATTTATGCTCGCTTTCGATGTCAAAGTAGAATCTTTGAAATGCCAGTCTGTCGAATGAGCCATCTGCCTTCTTCGAGTACACCAGATGATCATACTCTTGGCGAGTTATTTTTACATTGATCAGCTTGGCCTCATTCTTGAATACTTGAAAAAATCCGTATTTATTCTCTAACGGTTGAGGAATTCTTCATCGAGAGATTCTTCTTGTGGGACAAGATTAAGAACAAAGGCATCCGAAGCCATTCACTTCGATCTTGTTCCATTCCTCAAATTTCTTAGCATCTTGCAAATTGTTTTTGGGATGATCTCATCAACTCTTCTTTGGCGGCTTAGGTTACGTACGGATTTTCCAAAATTTCTTTTCTTTCATTCTCAAATTGAATTTCTTCTTGATTTTTTCTGCCTCTATCATTTTTTTTTCTCCTTCTTTCTTCTTGGCATTTTCGGGCTTCTTCGCTATCTTGCTCTTTGGACATCTTTTCACCCGATTTTGTCCGCATCAGTATCTGGGTTTGGCGTTCTTCTTCTCGAGTTTGTGATGTCCCTGCTTGATTGGTTTCTCATCATTCCTTCCCCTTTTTGGTTTGATCAAAAAGAGTAGTGAGGTGGGAGGTCGAGAACCAAAGTTGATCGCGATCGCCTTTGTTGAGATCTGCGCAATGATGTGCCTTGAGTTTGAGCAAATTAGATTTTGAATCGTTGATATCGGCTCCATCTTGGCGATTCCATAGCGAGAGAGTGTTGTGATCGACTTGTCAAGTTTCTCTTCTCATCAATTCTAGCTTGTCGGTGAGCATCGAAAAGAAACTTGTTGTTTATCCACTTGAGTCGGTTTGGCATCAACGGTCTTTATCGATTCGGGCGACGCGAAGAACCCTGATTTGGGGAGAACCGATCTTTGATTGCCCCAATGTGGGAAATGGTCGTTTCCCTTTGATCTTTTATTTCGTTGATGGCGATTCGCCTTTGATCATTCTCGATCCCTCAACTTCTTCTTTTCGGAGATCTTTGAGACAGATCGATCTCCTGAAGATGATCAGTTTTGACGTGTGATGATGGAACGTTAGGTGTCACTTGATCTGGTTCAGTTGTTTGTGCCTCCAGTGGTTGGTCATGAACTGCAGCACCAGTTCCACTATCATTGGAAGCTCCTGCATCCTTCATGGTGGCATCTGCCCGGGGAGCTTTGTCGAGTCTCGGTTATTCCCTGTTAAGCAACCCTAGCTTCGCGGTGGATCGAGCTTTAACAGATTTAGCGATTATCGGCTTCGGTGATCCCACTTTTGCAGATTTCCTCATGTCGAAATCGAAGTCTGCAAACTCATCTGCACCGCCCATCTGTTCTATAATTATTATGAAGATCTCTCCAGGTGAGGATCTCCAAAACTTCCTCTCTTATGGCGGGTTGGGCGACCAGTGCAGGCGGCTTCGTCAATCTCTCTTTTCGATTAGCATTGATCAATTTCCCGTTATGATCTTTGTTGATCACGGACTCGGGGATTGTTGGTCCGGATTCAATTTGATGAGGTATAGAAGGTTACGGTTGTGCTTGAGTTGGCGGAAGTTGGTGATCGGTTCGACTGCGAGAGGTTCTGGCGTAGGCGGTGTGCTTGTTTCCACAACAGGTAAGCTTTTTCGGCCGAACTGATGATTCGAGTTCGCGGGCAGGTGGAAGGATAGGAGACATGCTTTCGGCGCTATTATTACGGCGGTGAGACAGTTGGAGCTTGAGGAGAAGGAGATTGATCGGCATGCTTCTTCCTCGAGTGATCTGGCGAGCTCGGCAAGCGACTGCTGTGCGATGCTTCACCTGATTTTTGTGGTGCATCGGTATTACTCAGCGCTCTTCTTCATCGACTCATCTTCTAGCATCGAGTCATGGGAGCTTGCTTCGCCTTCTTGACCTCTTCTCTGGGCCTTTACCAATTTTCTTTTCTTCTTCTTGGGGGCATCTGGTGGGCCTTACGGGGGTCCTTCACCGTTTTGAGCCGATTCGCCCAAGATCTCAGTGCGAAGAAGTTCCCTTCTTGCATTTTTCCTTTCTTGGACTTTGGGGGGTCGGCCGCATATCATCGTCCATTGGCCCAAAAATGACCTAGTAGTATTTGTGAGAAAGCCTTTATAGGACTTGATCCATTACATTCCCCATTTGGCCTTTGGCAATTTATCTTGGAGGATAAATCGCAACCTTGTTGAGATTAGTTGATCTTCTTCGTCGACATACCGCCTCCACTCATCTACTCCAAATTTGTCATGTTCTGGAGCGAAATGGCCTTTCAGAACCCGTGCCAATTGATGTTCTTCGCTTCATCAATTATTGCACCATCTTTGTCTGATTTGACCGATGTAATAGCATCTCGGGCTGAATCTGCAATACCCATTATTGTTTTTTTTTGACAATATGTCAAACAACAATCGGTATTTTCTCTTGAGCATTGGCGACAAATCTGAAGTGATGATTTTGTCGGCCTCTCTGAAGAGCTCTTTTTTCGATCGGCTCGTCTTGGTCTCCACAGAATGGGCGGCGAGATCCATCCTTTGGGAAGGCCGAACAGGCGGGTTATGTCGCGTTAAATCGATCGATTTCTTCGCATGTACTTGTCGAAAAGTAGTTCTTCTCTGGAGCATCCAGTATCCACTCTTAAATTCCTTAGGAATTCTAATGCTTCATCTTGCATCATCACCGATTGCGATGAGCAAAATAAAAAATTTCTCAAGGCACCTTTTCTAGAATTTGCTCGACCTCCATGGATTCCGGATCCCGAAAGTGATATTGAATCTGCATTTAACTTATCATCCACGATCCTTTTTGCGATTCATAGTTGCACATAATTTTGCCCATACCGTGAGTGATCATTCACAATCTACGATAAGATAGATTTGGTTAGAGAGTTGTGCATTAATACAAAGAATATCACACAAAGTGAAACTAAGAGGCAATAAAGCATAACACAAGAGAAAACATTTAAGATCAATGGATTTGCAAAGATGCATCAAATAAACATATATTACCGTTATTACGCTTTTTTCGAAAAAGATGATTTTGAAACTTAGGAAAACACTTTGAATCTGAGAGAAGTAATCTGAGTTTTCGGAGAATAGATCGCAAGTTTGTGAAATGGAAAACTACGTGCATTTTTGATGAACTTTATAAAGACGAGGAGGGAAGAAGAAGACACGATTTTGAAGATCAACCGCTTTGAAAAGATTAAACGCTCCAGATTAAGCGGTTTTTTTGATCGTAGGGTCGAAAGGCACGCATTTAAAAAAACTTTTGGATTTAAAAGCACGTTTAATAGCGAAGTTAATACATGTACCCCACGTCCCGTAAATGATTTGCAGAGAATACGTCACACGGATAATGGGTACAAATAAGGCAAATAATATCCGATAAGATCCGATAAATAAGCAAAGAACAAGAGAAAAGAAAAAAAGTGTCCGGTTGGTGATATTGTAATCGATCAATACTACTTGTCCATGTTGATTTCACTTGTTGATCTTAGAATTACTTTAAGCCTTAAAATTTCCCAACCGATCCTTTTAACCGATCTTCTTCACTTGCATCCGATTTGTTGAGGTTTCGAGCTCAACCGATCTTCCTTGAATACGTCGATTTCCTTCGATCCTCGCCTTTATCGGTTGAAGTTCCCCTTCAACCGATATTTCTTTTTTTCCCATAGACGATGCATCCGATTTTTGTGGTTTTAAGCTCAAATTTGATCTTCCTCATCCGATCGACTTTGAATGTATCGATTTTGATTGACCTAATCGATTCTTCTCGGATCAAGTCAATTCTTGGAATAAGTGTTACCGCCAAAAACTTAGTCTAGAATAGTAGTCTCTATTCCTAAGTTGGCGCGATTTGACATATCGTAAATTATCGTCCAATCTTTTGATATGTCAATCCGTAGTAAATTTATCCAATTATCGGTCGCGTGATTCCTACACGCATCCTTTTTGGTGCGATTTCTCTAAAAGGTTTTGAAAACTTGAATTTGCATTTGCACCCTTGCTTGGCCTCTATAAATTGGACCAATTGCTTTACACAACATAACCCATTCACCATACTTATTTTCTTTGTAAAACCATGTATCCCGGTGAACCCTTATTTCCTGTTAAAATTCCGCAAATATCTTTACCCCTTTTTCATGATTTCACTTCTCAAATCAACCCTTTAAGTCCCTTATTCTTTGTTTTCGTTATCGTCAAAAGATTTCACATACGATTGTTGCAAAAGCTTCTCTACCACCATGGGCCCGGCTTTCTTTGTTGCAAGCCGAGAAGACACTTCTCCTAACCGTATGCACCTTGTGTGTCTATCGTTATGACGTAACTACCATCAACGAGACTTAGTCTGCGAAAATGAACGTGAGTTTGATATCACGATCTTGATCGATCAACAACCGATCTTCGTATATCACCTCACCATTTAACATTGGAGAGCCCAATCGACTCTTTCTTAGGGCTCTGGCTTAAAAAAAAATCCTATCAAAGGCGGCTTGTCGCTCCATTTTTTCTGATCTTGACCTCTGCGGCGCCTTGATATATTCTTTTTTTAAAGCCTCTCTCACCCTTGTTAAGTGGGGGAAAATGAGAGCATCAGATTTATAATCTCTCTCTCTCCCTGCTCCACTTGGGTTAGGATGAGGGTTTAGGGTTATAGGTTTAGGGTTTTGGGTTATCACTTATGTATTGACCTCCGGGTCCTTTGTACTTGTATCTTGTAATGTAACCTGACCTTCGGGTCTTTATCAATGAAAAGTTCTATTATTCCATTGTTGTGTAAAATTCCTGTATCTTTATGCGATTTTAAGCTTTAATCTTGTGAATATCACTTGTAAATCTTGCTTGTTTGAATATCAGCTTAATCGACTCATAAAGATGTAAAATAATCCAACTGATTTAATAAGATATTCCTTTTAAAATGAGTGTTTCCTTTAATCTGATAAACCTTAAATCTGATCAGTTCCTTTAACCTGATAATCCTGTAGATCTGATCGATTTCTCACATCAGTTCCTTGACTGATCTTCTGATCAGTTGAGATACCAAACTCAATCGATTTCTTTCAACTTTGTTAGTCTCTTAACCACCGGTTCTCGAGATCATTCCACAAACATTTTAGGTGCATTTTCTCCAAGATCCGTCCTAGCTCATTGCATAATTCTCTGAATCGATCTCAAACCTAGTGGCTTGGTTAGAATATCGACTTTTACAGATATCAGTATGAATCTTTTCCATTCTGATATTCTTCTTTTCAACATGATCTCTTATAAAATGGTGTCTGACATCCACATGCTTGCATCTTGTGTGTAGAACGGGATTCTGAGTGATTGCAATAGTACTATTACTGTCACAGAAAATAGGTACATTGTTAGCTTCAATGTTATAATCCTCACCGCCGACTAAGCCGGAAGCGATTTGGGAACAACGACTTCTTTCCTGCACCATATATTCTCGCTTTCAATAGTAGATGTCGCAATCGATGTCTCGCTTTTTGAAAACCACGAGATCGGTTTTACTTCCTAAGAACCCACATGTTCCCGAGGTGGATTTTCTCATCAATCTTGCAACCTCCATAATCGTAATCGAAATACCCACTAAGCTCTAGATTATCATCGATGGGTAAAATAAACCAAGATTTACCGTCCCTTCAGATACTTAAGAATCCGCTTAGCTGCTTCTAGGTGGCTTATCATTGGATTTGCCTGAAATCTGGCACATACACCTACTGCGAAGGTTATATCTGGTCTGCTGGCAGTCAGGTATAGTAGAGATCCAATGAGAGCCCTATATTCCTTCTGATTTGTTTTCTGACCATCCTCATCTGGATCCATCTTGAATCCAGTCATCATAGGAATTTTGGCTTCCTTACAATTTTGAACTCCAAACTTAGCCAATAAATTCCTAGTGTACTTTGGCTTGGCGGATGAATATCCTTCTGCACTTTGCTTCACTTGAAGACCCGACCAGTAATTCATCTTACCCATCATGGACATCTCGAACTTCCCTTGCATCGGTTTCTTTGAATCTTTCACATAGACTCTTGTTAGGAGATCCAAGATGATGTCGCCCACGAGATCCTGAACCATCGAATATCTTTTCCATCTTCTATTCTCGGTAAGGTTACGTCCCATTCCTTTAGTGAACCCACTATTGATCAAGAACTGAGAGAGTGTATCATACCAAGCTCGAGGAGCTTGTTTCAGGCCATAGAGAGCTTTTCTTAACGGTACACTTGGTTGCCCTTTTCAAAGCCTGGAGGTTGTTCGACATAAACTTCCTCTGCTAGTACCCGTTTAAGAAAGCACTCTTTACGTCCATCGATACCACGTGAACCCTCTGTGGGAAGCATATGCGAAAAAAACCCGAATGGCTTTAAAGCGGCGATCGGTACAAAGGTCTCATCATAATCAATTCCTTCGATTGTGAATACCCCTTAGCAACAAGTCTTGCCTTATTTACGGTGATGACGTTTTTCTCATCTCTCTTGTTCTTGAATACCCACTTCGTGCCAATAACGTCTTGATGACTTGAGTGCATCTGCCGGTTCCCAAACTTGATTTACGTCGAATGTTCGGCTCTTCTGCATGGCTAGAATCCGACTTAAGGTCTTGTAGAGCTTCCTCTATTGTTGTTGGTTCCTTCATAGGCGGATAATGACAATACATGGCACTTTCACCAATCGATATCTAGTTTTAACTTTATCGGATGGGTCTCCGATGTCGATCGGTTGGATGACTAGTTATCCGGTCCTTCGCTCGATTTGCGTTTTTGGAGAACATCGTCCGTTTACGATAAAATTTCATTACTAGCGATTGGGAGTGGTGCGAGTTATGATCCACTTGATAAGAACAAGTCTCGGTGATGTTGGACTCATCATGTCTTTGATGTCCGTTAAGTGGGAACTTCGGATGTTCCCCCACAGGCCGGATGGGTTCGGTTGATCTTATCTCACCAGATGTCGGCTTCTTCATCGACGAGTTTTTAGTACCTTAGGATCTGAATGATCCGGTGAATCATTTAGATCTGGAATGTATATTATTCTGATTTAAATTCTTTTTCCTTGATCGTTAAGTGATCCATTTTCCGAACATCGTGTTCTTGTTGATCGGTACATCTTGTTCTCTGGCAGATTTCTCTTGATCGGAGGATGCTTCATCAAAAAGACTACATGGGGTGTTTCTTCCACAAGTAGGGTTAAATGCATTAGAACCACTGAAAGCCTTGCTAGATGAGGAATATCCTAGAAATATACCCTCATCTGACTTGGCCTCAAAAGTCTTCAACTGACTCTTCCCATTGTTGTGTATGAAACACTTACACCCAAAAACATGGAAGTAAGAGACACGAGGTTTTCTGTCCTTCCACAGTTCATAGGGTGTTTTGTAGTGAGCCTTAGTCAGAAGACATCTGTTCTGAGTATGGCATGCGGTGTTGATTGCTTCTGCCCAGAAACGGCTTGGTATCGCATGTTCAGCTAACATTGTGCGAGCAGCTTCTTTGAGAGTTCTGTTCCTCCGTTCAGCTACTCCATTTTGTTGAGGCGTCCTCGCAGCTGATGTTTCATGCTGTATACCAAACTTAGAGCAAAAATCAGTAATAAAAGAGTTCAGAAATTATGTACCTTTATCTGATCTGATTTTTACTACACTGACACCCTTCTCATTTTGTAATCGTTTTAGCAGCTCGGGTATCTTCGTAGTCGTCTCATTCTTCTTGTGTAAGAATATAACCCAGGTAAACTTGGAATAATCATCCACGATTACTAGAGTATATTTGCGTCCGTTGAGACTGACTGGTGTAACTGGTCCGAATAGATCCATATGAAGCAGCTGCAGTACTCTGCTGGATGCCGGTCCTGGAATTCCCTTGAATGAAGCTTTGACCGTTTTTCCTTTTCGACATGCGAGACATATCGATCCTTTGAAAATACTTCATTCGGAAGTCCTTCTACTAGAGACATCCTTGCTATTTTGTTAAAAGTTTTAAAGTTCAGATGGCTCATTCTTTTGTGCCATAGCCAACTGCTACTTTTGGAACTCTTGACAATTAGGCATGCATTTCTTGGGCAACTGTTCCAATCAGCTGTCGTCCCTTTCCTTGAACCGATTAGCAAAAATCATTGAGTGGCTCGATTCTTGATAGTGCATTGATCGATCGAGAACTCAACACCAATCCGTTATCGCAGATTACAAAACCGATAGTAGGTTGTGCTTCGACCTTCGACATCTGAGACTCCGATTATTTGTACATCATCATTCTCTAAGGTTAGAACCCTTTGGTATAGCCAAAGTTATCATCACCAAAAAGAGTACACGCGGGCCTTTTCATTTCTATGTAAGAGCCGAGGAGATGTTTGCTTCGATCATGTGCCTTGAGAATCCACTATCGATGTACCAGATAGTTGCTTGCACACCTCCTTTGTTGGCCAGACCCACGCGAACCTGCAATCAGATCAGGCTATAGGTACCCCTTTTGGATTGGGTCTGAGGGGTTAGGATTAGTTTTGGGAATCCATACAAACAGAGCACTTCTATTGTGATCGGTTAGATCGAAGGCCCGATTTGTCTCCCATACTGTCAACATAATCATACATCTCTTTATATGATTTACGCTTTTGTATGATTATTAGTGTGAACCTTGGATGAATTAGAAGATTTGGGATTTTCCTTTTACGTTTGTCTTCTTCTTATCCAATTGGGTTCAAAAAGTGACCCTAGATTTCTGATTATAGGGGTAGGTACGACTGCTACCATTAAAAGATTCATATCTTTTAGGCATAGGTGGTTTTTGCAGTTTACCTGAAGCATGCTTATTAGGCAGCTGACCTTGATTGGGTCTCAGTTGTACTTCCCTTTTACTGAGTTGTCTTTTTCCGATTCCCCGATCCGTTGATTAGGTTGAGGTTTCTTCAGAAGAACTGGTTCTTCTGTTGATTTCTCGGCTGATGCTTTACCAGTTGGGGTCCATTTTTGTTCCCCTTCTGGTTAGGCACCTGTCTTACCTGCTCAACTAGTCCTTTTCCCTTATTAGATACATATTTGGCTTTTGATGTATCTTTGTCAGAAACTCATCTGAATACACCTTGTTGAGATGAATCAGCCGGGGCTTTTGAGGATGTGGAAGGGTTGTCATAGCCAAGTCCCTTCTTATTAATCGTTGTTCAAAAATAGGCGTTCATGTCTTGAACGGTTTTAGATGATTTTGAAAAAACCTCCATTTTCTTACGCAGATTATCCTCAGATGATTTTAGACTTTCATGCTTTTGGAACAGCTCATCGAATTTTGCTTGTAGGATTTTGAAGTCATCGAACATTGTTTGTTAATTGCGGTGATCTTTGATCTGCTTCTCCTGATCAGAAGCTTTAACTTCGCGGATTTTAAATTCCTCAGTTGCCTTCTGAGTAGTTTCAGCTGATCTAAGTTCAGAGGCTTTACATAGATCATTTTCTTTAGCAAAGTCGATTATTTACGGTCCTCGACTTATCATTTTTTTCTTCCACTATAGCATAAGTGTCTCTTGCATTGGAGAGATCCTCAAGCAATTGCTCGAGTAGAGCTGCAGGTCGATCTCCCGGCGGGTGTCTTAATGATAGCAGTGTAAAGCGAACGAAGCGAGTTTGGAGGTTACCTCCAGTTGGTCCTCCTCGCCATCAGGCGAGATCTCATCATCGTCTCAAGAGAATATCGAGATCTTCATTTTCATAGAAGTCAACAAAGACTTCTTGATCAAAGTGTAAGTCTTCTCTGAGAGGAGTATCCAGAGTCCTCGGAGGGCGATAGGAATCGTCGATTCTGACGTGTCGGCAACCATGGCTCTTCTCGTCTTTATAACGTTGCTCTCTTCTTTCCTCTTTTTCTTCCCTTTCTCTTGGCGTCGTGCAGGCGTCTGCGCTATAGTGACTGAACTTCTCCACGGTTGAAGCCGCGCTCCTTGATCCACCGTTCCTTTCCTTCCAGGTGAATCACTCCGTCTGTATGACCTATCAGGTGATTTCCTTTCTGATAGTAGTCTGAGCTTCTTCTATCTGATTGGTTATCTCTTCCTTCCTCCATCTGACTATCTCTTTTCCTTTCATCTCTGTGATCCCTTCGATCATCAGATCTGGTTCTTCTGGAGATCATTTGGGTGATCTCCTATCTCGCCCCTCGGCTATGTTGATAGTCCTTATAGAATCTTCGATACTTACCAAGTTGGACGTTTGATTTCTCAAGCTTTAAAGTAGCGAGCGATCTGCTCTGCCGACTCACTATATTCCCCCAACAGTTCGTTGGCCTTCGTTCTCTTTCTTTGGTTGCCTTAAAAAGCAACCGATTTTGAAGTTGAGGCTTCAGCGGGCACCTCATCTTCATCCGCTTGTCCTCTCTCAATCAAATCGAACTCGTGAGCTTTAAGGCTCAAGAACAAGCTGCTTGGCTTCATTTTTGAGATGTCTTGGCAATCCTTGATCACCGTGACCTTCATATCCCACTTCTTGGTGAGAGACCTTAGAATTTTGTAGTTGATATCTTTATCAGACATCTCTCTACCAAGTTCTCGAAGCTTGTTTATAGACATTGTAATTCTTCCATCGAGTTCGTTGATGGTTTCGTTGGGCAGCATCTTCAGTTTCTCGAACTTCACCGTTTGTAGACATGAAATCAGTTTTTTTTTATCTGTTCATTTCCTCGCGTATTTTTGACCAGAGTATCCCATTGCTTTCGCAGATTTGAGATACTTAATCTTTTCTTTGGTGACCTTATCCATTGTTTTCATGATAATATGCCGCGTCGCGATAGTATCTAGAGTATGCGCTTTCCTCTCTCCGCATCCATCAAGGTTTGGGCTTTTTTCGCACAAGACTTCCCGGCAAAGTCTCATCTCCTCCGACTGCAGGGTTGTCGTAATAAATGATGATGGGTCCTCTTTCGATGACTTCCATCATTCTCCCACTGATCGAGCCTAGATGGTTGGACATATATATGGCCCAATCTGCATACTCATCGATTGAGAACTTCGGCAGATCATGATACATACCTGAGGTGTTATCCATCTTTGAGTGATTTTGGAAAATGAATGAGTTTTAAAAACGGTTTTTCAAGATCGATTCGATTGACCACAAAGATTCTTCCTCAAGAATCGATGATACCTGAGTCGATGGGTCCAGAGAACCAACGGCTCTGATACCACTTGTAGGTCCCGAACGGGTTTAGTGAGGGCAGAAGTCTAGAGGGAAGGGGTGAATAGACTTAAAAAAACTTTTCGTCTCAGATCAAAGTGTGAGGCGATTAGCTTTGATCAGAGTCGAAGTGAATCAGTTTGGGCTGATAACCAACTTACTGATCGCCTGAAGCAGATCAGTTCGGTAACTATCAGTTTAACTGATGTGTGCGGAAGCTTAAGTTTTACCCGTGTGAAAAACCAGTTTTGATAAATCAGATTCCAAGATTAATCTTTTAATCAGTTGACTGAAGTGTCAAGTATGATCAGATCAGAAGCTTGGTGCTAGCTGATCTCAACTTGGAATATGTATGCGCTTTAAAGGTTGTGTGCGATTATGTGAACAGTTAATCAAAGCAGTAGTGGCACATAAGATTTATAGTGGTTCGGACAAACCAGTCCTACGTCCACTCTTCCCTATCAAAAGGGGCACCAACTTAACCAACTGGACTTTGTTTTATGTGTAAGTCCAACACAGTACACCGACTAGATGTTTAAAGAGTTCACACTCAACCGATCCCAGAAATCAGAACTAGAAACCCTAGTCTGAAATCTTGCTAAACAACTTAACCTAACTTGGGGGTTTGGGTAAGATTGTTGAGGTTCCAACTATGAAATCTTTTCTTGCGTATAAGTAGCCTAATCAGCTAGATGAAAAGATTTATATGCTAAGAACTTATGGGATGAACACTTAATAAAAATATTCTTCTTGATCGTGTTCTTGTGCGGAAATCTGAAATTAGCTTGAGCTTTTTGATTGTTCAGCGTTTTCTTTTGTTATTTCCGTGTTTCACTCTAAAGTGTAATCCCATATATATAGACCTTGAAATCAAAGAGCCGTTGGAGAGCAATTTGAACTTCAGGCTATATTTGGTAGACTTGCAGGCTTGATGTGACTAGCTTCAGGAACGGCATGGCCGAAAGCGTGAATTTGTACTTTGTAGCCATTACAGAGAGGTAAAATCAAATCCCGCAATTGCCGGCTCCGATTATACGTGTCTTGTTCTTATTGGATAGCAGACTTACTTTTCAGTGTTGTTCTTCCAACTAAGCTTGACATTCTTCTTATTCAGATCATAGACGTATGATTAGGTGAAACATCAGATTTCACTGGTGGTGACGATCGATCTGGAATCGATCTACGATAGAGTCTTCGGTGCCGGTTGACTTAGCTTCAACTAGTAGACCCGGCTGATGTAGGTCTTCTGGTCTGATCATCTGGAAGTCATATGATCTTCGAGTATCCTGAGTTTGAGTTTCATGACTTCAGCTGAGATATCTGACTGGATCAGATCGATCGATCTTCATTCTTTTCTAGCGTTACGCCCGGTTTGATATCGACTTGTTCTTTGAGTCTTCAGATCGACCTATACATATTGAGTTCCCCCCTCAATATGTGACCTATCTATTACATCGGTTGTTCTATCAATAATTATCAACTGGTCTCCTATGCAGGTAATATAAACATCAGTCAGCTAACAGGTCTGACTGGTCCTATTACATGTGTTGTTGGAACTTTCATCAAAACTATAAATTTCCCAACAAATCTCGATCAGTCTCATCTGCTCCTCTTCTGATCTGCAACCTCCTCTTCTGATCTGGTCATCTGGTCATCTGATCTTCTGATCAGCTGGCTTAGCTTTTCTTCTCTTCTTATTTTGCCCAGCTTATCAGTTAACTCCGGAACTCATCTTACTCATCTAATCTCGATCAGTCTCGTCTGCAGCCTAGTCTGATCTCGATCATCTTCTTCTGATTTCGTAAGTTCCCCCTCAACTTGTTCTCTCGTTCCCCCTCAACTTGTTATCTGTAGATTAGCTTCAAAAACACAAGTTGATAATGTTTTGGCATAATTCATCAAAACTAAAATATCCCAACAATTTCCCCCTTTTTGATAATGACGCCAAAATATTAAAATATATGCATTTATACATAAATGGGGTTTATTCAAAAAGATCAGTTCAGATTGTCACATTAAAAGCTTGTGAACTTTTGAACTCCCGCTCTGATACCAATTGTTGGTATCAGTTCAGAAACGGGTTTTTTTAAAAAGATCAGTTCAGGTGGTCACATTAAAAGCTTGTGAACTTTTGAACTCCCGCTCTGATACCAATTGTTGGTATCAGTTCAGAAACGGATTTTTTTTAAAAGATCAGTTCAGGTGGTCACTTTGAAATCAGTGAACCTTTTGAACTCCTGCTCTGATACCAATTGTTGGTCCCGATTAGGAAAACCCATGTGCACGGAAAATACCATGTAATGCATATAAAACAGGGGTGAGGGCAGAGTGATTCCAATTGCTTTTTTTTTTTGAAAACGATGTGTGTTTTGCTTATAATCAAATGCATATGGCAAGTAAGAACATAAAGCAGTAAAGAACACACGATTTTATAGTGGTTCGGAGTCCAACTCCTACATCCACTCTTTCCTTTCAGCAGGGGCACCTACTTAACCAACTGAACTTAGTTTAACATGTTAGTCCAACACCCAACAGATGTTTACTAAGTTCACACTCAAACGAGACTTATCACCCTCACGGGATCGCCTATAGATGTTTACCGAGTTCACACTCACCTACAAACTTATCCAATCAAACTGATTTGGGTAAGGTTTGTTTGGTTTCCAACTAGGTTGAGATTTTCCCTTACATTTGTTTAACCTCAATGCTAAGGATGGGAAAATCTATCTAAGCTTAGGATATTACATTTGTGCTTAGATCTAGGGTAGAACACTCTTGAATATATGCGTGTATTTCTTGCTCAGTGTTCTATGGTGGAAATGCTGGATGATTTGGCTTTTTGGATGTTTCACGCATTTCTCCACTTCCACCACCCGAATAATGAAGGAAGAACTTGTATTTATAGTGTGGATTTGAATGTTACCGTTGGATGGAGTCACATTCAAATACATACTATTATGTAGCTTTTGCAGCCTTTTCCAGGCTGGTTGTCTTCCTCTCATTGGTCCACATCAGCTGAATCTAACGGTTATAATCTTCAGGATCATTCTGAGTCTTCAGGATTATCTGATCCTCAGGTTTCTCTAAGTCTTCAAGATTCTTGATTCAGCAGACTTCTCTTCAGCGTGTTGGGGAATAAGTTGCACGGATCTATTCGGGGTAAATATTTAAATACAAATTTAATTCTTATAATTATTACTAGCATGAATTAATCATATATTAATTCAAATAATAATTCAACAACAAATCATGCATATAATCAATTCATGTAAAACCAACGCATGCGGAATTTCTACGAGTTCACGTGAACGTACCTCTTGGAATGGTAATGGCCTCGTTGATTAAACACACCAAAAGAACCTTCCCAAGTATTCCCTAAATCCTTGCTCGACAATCCGGTGGTAGGACGCTTGCGAACAATTAACAAAAGGAAAATAAACTTTGTTGCACCACCTTTGTGGATTTGCTAATTTTTCCAGCACATGGAATTGTACTTGGGAATGAAACACTCATCCCCTATTTATAGAAGAGTGGTGGTCGAATTTTTTAGGGAAAAAACAATGTGGGAAAATCTTTTCTTGATCTCCAAGAAATCTTGAATAAATGAATTTAATAAAGAGGATTTTGATTAGATCCCAAAACCTCTGAGTATGACATGTTCAGGATAATCTTGATAGATGAGTCAGGATTCAGTTTTAGAGTGTTCAGGATAATATCTGCACCGTGTATAGTCGGCAAATATAGAACAGGTTAGATTCTGAAAACTCAGTAACTTTCTGAAGAAACTGAAGTTTCAGTATGAAACTGAAGTTTGTGAAGACTTCGAAGATGAAATCGAGAATCAAGACTCGATGTGAGATCGAGAATCAAGACTTCGGTGATGAGATCGAGAATCAAGACTTCGAGATGAGACCGAGAATCAAGACTCGGATGAAGACTCGATATATCTCTCAAGACTCGGAAGATCAAGACAAAGGACATCAAGGCACAATGAATTATCAAGACTCAAGAATGTCTTGAATGCTCAAGATATCCCTAATATTCCGAGGCAAAAAAACCGAGGAATATAGGCATGGAATCCGGTGGCGTGGACCAATGAGAGGAAGACAACCCGACTGAAAAAGTCACGGAGAACTTAAAAAAGAATAGTATGGATTTGAATGTGATTCTCTCCAACGGTAACATTCAAATCCACACTATAAATACAAGTTCTTCCATCAAATTAAGTGGTGGATGTGTGGAGAATATAGCACACGATGCTACAGAGCTAAAAGAACATATACCCAAGCTTTCCCACCCTAGAACACAAGTCTGTAGATATACAAACATATTCAAAGAGTGTTCTAGAACCCAACCTAAGCAACCCACGATGTATCATAAGCTTAGAGAGATTTTCCCAACCTTAGCATTGAGGTTAAACCATTGTAAGGGAAAATCTCACCATAGTTGGAGACAACACCAAACCCAAACCCCATTCTCGGAAGAGATAAACTAGTGGTGGAGTGAGGTAGTTGTTAGACAATCCCGAGAGAGGGTGATAAGTCCCGAAGGAGTGTGAACTCGTTAAACATCTAGAGGCGAGCCCGAGAGGGTGATAAGTCCAGTTTGAGTTAGTAAACTACAGAGGTAGTCAGAAAGCTCAAAGTAGAAAGGTTAGTAAACTACAGAGGTAGTCAGAAAGCCTTAGGAAGTGTTTGAAGGAATTTCCCTAGGAACAGGGAGAGTGGATGTAAGAGCTTGAGTCTCCGAACCACTATACATTGTTGTGTTGTTTACTGCTTTACATTCTTATATTGTCGTATGCATTTGATTACAAGCAAAACACAACACATGAGCTTAAAAGGGAAAAATCTGGAATCACCATTCCTTCACCCCTGTTTTATATGCATCGCTTGTCATATTTTTTCTTCATACGTGCAAAATGGGTTTTCCACGGCCCTATCAATTGGTATCGAGGCGGTGCTCAAAAGATTACTTCTTCATGTGATGATTTGAAAGGATCTATTTTAAAAACTTGTCTACGATCCGATACCAACAAGTGGTATCGAGGCGGGGAGTTCTAAAGTTCACTAATTTCAAAGTGAACACTGAATGAGATTTTTAAAGAAAAAACTTCGTTTTTTAAAAATGCATATATTTTTAATGTTTTGGCGTCCTTGTTGGATATTTGAGTTTTGATGAACTATGCCAAAACATTATCAACTTGTGTTATTCAAGATAATTTACAGATAACAAGTTGAGGGGGAACGAAAGAACAAATTGAGGGGGAACTCATGGAATCAGAAGTAGTTGATCAAGATCGAGGCGAGGTTTGGTCAGAGATTTAGACCGATCGAGATCAGATGAGTTAGATGAGTTCCAGAGTCAATGATGAGGTTGGCAAATCAGAAGAGAAGAAAAGCTAAAACCAAGCAAATCAGAAGAGAAGGTTGCAAATCAGAAGATGAGCAAAAGAGACTGATCAAGATCAGACGTGATCGAGATCAGATATGATAATCTGATATGCTAACCTGATATGATGTACTTACCAGATGATATCCTGATATGTTGATCTAAAGATGTGTTGATCTAATCAGTCGAACTGATCAGATTAGTTAAAGAAGAAATCAGATAGCCTGAGTAAAAGTGAAACTGAGACTCAGTATAGGTCAAAAGATTTGAGACTCAGTAAGTAAAACTGATCTGAGATTCAGTAAAGAAAACTGATCTGAGACTCAGTAAGTAAAACTGATCTGAGATTCATTAAAGAAAACTGATCTGAGACTCAGTAAGTAAGAGAGACCTGAGGATCAGGATGTCCAAGTCGAAAGAATCAACTTCGGTCGGATGAGTGTCAGTATGCCTGATCAGACAAGGTCCGTTGAAGAGGAATGAGGAGCCGAGCTGAAGATCAAGAAGACTGACGACCAAGACTGAAGACTTGTATTTCTTTATGTTTTTGTCTTTATCTTTTGATAAGTTCATTGTAAACTGTAATAGTCTATCATACATCAATGAAAACTTTATCTTTATGCTCAAAGATAATACCTCATTATCTTACTTTACATGTCTTCATATTTGATATGCCTGATTATTGTTGTTTGGTGATGAAATTATTGGGTGAGTCATTGCTTTGAATTGATTGTTAAGAGATATACCATTCTTGTAATAGGAAAAAACTCAAAACACGAGTATAGGTTAAGTGTGTTGTAACAAGATGGTTTTGGCATCATCAAAAAGGGGGAAATTGTTGGGAAATGAATTTAATAAAGAGGATTTTGATTAGATCCCAAAACCCCTGAGTGTGACATGTTCAGGATAATATTGATAGATGAGTCGATTCGGGTTTAGAGTGTTAGGGATAATATCTCGCACCGTGTATAGTCGGCGATATAGAAACGAAAGTTAGATTCAAGACTCGATAAGTTCTCAAATGAAGTTTCAATTATGAGACCAAGTTTCAAGACTCGATGTGAGATCGAGAATCAAGACTTCGATATGAGACCCGAGAATCTAAAGACTCGAAGATGAAGACTCGATATATCAATCAAGATATCTCTCAAGACATCAAGACTCGAAGATCAAGATATCAAGATCAAGACAAAGGATACTGAAGGCACAGTAATTACTGAAGACTCAGTAATGTATTGAATGCTCAGTATATCATGAATATTCCGAGGCAAAGAAACTGTGGAATATAGCCGTTGGAATCCAGCTGACGTGGACCAATGAGAGGAAGACAACCAGCCTGAAAAAGCTGCAGAACTTACAAAGAATAGTATGGATTTGAATGTGATTCTCTCCGACGGTAACATTCAAATCCACACTATAAATACAAGTTCTTCCATCAAATTAAGTGGTGGATGCGTGGAGAATATAGCACACGATGCTACAGAGCTAAAAGAACATATACCCAAGCTTTCCCACCCTATAACACAAGTCTGTAGATATACAAACATATTCAAAGAGTGTTCTAGAACCCAACCTAAGCAACGCACGATGTATCATAAGTTTAGAGAGATTTTCCCAACCTTAGCATTGAGGCTAAACCATTGTAAGGGAAAATCTCACCATAGTTGGAGACAACACCAAACCCAAACCCCATTCTCGGAAGAGATAAACTAGTGGTGGAGTGAGGTAGTTGTTAGGCAATCCCGAGAGAGGGTGATAAGTCCCGAAGGAGTGTGAACTCGTTAAACATCTAGAGGCGAGCCCGAGAGGGTGATAAGTCCAGTTTGAGTTAGTAAACTACAGAGGTAGTCAGAAAGCTCAAAGTAGAAAGGTTAGTAAACTACAGAGGTAGTCAGAAAGCCTTAGGAAGTGTTTGAAGGAATTTCCCTAGGAACAGAGAGAGTGGATGTAGGAGCTTGAGTCTCTGAACCACTATACATTGTTGTGTTGTTTACTGCTTTACGTTCTTATATTGTCGTATGCATTCGATTACAAGCAAAACACAACACATGAGCTTAAAAGGGAAAAATCTGGAATCACCATTCCTTCACCCCTGTTTTATATGCATCGCTTGTCATGTTTGCTTCCACACGCGCAAAATGGGTTTTCCACCGGGCCTATCAGGTATCAGTTCAGAAATGGGTTTTTTTTTAAATATCAGTTCAGGTGGTCACATTAAAAGCTTGTGAACTTTTGAACTCCCGCTCTGATACCAATTGTTGGTATCAGTTCAGAAACGGATTTTTTTTAAAAGATCAGTTCAGGTGGTCACTTTGAAATCAGTGAACCTTTTGAACTCCCGCTCTGATACCAATTGTTGGTCCCGATTAGGAAAACCCATGTGCGCGAAAAATACCATGTAATGCATATAAAACAGGGGTGAGGGCAGAGTGATTCCAATTGCTTTTTTTTTTTTTTGAAAACGATGTGTGTTTTGCTTATAATCAAATGCATATGGCAAGTAAGAACATAAAGCAGTAAAGAACACACGATTTTATAGTGGTTCGGAGTCCAACTCCTACATCCACTCTTTCCTTTCAGCAGGGACACCTACTTAACCAACTGAACTTAGTTTAACTTGTTAGTCCAACACCCAACAGATGTTTACTGAGTTCACAATCAAACGAGACTTATCACCCTCACGGGATCGCCTATAGATGTTTACCGAGTTCACACTCACCTACAAACTTATCCCATCAAACTGATTTGGGTAAGGTTTGTTTGGTTTCCAACTAAGTTGAGATTTTCCCTTACATTTGTTTAACCTCAATGCTAAGGATGGGAAAATCTATCTAAGCTTAGGATATTACATTTGATCTTAAATCTAGGGTAGAACACTCTTGAATATATGCATGTATTTCTTGCTCAGTGTTCTATGGTAGAAATGCTGGATGATTTGGTTTTTTGGATGTTTCACGCATTTCTCCACTTCCACCACCCGAATAATGAAGGAAGAACTTGTATTTATAGTGTGGATTTGAATGTTACCGTTGGATGGAGTCACATTCAAATCCATACTATTCTATAGCTTTTGCAGCCTTTTCCAGGCTGGTTGTCTTCCTCTCATTGGTCCACGTCAGCTGAATCTAACGGCTATAATCTTCAGGATCATTCTGAGTCTTCAGGTTTCTCTGAGTCTTCAGGATTATCTGATCCTCAGGTTTCTCTGAGTCTTCAGGATTCTTGATTCAGCAGACTTCTCTTCAGCGTGTTGGGGAATAAGTTGCACGGATCTATTCGGGATAAATATTTAAATACAAATTTAATTCTTATAATTATTACTAGCATGAATTAATCCTATATTAATTCAAATAATAATTCAACAACAAATCATGCATATAATCAATTCACGTAAAACCTAAGCATGCGGAATTTCTACGAGTTCACGTGAACGTACCTCTTGGAATGGTAATGGCCTCGTTGATTAAACACACCAAAAGAACCTTCCCAAGTATTCCCTTAATCCATGCTCAACAATCCGGTGGTAGGACGCTTGCGAACAATTAACAAAAGGAAAATAAACTTTGTTGCACCACCTTTGTGGATTTGCTAATTTTTCCAGCACATGGAATTGTACTTGGGAATGAAACACTCATCCCCTATTTATAGAAGAGTGGTGGTTGAATTTTTTAGGGAAAAAACAATGTGGGAAAATCTTTTCTTGATCTCCAAGAAATCTTGAATATATCTCCTATATTCTTTTTCACATGATTATAATATTCCACAAAATCCCACCTCCTCTTTGTTATGGAATATTTTTGAAAAATAGGGGCAAGAATCCAAGATTTGGATCTTCTTGAATTTATGAGATATTCTTGTATTTCAAGAAATACATATCTTTCATAATATATTTTCAAGAAAATCAAGAAAATCTTTCTTTCCCTTTTTTTCTCAAAATTTTCGAAATATGCTATATGGATAACCAAGTGGGAGATTTCTTGAATTTAATGAGATAATCTTGTATTCCAAGAATACATATCTTCATTCCATAACAAAATTCAAAGAAAATCTTTCTCCCCTTTTAATCCATAATTTTTGAAATTCATGGAAAAATAAGGCAACAATATTTATTTGATTTTAAACACATTTTCCAGTTATTGGACTTTATGTTGGGCTACTTAGGGGGCCTTTAGGAGAATTAAGATTGGACCTTCCAATGGATCTTAAATTATCAATATTGAGCCACAATATTATTCAAGCCCATAAATATTAATTAATCCCACTACATAATTAATATTGCACTATCCATCTTAACCCATATTACAGTCAATATGACTCCCGGTTATTATTTCCCGTGTTTAAGATTATCTAGCTCATTAATTAATTCAAGCCACTGAAATAGCTTTCCATTAATTAATATCTTTTGTCCTTGGTTAAGGAACGGTTCAACATTATTATCCATACCGGAAACTAGTTCCACTTGCAAGATTTGGTATGATAAATCTTATGAACCTCCCAAGGGGGCAAATCGAACAAGCGTACTTGCACATGATTCTCCGTATTAAATCTTAGCAATCACATGTGACCAATAATATTGCCCAAGATAAAAAGTATTGAATCTCGTTGATTCTCTACCCATGATAAGTCAAAGTAATAGTTACCAACCACACGTGATCCTATTTAAGGAACGAAGATTAAGAAATAACGAACCACTGAGGTCTAATTCTTCCTTGTTTAGTTCTGAAGAATTTGTCCTCCTGTAGGTCCTATTCAGTGCATCAGTCATGCACTAGTGTAATCTCTTGGTCAAGACAAGCCAATCCGAGCCTTACACTTCAACCTTTCACGATGGATTGTTCATTTCCATCTAGGTCGTGAATGGTGTACTTTTAGTTACAAGGGATTGTTAATTTAATCTTCAGTGATCTGGTATCACTAAATTAACTACAATGTAACACATACTATTTATTGAACAGTTATGCAGTAAATATATGTAACATTCGATGATATTTAAAGCATTAGTGATAAACAATTTATTTCAGTAAATAAGTCCGAAATTCAGTTTTGATTATACAAAGTAAAAGCATACTTTCTAGTATATTCCCAACAATCTCCCACTTATACTCAAAGTCTGCTTTTAAGTATACAACATCATGTCTCGTGTAGTTCCTAATACGTGACATCTAATGTCACCTACACGAACCTAATAATTTCTCCCACTTATACTCAAAGCAGATTGGTAACGGTCTTGACACCCATTCCTTCCACATGTCTCTCGAATGTATTCAGAGGCAGACCCTTTGTGAATGGATCTGCTAGGTTATCTTCTGACGCTATCTTTGCCACATCTATATCTCCTCTCTTAACGATATCTCGTATAAGATGGTATTTCCTTTCAATGTGTTTGTTGGCCTTGTGGGCTCTTGGTTCCCTTGAATTTGCAACTGCTCTGGCATTGTCACAATAAACAGTGATTCTGCTGGGCAAATTCGGAACTACATTCAAGTCCACTAGGAAGTTCTTGAGCCAAACCACTTCTTTCGCTGCCTCGCAAGCAGCTACATATTTGGCTTCCATGGTAGAATCTGCGACACATTTCTGCTTGACGCTTCTCCATGTCATGGCTCCTCCCCCCATGCAAAACACACTACCGGAGGTAGATTTTCTGAAGTTTATGTCTGATTGGAAATCTGAGTCCGTGTAGCCGATGGGGATTAGACTATCTGACTGATAAATTAACATTCTATTTCGAGTTCTTTTCAGATACTTCAGAATGTTTTTAACTGTCGTCCAATGTTCTTTCCCCGGGTTACTTTGATATCTTGCCACCATGCCAACGGCAAAGCAGATATCCGGTCTCGTACATAGCATTGCATATATAAGGCTTCCGACAGCCGAAGCATATGGAATGCCTTTCATGTCATCTATCTCCTTTTGTGTCTTAGGGCACATTTTCTTAGATAGATGGATTCCATGTCTGAAAGGTACGAAGCCTTTCTTGGAATCATGCATGCTGAATCGTTTTAAGACAGTGTCTATGTATGAAGCTTGCGACAAGCCTATCATCCTTTTCTTGCGATCTCAAGTGATCTTGATCCCAAGAATGTGTGCGGCTTCCCCTAAGTCCTTCATATCAAACTATTTTGAAAGCCATGCCCTTATGTCTGATAACACCTTTACATCGTTCCCGATGATCAGAATGTCATCTACGTATATTACTAAGAATACCAATGCAGTTCCGACACGCTTTTTGTACGCACAACTTTCGAACACGTTTTGATCAAACCCATAAGACTTTATAACATGATCAAAACATTGGTTCCAAGTTCTGGATGCCTGTTTGAGTCCGTATATGGACTTCATGAGCTTACAAACTAGGTGTTCTTGGCCTTTTTCAATGAAGCCTTGGGGTTGTTGCATATAGATCTCTTCATCAAAACTTCTGTTAAGGAAAGTTGTCTTGACATCCATTTGCCAGATTTCAAAGTCGAGATGCGCAGCAATCGATAAGAGAATTCGGATGGACTTGAGCATGACTACGGGCGAAAAAGTTTCCTCATAATCGATCCCTTCTTTCTGAGTATAACCTTTTGCCACGAGTCTTGCCTTGAAGGTTTCCACCTTCCCGTCCGGTCCTCTTTTTCTCTTATACACCCACTTGCAACCAATGGGTTTGACCCCATTAAGTGGTTCGACTAGCTCCCACACTCTGTTATGATACATAGAACCCATTTCGGCTTTCATTGTTGTTTGCCAAGAAACTGCATCCTTGTCTTGGATTGCCTCGTCATATGTCCATGGGTCTGATTCGTCTTGACCGGGAACCAAGTCCGAGGACTCTCCTATTCCCATGAATCTCTCGGGCTGTTTCACAACCCTCCCACTACGATGAGGTTCCGGTTGTGTAAGTGTGTCGTTTGGTATGTTATCTTGTACAGTTGGCATTGAGGATTCAGTGTTGAGTTCTCAAAGAACTTGTGTTATGTGAAAGACAATGCTTCACAACAAATATTACTGACTGGTACTAGAAAAGAAAATGTGTATCTTGTTGATTGGAAGCTAACTCCTAAAGATACATGTTTGGTTGCAAAAAGTTCTACTGATACCAGATGGCTGTGGCACAGAAGACTGGATCACTTAAACTTCAAAACCCTGAACAAACTTGCAAGATTAGCACTTGTGAGAGGGTTACCTAATAAAGTGTTCAGTAAGGATCATATATGTGATGCTTGTCAGAAAGGAAAACAAATCAGAGCATCATTCAAAAGGAAAGTAGAAGTTTCTACTGACAGAATACTTCAACTGTTACATATGGATCTCTTTGGTCCAGTAACACCTGTGAGCACAAATGGCAGGAAATATACACTTGTGGTAGTTGATGACTACTCTAGATATACTTGGGCCATATTCTTACTCAGTAAGAAAGAGACTCAGACAAAACTGCCTGAATTACTGAAAAGACTCAGTACTGAAAAAAGTCTGAGTGTGGTCAAAATCAGATCAGACAAGGGAACTGAATTTATCAACCATATTATATCTGATTATTGTGCAGCAAATGGGATAGCTCATGAAACATCAGCTGCAAGGACCCCACAACAGAATGGTGTTGCTGAAAGAAGGAATAGGACTCTGAAAGAAGCTGCAAGAACAATGATTGCTGAAGCTGATATTCCTAAGAGATTTTGGGCTGAAGCTATCAACACTGCATGCTACTCTCAGAACAGATCCATGCTAACAAAGAATCAAGGAAAAACACCTTATGAGCTGTGGAATGAAAGGAAGCCTCTTGTTTCTTTCTTTCGTGTGTTTGGTTGTAAGTGTTTCATACACAATAATGGTAAAGATCAGTTTAAAACTTTTGATAGCAAAGCTGATGAAGGAATATTCTTAGGGTATTCTGAAGTCAGTAAAGCCTTCAGAGTTTACAACTGTAGGACCCTTATTGTGGAAGAAACACCTCATGTTGTTTTTTATTAATCTACTTGTGTTCAGAAGAAACATGAACTTGATTCAGGAGATCTGATCAAGAGAATCACCAGACTTAGCCTGAAGAAAAATGATAAAACATCCTCTGAACCTGAAAAGAAGAAGTCAATCACTTTCTATGGATGGAGTGAATCAGACTCAGATAAAGAAGCTCAGGATGGAAATACTCAGGATGGTGAAACTCAGGACAATAATTCTCCACTGAAGGAAAGCCAACACACTGAAGCTGACCAATCTGAACATACACCAGTTCAGACTCAGGTATGTAATGCCAATGAAGATGTGGTCACAGCTGAGGCCAACTCTGAATCTATCAACCAAGGGGGAACAAATGTCACTGACAATGTTCTAAATGGAATCTCCCCTGAGGAAGATGATTCACTCTCTCATTTTCTGTTGTTCCCTGAGTTTGATGAATTACCTGAACCTAACATTCCTGATGTTGAGGATACTACTGAAGGGGGAACATCAAGGAGAAGGTGGTTGGATAGTCATCCTACAAGTCAGATTGTGGGTGATTTATCAGAAGGTGTTAAAACAAGAAGGTTCCATGGAGAAAGTGCTTTGTTCTGATGTTTCCTATCTGAGAAAGAACCTACTGAGATTGAAGAAGCTCTTCAAGATTTATTCTGGATTACTGCTATGCAAGAAGAACTGAATCAGTTTACAAGAAATGAAGTTTGGGAGCTAGTGGACAGACCTAAGAGGCACAATGTGATTGGAACTAAGTGGGTGTTCAAGAACAAAGAGATGAAAACAACAACATTGTAAGAAACAAGGCAAGGCTAGTTGCACAAGGTTATTCTCAAGAAGAAGGTCTGGATTATGATGAAACATTTGCACTTGTTGCAAGACTAGAAGCCATCAGATTGTTTCTTGCATATGCTGCCCATATGAAATTCACAGTTTATCAGATGGATGTGAAAAGTGCATTTCTGAATGGTGTGCTTAAAGAAGAGGTTTATGTGGAACAACCTCCAGGATTTTGTCTGAATGACCAAGTTTATAGGCTCAGGAAAGCCTTGTATGATCTAAAGCAAGCACCCAGAGCATGGTATGATACACTTTCTCAATTCCTTACTGACCATGGCTTTATCAAATGAACTGTTGATAGAACCTTGTTCAGGATAGAAGATGGGAAGGATATCTTACTAGTTCAGATTTATGTGGATGACATCATATTTGGATCTCCAAATCATCAGATGTGTGAGAAGTTTTCTGCTCTGATGAAAGGAAAGTTTGAGATGTTTATGATGGGGGAGATGAATTTCTTTCTAGGACTTCAGGTGAAATAGACTAAAGAAGGAATATTCATCAATCAAGCAAAATACACCAGAGATCTGATTGTTAAGTATGGTGTACAAAATTGCAATGCAGTTAGAATTCCTATGAATACTAACTACAAGATGGATCCTGATCCTGAAGGCAAGTCAGTAAATCATATTGATTATAGAGGGATCATTGGATCATTGTTATATCTCACAGCAAGCAGGCCTGATATTACCTTTGCTGTTGGGATATGTGCAAGATACCAAGTTAATCCTAAGGTTAGTCACATGGAAGCTGCCAAAAAGATTTTGAAGTATCTTAAAGACACTGTGAATAGAGGATTATGGTATCCAGCTGATGATAACCTTGAATTAACTGGTTATTCAGATGCTGACTATGGTGGGTGTAGAATTGACAGGAAGTCTACTACAGGAACTTGTGAATTTCTTGGAAGTAAACTGATATCATGGTTTTCAAAGAAACAGACCTCGAGAGCAACCCAAAGATTACTTGAAGTTTGATACATGGTCTGCGAAAGTTGTTGTGCACAGATTCTTTGGCTCAGACAACAATTGAGGGATTATAAAATTATAGCCAATGAAGTACCTATATTTTGTGACAATAATAGTGCAATTGCTATTACACAAAATCCGGTATTGCATACCAGATGTAAGTATGTTGATATCAGACATCACTTTATTAGAGATCATGTTGAGAAAAAGGATATCAGGATGGAGAAAATTGTTGGGATATTTTAGTTTTGATGAATTATGCCAAAACATTATCAACTTGTGTTTTTGAAGCTAATCTACAGATAATAAGTTGAGGGGGAACGAGAGAACAAGTTGAGGGGGAACTCACGAAATCAGAAGAAGATGATCGAGATCGACGAGGTCGGTGATTTAGACCGATCGAGATCGATGAGTAAGATGAGTTCCGTAGTTAACCGATAAGCCGACAAAATCGTAAGAGAAGAAAAGCGTTTACCGATCGAAGATCGACGACCGCATTGATTAAGAGGAGGTTGCAGATCGTAAGAAGTGAAGATGAGATCGACGAGACCGATAAGCTAACCCCGATATGCTAACTTGATGTACTAATCGATTCAGATAAACCGATATGTCGAATTACGCTATAATCGATCCGATCATGGAGCCGACCGCATCAAAGTAGAAGAAATCGACATCGAAAAACCGTAACTGCATACCGCATCAAAGTAGAAGAAATCATAAGAGAAGTCATCGTAGAGAAGTCATCATCGAAGTCATGTTCACCGAGAATCGAACTCTACCGATGATCGCTATCCCGAAAAGCTAGTGACCTCGAGGGTCGATGTCGTTCGGTCGAAGGTTTAACCGCCAGCCCGAAAGTGTCAAGATGCCTCGATCGTATATAAGGTCCGGCCAGGTTGATTATACTAGAAAGTATGCTTTTACTTTGTATAATCAAAAACCTGAATTTCGGACTTATTCTTGAAATAAATTGTTTATCACCGATGCTTTAAATATCATCTAATGTTACATATATTTCTTGCATAAGCTGTTCAATAAATAGTCGTGTTACATTGTAGTTAATTTAGTGATACCGGATCACGAAAGATTAAATTAACAATCCCTTGTAACTAAAAGTACACCATTCACGACCTAGATGGAAATGAACAATCCATCGTGAAAGGTTGAAGTGTAAGGCTCGGATTGACTTGTCTTGACCAAGAGATTACACTAGTGCATGACTGATGCCTTTGAATAGGACCTCTGAGGAGGACAAATTATTCAGAACTGAACAAGGAAGAATTAGACCTCAGTGGTTCGTTATTTCTTAATCTTCGTTCCTTAAATAGGATCACGTGTGGTTGGTAACTATTGCTTTGACTTATCATGGGTAGAGAATCAACGAGATTCAATACTTTTTATCTTTGGCAATATTATTGGTCACATGTGATTGCTAAGATTTAATACGGAGAATCGTGTGTGCAAGCACGCGTTTGTTCGATTTGCCCCTTGGGAGGTTCATAAGCTTTATCATACAAAATCTTGCAAGTGGAACTAGTTTCCCAGGTATGGATAATAATGTTGAACCGTTCCTTAACCAAGGACAAAAATATATTAATTAATGGAAAGCTATTTCAAAGGCTTGAATTAATTAATGGACTAGATAATCTTAAACACGGAAATAATAACCGGATCCATATTGACCGTAATATGGGTTAAGATGGATAGTCTGCAATATTAATTATGTAGTGGGATTAATTAATATTTATGGGCTTGAATAATATTGTGGCTCAATATTGATAATTCAAGATCCATTGGAAGGTTCAATCTTAATTCTCCTAAAGGCCCCCTAAGTAGCCCAACATAAAGTCCAATAACTGGAAAAGGTGTTTAAAATAAAATAAATATTGTTGCCTTATTTTTCCATGAATTTCGAAAATTATGGATTAAAAGGGGAGAAAGATTTTCTTTGAATTTTGTTATGGAATGAAGATATGTATTCTTGGAATACAAGATTATCTCATTAAATTCAAGAAATCTCCCACTTGGTTATCCATATAGCATATTTCGAAAATTTTGAGAAAAAAAGGGAAAGAAAGATTTTCTTGAAAAGATATTATGAAAGATATGTATTTCTTAAAATACAAGAATATCTCATAAATTCAAGAAGATCCAAATCTTGGATTCTTGCCCCTATTTTTCGAAAATATTCCATAACAAAGAGGAGGTGGGATTTTGTGGAATATTATAATTATGGGAAAAAGAATATAGGAGATATATTCAAGATTTCTTTGAGATCAAGAAAAGATTTTCCCACATTATTTTTTCCCTAAAAAATTAGACCACCACTCCTCTATAAATAGGGGATGAGTGTTTCATTCCCAAGTACAATTCCATGTGCTGGAAAAATTAGCAAATCCACAAAGGTGGTGCAACAAAATTTATTTTCCTTTTGTTAATTGTTCGCAAGCGTCCTACCACCGGATTGTCGAGCAAGGATTAAGGGAATACTTGGGAATGTTATTTTGGTGTGTTTAATCAACGAGGCCATTACCATTTCAAGAGGTACGTTCACGTGAACTCGTAGAAATTCCGCATGCGTAGGATTTACGTGAATTGATTATATGCATGATTTGTTGTTGAATTATTATTTGAATTAATATAGGATTAATTCATGCTAGTAATAATTATAAGAATTAAATTTGTATTTAAATATTTATCCCGAATAGATCCGTGCAACTTATTCCCCAACAACTGGTATCAGAGCCTCGGTTTCGGGCTCTGAATTTTTTAAATTGTAATTTAATTCGTTTTCATTAAATTTGAAATTGGATAGTAGAATTGCTAGATCTGTTTTGCAGGTATACAATTGTCATGGAATTTAATGTGTTTATTTATGCATGCATATAAATTGTGGTTTTTAATTCAATTCGTTCGGATTCGTTTTGCCTCGTGAGAAAATCCACGAGTAGATTAGGATTTGTTTGATTTGATCAATGTAATAGACTAGTCTAGATCTAGGTTTATTTATTTTTTTGTAAATAAATTGTAACCGGATCGGAAACGGAGGCGAGACGAAGAATTAAAGGATAAGATCTAGTACAGGGCGTAGGAGGCGGCTGCTGTCACAAACGTGCAAGGAGGCAAGCGCTGATGCGAACGATGCGCATGCATGCATCGTGGGCGCGAGGCCGAGGCCGAAGCGCGCGGTAGGGTCGCACTTTCATGGCGCGGCTACAGACGCACGCGGGGCTACGCGCGGAAGCGGCCGAGGCAGACCGGGCAACAGAAAAGGAGCGCCGCTGGACGGGCGCCGCCGAGGTCTCCGCGGGCGAGGCGAGGTCGGGCGAAGCGCAGGGTACATGATGCGCTACGACGCTGCCGCCGAAGGTCCGCCGAGCCACTACCACGAGGCATGCCGAGAAGTCGACTTTCTAAAGTGGCCGGCCGGATGAGGGCGTGCATCCCGGCTGCGAGCTACTTGGCGTGGCGTTTCGAGACGGAGTACTTTTCGAGACGATCGAGTGGGAGAAATTCAAGACGGCATTTCTTCAAAATCAAGCCAAGAAAAATCAAACCATGACAATTGGATAATTTGTGCCCAATATGTTTATTTTTCCGCTTTGCTTGATTTATTATTGTGTTTTCTTGTGCTTTATTTAATTTGTTTAAATGTGTTTGCATGAGAGTTGCCCAATGAAAAATCTCACCATCAAAAATTACTAAGTATGTTTAAGTAATTAATTGACAATTTTATTCCGGATAATAAAATTGAATTAATTTTGACTTCCATGATTTATTTATTTGTGAATTCTTTTGGAGAAATTCCCCCCACGGGACGGTCAAAAGTTAGCTTTCACATGAATGAATTCCAAATGGATGATTGTGGATTATTACTAGTGGCGACGATGACCCTCCCCACGAGGCTCGTTCAAAGCGAAATAATGATTCTGTATTTAATCATGGTTATTACTTAGAGATAAAATTGATATGCATATACTTCCCCGAAGTCCCTGTCAATTTTATATTGGTCAAGTGGGAGCCAACTATTAATCTGGATATTAAAGGTTTAATAACTGTTCTTGTTTGTAACCTGCTTGAATGTGTTTAAATAATGACCCACCCCACGTGGCTTATTTAAACTGTTTTGAGATGTTGGCTGATGCATGTTCATATTTTTTTTGAGATTTTAATATGATGCATGTGATCGAACCTTGTGATATATTTGTGCTTATGCATGTTATTGTTTATTTCAGTTCATCATGTCGCAACCTTCTAATCCACTGTTCAATATACTTAAAGACAATTTGCTTACTGGTGAAAACTATTTTGATTGGATATACAAACTAAAACCTGTCCTAACCGCATCACCTTCCAAATGGGTACTTGATACACCAAAACTCGAAAAACCAGTTAAGGACGCCGGAATATGGGATGAGATGATATATGGTGAATGGGAGCTGGCAAATGAATTGATGAAGGATACAATTCTGGCACATCTGTCAGATGCGTTGAAACACCTTCATCAAGAGTATGAGTCAGCTACAGACATCTTACAGAATCTCGAAGCGATGTTCGCACATCAGACCCATGTGGCAATCCAAAGTGTGAAGCAAGAAATTGCTGAATTAAAAAATGGAAAAAGGGACAAATGCAGCGCAGCACATTCTTAGGGTTATGGTGCTATTTGAGGAACTTGAGATCCTCGGCGAAAAATGTGATTTCAAGACTAAGATTGATTTCATTCTCCAATCCTTACCAAAAGAGCTATAATCACCACTATCTTGAGTATCTATTGGAAGATCTAGATTTTACAGTGGATGATCTTGTAAATGCTCTCACTTTGGTTGAAAGGGAAAGAGGGAGCGCGAAGAAAAGAACTTGGAAAAACAGAAATCCTCTTTTCATCCTAGGTCAAGTGGTGATAAGGATGATGAAAAGAGAAGAAAGTTGAACCAAGCAGACTCAACATCAAATAAGAGCATGGAATCAAGCATGAGGAAAGTTTTGGAAAGCGGGAGAGTAGGACACTCGAGGCCAGCCTGTTCCAATCCCAAAAGGAATGGAAGGAAAGGTAATTCTCACGCACTAGTTGTTGAAACTTTCTTAGCGGCGTATGCCTCCCATTTATGGGTAGTGGATATGGGGTCCACTGATCATGTTTGTTTCACTTTACAGGGGTTCAAGCGGACCCGGCAACTTAGTGACAATGAGATCCTCATCACACTGGGCAATGCTACGAGAGTGGCAGCTGAAGTAGTGGGAGAAGTGCACCTGTCTTTTGAAGACAGAGTTTTAAATTTAAGAGATGTTCTTTACGTTCCAAATTTTAGAAAGAATTTAATTTCAGTTTCTAAACTTTTTCTTGATGGATATTCGGTTACTTTTAATAAAGTTGTTACCATTTCTCTTTTTGATAAATTTATCTGTCATGGAACGTTGTCGAATAATCTCTATATAATTAACTGTGCACACCACTCACGAAATGCATCCTATAACACATCAAATGTTTCCGAGAAAAGAAAACGTTCATCAGACATGAACGAGACACTTCTATGGCATCTAAGATTGGGTCATATAAATCCAAAGAGGATCCAAAGGTTGGTGAAAGATGGTTCACTGGAGTTTCTCCAAGTTGAACCAATTCCAACCTGTGAATCATGTTTGGAGGGTAAAATGACCAAGAGGGCATTTGGAGCCAAGGGGAATAGAGCCAAAGAAGTGTTAGAAACCGTTCACACAGATGTATGTGGTCCAATGTCAACCAAAGCAAGAGGAGGTTATGAGTATTTCGTCACTTTTATTGATGATTACTCAAGGTACGGTTATATTTTTCTTATGAAGCATAAATCTGAGACCTTTGAGAAATTCAAAGAATTTAAGGCTCAAGCAGAGAATCATAGGGAAAAATGTATCAAGTCTCTACGATCCGATCGTGGAGGCGAATACCTCAGCGATGAGTTTTTGAACTACTTGTCTGATGAAGGGATTGCATCCCAGCTAACTGCAACCGGAATCCCTCAACAAAACGGGGTTGCAGAGCGAAGAAACAAAACTCTTTTGGAAATGGTTAGATCTATGATGAGTTATGCGGATCTTCCCAAGTCGTTCTGGGGTCATGCCTTGGAAACAACAGCCTACATTCTGAACTTGGTGCCATCCAAATCGGTTCCCAAAACTCCCAAAGAATTGTGGACCGGGCGCAAGCCCAGTATGAGACACATGAAGATTTGGGGGTGTCCGGCCTACGTGTTGGACAAGGAAGCCGGTAAATTAGATCCTCGATCAGAATTAAGGTTGTTTGTGGGATACCCCGAGGGAACAAAAGGGTGTATGTTCTATGGTCCCGATGATCAAAAGGTGGTAATAAGCACCCACTTTAGATTTTTGGAAGAAGACTATATGAACGAAAGAAGACCCAGAAGTGAGATTACCTTAAATGAGCTAAGGGGGCTAACCTCAATGCCAACTGTACAAGATGACATACCAAACGACATACTTACACAACCGGAACCTCGTCGTAGTGGGAGGGTTGTGAAATAGCCCGAGAGATTCATGGGAATAGGAGAGTCCTCAGACTTGATTCCCGGTCAAGACGAATCAGACCCATGGACATATGACGAGGCAATCCAAGGCAAGGATGCAGTTTCTTGGCAAACAGCAATGAAAGCCAAAATGGGTTCTATGTATCATAACAGAGTGTGGGAGCTAGTCGAACCACATAATGGGGTCAAACCCATTGGTTGCAAATGGGTGTATAAGAGAAAAAGAGGACCGGACGGGAAGGTGGAAACCTTCAAGGCAAGACTCGTGGCGAAAGGTTATACTCAGAAAGAAGGGATCGATTATGAGGAAACTTTTTTTCCCGTAGCCATGCTCAAGTCCATCCGAATTCTCTTATCGATTGTTGCGCATCTCGACTTTGAAATCTGGCAAATGGATGTCAAGACAGCTTTCCTTAACGGAAGCCTTGATGAAGAGATCTATATGCAACAACCCCAAGGCTTCATTGAAAAAGGCCAAGAACACCTAGTTTGTAAGCTCATGAAGTCCATATACGGACTCAAACAGGCATCCAGAGCTTGGAGCCAATGTTTTGATCATGTTATAAAGTCTTATGGGTTTGATCAAAACGAGTTCGAAAGTTGTGTGTACAAAAAGCGTGTCAGAACTGCATTGGTATTCTTAGTACTATACGTAGACGACATTCTGATCATCGGGAACGATGTAAAGGTGTTATCAGACGTAAGGGCATAGCTTTCAAAACAGTTTGATATGAAGGACTTAGGGGAAGCCGCACACATCCTTGGGATCAAGATCACTTGAGATCGCAAGAAAAAGATGATAGGCTTGTCGCAAGCTTCATACATAGACACTGTCTTGAAATGATTCAGCATGCAGGATTCCAAGAAAGGCTTCGTACCTTTCAGACATGGAATCCATCTATCCAAGAAAATGTGCCCTAAGACACAAAAGGAGATAGATGACATGAAAGACATTCCATATGCTTCGGCTGTCGAAAGCCTTATGTATGCAATGCTATGTACGAGACCGGATATCTGCTTTGTCGTTGGCATGGTGGCAAGATATCAAAGTAACCCGGGGAAAGAACATTGGACGGCAGTTAAAAACATTATGAAGTATCTGAAAAGAACTCGGGATAGAATGTTAATTTATCAGTCAGATAGTCTAATCCCCATCGGCTACACGGACTCGGATTTCCAATCAGACATAGACTCCAGAAAATCTACCTCCGGTAGTGTGTTTTGCATGGGGGGAGGAGCCATGACATGGAGAAGAGTCAAGCAGAAATGCGTCGCAGATTCTACCATGGAAGCCGAATATGTAGCTGCTTGCAAGGCAGCGAAAGAAGCGGTTTGACTCAAGAACTTCCTAGTGGACTTGAATG
Source organism: Stenogyne calaminthoides (assembly GCA_037126765.1). NCBI lineage: Eukaryota > Viridiplantae > Streptophyta > Magnoliopsida > Lamiales > Lamiaceae > Stenogyne > Stenogyne calaminthoides. The sequence continues at coordinate 17,983,616 of JBBCBC010000012.1, forward strand.
TAGTTTCAAATTTGCCCATCAGAATCACTGTTTATTGTGACAGAGCAGTTGCAAATTCAAGGGAACCAAGAGCCCACAAGGCCAGCAAACACATTGAAAGGAAATACCATCTTATACGAGATATCGTTAAGAGAGGAGATATAGATGTGGCAAAGATAGCATCAGAAGACAACCTAGCAGATCCATTCACAAAGGGTCTGCCTCTGAATACATTTGAGAGACATGTGGAAGGAATGGGTGTCAAGACCGTTGCCAATCTGCTTTGAGTATAAGTGGGAGAAATTATTAGGTTCGTGTAGGTGACATTAGATGTCACGTATTAGGAACTACACGAGACATGCTGTAGTATACTTAAAAGCAGACTTTGAGTATAAGTGGGAGATTGTTGGGATTATACTAGAAAGTATGCTTTTACTTTGTATAATCAAAACTGAATTTCAGACTTATTTACTGAAATAAATTGTTTATCACTAATGCTTTAAATATCATCGAATGTTACATATATTTACTGCATAACTGTTCAATAAATAGTACGTGTTACATTGTAGTTAATTTAGTGATACCAGATCATAGAAGATTAAATTAACAATACCTTGTAACTAAAAGTACACCATTCACGACCTAGATGAAAATGAACAATCCATCGTGAAAGGTTGAAGTGTAAGGTTCGGATTGGCTTGTCTTGACCAAGAGATTACACTAGTGCATGACTGATGCACTGAATAGGACCTACAGGAGGACAAATTCTTCAGAACTGAACAAGAAAGAATTAGACCTCAGTGGTTCGTTATTTCTTAATCTTCGTTCCTTAAATAGGATCATGTGTGGTTGGTAACTATTGCTTTGACTTAACATGGGTAGAGAATCAACGAGATTCAATACTTTTTATCTTGGGCAATATTATTGGTCACATGTGATTGCTAAGATTTAATACGGTGAATCGTGTGCAAGTACGCTTGTTCGATTTGCCCCCTTGGGAGGTTCATAAGCTTTATCATACCAAATCTTGCAAGTGGAACTAGTTTCCTGTATGGATAATAATGTTGAACCGTTCCTTAACCAAGGACAAAAGATATTAATTAATGGAAAGTTATTTCAGTGGCTTGAATTAATTAATGGGTTAGATAATCTTAAACATTGGAAATAATAACCGGGAGCCATATTGACTGTAATATGGGTTAAGATGGATAGTGCAATATTAATTATGTAGTGGGATTAATTAATATTTATGGGATTGAATAATATTGTGGCTCAATATTGATAATTCAAGATCCATTGGAAGGTCCAATCTTAATTCTCCTAAAGGCCCCCTAAGTAGCCCAACATAAAGTCCAATAACTGGAAAAGGTGTTTAAAATAAAATAAATATTGTTGCCTTATTTTTCCATGAACTTCGAAAATTATGGATTAAAAGGGGAGAAAGATTTTCTTTGAATTTTGTTATGGAATGAAGATATGTATTCTTGGAATACAAGATTATCTCATTAAATTCAAGAAATCTCCCACTTGGTTATCCATATAGCATATCTCGAAAATTTTGAGAAAAAAGGGAAAGAAAGATTTTCTTGATTTTCTTGAAAAAATATTATGAAAGATATGTATTTCTTGAAATACAAGAATATCTCATAAATTCAAGAAGATCTAAATCTTGGATTCTTGCCCCTATTTTTCAAAAATATTCCATAACAAAGAGGAGGTAGGATTTTGTGAAATATTATAATTATGAAAAAAAGAATATAGGAGATATATTCAAGATTTCTTGGAGATCAAGAAAAGATTTTCCCACATTGTTTTTTCCCTAAAAAATTCGACCACCACTCCTCTATAAATAGGGGATGAGTGTTTCATTCCCAAGTACAATTCCATGTGCTGGAAAAATTAGCAAATCCACAAAGGTGGTGCAACAAAATTTATTTTCCTTTTGTTAATTGTTCGCAAGCGTCCTACCACCGGATTGTCGAGCAAGGATTAAGGGAATACTTGGGAAGGTTCTTTTGGTGTGTTTAATCAACGAGGTCATTACCATTCCAAGAGGTACGTTCACGTGAACTCGTAGAAATTCCGCATGCGTAGGATTTACGTGAATTGATTATATGCATGATTTGTTGTTGAATTATTATTTGAATTAATATAGGATTAATTCATGCTAGTAATAATTATAAGAATTAAATTTGTATTTAAATATTTATCCCGAATGGATCCGTGCAACTTATTCCCCAACATCCTGAACCTTTCAGTTTTTCTGAAACCATAGGTCCTTTACCCTTATCTAAAACACGGGGTTGTTCTTCAATAAGAAGATCAGTACAAACTACCGGTTTAACAAAGACAATCTTAGTGCTACTAGAAGAAGCAGCATTCAGAAGACCTTGTGAGGTTCCCCCTGGATTATATCTCAATCCAGCCTTTATAGTTGCAGGTCTTTGATAACTCTGAATTTCATCTATTGCTTTAGATGCAGAATTCAATAGAGTTAACTTTCTCCGCAAACTATCCTCACTTTTCTTTAGAGTTTCATGTTTCTCAAAGAGGTCATTGAATTCAGTCCTGATAAGCTGATTTTCCTCAGTGGATTTCTCTAATTTTCCTTTCAGGATATCTATCACTTTCTCTTTTTCTGAGAGTTGTACTTTCAGAACATCCAGTTCATCAGTAGTTCCCATTAATTGAGAAGTGAAGTATTAGAGTTTTTCCACTTCAGATTTTCAGCAATCAATTTCTTATTCTGCTCTTGAGTTTCTATGAACAGTTCTTGTAACACAGAATAGTCCTTCATAAGATTCTCAAAAGAATCCATCAGGTCAAAATTACTGGTTACATATGAACTTGATAACTCAGGTGCTTGTGTAGGAGCAACAACAGAGATAGAAGATTTTACCTCCTCAATAGCAACAAGGCAGACATCATCACTGTCACTATCTGAGAACATCTCTTCTGAAGAGCTGGATCCTTCTTCAGATTGTTCTTCTTCCTCAGCAATCATAGCCTTTTTGCTAGAGATCTTTCTGTCTCTTTTGGCTTGTCTCTCCTTTCTTTCCTTGACACTCAGTTCAGGACAATCATACTGGAAATGACCTTTCTTCTGACAGTTGTAGCATCTGTTGGAATCATCATCCTGATCACTTTCCTCCTTGGTTTTGGAGTCCTTCTTTCTGGATGAGGATCCTTCAGCTTTGTGGTCCTTCCTTTTCTCAGTGGATTTGTCCTCAGCTTCTGAGTTATTCCTGTTCCTGTACCTGTTGTTCTTATAGTACTTCTTGTACTTTCCATATCTGCTATTGAGTCTTTCAAACCTTCTTGCCAACAGTACTAGCTTATCCACTTGCTCATCCTGATTTTTGGCAAGTGAGTTATCAGACTCTCTAGCTTTACAGGATTTCTCTTTAGCTTTGAAAGCCACATTCTTGCTAGATGAAGACTCATCTTTGCTGTCAGATTTCTTAGTTTTCTTATCAATCACAAATTCATAAGCTTTCAATTCAGAGAAAACTTGTTGGTATGGCATAGAATCAATATTCTTGGTGTTTTCAATCACCACAACATGTATATCTCATTTCTTAGATAATCCTCTAAGAATTTTTAGTGCCACTTCTCTTTGTGGGTATCTTTTTCCAAGAGCATTCATATCATTCATAATACTTGTGAATCTGACTTCAAGTTTGTCAATGGATTCACCATCTTCCATTTCAAAGCTGTCAAAATTTGCAATAGCAACATAAAGTTTATTCTCTTTGATATGATCTGTGCCTTGACACATGATAGCAAGTGTGTCCCATATTTCTTTGGCAGTTTCACAGTGAGAAATCATCCCCATAACACCATCATCAATAGTGTTGTATAGAGTATCTTTAGCAATATAGTCTAAATTGACTAACTTTCTCTCATCAGGAGTAAGCTGGTCATCAGGCTTAGGGAATTCATCTCTGGGATCATCTTTCTCAGCATCAGTGATTCTGGGATTCACAACAGTGTACTTAAATGGTCCTTGAGAGACCACTCTCCACATTCTTTCATGCTTAAAATACAGATGTGCCTGCATTCTTAATCTCCATAGGTCATAGCTCTCAACAGAGAACATAGGAAGTTTCTTAGAAGGCATGATGACTGAGCCTTGTAAGATATCAGCAATCAGATCTATTCAGTAGACCACCAAAGTCTTTCAGCAAATAAAACTATGGCTACCAAAGAAAGTGGTCAAAATGAACCACTGCTCTGATACCACTTGTTGGTCCCGGTGCAAACGAGTCTTACACATGTATTGGGGGGGAATACACGTGTTCAGTGATTTTTAAAACTTTTCTTTACTGAGATCAGAAGGGTCAGGATGTCCTGAGAATTTTGCCCCTGAGAAGCACAGATTGCCCTGAGTCAAAGTCTACTGAGACAGTGATCCTGAGCAACTTTCAGTAGCTTCATATTAGCCCAACTGATACTTAATTTCATCAGAGTTCCTGAGAAGTTTGGATCAGATAATTATCTTACTGAATACTCAGTAGAGTTGGTTCAGTTTGGTAACTATCTGTTCTAGCTAATCAAGAGTGCGGAATGTGTTGGCCCTAAGTTTATACTCGTTTTATATTCTTTGAAAATCATTTCCTTAGTAAAAACAAAGGTTAAGGTTTGTGATCAAGTTTGATGCAAGTTCGATGGATTGTTTCCAAATGAATATCGGGAAAAATCGATGCTTTCGGTGAAAATATATGCAACGCTTAAAATCAAAGACATAAAGCAAACAACACAGCAAATTATAGTGGTTCAGAGACAAAGCTCCTACGTCCACTCTCTCTGGTCTTCAGAGAAATTTCTTAACACACTATCACCTAAAGCTTTCAGGCTGAACACAGCAGCTTGCTATCTTTTCTACCTTGAGTTTTCTGGCTGACTACTGCAGCTTACTAACTCAATACACACAAGCTTTCTGATTGTCTAAAACAACTTACTCACTTCTTCTCTAGAGCTTTCTGGCTGACTCAACTGCAGCTTACTCACTCTTTACAACTCTTTCTCACCAACAATCACACACACACTCAAACTACCTAATAATAGGGTTTGGGTTGGGTTGGTTTCCAACTAGGGTGAGATATCCTTTACAATAAGAACAAATGCAAAGGCTAGGATATCTCTACTAAGCTTTGGATATATAACAATTCTAGGCTTAGTGAAATGAGCTCTCTTCAATGTGAAACACTTGGGAAATCTTAGGTTTTTTCGAGTGCTTCAATTTGCAAGAATACGAATGAGCTCTGGAGTTGCTTTGATTTTCCGTAACCTTTCAATGGTGAAGGTCACTGATATTTATAGGCAACTTTTTCAATGGTCACTCTTTGAAAAACTATCCGTTGGAAGAGATAGCATCAAGAGTTTCCTCTTCTGGTTATTGATGAACGACTATTTTTAGGGTTTGAACACACCCTTGCATGTATTAGGAAATATGCAGCCATGTAGCCAATCACCAACTTCTGTGAACTGGAAGATATCAGACCTGACGTTTCTTGGTGAGTTTTGTAAACTTTCGATGTCGATGGAAGGTACGCTGTTGTTGCCTCCTCATTGGTTGAAATCTTCTTTTGAGCAGAGACAAACAAGTGACTTTATTTAGGTTGACCTTCTTTAGCTGATATGTTCCTTAATGTTCACAAGTGTCTAACATTCTGTTTGTTTGTACTAGGAATGAACATAACACTATTTTATTAAGATAGTGGTTCAGGGTCCTTTTTGTTCAGTACAACAACAGTCTTCAGGATCTTCGGTTTTCAGGATTCTTCTGAGTCTTCTGAGTCTTCAGTACATTAAAATTCCCTGATCTATATCTGCTGACTATACATGGTGCAGATATCTTCTGAACTATCTATACTGAAACCTGATCCTGTACTATCAAGATATCCTGAACATGTCATACTTAGGGGTTTTGTGATCTAATCAAAATCTCTATTTAAATTCATCTCCCAACATTTAATATTTTTAGTTATTTATCGGTATGACAAAGTTAGTGTGAACAAGTTTTACGGTGAAACTGGTTAAGGAGTGTGACTTATATTACTAAAGGCTATTAATTATGATAAATAAAGAGTGTGATTTTTTAACTATAAAGGGTATTACTCATAAAAGTGAAGGGTGTGACTTATAGTATAGCAGAGGGTATCGTAGTGACAACGGAAGATTGTGACTTATATTACTAAAGGGTATTAGTCGTGATAACTGAAGGGTCATGCTTATAAAAAAAATACACTAATATATATCTTAAAAGAAAATTTATGAACTTGTTAAATGATCTTTGCATTATATACATATAATCTTGTTCTCATCTTCATAGTAGAAAACACATAACCTTCATGCATTCTTTTTTTTTACCATAATTCAGGGATTTAATTGCACGATTTTATATAATCTCAGACCATAGTAGTTTATATTTTAGGTAAATATAATATAAATCAGTTATTATTAATTATTATGAAATTAAATGGACTTTAACTTTATATTTTTAGTAAATATATTATAAATGAATTATTATTAATTACTCATTATATTTAATTAAAGCAAGAATATTAATATACAAATAAAAAATTAAACGATTATTTCATATAGTATTAGTACTCCCATTGCAAAAGTATTAGATAATGAAATAATCTAAATAGAGTAATGGATTTCGTTCCAGAAATATTACACAAAATTATTTTTTTTAATCAAACTTGAAATATTTTATCAAATTAATACTATAAAATACAGTGGTTGAATGATCATCGTCACTTACATTAAAAAAAGTACATTAATCTAAATCTTAAACGAAATTTATTAACTTTTTACAATGATCTTTGCATTAGATTGATATACATATAATCTTGTTCTTATCTTCATAGAAAAAACACATAACCTTCATGCATTCATTTTCACATAATCTTCGTTTGATATCTCAATAATCTTCTCCACATGTAGAATAATTTAGATCACCTAAAAATCAAAATATTAGAACGAAATGAAATAATAATGAATCCAAATAAGAATCAAGAAACATAATCAACTTTAAACTACATAATGAATCAAAACAATTACCTGAGAGAGAGAGAGAGAGAGAGAGAGATGAATGAGTTTTTAGAATGAATGAAAAAATGATAATGAATAATGAGTTTTCGAGAATGAATGAAAAATGAATAAGAGATGTGACAATTTATAGAAAATAGTGAGCACTCAAAATGAATGAGATTAGAGGGATTTTTTTTTTGACAGGAAAATAAAGTTATATACTCCCTCCGTACTACTATAAGTTTCTCCCTTTCCTTTTTTATCCGTCCCACAATAAATTTCTTGTTTCTATAAATGGAAAAAGTAACTCCGCTACCCATAATTTTTATACTTATTTTTCACACAATATTACAAAGAATGTCACTCACTACTTCATTCATTACTCCACATACCTTTTTCCTCTCTCCCAATACCCACAACTACCCTTCATTTTTATTATTTTATTATTATTCCTTAAATAAAACAACAAAAAGAAATAGAAAACTTATATCGGGACGGAGGGAGTATTAAATAGCATGAAAATCGGCTTCAACAACAGCAACAATGTCATCTGGAATGGATGACTAAATGAAATCAGAATCACAGGAAAAAAACAAAACAAGCTAACTGATGGGCCACAAAATTGCCCGTACAAATCACCCAACTAAAAGTGGCAACACTAAATTCCCTCACAGAGTCTGAGGATATCAGAAATAACACCTCCAAAATAGGAGAAATCAACTTTAGATTGTTTTAACGCATAGAAGGCCAACTGAGAATCAACCTCAATCACAATTGTCGACACACCCCGATTGATAGCCATCTGAACTCCTTCTTGAACCGCCTGAGCCTTAGCCAACTCAATAAATAATGTAGCAGCACGCGGCATAGCGAAAGCTCCCTGCACCTGACCGAATTCATCCCGCAACACACCTCCCAACCCACAACCAACACCAACTCGACATGATGGATCACAATTAAGCTTCATCTAATTCTGTTCTGGTGGTCTCTATCCACGACACTCCGATCTTACCAGTTGGACAGGTCGGTGTACAACAGCCGCACGAAAATCCTCTAAGTGCCTGTGCGCCAACTCGGAAATTTGCATCGACGACATCACTTTCCCACGGAATATTCGTTCATTTCTCGTGAACCAGAACGCCCAAAATTGAGTAGTGAACATAACTTGCTCATCCTTCACAATACTCCAAACAACCCACATCACCCACGAATCAATATTTTCTACTCCTGAAAGCACCGTAGTCGGGAAAGGCAACGTCGTCCAGCATGTTTCGAGGGTCGGGCAATCGCACAAGGCATGTTCTGTCAACTCAATTTCCTCCCCACAACAACTGCATTCCGACTCCACATTCATAAAACGTGAGATCATGTTTAACTTCGAAGGAACAATCGACTTAAGGACCCTCCACATGAAAACTTTAATCTTCGGTGTGATGTCAAGTCCCCACACCCAGCTCCACCTCCTGTCAACCTCTTGAGTATCCAAAAAAGCTTGACCCATGAGATTAGAGGGATTTGAAATAGAGGACTATGACTTTGCCTTATCATTTTATTAATTGACACATCATCTTATAAAGGTCTTGCATTATAGAGATTATTATAAAAAAAAATTATTACAACAACTTTAAAATAACCAATTTAAAACGCAATAAAAACATGATAGTCTCCTGCAAAACCTATTCCCGCCCATTATCTCCACCCCCTTTCTCTCTCCTCTTTACTCCCATTTTTCTAGGACTCTCACGATAGAGCATCAACCTAATATGAAGAAAACTAGTTTTGTGACCCAAATATGAAGTGAAAATTTATCTCACGAATGTCACACAAAATTTTCTTTTAATATAATAAATATATATATAATTTATTTTTCTTATTTATGTATATTAATATTAAATTGGTAATTCATTATATATAAGATAAGATTTACAACGTTGAAACTTTAATTATATATTATATTTTTAAAAAATTATATGTAATGCTTGTCAATATCAATAGTGTTGTTAGCTTATAGTAAAATATTTTATGATATAACAAATTAATATATATTTATATATAATTAAGCAAATTGAATATTTGAAGAAGAAATGAAAAAGAGAAGCTTAATTAGAAAAACTATTTGTCTTTAATCTACTTAAACAACATTCATCTAAAAACCAATTATTTAATGAAATAGATTACAAAATATCCATTACATTAGTCAAATAATATTGTGTCATGAGAACAACAATTATAAAACTAGTGAAATTAAAAAAAAAAAAAAAGATGCACTATTTTAAAGTTATTAGATTTATTAAAATAATGTTATATTGAGATTTTTTCCTCAATTTATTGATTTATTATATCAGTTTTGTAAAATTAGAATTTATTTGATTAATTTTATACCAAACAATTAAATAAGACCACTAAAAAAAGAGTGGGTCTCATGTGCACCCGGGTGCACCGTGCACTCATGGTGCATTTTAGAAACATGCAACTATACAAAACAGAAATGTGCAACTATTCCAAACAGAAGCATGCAACTATGTTCTCATATTAACAGTTGCACTTTTCTGTGTAAATAAGTCGCACTTTTCAACATAAAAGTTGCACGCTTCTAAAATGTACTATGAGTGCACGGTGCACTCAGGTGCATACAAGACCTAGCCCTAAAAAAAATTAATTCAAAACACAATCGAATTAAATAGTGATTTAGTTAATTAATCAGAGAATGAGGAGAGATTAAAAAGGGGAGTGAAAAATTATTAAAAGTGGAGAAAGACATGATTTGTTACATAATATTATAAATAATACTCCCTCCGTCCCGTTCTTTAGGGTTTTCTGACTGTTCATAAGGATTTATTGGAATAGTGGAATAGTGATAAAATGTTTGGGGTAGAATGGATAAATCAATTTTATAAAAAAGTAAAAATTCACTTTATTAGAGGGTTAATTAAACCCTCTAAAACTGCTAATTACTCTGTAAATTTCTGCACAAAATCTGACAGCATTAAACATACATTAAAAAACCTCATTTTACTGTTCAATGAACAAGAAAAGTTCAAAAAATTCCTGCAGATTACAAAACCGCCCTATTACACCAAATTTTCCCACCTATTACACCAAATTCTGAAATTTCCCCCCCAAAATACAGAATTCCCACAAAAACAAGGAAAATTTCCCCCCCAAAACAGAATTCCCTCCTATTACACCAAAGTTTTCCCCCAATTACAGATTTCTAACCTATTACACCATCATTAACAATAAATACCCCCTCCTACACCTTCAAATCTTCCAACCACCTCAGTCTTTATATATCATAAATACATCCCATCTTCAAACCTGCCACAACACATAAATGCAGATTTATTGACCATGACTCAAACTAGAATCCATTTAAGTTATGAAGAAAAAAACAAGATTATACAATATCTACTTGGGGATTTGGAAAATGGAGTACCTAAGTATGGAGTGATCGTAAAAGCTAGCAAGCTATTTGGGGCTCCTCCGCAAACTGTCAGTAGGCTGTGGATCACTGCAAAAAAAATAATTGGATCAAGGTAAGGCAACTCATATTATTTCATCTAGAACTGGAAAGAAGATAAGCAAAACAGTTGTATTGGATGAAGAGAAGATCAAAGCCATACACTGGACAGAAAGGTCTACCATTACGCACCTTCTTTGAAGGCTTGGAAGTTAGCAAAAGCACGTTGGAAGATGGATTAAGGAAGACCAAATCAAAGCACATACAAATGACATCAAGCCATCAACGAGCAGATGAAAATAAGATTGCAAGGATGCAATCTGACCTTTAATCAACTCTATGTAGACAGAGAAAAGCAACATCATCAAGTTTAACGGCATGCACAATGTCATCCACATAGATGAAAAGTGGTTTTATATCACAAAAAACAACTCACGAATGGTACAAACCGCCAATGTAACCCATCGCACATAGGAGTTGCAAAGCAAGAGATTTATCACAAAGGTTATGTTCATTTGTGCTATTGGGGGGCCTCTATATGCAAATGATGGTACACTTATGTTTGATGGAAAGATAGAGATGTTTCCATTCACTGAAGAAGTTGAGCCATGAGAAACAGTAAGAACAGACCGAAAGACACTATGGAGACAAAGAATATTGAATCCATAACCAAGCAAATCATGAAGGACTGCATTATCAATCAGGTACACCATAGACTATCAGATTATATTTCATCATTTAGTCTCTAAATGAGTATCATCAACATAGTTGGTTACTTGCAATTAAAATGTTCTAAATAGAGCAAGTATCCTAAACATACATGTTGGTTACTCTATTTTTTTAACAAATTATACCAGCACTTAAAGAGAAGTGGCCTGAAAATGCAAGCAAACAAATTTTCATCCAGCAAGACAATGCCAAACCACACATTTCAGACAATGATCCAGATTCAGAGCTATAGCTCAATCTGATGGCTACAACATTAAACCGATTTGTCAACCACCCAACTCTCCAGATTCTAACATTAATGATTTAGGATACTTTGCATCAATTCAAGCATTACAGCAGAAGAAGAAGGCCAAAACAGTTCCTGAACTAAGTGCAAATGTAGCTAGATCATTTGAACAACTAGATGCAATTACTCTTAACAAAGTGTTTCTTAGTTTGCAGAGTTGTTGCATAGAGATGCTGAAGGAAAAAGGAGACAACAATTTTAAGATACCACACATGGGCAAAGACTCACTGAGTTATCAAGGATTACTACCTGATAATCTTGAGGTTGATGAGAGTTTGGTAAGAGAATGCATAGAATATTTAATGCAGCTTGATAATGGAGTGGGAGTAAACAGTTCTATGGCCAAACTTATGAGGGATTTAGGGTATTAGGGGTGTAGAATCTTGCAATGTAATAGGCAAACTTTTTGTACATTTTGGTGAATGTTTATTGCATAAACATAGAAGTAGATAAACTTCTAGGGCTATCATTGTTTAAGCAGTAAACATTAAGGTTCCTTTTTGGTTTGTATTTTGGCAATCAAGATGAAATGAATGGCTTTATTGAATTGGGTTATGGTTTTAGCATCCTGATCTAGGAAACTCATCCTAGAGGTTGCAGATTACTATTGAATTGTTTGATAATCATAGAGTAGTTTCATCATAAGAATCACATTAAGTCTCCTAACTTAGAAGATTACCCCTAATTGGTGACATTAATGGATCATAAATCAGATTTGGAACACACTTTAAACAAAAAACAGCAACATAAGGCCACTGAAATGAACCTAAAAATCAGATTTGGAACACACTTTGAATAAAAAACAGACACATGCCACTGAAATGAACAAAAAACAGCAACATGCCACTGAAATGAACATAAAAATCAGATTTGGAATACACTTTGAACAAAAAACATACACATGCAACTGAAATGAACAAAAAACAGCAACATGCCACTGAAATGAACCTAAAAATCAGATTTTGAACACACTTTGAACAAAAAATAGACACATGCCACCAGAACAATCAGACCACATTTACCCACATATGCAACCAGAAACACCAATTTTATTCATCATTTTAGGGAGTCAGGTCAATTTTCTCAGTTTTCAAACAGAAACAACAAGTTTGAAACACAATTTCAACCCTCAGAACAATTTCATCATTGGGATAAGCCCAATGATGTAAATTAGCATCCTAAATCACAAACACATGATTGGTTGCTATAATACATCAACATATGCAAAACCACCGGAACAATCGGACCACATTTACCCACATATCAAACCCGAAAACACCAATTTTATTCATCATTTTAGGGAGTCAGGTCAATTTTCTCAGTTTTCAAACAGAAACAACAAGTTTGAAACACAATTTCAACCCTCAGAACAATTTCATCATTGGGATAAGCCCAATGATGTAAATTAACATCATAAATCACAAACACATGATTGGTTGCTATAATACATCAACATATGCAAAACCACCAGAACAATCAGACCACATTTACCCACATATGCAACCAGAAACATCAACAGAGTTCGTGCACCTGTAAATCAGAGGCAATATCTCAGGAATCAAAATGCCTAGCATCTCAACATGACCCTTTCATTTTTCATCAAGCCAATAGACCTTATCACTGAATTGAGGTAGAGGGTACTTATCAGGGATGATAATTTCGGACTTGGGCGTGTACAACATGAACCCCAACTCATTTCTCTCGCCTAAATCGAGATATAGAGAATTGGGAACCTGAGATTTGACAAACAACAGAGGGATTAGAAAAAACAGAAATGTTACTACCCTCCAAAACTGTAATCGTACATAAAGAACAACAAAACTTTAATATATTCAGAACATTAAACAATAGAAACAACAGAAACCTCGTCGAAAATAAGATTTGAATAAAAAATCAAATTTGGAACACACTTTGAACAAAAAATAGCAACGTGGATCACTTACACGCATAAATGGATCGGCTACTGAAGTAACCTCGTTGAAAACAAGTTCATCAGAGGGCAATTCTGGTGAGAGAGAGTCTTGCACAACCATGGATGAATAATCGGGAGAAACCCTACCCACATCGCTCAAATCTGCATCGCAACCCTTCGATTTCTCTGCATCTACCGCCACCGGCTCCATTTCCTTCTTCCTCTCTTCATCCCACCTTTTATATAAAGGATTTTGAGAATCTAAAGCTCCCGATTCCTCCCACCAAAAGTCCTCCACTGGATCCTCCTCATACTCCTTATAATCTTCGGTGCATGGCCAATTTTCAGAATTTAAAGAATCATCGGCCATGGAAATTTAGGGTTTTTAGCAGGTGGTGATGAGAGAGTGGAAAAGAGAGCAAATTACAGAGAGCAACTATGGACGATGAAGATCTAAAAATTAGAGAGTCATTGAAGATGAATCGTGAAGAGAGAAAATAGAGAGTAGAGAGGGGCTAGAGTTACAAGAGAAGGGAGAGAAGAGAGAGTGCAGAGTGATGTGAGTGAGAGTCAGGTAATTAGTGATATGGGAATAGGTTTTGGTGGGGTGGGCCGATTAATGGGCTAATTAAATGAGTTTTAGGGAGTATTGAGTTGGGTTAATTGCATGGCAGTTGTGTAAATAAAATGGTATGAGAAGGGTATTGGTTAAATGGGGTATATTCATTTTAGGAAAGAAATCTTAAAGATTGAGACAAAAAAAATGGAAAGAAAACCTTAAAAATTGAGACGGATGGAGTACTAGTTTCTAATAATAATATTAATTACATTTTCATATTCTCATTTTTCATAAAAATTGAAAAATCACCCCACATCCACCACTCTCGCATGACCTTTTCCCCTAATGTTGTCACCTGTAAATGTAAACTGAGACTTTGAGTCAAAGCTCCGAACACTAGCCTGGATCCGAAACCTTCCCGGAGAAACTCTCGTGCCCGACCAAGCTCCATTTCAGATGCTGATAAACCAGTGAACCCAAATCCGACAACTCGTATTCCCGGCGGCGGAGGCCGTGGTGGTTTCACTCGGATCCTAAATATCACATTCATGATTTTTCTTTCATCTGGAATAATTCTACTCTTAATCGGATTGTATATGAAGAATAATTTGGTAAATCCTCCTGTAAAACCCAGGGTCGTTACGCCATTTCCTGCTCCGAAGCTCATGGATCTTCCTATGGTAAATACAGAAATCTTGATTAATTAATAGTTTCCTAAATAATGTGAATGTGTTTTTTTTTTTATAAAATTAGAGTTGTTCTTATTTTGTTATAAGAATTTGGTTAATTTTTTGCTGCAGTTTCAAGGGGAACACAAGGAGAGTTTATATTGGGGAACATATAGGCCTCATGTTTATTTTGGAATTCGCGCGCGGTGAGTTATTTTCGGATGGAGTTTATTTTAACTACTTGTTCATCTGCTTTTTCGTTGTTAGTAGCTTTAGAGCCGTAATGATTTTTAAGTGTTAGTAAATTTAGTATATAGACAATGTCACCTGTTTGTGGCATTTATTGGATAATATAACTATATCATAAACAAGAAATTGTAATTTCCAGGACTCCTCAGTCACTACTTGCTGGTTTGATGTGGATTGGTGTTAAGGATGGAAGATATTTTATGCGGCATGTATGCCAGGATTCCGATGAGCTTACAACATTTGGTTGGACACATCATAATGGGCGGGATTATGGACGTCAAGTATTGGTTGATCAAAAATTAACATTGACAACAAGTTTTCTGAAATCGAAGGAGAAAGAAAGTGGTTATGGAGGGGACTGGGCAGTTCGAATTGAAGCACAAAGTGAAGCGTAAATCTCAAGACCATTCATGATGTTTGTTTGCTATTTCTTTTGATACTAGAGTTGTCTATATATACTGCCTTATCTCACTTTCTTTTATCCATGGGATGGAAATATATTTTTTTTTTATACTTTACAATATACTTCATCATCCATAAACATTTGTAAATTTGAATTACAAGATCCATTCTGTTTTGAAGTTTCAGAAATTGAGGCATGCTATTAAGTCATTATTTCTTGATTTGCAATAAAGAGTAGTAGTTACGACGGCCTTACTTTCCAGCCAATGAAAAAGTGGTAAACAACTGGGTAGTTATTTAATGTTACTAAATTTGGTTTGTAGGAAGGTTAGTCTACAACAGCCAGTGCTGCAGATCCTATGCCGTGTGAGTTTGTTCCAACAATGAGATCATCTAATCAATTAATCTGATGTTTATTTTAGGTTGGCTTTAGTTTCTACTAACGAAAGCTAAAAGTTATCCTTCTTTTTTTCCTTTTCTATTGGGTGGGTGGGAGGATCAGGTTCAGTTTTCTTTGGATCATTTCATTGCTTAATAGTTGATATTTGCAGATGTCTTGCAGACACTCCTTGCCCCATAGTAGATTTTTAATTGATTCTCTATCATTATGTCATTTGCTGATCTGAAGTTCTTCTTGGCTGTCGTAGACTTCAAGAGGAAATGGAAGAAACTGTGCATCTTTTCTTTTATGTTGCTGATGAAGGTGGAACTCTGGATCTAGGCAAGGGCACCTCTGACATTCCCAATCACCACATCCTGGCATCTGGTTCACGATATGATCTTGATAGTTGGCAACTTCATTTGGAATCAAAGGTACAACGCCATTCAGAATTGAAAATATTTTCTGGGAAAGACAGCATTATCTTCAAAATATAAAGCTTTTTTTTTTTACTTATCTATCTTATTGTTTGTACAGCATTTGTTGTAGACGTTTGACGTATACATATATAAAATTAATCGGTTGCTATGCATTTTATTTTTCTTTTGCTTTCTCATTCTGCTGCTTATCTGGCATTATAAAAATTTCTTTCTAGTTTGCATTGCAATGTTTTGAATAAACTTTATTCATATTATTTCACTAGAAAGTAAACTAATGACCGACTGAACTTCTGAAGGATGAGTTTGAGTTCCATTATGCTGGTTTCAAGACACCTCACATTCACAATTTATCTGAGCTTGTCCAGATTAATCTTGGTACTCAGGTATTTATAATCTAATTGTGTTTCTTCAAACTAACTATAAATTTAGCTGGTGGGTTTCCATATGGTGCTGTACAATCATATTTACTTCTTATTGCTATTTTACCCATTTCCTTTCCTTCCTTAGGCTAGGAATATTGGTCGTTTACAGCTTTCAGATACATCCGATTATGGTCCAAATATTCTTGTTTTCCAGGTTTGTCGTCATTCTGTTGTTCATATCTTATATAGCTATTGCAGCAACTAACTTTACTTTTGGTTTATGCTTCTTCTCATCTATATTGCTCATAATTTTACTTTTTTTTGTTCAGATTTCTGCAATGGTTTCCTTCAAAGCAGATATTGCTTTTGTATCTAAATCACGTGGTTCTACTTCAAGAACCGAAGAACGTATTAGAAGTCTTACAGGTACCATTGCATCTGTACTGTAGTATATATTACAGTTATTGACGCAAACTCATTAGTTTTATCCAGGCACAAATTCTTGTATGAACTTCTAAACAAGGAAAAAAAAACTTTGT
Source organism: Stenogyne calaminthoides (assembly GCA_037126765.1). NCBI lineage: Eukaryota > Viridiplantae > Streptophyta > Magnoliopsida > Lamiales > Lamiaceae > Stenogyne > Stenogyne calaminthoides. The sequence goes on from JBBCBC010000012.1 coordinate 18,000,621, forward strand.
TCATATCTGGCTGAGAAGTTTTCCAAACTGAACTAACAGTTCCGAAGTTCAACTTTATATAACTTAATTGGTCATGCTGAATGCAATGTGCGCTTGAGTCTGCTTAAGCACTAACCTGTGACAGATCTTAGCAGTCGTAATTGGAATAAGGGAGAGCAGGATAATGGTCCATATAAAATACTAATTTATATACCGAAATAACGGTCCATATAAAATACTAATTTATATACCAAAATAAATCTTGATATGAATTGCTATAAAGTTTACTGTCTGATACTACCTCCGTCCCAACTCTTTGTTCACATTTTCTGTTTTCTCGTGTTCTAGCGAGTGAGTTTTTTTATTAGTATTTACAATGATAAAGTAATTTTTAAGGAGACATGTAATAAAGGAGATGTAGATCTATCATACCCCTCCTTATAATTCACTTTATCATTTCAAATACTAATAAACAACTCGCTCGCTGAACACGAGAAAAAAGTAGGTGTGAACAAAGAGTTGGGACGGAGGGAGTATTTGCTTGAGGAAGTATATATTGACAATCACATTTCTTAGTTTTAGATCTTATTGGTGTATGAGAACTGTACTATGGGTGTCAGCTGCTTTGCTGTTAACCTGACAACCCAAATTATTTGAGGAAGGGCTTGTTGTCGGTTTGAGTTGAACAGTGGAGTTGTTTTTAAGGGGCATGGCTTTTCTCCAGTATTTCTTTCTTATGAATAATTTTTATCATGCAAATTATGGTACTTTCTGCAAGTAAAGATGCCATCCTTTAGTTATGAAATTTGTAAAATCTTAGTTTTCTGTTAGACTAATAGAATTATGTTCTTGATGCTATCCTTTTCATCTTCTCTCTGTCTTGAAGCTGCTGAGCAATTTCTGTTTCTTGTTATATCATGTTTTCGGGGTTCTAATTGTAATGAAATAACACATCAACATGGGAGCTTCTGTTGATTAGTCCTTATACACGATATTTATTTGGCTCACATAAAGACGTCTTTCCCACAATTAGCACAACACGTTTAGCTTTTTTTTGAAATTATTTACTTTGTTTATTCGGTTTATGAGGAACAAGTTAAGCAATTTCTTGTCAGCCAACTTGCTTCCCGCATTTCACGATTTGAACATTGCCATCGTTTTAGGTGACTCTTTGACTGGTCGTCTGGAGCAGAAGCAAAAGCACTTTGATGACAAATTCCAAAGATGCTTTGACATGTCTGATGAGGTATGAGTTATGGATATTTTTTCCCTTCTTACCCATAATGATTAATTCATAGCTCACTATTACAGTTTGGATGTTGAACTAAGTGTTTTTTTTTTGGTAAGTTGGATGTTGAACTAAGTGTTCTATTGCAAGCTATAAAATTTGTCTTAAGCCATTAAACAGAAAGATAACATATCATGAATGATTTTATTGACTTGCCAATAATATCTCTAGGTAACCATGTCTCCTTTCATGACTAGAAATAAGTAGTTTGTTTCACATGAAACTCCCTTCACTGTTAGCCAATAGTATTTTGTACTTAGTTTTGGCTAATAACTTGGTAATAAACCAACTTTAAATTGTCGGTTTTTGGACCTATGCGATGTGAAATTACAATTTTTATTTCACGTCGAAAGTCTCATGTTATCATCAAGTTCCCAAGGACTTTGAGATAATGTGTGAAGGGAAATTAAAGAATTAAATATATGCAGTAATAAAAGTGAAAGCAGTTGTTTCAAAGGGCAGGCAATGACCATATACTCTGTAATACATTTATTTTGCATATGTGCAAGTTCACAAGCAGTCAAACACACTCATTTTGTAGGTGTGTTTTTTCACAGCTGTGTATAGAACTTATTCTAATCACAATTGCTTTTTTGATATAATTGATTTGAGTCAAGTATATATCGGTATGCAAGTCTACACTAGCAGATAAAGGTGACATAGTCACCATAGTTGTTGGCTCTAGATTTGTACACTCTTGTGGTGAGTTTGTCATTGTACTCTTTGGATTTTCCTTAGTACTCATAAAAGCAATGTCATTATTTCAGCTTGATTCTGATGCGATAGCAGTAGGTAAAGCTTCTCTCGGGAATTTGCTAGGCGGAATTGGTTACTTTTACGGCCAATCAAAAATTTCACTTCCACCATCATCTAATGTAAGTGTTTCACTGAGTGTTTTCTTCTTCTATTCTTCTGAGACCTGGTGACCTAACGCAAACTGTCATCTCCCTGTTTCAGAAGAGTGAATCATGTGTGAACTTGAGAATTTTAGATTTAAGTGCAATTTCTAATTAAGCTCAACAGCATATTGTCTGTTTATTCAGCACATTAATGTAGTTGTTTCCCTATGGAAACACACTTTTGACTTTTATATTATTGCAATTGTATTGAATTCTGGCAGTGTATTATTTTCAAATTTTTTTGATTATCACAGTATATTTGGAATGAGATTCATAAATTTCAACCACTGATATCCCACTTGATAAATATTATGACCTGGTATTCTACTATTCTTTGTGTAGACGGAGGCGAGTACTACCTATAGTTTCACAGCTAAAAAGAAACCCTCAAGTTGACTAATGTGAATAAGCATGCAACCTCATCAGCTATATATCACGACATTCTTGTTAATGTATAAGTTTGGTTCTCTCTGTCATTTTCTTGGCCAAGTCGCAAATTTAGGGTGTCAAGTATACTGGGTCACAAAATATTGGAGGCAACACACGTCTGTTATTCAGTGTGATTCATTTACCAAATTCTAGGAATGTATGCGTTTAGTTTAAATAGCTGCATTACATGTTCTTCATTTGAACCAAGCAAGCCCAAAATAAAATCATTCCGATCAATTTCCTTTTTAAAGGTTTCTTGGTGCCATCTGGCCCATCTACTTGACCTACATTTGTTTTCACTAACAATTTTAACTAACTTCTCTTAGGAGCTCATTTCTTGAAAATCAGTTTCGACTCTTTATGCCAAGGATGTAGCAACCTGCATCATCAATTATCTAGTTCTTGTTCAAATTGGTGATATTATATGCTTGCTTTGGAAGGTTTCATAAATATATTTCTTCCTTATAAGTGAACTCTCTGAAATTCCCGTTCATAAAAAAACTCTGTGAAATTCAACCAACCACCTAGTTCTGTTACCTGTTTAATTGTTCCATTTGGATTCCTAACAAAGTCATGCAGTGGGTTATCATCTCATGCAGTTTGTACCTGGCGATAATTATATTTCATATTGGCCGGCTGAGCTATACACAGCTGTGCCAAGTCGCCCGTTCTTCCCTAGGGGATTTCTGTGGGATGAGGGTTTTCACCAGCTACTGATCTGGTGGGTTTGCTAATAGCCATGTAGATCCTTATTTTCTTTCTTTTATTGGGTTTTCTATTTTGCGGACGACCTTTTACTTACTGGTAACTGCTGTTTTACAAATTTTAAGCGACTCTGAAATATATTTATTTATTTATATGATAAGGCGTTGGGATGTTAACATTACTTTGGACATCATCGGGCATTGGTTAGATCTGATGAATGCTGATGGCTGGATTCCACGTGAGCAAATATTAGGTGCTGAAGCTTTAAGGTGCGGTTTGTTGAATCGTACTTCTAAAATGATTCTGAAATTTTATATTTAATCTGTTTTTTTTGGTCTATTGGCAGTAAGGTACCTTCAGAGTTTGTACTTCAGCATCCAACAAATGGAAATCCACCTACATTATTTCTGGTTATACGAGGTTTAGTTTTCACTGCGTTTTTTCTCTCCCTAGATTTAATATTATGTTTGATGGCATTATGGAAATAGTAGCATGATATCCTAATATATCTTTTGGCAAAATGTAGGTCTTCCGTTTCGGAAGGTCCTTGAAGTATTTTTGTTTTGTTTTAAAAGGTCCTCCAAGTATTTGTTTTATATAAGAAAACTAAAATTTTATTAATGTAGAAAGTTTAAGGGACGAGGAATCCCTTACACTAAGTGCACATGAAAATCACAGGGCATAACTCCAGTCGCTAGCTAAATTTTTACAAATAAAACAAGTCCCCTAACAACAAGATAAACTGCCTCCCCGAAATTATCATAGCACTTTTGCATATTATATCTATGATGGGGAATATATTCTGATATGCTTCAACCATAACAATGATAATAAAAAGAAATTGTTTTTTGCAGATTTAGTTTGTGGCATTAAGAAAAACAAGTTTACTGCCTCAGTGATTATTGATATCTCCATCTTCTTACGCCGAGCATTCATACGTCTTGATGCATGGTTTAAGTGGTTTAACGCTACTCAATCAGGTGAGCATGATAAAAATTCCGTGAGCCGTAAAGATTGACATAATTGCTACTTGCTGTGTTTATGTGACATGCCAACCCCATTGTCTAATAAATACTCGCATGCTTAAGTTACTTAATTGCAACCTAGTAAGGCATTTTTGACAGTATAGCAATCTTTTCCTCATTAATTTTATATTCTATTTACAGGAAAAGAAGTGAGCACCTACTATTGGCATGGAAGAGACAAAGCGACCACACGTGAACTGAATCCAAAGGTTCTCATCCTCTACATTTCTATACTTGGGACTACTTGAATTTGTTTTTATCGAGGTTATATACTTCTCCTCCACCTGGAGTATTATTTGAACTATTATTTGTACTTGTACTGTGTGTAACTATGGTGTCTTTTGGTAGGACTGCTTATTTTAGACTTCTTAGATCACTTCTTGATATCTACTAGGTGTATAAAGAGGAATGGTAACATCTCTTCAAACATTGACCAATTCTAGGTGTCTATCAAATTCTGAAGCATTTGAGTTTTTTTATGAATGAATGCATTTTATAATGAAAATGGAAGCAAGAAGAACCAACATGAGGTTGTGAAGCTTGTATGCCATCAGCAGTTATGAACTAAGGAAGTAACTGTACTACTGGAGAGAATGCTCTACTTTTCTGCCCTCTCTCTTAAGCAACTATGGAACCTTTCACCTTCGTTGAAGTTCAGTTACACCCTTTTGACATATCCCTAGCAAAATTGAGGATAGTTCGGCATAGCTCTAGAAATAGCTAATGTTTAAATAAATAGCTTGACATGGTTTGAGCAAGACTAGAATGAAACTCACACAACCAAATAAAAGAAGAAAAAAAGAAAGGAAATTTACTTCAAGGAATACCTTATTAATGTTATCTATGATGAGTCTTGGACTCTGCAGATTTTAATTGGAAAGTAAGTTATAATTGGATGAGTTTGCCAGATTTATCTAAACAATGTTTTGGCATATCCAGTCACGGTCTTCTGGATTGGATGATTATCCACGTGCATCACACCCCAGTGAAGATGAACGCCACGTGGACCTTAGATGTTGGATGCGTCTTGCTGCAGATTGTATGAGTTCCATTTCAGAATTTCTTGAGCACAGTCAAAAGGGAAAGGTATAACCAAAAATTAAATTAAATTAAAGCTTCAACATTTTTTGGTTTTATTTGGTTTTGAGGTTATAAAAAATTCGGCAGGAGTATGACTTAAGAGCAAAGTTGCTCTCGGATTTTGAGCTTTTGAATCAGGTTTGTTATGCATTTATTTTATTTTTTCTTCTTTTCCTCTAAAGCATTTTTCTCCTTTTTCATTATGGACCCTAATGTGTGTGCATCATGATTACATCAGTTGGTTTGGCATCATTCCATATGAGCAGGTGTTTAAAATCATTTGCTTTGTTTCCTTTTCAGATGCATATTGATTATACCAATGGAGCTTACTTTGATTATGGAAATCATACAGAGAAGGTATATCATTACCTTTTCGAAACACGTTTTATTCCAGCTGCCCCATTGCCAGTGTGAAGACAATTTTTTGTGTAATGAAACTTTTTAAACAATGATTTAGGTTTACTGTTTTCCTAAACAGAACCCCCTTTAACATGTAATTTACACAATTAAGTGTTATGTTGTTCACTAGTTCCAGAATGAGTTTTTTTTTTCTCAACATATTTGAAGGTCACACCATTTTGAGCTAATTCATATTCATGAAAGTTAACTGCTGCTTCATAGCAAAAATAAAGGAAATAAGTAGCAGGGAATTAGAAAAATATTATTAGACTTGAATCATAACATTATTATTCTTCTACTATAATAGGTTCGCCTAAGTTGGCGGATGGTAGAAGCAGGTGGAGGTTATCCAACACGTGAACTTGTACGAGAAGTTGTAGAGGAGCCTGTGCTGAGATTGGTACCCCATATTGGCTATGTCAGCCTATTTCCCTTTATGGGTAGGCTTATACCACCTGTGAGTCTTATGCTAATATGATGATATACACCTTCCTTATTTGGTTTATTTCTTTGCGGTCGTCCTTATACATACTCAATGATGTAGGATTCATGGATATTAGGAAAACAGCTTGATCTCATCTCAAACAAGAGTATCCTGTGGACTAACTTTGGACTCAGATCTCTTGCCAAATCAAGGTAGTTAAGGCGAAATAGGTGTAGTAAAAAAGGGCAAGTGTCCGTATTTTTACTTTTGAAAGAGAGCTGGATTTTTGCAATTAGGCATAACCTCGGAAAAGTTTTAGTAATTATCTTGAGTAATATTTAGAGCCCGTTTGGCTGAGCTTAAAACAGCTTATAAGATCTTACAAAAAGTTTTTTACAGCTTATAAACGCAAAAAAAAAAAAAAAAAAAGAGTACAATCACCCCAACTTATTCTTTTTCTAAAATCTTTTAAGCTATACTTAAGTATGTATTTAAAAAAAAACAAAGATCACCCTACCATCCAAATTAATTATTTTATGTTAAAATTAAAAAGGTATTTCTCAAATTATCAAAGAACTTATAAGTTTTATTAGCCAAACAATTTAACAACTTACAAGTTACTTATTCATTTTATAAGCTCTTGAAACAACTTATAAGATGTTTAAAATAAGCTTAGCTAAAGGCCTCTTAGTCTTTTGCTTTAGAAGTTTCACTTATTGACCTTTTTCTTACTTCTGAACGAAAACGTTCTTAACAACTTTTGGGATGTGTTTACCAGCTCAATATACATGCAACGCAATACTGAGCACGACGCACCTTATTGGAGAGGGCCAATATGGATGAACATGAACTATTTGATTCTTTCAGCACTCAACTATTACTCCACAGGTACATATTTACCAATGAATTATTTCCCATCTAGATTAAACATTATTCTGGGATATGATAACATGCTCGATTGTTATAGTGGACGGGCCATACAAAGATAATGCGAAGATAATATACACCGACTTGAGGAACAATTTGATCCGGTATTTGCCACCTCAGTTAATTTCTTTTAAGAAGAAATAAGTCTTTTGTTCGTGGTGGTAATTATCAATCTTTTGTGTGCAGAAATGTGGTGAGGAACTATAAGCAGACTGGCTACTTATGGGAACAGTATGATCAAAAGAAAGGGAACGGAAAAGGTGCTCGATTGTTTACTGGTTGGACATCACTTATAGTATTGATAATGGCTGAAACATATAGTGGCTGTTGAGGCACAATTTTTTTTAACCATAATGATCAATTATCTACATTAGGCAAGAATTATCTTGGGCTGCTGCTCCCTTTTTCTCCCTCCTCAAATCAACCTTAAAGAACTGGTTAACCACACTGCCTATGTACATTTAATCTAAATGGTTAATTTAGTTAACTTATAGCTACACCTTTGAAGTTAGATTTTACCACCATAGGTGCTGATTTTTATGCAAGGGCTATTTAATTGTGTTCTTAGCTACATTACTGTGTGAAGAATTAATTAAGGGAACAATTCAAGAATGGAACTGTTTTTGGACCTCTTTTGGTAGCTAGTTTGAATTTTTTGCTTGTTATTTAAGGCTAAATTTCAAAACTAACTTGATTTTGCCCCGTAAAAAGATATTCAATTATTTCTGGAATTAATTTTTTTATTTCAAAAGCATTTCTAGAATTATTATGTTTCAGAATTATTAACACCCAACATTTGAGAGTTTTATTGTACTTCATGCAATATGTAAAATGTAAGTAAACGTTACTGACTCAATCAACGGTGGTATATATAAGAGTTTATTTCAATTCGTTACTTGTTACATAGGTTTTCTTTTCCTATTTACAATCTGAAACTTTTATTTGTTTTTTGGATTGCTTCCTGTGGGTTTTTTTTCCCTGTTTGGAAATCTTGACAAAAGTTTCAACTATTTTACCCTCGAATTTGATATTTTTCCTATTCACGACCTTTTGTGTGTGTGTGGGGTTTTCATAATTTAGTACTTGTTGTGAGCCGAACTCGAGTTAAACTTGTTTAATTTGCTAACGAGTTTTTAATGAGCCAGTTTTGGAATGTTTACGAACTCAATATTTCAAAATCAAGTTGAATTTGAACTTATTTTTATTTTTCCCTCTACTTACTTTTCTCTTTTTGTTTACGCTCAACACTTGAGCTTTTGTTCTTTTAATTTCAAGTAGTGTTCTTTTAACAAAGCCGGAGGCAAATTTAAGGGGGGAAAAGTTTAATATAAAGTGAAATGCATGAAGCAAAATAATAGTAGAAAATAGAGAGCATTGGAAAAAAGTAAAACAGAATTGAGATAAAAGTCAGACAAAAATAAAAGTATAGTGCGAAAGCAAAAATATATGACAAAAACTCGTATGAGACGGGGTACAATTTAACACAAATTACATTTATCTTCCCAAAGTGTTAAAATGTCAATGCTTCAAATTATATTTCGTCTCATCATGACAACACAATTAATGCCTTGAGGCTCCATTTGAATAGAGAGGATTTGAAATGAATGAATTTAAAAAATAATACATGTGAGGATGCATATATTTCAAAGCATGAATTGTCAAGAGATGAGAGAGATAGGAGGGGGGTAGAGAAGAGATTTCAAATTACATGGTTTTGATGATAATTTGAAATCGCTCAATTTTTAACTAGCTACTCAAATTTATATATTTGTAAATTCATTGGAGAGTGGTAATTTATGTGCGAAATTCATATATTTCAAACCCATCCAAATGAAGCCTGAGTGTATTTTAAAAAAATTGTAAGTGATTATAATCATCTAAAATTGTAAGTTGAAGCAATTTAAAGTGCTATATTTCTCTTTTATTAAATTTAAGTGAGTTCTTTTGAATGCTTACAAGCCCTTTTTTTAATGCTATTAACTTTTTTTGCAAGAGTCACCCTCCTGTGCACCACATGCACCAATAAAAAATTGTGCACTCTAAACCCTAACTCCTAAATAGTAAACCATAAATCATATTTGAACCATTTGGGCCAGGTGAACCATGAACCATTTGAGCCGAGTGAACCATGAACCACTCAGGCCAAGTTTGGGGTCGGGTCGGGTATTAAAAAAAAAAAAAACATCTAAAATTGAAATTAAAGTTAAAAGAAAACCAAAATTGAAAAAAGAAAAAAAAAGTTAACTAAAAAAAATTAGAAAAATAACTTTTAAAATTAAATTGCACCAATTTTATTGGTGCATGTAGTGCACAGGAGAATTTGTCTTTTTGCAAACATATTAATTTTTTTGAAGTTTGTTAACACTATCAATTTCTACTATTAATCAATAATTTTAATCAATTCTAAGTATTCTCTGTCCCACTATAATTGTCTCACTTTCCATTTATGGACATCCCACTATAACTTTCTCATTCCATAAAAGGAAAAAATAACTTCATTACCTATAATTTTATCCCCACTTTTCACATAATATTACAAAAAATATCACTCACTACTCCACTCATTACTCCACATACCTTTTTTCTCTCTCTCAATACCCAAAACTACCCTTCATTTTTATTATTTTATTATTATTACTTAAAAAAAAAAAAAAAAAAAAGACAATTACACCTGTGCGGATGGAGTATTATATTTTACAAACACCCAACATCATTTTCACAATTTAAATAAAACAATATCACCAATCTAAAAAAGACTCGGTTTTACTGCCCCCAAAAGGAGAAGATTGGAAGCCCCAATATCAACATAAAATGGTCTTGTTAAAGTAGATGGCAACCTGCAAAGAATAACAAGTCTTTGTATGCATTATGTGAACGATCAGCTAAAGTACATTTTTAAATGATACTAGTTATTTTTACAAAACAATATTAGTTGATCAGTATTAGTCAGTTCACTGAAAAGTAATACTTACACAGAACAATTGATGCACAAGAGACTCACCCACAAAGAAGAATTATCCATCAAACATTTACGTGACTTGATGAGAAATTCCATCAGTTTGACAGACGGAAGTGAAATGTTCACACAGTTTCATTGTATTTACTAACAGCAAAAATCTCATCATATTGAAGATGACTTACAAATGGGAAAATTGCTTGACATTGTGAATTTCTAGTGTTCAGTCATTTCTGTATCTTCAGCCATTATGATTTCCATATCTCTTGTGTCTCGCTTCAACACGTTGCCTAGTCTCGCAATAGCCTCAGTCTGCCGTTGCAACACCTAATTTGCAGCCAAATTTAATCCAAAAAAAAAAAAACACGTGAATAAGGAGCACCAACAAGATCAACATTGCCCAGTCTCTCAGAAACGGCCCACATTGAACAGTAAATACTTGTGAAAATTCAAAGAGTTGAATCAACATTGCCAAACTACTACGAGATAGATAACTTGAAGTCATACGGGTATGTTTGTTTCACAACTAGCCCGACCTGACTTTGGACTTTGCGATCCCAATTCCCCATTAGCTTCAGGACTCAAAGCAAGAATTTGAAATCCTATTAATCAAATTCTACTTTATCACCTACCACCACTTTCCTTTTTATTCTCCCACTACACTCACATCATGATCATCATCTACCATTGTATTCTCCCAATACAGTCACAATAATATAATAAAACATCAATCAACTTTTCCACCATCTTACCCCCTATAAAATCCAAAAACAAACATACATTTTAACTATTCATTAGGATTTTCAAATACTAAAATACCGAAGTCTAGGATTTTCCCCGCCCACTATAATCTTAAAAGAAACATACCCCTAATGACTTCTCCAATCCTTCTGGCTATGTTTGATTTGAGATTTAATGGATTTTGGAATCTATATTTTAAAATCTAGTGGATTTCAAAAATCCTGATAAATAGTACTCCCTCTGTCTTGTTTTTTATTACTCAAAATCCATAAATGGATGTCCATATTTAGTTTTCCCATTCCATAAATGGCAAAAAGCAACTTCACCCTCTCAAACAAACCCCTTACAAACATCTCTAAATTACATATCATGTCACTAATAATTACAAACAAAAATATCAACTTTTTGTCTCATTCTCTAAAAAGGACCAAATTACTCCAATATAAAAAAGAACTTTACTCCTTTTAATACTAATAAACAACTCTCTCATTGAAACTCGTGCCATTTTGGCTTGAGCAATCAAAAACAGGACGGAGGGAGTAATTGTGTATGTTTGTTTTGAGATTTAAGTAGGATATAATTTTACTTTACGTCAAATCGATGTGTAAGAGTGTTGTAATTGTAATGATGATATGATTGTGTAATAATTAATGTGTTTTATTGGAAGTTGTAAAAGTGAGAAAAAAAAATGTGTGAAAAGTGATGGATAAAAAAAGACTGGGAAAAAAGGTCATATTTGCATTAATATATCTTCGGTGAGAGTGGAGAAAAAAAAAAGGTATTTTAGGGTTTATAGGTATTTGTAGGAGTAGATATTGGGTTTTCAAAAACCGGATTCTAAAATTCCAAAGTAGAACAATATTTAAATTTCAAAATCCCAAATTCGGCTTTCAAATCCCAAATCAAACATATCCTTTATCTTCATAAATAAATTTTATAGTGGAATGCCATTTTACTGATAACATATTAAAGTCACTTTCAATAAAGTGGTTCACAAGCATATTACTATTACTATAAGATGAACGACATCGGATATATAACAGTTTCACTTGTACCTCCTGCATATCAGCTAGACTCTGTTCATGGATTTTGGTAGATCCTGGCAGATAAACTGAACCACCAACTAGGCCATCTGCTTGAAGACGAGATAGCATGAGCAGATTCTGGACCCTTCGAGAAAGTTCTGCACCAGATCCTTTTAACTGCAACATCACAGATATTGATCATTATTTATGACCATCTTCACATCCAAATGGGACAAACATTGGTGAAAACTAACCTGCCTTGTTATTGCAGCTAACTTTTCTGCTAATTCTACTTCACCTTTCATCAGAGATAGTCTACTGCCTTTACCCTCCAGCGCCTCTATTATTCTCATAATCTGTGTAACACAAACATACAGTAATATATAATATATAGATAGTATGAAATGGAGTTCATAAATTGTAATTATAATCTAGCATATTCATTCTTGGAGAACACCATAATAGCCCAGCAGTAACCGAAGAACTACGCAACCAGTAACCGTGTATAAAAGTGCTTCCCCAAACCTATTTCATGCAGAACTGGTGTTTTAATATTGAGAATTGAGTCTCAATATTCACAAGGAATACTTCAAATGTGACCAAGTGTCTCATGTTCCAATACAGGAGAGCTAATAAATCTTACCCTTAGAAGACGTCTTTGAAGACTTTGCTCTTTCTGTTGCATCCTTTGAATCCAAGGAAGTGTATCAGCTTGAAAATGTCTTTGGAGCTGCAGTAAGAAAATGTGGGGAAGGTATCTGATTATTCACATACAGGTTTTACATATAATTCGATAATATATATGTGTATATATAATAAAATACAGAGAGAGAGAGAGAGAGAGTACCATCTTTACATTGCTCTGAGTCATCTTAAGCCTCTCAGAATCTGAGAGTATTACTTCATCTTGAAGCTAAAAAAACCAATATGGCAATCATTAGAAACTCATTGCAGCAACACATGGAAGATGATTGTTCACAAAAGGAAGCAATATAGTGTAATAAGTAACAAAACGGGCAGAATGTATACACAACTACATGACAAAATCCATGCAAAGACAGGATACTAAAGAACCCTAGATCACACAATCATGACACTCAGAATTTACCATACAACCAATGTTTAAAAAGGAAGTTATTCAACTATAGCAACCTTAGATTTTTATTAGAAAGTAGGCTCAAGCTCAGCAAAGTTGATGAACATGAAAATAGAGTTTAAAATGAAGCATATAATTCATTTATCAGACTAATTTGACTCATAAGCTTCCACAAGTAAAAGTCTCCTTTAAAATTGAAGTATAAGAGCTAAACCTTAAAGGATGTTGAGGAGTTATCAAGCTTATTGCTTTATGTTCAACTTAAGATACTAATGGGGTGTTTGCACACAATAGAAAATTTGTAGAATCACTTCTTTTCAAAAGCTTCCTCTCACAGCTTTTGAAAAAAAAGTGATTCTGGAAGCAATTAGTTGCTTTTGAAAACATATCATAAATGCCATGGACCTGTCTCTAGTTGAATTCGTTATAACAGCATAGACATATATTCACTGATGTGCATTTTACTATATCAGACTCCATTTTGTTTAATTATCCTTTCCTACTTGCAATATGCTGACAATGTTATTAACTAATAAAAATTCCATCAAAGGATTGACAGTGGTGGTGATATACCCATAATACAGAAACTGATTGTCAGTCCAGAGAAATATCTACCCTGAGTAGGTACTGAACGCATCTGAGTCTAGAATTCTAGTGGGTACATATGAGATAAGATAGAAATACATGGGAATGTCAAAAGAAAAACAAAAGACACTAGACTACAAGGTTTCTGCATATAAAGTGAAAAAGAAAATTTTCCTTCAGAAACCAACTCCACCATTTGGTATGAATAATTTATCAGTCAGCGACTCAGCGCGTTCCTCTCAAAATAATTGAGATAATTAAAAAAATTTAAACAAACTTCTTGTACCTTGAGACGCTGAGAGAGATCTTTAAATCCCTGCACAAGTTGGGGCCATAAACGTTCTCTTTTGGAGCTTTCCATGCCTTCTAGCTTTGCTATTGCTTCTGCCCACATAATCTGGCAGTTCAAACTATTTTACAAGACTTGCAAAATAGTCTCTAAAAATAGAAAAATATTTGAAATAGTCACGATTGCTGCAAGCTAAACTGCACTAACTTACATCTGATACACTAGCAGGCTTTACCCTGCAATGTGGTTCGGTGACGCTAAACAACAGATGCTGCAAAAGCCACAAAATCTTCATGAGAATTCGATCAAAATCAATGTACATCTTCGATTGAAGCCATCTGAATTGATGAACAATTGAATACCAATTCATTTAATGGAAGTGTGAATTATTAAAGAATCAATAGAATCTTCTTTGTTACAAGTCCAACTACCACCTTCCAGGCTACAAATAAACCCAACTACTCTACAACTACAAGAGTACAATCAATCACCGAGCTAATTAGTTCTTCATCTATTTAGAATTTCATGAATAAAAACGTGATCTTCCAAATTTGATGCTGAGTTAAAGCTTCACTCAGAAGTAGATATAGAAATCTGAACCTATATCTTAAACCAAGATTTTGATTAATGAGAATCTCATTGAGCTCATTTGTTAAAGCAAGCAATCCTCGAACCCCTGTTTTACAGTTACTTCAATTTATAAGCTAAAAGTCATCAAACAACTCAAGCTCAAGTCATACACAAGCCAACTTCAACATTCACTCAAGGTTATATTATGCATTTAACAACTGAATTAAGTCCACAAACAATACAACCCCAATAGAATGTTGTTCACCTCAAGCGAACACCCTTATTCTAGTACATCCCCATTTAATCAGTCAAGTGAGCTAATTCAAGCTCATAGTCCGATTGATGCACTAAAGTACTTTTTTTTTACACTACACAAAGAAACTAAAAACAAAATTCATGGTAACTAATTTAATTGCAAAGCAAATTAATTAAATTGCATTCAGTATTCGAAGAGAACAGCGTTGGAAATCAAACCTTAAATGCATACTTAAGGTTCCCAGGTTCCTCTTTATACGCATCCACAATTGCCTACAGGAACAACATAAAGAAATCAATTAATCATATCATTGTAGAGAATTTAGAGCGAAACCAAAACAAAAGGAAAAAAAGGCTCCAACTTGAATATCGCGATCAGCCATAGAAAATGGAAGAGGGGCAACTGGGGCCATTTGAGTAGTCAATTGCGAATTGACGAAATTGGCGGACGGAGCATTGTTAAAAGGAGTCAATTCAGATTGCTGGGAAGCATTGACGGGTGAGGTGAAGCCGAAGGGGCTCTGCTGCTGTTGGGGTTGAGGTGTCTGATACATGGACGGAGTTTGTTGCTGCTGTTGGGGTTGTTGCGAAAAGGGTGTGGAAAAGAGTGAGGAGCCGAATGCCGGAGTTGATGGCGTCCCGAAGGCCGGGGTGGAGGAAGGGGTGCTGAACATCTTTGGAAGAACCCTGGATTTGGAAATTGGGATTTTTTTTTCTGAGTAATGCTATTGCCGCCAACCGAGACGAGGGTTTTGAAATTGAATAAATTACTTATAAGTCCAAATATAACACCTACATCATTCTTAGATCCATCTTCTTTTTTAATTAGTAGGAGGTACAAAATTTAGTGTACAATATCTATAATACCCTTATATTTTTCATAAACCCAAACCCACACATTTTAGAAATCAGATTCATTCCTCTTTTTCTCTCTCTCAAAACTCCCAAACTTGCCACCCCCAAATTTTTCCCGCCGCCGCCGCGCTCCCCTCAATCTGCCACCTTCCCCGTCGACGTGGCCCACCTACCCCATCTAGAAATCTTCGCCACGGCCCCCCACTCCCCCTAGAAACGCCCCTCCCCCAACTTCCCCACCATAACATAGACCTGTATAACAATGACCTCTCTCCCACGCCACCATAATAGCACAGGTTGAATATATTGGTATCGATTGTGTGGAGTTTCAAATACATTTGTTGGTGTTTTGGTACTCTGGATGAAGTGATACATTTATGCGTTGGAAATAATACCTGAAGCTTAGTTCAAATTCGAGCACCTGGATGACTAAACCGCGTGAACCGGCCCATTGTAGGGTTCGAGTCATAACAAAATTAATTATGGTGTCAAATCAATTTCAAGCCCGCACATGCTTAAGACACGAGATTGAAGAAGCTTCTGGACGAAATTAATGCATAATTAGTTGGGGCTTCTCACGGCAGATAATTAAAGTGTAAAATTTCATAGTTCATCTTCATAGAGTGTTAAGGTTATACTAACAAGTATTCTTTGAATGCTTTTTTTTTTTTATAAATCGATGATCCGCCCTAGGGGTACTAATGTAGGGGACCAACCCCACCGCCCACAAAGGGGCCCCACTTCAAGCCAGAACTAAGCCCTATATGGACTGGCTCATCTCAAGAGTTGATCGCACCTTAGGGGGTTCAAACCTGAGACCTAGAGAGGAGCATACTCCTAAGTCTCAAGCCTACAACCACTAGGCCAACCCTTAAGGGTTAATATGCTTTGAATTCTACTTATGCATATGAACTGATTCTTACACTTATTTATGAGAATAATTTTTTATCACTATTGCTTTAAATATAATGAATGTTACTTATTTATTGGATAACCGTTCAATACTATACATTGTAGATAAATGTTGTGTGTAGAAGATCACAGAAGATCACATTATCAGTTCATTGTATATAAGTATAAATAATTCACAACTTAGATGGAACTGAAAATTCCATTGGTAAAAGTTGATGTGCAATGCTTGTATTGGTTTATCTTGACCAATAGGTTACACTAGTACATAATGACGTGTTGAATGGACCTACAGCGAGGAAATTCTTCTAGACTGACTTAAGGGCAATATTATTAATTACATGACATATTGCCAAGATTTAATATAGAGAATCATGTGCATGGAAAGTCTGTTTGATTTTGTCCCCTTGATGGGCTCATAAGGTTTATCATATCAAACCTTGCAAGTGGATTAATTTCCGGTATGATAATAATGGATAAGATGTCCTTACTCCAAAAAAAGTAGATATTAATTAATTAAAGCATTCAGTAGCTTAAATTAATTAATGAACAATGAATTTTAAACACGGTAAATAATAACCGCGAGCCATATTTCGTAATATGGGTTAGGATGTATAGTGCAATATTAATTCTATAATGGAATGAATTAATATTAATGAATTGGAAAAATATTGGGGCTCAATATTGATTTACGAGCTCTTTGGGAGGTCCAATCCTAATTCTCCTAAATGCCCTTCAAGTAGCCCAATAATAGTCCAATAACAAAAGGTGATTGAAATAAAAAAAATTAATTGTTTCAAGGAAAAATATATTGGGAGATATAATTTTTGGAAATTATGGTTTTATTTTTTCAAAAAATTGGAGATTAAGAAAGAAGAAGGAAAAGTTTTTTTGGAAAGAAATTATGAAAGGAAGATAAGATTTCTTGGAGAATAATGTCTTCCCAAAATTCCAAAAAGAGATCTTTGACTTTTCATCTCTTACCTATTTTCTTCGAAAATAATGAGAAAGAAAATAAGGGAGGAATCTCTTGGATAATTATTTATGGAACGAGAATATATTGGATATATTCAAGGTTGTTTCTTGGAGAAGAAATAAAATATATTTCCATATCATCCTTGTAGCCCTAATTTTGGCCACCTCCCTATAAATAAGGGGTTGATTTTTCAACCCGACACAACAATTTGAAGAGCATAATTTTCGAAAATTGTGCTTGTGTGCGCAACAATTTTTTTCTTTTGCTTAAGTGTTGAAAGTTTGGAGGATCTCCCACCGGATCATCAAGCTTGGACGAAGGGGAATACTTGAGAAGGAGTTTAGGTTGAATTAATTTAAGTTTAGTTGGTCCTACTTCTCAACGGTGTCTCTCTGATCAAGAGGTAAACGCGTAATCCCTTAGTTCCGCATGTGTTAGGGATTTACTGTTTTACTATCTGTTCATATACGTGAATTGCATGATTTAATTGTTTAAATCATATGATTAAATTTATGGTTATTTATATTTAATTTACGTCCCGAATAGATCCTGGCATGCTAAATAATTATTTTCCCAACTTAGAGTTGGTTAGGTTAGCAAGCAATTAGGGAATTAGGGTTCTTCATAGATTGGGAGTAAAACTCAAATTAATTCGTGGGTGTTGGTTGTTGTAATCTGTAATCAGTTCGTGAATGAGTTTAGTGGAATTTGTCTTGACCCTTTGTGGATGTAGATCACACCGATCGAACCACGTAAAATCTGTGTTCTTCGTTTCTTATTCAGTTTTCGTTCTAGTTAAGACTAATAATGTTTAGTTCTGCAACTGATACTCTTCTGAGTACGAACTAATACCAGTAGTTTCGTTTAACAAGTGGCGCCGTCTATGGAAGCGATACTTTTCCCGATGACTACGATGAAGTTGGACGTTGAGAAATTCACTGGTAAGAACGATTTTGGGTTATGGAAGGTCAAGATGAATGCTCTGCTCAAACAACACGGTTTAGGATATGCTCTCAAACTTGCGGATCAATGGTCCTCGATGTCTTCAACGGATCAAACCAAGAAGAATGAAATTCTTGAAAAAGCTCACAACGCCATTATCCTCTGCCTTGGAGATAAGCCTCTGAGAGAGGTAGCCAATGAGAAGACTGCAATAGATGTATGGAAGAAATTGGAGAATCTATACTAGATGAAATACGTTTCTAATAAATTATACATGAAGCAGAAACTCCCGGGGTTCAAGATGGTGGAGAAAAAGAGTCTTGTGGAGCAACTTTGATGGGTTCAACAGACCAGTTGATGGTCTTGAGAGCTTGGAGGTCAAGTTGGATGATGATGATAAGGCACTTATTCTATTAAACTCTCCGCCCAAGTCCTTTGAAAACTTCAAAGACACCTTGTTGTTTGGCAGGAAAGATTAGTTGAGTTTTGAGGAGATTGAAACTGCACTCAAGATAAAGTTCCTATAGATGAAGAGTGACAAGAAAACTCAGGTATCTGGAGAGGGTTTGAATGTGAAATTCAAAAAAAAAAAAACCAAAGGAGGGACTGTTTTTTGTTGAAAAGAGAAAGTGTTTAAGTTCTCACAAGGTGGGCCATATGCAGGCATCTGGAGAGGGTCTGAATGTGAAATTCTAGAAGAACAAGAAGCAATCTCAGAAGAAGAAATAAGAAGATAATCAAACTAAGGGTGATCAGAAATGAGGGACTGGTTTTGTTGAAAAGAGAAAGTGTTTCAGTTGTCACAAGGTGGACCACCTGAAGAAGAACTACCCTGAAACGGAAAAGAAAGATCTGGAAAAGAATGGCAAGAAACTCCAACTACACAAGTTGCAGTAGCTGAAGATGGTTATGAGAGTGCTGAAGCTCTCACTGTAAGCAACAATCACTTGAGTCATGAATGGATTCTTGAGTCTAACTCTTCATCCCAAAAGTACGGAAGAGTTTATCCTCACTGCAGGTCTGCTTCAGCGTAATAGATGCACTAGTGTAATCTCTTGGTCAAGACAAGCCAATATGAGCCTTACACATCAACCTCTACCAATAGATTGTTCAGATCTATCTAAGTTGTGAAACATGCACTCGTTTACAAGGGACTGTTAATGTGATCTTCTGTGATCTGGTATCACCACACTAACTACAATGTAACATGTGTTATTTTATGAATGATTTGCAGTAAATATTTATAACATTCATTCATATCTAATGCAACAGTGATAAATAATTTATTTCAGTAAATAAGTGTTTAATAAATAGGTTATACAAAGTAAAAGCATATTTTCACGTATAACCCCAACAATCTCTCACTTATACTCAAAGTCTTCTTTTAAGTATACCACAACATATCTAATGTATTACTACGTAACATCATATGTCACCTACATCAACCTAATAACATTTCTCTCACTTATACTCAAAGCAGATTGACAATGCACTTGACACCCATTCCTTTGAATGTAAACTGAGGCAGACCCTTTGTGAATTGATCAACTAGGTTGTCCTCCGATGCGATCTTTGCCACCTCTATATCTCCTCTCTTAACGATTTCTCGTATAAGATGGTATTTTCTTTCAATGTGTTTGCTGGCCATATGGGCTCTTGGTTCCCTTGAATTTGCAACTGCTTCGGCATTATCACAGAACACCGTGATAGTGCTGGGCAAATTCAGAACTACATCCAAGTCCACTAAGAAGTTTTTGAGCCACACCGCTTCTTTCGCTGCTTCATAAGCAGCTACATATTCGGCTTCCATGGTAGAGTCTGCGATGCATTTCTGCTTAACGCTTCTCCATGTTACAGCTCCTCCTCCCAGATAAAACACACTACCCGAGGTAGATTTTCTGGAATCTAGGTCCGATTGAAAATCTGAGTCCGTGTATCCCACTAGAAATAAACTGTCTGACTAATAAACCAACATCTTATCCTGAGTTCTCTTCAGATACTTCAGAATATTTTTAACGGCAGTCTAGTGTGGATTTCTTGGGTTACTTTGATATCTTGCTACCATGCCTACGACGTAGCAAATATCCGGCCTCGTACACAGCATTGCATACATAAGCCTTCCTACTGCCGATGCATAAGGAATGCCTCTCATGTCATCTATCTCCTTATGTGTCTTAGGGCACATATCTTTGGATAGATGGATTCCATGTCTGAAAGATACAAAACCTTTCTTGGAATCCTGCATACTGAAAAACTTCAAAACTGTATTTATGTATGAAGCTTTCAATAAGCCTATCATCATTTTCTTACGATCTCGAGTGATCTTGATCCCAAGGATTTGTCCGGCTTCTCCTAAGTCCTTCATACCAAATTATTTTGGCAGTCATACCCTTACATTTGACAAAACCTTTACATCATTTTCGATGAGCAGAATATCGTCTACGTATAGTGTTGGGGTTATACGTTAAAGTATGTTTTTACTTTGTATAACCTATGTATTAAATACTTATTTACTGAAATAAATTATTTATCACTGTTGCTTTAAATATGATTGAATGTTGTATATATTTATTGCAAACTGTTCATATAATAGCACGTGTTACATTGTAGTTAACGTGGTGATACCAGATCACAGAAGATCACGTTAAAAGTCCCTTGTAAACAAGTGCGCATTTCACAACTTAGATAGATCCGAACAATATTTTGGTAGAAGTTGATGTGTAAGGCTCAGATTGACTTGTCTTGACCAAGAGATTACACTAGTGCATTCGATGCGCTGAAGCGGACCTACAGAGAGGATAAACTCATTCGCACTGACTTAAGGGATGAAGAGTTAGACCTCAGTGGTTGTTGATTTCTTAATCTCTGTCACTTAATAAGGACTGTGTGTGATTAGTAATTATTGCTTTGACTTATAAATGTGACGAGAATCAATGCGACTTTGATACCCTATATCTTGGGCAATAATATTAATTACATGACAGTTGCTAAATTAATACAGAGAATCGTGTGCTTGCAATGTCTTGCATGATTGGTCCCCTTGGTGGGCTCAAAACCTTTATCATACCAAATCTTGCAAGTAGAATTAATTTTTCGGTATGGATAATAAAGCTGAGTTGTCCTTACTCCAAGGATAAAGATATTAATTAATATAAAGCTTTTCAGTGGCTTAATTAATTAATGGACTAAATAATCTTAAACACAGAAAATAATAACCGGGAGCCATATTACCGTAATATGGGTTGAGATTGATAGTGCAATATTAATTATATAGTGAAATTAATTAATATTAATGGGTTGAATTATATTGTGGCTCAATATTGGAATTCAGTAGCCCATTGGAAGGTCCATCTTAATTCTCCTAAAGGTCCCTCAAGTAGCCCAATTAAAGTCCAATAAATAAAATGTGCTTAAAATAAATTAAATTCTTTGTTGCATTTTTTCCTTAAATTTTCGAAATTAATTAAAGAAAAGAGGGAGAAGGATTTTCTTGAAAAGATTTTATGGAAAGGAGATAAGTATTCTTGCAATACAAGATTATCCCATAAATTCAAGAAATCTCCCACTTGGCCTCTTTGATGGTAATTTTTGAAAAAAATAGAGAAATAAAGGGAAGAAAGATTTTCTTGATTTTTTTGGAAATATTTTGTGGAAAAAGATATGTATTCTTGGAGTACAAGAATATCTCATAAATTCAAGAAAGATCCAATCTTGCAAATCTCCCTATTATTTTCGAAAATAAGGGCTAAATAAGGGTGTGAGATTTTTGTGAAAAAATACACATGGAAAGAAGAATATATGGGATATATTCAAGATTTTTTGGAGATCAAGAAAAGATCTTTCCTAACCCTAATTAAGCTCTAATTTTCGTCCCCCCCTATATTATAAATAGGGGATGAATTTTTCATCCCTTATACAATTCCATGAGTTGGAAATATTAGAAATCCACAAATGTTGTGCAATAAATTATTTAATTTTCCTTGGTTTGATAAATTATTCATTGGATAACCTTCCACCGGGTTATTGAACGAGGACTTGGGAATACTTGAGAAGGACTTTTGGTTGGTAGCCAGTTACTTGATCTTGTCCGTCTCAACGGTTGTCTCTCCAACGGGTATGTTTACATAGACTCCTAGAAATTCCACATGCTAGGATCTTTTACGTGAATTATTGTTTGCATGTTGTTGTTGGATTGATTATTATTCGAATTCACGTAGGTAAATTCATGCTAGTAATAATCGTTAATTTAAATTTGTGTTTATAAGTTCATCCCGATATATCCTGGCATATAACATCTTAACAACTGGTATCAAAGTCCTGGTTCGGGCTCTGATCTTTTGAACTGTAATTTAAATTGTTGTTCATTAAAATTGAAATTGGATAGTAGAACTATTAGATCTATTTTGCAGGCATCCAATTGTCATGGTATTTTAATGTGCTTTATTTACATGTAAATAAATTATTATTTTTTTTAATTCGATCCGTTCGAATTCATTTTGCCTCGTGAGAAATCCACGAATAGATTAGAATTTGTTTGATTTGTTCAATGTAATAGACTAGTCTACATCTAGATTTATTTATTTTTCGTAAATAAATTGTAACCAGATCGTGAACGAAGACAGAAATGGAGATTAAAAGACGGACGTCCAAGTGCGGACGTCTGCTGAAGCTAAGCGAGCATCTTGGCTAAGCCAAAGGCCTAGCGCCGCACGCACTTAATCGGGCGACGATCTGACAACAAAAGCGGACCGCTTTGACCCATGTGGCCGGCTTGGGCGTCGAGCGACCATGTATGCAGTTTCACGCATGGGCCGCGCCAAGAGCGTCTTCTTGGCGGGCTGGGCTTGAGAGGGCACGGACCCGGGCGTGGGATGGTCGACCCGGACCGGGGCATGCACCTAGGCGCATGCGGACTTGCGTTCCGGGCCATGAGCTACTCGTTTCCGGACGTCGTCCTAACCCAAAACGGAGGACAAGTTTGAACAATTATTGCGGATTTAGTGAGAGCTTTTCGAGACGAACGATGAAGGCAAAAGAAGAGATGATTTCTCAAGATCGAGACTTGGAATTTAAACCATGACAGTTGGATATATGTGCCCAACTTGTTTTAATTTTGTCTTGATGCTTATTTTAATAATGTGCAATTTTATTTGTTAAATGTGTTTGCATGTTTTTGAATTGTCAAAATGAAAATCTTACTTTCGAAAATTACTAAGTATGTTTTATTGATAAATTTTATTCCGGATAATAAAATTACGTCAAATTTGACCTCTATGATTTATTTATTTGTGAATTCTTTTGGAGAAATTTCCCCCTCATAACGGCCAAAAGATGAATTTCACATGAATAAATTCCCAAAAGGATGATTGTGAATTGTTATTAGTGGCGACGATGACCCTCCCCACGAGGCTTGTTCAAAGCGAAGTAATAATTATGTATTTAATCATGGTTATTACTTAGGTATAAAATTGATATGCATATACTTCCCCGTAGTCCCTATCAATTTTATATTGGTCAAGTGGGAGCCGACTATTAATTTTTGAATTAAAGGTTTGTAACTGTTCTTATTTGTAACCTACTTGAATGTGTTTAAATAGACAGTTCACCCCACGTGATCTATTTAAACTGTTTTGAGATGTCGGCTGATACTTATTCATATTGTTTTGAGATTTTGATATTAATAAAGTGATTGAATTATGTGATAATTTTGTGCTTATACAATCGTTATTTATTTCAGTTCAGCATGTCGCAACCTTTTAATCCACTGAAATATATGCTCAAAGAACATCAACTTACTGGTGATAACTATGTTATTTGGAAACATAATATGAAATTTGTCGAACACAATTGGGTTCTCGGCGTGCCCAAGCCTAACAAGCCAACTGAAAGATCAACGAATGCGGAAAGATCTTTATATGATGTCTGGGAGCGTGCCAACAAACCTATGAAATGTATAATCCTAACATCCCTGTCTGAAGATTTAAGATACATTCATGAAGGTGTTGAATCTGCTGCGGAAATTATGCAAAGTCTCGAAGATATGTTTTTAACAAAGAATCGCATGATCAATCATTTTAATTGTGATGGCGTGACAATGCTGAAAATGACAGAGGGAACACCCATGAGGGATCATGTTCTCAAAGTCAAGTGTCACTTTGACAAGCTTGCTTATCTCGGTACTAAATATAGTAGTGGGGCTCAAGTCGATTTCTTGTTCCTAACTCTTCCAAAATGTTTTGATGAGTTTTACTGTAGTTTTGTGATGAGCGATCACATGTTCACTATGTATACTCTTCAAGAAGTTTTGGAGACGATAGATAAATATTTGGGACAAGAAGATGAAGCTTTGGTGACTAAAAGTCTTTTCTCAAAATCTAGGCCAATTAATGGAGGGCAAGATTGATGAAGAGATGAACGGTCATAACTAAGGCAACCTCGCTACCAAGAAAAGTAGACATTGATGAAGAGATGAACGGTCAAATGGTTGGGTGTCTAAAGGAATCCAAAGGGGAAGTGTTTCAATTATGGTGAAAGAGGACATTGGAGAGATGCCTGTTCCAATCCTAAGCGGAATAGAAAGAAAGGTAATTCTCACGCACTAGTTGTTGAAACTTGTTTAGCGGTGTATGCTTCCCATTCGTGGGTAGTTGATACGGGATCCACTGATCATGTTTGTTTCACATTGCAGGATTTCAAGCTAACCCTACAACTAAGTGGAAGTGAGATCCTCATCATACTGGGCGATGCTATGAGAGTGGCAGCTGAAGCAGTGGGAGACGTGCACCTATCTTTTGAAGACAAGACTTTAGTTTTGAGAGATGTTCTTTACGTTCATGTTTTTCGTAAAAAACATTATTTCTGTTTCTAAACTATTTAATGATGGATATTCTATTCGTTTTTCTAAACAAGTTACTGTTTTTCGTAACGATGTGTTTATCTGTCATGGAACTTTACAGAACAATCTCTATACTATTAACTGTGCACGCAACTCACAAAATGCATCTTATAACACATCGACTGTTTCAAACAATAAGAGAAAACGTTCAGAAAATAAGAACGAGACACTTCTTTGGCATCTCAGATTAGGTCATATTAATCTGAATAGGATCCAAAGGTTGGTGAAAGATGGTCACTGTCGGACCTACAACTTGAACCACTTCCAAACTGCGAATCATGTTTGGAGGGTAAAATGACCAAGAGGGCATTTGGAGCTAAGGGGACTAGAGCCACAGAAGTGTTGTAAATCGTACACACTGGCGTGTGTGGTCCAATGTCAACCAAAGCTAGAGGTGGTTATGAGTATTTTGTGACTTTCATCAATGATTAATCAAGGTTCGGGTACATTTTCCTCATGAAACACAAATCGAAAACCTTTGATAAATTCAAAGAGTTCAAAGCCGAAGTGGAGAATCATAGGGAAAAGAGTATCAAGTTTCTACGATCTGATCGTGGAGGCGAATACCTCAGCGATGAGTTTTTGAACTACCTGTCAGATGAGGGTATTGTTTCCCAGTTGACTACAGCCGGAACCCCTCAACGAAATGAGGTTGCAGAACGAAGAAACAGAACACTCTTAAAAATGGTCAGATCCATGATGAGTTATTCAGATCTGCCTAAGTCATTTTGGGGTCACGCCTTGAAAACAGCGGCTTATGTTCTGAACTTAGTGCCATCCAAATTGGTTCCCAAAACCCCTAGAGAGTTGTGGACCGGCGCCAAGCCCTGTCTGAGACATCTAAGGATCTAGGGGTGTTTGGCATACGTGCTAGATAAGGAAGCCGGTAAGTTGGACGCACGTTCGGAGCTAAGGTTGTTTATATCCCATGGGAACGAAGGGGTGTATGTTCTATGGTCCCGAAGATCAAAAGGTGGTAATAAGTATGCACTTTAGATTCTTGGAAGAAGACTTTATGAACAATCGAAAGCCCAAAAGTGAGATTACCTTAAATGAATCAAGAGGGCAAACTCCTATACCAACTGTACAAGTTGATTTACCAAGCGTCACACCGACACAACCGGAACCTCGTCGTAGTGGGAGGGTTGTCCGACAACCTGAGAGATTCATGGGGATAGGAGAATCTTCGGATTTGATTCCCGGGGATAATGAATCAGACCCCTGGTCCTACAAGGAGGCGGCCTAAGATAAGGATTCAGAATCCTGGCAAACTACGATGGAAGCCGAGATGGGCTCAATGGATCATAATCAAGTGTGGAAGCTAGTTGAACCACCCAGTGGGGTAAAACCTATTGGATGCAAGTGGGTCTACAAGAGGAAAAGAGGACCGGACGGGAAGGTGGAAACCTTTAAAGCTAGGCTAGTGGCAAAGGGATACACTCAGAAAGGGGGTATCGATTATGATGAAGCCTTTTCGCCTGTAGCCATGCTTAAGTCCTTCCGTATTCTCTTGGCAATAGCTGCGCATCTAGATTTTGAGATCTTGCAAATGGATGTCAAGACAGCTTTCCTTAACGGGAGTCTTGACGAGGAAATCTATATGTAACAACCTGAAGGTTTTATTGCGAAAGGCCAACAAAACCTTGTTTGCAAGCTAAGGAAGTCCATTTATGGATTGAAGCAAGCATCTCGGGCTTGGAACCAATGTTTTGATCAGGTAATCAAATTTTATGGGTTTGATCAAAATGATTTCGAGAGTTGTGTGTATAGGAAGTGTGACGGAACTGCCTTGGTATTCCTAGTAACGTAGACGATATTCTGCTGATCGGAAACGATGTAAAGGTTTTGTCAGACGTAAGGGTATGGCTGTCAAAACAGTTTGATATGAAGGACTTAGGGGAAGCCAATCATATTCTTGGGATCAAGATCACTCGAGATCGAAAGAAAAGAATAATTGGCTTATCGCAAACTTCATACATAGACACCGTTTGGAAGCGTTTCAGCATGCAAGATTCTAAGATGGGTTTTGTACCTTTCAGGCACGGAATCCATCTATCGAAAGACATGTACCCTAACACACAAAGGGAGATAGATGACATGAGATACATTCCTTATGCGTCGGCAATAGGAAGCCTCATGTATGCAATGCTGTGCACAAGACCGGATATCTGCTACGCCATAGACATGGTAGCAAGATATCAAAGTAACCCGAGAAATCAACATTGGGCTGCTGTTAAAAACATTCTAAAGTATCTGAAAAGAACTCGGGATAGAATGTTGGTTTATCAGTCAGACAGTTTATTTCCGGTGGGATACACGAACTCGGATTTCCAATCGGACCTAGATTCCAGAAAATCTACCTCAGGTAGTGTGTTTTGTCTGGGAGGAGGAGCTATAACATGGAGAAGCGTTAAGCGGAAATGCATCGCCGATTCTACCATGGAAGCCGAATATGTAGCTGCTTGTGAAGCAGCGAAAGAAGCGGTGTGGCTCAAGAACTTCTTAGTGGACTTAGACGTTGTTCCGAATTTGCCCAGCACTATCACGGTATTCTGTGATAATGCCAGAGCTGTTGCAAATTCAAGGAAACCGAGAGCCCACAAGGCCAACAAACACATTGAAAGGAAATACCATCTTATACTAGAAATTGTTAAGAGAGGAGATATAGAGGTGACAAAGATCGCATCGAATGACAACCTAGCTGATCCATTCACAAAGGGTCTGCCTCAGTTAACATTCAAGAGACATGTGGAAGGAATGAGTGTCAAGTGCGTTGTCAATCTGCTTTGAGTATGGGAGAAATGTTATTAGGTTGATGTAGGTGACATGAGATGTCACGTAGTAATACATTAGATATGTTGTGGTATACTTAAAAGAAGACTTTGAGTATAAGTGGGAGATTGTTGGGGTTATACGTGAAAGTATGCTTTTACTTTGTATAATCTATGTATTAAACACTTATTTACTGAAATAAATTATTTATCACTGTTGCTTTAAATATGATTGAATGTTGTATATATATATTGCAAACCGTTCATATAAAAGCACGTGTTACATTGTAGTTAACGTGGTGATACCAGATCACAGAAGATTACGTTAACAGTCTCTTGTAAACAAGTGCGCATTTCACAACTTAGATAGATCCGAACAATCTATTGGTAGAAGTTGATGTGTAAGGCTCAGATTGGTTTGTCTTGACCAAGAGATTACACTAATGCATTCGATCTTGTTTGACGGACCTCTGAGAGGATAAACTCATTCGCACTGACTTAAGGGATGAAGAGTTAGACCTCAGTGGTTGTTGATTTCTTAATCTCTGTCACTTAATGAGGACTGTGTGTGATTAGTAATTATTGTTTTGACTTATAAATGGGAAGAGAATCACTGCGACTTCGATACCCTATATCTTGGGCAATAATATTAATTACATGACAGTTGCTAAATTAATACAGAGAATCGTGTGCTTGCAATGTCTTGCATGATTGGCCTCCTTGGTGGGCTCAGAACCTTTATCATACCAAATCTTGCAAGTGGAATTAATTTTCCGGTATGAATAATAAAGCTGAGTTGTCCTTACTCCAAGGATAAAGATATTAATTAATATAAAGCTTTGCAGTGGCTTAATTAATTAATGGACTACATAATTTTAAACACGAAAAATAATAACCAGGAGCCATATTACCGTAACATGGGTTGAGATGGATAGTGCAATATTAATTATATAGTGGAATTAATTAATATTAATGGGCTGAATTATATTGTGGCTCAATATTGGAATTCAGTAGCCCATTGGAAGGTCTATCTTAATTCTCCTAAAGGCCCCTCAAGTAGCCCAATTAAAGTCCAATAAATAAAATGTGCTTAAAATAAATTAAATTCTTTGTTCCATTTTTTCCGTAAATTTTCTAAATTAATTAAAGAAAATAGGGAGAAGGATTTTCTTGAAAAGATTTTATGGAAGGAGATAAGTATTCTTGCAATACAAGATTATCCCATAAATTCAAGAAATCTCCCACTTGGCCTCTTTGATGGTAATTTTCGAAAAAATAGAGAAATAAAGGGAAGAAAGATTTTCTTGATTTTCTTGGATAACCTTCCACCGGATTATTGAACAAGGACTTGGGAATACTTGAGAAGGACTTTTGGTTGGTAGCCAGTTACTTGATCCTGTCCGTCTCAACGGTTGTCTCTCCAACGGGTATGTTTACGTAAACTCCTAAAAATTCCGCATGCTATGATCTTTTACGTGAATTATTGTTTGCATGTTGTTGTTGGATTGATTATTATTTTAATTTACGTAGGTAAATTCATGCTAGTAATAATCGTTAATTTAAATTTGTGTTTATAAGTTCATCCCAATAGATCCTGGCATATAGCATCCCAACATATAATACTAAGAATACCAAGGCAGTTCCGTCACACTTCCTATACACACAACTCTCGAACTCATTTTGATCAAACCCATGAGATTTGATTACCTGATCAAAACATTGGTTCCAAGCGCGAGATGTTTGCTTCAGTCCGTAAATGGACTTCTTGAGCTTGCATACAAGATGCTCTTGGCTTTTTGCAATAAAACCTTTGGGTTGTTGCATATGGATTCCTCATCAAGACTTCCATTCAGGAAAGCAGTCTTGACATCTATTTGTCAGATCTCAAAATCCAGATGTGCAGCTATTGCCAAGAGAATACTGATTGACTTAAGCATGGCCATGTTGCGATAACATATGTCAGGATCTATCGGGATGACCTCATAAACACAAATTTAAATTAACAATTATTACTAGCATGAATTTACCTAAGTGAATTCAAATAATAATTAATCCAACAACAACATGCAAATAATATTTCACGTAAAAGATCCTAGCATACGGAATTTCTAGGAGTTTACATAAACGTACCCGTTGGAGAGACGATCTGAGACAGACAGGATCAAGTATCTGGATACCCACCAAAAGTCCTTCTCAAGTATTCCCAAGTCCTCGTCCAATAACCCCGGTGGAAGGTTCTCCGATGAACGATTTATAAAACAAAGGAAAATAAAAATATTGTTGCACCACCTTTGTGGATTTCTAATATTTCCAACTCATGGAACACTAGTTGGTGATGAAAAATTCATCCCCTATTTATAAGTGAGGGGGGTTCGAAAATTTCAAGGCAATTAGGGCTAGGAAAGATCTTTTCTTGATCTCCAAGAAATCTTGAACATATCCAATATATTCTTCTTTCCATGTATTTTTCCACAAAAATCTCACACCCTTATTTAGCCTATATTTTCGAAAATTACAAGAGGATTTTCAAGATTGGATCTTTATTGAATTTATGAGATATTCTTGTATTCCAAGAATACATATCTTTTTCCATAAAATCTTTCCAAGAAAATAAAGAAAATCTTTCTTCCCTTTCATTCACTATATTTTCGAAAATTCCCTATTAAAGAAGCCAAGTGGGAGTTTTCTTGAATTTATGGGATAATCTTGTATTGCAAGAATACTTATCTCCTTTCTATAAAATCTTTTCAAGAAAATCCTTCTCCCTCTTTTCTTTAATTAATTTCGAAAATTTAAGGAAAAAATGCAAAAAAGAATTTAATTTATTTTAAGCACATTTTATTTATTAGACTTTAATTGGGCTACTTGAGGGGCCTTTAGGAGAATTAAGATGGACCTTCCAATGAGCTTCTGAATTCCAATATTGATCCACAATATAATTCAGCCCATTAATATTAATTAATGCCACTATATAATTAATATTGCATTATCCAATCTTAACCCATATTACGGTAATATGGCTCCCGGTTATTATTTCCCGTGTTTAAGATTATTTAGTACATTAATTAATTAAGCCACTGAAAAGCTTTATATTAATTAATATATTTATTCTTGGAGTAAGGACAACCCAACTTTATTATTCATACCGGAAAATTAATTCCACTTGCAAGATTTGGTATGATAAAGGTTTTGGGCCCACCAAGGGGACCAATCAAGCAAGACATTACAAGCACACGATTCTCTAAATTTATTTAGCAACTGTCGTGCAGTTAATATTATTGCCCAAGATATAGGGTATCGAAGTCGCAATGATTCTATTCCCATTTATAAGTCAAAGTAATAACTACTAATCACACACAGTCCTTATTAAGTGACAGAGATTAAGAAATCAACAACCACTAAGGTCTAACTCTTCATCCCTTAAGTCAGTGAGAATGAGTTTATCCTCTCTGTAGGTCCACTTCAGCGCATCGAATGCACTAGTGTAATCTCTTGGTCAAGACAAGCCAATCTGAGCCTTACACATCAACTTCTACCAATAGATTGTTCATATCTATCTAAGTTGTGAAACACGCACTCGTTTACAAGGAACTGTTAACGTTATCTTCTGTGATCTGGTATCACCACGTTAACTACAATGTAACGCGTGCTAAGAACGGTTTGCAATAAATATATATAACATTCAATCATATTTAAAGCAACAGTGATAAACAAGTTATTTCAGTAAATAAGTGTTTGATACATAGGTTATACAAAGTAAAAGCATACTTTCACGTATAACCCCAACAGTCTCCCACTTATAGTCAAAGGCTATTTTTAAGTATACCACAACATGTCTGGTGTATTATCTGGTGACATCTAATGTCACCTACATCAACCTAATAACTTTTCTCCCAGTTATACTCAAAGCAGATTGACAACGCTCTTGACACCCATTCCTTCCACATGTCTCGAATGTTAACTGAGGCAGACCCTTTGTGAATGGATCAGCTAGGTTATCTTCCGACGCGATCTTTGCCACCTCTATATCTCCTCTCTTAATGATTTCTCGTATAAGATGGTATTTCCTTTCAATGTGTTTGCTGGCCTTGTGGGCTCTCGGTTCCCTTGAATTTGCAACTGCTCCGGCATTATCGCAAAAGATCATGATTGTGCTTGGCAAATTCGGAACAACGTCCAAGTCCACTAGGAAGTTCTTGAGCCACACCGCTTCTTTCGCTGCTTCACAAGCAGCTACATATTCGGCTTCCATGGTTGAATCGGTGATGCATTTCTGCTTAACGCTTCTCCATGTTACAGCTCCTCCCCCCAGACAAAACAAACTACCCGAGGTAGATTTTCTGGAATCTAGGTCTGATTGGAAATCAGAGTCTGTGTATCCCACTGGAAATAAATTGTCTGACTGATAAACCAGCATTCTATCTCGAGTTCTTTTTAGATACTTCAGAATGTTCTTAACAACAGTCCAATGTTGATTTCCGGGATTACTCTGATATCTTGCTACCATGCCTACGGCGTAGCAGATATCCGGTCTCGTACACAACATTGCATACATGAGACTTCCTGCTGCCGATGCATAAGGAATCCCTTGTTGTAACATGAAGTAGTCCGACTTGCCAGAGGCAGTATCTCTCCATCTAACACTTGTCATTAGAGAAGCCCTTGCCATGTCCTGGTAGGTCGCGGGGCGACTTAAAAGACTACGCAAGTCGCGAGGCGACTTGGAAGAATGTGAAGGCCGTTTGGCGACCTAGGAGGTCGCGCAAGTCAGAGTTGACTTGGTCTCGGGGTCGAATAAAGGATGAATATGGTAAAGATACGAGTAATTAGTGGTGCGGATTTCACGGGCTATAATCAGGGTAAGCATATCTGGATGTGCGACTTGCGGGACAAGCGAGGAAACCCTAGCCTGGCGGCTGAAACCCTAGGCAGGCCCGTGAGAGGAAGCCCATGTAGGTCGTAGGCCTAATTCAGTGTCTATAAATATAACTTGTATTGTACGTTGTAAGGGATCAAAATCTTAGTATCCTAGGCAGAAATTATACAGTAAAATATCCTGGCTTGGTGCCCCCAGACGTAGTCTATTTCACGGACGAACTGGGTAATCAAATCGTGTGTTATTTATCGCTTTCGTTGTTATATTGATCGGAGTTTTATCAAATTCTTTGTTCGTTCGTCGGTAATCAAATCGGGTACAACAATTGGCGCCATTTGTGGGAAAGTAATTCCTGAGATATAATTATGTTCGAAGGAAAACCCACCTCGTTTCCAATCAATATCGATGGCAAGCAATCAAGGTAATCCTAACGGCCATGGGTTGGACACCCGCGATGGGAACGAGGCCTCTATGAGCTCTCAACACACTGGCTCACATCGCGCTCGCCAGCCAAACCCGGTGATGACCCCTGACTGGTGGAACCTGGTGCAGACTCCAGAGGACGCAAAGGCCATAATGGTTGTCCTCAACAAAAAATGCCTCGCATTCGATGACGAGGACGTGCAGCCCCCCCAAGAAGGCCGCCCAGAAGACCGGACCCCCAAAGAACAAGGAACAACGGGCCCGGAAGGGACATTCTGTAGGCCAACTGGCCTATGATCCAGCGAGACACGCCTTGGTCCGCAATCGCCAACTCCTCAGGAGGCCGGCAGGGTCGAACAACGTGTTCGATCGACTAGGCGACCTGGGGGTCCAGAAAGCCCCGGGGATCATTGAAGATGAGGCACAATCTGAGCCTTGATGAGCTGATCAGGTGGAGCACGACCTGGCCCTTGCACTGAACCTCCACCACAATGACCTGCCGAGGGGATCGACCATGCATTGCGGCGACCCCCCGACAATGAAGGCTACAACAGACCAACGCGACGCTCAGGTCGCAGCACTGACCCAGACAGTCCAACAACTGATGGAGCGCATGGAGAATCGAAATGGGCCAGTGGGGGCAGACCCTTTCCTCGTAGTCCCAGGCTCTCCACTCGGAACTTTGGTCACTCTGGCACCGACTCAAAGGAAGATTAACGTTGTGACCTTGGATCGCTTCAGTGGAAACACGGACCCAAGGGTCCATGTAGCGAAGTACAACTCGTACATGGCCTCTATGGGCGCCACTGACGCAACCAAATGTTGGCTTTTTTCCCTGACCCTAAGCGATCAGGCCCATCAGTGGTTTACCTCTCTGCCACCTTTGTCAGTGGACACTTTCGAGCAGCTCGCTCGCTTGTTCCTAACGCACTTTACTGCCCTGACGCCCCGACCTGCGACCAGGAAGCGCCTGATGAACACTCAGCAGGGGGATACAGAATCTGATCGGTCCTATATTGAGAGGATCGACAAGCTGATCTTGGAAGGAGATCTCATTGGGGATGAAGCAAAACTGCTGGGGGCCGTCTCCGGCCTCAAGAAGGAGACTAAACTCTGGAGGCGCATGACGGCCGAATACCCAACTAGTTATGCCAACTTTCGGAGGCAGGCTAGTGACCTGATACATACAGTGGAGCTCCTGGAGTCCCGACTCTCCGAGGCTAAGGAGGTCGCGGAGTCCAAGAAGAGTTCCAAGATGGCCGCCGCACAGTACAAACCACCTGGAAATTTCAAGCCTTTTGAGGAGAGCATTCCGGTGAAGCTGATGGACGCGCTGGGCATGACGCCCGAACACATCTTTGCCCAGATCCGAGAGTGGGAATTACTCCTCCCGCCTCAACCGATCAAGAGTAAGGGCAAACAAAACCCCAACAAGTATTGCCACTTTCACGAGAAGGTCGGCCATTATACCAGTGAGTGTAAAGACCTGTTGCCCCAACTCTGGAGATTGTATGAGGATGGCCTGCTTGACGAGTTCATCAAGCGACCTCAGAAGAATGGCGACCAGGCTCCGAGAGGTCGCCAGCAAGGAGAGCGCGTCCACAAGAATGACAACCAAGGAGCAGGGCAGAGGGAGCGACCTATCCCACCCATGCCAGAAAATACGGGAGATCATGTCATTCATACCCTCTCTCCCCTAGGGACAGTTTGGGGACTGGCCTCGAACTCCTCCTCCAAACGAAAGATGAAAGCCAAAATAAGAGAGATGGAGAACACCAAGAAAATGGTGCTACCTGTCCTCACCTTGGGGGAAGAGTCCAGCAGAATCGAGTTCGGGGAAAAGGACAATGCTGGGGTAGTCTATCCTAATGTCGACCCCCTGGTGATCCAAGCAAATATCATGGGAACTACAGTGTTCCGACTTCTGGTGGATGGAGGTGCCTTCTGCAACATCCATTTCAAGAAAACCCTGGAACAGCTTGGGGATTATGATGCCTACATCACCCCGTGCGACCATGTCGTGAAGGGGTTTGGTGATGCGACTGTGAGGCCGACAGGATTGATTTGGCTGGTGGTCGAGCTGGTCTCCACACTGAATAGTGAAGTTAGGGCGACTAGGCTGTTAGATTTTCTAGTTGTCGACTCCCAGTTCCTATAATGGCTTCTTGGGAAGGCCTTTTGAGCATGAATTCGAGGATGCGTCCTAAACTTTCTATTTCTGTGTAAAGTTCCCCACCAAGAGTGGGTTGGTCGGTACCGTTAAGGGCGACCAAGTCGATGCAAGAGGTTGTTTGATTTACTCATCGTCTTTTTTCAATTCCACACGAACACCTATCAAACAAACATTTGTAATAGATAACAATGAGCAAAACGGGGAATTAAATGAGAAAAGAGCAACCAAAAAGGGAACCTACAGCGACCTCGATCCTAGAATAGGGCACAAGCCTGATGAATTCCTAACCGAGGCCAAAATCGATGACCCCCGACAAGATGGCCCAAGAGCCATCCCGGGAGAGGAACTAGAGAAAGTCAAGATAGATCCAACTCGCCAGGACCTAGAAGTCATTATCGGGTCCAAGATACCGAGCGACCTAAAGGGGAAAGTCATCGACTTTCTCAAAAAGAACTTGGACGTCTTCGCCTGGTCACATAAGGACATGGTAGGGATCGATCCCGAAGTCGCATGTCACCGACTTCATATTGACCCATCTCGGAGGCCGATTGCCCAGAAAAGGCGGAAATTCAGCCCCGAAAAATATGCCGCTTTAGCCGAAGAGGTGAAGAAGCTGCTGGATAACGGCCTGATCATGCAAGCCGTCCAGCCACAGTGGGTGGCCAACGCAGTACTGGTGAAAAAGTCCAATGGAACCTGGCGGTTATGTATCGACTTTACTGACCTCAACGAGGCCAGCCCAAAAGATTTCTTTCCCATGCCGCACATAGATCACCTGATAGATAACACGGCCGGACATGAGATGATGTCGTTCATGGATGCTTTTGCGGGCTATCACCAAATAGCCATGCACGAACCAGATCGGCAACACACCTCATTTCTAACCGAGAAAAATCTATATTGCTGGAAGAGAATGTCGTTCGGCCTAAAGAACACAGGGGCAACCTACCAAAGGCTGGTCAATCATATGTTTGCCGATCAGATCGGGAAATCGGTGGAAGTTTATGTCGACGACATAGTCGTCAAAAGCTTAAGAAGGGAGGATCACCTATCTCACCTCGCACAGACCTTCGACATCCTCAGAAAGTTCAATATGAGACTCAACCCCAAGAAGTGTAACTTCGGAGTGGAGTCGAGTAAGTTCTTGGGACATCTGGTCAGTAAACAGGGGATCGAGATGAACCCAGGGAAGGTCAAGGCCATACTAGACATGGGGGCACCCTGAAATGTGAAAGAGGTTTAGAAACTCACCGGATGTCTGGCCGCATTAAGCAGATTCATCTCCCGGATGGGGGACAAATGCAAGCCGATGTTCGACACAATCCGTAAGAAGGCAAAATTCGAATGGACACCCGAGAGCCAGGATGCTTTTGAAAAAATCAAAACCTACCTGGCAGACGTGAGCATCTTGTCCAAACCTGTCTCGGGAGAGAAGCTGTTCTTGTATCTCGCGGCCTCGGAGACCGCTTTAAGCGCAGTACTGGTCCGAGCGGATGGCCAGACCCACTTGCCCATTTATTTTGTCATCCAGACATTGAATGACATAGAACAACGCTACCCATCGTTAGAGAAGTTGGCCTACGCGTTAGTAATGAGTGTGAGGAAGCTGAGACCGTACTTTTTTGATCACCAGGTCGAGGTCCTCACTTCCCTGCCATTGAGGAATGTGCTCCATCGACCAGACACATCAGGTTGATGCCTCAAATGGGCCATTGAGGTCGGGCAATAAGGAGTGACATACGCACCACGACCTGCGGTCAAGGCCCAAATGCTGGCCGATTTCATAGTCGAGCTCACCTTCCCTTCTGAGGTAGGGAGTTCGGGCAGCTTGCCATGGGAGTTATTCGTAGATGGATCAATGACCTATCACAAGTCGGGAGCCGGTCTGGTTTTAATGAGCCCCGAGGGTATCTCATTCCAAAACGCCATTACTTTTTATTTTCCCGCAACGAATAATGAGGCCGAATATGAGGCGCTCATCAGCGGCTTAGAGATGGCAACAACCATGGGTGTTAAGAGATTATAAGTCCATACCGATTCCCAGCTCGTGGCCTGCCAGGTTTTGGGGGAGTACGAGGCTCGGGATGATAGGATGGCGGCCTATCAGGAAATCGTAAAAACATTATGCCTGAAGTTCGCACAAATCCATGTTAAGCTGATACCAAGAGATCAGAACTCGCGAGCCGACGCTTTAGCCCAGCTCGCGACCTCCGAAGGATCACCAGATATGAATGATGTCACCATCACGACACTTCCCCACCCATCCACCGCGTAAGTAACCGTGACAACATTGGAAACCCCGGTGTCGACCTGGATGACACCCATCAGGGAATATTTGATAAGTAGCTTCTTACCACCCGATCACGTCCAAGCCCGGTAGTTGCAATTATGGGCTGCACGATACACGATGATCAGCGGGGAGTTATACAAGCGAGGCTTCGGTATGCCCTTACTTCGAAGTATCACACCTGAGCAAGGCCAAGCCATTTTACAAGAAATACACAAAGGGGCATGCAGAAACCACACTGGGGGAGTGTCGTTGGCCCACAAGACCACAAGGCAGGGATATTTTTGGCCAACCCTAAGGGTCGATGCTATCGTCTTTACCCGCAAATGCCACAAATGCCAGATCTATGCCCCCTCCATCAAGGTCGCACCAGAAGAACTCACAAGCATCCTCAGTCCTTGGCCCTTTGCTAAGTGTGGGATAGACATCATTGGGCCACTCCCAACGGCCCCAGGATCGGTCAAGTATGCCCTAGTAGCGGTGGATTACTTCACAAAGTGGGCCGAGGCTGAGGCATTGGCAACCATAGACCAAGACCATGTCATTAGGTTCATTTGGCGGAACATTATCTGCAGGTTCGGGCTACCCCAGGTAATCATATCAGACAATGAAAAGCAATTCGATGGAATAAAAATTGATGCCTTCTTCAGAAAGTGGAAAATCACAAAATTATTTTCTACCCCATACCACCCCCAATCAAACGGTCAGGTCGAGGCCGTGAACAAAATCATAAAGCATAAGCTCAAGGCCAAGATCGAGGGTGGAAAAGGGAAATGGGCTAGCGAGCTCCCAGACGTGCTGTGGTCGTATAGAACGACCTACAGAAATTCAACGGGTGAAACCCCTTACTCGCTAGCCTTCGGAACTGAGGCAGTTGTTCCCGTGGAAATCGACCTCCCGACCCTCCGAACCAGCCAGGTCGCTTTTGATCATAACGATGAGGCCTTGGAAAGAAAACTGGACCTACTCGAAGAAAAGCAGTTGGAGGCTAACATGAGAAACGCTAGATATAAGCAGAGGTCAGAGAGGTACTACAACTCTAAGGTGCGACTTCGACGGTTCAAGGTCAGAGACCTAGTACTGAAAAAGATACTCAGAGACCCCAGAGGTGCCCTCGGCCCAAACTGGGAGGGCCCGTTCCAGATATCAAAGGTCCTACCAAATGGGGCATATGAGCTCGTGAAGACAGATGGAACCAATACCCAATACCCATGGAATGCAGCTCATCTGAAGAAGTATTATCAATAGGTTTACACCCTTGTACTGATCACATCGATGTAAACAAATACTTTGGTTAACGATAATTCTCTATTCCACTTGAAAGAAAAATTCCTATGTGTAGAAACCAAACGGTTCGCATGAAAAATATATGATCGATAACATGCAGGTCGCATGAAAGACATGATTGATAACATGCGAACCCGAGGTGTGACTTTAGAAATACTGGAGGTGAGATCGCCACCCTAGCAGTGCGATTATCCCCCGACTTTGTAAGACGATTAAGCAAATGTCCAGTAAACAAGTCGCGTAAACATTAAGACGACAAGGACTAAGTGAAAATCGCATAAGGAAATCGAGTCAACACAACTAAGGGGTTAAAAAAGAGAATTTCATCATTAAAGACCCGAAGGTCGGGGAGAACCCTAGTACAATAGACCCGGAGGTCGGTAAAAAGAAGCATTCTTAATACAATACATTTTTTAGAGGCGAGCTAGCGACCTAGCCTACACTAGCTCCGCGTTCTTAATACAATACATTTTTTGGAGGCTAGCTAGTAACCTGGCCTACACTACGAAGCTACTCGAGCTAGCGATTTGGTCTGCAATACATTGTTACTAGGGACACGACCCTCTGATATGAAGGACGTCGCTGAGGAGGGCACTGCAAAACTATCAGAAAAGGATGTTTTAACATCCGTGAAGTGTCAGATGCCGTAATGGGACTCCCCGCTTTAAATGAACACGAGTGTCATACGTGTGGGCAAAAAATTCAAGGGATTGTAAAGGGCATTTTGACCCGACCGGATTTGCATATACAATACTAAATCCATATTACATGTCAGGAAATGCCCATCACCATTAATCCTATCATCCCGATTGGTGCCCGAAGCACAGAGGGCCAGGGGCACCTCCGTCATGGCGGCGGCAGAACCTCCACTCGGGTGGCAGCAGAACTTGGCAATGGCCGTATGGTCATCCTCCGATGAAGGCAAGATCAGAAATGGGGGAAACGCAGGGATAGACTGAATACCGGAGGCCATGCGTGTAGAGCGGGAGAAGCCCGTCGCCGGAGGGTGCCTCAAAATAGGGGACTGGCCGGAGTCATCCATACATAAGCTTGAGGGCGATATATGGGGAGAAAATGTGTATTGTAATTCTGAAAATCCTATCCTATTTATAGAGGAAAGGCAGGGGTGAGATTGCAAAATCTCGACTCTCGAGGGCCCCCCAAAGAAATCGGCGCCGCACAAGCCGCACGTAGGCAGTACGCAATTACTGGTTGGTTCAATTTACGGCGTGCGGCGTCACCAAATACCCAGGCCATCATTGCGGATCTGTCACACATCACGCTGGTTCGGAAAACCGAGGCGACAGTTCGCCTCCCCGAGGATGAGGATTTGGCAAAGGCACACTTCCCAAGTCCGACTTTCCGAAAGTCGGTTAAAGAATACAGTTCAAGTCAAGGCCCCAATGCGAGTTTGCGACCTCGACTTAGGGGGATGAAATATGGGAGTTTTATTTCATAAGACAAGTACCAGGTGAGACGAAAAACAAAATAAGTTCTTTCATTGATAAGGACCCGAAGGTCGGGAGGTTGTGCATTACAGATCAAGGCCCGAAGGCCGGTACAATGATAAAAGAAAAATAAAAAGTGACTGGTAGGGCTGCAACTTCAATCCTTCTCAGCAGGGGCAGTTGAGGGCGGGGTGTTGACCGTCCCGAAAGGAGGTTGCTGCTGTATAATCATCGGTGGATCGACCTCCGAGCTCGATACCTTCTCCACAACGGGCTCGGAAGGCGTGTCAACTGCTGGGGGAACCACCTCCGAGCTCGGTACCTCCTCCACGATGGGCTCGGAGGGAATGACAACTGCAGGGGGAATGACTTCCAAGCCCGACACCTCCTCCACGCTGGGTTCAGAAGATATGACAGCAGGGGGGTCAACCTCCTCAGGATCTGGGAGGGGGTGCACGAGCCGACTGGGGTCAGGGAAGAAAGAAAGATCGATTCCCATGTCCTCCAGGTCCTTGATCTCTAGTAGGACATTGGGAGTCAGGGGGTTATCGAGGACATATGCTGTGAGCTCGGCGACAAGCCTGTTGAGGTCGATGGAGGGGTTCGCCTTCTGATAGATCCGGATGGCACTCACGAAGGCCATCATGAACGCAAAGTTGGTATTCGCCTCCTCAGCGGCCTTAAACTGGGCCTCTGACTTGGTCGTAAAATGTTATATTCTTAACTAGCAGTTACCCCACAAGAGTATGGGATCACTGTAGCAAGGGTAAGTATTTGGACCAAGTAGTATCGAACCCAAAGGAAGTTCCGTATGCGTGTAAATTAGAGATTTTAAACGGGTCGGCCCTAACCCATTAGGGCCAGCCTTACAGGGCTGCGGGCTAAACGGTCTCGGGCCTTAAGCGGTTCATTTTAAACGGGCCTCTAATAGTTGAGACCTAACCCTAACCCTAGCGGGTTACGGGCTAAACGGGCTCCGAAAAAAATTAAAAAAAAATAAAAAAATGTTCAAACATTAACATTACATATGATAAAAATTCGATCCAGAAAATTAACACTTGAACTGTCGATGCTTTAACAACCACAATCAATTCAATGAGTAACAAAAAATCCCACTCAGAATTCAAACAATATATTAAAGGTCAAAGTATAGAAATATCTGAAAATCACTCTACATACCCATCACAAGAATATAGATCAACATACTTTTCCGAATAGCTAAAAAATTTCATTGAAAAGAATGATCAACTATTCAACTTCAAGTACAGCAAGATCTCGTGACTCGTAATCAATTAAATTAAACAAGACTATGGAAATTGCTAAATTATCTCAATACCATTAAGGAAACAATACCTTTAAAGTGGCGATGGCGCTGCGGAGATGGAGAAACGCAGCGATGTAGAGGCGACGATGGAGAACCGCGACGATGGAGAACGGCCTGGCTGGAAGTGGATGATGGTTGCGCAAGCGAAGATGGAGAAACACAGCGATGGAGAGGCGGCGATGGAGAACCGCGACGATGGAGAACGGCCTGGCTGGAGTAGATGATGGTTGCGCAAGCGGATTTCTAATTTTCTAACCTAATCTGTAAATGTTAAGTTTTTATTAATATACATATTATATTATTATATATATATATATATATATATAAAATATAAACGGGCTAAATGTGCTGGCCCGGTTAACCCGCGGGCTAGCCCGTTTAGCCCGCGGGCTAATCAGTCCGGGCTAAAAAGGCCTGATTTTAAACGGGCCTCCCATTGCTCGGCCCTAACCCTGCATATAATAGGTTTAAACGGGCCGACCCGTTTAGCCCGGCCCAGATTAACATCTCTAGTGTAAATCCCTGGAAATGTATGCTTCGTAACTAATATGGATGCGATTTGAGAGTTCTATTTTACTACTGTGGAATTAACGAAAGTAAATAGATAATAACTATAATTCTAACTTCAGATGAAGTGCAAATATTGGAGAATGTTGCTTTGGACAGGAATCCCTACGTATACTGTCGGAATTGGTTTGGGTACGAGGACTATCGTAGTGTACAAAAGAGTAATCCTACGTGTACTGATACTAGGCAATCAACTTCCCTAATCCCGCACTAAATAAGGTACAGCAAAAGCTCGGTTTTTATCCCCAATTACTCAACTAATATCTTATTTACCTCACTTACTAAATAACCAAGTTATTTAGATTATGCTTAATTACTATAGCCCTTATTCAAGTTGGGTGATTCGGTCTTCCTCCCTAACTGAACCGGTATATTACCAACCCCTTCACAAACCCTCTCCTCAAGCCTATTTGTTGGAAAAGAGTGATTAGGTCGTCCTCTCTCTAACAACTTTCGTACTCAATTCACTGGTTTTTATTGGATTGGTTATTCAAATTAGCAAATTAAGAAGATTATCCAATTTACACCTCGAATCATCCTAATCGCCTAACCAATTCACTATTTATACGCGATCATCCTATCCAAAGCAATCAAAGGTTTAGCCTACCATCTTGATCGTCAAATCACAAATAACCAATTTAATTATAGAACTCATCAGGCAAGAATGCATAAACCAAATCAACAATGATTAATCAATTGAATTCAAGTAGCAAAAAATAGTATTGGATAAAATAATTAAACAAACCCCAAAATTGTTCTTCAAGAATAAGAAACTTTAGAAATTCTACAAGATAAATTCAGGAAAAATAGAATGTAAAACCAGTTAGTTTGATAACCGGATCGTGTTTCTTGTGGTGGAATTTCTCTCCTTTCTCTCAGAACCCTAGAATGCTTTTCTCCTCTTTTTTCTATCTAATTTTCGTTTCTCCCTTCAATCCTCTGTCTCTTTTTTTCCGTCTGACCTTATATATTCCCATTTTAAGACCGCTCGAGCACTGCACTTGGTTGAGTAGTTCTGCTCGACCTAACTTGGACGAGTTCTTCTTTGTCGCTGGACTCAGTTTCACTCGA
Organism: Stenogyne calaminthoides; assembly: GCA_037126765.1. Classification (NCBI taxonomy): domain Eukaryota; kingdom Viridiplantae; phylum Streptophyta; class Magnoliopsida; order Lamiales; family Lamiaceae; genus Stenogyne; species Stenogyne calaminthoides. Next base: position 18,044,097 of record JBBCBC010000012.1, read on the forward strand.
GCACATTCCTTGGTCGAGCGGTTTCGCTCGACCACACCTGATCTAGCGCTTCCTCATGCCTGTATTTCCGCCCGATTGACCACATTGGTCGAGCTCTAGGTGATCGACCTCGTCCTTCTATCACCTTTCTTCACTCCAACTAATACTTTTCAGTATTTCTTTCATATCTTTTCAACCGGGAGTCCGATTCATGCACCGCGAAGTCTCAAGAGCTCCATTTTCAGCCCTCTTTCCTGTTATACAAATCAAAGAAGTAAATTAGTGATTTATACAGATTATGCTCAATCACCACAAGAATATCACTAAAAACACTCAAAACATGGCTAAAACTCGCTCATAACTCACTCAATTTCACCTCTAATCAGCCTCCCTGGTATCCAGCTCCCCCTTAATTCTGGCCAGCTCCACTTTCACCCCGACCAGGTCGGCCTCCACCTCGGCCACTTTTCCCTCCACCCAGACCGTCTTTAACTTCTCTGCCGCCAGTGCGGCCTCCACCTCAACTTGCCGCCCTTCCGCACGAGCCAACCTCAACCTCTCGGCGGCCAGCCCACCCTCAGCTTCAGCCAAGAGACCTTCAAGGGTTGAAATCCGTAGAAGGCTCTCTGATTTAGATCTCTCCATCTCTTTCTGTGCCTCGGTCGCCGCCAGGATCGAGTTGGCTTGGTCGGCAACCCAAGCTCGCGACTCCCGGAGGTGCCTGAGCTAGGTCTCCAGCTGGGCGCTAGATTTCTCCAGAAATAAGGCCGCCTTTTGGGAATGGACCATGGTCGAGTACATGTTGCCCGTCACCTTCTGGCGATGTGCATTGGCGTGATCAGTACGAGTCCACCCCTGGGGGAGATTCCGCAGGCTGCGGGAGAGGTAATCGGGCCATTTCTCAGGGATCTCGGCCAGTTAGATTGGTGGGCACCGGAGAAAGCTAACCACCTCCGGAGAAAACTCAGTTGGCCCGAAGTCGGGGCTAAAAAAGAGAGGATAAACCGTCAGATAAACAAAGGGTAAAAAGGATTTGAAAGAATGGGATGAGGACTTACTCATCCACCCGGACCGCATCCCAGCCTAGATAGGAGTCATCATCTTCATGGCGACCTCTTCTCCGGGCCGATGCACCGGGGGAAGCCTGTCGCGAGGCGGTTGGCGGTGGGAGTGGGGTTGATGTAGCCGGTTGCGACGTGGGGCGGACCCGGTCAGACCTCCCCAGCCCCCTATTGATCTCCGACTGGTAGGACATGATCTCCTCCCTCACTTTCTTCCGAGCAGGCTCGGAAGCTGGCAGAGTCAGCTCCGCAACTTTTCTCTTACCCTTATCAGCTGCGGAGGAGTCGGTGGGGTCCGAACATGGAGGAGCAACCTCCACGGGGATCAATCCCGTAGGAGCGGCCTCAAAAGTCACCACTCACCTCATCTGCTTAAGAACGGATTTCTTGCGGGAGGCCATAACGTTTGCAGGGGGCTGGCGTCGGTAAATGGGGATATTGGGGTCTACAAAGACAGTGAAATTGTAGTCGGTCAGACAAGTCGACAATGAAAAATGGATGAGCACGCAGTGAGGACACTTACAGGGGATATTCAAATGATGCGGATACGTGTATAAGCCGACCTTGAGACGGTCGAGCTCGGAGTTCAAGGCGTTGAGTCCTGGTAGCTCGGAGGGGTGTCACGAACTAGGTTGAAGGCCTCCAAGAAGTCCCAATACAGGTTGAATTTTTGGGGTGTGAACACTGCAAAAGAAAATGAGAATTAGATCAGTACGACCTCCGAACAAAGAGCATAAGATTTACCGAGTTCTACTCAGTTCACGTAATCTGTCGGGACGTGTATGGGCAGAGTGCTTGAAGGGTCCACGGACTCCCACGCCCCTCTGACGAACCACCACTTCCTGTGCCAACCATCAACTTTGTTAGGTATTCCACTTACGAGCTCCCTGCCCCTGCGAAGTCTCACGGCATTGTAGCCGCCGGCTTGGGCAATGGGCATCATCACGAAAGATATTTCACCAGGGTTCGGCAACCGATATAACCCGGCCTATCCCAGCACAGTTATGGTGGAGAGAATTTAGCTCCAACCATTCGGAGTAATCTGCGTAAGGCTTTGGTTCCAGGCCACGAGTAGGTGAGAAATAGCCGGGTGCAACGAGAATCTAATCCCGGCCTCCATGGTATGTTCGTTCACTGCTATCATCCCGACCGGTGGCTGGTCGGCACTTTCGTCGGAGGTCGCTCCATAAAAGTGCACATCCCGGGGCACCTTGTATAAGCGACGAAGGGAGCGCACGTATCGATCGGACAACACTGACAGATTTTTTTCCTGAGATGCCACAAAGTTCGACTTGACCGACTTCCGATAGCTACGCTCAGGTCGCTTGTATGGAGCTCGAAGTTGATAGGATTTGTAATCGAAGACCCGTTCAAAGGCCCCATATTTGTGGGCCGGGTTAGAGGGACCCGCTGTCGCCGTCTCCTCCGATGCAGCTGCGCAAAGGGGGCTGAGATTTAGTGCGGGGAGGTGAATGATTTCCTCCAACTCTGCCAAGAATTGCTCATCGTCGTCGTTACCTCCTTCATCCCTAGTGTCAATCGGGGCATTGGTAGATGAAGACACCCCCATGTTGAGGGCAGCGGAGCCAGGGCCGGGACGATGACGAAGATAAGCTATGGCCACATCGTCGTCACCCGAAGATGACGAAACCAGAAAATGAGGTGGAGCGGGAGCGGATGGTGAATTGAGAGCCATAGGAAGATTTGAGAAAGGGTGAATGTGTTACCTGGTTCAGCTTCGGTCGGAAGTTTGGAAGCTCACAGGAAAACTCCAGAGCGGGGATTTCGGGGAAGGTTCAGCTGCGCAAAGGTTGAGGGTAAAGGGTTTATGCCTAAAACCCTCGCCATTTTTATAGAGGAAGAGGGGGGTCGAAATGTAATATGAGTATAATTAAGACCCCCCCGAAGGAAGTAAAGTCGCACGGGTAGCGCGTGGCCGACACCGCATCTGCAGGTTGGGCGAGCTCACGGCACGTGACGACACCTGTCAGCCAAGTCATCATGATTAATCGGTCATGCCCCATGCCGATTTAAGGAATCGAGGCGACGATTCGCCTCCCCAAGGACGACAATTCGCTTCTGGCACCTTCCCCGAGGTCGACCTACTGCAGGTTGGTAAAGAACAACGGGTCAAGTCAAGGCCCCAATGCGAGCTTGCGACCTCAATTTGAGGGGCAATTGTTGTAACATGAAGTAGTCCGACTTGCCAGAGGCAGTATCTCTCCATCTAACACTTGTCATTATAGAAGCCCTTGCCATGTCCAGGTAGGTCGCGGGGCGACTTAAAAGACTACGCAAGTCGCGAGGTGACTTGGAAGAATGTGAAGGTCGTTGGCGACCTAGGAGGTCACGCAAGCCGGAGTTGACTTGGTCTCGAGGTCGAATAAAGGATGAATATGGTAAAGATACGAGTAATTAGTGGTGCGGATTTCATGGGCTATAATCAGGGTAAGCATATCTGGATGCGCGACTTGCGGGACAAGCGAGGAAACCCTAGCCTGGTAGCTGAAACCCTAAGCAGGCCCGTGAGAGGAAGCTCATGCAGGCTGTAGCCCTAATTCGGTGTCTATAAATATAACTTGTATTGTACGTTGTAAGGGATCAAAATCTTAGTATCCTAGGCAAAAATTATACAGTAAAATATTCTGGCTTGGTACCCCCAGACGTAATCTATTTCACAGACGAACTGGGTAATCAAATCGTGTGTTATTTATCACTTTCGCTGTTATACTGATCGGAGTTTTATCAAATTCTTTATTTGTTCGTCGGTAATCAAACCGGGTACAACATCCCTCTCATGTCATCTATCTCTTTTTGTGTCTTGGGACACATGTCTTTCGATAGATGGATTCCGTGCCTGAAAGGTACAAAACCCTTATTGGAATCTTGCATGTTGAAACGCTTCAAAACGGTATCTATGTATGAAGTTTGCGATAAGTCAATCATTCTTTTCTTTCGATCTCGAGTGATCTTGATCCCAAGAATATGACCGGCTTCCCCTAAGTCCTTCATATCAAACTATTTTGACAGTCATACCCTTACGTTTGACAAAACCTTTACATCATTTCGATGAGCAGAATATCGTCTACGTGTACTAGGAATACCAAGGCAGTTCTGTCACACTTTCTATAAACACAACTCTCGAAATCATTTTGATCAAACCCATAAGATTTTATTACATGATCAAAACATTGGTTCCAATCCCGAGATGCTTGCTTCAGTCCATAAATGGACTTCCTCAGCTTGCACACAAGATGTTCTTGGCCTTTTTCGATGAAACCTTTGGGATGTTGCATATAGATTTCCTCGTCAAGACTCCCATTAAGGAAATCTGTCTTGACATCCATTTGCCAGATCTCAAAATCTAGATGCGCAGTTATTGCCAAGAGAATACGGATGGACTTAAGCATGGCTACAGGCGAAAAGGTTTCTTCATAATCGATACCCTCTTTCTGAGTGTATCCCTTTGCCACAAGCCTAGCTTTAAAGGTTTCCACCTTCCCATCCGGTCCTCTTTTCCTCTTGTAGACCCACTTGCATCCAATGGGTTTTACCCCACTGGGTTGTTCAACTAGCTCCCACACCTGATTATGATCCATTGAGCCCATCTCGGCTTCCATCGCAGTTTGCCAGGATTCTGAATCCTTACCTTGGACCGCCTCCTTGTAGGACCAGGGGTCTGATTCACTATCCCCGGGACCAAATCCGAAGATTCTCCTATCCCCATGAATCTCTCAGGTTGTCAGAGAACGCTCCCACTACGATGAGGTTCCGATTGTGTCGGTGTGATGCTTGATATATCAACCTGTACAGTTGGTATAAGAGTTTGCCCTCTTATTTCATTTAAGGTAATCTCACTTTTGGGCTTTCGATTGTTCATAAAGTCTTCTTCCAAAAATCTAAAGTGCATACTTATTACCACCTTTTGATCTTCGGGACCATAGAACATGCACCCTTTCGTTCCCATGGGATATCCTATAAATCGCTTTAGTTCCGATCGTGCATCCAACTTACCGGCTTCCTTGTCTAGCACGTATGTCGGACACCCCCAAATCCTGAGATGTCTCAGACTGGGCTTGCGCCCGGTCCACAACTCTTTAGGGGTTTTGGGAACCGATTTGGATGGTACCAAATTCAGAACGTAAGCCGCTGTTTCCAAGGCATGACCCCAAAACGACTTGGGTAGATCTGAATAACTCATCATGGATCTGACCATTTCTAAGAGTGTTCTGTTTCTTCGTTCTGCAACCCCATTTTGTTGAGGGGTTCCGGGTGCAGTCAACTGGGAAACAATGCCCTCGTCAAACAGGTAGTTCAAAAACTCATCGCTGAGGTATTCGCCTCCACGATCAGATCGTAGAAACATGATACTCTTTTCCTGATGATTCTCCACTTCGGCTTTGAACTCCTTGAATTTATCAAAGGTTTCCGACTTGCGTTTCATGAGGAAAATGTACCCGAACCTTGAGTAATCATCAATGAAAGTCACGAAATACTCATAGCCACCTCTAGATTTGGTTTACATTGGACCACACACGTCAGTGTGAACGATTTGCAACACTTATGTGGCTCTATTCCCCTTGGCTCCAAATGCCCTCTTGGTCATCTTACCCTCCAAACATGATTCGCAGGTTGGAAGTGGTTCTTGTTGGGGAATTAATTGCCTGGATCTATTCGGGATGAATATTTAAATACAAATTTAATTCTAACAATTATTACTAGAATGAATTAATCCTATATTAATTCAAATAATAATACAACAACAAATCATGCATATAAACAGTTCACATAAATCCTACGCATGCGGAATTGCTACGGGTTTACGTGAACTAACCTCTTGGGGTGACAATGGTCTCGTCGATAAGAACACACCAAAAAGCCTTCCCAAGTATTCCCTAGTCCTTGCTCGTCAATCCGATGGAATGAAGCTCGTGAACAATTAACAAATGGGAAAATAAAAATTTGTTGCACCACCTTTGTGGATTTACTAATTTTTCCAGCACATGGAATTGTACTTGGGAATGAAACATTCATCCCCTATTTATAGAGGGGTGTTGGACGATTTTTTGGCATGGAATAGGGGGAAGAAAATCTTTTTCTTGATCTCCAAGAAATCTTGAATATATCTCCTATATTCTTTTCTCCATAATTAAAATATTCCATAAAATTCCCAACTTCTCTTGTTATGGGAATTTTCGAAAATAATAGGAACAAGAAACCAAGATTTGGATCTTCTTGAATCTATGAGATATACTTGTATTTCAAGAAATACATATCTTCCATAATATCTTTTCAAGAAAATCAAGAAAATCTTTCTTTCCCTTTTATTTCAAAAATTTCGAAAATATCCATATGAATAACCAAGTGGGAGATTTCTTGAATTTAATGAGATAATCTTGTATTCCAAGAATACATATCTTCATTCCATAACAAAATTCAAAGAAAATCTTTCTCCCCTTTTATTCACAATTTTCGAAAAAATGAGGAAAAATAAGCAACAAAATTTATTTTATTTTTAAACACCTTTTTCAGTTATTGAACTTTATGTTGGGCTACTTGGGGGGCCTTTAAGAGAATTAAGATTGGACCTTCCAATGGATCTTGAATTATCAATATTGAGCCACAATATTATTCAAGCCCATAAATATTAATTAATCCCACTACATAATTAATATTGCACTATCCATCTTAACCCATATTATAGTCAATATGGCTCCCGGTTATTATTTCCCGTGTTTAAGATTATCTAGCCCATTAATTAATTCAAGCCACTGAAATAACTTTCCATTAATTAATATCTTTTATCCTTGGTAAAGGAACGGTTCAACATTATTATTCCGAAAACTAGTTCCACTTGCAAGATTTGGTATGATAAAACTTATGAACCTCCCAAGGGGGCAAATCGATCAAGCGTACTTGCACACGATTCTCCGTATTAAATCTTAGCAACATATGTGACCAATAATATTGCCCAAGATATAAAGTATTGAATCTCGTTGATTCTCTACCAGTAATAAGTCAAAGAAATAATTACTAACCACACGCGATCCTATTTAAGGGACGAAGATTAAGAAATAACGAACCAATTGAGGTCTAATTCTTCCTAGTTCAGTTTTGAAGAATTTGTCCTCCTGTAGGTCCTCTTCAGTGCACTAGACATGCACTAGTGTAATCTCTTGGTCAAAACAAGTCAATCTGAGCATTACACTTCAACCTTTCACGATGGATTGTTCATTTCCATCTAGGTCGTGAATGGTGTACTTTTGGTCACAAGAGACAGTTAATTTAATCTTCTGTTATCTGGTATCACTAAATTAACTACAATGTAACACGTACTATTTATTGAACAGTTATGCAGTAAATATATGTAACATTCGATGATATTTACAGCATCAGTGATAAACAATTTAATTCAGTAAATAAGTCCGAAATTCAGTTTGATTATACAAAGCAAAAGCATACTTTCCAGTATAATCTCAACAATCTCCCACTTATACTCAAAGTCTGCTTTTAAGTATACTACAACATGTCTCGTGTAGATACGTGACATATAATGTCACCTACACGAACCTAATAATGTCTCCCACTTATATTCAAAGTAGATTGGCAACGGTCTTGACACCCATCCCTTCCACATGTCTCTCGAATGTATTCTGAGGCAGGCCCTTTGTGAATGGATCAGCTAGGTTGTCTTCTGACGCGATCTTTGCCACCTCTATATCTCCTCTCTTAACGATTTCTCGTATAAGATGGTATTTCCTTTCAATGTGTTTACTGGCCTTATGGGCTCTTGGTTCCCTTGGATTTGCAACTGCTCCGGCATTGTCACAATAAACAGTGATTGTGCTGGGAAAATTCGGAACTACATCCAAGTCCACTAGGAAGTTCTTGAGCCAAACCGCTTCTTTCACTGCCTCGCAAGCAGCTACATATTCGGCTTCCATGGTAGAATCTGCGATGCATTTCTGCTTAACGCTTCTCCATGTCATGGCTCCTCCCCCCATGCAAAACACACTACCGGAGGTAGATTTTCTGGAATCTAAGTCTGATTGGAAATCCGAGTCCGTGTAGACGATGTGGATTAAACTATCTGACTGATAAACCAACATTCTATCTCGAGTTCTTTTCAGATACTTTAGAATGTTTTTTAACTGCCGTCCAATGTTCTTTCCCCGGGTTACTTTGATATCTTGCCACCATGCCAACGACAAAGCAGATATCCGGTCTCGTGCACAGCATTACATACATAAGGCTTCCGACAGCCGAAGCATAAGGAATGCCTTTCATGTCATCTATCTCCCTTTGTGTCTTAGGGCACATTTCCTTGGATAGATGGACTCCATGTCTGAAAGGTACGAAGCCTTTCTTGGAATCCTGCATGCTGAATCGTTTTAAGACAGTGTCTATGTATGAAGCTTGCGATAAGCCTATCATCCTTTTCTTGCAATCTCGATTGATTTTGATCCCAAGGATGTGCCCGACTTCCCCTAAGTCCTTCATATTAAACTGTTTTGAAAGCCATGCCCTTACGTCTAATAACACCTTTACATCGTTCCCGATGAGCAGAATGTCGTCTACGTATAGTACTAAGAATACCAATGCAGTTCCGACACGCTTTTTGTACACACAACTTTCGAACTCGTTTTGATCAAACCCATAAGACATTATAACATGATCAAAACATTGGTTCCAAGCTCTGGATGCTTGTTTGAGTCCATAAATGGACTTCATGAGCTTACAAACTAGGTGTTCTTGGCCCTTTTCAATGAAGTCTTGGGGTTGTTGCATATAGATTTCTTCATCTTGACTTCCGTTAAGGAAAGCTGTCTTGACATCCATTTGCCAGATTTCAAAATCAAGATGCGCAGCAATCGACAAGAGAATTCGGATGGACTTGAGCATCGCTACAGGTGAAAAGGTTTCCTCATAGTCGATCCCTTATTTCTGAGTATAACCTTTCGCCACAAGCCTTGCCTTGAAGGTTTCCACCTTCCCGTCCGATCCCCTTTTTCTCTTGTATACCCACTTGCATCCAATGGGTTTGACCCCACTAAGTGGTTCGACTAGCTCCCACACTCTGTTATGATCCATAGAACCCATTTCGGCTTTCATTGCCTTTCGCCAAGAAACCGCATCCTTGTCTTGGATTGCCTCATCGTATGTCCATGGGTCTGATTCGTCTTGATCGGGAATCAAGTCCGAGGACTCTTCTATCCCCATGAATCTCTCGGGCTATTTTACAACCCTCCCACTAAGACAAGGTTCCGGTTGTGTAAGTGTGTCGTTTGGTATGTCATCTTGTACAGTTGCCAATGAGGTTAGCCCTCTTAGCTCATTTAAGGTAATCTCACTTCTGGGTCTTCTTTCGTTCATATAGTCTTCTTCCAAAAATCTAAAGTGGGTGCTTATTACCACCTTTTGATCTTCGGGACCATAGAACATACACCCTTTTGTTCCCTCGGGGTATCCTATAAACAACCTTAATTCTGATTGAGGATCCAATTTTCTGGCTTCCTTGTCCAACACGTAGGCCGGACACCCCCAAATTCTCATGTGTCTTAAACTGAGCTTGCGCCCAGTCCACAATTCTTTGGGAGTTTTGGGAACCGATTTGGATGGCACCAAGTTCAGAATGTAAGCCGCTGTTTCCAAGGCATGACCCCAGAACGACTTGGGAAGATCCGCATAACTCATCATTGATCTAACCATTTCCAAAAGAGTTCTGTTTCTTCGCTCTGCAACCCCGTTTTGTTGAGCAGTTCCGGATGCAGTTAGCTGGGATACAATCCCTTCATCTGACAAGTAGTTCAAAAACTCATCGCTGAGGTACTCGCCTCCACGATCGGATCGTAGAGACTTGATACGTTTTTCCCTATGATTCTCTGCTTGAGCCTTAAATTCTTTGAATTTCTCAAAGGTCTCAGATTTATGCTTCATAAGGAAAATATAATCGTACCTTGAGTAGTCATCAATAAAAGTGACAAAATACTCATAACCTCCTCTTGCCATGGTTGACATTGGAACACATACGTCTGTGTGAACGATTTCTATAGTGAACCGTCTTCTACCAACCTTTGGATCCTCTTTGGATTAATATGTCCCAATCTTAGATGCCATAGAAGTGTTTAGTTCACGTCTGATGAACTTTTTCTTTTGTCGGAAATAATTGATGTGTTATAGGATGCATTTCGTGAGTGGTGTGCACAGTTAATTGTATAGAGATTATTCGACAACGTTCCATGACAGATAAATTTATCATAAAGAGAAATGGTAACAACATTATCAAAAGTAACCGAATATCCATCAAGGTAAAGTTTAGAAACCGAAATTAAATTCTTTCTAAAATTCGGAACGTAAAGAACATCTCTTAAAATTAAAACTCTGTCTTCAAAGGGCAGGTGCACTTCTCCAACTGCTTCAGCTGCCACTCTTGTAGCATCGCCCAGTGTGATGAGGATCTCACTCCCACTAAGTTGCCGGGTCCGCTTGAACCCCTGTAAAGTGAAACAAACATGATCAGTGGATCCCGTATCCACCACCCATAAATGGGAGGCATACGCCGCTAAGCAAGTTTCAACAATTAGTGCGTGAGAATTACCTTTCTTTCCATTCCTTTTGGGTTTGGAACAGGCTGCCCTCCAATGTCCCTTTTTACCGCAGTTAAAACATTTTCCTTTTGGTGCTTTCTTGACACCCATACAGTTAGCTGTCTTTCTCTTACTTTTCTTAGTGATGAGTTTGCTTTGGTTCTGACCACTTTCCTTTTCTTGAGTCTTGCCCTCCATTGGCCTAGACCTTGAGAAAAGACTTTTGGTCACCAATGCTTCGTCTTTCTTTCCTAAATGCTTCTCTATTTTCTCCAAGGCTTCTTGTAGAATGTCCATAGTAAACATGTGATCACTTATCACAAAACTACAGTAAAACCCATCGAAGCACCTTGGAAGAGTTAGCAAAAGAAATTCGATTTGAGCCTCATCACAATACTTAGTACCGAGATAAGCCAGTTTTTCAAAATGGTGTTTTATTCTGAGAACATGCTCCCTTACGGGTGTTCCCTCAGCTATCTTTAGCCTTGCCACGTCGTCGTTTTTAAACTGATTGATCATGCGGTCTTTTGTTAAAAATATTTCTTCAAGACTTTGCATAATTTCTGCAGCAGACTCAATACCTTCATGAATGTGTCTCAAATCATCAGACAATGAAGTCAAGATTACACATTTCATAGGTTCATTGGCCTGCTCCCAAATATTATACAAGTGTCTTTTCGCATCAGTTGATCCATCAGTAGGCAAACGGGGCTTGGGTACATCAAGAACCCAATGATGTTCTTGTGCAGGTAGGACAAAACTCATATTTTGTTTCCAAACAACATAGTTGTCACCAGTTAATTGGTGTTCTTTGAGTGTATATAACAGTGGATTAAAAGGTTGCGACATGATGAACTGAAATAAATAATAATATGCATAAGCACAAATATATCACAAGGTTCGATCACATGTTTCATATTAAAATCTCAAAAAATATGAACATGCATCAGCCAACATCTCAAAACAGTTTAAATAAGCCACGTGGGGTGGGTCATTATTTAAACACATTCAAGCAGGTTACAAACAAGAACAGTTACAAACCTTTAATAACTAGATTAATAGTTAGCTCCCACTTGACCAATATAAAATTGACGAGGACTTGAGGGGAAGTATATGCATATCAATTTTATACCTAAGTAATAACCATGATTAAATACGAAATTATTATTTAAACTTTGAAAGAGCCTCGTGGGGAGGGTCATAAATCACACTAGTAATAATCCACAATCATCCACTTGGAATTTATTCATGTGAAAGCTATCTTTTGACCGTCCCGTGGGGGGAATTTCTCCAAAAGAATTCACAAATAAATAAATCATGGAGGTCAAAATTAATTCAATTTTATTATTCATAAAATTGTCAATTAATTGTTTAAGCATACTTAGTAATTTTCGAAAGTGAGATTTTTCAAAACATTTTCTCATGCATTGCAAATTTAAACACAATTTAAATAAGCATAAAATAATGCATAACATCAAAACAAAAAATTAAACATTTTGGGTAAATATATCCAATTGTCATGGTTAATTTTTATCATGTCTTGATCTTGAGAAATCGTCTTCATAGCCTTCATCGTTCGTCTCGAAAAGCTCCCACTTGACCGTCTTAAAAAAAACACCTTGTCAAGCCATGTCATCGACCACTCATCATGGTCGAGTGCCCGCCTAGCACTCCCCAACCGTGTCGAATCCGACATCCGTCTTGGCCGCTTTGAAGACCAAGCGACTCACGTCGCCGCGCGCCGACCGCCTGGCCCTCGGCGGCGTCGCCCGCGATTGCTCATACAGCGATCTCGGCGGCGTCGCCCGCGACGCGTTCTGGCAAAGATCTCCCGCACGCGTCGTCGCATTTGATCCCACGCTGCTGCCCCTCCGCCTCGCCCCACGCCCGCTTGCGCACTCAGGCTAGCGTCGCGTTCTTGGCGTGCCTCCGTTAACACGTTTAAGCTCGACGCTTTTTTACTAAGCCCGATTCCGGATCCCGTCTTTTAATTCTTCGTCTCCGCCTCCGTTTCCGATCCGGTTATAATTTATTTACAAAAAATAAATAAACCTAGATCTAGACTAGTCTATTACATTGATCAAATCAAACAAATTCTAATCTACTCGTGGATTTTCTCACGAGGCAAAACGAATTCGAACGAATCGAGTTAAAAAAAATAATTTATATGCATGCATAAATAAACACAATAAATTCCATGACAATTGGATACCTGCAAAAAAGATCTAGCAATTCTACTATCCAATTTCAAATTTAATGAAAATGAATTAAATTACAATTTAAAGATCAGAGCCCAAAACCGAGGCTCTGATACCAATTGTTGGAGAATTAATTGTCTGGATCTATTCGGGATGAATATTTAAATACAAATTTAATTCTAACAATTATTACTAGCATGAATTAATCCTATATTAATTCAAATAATAATTCAACAATAAATCATGCATATAAACAGTTCACATAAATCCTACGCATGCGGAATTGCTACGGGTTTACGTGAAATAACCTCTTGGGGTGGCAATGGTCTCATTGATAAGAACACACCAAAAAGCCTTCCCAAGTATTCCCTAGTCCTTGCTCGTCAATCCGGTGGAAGGAAGCTCGCGAACAATTAACAAAAGGAAGAATAAAAATTTGTTGCACCACCTTTGTGGATTTACTAATTTTTCCAGCACATGGAATTGTACTTGGGAATGAAACATTCATCCCCTATTTATAGAGGGGTGTTGGACGATTTTTTGGCATGGAATAGGGGGAAGAAAATCTTTTTCTTGATCTCCAAGAAATCTTGAATATATCTCCTATATTCTTTTCTCCATAATTAAAATATTCCATAAAAATCCCAACTCCTCTTGTTATGGGAATTTTCAAAAATAATAGGAACAAGAAACCAAGATTTGGATCTTCTTGAATTTATGAGATATACTTGTATTTCAAGAAATACATATCTTCCATAATATCTTTTCAAGAAAATCAAGAAAATCTTTCTTTTCCTTTTATTTCAAAAATTTCAAAAATATCCATATGAATAACCAAGTGGGAGATTTCTTGAATTTAATGAGATAATCTTGTATTCCAAGAATACATATCTTCATTCCATAACAAAATTCAAAGAAAATCTTTCTCCCCTTTTATTCATAATTTTCGAAAAAATGAGGAAAAATAAGCAACAAAATTTATTTTATTTTTAAACACCTTTTTCAGTTATTGGACTTTATGTTGGGCTACTTGGGGGGCCTTTAGGAGAATTAAGATTGGACCTTCCAATGGATCTTGAATTATCAATATTGAGCCACAATATTATTCAAGCCCATAAATATTAATTAATCCCACTACATAATTAATATTGCACTATCCATCTTAACCCATATTATAGTCAATATGGCTCCCGGTTATTATTTCCCGTGTTTAAGATTATCTAGCCCATTAATTAATTCAAGCCACTGAAATAACTTTCCATTAATTAATATCTTTTATCCTTGGTAAAGGAACGGTTCAACATTATTATTCATACCGGAAACTAGTTCCACTTGCAAGATTTGGTATGATAAAACTTATGATTCTCCCAAGGGGGAAAATCGAACAAGCGTACTTGCACACGATTCTCCGTATTAAATCTTAGCAACATATGTGACCAATAATATTGCCCAAGATATAAAGTATTGAATCTCATTGATTCTCTACCAGTAATAAGTCAAAGCAATAATTACTAACCACACGCGATCCTATTTAAGGGACGAAGATTAAGAAATAACGAACCAATTGAGGTCTAATTCTTCCTAGTTCAGTTCTGAAGAATTTGTCCTCATGTAGGTCCTCTTCAGTGCACTAGACATGCACTATTGTAATCTCTTGGTCAAGACAAGCCAATCTGAGCGTTACACTTCAACCTTTCACGGTGGATTGTTCATTTCCATCTAGGTTGTGAATGGTGTACTTTTGGTCACAAGGGACTGTTAATTTAATCTTCTGTGATCTGGTATCACTAAATTAACTACAATGTAACACATACTATTTATTGAACAGTTATGTAGTAAATATATGTAACATTCGATGATATTTACAACATCAGTGATAAACAATTTAATTCAGTAAATAAGTCCGAAATTCAGTTTGATTATACAAAGTAAAAACATACTTTATAGTATAATCCCAACAGTTCTAACTGTAGGTCCGACAGCGAACTATCTTTCACCAACCTTTGGATCCAATTTAGATTAATATGACATAATCTTAGATGCCATAGAAGTGTCTCGTTCACATTTTCTGAACATTTTCTCTTATTGCATGAAACAGTCGATGTGTTATAAGATGCATTTTGTGAGTGGTGTGCACAGTTAATAGTATAGAGATTGTTCCACAAAATTCCATGACAGATAAACACATCGTTACGGTAAACAGTAACTTGCTTAGAAAAACAAACAGAATATCCATCATTAATAAGTTTAGAAACTGAAATAAGATTTTTGCGAAAAACTGAAACGTAAAGAACATCTCTCAAAACTAAAAACTTGTCTTCAAAAGACAGGTGCACGTCTCCCACTGCTTCAGCTGCTACTCTCGTAGCATCGCCCAGTGTGATGAGGATCTCACTTCCACTAAGTTGTCGGGTCAGTTTGAACCCCTGTAACGTGAAACAAATATGATCAGTGGATCCCATATCCATTACCCACGAGTGGGTAGCTTGCGCTGCTAAACAAGTTTCAATAACTAGTGCGTGAGAATTACCTTTATTTTTCATTCCGTTTTGATTTGGAACAGGCCGACCTCCAATGTCCCTTTTCACCGCAGTTGAAACACTTCCCCTTTGGATCCTTCTTGACACCCCCAACCTCCCTCATCTTACTCTTGTCCTTGGCAACAGTTGAGTTTGACTGTTTTTTGGGCTTTGGCCTTCCTCTTCTTCTTACCCTCCTTTGGCCTAGAAGATGAAGATGGTCCACTTGCCGCCAAAGCTTGAGTTTGGTGTCCCATCAACGTCTCCGCTGAGACTAAAGCTTGCAACAAGTCAGCTAGCGAGAACTTCAGATTATTCATCTGATAGTTCAACTGAAAATGTTCAAAACTTTTAGGCAGAGAGTGAAGCACCAAATCAATCTGAGTCTCCAGATCGTAATCTGCACCCAGAACCTCAAGTTTATTCAGATGAGCCATCATCTTGAGGACATGATCCCTTATGGGCGTGCCCTCCACCATTTTCAGCGAAAGCATTTCTCGCAAGGTGATCTGACGAGCCGTGCGGTTCTGATGTTGAAACATCTTCTTAAGATTTTCCATGATTTCCGTAGCAGTTGCAAATTCTTGGTGTTGGTGTTGCAACACATCCGACATAGATGCCAAGATGGTACACTTAGCCATTTCATTGCAATGCTCCCGGTCCTCATATTTTTTCTTTTCCGGCTTACTCGACTCGCCAGTTGGCTCATCAGGTTTTGGAGTATCAAGAATCCACTTGTGCTTTTGTGCAGTTAGGACAATTATAATTTTTGTTTCCAATCAACATAGTTTCCTATACAATTCTATTGACTTTAAGTATATTAACAGTGGATTAAAAGGTTGCGACATGCTGAACTGAAATAAATAGCAATTTGTATAAGCACAAAATTATCACTCAATTCGATCACATAGTTCATATCAAAATCTCAAAATAATATGAACATGCATCAGCCGACATCTCAAAACAGTTTAAATAGGTCACGTTGGGTGAACTGTCTATTTAAACACATTCAAGCAGGTTACAAACAAGAACAGTTACAAACCTTTAATTCAAAATTAATAGTCGGCTCCCACTTGACCAATATAAAATTGACAGGGACTTCGGAGAAGTATATGCATATCAATTTTATACCTAAGTAATAACCATGATTAAATACAGAATTGTTACTTTGCTTTGTACGAGCCTCATTGGGAGGGTCATCGTCGCCACTAATAATAATTCACAATCATCCTTTTGGGAATTTATTCATGTGAAATCCATCTTTTGGCCGTTCCGTTGGGGAAATTTCTCCAAAAGAATTCACAAATAAATAAATCATGGAGGTCAATTTGACATAATTTTATTATCTGGAATAAAATTTGTCAATAAAACTTACTTAGTAATTTTCGAAAGTGTTTCTTTTAGACAATTCTAAATCATGCAAACACATTTAATAAATAAAATTGCACGAATTTAAAATAAGCATCAAGATTAAATAAATCACGTTGGGCACATATATCCAACTATCATGGTTTAAATTCCAAATCTTGATCTTGAGAAATCGTCCCTTCTTTTGCTTTCATTGTTCGTCTCGAAAAGCTCCCACTGAATCCGCAACAATTCTTCAAAAAATATCCTCTGTTTCGGGTTAGGACGATGTCCGGAAAACGAGTAGCTCACGACCCGGAACGCGAGTCGCATGCACCTAGGCGCACGCCCCAGTCCGGATCGGCCATCCCGCCCTGTTGCCCTTGGCCTTTCACGCGCGAGGCCTTGCCCGGATGCGCCCGCGTCCAGGGTCCCGCGCCCCATTGCCCAGCTTGGCCCGACGCCCAACAACCCCGTCTACGACCGCCTGGCGATGCACACGGTCGCTAGGCCTTTGGCATAGCCCGCTGCTTCATCTTGGCTCGCGTACGTCCGGGCACTTGGATATCCATCTTTAACTCTTCGTCTCCGTCTTCATTCACGATCCGGTTACAATTTATTTACGAAAAATAAATAAACCTAGATCTAGACTAGTATATTACATTGAACAAATCAAATAAATTCTAATCTACTCGTGGATTTTCTCACGAGTCAAAATGAATCCGAAAGAATCAAATTAAAAACCAACAATTTATTTGCATGTAAATAAGCACATTAAAATACCATGACAATTGGATATCTGCAAAACAGATCTAACAGTTCTACTATCCAATTTCAATTTTAATGAACAATAATTTAAATTATAGTTTAAAAGATCAGAGCCCGATCCAGGGCTCTAATACCAGTTGTTGGGATAACATATGCCAGGATCTATCGGGATGACCTCATAAACACAAATTTAAATTAACAATTATTACTAGCATGAATTTACCTAAGTGAATTCAAATAATAATTAATCCAACAACAACATGCAAATAATATTTCATGTAAAAGATCCTAGCATGCGGAATTTCTAGGGGTTTACGTAAACGTACCCGTTGGAGAGACGATCTGAGACAGACAGGATCAAGTATCTGGATACCCACCAAAAGTCCTTCTCAAGTATTCCCAAGTCCTCGTCCAATAACCCCGGTGGAAGGTTCTCCGATGAACGATTTATAAAACAAAGGAAAATAAAAATATTGTTGCACCACCTTTGTGGATTTCTAATATTTCCAACTCATGGAACACTAGTTGGGGATGAAAAATTCATCCCCTATTTTATAAGTGAGGGGGGTTCGAAAATTTCAAGGCAATTAGGGCTAGTAAAAATCTTTTCTTGATCTCCAAGAAATCTTGAACATATCCAATATATTCTTCTTTCCATGTATTTTTCCACAAAAATCTCACACCCTTATTTAGCCTATATTTTTGAAAATTACAAGAGGATTTTCAAGATTGGATCTTTCTTGAATTTATGAGATATTCTTGTATTCCAAGAATACATATCTTTTTCCATAAAATCTTTCCAAGAAAATCAAGAAAATCTTTCTTCTCTTTCATTCACTATATTTTCGAAAGTTCCCTATTAAAGAAGCCAAGTGGGAGTTTTCTTGAATTTATGGGACAATCTTGTATTCCAAGAATACATTATCTTCTTTCCATAAAATCTTTTCAAGAAAATTCTTCTCCCTCTTTTCTTTAATATTTTCGAAAAAAACAAGGAAATATAAGCAACAATAATTTATTTTATTTCAAGCACCTTTTATTTATTGGACTATAATTTGGGCTACTTGAGGGACCTTTAGGAGAATTAAGATGGACCTTCCAATGGACTTCTGAATTCCAATATTGAGCCACAATATAATTCAGCCCATTAATATTAATTAATGTCACTATATAATTAATATTATTTTATCCAATCTTAACACATATTACGGTAATATGGATCCCGGTTATTATTTCTCGTGTTTAAGATTATTTAGTCCATTAATTAATTAAGCCACTGAAAAGTTTTATATTAATTAATATATTTATCCTTGGAGTAAGGACAACCCAACTTTATTATCCATACCGGAAAATTAATTCCACTTGCAAGATTTGGTATGATAAAGGTTCCGGGCCCACCAAGGGGACCAATCAAGCAAGACATTGCAAGCACACGATTCTCTGTATTAATTTAGCAACTGTCATGCAATTAATATTATTGCCCAAGATGTAGGGTATCGAAGTCGCAATGATTCTCTTCCCATTTATAAGTCAAAGCAATAACTACTAATCACACATAGTCCTTATTAAGTGACAGAGATTAAGAAATCAACAACCACTGAGGTCTAACTCTTCATCCCTTAAGTCAGTGCGAATGAGTTTATCCTCTCTGTAGGTCCGCTTCAGCGCATCGAATGCACTAGTGTAATCTCTTGGTCAAGACAAGCCAATCTGAGCCTTACACATCAACTTCTACCAATAGATTGTTCGGATCTATCTAAGTTGTGAAACACGCACTCGTTTACAAGGAACTGTTAACGTGATCTTCTGTGATCTGGTATCACCACGGTAACTATAATGTAACGTGTGCTACGAACGGTTTGCAATAAATATATATAACATTAAATTATATTTAAAGCAAATGTGATAAACAATTTATTTCAGTAAATAAGTGTTTGATACATAGGTTATACAAAGTAAAAGCATACTTTCACGTATAACCCCAACAGGCCATAGGCGAAAAGGTTTTCTCATAATCGATACCCACTTTCTGAGTGTATCCCTTTGCCACTAGCCTAGCTTTAAGGTTTCAACCTTCCCGTCCAGTCCTCTTTTTCTCTTGTAGACCCACTTGCATCCAATGGGTTTCACCCCATTGGGTGGTTCAACTAGCTCCCATACTCGATTATGATCCATTGAGCCCATCTCGGCTTCCATTGCTATTTATCAGGATTCTGCATCCTTGTCTTGGACCGCCTCCTTGTACGACCAGGGGTCTGATTCACTATCCTCGGGGACTAAATCCAAAGATTCTCGTATCCCCATGAATCTCTCAGGTTGTCGGACAACCCTCCCACTACGACAAGGTTACGGTTGTGTCGGTGTGGCACTTGGTATGTCAACTTGTACAGTTGGTATTGGAGTTTGCCCTCTTAATTCGACTAAGGTAATCTCACTTTTAGGCTTTCTATTGTTCATATAGTCTTCCTCCAAAAATCTAAAGTGTGTACTAATTACAACCTTTTGATCTTCGGGACCATATAACATGCACCCTTTCGTTCCCATGGGATACCCTATGAACAACCTTAATTCTGAGCGTGAATCCAACTTACCAGCTTCCTTTTCCAGCACGTATGCCGGACACCCCCATATTCTTAAGTGTCTTAGACTGGGCTCTTGCGCCCTGTCTACAATTTTCTCGGATTTTAGAAACCGATTTGGATGGCACTAAGTTTAGAATATAAGCCATTGGGTAGATCTGAATAATTCATCATTGACCTGACCATTTATAAAAGCGTTCCGTTTCTTCGTTCTGACACCCCGTTTTGTTGAGGGGTTCTGGGTGCAGTCAATTGGGATATAATTCCCTCATCTGACAGGTAGTTCAAAAACTCATGGCTGAGGTATTCGCCTCCATGATCGGATCGTAGAAACTTGATACTCTTTTCCCTATGTTTCTCAGCTTCGACTTTGAACTCCTTGAATTTATCAAAGGTTTCGGATTTGTGCTTCATAAGGAAAATGTATCCGAACCTTGAGTAATCATCGATGAAGGTCACGAAATACTCATAGCCACCTATAGCTTTGGTTGACATTGGACCACACACATCAGTGTGAATGATTTCTAACACTTATGTGGCTCTATTCCCCTTGGCTCCGAATGCCCTCTTGGTCATTTTACCCTCTAAACATGATTCGCAAGTTGGAAATGGTTCCGACTGTAGGTCCTCCAGTGAACCATCTTTCACCGACCTTTGAATCCTATTCAGATTAATATGACCTAATTTGAGATGCCAAAGAAGTGTTTCATTCACGTTTTCTGAACGTTTCCTTTTATTGCTCGAAACAATCGATGTGTTATAAGATGCATTTTGTGAGTTGTGTGCACAATTAATAATATAAAGATTGTTCCATAAAGTTCCATGATAGATAAACACATCGTTATGAAAAATAGTAACTGTTGGTCCGGGTGCAAACGAGTCTTACACGTGTATGGGGGGGAATACACGTGTTCAGTGTTTTTAAAACTTTTTCTTACTGAGGTCAACTTGGGTCAGATAATTCTGAAGATTAGGTTCTGAGAAGCACAGATCGCTCTGAGTCAAAGTCTACTGAGATAGTGATCTTGAGTTGCTTTCAGATACCTCAGATAATCCCAACTGAGTCCTGAGTGTCAGAGATCCTGAGTTGCTTGGATCAGATAACTAACTTACTGAATCCTCAGAAGAGAGTTCAGTTTGGTAACTATCTGTTCTAGCTACTCAGTCGTGCGGAATGGTTGGCCCTTAGATTATACTCGTTTTAAGCTTTGCTGAAAACCTTCCCTTTATGAAATAGTGATTAAGCTGTGATTCAATTTACATGCAACTTCAGTGGATTGATTCCAACTGAATATCAGTGAAAAGTATGCTTTCAAAATTAAGGCAATGCAACAGTTAAGCACAGATAAGGAAAGCAATAAAGAACACAACAATTATAGTGGTTCAGAGACTAACCCTTTACAACTCTTCTCACCAACAAACACACTCCAACTACCTTCTCAAGGGTTTTGGGTTTCTCGGTTGGTTTCCAACTAGGATGAGATATCCTTTACAATGAAGCACAATGCAAAGGGTTAGGATATCTCGACTAAGCTTTGGATAATTCTTATCAAGCTAGGCTTAGTATAGTGAGCTCTCTTCAATGTAGAAGCACTTGGGAAATTCTAAGTTTTTCGAGTGCTTTAACTTTTGCAAGAATAAGTTTGAGCTCTTGAGTTGCGTATAAATTTCCCGTAACCTTACAATGTAGAGGGTCACCAGTATTTATAGGCATGCACCAAGGTCACTCTTGAAAACTATCCGTTGGAGAGACAGCTTCGTGAGTTCCCTCTTATGGTGTGTGAGAAACTGCTATATTTAGGGTTTGAAACTCCCTAACACGTTTTAGGCAATAGCCTTTCATGTAGCCGGTCTTCACTTTTTGCAGTCTGGAACTTTTGTACATCTGACATCTTTTTCAGCGACCTGTCACTGTCAGTGTCAGTATGGTACAGTGTCGTCTTCCTCTTTTTGACTTTTGTCTCCAGTTAAAGGTAGACACCTTCAACGGCTCTTTTTGGTTACAAACTCTGAGTTTGATATAACCTTAACAACACTTCTGACTTAGTTCCTTTTGTCTGCATTTGAATGTCTTGGCAAATATCTATTTTCTAAGGAATCGCGATCTTCTCAGTATTGCATCCTTCAGATAGATATATTCAGTGCCTCGGAACATTCAGGTTTATACTGAGCATTCAGTACACTACTGAGTCTTCAGTAATTACTGTGCCATCAGTATTCTTGATCTTCAGTCTTCAGTCTTGTGTCTTCAGAGTCTTCTGAGTCTTCAGGGTCTTCTGAGTCTTCAGGGTCTTCTGAGTCTACTGACTGATACACTGAATCTTCGTGCTGAGTCTTTAGTTCCTCAGTATCCTACTGAGTCTTCAGTATCTCAGTATCCTACTGAGTCTTCAGTATCTCAGTTTTACACTGAGTCTTCAGAACCTATCCTGAACTATATCTGCTGACTATACATTCTGCAGATAACATCCTGAATATTCTAAAACTGAATCCTGACTCAACTATCAAGATCATTCTGAACATGTCATACTCAGGGGTTTTGGGATCAAATCAAAATCATATATCTTTATTAAATTCATCTCCCAACAATTTCCCCCTTTTTGATGATGTCAAAACCTATCTTGTTACAAACATATAACCTATACTCAGGTTTCAGTTTATCCTATTACAAGATTGGTTGTCTCCCAACAATCTCTTAAAACAGAGAAACTCTTAAAAAATTTAAATCATTCAGCACTTTCTTCAGTAATGAATCTCTTTAAGTAATTCATTACTAAATACTTAAACAATTTCCCTTATATTCAGACAATTTCTCCCTTATCAACATACAATCAGTTCAGAGACATTCATTCAGGCATATCAAAATAAAAGACATGTAAATGAGATAATGAGATATTATCTTTTGAGCATAATGATAACCCTTCATTGATGATTAGTATCCCATTACAGATTACAATGAGTTTATCAACAAAATCAAAAAGACAAAAATTTAAAGATTACAGAATCTTCTGAGTCTTCAGTCTTCAGTCTTCTGATTTGGCTCTTCAGTCTTCTGCTCTTCAGTTTGCTTCATTCTCAACTTCATCAGCGGGCACCTCTAGGTCGAACATTCCGAAAAATCTCTTCTTCAGCTCATTTCTCTCCTTAATGATGTCCTGATTTTCTTCTGTTAGACCAAATGACCAAAGATATCTTGAGCAATTTCTTGAGTAATGGCCTTCTCATTCACCAAGCCATTACCAAGTCTTGGAGGAGGATAGGAATATGGACCAGGGGCTACTATCTGTACCTCTTCTTCATCCGCAAGGTTAATCCATCCCTGTAGATACTTTGGATAGAAGGTAAGGAGATATTCAATGAATGCTTCATTCTGATATGAGCTTTCCCCTCTCCATTCCCTGAGAACATCATAATTGAACCAGAAGGTTCTCTTGACTTCTTCCCACATATCGTTGAGTTTGATTGGCATCCATTTATCAACGTGGGGCCACTTTAGTGCTTTTGATGTCTCTTTCCTCTTGCTCGCAAACTTCCTGAATTCACTCCTTCGCTTCTGCTCTTCGTCTATCTTCTTTCTGATCACAGACGCTCCTGAGACCGAAGCAGCAGCTTTCTTAGCTTGTTCTATTTGGAGTGTCTTCAGAGCATCTCTCGTGTTGAAGACTTTCTTCTGAGGTTGAGACTCAGATTCTTCCGTTTCTTCATCATCCAGAATCAGCTTTCTCTGGATTGGCTTAGAAGCCTTCGCACGCTTGCTTACAGGTTGAACAACGCCCAAGGCTTTCCTCTTCATAGGCAATTCAGCAGCAGCCTGGCTTGTTCCAACCTTTGCTCTAGCACTCAGTTTCTCTCTTGCAACATCAAGCATGGTTTGCTCAGAAACTCGAGTGTAGATAGGCTTTTCTACCTGAGCGAACTTCAACTTCTCAGTAGCTTCGACTTCTCTTAAGGCTTTGGCTAGATTATACATTTCAACATCTTTCTGTGCCTTTTTCTCCAAAGTACGTGCCATGAACTTTCTGAGGTCTTCACCTTCCTTTTCCCCCTTCTTGGCACCGTAATTTGGAAGAAGTCTGGAGAGTGCTGTGTCCATGTGATATTGCTCTTTGCTCACACAGCGAACTTCTCCTGCTATCTGATCTTATTTGTCTTCCAGCCTCCTTAGATGGTTCTTGGCTACAGAAAATTCTTCAGATAAATGGGCAAAAGCGGCGGCGAGAGTGCTTCTTTGAACATCTCTGTCATCTTGGTCATGAGCATTGAGCTCATTTCCTCAACAATGAGATTTTATCATCACTTCATTCCTCTCTGCCAATTTCACCTCTAGAAACGCAGATTGACTCACAGTGCTCTGATTCATTTCAAAGACTCAACCTGACCTTGACTCCCTCCGGCTTTTTCATTCAAATTTTTCTTCCATGGAGGTCATCCGAGAGGTCGAGTGTTTTGGATTAGCACCGACTCAAGAGTGACTAAGACTTTCCATCTGTTGAGCTTGATTGGCCAATTTTTTTCCATCCGAGCAATCTTGATCATCATTGGCTCAACCTTCTCAAGTTTCTCCATCAAGGGAGTGAGATCAATCTCGGAACCTTCGCACCTCTGTCTTTGTCGATCATCTCCCGAGGTTCGTGTACAACCACGTGGGTCGGTGCACTTTGAGCTTGACTTCATCCTGAGCTCGGTCTCCAATCGAGCCTCGATCTGTTTTTATCGACAATTGAATTAAAGATAGAACTTTCAGTAACTTTGACATAATTGTTAATAGTGCCAAAAGGTACCTGAAGATTACTAGCTTCAGTCTGAGATTGACCAATTTCAGGTTGATCAGCAATAGAAGTCTCCTTTTCCATTTGAGACTGATCCTCAACATCCCTGTTGGTCCCCATCTCCATCTTGAGATTTGTCTCTGCTGCTCGGGGCACCAACTTCAGTAGCTTTTCTTTCAGCTAACTTCCTCTGAACCAGCTCATCAAAATCGGAGTTTTTCATCCTGAGCTTTGTCCTCACGAACCCCGAGAAGTCGGTCGAAAGGTCGTCTCCTCATTCCACCAGTCTTCCCTCGAAAGCAATAATATCAAGCATCTCGGGAAGAGTCCGATTGAGGATGAACACAGGTTGTCCTTAATCAAGAAAACATCTTGCGGTCGAGGGTATGAGCCGAGCTCGGGGTAGCGGTCAAGAATGAACCGTTCCCCTTGCTCCTCCACTCGCCTTCTTTCTTCGGCCTCGCCCTTCTTCCATCTCGGGCTTTACGGTTCGATTGAAGCCTGGCGAGGATCAAGAGGTAGATCACTCAGAGCTCATCAAGAATATTACGCTCCCGAGTCTCGGCCACCTCTCGGTTAGTGCGACGAGTCCTCGGTTTGCATCTGAGTGGGTTACGGGTCCCGGTGACACTTCCTCCGATGAGTCCGAGTTGGCTCTTCTTTGTCTGTCTCAGGCGGCACTTTTTCAAGAGGGATCTCTCGAGGCTGAGTTCCTTTGAAAATTTCCTGAGAAATTTTGTCTGAACTTAGAGAAGTCTCAAGCACCTCAGAGAATACCTGCTCCTCAGTCTGTTCTTGTGCCTTTGAGATAACCTGAGCCAGAACTTGCAATGGCGAACTCTGAGCGGTTTGGCCCTCAAGTTGAATCTCCTCAGATTCACTGCCATCTTCATCAGTGAGAACCACCAATCTTCTGCGCTTTGGGGCAAGGTTCTTCTGCTTCATTATTTTTGCACCTTGCTCCATCTTTGCCTCCAACAAAACCTTCCCCCTGGTTTGTTGAGTCTCTTTTTCAGCCGCAACTGGTGATTCTACCTTCTTTTCTCTCTTCCCCCTGATGGCCTGCTTCTTTGCAGCAATGGGTTTAAAGAGAATTTTGGACTTAGGGAATGGGGTCGAATTGGCGAAGATATCCTCCTCCTCTCTGCACATCTCCAAAATATAAGCAATTTTGGTGGCATGGTGGATCTTGCATTTTATTGAGATCGCCCCGTCAACCTTCTTCAAAACTTTGGTCTGCTCACTCACCGTCTGAATCAAAAATTTCAGCCAGTTGAAGTCAGTGGTGGGTGAGGCCTCGATTGCCGCCATCAATCTGAGCTTCGGGGTACTGATCTGCTCAAAACTCCCCGCAAGACTCATGATGCTCTTGCTCACAATATCCATCAACACACGATATTGTGGCTTTAAGTGCCTCTTATGCAATGTCGCCTCAAATTTAATAGGATTCTCAGCAATCCTATCTAAGTACTCCTGCTCTCTACCCGACATATACATGGTAGGATCCTCTCCTCTATCACAGAGCTCAAAAACATCATTCAGATTTTTCGGAACTATATACAGATCCCTCTCAAAATCGATGTATTTGGACGACTGCTCTAAATGTGATACAGTTATCTTAGAATGCATACAACCCTCTTCATCTATCTTCAAGTTATAGATGAATTCGATTACCTCTTTTGCAAACTCCTGGTCTGGTCGGCTTGCGACTAGTTGGGTGAGTTTAGCCAGTCGAATCATATGCAGAGCCTCCTCTTCTGGCTTTGAGTTGGTTGTGCTTTCGAGTGAGACAACAAACTCGTACCACGGCTTGTTGGTTTCGGCTAATCTCTCGAACAAGGTTGGGGCCATTTTAGAGATTGATTGAAGAAATGAAGCTTTAGGGTTTGGAGATTTCTTGGCAAAGGGAATTTTTAATTGCAGAGGTTTTGGGAACGAAGGGTTTGATAGAATTTTGGCTTGAATGGCTTATTGGGGTTTATATAGCTTTGAGATTGTGGGGAATCGCGTTGGTTAGGTGAAAAACAACGGTTGAGATAAATCTCCGATTAATCGGGTATACGAACCGACGATCTCCGAAAAGTAAGCCGCCAAAACATCCTCATTGGTCATTAATGTAGCAGAGCATTAAATGACTGTTGACCTTCTTCGGAATTTAAAACGATCCCACCCAAAAACAAACATTCCTCAGGTGTTTTGTATTTATTGCGAATGATTACTGAATTTTACTTAAGCAATAAATGAGTCGCATTAGTCATTACTTCTTCAGACTAATTTCCCTCTATCAGTCTTACTGAGTACTGACCTTGATAAAATGTCGATATAATACCGAAAATCTTGAATTGGTTCAAGATATGCTTACGATCTTGACCTTGATGAAATCTGAGTTTCACGAGACTCGATTCGATTTCCATTTTATCCCGAGCTTCTCAGTAGAATTCTGAGAAAAGTTCATGCATCTGAAAATCTTCAATTTTTCAAATTTTACTCTATACACCTGGTTCTAACATCCCTAATTCAACTGAAAGTTCCTGAAATCTTGATTCCGCCAAAGGTTTAGTCAAGATATCAGCTCTCTGCTTATCAGTATGAATTTTCTCCATCCTTATGTTCTTCTTCTCGACATGATCTCGATGAAGTGATGTCCGATATCCACATGCTTGCATCCGGTGTGCAATAACGATTTTGTGAAATAGCAATGGCACTATTATTGTCACAAAATATTGGTACTTCATTGGCTACAACTTTATAATCCCTTAATTGTTGTCCGCGAGCGAAAGAATCGAAAGCACAGCAGACTTCCCTGCCCATGTATTAAACCCAAAGAGTACTTGTTGCTATTTTGGTCCTGCTTTCTTCAAAACCAAGATATCAGCTTACTTTTTAGAAATTGACAAGTTCCTGAAGTGGACTTCCTGTCAATCCTGCAACCTCCATAATCAGCATCTGAGTAACCAGTTAATTCAAGGTTATCATCAGCTGGATACCATAATCCTCTATTCACTGTGCCTTTAAGATACTTCAGTATCTTTTTGGCAGCTTCCATGTAAATAGCCTTAGGATTAGCTTGGTATCTTGCACATATCCCAACAGCAAATGTTATATCTGGCTTACTTGCTGTAAGATAGAGCAATGATCCAATGATTCCTCTATAATCAGTATGGCTTCTCGATTTGCCTTGAAATCGGGATCCATCTTGTAGTTAGTATTCATGGGAATCCTAATCGCATTGCAATCTCACACCATATTTAGCAATCAGATCTCTGGTGTACTTTGCCTGGTTGATGAATATTCCTTCTTTTGATTGTTTCACTTGAAGACCTAGAAAGAAATTCATCTCTCCCATCATTGACATCTCAAACTTGCCTTTCATCAGTGTTGAAAACTTTTCACACAGCTGATGGTTTGGAGATCCAAAAATGATGTTATCAACATATATCTGAACTAGTAAGATATCTTCCCCATCCTCTATCCTGAACAGAGTTCTATCAACAGTTCCTTTGACAAAACCATGGTCAGTAAGAAATTGAGAAAAAGAGTATCATACCATGCTCGGGTGCTTGTTTGAGACCATACAAAGCTTTTCCGAGCCCTCAGAAACTTGGTCATTCTGCTTTTGAAACCCGGAGGTCGCTCCACATAAACCTCTTCTTTAAGCACACCGCTTCGAAATGCACTTTTCACATCCATTTGATAGATCGTGAACTTCATGTGGGCAAAGATATGCAAGAAAACAATCGATGGCTTCTAGTCTTTGCAACAGTGCAAAGGTTTCATCATAATCCAAGCCTTCTTCTTGGGAATAACCTTGTGCAACTAGCCTTGCCTTGTTTCTCACAATGTTGTTGTTTTCATCTATTTTATTCTTGAAAACCCACTTGGTTCCAATGACATTGTGCCTTTTCCTCGTCTATCTACTAGCTCTCATACTTCATTCCTTGAGAATTGATTCAAATTCATCTTGCATAGCAATAATCCAAAGTGAGAATCTTGTAGAGCTTCACCAATCTCGATGGTTCTTTCTCCGATAGGAAGCGTGCCAGAATAGTGCACTCTCACCATGGAACCTTCTTGTTTTAACACCTTCAGTTAGATCACCCACAATCTGACTTGTAGGATGACTATCTAACCATTTCCTTCTTGATGTTCCCCCTTCAGTAATATCCTCAACATTTGAAATGTTAGGTTCAGTTAAATCAAGAACTTCGAGGAACAACAGAAAGGAGAAAGGGAATCATCTTCCTCGGGAAATTCTATTCGAACATTGTCGAGACATTTGTTCCCCCCTTTGGTTGATAGATTCAGAATTTGCCTCACCGTGACCACATCTTCATTGGCATCACATACCGAGTCCGAATCGGTGTCTGTTCGATTAGTCACCTTTTGGAGTGTTGGTTTTCCTGAGTCTCACCATCCTGATTTCCATTCTGAACTTCTTTATCTGAGTCTGAGTCACTCCAATCATAGATAGTGACTGACTTCTTCTTTTCAGGTTCAGTGGATGATTTATCTTTCTGTTTCAGGCTTAATCTGGTGATCCTCTTAGTCAGTTCATCTGCATCATGTTCCTGTTTCTTCTGAACACAAGTAGATTCATCAAAAACAACATGAGGTGTTTCCTCCACAATAAGAGTCCTACAGTTTTGTAAACTCGAAAAGCTTTTTACTAACTTCGAAATATCCTAAGAATATTCCTTCATCAGCTTTACTATCAAATGTTTTCAACTGATCTTTACCATTATTGTGTATGAAACACTTGCAACCAAACACACGAAAGAAAGAAACAAGAGGCTTCCTTTCATTCCAAAGCTCATAGGGTGTTTTGCCTTGACTCTTGGTCAGCATGGATCTGTTCTGAGAGTAGCATGCAAAGGTTGACGGCTTCAAATTTCAAAACCTTTTAGGAATGTCACCTTCAAAGAATCATTGTCCTTGCGAACTTTCTTTCAGTCCTATTCCTTCTTTCAACAACACCATTTTGTTGAGGGGTCCTTGCAGCTGATGTTTCATGTGAAATTCCATTCTCTGCACAGTAATCAAATATGATATGATTTATAAACTCAGTTCCTTTGTCGATCTCGATTTGACCACACTCAGATTTTTCTCAATCTCGAGCCTTTTTCAAGAACTCTCCGCGACTTTATCTCGAGTCTCTTTCTTCTTGAGTAAGAATATGACCCAAGTATATCTTGAGTAGTCATCAACTACTACCAATGTGTATTTCCGCCATTAGTGCTCACAGTGTTATAGGACCAAAAGATCCATATGCGATGGTTGAAGTATTCTCACAAGAGAAAACTTCAACTTTGCTTTTAAATGATTCTTTAACTTGTTTTCCTTTCTGGCACGCATCACAAATATGTTCCTTACTGAACACTTCATTAGGCAACCCTCTCACAAGAGCTAATCTTGCAAGCTTGTTCAGGGTTTTGAAATTTAGGTGATTCATTCTTTTATGCCATAACCAACCGGGTATCTGTGGAACTTTTAGCAACTAAACATGTATCTTTAGGAGTTGAACTCCAATCGACAAGATACACATTCCCTTTTCTTGTACCAATCGAAGAATTTTTCGTGATGTATCATCTTTCACAAAACATAAGTTCTTAGAGAACTCAACATTAAAACCTTTATCACAAAATTGGCTAATTGAAAGCAAATTATGCTTCAATCCAGATACATATGAAACACCATGGATATGAACTGAGTCGACTTCCAAAGTTCCATATCCTTCAGTCTGTCCCGTGGAGTTATCTCCAAAAGTGATCTGTGGGCCTCTTTGTTCAACATAATCACTGAGTATCTTCTTGTATCCTGTCATATGTCTTGAACATCCACTGTCAAGATACCATATATCAGGAGCTTTTTCATCTCTGCTCATCAGTGCCATGTGATCTTTAGTCAGTTCAGTGCCCTTGTTTTCCTCCTGAAAAACAGATCAATTCTTAGGTACCCAATTTGTGTAGGGTCCTACAAGGTTAGATGTACCTTTCGAATCCAAATCACCGACAACTCTAATCACTTTAGAGTGGCTAATTTGTCTTCCATAAACATCAACATATACATCCACTACTCTAGGTGCCTTAGCAGTTTTCTGTATATGTGTGCTAGCTTTAGCATGAACATGTGCCTTTGAATTCTTCTTTGGTTTAGGCCTTTTGTTCATTTGCTTTGGCTTCTGTGCTGCCGGTCTAAATCTTTGTTGACTCGGGTTCAGATAACCTTTACCCTTAGGCAAGTGGGGTTCAGGTTATGCATCTTTGAAATCTGGTCTTTCAAAGATAATCGAGGAATTGGTCTCTTCAACAGAATATCTCTGCGGCCGAGTGTTTCTCATCCGAGGATTCCTCCGATGGTTCATGTGGAGCCTTTCGTGTTTGCATTCTTAGCCCGAGGCTTTGAAGTACTTGCTCGAACTTTCCAATCGATCGCTTCAGTTTTCTAGCCTTCACCGAGGTTTGGGCTTTCTAACCCGATAATTCAGTTTTTACCGAGACCATAGGTCCTTTTCCTTGTCTACAACCTTGGGCATTACTTGATTTGAAGTGTAGGTGCCATGGTTTTACAAAGATAGTCTTCTTGCTACTTGATGCAAAGATTTAGATGATCTTGTGAGGTTCCCCGAAATGTATCCCAATCCGGTTTTTATAGTCACAGATCTCTGGTAACTCAATTTCATCTATTACATTAGATGCGATTTCAATAGAGTTAACTTCTTCTCATGCACTATCCTCACAGATTCTGTAGAGTTTTATGCTTCTCGAGAGGTCATTGAACTCGTTACGATTAGTCAATTTCTTGATGGATTTCTCTAGTTTTTCGCTTAGGGACATTATCAACTTCTCTTTCTCTCGAGTTGTACTTTTCGTAACATCCGTTTCATCAAGAGTAGCTCCCATTAATTGAGAAGTGATTTAAATATTGCTAGAGTCTTTCCATTTTAGATTTTTCAAATTTTCGGTTCCTTATTCTCGCTCTTGAGTTCTATTTAGCGATCCTTGCAAAAACAAAGATAGTCCTTCATCAGATTCTCAAAAGAATCCATCAGGTCAAAATGACTTGTTTTTAGTGGAACTTGAAAACTCTTGTGCTAGTGTAGGAGCAACAACAGAGAAAGAAGAGTTTACCTCCTCAATGGCCATCAGATAGATGTCATCACTTTCACTGTCTGAGAATATCTCATCTGAAGAGCTAGATCCCTCCTCATAATGTTCTTCTTCTGCAACCATGGCCCTTTTGCTTGAGAACTTTTGGTCTCTTTTAGCTTGCCTTTCTCTTCTCTCCTTAGCACTCAAATCTGGACAATCATACTGGAAGTGACCTTTCTTCTGGCAATTATAGCATCTGTTGGTATCATCATCCTGATCATTTTCTTCTTTGGACTTGGAGTCCTTCTTTTTGGATGAAGATCCTTCATCTTTCAGGTCCTTCTTCTTCTCAGTTGGATCGGTCCTCGGGTTTCTTCTGGTACATGTGGTTCCTGTAATAGCTTTTGTATTTTCCAAATCTACTATTAAGTCTATCAAACCTCCTTGCCATCAGTGCTAGCTTTTCCTCAAGCTCATCCTGATTTTTGGCATGGGGGTTCTCAGACTCTCTAGTTTTACAGGTTTTATTTTTGGCTTTTAAAGCCACATTTTTACTCGATGAAGAATCATCTTTCTTTGTCGACCTTTTTTGGATTTCTTATCAATTACAAATTCATAGGCCTTCAGCTCAGAGAAGACTTGTTGGTAAAGCATTGAATTAATATTCTTGGTGTTTTCAATCACCACTGCATGAATATCTCATTTCTTAGAAAGACCTCTAAGAATTTTCAATGCAACTTCTCTCTCTGTGGATATTTCTTTCCAAGTGCATTTAGATCATTCATGATGCTAGTGAATCGACTTCCAATTTGTCTATTGATTCACCATCATCCATTTCAAAAAAACTATCAAACTTTCTAATTGCCAATTTGAAAGTTTGTTTTCTTTTTATATGATCTGTGTCTTGGCACATAAACAAATAGTGTATCCCAAATCTCTTTAGCAAGATTACGGTGAGAGATCATTCCCATCACACCATCATCAATTGTCTTTGATAGTGTGTCTTTTTGCAATGTAGTCTAGATTGACTAACTTTCTCTCCTCAGAGTCAGGTTGGTCATCGACTTAGGAAATTCTCGCTCTAGGATCAATTCTCTCATCTTCATTCCTCCGGGATTCACTACAATGAAATTTGAATGGTCCTTGAGAGACCACTCTCCACATACGCTCATGTTTGAATACTGAGATGAGCCTGCATTCTCGGTCTCCATAGGTCATAGTTCTCCA
The DNA here is from genome assembly GCA_037126765.1 of Stenogyne calaminthoides. Classification (NCBI taxonomy): domain Eukaryota; kingdom Viridiplantae; phylum Streptophyta; class Magnoliopsida; order Lamiales; family Lamiaceae; genus Stenogyne; species Stenogyne calaminthoides. Next base: position 18,077,219 of record JBBCBC010000012.1, read on the forward strand.
CTGAGAACATGGGAAGTTTTTTTAGAAGACATTTTATCTGATCTTTTTGAAAAGAAAATTTTTTTCAGCAAATAAGATCAGTTCAGATAGACCACAAGTATTTTTGAAAATAAAACTTTGGTCAACACAAAGTGGTCAAGTTGAACCAATTGCTCGATACCACTTGTTGGTCCCGGTAACGAAGTCTTACACGTATGGGGGGAATACACGTGTTCAAGTTTTTAAAAATTTTTTTTCTTCGAGGTCAACTTGGGTCGATATAATTCAAGATTAGGTTCTCGAGAAGCACAGATCGCTCTCGAGTCAAAGTCTCATCGAGATAGTGATCCCGAAGTTGCTTTTCAGATACCTCGAGATAATCCCAACCGAGTCCCGAGTGTCGAGATCCCGAGTTGCTTGGATCGATAACTAACTTAATCAATCCTCGGAAGAGAGTTCGGTTTGGTAACTATCCGTTCTAGCTACTCGACCGTCTTGAATGGTTGGCCCTTAGATTATACTCGTTTTAAGCTTTGCTGAAAACCTTCCCTTTATGAAATAGTGATTAAGCTGTGATTCAATTTACATGCAACTTCAGTGGATTGATTCCAACTGAATATCAGTGAAAAGTATGCTTTCAAAATTAAGGCAATGCAACAGTTAAGCACAGATAAGGAAAGCAATAAAGAACACAACAATTATAGTGGTTCAGAGACTAACCCTTTACAACTCTTCTCACCAACAAACACACTCCAACTACCTTCTCAAGGGTTTTGGGTTTCTCGGTTGGTTTCCAACTAGGATGAGATATCCTTTACAATGAAGCACAATGCAAAGGGTTAGGATATCTCGACTAAGCTTTGGATAATTCTTATCAAGCTAGGCTTAGTATAGTGAGCTCTCTTCAATGTAGAAGCACTTGGGAAATTCTAAGTTTTTCGAGTGCTTTAACTTTTGCAAGAATAAGTTTGAGCTCTTGAGTTATGTATAAATTTCCCGTAACCTTACAATGTAGAGGGTCACCAAGATTTATAGGCATGCACCAAGGTCACTCTTGAAAACTATCCGTTGGAGAGACAAACCGTGAGTTCCCTCTTATGGTGTGAGAAACCGCTATATTTAGGGTTTGAAACTCCCTAACACGTTTTTAGGCAATAGCCTTTCATGTAGCCTGTCTTCACTTTTTGCGATGCGAACTTTTGTACATCTGACATCTTTTTTAGCGACCTGTCACTGTCATTGTCGGTATGGTACAGTGTCGTCTTCCTCTTTTTGACATTTGTCTCCAGTTAAAGGTAGACACCTTCAACGGCTCTTTTTGGTTACAAACTCTGAGTTTGATATAACCTTAACAACACTTCTGACTTAGTTCCTTTTGTCTGCATTTGAATGTCTTGGCAAATATCTATTTTCTAAGGAATCGCGATCTTCTCGAAGATTGCATCCTTCGATAGATATATTCAAAGGCCTCGGAACATTCAGTTTATATCGAGCATTCAAGACACTAATGAAGTCTTCGATAATTACCGTGCCATCAAGATTCTTGATCTTCGATCTTGATCTTGATCTTGTGTCTTCAGAGTCTTCTGAGTCTTCAGGGTCTTCTGAGTCTTCAAGGTCTTCGAGTCTCATGACCGATACTAATTTGAATCTTCGTCTTTGAAGTCTTCATTTCCTCAAGATCCCATCGAGTCTTGATATCTCAAGATCCTCATCGAAGTCTTGATATCTCAGTTTTATACTGAGTCTTCAGAACCTATCCTGAACTATATCTGCTGACTATACTTTCTGCAGATAACATCCTGAATATTCTAAAACTGAATCCTGACTCAACTATCAAGATCATTCTGAACATGTCATACTCAGGGGTTTTGGGATCAAATCAAAATCATATATCTTTATTAAATTTATCTCCCAACAATTTCCCCCTTTTTGATGATGCCAAAACCTATCTTGTTACAAACATATAACCTATACTCGGGTTTCAATTTATCCTATTACAAGATTGGTTGTCTCCCAACAATCTCTTAAAACAGAGAAACTCTTAAAAAATTTAAATCATTCAACACTTTCTTCAATAATGAATCTCTTTAAGTAGTTCATTACTAAATACTTAAACAATTTCCCTTATATTCAGACAATTTCTCCCTTATCAACATACAATCAGTTCAGAGACATTCATTCAGGCATATCAAAATAAAAGACATGTAAATAAGATAATGAGATATTATCTTTTGAGCATAATGATAACTTCATTGATGATTAGTATCCCATTACAGATTACAATGAGTTTATCAACAAAATCAAAAAGACAAAAATTTAAAGATTACAGAATCTTCTGAGTCTTCAGTCTTCTGATTTGGCTCTTCAGTCTTCTGCTCTTCAGTTTGCTTCATTCTCAACTTCATCAGCGGGCACCTCCAGGTCGAACATTCCGAAAAAATCTCTTCAGACTCATTTCTCTCCTTAATGATGTCCTGATCAAGCTCTGTTAGACCTAACCGACCAAAGATCTTGAGCAATTTCTTGAGTAATGGCCTTCTCATTCACCAAGCCATTACCAAGTCTTGGAGGAGGATAGGAATATGGACCAGGGGCTACTATCTGTACCTCTCCTTCATCCACAAGGTTAATCCATCCCTGTAGATACTTTGGATAGAAGGTAAGGAGATATTCAATGAATGCTTCATTCTGATCTGAGCTTTCCCCTCTCCATTCCCTGAGAACATCATAATTGAACCAGAAGGTTCTCTTGACTTCTTCCCACATATCGTTGAGTTTGATTGGCATCCATTTATCAACGTGGGGCCACTTTAGTGCTTTTGATGTCTCTTTCCTCTTGCTCGCAAACTTCCTGAATTTACTCCTTCGCTTCGCTTCTTCGCCTATCTTCTTTACGATCCGCAGACGCCTCCGAGACCGGCAAAGAACTTTCTTAGCTTGTTCTATTTGGAGTGTCTTCAGAGCATCTCTCGTGTTGAAGACTTTCTTATGAGGTTGAGACTCAGATTCTTCCGTTTCTTCATCATCCAGAATCAGCTTTCTCTGGATTTGCTTAGAAGCCTTCGCACGCTTGCTTACAGGTTGAACAAAGCCCAAGGCTTTCCTCTTCATAGGCAATTCAGCAGCAGCCTGGCTTGTTCCAACCTTTGCTCTAGCACTCTGTTTCTCTCTTGCAACATCAAGCATGGTTTGCTCAGAAACTCGAGTGTAGATAGGCTTTTCTACCTGAGCGAACTTCAACTTCTCAGTAGCTTCAACTTCTCTTAAGGCTTTGGCTAGATTATACATTTCAGCATCTTTCTGAGCCTTCTTCTCCAAAGTACGTGCCATGAACTTTCTGAGGTCTTCACCTTCCTTTTCCCCCTTCTTGGCACCGTAATTTGGAAGAAGTCCGAGAGAGCGTCTTTGGTCCATGTGATATTGCTCTTTGCTCACACAAAATAACTTCTCCTCGCTATCTCGATCTTGTTTGTCTTCCAAATTCTCCTTAGATGGTTCTTGGCCACGAAAAATTCTTCGAGATAAATGGGCAAACCGCCGCGGAGAGTGCTTCTTTGAACATCTCTGTCATCTTGGTCATGAGCATTGAGCTAATTTCCTCAACAGCAGATTTTATCATCACTTCATTCCTCTCTGTCAATGTCACCTCTAGAAACGCAGTTGACTCCTGGTGCTCCTGATTCATTCATTCATTCAGGCATTGCAATGCTCCCAGTTATTATACTTTTTCTTATCCGCTTTTGTTGACTCTTTAGTTAGCTCATCAGGTTTTGGTGTGTCAAGAACCTACTTGTGCTTTTGTGCAGTCAGGACAATAATAAGTTTTCGTTTCCAATCAACATAATTTTCACCAGACAGCTGATGATATTTAAGTATAACATACAGTGGATTAAAAGGTTGCGATATGCTGAACTGAAATAAATAATAATTGTATAAGCACAAAATATCACATAATTTTGATCACATCATTCATATCAAAATCTCAAAACAATATGAATTTAAATAGGTCACATGGGATGAACTGTCTATTTAAACGCATTCAAGCAGGTTACAAACAGGAACAGTTACAAACCTTTAATACAAAATTAATAGTCGGCTTCCACTTGACCAATATAAAGTTGATAGGGACTTCGGGGAAGTATATGCATATCAATTTTATACCTAAGTAATAACCATGATTAAATACAGAATTATCACTTTGTTTTGAATGAGCCTCGTGGGGTGGGTCATCGTCGCCACAAATAATAATCCACAATCATCCGTTTGAGAATTTATTCATGTGAAATCTATCTTTTGGTCGTTCCGAGGGGGAAATTTCTCCAAAAGAATTCACAAATAAATAAATCATGGAGGTCAACATTTACATAATTTTATTATTCAGAATAAAACTGTCAATCAATAAAACATACTTAGTAATTTTCGAAAGTGAGATTTTCTTTAGACAATTCAAATAACATGCAAACACATTAACAAATAACTATGCATGAAATTAAAACCAAGTAACAAGACAAAATAAATCAAGTTGGGCACATATATCCAACTGTCATGGTTTAAATTTCAAGTCTTGATCTTAAGAAATCGTCCACCTTTTAGCCTTCATCGTTCGTCTAGAAAGACTCTCACTCAACCGCAACAATTGTTTAAAAAAAATGTCATTCGTCTAGGGTTCGAGATGACGTCCGGCAACGGATAGCTCACGGCCTGGAATGCATGTCCACGTGCGCCTAAGCGCACACCCGCGCCTGAACTAGCTATCCCGCGCCCGTCGCTTTAAAGTTGTTCGGCGAACACGCCGCTCGACGGATCCACAGTGCCACCCGGCCAATTACCACCCCCCATGCGTCCATACCATCGCGTCCCGCCAAGATACCGCCCGGCCCTTCTTGCCTCCAAGACGTGTTTATACCCATGCACGTTCGCCCGTCGCCCGCCCGTTCTGCCGCTTTGCCCACGCGTTCGCCCGACTCAAGTTCCGCCCAACAAGCGCCAGGCACCACTCCTGCCCCATCCACCACCGCCCATAGCTGCGTCGGTCGCTAGGCCTTTCAACCCAGTAGCGCGCGGCACGCCAGCTCAGCGACGTCCGGGCACTTGGTCGTCCGTCATTAATTCTCCATCTCCGTCTTCGTTCCCGATCCGGTTGCAATTTATTTACAAAAAAATAAATGAACCTAGATCTAGACTAGTCAATTACATTGGTCAAATCAAACAAATCCTAATCCACTCGTGGATTTTCTCACGAGGCAAAATGAATTCGAACTAATCGAATTAAAAACAACAATTATTTGCATGTAAAATTCATTAAAATACCATGACAATTGGATACCTGCAAAACAGATCTAACAATTATACTATCCAATTTCAAAATTTAATGAACAACAATTTAAATTACAATTTAAAAGATCAGAGCCCGAAATAGAGCTCTGATACTAGTTGTTGGGATACTTTATGCCAGGATCTGTTCGGGATGAACTCATAAACACAAATTTAAATCACAGATTATTACTAACATGAATTAACCTATGTGAATTCATATAATAATCATGCCAACAACGTCATACAAATAATAAGCACGTAAAATGTCCTAACATGTGGAATTTCTTGGAGTTTACGTAAACTTACCCATTGGAGTGACAGCTTCTGAGACAGACAGGATAGTGTATCAGGCTACCAACCGAAAGTCCTTCTCAAGTATTCCCAAGTCCTCGTTCAACAACCTTGGTGGGAGGTTCTCCAATAAACAATTATAAACAAAGGAAAAATAAATATTTTGTTGCACCACCTTTGTGGATTTCTAATTTTTCCAACACATGAAATTATCTTAGGGATGAAAAATCCATCCCCTATTTATAATACTAGGGGGGGATGAAAATTAGGGCTTATTGGCTCTTGGGAAATTTCATTGCTTCTTCTTCAAGATTCAATCTTGAATATATCCAATATATTCTATATCCCAAAATAACTCCCAACAAAATCTCCTCCTTCCTATTATAAGGGAATTTTAAAAAATTTCACATTAATTGGGAAGAAATAAGATCTTTGACTTTTCTTGAATTTATGGGATAATCTTGTACTTCAAGAATACTTATTCCATAAAATCTTTCCAAGAAAAACAATAGAATCTTTTCTCTCTCTTCCTTTAATAATTTTTTAAAATTATGAAAAAATTAGGCAATAATAATTTATTTTATTTTAAACACCTTTTCATTTAATGGACTTTATTTGGGCTACTTGAGGGGTCTTTAGGAGAATTAAGATGAACCTCCCAATGGGCTCTGAATTCCAATATTGAGCCACAATATTATTCAGCCCATTAATATTAATTCATTCCACTACATAATTAATATCGCACTATCCATCTCAACCCATATTACGGTAATATGGCTCCCGATTATTATTTCCCGTATTTAAGATTATTTAGTCCATTAATTAAGCCACTGAAAAGCTTTATATTAATTAATATTTTTATCCTTGGAGTAAGGACATCTCAACATTATTATCCATACCGGAAAATTAATGCCACTTGCAAGAGTTGGTGTGATAAAGGTTCTGAGCCCACCAAGGGGACAAATCATACAAGACTCTCCAAGCACACGATTCTCTGTGTTAATTTAACAATCGTCATGTAATTAATATTATTGCCCAATATATAAGGTATTGAAGTCGCAATGATTCTGTTCCCATCATAAGTCAAAGTAATAATTATTAATCAAACACAATCCTTATTAAGTGACAGAGATTAAGAAATCAACAATCACTGAGGTCTAACTCTTCATCCCATAAGTCAGTACAGAAGAGTTTACCCTCTCTACAGGTCCGCTTCAGCGCAACAGATGCACTATTGTAATCTCTTGGTCAAGACAAGTCAATTTGAGCCTTACACATCAACCTCTACCAATAGATTGTTCAGATCTATCTAAGTTAAGAAACATTCACTCGTTTACAAGGGACTGTTAATGTGATCTTCCGTGATCTGGTATCACCACACTAGCTGCAATGTAACATGTGTTATTTTATGAACGGTTTGCAGTAAATATTTATAACATTCATTCATATCTAATGTAATAGTGATAAATAATTTATTTCAGTAAATAAATGTTTAATACATAGGTTATACAAAGTAAAAGCATACTTTCACTTATAACCCCAATATGATGGAGGCCTTATTCTTCTTGGAAATGATGAAAGTTGTAGGGCGAGGGGCTCAGGATCTGTTAAAATCAGAATGTTTGATTGGAGGATTAGTATCTTATCAGATGTCAGATTTGTTCCTAAATTGTTGGTCCAGGGGTAAACGAGTCTCACACGTGTATAGTGATTTTTTAACTTTTAAAACCTTGCTGATCAGTGAGTCAGGTTTTCCTGAGTTTAGTACTAAAGAGCGCAAATAACCCTGAGTAAAAGTCTACTGAGACAGTCACCCTGAGTTAGCTTTCAGTCCTTCAGATTAGCTCAACTGATCCTGAGTTCTTGAGAAGCTTTGCACAGATAACTATCTTACTGAATACGCAGGTGAGTTGTTCAGTTTGGTAGCTATCTACACTAGCTTTTCTAGGGTGTGGAAAGTGTAGGCCCTAAGTTTATACTCGTTTTACTTTGCTGAAAATACCTTTTCCTTATGAAAATAATGGTTAAGGTTGTGATCAGTTTAATGCAAGTTCAGTGGATTGATTCCAACTGAATATCAGAAAACTCAGTATGCTTTCAGTGAAATATGCAGCAAGTAAATATGCAGTACAAAAAGTAAATAACACAGCAAATTATAGTGGTTCAGAGGCTCAAGCTCCTACATCCACTCTCTCTGATCTTTCAGAGAAATTCCTTAACTCACTACTACTACTACTTAACCTTTCAGTCTGAACTCCTGCAGCTTACTAACTTTCTTCTATGAGTTTTCAGTTTGAACTACACTGCAGCTTACTAACTCAACTCACACAAGTTTTCAGACTGTCTCAAACAGCTTACTAACTTCTCCTCTAGAGCTTTCAGGCTGAACTACACTGCAACTTACTAACTCTTTACAACTCTCACAATCTCCAACAATCACACACAAACTACCTAACAAAAGGGTTTGGGTTTGGTTGGTTTCCAACTAAGGTGAGATATCCTTTCACAATAAGAACAGATGCAAAAGGCTAGGATATCTCTTACTAAGCTTTGGATACTTAACAGATTCTAGGTTTAGTAAATGAGCTCTCTTCAAAGATGAAACACTTGGGAAATTCTTAGGGTTTCGAGTGCTTCACAATAATACTTGAATACGAATGAGCTCTGGAGTTGCTTGATTTCCCGTAACCTTGTAACGTTGAAGGCAACTGGTATTTATAGGCAACTCATCGAGGTCACTCTTGAAAAACTATCCATTGGAAGAGATAGCATCAAGGGTTTCCTCTCCTGGTTAGTGATAAACGACTCTATTAGGGTTTGAATACGCCCTTGCATGGTTTGGGTAAGGAACAACCACGCAGCCAATCTCCAACTTCTGTGAACTGGAAGATATCAGTCCTGACATTTCCTCAGTGAGATGTTGCTTTCAGTGTCAGTATAGTACGTTGTTGTCCCCTCCTCATTGGTCGAGATCTTCCTTTGAACATAGACAAACAAAACAGCTCTTTTTAGGTCAACCACACTGAACTGATATGTTCCTTAATGTTCACGAATGTGTAACATTCCCTTTGTTTGTACTAAGAATGAACAAGACACTATTTACTTCGAAATAGTTGTTTAGGGTCTTATGAGTCAGTACAAACAGTCTTCAGGATCTTCTGAGTCTTCAGGCAACTCCAACAAGCCTATCTATCCTGATCTATATCTGTTGACTATACATGGGGCAGATAATCCTGATCCTATCATCTATTGAAACCTGATCCTTATCTACCAAGATGTCCCGAAAACATGTCATACTTAGGGGTTTTGGGATCTAATCAAAATCTTTATTAAATTCATCTCCCAACATAAACTGAAGAGAAATCTGATATCTCTGAGAACTCTAAATGCTTCAGGTTATGAGTTCAAGACAAAAAAAGGGACTCTCCAAGTGACAAAAGAGGAGAAGATTATAATGAAAGGAAGTAAGAAGAATGACTTGTACTCCTTAATTGGTAGTACTGTTGTTGGTGATGTTGAAGTGGTAATGGGTCAAGTTGATACTGTGTTATGGCACAGGCGATTAGCTCATGTTGGTGAGAAGGGTCTGATTGAGTTGTCTAAGAAAGGAGTATTCTCTTGACAGAACATTAAGAAATTTGAATTATGTGATAAGTGTGTTCTTGGAAAATTTAAGAAGTTAACGTTTCAGAAAGGCACACACAGTATTAAAGAGCCTTTTGACTATGTGCATTCAGATTTGTGGGGGCCTTCTAGAGTTGAAACTCATGGGGGTGGAAGATACTTCATGACCTTCATTGATGATTTTAGCAGAAAAGTGTGGTTTGTCCATTCTAAAGCACAAACATGAGGCATTAATCAATAAATCCCCATCATCTGTTAAGTCATCTGAGTTCTCACAACCTCAATGACAACAATGACTCATGGGAACACTTGCATGAATAAATGCAAACAATTAAACATAATATTTAAACAAGTGTATTGCCATACATTAATATTAAATGAACTATAATATTAAATCAAACTGAATATCTTCGAGTATTATGTCCTTACAATAGATTGTCTCTAAGACATTAACACTAACATCCTCACCACTTGGTCGGTATCGATCCCACTGGTAAAATTTTATGTGCTTGTACATTTTAAACCACAATAAATTTTAACGTGTTAAACTTGGTATTAGACAACTAACACTCGGAACTACCCCTAGTTCTCTTAAGAACTATAAAATCCAAACAACCTCTTTGAGGCTTCTGATACAATAATGTACTCAACTTCGGTTGTTGAATTTGCGGTCGACTTGCTTGGAACTATTCCAACTGACCGTCTCATCATTGAGAGTGAAACGTAACCTGACGATGATTTGTAATCATCAGAGTCGGATTGAAAACTTAAGTCAGCATAACCAGTCACTACTAGTTCTGACTGTCCACCATATATAATTATCGAGAATCCTATAAAATTCTCAATTTGCAATTACGCATGCTTACTCTCTCACACCAACTCATCGCTCTGTAGTCTGTACCTCTCGTCAATTTGAACCGATGAAAATTCACAATAAATTTTTAAATGTGTATTTTATTAGTCATGTTTTAAATACACCATTGATGATGTCTTGGGTTATTTTATTATTTTTAATTAACTATTATCCTATCATGTAATATGTTTGAGTCCGAAGGGTAGATGCATGAATATGATTGAAGATGTATTGAATTCATGTGCATTTTGTGTATGTAGATTGCACCAATATTCTTAGGAAAATTGTGATTAAAAAGAAAAATGAGGGGTAATAGAAAAAAATGAGAAAAAGGTTAAAAAAAACCGTTTCTTTGGTCCAATCCGATTCCGTTATAACTGAAAATCTGTATCGAATCGTACCGAAAACTTAAAAATCCGTACCGTTCCGAACCAAAATTTTGGTACAGACACGAACAATCCAATTTTAAAATAACCGAACTTTGGTACTGACACGGATAATTTTAAATATTCGTTTTGGTCCGTACCGTGAATAGCCCTAGACAGCACGGTCTATACCGGACTTGATTCGCTCCCCTAATTTATATATGTTCCTTTTTAGGATTTTTTTTATGAGAAGTTCTTTTTTAGGATTACCATGCTTCAATCAATAAAATAAAAGCATTTCATATCTAATTTTTTATTAGTAAGTATAACTCATAAATTACTGAAAAATAAATAACTATATAATAACATATAAATGGTATTTATTTAATAAAATTTTAAAATATGAATTTTTTTACTTATCTACATTATAGATAAGAATTTTATGAATAGCCTGCGTAATGTTCGTTTCGGGCTTGTAGTGGGCGTGAGAAATCCTGACTTTGAAGTTCTAGAATTTCAAAATCTGGATAAATAGTTAAGATGTTTGTTTGTTATGAGATTTTATAGGTTATGATGGTGAAAATGATGATTGATGTGATATTATTATATTATTTTAAGTGTATTGAGAAAATAAAAAAGTAGATGATGTGAGTGTATCGAGAGAATAAAATGTAGAATGAGGTTATGAGGTATAGTATGATTAATAAGATTTCAAAATCCTTCCTTTAAATTTCAAAATAAATAAAGAATTTGAGATTGTAAAGTACAAAGTACACGAATCAAGAGACGTTAGTTTACTTGGAGATATTTAAGATACACAACCATCGTATGAGATATTTATCCTTTTATTTTAGTATAATATTATGATCGACATACCATCCTATTCCTATTCCTATCGCTGAAGGGAAATAATAATAATATAATTAAACCCGACCTCTCCAACCAATAACAGATTGAAAACGCATTAGACAAAACCACCCTTGTTTTTGGAAAACCAGACTTACCACATCTGAAACAGCCTATAAGCTTCTCCCAGTGCACATTTTTTTACCCCTTCCCTTATATACAAACATAAACAGAAACACACATTTGTTCCATGTATCTGAAGGTGTTTGACTTTTTACCTTATATATATTATAGGGTAAAGTGATATTGAAATTAATTAGAGCAAAAATGGGTAGGGGAAAAGTGGAGATGAAGAGGATAGAGAATAAGGTGAACCAGCAAGTGACTTTTTCGAAAAGGCGATCGGGGTTGCTCAAGAAAGCACGTGAGATCTCCGTGCTCTGCGATGCTGATGTTGGATTGGTCATCTTCTCTACCAAAGGAAAGCTCTCTGAATATGCTAATGATTCCTGGTAATTAATTTCCTTATATTTATATATGTATGTATGTGTGTGTGTGTGAATAGATATAGATACACACACATACTTTCTCTCATCACTGTATTCATGCATACTGTTTATTTTCTTTTTTGGGTTTTGTTTCATGAGTTTTGTCTATAGATAAATCAGAACAGATTTTTCTCTGTTTTTTTCCCTTTTTTGGGGGTTAAAGTAGATTGAGTTTTAGTATAGTGTTTTTGGTGCGCTTATGATTCTTGGTCTTGGTGGTTATCATTGTCTGATCTTGTTTTAGAAACATTTCAACAGTTTTTGGGATTCTCAAAACCATTGCTTTATTCCAATTTGGGTGAGTTTTTTTACTTTTTGTTTCACGTAAAATGCTTCTCCAACTGAGAAACTATACTTCATTCTTTTTTTCCCTAAATGTGAAAAATAAAAAATACATATTGCCTCATGAACTAACTATTGCTAATTTTGAACTTTTACTTTTTTACATTTTCTTATCCATAGATATGATATAAGAGTTGATCCCCTATGAATAAGTTTCATAGCATGAAATTGGATTACAACTGTTTTGGAACTTCCATAAAAAAACTATAAATTTTTCAATAATACTCTTTATAGGAAAAAGTTACATTCTTCGGTTATCACAGATAATACTCTTTAGTAAAAAGTTACACCCGTTAACCAGTATTTTTTGTGTGAAACTTGTTCAACCTATACTTTGTCTTTCTTTCTATATGATGGTTATATTTGATTATTTTCTTTTTATAAAAAGTTTAACTGAATAATCTGCATGTCTTTGTGGTGCAGTATGGAAAGGATTCTTGAACGATATGAAAGATATTCACATGTTGATAGACAACTGAGAGAATCTGATCTTCAATCACCGGTATGTATATATATTTATATATACATACATGATACATATGCATAATTGCATGCAAATAAATTAATTTACATCCTAACATGTGTATTTTTTTTATACATACAATATTATGCATCTTACCTAGCTCCTTTCCTAGTTTTATTTGCACAGTCACTGTATGCTAATTCCACCCATCTATTTTTGACATAAATTTTAGTTTCTATCATAGGGGATGAGTTTTTATGTGAGACGGATCAAAGATCTTCCATTAGTTAAATAAGAACACTCGAGTTGTCTTTAAGAGGGTAAAATGTATGAATTTGATATAGATTTGTCTTACAACCCTTCTACCAATATTACACTGTCTCACAAAAAAATTATTTTATAATATACAGTACATACACCATCCATCCCAAGTAAAATTTTAAGTAACATATATTTTAAGGAATATAATATTGAATGCATTGTTGGGTGTTGGGTGTGTGTAAGAAAAGTAAAAATGCAGGAGTGATTCTCCTGTGAATCCGAGTTAACGTGAACTTTTTTTTAGTTAACGTGAACTTTTTTTTAGTGTTACTGTTATGCGTAAACACTAATACTATTATGCATTTTCACTATCACTATTTTTTAAAAAATGCTTAATTTTACGAAAAGTAATAGTGCATCTACATAATAGTGATAGTACGTATGCGTAACAGTGATACTTGAAGAAAAAAAGTTCATGTGAACTTGGGTTTATATAAATTTTTGTTTTTGTCAAAAGGTAGAAAGAATAGAAAGTGTGTGTATTTTTTAATATTAATTGAGTGACAATTACTATAATTTTGAGTAAGAATAGTGATAGTAAGAATGAATGTTTTAATAGAGAGGACGGAGGGTTGATCAACTAAGGAAAATTGGGCTCATAGGTTTGACCCATTTACAAATTTTTTTAATTTAATAAAGTTTGGAATACCTCTGTAGACATTGTTTTCCAATATTTTATAAGTTGGATATATTGATTATTAATGACTATTTGTAAGAAATGCATACCTCAAGCGGGTATTTTCTATTTTTAAATTATAATATACGACTTTTCCTGTAAATAGATCAAACTCTGGGAATATTTTGAAATGGTAGCTCAGTAAAATCAACATGAATCCATGATGCAACTAAGAAATTGGAATTGTAGACCTTGAAATGAAATTATAATTTGATGTCTCAGCCGTGCATCCAAAACAAATACTTAACTAATATCCTAGCTTTAGCTTTCTTTATGGATATTAACGAAAAATATATTACACCCTCCACACCACAAACATAATAATTTTATTTTTTTTATTGTGTCCCAAATTATATGTTAATAGTTACAATGGGTACTTTGGCCTAGTGGTATGCTACATCCTTTACTCTTACGCTGTGTTTGTTTTGGGACTCACACGGATGAACTTAAGATTTTACGTTCCCCGTTTCATACGAGTTTGAGATTTAAAATCGGATTTTTAAATCCTACATTCAATCCACACCTACAAATACCTATAAACCTATTATTACTCTTCTCAATACATCACACTTTATTACTCTTCTCAATATAATATAATAATACAACATTAATCACTATTAAAGATTGATTTGACATAAAGTTAAATCCTACACTACTCAAATCCTAAAACAAACACACACATTTACTATTCATCAAGAATTCTAAATCCCTGGATTCTAAAACCTTGACTTCCTCCGCACACTTAAATCCCAAAACAAACGCACCCTTAAGGATCTTGTGTTCGAGCCATAACTATTCCTGTAGCTTTTTCTTCGTTTTTCCTTAAAGTTTTAGACTTAATTTGGATGGATGGATTTGAAATTGACGAATTTCACACACAAATCATCACATTCCAATGGATTTACAAATACTTGGATTTGAGAGTCTAGTTTAAAATGGAGGGATTTCAAATCATTATCAAAACCTAGTCATTTGTGAAATCTCCTCATCTCTACCCTTTCCCCCTCTCCCCTTCACTCTCTTCCCTAAACTCTCCAATCTAAATATTTGTAAATCCATTGGAGAGTATGATTAGTGTGTGAAATCCATGAATTTCTAAATCCTCCATCCAAATGACGCCTTAAGTTATTCTTTTAAACATATTATTTAGTATTAATTCACATACATTAGTTTATATTTATTATTTGTTTGATTAGATGTGATAGAATTGAGTGAGATTGGGTAAGATTAGATTGATTGAATCAAGATATGCGTTTGGATTGTAGGATTGGATTGAGGGATTAGATGTGATATCTATTGAACTGTCATAGATACCCTTAAATTGAATTGGAATAATCACACTCCATTCTTGTGAATCTATTCAAACAATAGAAGGACATTTTGTAATATTGCATTTGAGATATGCTCTATCCTACTTCTCACATGAGATTGACATATCCCTCCATGGAGGGATTTAATACATTTTCTACCTGGGCTTGAAGTATATCATGGACCCTCATCCCGCAAACCAAACGGTAGATTAATTGAGATTAAAATCCTAATCATGGTCTATCCCGATCAATCCCGTGAACCAAACGGGGTCTAATATTATAAGGCTCCATTTGGATGGATGAATTTGAAATCCATGGATTTCACACACAAATCATGACTCTCCAATGGATTTACAAATACTTAGATTTGAGAGTTTAGTTTAAAATGGAAGGATTTCAAATCCTCATCAAAATCTAGTCATTTGAAATTCCCCCCTCTCTACCCTTTCCCTCTCTCTCCCTCCTTCACTCTCTTCCCTTTCTCTCGTCTTTTGACAATTCATCATTTAAAATTTATGCATTTTTACTTTTATTATTTTTCAAATCCATTCATTTCAAATTTCCATATCCAAATGGAGCCTTGAAGAATCCCCACCTCATTATTTCAAATCTCCAGATTCAATTGAATACTCCCCCGTTCGACTCTTAGTCACACAATTTTATTTTGTAGGACAATATGCGTAAATATATGTGCTATAGGACATGATTATATAATATTATGTGGTACTTAAGGCTCTCTCTTTGTGCCCTTAACAACTATAAAAGTTAGAAATAAAGAAAATTATATAATTGAACAGGTAAGCTGGAACTTAGAACATGCAAAGCTCAAGGCAAGATTGGAGACTTTGCAAAGAAATCAAAGGTCTAAATTTTTTCCTATCTATGTCATGCACTGAAATAATTAAATTAATTAATGAAATTATTTTGTTGTTGAGTATATAAGCAGGCATTTTATGGGAGATGACTTGGATTTCCTAGGTCTCAAGGAGCTGCAAAACTTAGAACATCAACTTGATGTTTCTCTAAAAAAACTTAGGTCCCGGAAGGTATATTTTATTTAGTACTTAGTCGACTTAAATTTCTAATAATATATATATATATATATATATTGGTTTTTTTTTTCTTTCTAAAGTTAACCCCCAATTTATATCCAACAGAACCAACTGATGCATGAATTTATTTCACAGATGCAGAAAAAGGTGAGAATTACTTGTAATAAATTATCTTTGTAATATTAGATATGTTATTGTTTACTAGAATTAAATGAAAGTACTAAAGATTTCAATTTCGTATTAATATTAAATGTAGTACTAATGATTTCAATTTTGTATTAATATTGTTAGTTGAGCCTCCCCCCTACACTAATAAAATTCTTGAGTTTCAACAAAGTAATACTATATTGTTCTCTGCAGGATAGGGCATTGCAAGAGCAAAGCAACATGATTGCAAAGAAGGTAATTAACTAATCATCCACCAATTAAGTACTTTTAGCTAGTACTGTATTGATGAGCGTCGATCCGAATTGAACCGTACAGCTGAAAGAGAAAGAGAAAGAATTAGAAGAAAACCATAACACAAACACACCTGCGTTCGATCTACCACACCCTCTGAATCACAGGTGATGTACTAATATATCCATTACCCACTTTAAAATTCATTGATTAAACAAAAAAATTATGTTTTCAATTCTAACTTGTGTTTATATTATACTCTCTTCGTCCCGCATTTAATTGAATATTAAATATTTGCACATAGTTTAGTGTGAGAATTTTATTATTATTATAACAAATAAAGTTAATTTTTTATGGAGGTTGAATGATAAAGTAATGACATGTGACGTAAATAAAAGTAAAAAAAGTTGACTTTTGTGTGTAAAAAGTATAGTTAAAATATTGATATAATTGCAATATTGCTATTTTTAGAAATGTCAATCTAATTCGGGGCAGACTTTTTTTATAAATGTTTAATTGAATCTGGAACGGGTTAGTATTCAATTGTACATATCCCTGAACTTGAGTAAAAAATAGTAATTATCTTTTTATGCTCCTGAATAAAGTGTACCTTGATTGTTTAAATGCTCTAATTAGCATGTTTCATTTACGAGTCAATCTCCAGTTAAATTTGTTCACAGTATAAAATTAGATTCTTTCAATAATATCATTACACGTATAAACAAATACGTACCATAACATTTGTCAACACAGTTCGGCATGTTTTATGTGTGTTAAAATTTTATGGTATTAATTTATAAGAGTGGTGGTATTACTGAATGAATGTTATGGTACAACTAAATGAATCCAATTTCATACTATGAAACTTATTCACACGAGAGTTTGTGTTCATCTAGCAATACATTAAGAACAAATTATATTTGTATTTTATGCTAGGTTACACGGATTTGAAGAGCAAGAATGAATAATCGGGATGATGCATTTGTACTTCACTTGGCAAGTTATGTGCGTGTTTACATATATAATTTATGTGTTGTTGAGACTCACGTGCACATATATATTATAAGCTGATTCGATTGGACTCACCTACGCATGTATGAGTTGGTATGCTGTGAAACTTGTTCATCGTGGAATTGGTTTTTGTTTTTACAGACACACATTTTAATAATATAAGTCACACACTTTAGTAATATAAGTCACACACTTCAGTTATCACTACGACACTCTTTGCTATAATATAAGTCACACCCTTCACTTTTATGAGTAATACACTTTAGAGTAAAAAGTCACACACTTTACAGTAAAAAGTAACACACTTTAGTAATATAAATCACACTCCTTAATCAGTTTCACCGTAAAGTTTGTTTACACTATACTTTGTCTGCATGTACACATATTAATATATATGTTTTTGGAACTTATCTCCTAATTGAATGAGTTTACTACACGGACGACTATAAAAAATGCAGATGCGGCTTGTGTCTTTTACAACACTACATCAATTGGTGACTTGACTTGATTTCGATATTCATCTTGTCTCCTTCACTCCTTGTATCTATTAAAAAGAGATTTAGTATTGTAAACTTCCCATTTTTGAAATATATCTGGAAATATGTCTGGAAATATGTACTATTATAGTCAGTAAATTAGTTTGAAATACGTAATACATAATTGTTGGTTGATGCATACTGTTTGTGTCTTTGGAATTTTCTTGAGTTTTTGTCTCCCAACAGATTTTCTCTGTTTTTTGTTTAAAGTAGATTTATTTCTAATGAGTTTTTTGTATAATATTTTATTTTTGGTGGTGATGGTTAACTATTTTTGTTCTTTGAAAAAACGCTTCCAACAACATATAATATTCCTTTCATTACAGTTAGGGATTCAGATCTGATGTTGTACAATACCCCTGTACACACACACTATTGGATCGCACACACACACACCAGTGCTGGTGTGTGTGATCCAATAGTGGGGAGGGTGCACAACACCCTCCTGTACAACACCGAATCCCTTCCCTTACCGCTAGGGGCCGAAAGAGAAAATAGTGGTCTTCATCTTAATTTGTGTATAGTTGTAGTTAGACCTGTCAAAATGGGCCGGCTTGCCCCCGCCTATATATGAGACGAGTTGGGTTGAATATTTACGAGTCCGTTGGGAGCGGGCTAGTTTGGGCTGACCCGTAAGTTAGAGTGGGTTGGGGAGAGTTGGGGTGGGTTGACACGCGGTTTTTTTTTAATAATTGAATTAATTTTCTTTTTAATAATATCATTCAATTTAGTTAAAATACAAAAAAATTATTTATTTCTCAATTACGCATGCAACATATAAAAAGCGTTTTATTTATTACGATTATTTTGTTGATATTGTTGCTTAGTCTTTTAGTTTTTTGTAAGCTTTGTTTGTTTTTATTATTCATCAAGACATTGTTCATATGAAGAAAAACGTGTTATCACATGAACAAAACCAGTACAAGCGCGAAAAGAATCCACAGTCTAAAATTACAGATTTAAAGAACAACTTGTTGTGTTACTACATGAACAAAAGAGTGTTACCCTATGAGTAAAAGAATGTTACTACATGAAAACAAAAATCAGTACAAACGCGAAAAAAATCATCAGTCTAAAATTACAGATTTACAGAACAACTAGAAAAGAGTGCAGAAAGATCTGGATTTCAGCACACACTTTGTGTTGAGGGGTAATCCAAATACTACACACATGTTCTCTTTTCTTCTCGCAGAATTCACACCAAAATTCAAATTGAACAACCTGATTTCATCCTATGATCAGAGCAAATTGAAGAAAAATAAATTAGACAAGAAATTAGGGCACAAACGAGGAAGAAGAAAACCCATCCGCCAGCAATCTGAAGAGAAGAGGAAGAAGAAAAAATCTGACCGCGTCCGTGACTGCGTGACGCGAAGAAGATGAAGAAAGCCCATTAGCCCCAACAATCTGCCCTAACCCGATCTCCTGCCTAACTCGTGAGGAAAAAAAAACCCCAATTGCATTTATCACTTGTATGCAATATTGCATACACGTTTTTGTGATATATAACATACACATGTTTATATAGATGGTTCACGTGAAATTATACATATGGCCCAAAACCACCTCCATATATTAATTACATTGTTTTATTATTCTCATATTTAATTAATACCATTAATTATTTAATTATTTGCATGATTCTCTTAAATTTCATAAAGTCCAAATAAATTATAACAGGGATCTCCTCAAGACCAATAATTTACATTTCTTTTCTTATTTCTAAAATTTTGGGGTGTTACATCCCCAATTAAAAAAACAAACGTACCATAGGTCCATAACAATAGTCATCTGTGCCACTCAAATAATAAAACAATATCTTCATTTAGTAACCAAACCACCCTATTTCAGTTCCATCCGGCAAACAGAGCACCCAATTTGTTGGTAACACCAGTCAGATCGCAGAACTCATTCAAAAGGATTCTCCAAAATGCTGTAATTAGGTTTTCAAAGCTAGGGTTTATTAGAGACAAGGGTAGTATGCGTATACAATGGATAGCAGCAACATGAATATCATTCGGTTGGAGAAGACATTGCAGGAGGGTAAGCTTTACCGCCATGTCAATGCTCTTATTGTTTCCCATCTCCGTGATAACAATTTCAACCAGGTAAATGATAATACCAATTCTTATTCTGCCAAAAAATTCAGGCTACGTTTGTTTTGGGATTTTGGTAATTTTGAAATATGTCATATATATTTATATATGAAATTTTGTTTTATGTCAAATTACTATTTAATAGTTGATTGATATAGGTAAACAGTGGTAATGCGATTATATTGAATTTTGTGAACATAGATGTTAAGATGTATTTTATAGGAGTGAATGTAGAAGCCAAGATGGGGAAATCCCCAAGTAGAACTTGGGGTGGATTGTAAAGTGCTAAATCCATACGAGTGAATGACAAAACAAATGTGGCCTCATGCTTTTGTAAGTAACCAATGTCTGAGTTGATTGTGTAATACAACTTGGAGTTTGATTTCTCTTAAAATTTTGGCAGATTTTTCTCAAGCCAATTTATATTTTAAATTTTGAGCTATTTGCATCCATAATATTGGAAAGTGGTCTCTTTTAATATACTATAAATATTAGTTTTTCTTATACTTTATCAAGTTTTATGCTGCTTAACCTTTTCCTGGCACGACCATAACGTAGCTGGGAAGAATAAGAATGCAGAATCCTTGTGGCATACTAGGGAACTAGCTTTGTAATGCATACTCCGATTAAGTGCGCTTGGTTGAATATTTTTTTTAGATATATTTGGGGCATGTGACATTCTACATAAACTAGTGTGTGCCCATTTTGAGTTGCGACAGACTAAGGAGAAGTTTTCTATGGGTCGTTTCTGATTCCAAAACCTCCAAAAAATGTCATTCATAATTCTAGTAAATTACTTAGGCTTTACCATCCATAGCATTGCACTTAATCTTCTCATTAGATCTTTCCTGTAGGATCATTATAGTCATTTGGCCCCAATTACCTGAACTTGCAGATTTGTACTTCTGTTTTTTTTAAAAGATTTATAGCCTTATTTATTATGTGGTGGTAGATTGTGTAAATGCAAAGTTGTATCTTCTTGATAATGACCTTTGCTGACTTAATGATTGACTTACTAGTTGCCTTACTAAAATTCAACAGCACCCCCTGTCTTGAATTATGTCCCACTACATAATTGAATTAGCTTATTTTGTTTATCTATAACAGTGTAACCTAATTCGGATTAATTATTCAATAGAATGGTGATTCTAATAACTAGTCCTCTTATAGTTTAAAAGTTGAGGCACCTTTCAACATATATAACGTTTGGATTTTAGAATTTGGAGTTTGGAGCACCTTCTAGCCTTGAAAAGTAATATCATCAAAATAATCTAGATAAAAGATCAAGATTAAACTTGGTTTTTTAGCAATGTTTAATTACACTTTTTTTGCATCAAATATCATGTATAAGTACAACATAGTTATTAAGATAGTGGTAATCCAAATGGTCAAGATTATTTCTGCACTTGGACGTGGTTGGTGATACCATTTCTTTCATGCAGGCAGCAAGCGCAGTTGCATCAGCTACAATGACACCTGTAAATGTTGAAGCACCTCCTAACAAGCTGCTCGAGTTGGTTTCCAAGGTTTGTACCTTTTGGTCGTAATTTTACAAAATTGAAATATCGTCTGAAGAATTTGCAAAGATACATATAAAATATTGGTGGTAGAGTTCTAAGTGATCAACAGGGTCTTGCAGTGGAAAAAGATGAGACGTCAAGAGGGGTATGTTCAACTACATTAAATGATTCAAGCATACCTTCAGGATACACCTCGGTTCCTGCTCCACAAGTTGTTTCTGTCGATTTCAGGTGTGCATTCCATCATAATTGAGGACATAAATTCCATGATGCTTGTTACATTTGGAAATATTGGATACATCTCTTTGAATATATTTTAATGAGTCAGATGTCCTTTACGACTTCAACTATTCTAAATTTCTAATATATCTTTGATTAAGCGCACCATGTAATAACTATCAAGTTATTAGATAAATCCTCTCAGCAGCATCAATTTGATTATATGATGTTAGAATGAGGTTTTATAAATTGCACATAAAATCACAGCCTTTTCACAAATTGCAATTTGTTAGGCACTCAAGCATGGAAGCCCTAACTCCACCCAAAAGCTAGCTCAAGAGTGGAGGATTGACTCCCATTTAAGTACCCATTCACAATTTCTTGTGGATTCAATGTGGGATCCTAACAATTAACCCCCCTTGAAAGCCGGATGTCCACGGATGGCTCTCACTCTGGGGACCCTTCAGCGACCTAGGCAGACCCGCGCAGCTTGGTTCCTGGTGTTAACCGGCTCTTTCCCCAGGTAGCCCTCTTCCGTACCACGTCCGGGATCCAGCAGGTCTGACCAATTGTTAGGCACTCAAGCATGGAAGCCCTAACTCCACCCAAAAGCTAGCTCAAGAGTGGAGGATTGGCTCCCACTTAAGTACCCACCCACAATTTCTTGTGGATTCGATGTGGGATCGTAACACAATCTAATCTGAAATTTTGAATCTTAGTAAATAAAACCTCTATTAAAGAAATTTTTACAATTCGAACCAGCTGACAGTTTCGCTCCGGCGCGGTAATGATGATTAATTATTTGGCTCCCACTTAAGTACCCATCCACAATTTCTTGTGGATTCGATGTGGGATCGTAACACAATCTAATCTGAACTTTTGAATCTTGGTTTACAAAACCTCAATTTAAGAAATTTTGCAATTCGAACCAACTGACAGTTTCGCTTCTGCCCGATAATGATGATTAATTATTGTTGCCATCCGAACAAATCTGAACATGTTAACATAATTAATTATTTGTTGCCAGTTTGGTGATACGTCATTGCCGGACAGGACAGAATCTGCCCATTGATACGAACTGCACATTTTTTTAAAAAATTGAGGTTTTATCTACCAAGATTCTACAGTTTAGATAGATTGCAGTTTGTAAAATTATTGCGATTTTATCTGCAATAAAAAATCTAACCTAAATATGATATGAAACATAAAATGTATTTAAACATGACTGGCTTGTACATATTCGTTGAGAAGTTCATGGAGAGGTTTGCATGTGCACAATCTATCTGATAATTAGTGTCAAACTAACACAACAGCCATTTTTACATTTCAATATTCTCTTTTTTGTTTCTGAGGCACACTTAACATCCACATTAACCTACTCAAGAGCTATGCTTGGGGTAATACGTCATTAATAGATCTTTTCCAATGTTTTTATTGAATTAAATATTCATACAAAACTATAATGCCTGCTTGATTAGTGTCTCCAAATTTAAAGCTGCAAATGTGCTTTATTCATCGAGTCTTTTGTGCTTTGAAGATACAAACCTAGAATATTTTGGCCATGTGTGATGAAAAGTCTACTCTTGGCTTTGCACTTCTTCTGCAACTTTTGTTAAGTTTTTTCATGCAGTTATTTTAAAGAATGACTTTCTAATTGAAGAAAATTACAATTATAAGGTTCATTGGTCGTTATTTTCCAGTGCATAAGCTCATCAGTTTGTCTGATTATTTCCCGAGTCTTTCACCCCATTCCAACACTTCAAGTTATCTGCAAAAGTCTTTTTCTTAATTAGATGATTTTTGGGTGGATGCTTTAATCTTCTCAGCAGTTAAATGCTCTTTTGTTTTCTTTAAACAATAAACAGTGCTGTGCATGATAATAAAGGATCATCAAAGAGTTTTCCAAAGCCTGAAACACGGCATATTTCAGAGCATAAGGTTAGTAAAATTATTACAAGGGAGTGAAATTGTGTTTGAGTAGATACTTTATATTAATTAACTGCAATATGCTCATAGAATCATTTTTAAAATTTTTTTGTTTACATAGAATGTTGCTAGATGTGCACGATTTAGTCCTGATGGAAAATTTTTTGCGACTGGAAGTGCCGACACATCAATAAAACTCCTCGAGGTTTGATCATACTTGTTTGTCATATTACTTAATAATCTTCTAGCAGGCTCGTTGTTTTGTTTTGGTAACCTCCCCAAAACAAACTTACAGGTATCAAAAGCCAAACAGATGATGCTTCCAGATGCAAGAGATGGCCCTATGCGCCCTGTAGTACGCATGTTTTATGACCATCTACAAGTAATTTATTGTGATGGAAGAATGTCCTGACTATTTATTTCTCTTTGTATTGAGATACACATCAAAATTTCACCACTAGATTGGGGTATGCTTGTTTGGAATTATAGTGGGCACAGGAAATCCCGGATTTTGAAATCCTATTACTTAAAAATCTTGATGAATAGTTAAAATGTATGTTTGTTTTGGGATTTTATAGGGTAGGATGGTGAAAAAGTTGATTGACTTTGTACTATTATATTGTTGATTATTATTGGAGTGTATTTGGAGAATAAAAAGGTAGAAAATGTGAGTGTATTTGGAGAATAAAAAGGTAGAAAATGTGAGTGTATTGGGAGAATAAAAAGTAGAGTGATGGTAGGTGATAAAGTAAAGTTGGATCTATAGGATTTCAAAATCCTTACTTTGAGTCCCGAAACAAATAGAGTTTGGGATTGCAAAGTTCGGCCGGGCTAGTCGTGAAACAAACATACCCTTGATGACTTTACATCAGATTCTTTGTTAGTATTTTGCTCTTTGATTAGCCTTCTTTTTCTGCCGCAGCCAATAAATGACTTGGATTTCCATCCTCGAAACACAATTCTGATTTCTGGGGCCAAAGATCACACAATAAAGTAGTGTTCTGTACCTTTGGTTATTAACGGAAGATTTATCTTAAAATTTGTTATCATCTCCTTTGAAGTATCAAATGTCAAAAGTGATACATTGTATGCTTTTTTTGAATTGCAGGTTCTTTGATTTTTCAAAATCAATTGCAAGAAAAGCTTTTAAAATTATTCAGGTTGTCATTCATCCTCCTTAGATTCAAAATCTTATCTTGCAATTCATTATGCTGTTATCTCTAGTCTAGGCTCTTATCTAGTTGAATTTCAACAGGATACTCACAACGTGAGGTCGGTATCATTTCATCCCTCTGGAGAATTTCTTTTGGCAGGTTGTTACATTTGATTTTCCAATCTTAAGTACAACTGAGGAAGCTAGAAGTGCTCCACTCTATGAAATTTCTATGAATTTAACCCATGCATATACCATGTCTGCAGGCTGTTTATATAGATTTTCCCAACACATCACCTAATATATTTACCTTCGTTTCATTCTGATATTTCTTGTTAGGTTTTGGAAGTGGCAGACTTGGACTGCTTTATACTATTAGAACATGTAAAAAGGAAGTACCTATAGAGGCAACCTGTGTATAAATTTGTTTTTTCTCTTTGGGTAGATAAATAAGCAATTCACAGTTATTTGATTGTGTTTCGCTCTCAAGTTTAATCCTATAATAACGATAATCAAAACTCATGTAGATGATGAGTGCTCATAAGTCATAATTGAGGTTTTCTCTGCCGAGTGAAGTCTTATGTACTACATTCTTGGCCCAGCTCCCACTTTGATAGAGTGAAGACAAGAGGAAACTAAAAATAATGGAATTAGCTTAAGCCAAAGACCTCAAAACGAGGTCCACAGAGAATGATCTCTGCCACAAGAGTAGATACCTAAACGTAATGATCAAAAAGATAAAATCCCAACTCTAGTGAAAACCTTATTTAAATAGTCGCAGACCTACTTAAGCCCTAAGCACTAAAGCCCATGGACAATTTATTCCAGACTTAAAGCCCAACTATAATAATACTAATAGGATAATAATATGAAGTGTATCACAGTTAACCCAAAATTAGTGCCCTTTTTTATATTCAAACTTGTTAGCGGAATATTGTTTCTAATGGTGAGATGGTTGGTTACAGGAACTGACCATCCAGTTGTACATTTGTATGATGTTAATACGTTTCAGTGCTTTCTATCAGAAAATGTTCAAGAGATTAGCAATGGGGCTATAAATCAGGTATCACCTAACTAACTATCCTTGTTCTGCTCCTCTGGATAAAGAAACAAAATAATTACATATATTTTGATTCAGGTGAGATATTCGTCTACTGGTGGCATGTATGTAACAGCTTCAAAAGATGGTGCTATTAGATTATGGGATGGCCTGTCTTCCCACTGCGTTCGTTCCATTCTTGGTGCTCATGGAGCAGCAGAAGCTACTAGTGCAAACTTCACCAAAGATCAAAGGTCCTGCTTTGCAAGACAAGATAGATTTTAAAGATTAAGTCTCTTGTACATCAAGTGCACCATACAACTCAAGTATATTTTTAAACGGTTTTCGTTGTTTTCTCTGAACAATATAAGTTGTTCTCATTGAACAGTATCTGGTGCACAACTAATACTGTTCAGAGAAAACTACTAATACCATTTAAAAATGCACTTGAGTTGCACGATACACCTGGTGCATACAAGACTTTGACCGATTTCAAATTATTTCTTCCATCCAATAATGTTATCTGCTATGTATTCACCTCTTCAATTGTTTTCTAGGTATGTTCTTTCTTCAGGAAAAGATTCTATTGTAAATCTCTGGGATGTTGGGACTGGTCGCTTAGTCAAGCAATACCTTGGAGTCACACGTACAAAATTGCGCTCCCAGGTATATGTGTATATATATGTCAACATATTCTTATGCCTCATCTGCTATTAAAAATGTAACCTATAGGTTTTTTCAACTATTTCTTTTAGCAATGCTAGTTGTAATATTTTGACCATCTAATATCCTAGTGTGGTTTACCTTGGAGTAGTAAATCCGCTTTTGGGGGCTTAATCGATAAACGAGGCTTTGAAAGGAAAAAAAAACTTTAGCTATCCTTTTGTTGAATGAATTTGTTACCTTTATTTTTATTTTGCAGAACTGTAGAGTTTTGTTCTGTTCTAAGAATGTAATTATGCAAGTGTTGGCATCTTTAACAGATGCCAGATGCTAGTATAAGTCTAGCTATGGTTATTCATCACATTGACACAATAAAAAACTGTTCTCTTTATTTCATTTTGGGTGGGTAAATAGAAATTTCATTCATAAAAAATATGCTCTAGGAATACCTTGGAGAAGTGTAAATGATAGATCAATTATAATAAAACAGAAAATCCCTAGGACATTAAGCATTACACTAAAACCGGATCATGCTGATATGGCTACCCTGGTGTTCTGCACTAAATATTATCATACGAAGAATTAGTATTTGTATGTTGTGAAAAGATATTTTCAAACTTAATCTAGGGATAATTACTAAAACGATTTGATCTATACACCTATAATAATAAAAACATGCAAGTATGTATTTTTCAGTTGAGGGAGATAGTTGTAAGAAAAGTAGAAAGTAGAAACTACATCAAGTGGGTATTTGTAGTTTACAAATGCCACTGTTTTTTTTAATAGTTCAAACTTTCTTCAAGTATGGTTATTGGAATTGACACTTGAAAAATTGCAATTGTAGGCCGTTTTTAATGAAACAGAGGAATTCGTTCTGTGTATTGATGAAGCAAGTAACGAGGTACGATTTTCCCTTGTAGATAAATAAATTGGTTTTGATGATTCATGATACTGTTTTTATTTATTATACAGATTGTTATCTGGGATTCCCTTACAGAAGAGAAAGTGGGCAGATGGCCTTCCAACCATATGGGTAGTCCTCGTTGGCTCGAGCATTCACCTACAGAGGCAGCATTCGTCACCTGTGGAACTGACAGATCCATTAGGTTCTGGAAAGAGACATGAACCAGCAACCATGGTGAAATAATTATCATTCATCTGCAATGAATTTTCATTTGAAAAAGCTTGATGAAATAATTATCATTTACCCCCAATTTGTTATCTTGAGGCTTATTTGTGTAGATGACGTTTTAAATGAGACCATGGTGTTGGTTCTCTATGAAAGAGAGCAAATCCAAGAGTTGTCTTAAGGGGCCAAGTTTTTGTAACAAATTGCTGAATTATCGCCTTGTACCCATTCTCTTCTTCAATAAAATTGCATTTTTACTGATAAAAAAAAGAAAAACCTTGAACCGTTCTGTCATTAATCAGTTGAGTAACACACTCCTGTGAATTAGGTATATACATGAATTCTATCACTGTTATGTAAAAAAAAATTATTGTTATGCATAAAAAACTTTTACTGTTTAAAAATATAAAACATTTTAAAACCGTGATAGTTTTTGTGCATAACAGTGATAATTTTTATATGTAACAGTGCTACTAAAAAAATCGAGTTCACGATGAACTCGAATTCACACATGTTTTTGTCTAATTCATTGCACAACCTAAATCTTGATAAATTTACACAACAAAAAAAAATGGTGACTTTAAATAAAATGATATACTGTAACGTTCAATCTTCTATCCACTAAAGGCGAATCACCCCATATGGTGATTTTATTTCAAATCTCTGAATTTTTATGAGAAACTATTTATAGTATTATTATTATTTTTTTAATTTTTCAATTTCTGTCATTCATTGTTTAATTTTATTATTTACCTTCCATTTATCTCTTATATATTAATTATGAATCACCATTATTTATATGTTTGCTATATTTAAAATACTTCATCTTCTAAACATATACATAAATTTATATTAAATATATACTTCATTATTTATAAATTTATACTCTCTCTTATTCTTTTTAAATATCACTAGGATGTAACCTGACGTACGTCTACATGAGATTGAAAATAGTTTTTATATCATTAATTTTAAATTAAATATTTTAAATAGTTTGATTAATTCAATTATAAGTGCATATTTTCATTCATTTTTTATTCTAAATTACTCTCTCCCACTCTTCTTAATGTCTTTTCAGTCTTTTAGAATATCTATATAATAAATGTCGTTCTGATATTTTATCCTCTCATTATATCATATATACCCATAATAATTAATTTTCATGATCATTTAAATTTTCTTATGCCAAAATTAACCTTAATTTTTTATAATTAAATATTTATAACAATAAATATTGTTGGCTGGAAAAATTATTCACACAACATATTTGTAGAAAAAAATAAAATTTTTAGTAACCATAAAATGTAATCATCAAGGGTAACTATGAGATAATGATGGGTGAATGTCAAGACGACATGTATTATGTAGATAATATATAAGATTGAAATGAGTATGCCACTTAATTTTAATGGGAGGAAGTAATTTATAATAAAAAATGAATGAAAATATGCACAAATAATATTAAAATATAAAAATTATACCTGTAATTAAATTAATTAATTATTTAAAATATTTCAGCTCAAAATTAATATAAAAAGATTATTTTAAATCCTGCTTACTACGTGGACAATGTGCTAATTGTTTTATAATGCTATACGTAAATGATCATAAAATAGGCTATACTAGCAACATCGACTTATTATGACAAATGTATCAACCTAAAAATGTAAAAGTTAGTAACTTATGTTGCAACTTGCACAAGTGTTGGTGCTGGTGCAATACGTTATAATACAGGGATACAAACCGAAAATTTTAGGGTGTATATATCATCTATAAAATATAAATTTTAAAATTCATAAATATTGTTTGGAATTCACATTCTCTCACATTCAAAACTTAAGATTCCATTTGGATGGAGGAATTTTGGCCAATGAATTTGTAAATTCATTGTTAAATCCTTTATGGTGTTTGGATGCAAAATGAGATTTATGGATTTATAAATCAAATCCATAGATTTCAATAGATTTTGAGATCTTAAATTTTACATATAAATGAGAGGATTTACAAACCCCTTCACTATTAGTGTCATTTGATAAATTCACTCTCACTTAATCTAATTAAGCAATAAAATAGCAATTTAAATATCAACTGCTTAATACATAGGTCATAATAAAAGGTATATTACATTACATAATAAAATTCAATTGAAATAACACATCTAGTATTTAATAACATGAACATGTCTAAGCATGTAGCTAAATTCGCGACTACTGCGCATTGGATTTGCTAGTCCGTTATGTTTTTTATTATTATTATTTAGGGTAACTTACTAGGAGATACAAAATTCTATAGTATAATTTTAATAACTACCAAAATTTTCTGCTCATTACTTTTAGCAACAAAAGGTCCATAATACCCTTCATTTAACTTTTTAAATAATTAAATAAATACAAATAATAATAATAATAACAATGATAATAAAATACTTTGGGTCCAAATAAATTTGGACTAAAGCCCAACTCCTTTGGGCACATTCTTTTTAATATACAAAACAAAGTATGAAAAAAAGAATTTGGAACCCCAAGTCTCTTTTTTTTTTGGCCCATTTCTAATACATGAAACGGTGATGAAGAATTTGGCAGCCCAAATATGTTTCTGCAACAATAAAAAAAATAATAATAATAATA
The DNA here is from genome assembly GCA_037126765.1 of Stenogyne calaminthoides. Lineage (NCBI taxonomy): Eukaryota > Viridiplantae > Streptophyta > Magnoliopsida > Lamiales > Lamiaceae > Stenogyne > Stenogyne calaminthoides. The sequence continues at coordinate 18,107,526 of JBBCBC010000012.1, forward strand.
AATAAATAAATAATAAAAGGAGAGAAGAAAAGAGGCCTACGAGTTTCTGCGCAGGAATAGGCAATCATTCAGTTTCTCTTGGAATTCCAATTTCCACCGCCCTTCTATCCGTTTTACCTTAAGATGAAGTTTTTCTTTCAATCCGTAAAACCCTATAGACATTCCATATATATATATATATGTATGTGAAATACTGCTGCCCTTCATACTCCATAAATCTCCTCCTTTCTCTCAAAAATCATGAAGTAGATACGCTTCCCCCTGGGGTGATCAAACTCTTATCAACTCTCTGCCTCCAGCGTTTTTTCTTGTTTTTGACAAACAAGAGAAACTATTTTGCTCTTTAAGGTAATGGGAGTTTTCCTGTCAATCCCTTCTCTTTTTCTCCTTTGATCTGATTTCTAATAACCACTCTTCTCCCTGAAGATAATATCACAGCAAGCTCTACCAAGGCCCTGAAATCTCTGTAAATCAGAATCTATAAGAAATCAAAAAGAAAAAGAAAAACTAAGGTTACTAATCTATAACCCCTATCATCTATTTATATTTGCAATGCCTATTTTATGTTATTTTGGTCATATGTGGAAGAAAACTCTGTGGCTTTTGTTTATGGAACTGCTAATTAATTCTGAGTATCTTAGGGATGATTGTTTCTTTTCTAGTTTGAGCATGGTTAGAATTTAGGATAAGTTGTGAGGTTGCTTATGCTGAAAATATTTGAACTGATATCTCATTTGATGTTTTCCTTAGTCGCCCCTGTTCAGTTGTTTGGCAAGTTTAGTAGAAAAAGCAAACCAGGTCATAAGTTTGGTTCAAAAAGATCCTACCTTGAGAACTTGTCATGGTCTGTTTCGAGACAAACTTTTTCATGGTTCTGCTAAACTTCTTGCCTTATAAAATTTATGAGTCAATCTTAGACTAATGGAGAATAGGCATGTCAAAATTGATGTTAATCGGACTTACTATTTGAGAGAAATAAATTCTGAAAGATCATGAAAAAAATATGTTTTATTACTTTCCCAGTTTCGAAAACTTTAAAAACTGTTATCTCTCGTTGACATTTTAGTGAAATAAAAATTATATCCATGTTCTATGTATATCCATGTACTACCAGGTCAAATTTCATATTTTTCTGAAACTCCTAAGTATTTTAAATAAATTGTCGAAGACAACAGCCCTATTTTATATAGTTGTAGAAAACTCATATTTGTAGCTGCTATTTTGAAAATCCGATGATGGGTTCGCATTCTAAGCATGATGTAATGTATATCTGGAAATTTTCGTAAGAAAATACAAACCGTAGGTATTTATTTAATATTTTACAAAGCGACAGGCAATGGAGGACTTTTATCGAACAATTGCTAGGCGAGGTAGAAAACTGAAGTCAACTTGACAATTTTCTGTGATTCTGTGATACCATGATGTTTTCAATGTGCTAAGATGTCTATTTATCAAGATTCAGTAGCCATTAAAGTGTGTAAGTGTTTTAGTTAGATTTCTAAGTTTTAATGGACGATTTCGGACAAAATTAGGAAGAATAACCTTCCAAACTGCCTTGTTATGCTCTCACAATAATTTATCTTTGTCCTCAATATAGTTATGTGATGAACTGATAGTTTTAAAAGTAGGACTCACATTTTAAGTAGGTTGACATTATTCTTCAACTTAAAGGACCAAAATTGACACTAGCATCTCGCCACTCGCCTTAGGAGAATAGAATACCTTAAACTGATTTTTTTTGTCAAAGGACTACTCTTTCCAGATTTCCTAACATGTAAGAGTATTTCTATGGTGATTTAGGTATCATGTTTCAAACTTTAAATGTTTTACTTGAAACTACCAAGTAGTGGACTGAAATGACTATATAAGGGTATGTTCGTTTTGGGCTTATAGTGGGCGTAGAAAATTTTGGACTTCAAAATCCTTGGATTTCAAAATCCTATTCAAAAAGTTGAGTATATGTTTATTGGGGATTTTATAGGATATGATTGTGTAGGATGGAGAAAAAGTTGATTGATTTGTATTATTATATTATTATTGTAATGATTGAATGAATGTGATGTTTTGGAAATTGTGTAAAAGTGAGGGGAGTGTAGGGTGTAGGGTGCAGTAATAGTATTAGAGGTGAATGTTGTAGGATTTCAAAATACTTTGTTTGAGTATTGAAGAAAAGGGTATTTGGAATTGTATAGTCAAAGTCCGTCCGTGATAGTCGCAAAACGAACATACCCTAAAGGACAAAATTTGCAAAACTCCTACATTAAATACTTCTCCATACTTGTCATTAGTTCTTAAGTTCTAAATATGTGTTTTAAACTCTTAACAAAGATCTATGAGGTCAAAGGACCCAAAAGGGGCACTTGTTAAGTTAGAAGGTGATGGACATCCTATGGATAAGATACTTTTACCAAACGAGTTTAATGCCCCGTTAAACTCATCGATAATTGTAAAATAAGTGTTGGATTGTTAAAACACATTAGTGAAAGACAAATAAAAGAAACCCTATGTCAAACGAAAGAAAAGAAAGTAATATGGTTACGTGTAACAACTTGTGTAAACGAATAATTTATTAAGGATAAATGATAGCTAAAACGTGAAGAAAACTGTGCTAGGTGAAGTGCGGCGTAACTCAGATCTCGGACGCCACCTGTTGCTCTAAAGCTTTCAAATCACTCAAGAAGTTTATAACTTTATCTTAAAAATTAAAGAGGTGGGTGACACTATCTGTATAGCCGGTGATGTTATATAGACTGTTGGTGTATTCTGAATGTTAAATTATTCAACTTTGAAATGAATTGTGAAAGGAAATGAGTACCCAGGATTATGAATGAATGAAATGAGTACCCAGGAAAAGAAATGAAACGAGTACCCAGGAAAAGAAATGGAAAGAATGTACCCAGAAAAATGAATGAGTAATGAACTTTAGCGTACTGCCAATCTGTATAACAGCGTAAATGTCATCCACTGAGATTTCTAATCACACCCAACCACTTTTACTATTTTTCAGGTGTTGAACCTGAGGCTCGGGAGCTGCAGTGAACACATAATTTCCCTATTATGACGCTATATATATACTATGATAACTCAATAAGACACATCAAACTTTTGAATGCTAAGTTATGGTTGCCGGATAATAAACTCTTTAAAATTATCCGATGAAACATTTTGTATGACGTACCTTTGCATCGTTTCTACTTTTGAGTAAACTTATGTTGCGTTTTGAATTAAAGCTCTTGCATGTCATAAATTGTTATCATTGAAATGTTTTTCCGCTGCAAATAATGATGCTATTTATACTTGTCGTGTTTTTCCTTTTTTTTTAAAAAAAATTCGGCTCGAATTTTAGGTCACTAAGTGACGGCTCAAGTTTGGAGTGTCAAAACCATCAGGTCCGACATTCTAAATTCTGGGGCGTTACACGAGCCAAAAAAATACTGAACATGGTCAGAAAAAAACAGAACAACACTTTTAAATGCAGTATTTTTCTGCATAAGTGCAAAAAACATATCAGATCCTATCAGTTTATAAATTTTACAGATCTCAAATAAATTTACATGTGCAAAAAAGTATAAAACTCCATCAGTTCACAAATTTACAGATCTCACACAAATTTACAACACATGCGTCTTTAACTAATTTACAGATCTCAACAAATTTACGATTACAAATTAATTTACAGATCTCAACAAATTTACGACTATAAATTTACAGGATTCAAAGTCTATCAGTGTAAAAACATCTGACCCTATTAATTTACAAAAAATCAGTGTCTATAAAAAAAATTTGAAATCTCAATAAAATTCGAATTAGAGATCCGTACAAATCTGTGATGAAGATGCACATATCCTCGGTTTACAGAAAATCTTAACCAAAACAACAAATCGTACACAACTTACAACATATTTTCAACACTCTCACCCTATCTCACCTTCATTGTCCTACAAACACCACCGCCGCAGCTCCACCGAATTTGTCAATTGTACAAATCTGGAAGCGATTTCATAATAAATCTTCAGATCTCGTCCATCTTACCCCAGATCCGTGAGCCATGTGAACAGATGAGAACATCCACGCGCCGCCGTTTGAGGCACCGCTACCGTGGGTCGTTCGGCATGTGCTAGCGGTGAGAGGGTGATATGTGGCCCTTGGCGACCGTGGAAAACTGAGAGAAATATTTTTTAGAGAGAGGGGGAGAGAATGAAAAACTGAGAGAGAGAGAAGATTCATGATAGAGAGAATGAGAGAATGAAATGAGTGTATTAACCGGTGAGAATGAAAAAAATGAGCATATTAACCGGTGTTAAAAGGGGGGGTGTATTTTTGTCCTAAACTTTTAATTCTGTAGTTATTAGTAATAGGTACTTTTAGTGTGTAGTTTTTAAAGTTTTTAGTGTAAAACATGTAGCTAGTAGTAATAATCCCTATTATTTACGGATTCATCTAGCAACAGGATTATATGAATCCGATGCAAATTGCACCCTCACAAGGGGCGGATGCGAATTCGATACAACAACATGATATTTTCAAGAGAATACCTGCATCATAGTTAGCAATCCTACAATGAAACCTTTAAGTTAGAGTAGAAAACTCAAAATCTGAGTGAAAGTAAAAGGATTTTCCTATACAATATTATTTGTACAATATTAGTGTAGATGAGAATGAGTTGAAAATTAGCGGATCCTGCGAGGGTTGAATCGGATTAAATGGATTTTTCCAAAACAATCGCGCAAATGCAAAATAAGAAAACTTGCTCCCAATCTATTTTACTATAAAGACAAATGTGTGTTACTATAAGAGTAAGTATGTATTACCCACATGATGATGAAAAAAGAAAAAAATATTTTTACTAATTCAATGGTGTGATATGGTGGTTGGGTCATTATTCAAGACAATTGGTCGCATGTCAGAAAGAGAAGCAGATAAAAACAGAGGATAAAACAAATGAAAAAGATGGAGTGTTGTTTTGTCCATACAGTAAAACACATTTGTATTTATATAGTAACATAATTGTCATTGTCTTATACTCCCTCCGTCCACCAAAACTGTGCTCATTTCGTTTTGACATGTTGTACGGAAAGGTTAATTAAGTCCATTTATGAATAACATTATTGATTGTGAGTAAAGTATAATGATAACTTGAGTAATTAAGTGATTGTTAGACGATGAAGATAAAAAAATATTGTGTCCATAAACGTACTTAATTAACCTTTCCGTACAACATGACAAAACAAAATGAACGCAGTTTTGGTGGACGGAGGGAGTATGTTTTACTATAAAGCTAAATATATGTACTAAAAAGATAAATATGTGTTACTTATAATTAATGTTTGCTCTTATAATAACACATACTTGAAAGTGAGTTTTCATGTTTTGCCTTAGCGCGATTTTTTTTTAAAATTTGTTTGATGCAATCTTACCCGTAAAGGATCTATGAATTTTCAACCCAATTAATAAAATGGGGCGGGTATTGTGGACATATTGTACGGATTTTATATCCATGGAACATTATATATAAAAAAAATTCGTGAAAGTAACATTGAATTTCACCGCAAGAGCTTTAATTGGAAACTCTATTAAAAACAGACAAGCTTTCTGTAGGTCCCGAGCGGGTATCGTGAGGGCAGAAGTCTAAAGGGGAGGGGTGAATAGACTTCTGAAAACTTTTTCGTGCAAGATCAGGTGTGATGGCAGGTTGCCTGATTAGAGTGCGAGTGAATCAGTTTGGACTGATATCCAACTTACTGATCACCTGATGGCAGATCAGTTCGGTGTCTATCAGTTTAACTGATGTACGGAAGCTAGTTTTAACCCGTGTGAAAAACCAGTTTTATAAGATTAGATTCTGCAGTCTGTTTTCAATCAGATGACTAAAGTGTCAACTGATCAGATCAGGTGCTTGATGCAGACTGATCCTAACTTAGAATATGTATGCAGTTTAAACCAAGTTGTGTGCAGTAGTGTAAAGCAGTTAAGAGCAAGTAAATACACACAAGATTTTTATAGTGGTTCGGACAACCAGTCCTACGTCCACTCTTCCCTATCACAAGGGGCACCAACTTAACCAATTGGACTTAGTTTATTGTGTTAGTCCAACACAGTACAACCAACAGATGTTTATAGAGTTCTCACTCAATCCGATCCCAGAAATCAGAACTAGAAACCCTAGTCTGAAATCTTGCAAAACAAATTTAACCTAACTTTTGGGTTTGGGTAAGATTTGTTGTGGTTCCAACTGGAAATCTATCCTAGTGTTTATGTAGCCTAAAGCTAAAGGATGAGATTTCTATGCTAAGAACTAATGGGATGAACACTTATAAAATAAACTTGAATTTTGTGTTCTTCGTGCGAAAATTTTGCTATAGCTTGAGCTTGATGATAATTTCCGTGTCTTCACTCTGAAGAGTAATCCCATATTTATAGACCTCGAAATCAAAGAGCCGTTGGAGAGCAATTTGAATTTCAGGCTATTTTTGGTAGGTTGCAGGATTGATGTAACGTGCTTCAGGAACGGCATGGCCGAAAGCGTGCAAGTTTGTCCTTTCTAGCCGTTTGACTATGCAGCGTCGAATCCCGCATTGTCAGCTCCGTACATACGTGTCTTGTTCTCATTGGTTAACAAGTACACCTTTTCAGTGTTTGTTCTACCAACTAAAGTTAACATTCTTCTTGTTCAGATTAACTACATTATGGTAATCGGTGTAACATTAGTTGACACTGTGTGGTGACGACTGATCGAGATAAAACTAATCAGTCTACCTGATAGAGTCTTCTGGTGCAAGTTGTCTTAGCTCAACTAGCAGACTCGGCTGATGTAGGTCTTCTGGTCTTGGTCTTCCGATCTTGATCTTCTGGTAGTCATCTGATCTCCAGGTCTTCTGAATTTTAGCTTCATGTCTTCACCTGATCATCTGACTAACTGGCTTGTCTGATCTTCTGACCTTGTCTTGTCTTCTGACTCGTCTGGTCTTCTGACTTTGTCTTGTCTTCTGACTCGTCTGGTCTTCTGACTTTGTCTTGTCTTCTGACCTTCTGACTTGACCTACACATATTGAGTTCCCCCTCAATATGTGACCTATCTTATACATCAGCTGACTATACATTTCAGCTGGTCATCCTATCCTGATTCTAAATCATCGATCACCAACAGTCCGACCGGGTCCTATCTGTCTTTTTTGGAACTTCCATCAAAACTAAATACAATTTTCCCAACAATTTTCCCCTTTTTGATGGAACCAAAACATATAATCAGGAAAACAGATAACATGAATGAAATGCAGATAATCAATAAAATGCACATATCAGAAGACAATGAGATGTTGTCTTAGAATCATAAAATGATAGGATATTTTATTAAGATAGATGCGTGATTACAGAAAATACCTATCATCTGATACTAAGAAGTCTTCTTCATACGTGCTTGAATTTTTGAAGATCTTTCGGGATACCAAAAAGTCTCAGACATCCTTTCAGATCATCCCCGCTCCCGTCTGTCTCTCCTGATGATCCCTCCTTTCTTTGCAAATTCATAATAGGCTTTCTTAAACCGGATAGGATCAAGATTCTTATCTGGACGCAGAGGTGGGAGAAGTTGTTCGAAGGGAGGAGCTTCAGGTATTAATGACATGATCTTTCCTTCCTTCATAACAATCTGGTAGAAATCAGGGTACTTTGTGTTGGGATTATACTGGAAAGTATGCTTTTACTTTGTATAATCAAAACTGAATTTCGGACTTATTTACTGAAATAAATTGTTTATCACTGATGCTTTAAATATCATTGAATGTTACATATATTTACTGCATAACTGTTTAATAAATTGTACGTGTTACATTGTAGTTAATTTAGTGATACGGATCACGTAAGATTAAATTAATGTCCCCTTGTAACTAAAAAGTACGCCATTCACGACCTAGATGGAAATGAACAATCCATCGTGAAAGGTTGAAGTGTAAGGCTCGGATTGGCTTGTCTTGACCAAGAGATTACACTAGTGCATGACCGATGTAATCGAATAGGACCCTCTGGGGAGGATAAATTCTTCAGAACTGAACAAGGAAGAATTAGACCTCAGTGGTTCGTTATTTCTTAATCTTCGTTCCTTAAATAGGATCACATGGGATTGGTAACTATTGCTTTGACTTATCATGGGTAGAGAATCAACGAGATTCAATACTTTTTATCTTGGGCAATATTATTGGTCACATGTGATTGCTAAGATTTAATACGGAGAATCGTGTGCAAGTACGCTTGTTCGATTTGCCCCCTTGGGAGGTTCATAAGCTTTATCATACCAAATCTTGCAAGTAGAATTAGTTTCCGGTATGGATAATAATGTTGAACCATTCCTTGACCAACGACAAAAGATATTAATTAACGGAAAGCTATTTCAGTGGCTTGAATTAATTAATGGGCTAGATAATTTTAAACACGGGAAATAATAACCGGGAGCCATATTGACTGTAATATGGGTTAAGATGGATAGTGCAATATTAATTATGTAGTGTGATTAATTAATATTTATGGGCTTGAATAATATTGTGGCACAATATTGTTAATTCAAGGTCCATTGGAAGGTCCAATCTTAATTCTCCTAAAGGCCCCCTGAGTAACCCAACATATAGTCCAATAACTGAAAAAGGTGTTTAAAATAAAATAAAAATATTGTTGCTTATTTTTCCTTCTAATTTTTTGAATTTTATGGATAAAAAAGCGGAGAAAGATTTTCTTTGAATTTTGTTATGGAATGAAGATATGTATTCTTGGAATACAAGATTATCTCATTAAATTCAAGAAATCTCTCACTTGATTATTCATAATAGAGATTTCGAAATTTTGAAAATAGAGGGCAAGAAAGATTTTCTTGTAAAGATATTATGGAAGATATGTATTTCTTGAAATACAATAATATCTCCTAAATTCAAGAAGATCAAAATCTTGGAATCTTGGACCCCATATTTCGAAAATACCATAATATTGGTGAGGTTGGATTTTTGTGGAATATTATAATTATGGGAAAAAGAATATAAGAGATATATTCAAGATTTCTTGGAGATCAAGAAAAGTTTTTCCCACATTGTTTTTCTACCAAAAATTTCGCCCATCACCTAGTTATAAATTGGGGATGACTCTTTCATTCCCAAGTACAATTCCATGTGCTGGAAAAATTAGTAAATCCACAAAGGTGGTGCAACATAATTTATTTTCCTTTTGTTAATTGTTCACAAGTGTCCTACCATCGGATAGTCGAACAAGGATTAAGGGAATACTTGAGAAGTTCTTTTGGTTAGTCTAATCAGCCAGATCACTGCCATCCCAAGAGGTATGTTCATGTAAACTTCGTAGAATTCGCGTCTCGGTTTTACGTGAATTAATTATATGCATGATATGTTGTTGGATTATTATTTGAATTAATATATGATTAATTCATGCTAGTAATAATTATAAGAATTAAATTTGTATTTAAATATTCACCCCGAATAGATCTGTGCAACTTATTCCCCAACAATCGTATCGAGCCACGGTTTGCTCTCAATTTTTAAATTGTAATTTAATTCACTGACATTAAATTTGAAATTGGATAGTAGAATTGCTAGATCTGTTTTGCAGGTATCCAATTGTCATGGAATTTAATGTGTTTATTTTTGCATGCATATAAATTGTGGTTTTTAATTCGATTCGTTCGGATTCGTTTTGCCTCGTGAGAAAATCCACGAGTAGATTAATATTTGTTTGATTTGATCAATGTAATAGACTAGTCTAGATCTAGGTTTATTTATTTTGTAAATAAATTGTAACCGGATCGGAAATGGAGGCGGAGACAAAAAATTAAAAGAAAGGATTCAAAACCGGGCGTAGGCGTGCGTCGTCGAAATGTGCTAAGGAGGCACGCACGCGACATGAAGACGCTTCTTGGCGAAAGCACGGGTAGGGCGCGAGGCCGGGGGCCGAGCGACGCGGATCCAATGGGCGGACGCCTTGGCAGCAGGTGAAAACCACCTAAGGCCCTGGCGACGCGGGCGATCTTGAAGGCGTCTTGTGAGCGATCTTCTTTGCTAGACGACGCTGGCGGCGTCTGTGACGCGATTGGGACATAAAAGCGGGCGGGCGACATCTGGCGCTTCGGGCGAAGCGTCTGTGTTGCCAAAGACGGACGCGTTGTTTCGGCGAAGGGCGGCGGATCGGGCTTTGCATCTCGGCTGCGAGCTACTTGGCGTGGCGTTTCGAGACGGAGTATTTTTCAAAACGATCGAGTGGGAGAAATTCAAGACTGCGTTTTTCTTCAAGATCAAGCCAAGAAAAATCAAACCATGACAATTGGATAATTTGTGCCCAATATGTTTATTTTTCTGCTTTGCTTGATTTATTATTGTGCTATCTTATGCTTTATTTAATTTGTTTAAATGTGTTTGCATGAGAGTTGCCCAATGAAAAATCTCACCTTAAAAAATTACTAAGTATGTTTAAATAATTAATTGACAATTTTATTCCGGATAATAAAATTGAATTAATTTTGACCTCCATGATTTATTTATTTGTGAATTCTTTTGGAGAAATTCCCCCACCGGGAATGATCAAAAAAGTTAGCTTTCACATGAATGAATTCCAAATGGATGATTGTGGATTATTACTAGTGGCGGCGATGACCCTCCCCACGAGGCTCGTTCAATCTGAAATAATAATCTCAGATTTAATCATGGTTATTACTTAGGTATAAAATTGATATGCATATACTTCCCCGAAGTCCCTGTCAATTTTATATTGGTCAAGTGGGAGCCAACTATTAATCTGGATATTAAAGGTTTGTAACTGTTCTTGTTTGTAACCTGCTTGAATGTGTTTAAATAATGACCCACCCCACATGGCTTATTTAAACTGTTTTGAGATGTTGGCTGATGCATGTTCATATTTTTTTTGAGATTTTAATATGATGCATGTGATCAAATCTTGTGATATACTTGTGCTTATGTATATAGTTATTTATTTCAGTTCAGCATGTCGTTACCTTTTAATCCACTGTTAATATACTTAAAGTCAATACAATATGTATGGAAACTATATTGATTGGAAACGAAAAATTATCCTAACTGCACAAAAGCACAAGTGGATTCTTGACACACCAAAATCAGATGAGCCAACTGACGAGTCAAAAATGCGGGACTCGTCGGATCACCTTCTTGAGAGATGTGTCGTCAAAAATGGTGGAGGGCAAACCCGTAAGGGATTACGTCCTCAAAATAGATGGCCCATCTGAACAAACTTGAGATTCTAAGTGCAGATTATAATCTGGAGACTCAGATGAATTTGGTATTTCACTCTCTGCCCAAAAAATTCTGAACATTTTGGCCTCGCTAGCTGATTTGTTGCAAGCTTTGGTCTCGGCAGAAATATTGATGGGGCACCAAACTCAAGCTTTAACGGCAAGTGGTAAGTCTTCATTTTCTAGGCCAAGGGAAGACAAGAAAAAAAAGAGGACCAAAAGCCATAAGCAATAAAACTCAACTGTTGCCAAAGGCAATGGTAAGATGAGGAATGCTTGTGGTGTCAAGGAAAATCCAAAGAGGAAGTGCTTAAGCTGCGGTGAGAGAGGACAATGGAGGTTTGCCTGTTCCAACCCCAAAAGGGATGGAAAGAAAGGTAATTCTCACGCACTAGTTGTTGAAACTTGTTTAGCGGTGTATACTTCTCATTCGTGGGTGGTTGATTCGAGATCCACTAATCATGTTTGCTTCACGGGTTCAAACTGATCCGAAAACTTAGTGGGAGTGAGATCCTCATCACACTGGGCGATGTTACGAAAGTAACAATTATTGCAATGCTACGTAAGTGGCAGATATTGCAATGCTACGATAAGTAACGGTTATTGCAATACTACGCAAGTAGCAGATATTGCAATGCTACATGAGTAGTGGTTAAAGCAGTGGGAGAAGTGCACCTGTCTTTTAAAGACGAAGTTTTTTTGAGATTATCTTTATGTTCCCAGTTTTGGAAAGAATTCACTTTCAGTTTCTAAAATTTGATTAAAGGACACTAAGTTTCTTCTAATAAGAATGACATCATTTCTTGAAATGATGAGTGATCTATTATGGGACATTGGTCGAATAATCTCTATACAATTAACTGTGCACACCACTCACGAAATGCATCCTATAACACATCAACTATTTCCGAGAAAAGAAAACGTTCATCAGACGTGAACGAGACACTTCTTTGGCATCTAAGATTGGGTCATATAAATCCAAAGAGGATCCAAAGGTTGGTAAAAGACGGTTCACTGGAGTTTCTCCAAGTTGAACCAATTCCAACCTGCGAATCATGTTTGGAGGGTAAAATGACCAAGAGGGCATTTGGAGCCAAGGAGAATAGAGCCAAAGAAGTGTTAGAGATCGTTCACACAGATGTATGTGGTCCAATGTCAACCAAAGCAAGAGGAGGTTAAGAGTATTTTGTCACTTTTATTGATGATTACTCAAGGTACGGTTATATTTTCCTTATGAAGCATAAATCTGAGACCTTTGAGAAATTCAAAGAATTTAAGGCTCAAGCAGAGAATCATAGGAAAAAACGTATCAAGTCTCTACGATCTGATCGTGGAGGCGAATACCTCAGCGATGAGTTTTTGAACTACTTATCTGATGAAGGTATTGCATCCCAACTCACTGCACCAGGAATCCCTCAACAAAACGGGGTTGCAGAGCGAAGAAACAGAACTCTTTTGGAAATGGTTAGATCTATGATGAGTTATGCGGATCTTCCAAAGTTGTTCTGGGGTCATGCCTTGGAAACAACAACTTACATTCTGAACTTGGTGCCATCCAAATCGGTTCCCAAAACTCCCAAAGAATTGTGGACCGGACGCAAGCCTAGTATGAGACACATGAGAATTTTGGGGGTGTCCGGCCTATGTGTTGGACAAGGAAGTCGGAAAATTGGATCCTCGATCGGAATTAAGGTTGTTTGTAGGATACCCCGAGGGAACAAAAGGGTGTATGTTCTATGGTCCCGAAGATCAAAAGGTGGTAATAAGCACCCACTTTAGATTTTTGGAAGAAGACTATATGAACGAAAGAAGACGCAGAAGTGAGATTACCTTAAATGAGCTAAGGGGGCTAACCTCAATGCCAACTGTACAAGATGATATACCAAACGACACACTTACACAACCGGAACCTCGTCGTAGTGGGAGGGTTGTGAAACAGCCCGAGAGATTCATGGGAATAGGAGAGTCCTCGGACATGATTCCCGGATAAGACGAATCAGACCCATGGACATATGACGAGACAATCCAAGACAAGGATACAGATTCTTGGCAAACAGCAATGAAAGCCGAAATGGGTTCTATGTTTCATAACAGAGTGTGGGAGCTAGTCGAACCACTTAATGGGGTCAAACCCATTAGTTGCAAGTGGGTGTATAAGAGAAAAAGAGGACCGGAAGGGAAGGTGGAAACCTTCAAGGCAAGACTCATGGCGAAAGGTTATACTCAGAAAGAAGGGATCGATTATGAGGAAACTTTTTCGCCCGTAGCCATGCTCAAGTCCATCCGTATTCTCTTATCGATTGCTGCGCATCTCGACTTTGAAATCTGGCAAATGGATGTCAAGACAGCTTTCCTTAACGGAAGTCTCGATGAAGAGATCTATATGCAACAACCCCAAGGCTTCATTGAAAAATGCCAAGAACACCTAGTTTGTAAGCTCATGAAGTCCATTTACGGACTCAAACAGGCATCCAGAGCTTGGAACCAATGTTTTGATCATGTTATAAAGTCTTATGGGTTCGATCAAAACGAGTTCGAGAGTTGTGTATACAAAAAGCATGTCAGAACTACATTGGTATTCTTAGTACTATACGTAGATGACATTCTGATCATCGGGAACGATGTGAAGGTATTATCAGACGTAAGGGCATGGCTTTCAAAATAGTTTGATATGAAGGACTTAGGGGAAGCCACACACATCCTTGGGATCAAGATTACTCGAGATCGCAAGAAAAGGATGATAGGCTTATCGCAAGCTTCATACATAGGCACTGTCTTGAAACGATTCAGCATGTAAGATTCCAAGAAAGGCTTCGTACCTTTCAGACATGGAATCCATCTATCCAAGAAAATGTGCCCTAAGACACAAAAGGAGATAGATGACATGAGAGGCATTCCTTATGCTTCGGCTGTCGGAAGCCTTATGTGTGCAATGCTGTGTACGAGACCGGATATCTATTTTGCCATTGGCATGGTGGCAAAATATCAAAGTAACCCAGGGAAAGAACATTGGACGACAGATAAAAACATTCTGAAGTATCTGAAAAGAACTCGGGATAGAATGTTAATTTATCAGTCAGATAGTCTAATCCCCATCGGCTACATGGACTCGGATTTCCAATCAGACATAGACTCCAGAAAATCTACCTCCGGTAGTGTGTTTTGCATGGGGGAAGGAGCCGTGACATGGAGAAGCGTTAAGCAGAAATGCATTGCAGATTTTACCATGGAAACCGAATATGTAACTGCTTGCGAGGCAGCGAAAGAAGCGGTTTGGCTCAAGAACTTCCTAGTGGACTTGGACGTAGTTCCGAATTTGCCCAGCACAATCACTGTTTATTGTGACAATGCCGGAGCAGTTGCAAATTCAAGGGAACCAAGAGCCCACAAGGCCAGCAAACACATTGAAAGGAAATACCATCTTATACGAGAAATCGTTAAGAGAGGAAATATAGATGTGACAAAGATAGCGTCTGAAGACAACCTAGCAGATCCATTCACAAAGGGTCTGCCTCTGAATACATTCGAGAGACATGTGGAAGGAATGGGTGTCAAGACCGTTGCCAATCTGCTTTGAGTATAAGTGGGAGAAATTATTAGGTTCGTGTAGGTGACATTATATGTCACGAACTACACGAGACATGTTTGTAGTATACTTAAAAGCAGACTTTGAGTATAAGTGGGAGATTGTTGGGATTATACTGGAAAGTATGCTTTTACTTTGTATAATCAAAACTGAATTTCGGACTTATTTACTGAAATAAATTGTTTATCACTGATGCTTTAAATATCTTTGAATGTTACATATATTTACTGCATAACTGTTCAATAAATCGTACATGTTACATTGTAGTTAATTTAGTGATACCAGATCACAGAAGATTAAATTAACAGTCCCTTGTAACTAAAAGTACGCCATTCACGACCTAGATGGAAATGAACAATCCATCGTGAAAGGTTGAAGTGTAAGGCTCGGATTGGCTTGTCTTGACCTTAGAGATTACACTAGTGCATGACTGATGCACTGAATAGGACCTACAGGAGGATAAATTCTTCAGAACTGAACAATGGAGAATTAGACCTCAGTGGTTCATTATTTCTTAATCTTCGTTCCTTAAATAGGATCACGTGAGATTGGTAACTATTGCTTTGACTTATCATGGGTAGAGAATCAACGAAAGATTCAATAATTTTTATCTTGGGCAATATTATTGGTCACATGTGATTGCTAAGATTTAATACGGAGAATCGTGTGCAAGTACGCTTGTTCGATTTGCCCCCTTGGGAGGTTCATAAGCTTTATCATACCAAATCTTGCAAGTGGAATTAGTTTCCGGTATGGATAATAATGTTGAACCATTCCTTGACCAACGACAAAAGATATTAATTAACGGAAAGTTATTTCAGTGGCTTGAATTAATAAATGGGCTAGATAATCTTAAACACGGGAAATAATAACCGGGAGCCATATTGACTGTAATATGGGTTAAGATGGATAGTGCAATATTAATTATGTAGTGGGATTAATTAATATTTATGGGCTTGAATAATATTGTGGCTCAATATTGTTAATTCAAGGTTCATTGGAAGGTCCAATCTTAATTCTCCTAAAGGCCCCCTGAGTAGCCCAACATATAGTCCAATAACTGAAAAAGGTGTTTAAAATAAAATAAATATTGTTGCTTATTTTTCCTTTTAATTTTCGAATTTTATGGATAAAAAGGGGAGAAAGATTTTCTTTGAATTTTGTTATGGAATGAAGATATGTATTCTTGGAATACAAGATTATCTCATTAAATTCAAGAAATCTCCCACTTGGTTATTCATAATAGAGATTTCGAAATTTTGAAAATAGAGGGCAAGAAAGATTTTCTTGATTTTCTTGAAAATATATTATGGAAGATATGTATTTCTTGAAATAAAAGAATATCTGAAATATAAGAATATCTCATAAATTCAAGAAGATCCAAATCTTGGAATCTTGGACCCCATATTTCAAAAATACCATAATATTGGTGAGGTGGGATTTTTGTGGAATATTATAATTATGGAAAAAAGAATATAAAAGATATATTCAAGATTTCTTGGAGATCAAGAAAAGTTTTTCCCACATTGTTTTTCTACCAAAAATTTCTCCCATCACCTAGCTATAAATAGGGGATGACTCTTTCATTCCCAAATACAATTCCATGTGCTGGAAAAATTAGTAAATCCACAAAGATGGTGCAACATAATTTATTTTCTTTTTGTTAATTGTTCACAAGTTTCCTACCACCGGATAGTCGAACAAGGATTAAGGGAATACTTGGGAAGTTCTTTTGGTTAGTCTAATCAGCCAGATCACTGCCATCCCAAGAGGTATGTTCACGTAAACTCGTAGAATTCCGGCATGCGTAGGTTTACGTGAATTAATTATATGCATGATATGTTGTTGGATTATTATTTGAATTAATATAGGATTAATTCATGCTAGTAATAATTATAAGAATTAAATTTATATTTAAATATTCACCCCGAATAGATCTGTGCAACTTATTCCCCAACACTTTGTTTCTAACCAGTTCCGGAATTCATCATCATTAGCAACTTGATCTTGATGAATCAGAATTATCTCCAAGATGTACACATCACACAACCATTCTCCCCTGATCTGGTCCCACTCAGGAAGCAGATCTTCCCGAGCATAGAGGATGTTTTTAACATTAGCCGAAAAGGCTCTCTCTTCCCAGTCAACATCCTCTGCAGCAGCTTCCTTCTTTCTCTGCTTTCGGATGTATGCGATGTTAAGACCTCCAGCTTCTGCCATTTTCTGCTTCTTAATGGCAGCATTCATTACCTTCTGTCTGATTTTCTGTTCTTGAATCTGCTCAGGTGACATCTGGCTTCTGGATCTGGTAGAGGTTATCTGACCTTGTCCCTGAGCTTCAGCAGTTGATTTTATCATCTTGCCCTTGCCTTTATTCCTTTTCAGAGATTGTTCAGATTCGGCTCGTTCTTCTTCTTCGAATAATTTCTTTGCAAGTTCAAGGTTTTTCGCCTGATCATCAGATTCCATCCTTTTCTGTACAGAAGAAGAGAAATCTTCGATTTTGTCAACTCTGACAACAACCTCTGACAAAGCTGACTTTTGCTCAGTGATTTCTTTTCCTTGAGCCTCGATCTCATTGTTGTGTTGCTCCACAGTATGTTTCGATTCTTCAGAAGGAGTAACTTCAGAAGGAGTGACTTTGACATCAGAAGGAATGACTTCAGGTATATCAGATGAGGTGGCTTTTGGTAGTTTCACATCAAAAGTTACCATCTACATCTGTTTTTCTTGATCTTGTCCTTCCCCCTTTTTGGTGGCATCAAAAAGGTGTGACAGTCTTAGATTCAGAGCCCAAAATTGACTCGTCATCTCCTCCTTAAGTTCCTCCACAGCAAGAGGAGTGATCTGAACATTTGCAGAGGTAGGTGCAGGACACAGGAGCCTGTTTAATCCGGATTCGATGGCCTTCCTGGTCTGATCAACAGAACGTTCAAATAGTTTTCAGCCAATATCCATACAGGAGTCAGTCCTCTCTAAAGATCCCCAGACACTTTCCAAGAGAACCTGCGTCTCTCCAAGCATATCAGTCTGGATCTTTAGCTTCTCAGCTAGAGGATCAACTCGTTTCATTACAGAGCCGAGGATAGAATCATGCATGTGATTGATCTTTTCAACTGTTAGCTTCCTCTCTCTGTCAACCAGGTTCCTCTGTTCTTCTTCAAATCGCTGCATCATATTTGCTGCGAGAGTTGTAAATTGTGCATCAATGGAAGCTTTTACCCCATCTTGTATTTTTGAAGTCATAAGATCTAGGGTATCACCACTCAGCACAACAGTCTAGCCAGACGTTGATGCCTCGCCAAACTGGGTCTCATCTGTAGCATCCATACCTGGTTCATCTGCAGCTTCCTCAAAGTCTTCATCAGCTTGAGGTTCTTCGGATTCTTCAATCTCCCTGACAATCCCAAACCTGTCATGAATTAGCCATCTGATGTCGTCATCAGAAGCCAGTTCACCTGCGCTCTCAACCCCAGCATTCTCCAAGCATCTCATCTCCAGATCCACAAAGTAGTCAGAGTCTAGAGATTCATGAGGATCATAAACTCCTCGATGCTTTTCAACCTCACATCCCTCCAGAACACAATTTCTTCAATCTTGTGCTGAATGCCAGGATGATTAACCAAATCTGGGCACAGTTCAAGCAAATACTCCTTTACCTGCTGCTTCAGAATGTATAGCACTGGGCTCTCTTCATCTGGAGATCCAAGTAATGTTTTGGTGTTGAAGGGGTTGTGAGACATTGAGACATAGAGATCATCTCTAGGCGTAGTCTCAGCAGGTTCTTCAACTGCTTTAGTACCAGGTGCAGATGAAGGAGTTGGCTCAGATAGGTGTATTTGTGGTTCAATGGCTATGTCTGATTGAGGTTGAGGAGGTGTAGGAATATTTTTTTGTTCGGTGGGTTGAAGTGCGGATGGGGTTTCTGAAGGCTGTATTGTCTCAACTGAGGTTGGATCAGGTATCTGGGCTTGGGTTGTTTCTGGTTGAGATGGTTGAGTAAGATCTTGTTGATCAGGTGTGAGTTGTTTGGGAGGTGATGGTAAAGGTGTATTATGTTGAGGTGATGGTGGGGTAGGTGATCTGGGAAAGTGAGTAGATTCACGACTCTTAAATAGTGAGCTCAGGTGTGCCGAGTCAGATGGTTCGGATTGAACCTCTTCAAGATCTTCTTCTGCAACATCACCAACCTCCATCTGAACAGACTCCTCCATTATTGTCAGCTCTTGACCTGTACTGATCGTGTGTTCAGAACTCACGACAGTTTCCTTACCAGGTAACTCAATCTGCAGAATCCCCCCAGACTCCAGGATTTCAACATCACTGTCCTCGTCATGAAGACCCTCAGAAGGCATTACAGTCCCCTTTGGCAACATAGAGGTGAGTTTCTTCTGACGCTTCTTACCTGCGTCACAGCCTGTTATCTCTTTGTAGTTCTGGCCTTTGATGGGGCTCTTCCTTCTGTCTGCACAGATGATGTGAGTTTAGATTTTGGCACATATGGGGCTAGGTCATCATCAGGTTGTCCAGACAGTTCTTCATCCCTGTGTAGCAATGCTTTGAACTTCTCCAAGTATTGCTTTCGCCCAATGTCTGACCAAGGATAGTTGGGAATCTTATCAGCAAGGATTATCGAGACCTTGTGAATGTTGCAGATGTTCTTGGTCAGCACCACTTGATTATTTTCGTCTGTGGCAAACTTTGTTGTTTCCTGCAGCAACCTATGCTTGAATAACCCCATCCAGTTCATGTCTGGGGCCTTCTCTATGATTGCTGTCATCACATGCTGCTTTTGCTGGGTTAGAGCATCTGGGCTAAAAGCAATCCCAAGAATGACCTTCGAGATAATCTCGAAAAGCAGCCTATACTTCCTTCGGAGGTAGGGAACCTTGACATTTGTGATGTGTGAAATGTTCCCAGGCCTCAACAACACTTTCTGCAGATACTCTTTATCTAACATCCCAGCTGTGAACTCATCAGGGTAGTTTCTGCCCATTTGAAGACCAAAAATCCTTCTGAGATCCTCGTTTGTGACATCGATTTTGTTACCGCCAACGAATGAGTATAACTCCTTATTGTCGGTCTCCTTTATTTTTCTTAGAAATTCCAGCGATTCAATGATATTGACACTGTCCAAATGGCGATATCAGAATTGCTCGAGTCCACAGACTCTTAGACATTCCAATATCTCCCTTGATTCTAGATCATTTGTGACATTGAATATGACATACTTCTCATCGATCACATTTTTTATCATGGAAGTATAATCACAACTTTTCGATGGCATTATAGATGATTCCATTCTCTGAAGGCATAAACAATTACACACAATTAGGGCTAAGTGAAAAAGTATAATCATTCACACAGTTTTATACATAAAAGAGCAATTATGCGAAACATACACATGAATATCTATCCCCAGTGTGCATATAGTTCATGATGTGTATAGAAAAAGACAATAAACAATTCAAGTCCCATTTGAACATGATTATGAGTAGTACACACAAATTCTATAATCCTATCATGATATGCTATTCATGAATAAAAAACAACAAGATGAGCAAGTTACTAGAAAAGCGATATGAGAATTTGAAAAGACAGATTAATCGCTTGAATATTTTGAGTGTTAGAGAATTTTCTGGAACCGATTTACTTTTTAAGAAGTATTGAAATGCGAAAGGTTTTAAGAGAAAGGGTATTAAGGTTTTAAAAAGATGGGAGGGAAAACATTTTGCACGATTTTTTTTGAAGATACTTGAGTGTCCTTGATTTAATCGGACGATCAAGATTGAGGCGGTTGAAAAGTAATTAAATCGTGCGATCAAGGATTTTAAACCGGCAGACTTTTGGACTTAAAAGTTCGCAATAAATGCATTTAACACAAAAATCCCACGTCCGCATTTAATGCTTGCAGGCATGACATCATAAAGTAATGGGAACAATAATAACTAACATAAAATAAGCATAATGGTAAATCAGAAAATGTATCTGACTGACTGATATTGTTATCAGTCAGTTACCACTGTTGATCTGATCTGGTCGGCCTGATTACTGTTGACCTTACTGATGGTAGCCTATCCCTTAGTATTTCCCAACAATGTCCCACTTATCTGATCAGATTTCTGCTGATCCAGTCTGCTGATCAGATTTCTGCTGATCCAATCTGATCCAGTCTGTTAATCAGATTTCTGCTGAACCAATCTGATCCAGTCTGCTGATCAGATTTCTGCTGATCCAATCTGATCAAGTTAGGTCTTGGAATGTGTGCTCCCGCCAAAACCTAATCCTCGGGGAGTCGAAGAGTCTCCTCGATTCCCTAAGTCGACGTGATGTGACAGTCCCGTAATGATGGCCTGACGTCACACGTCGTGAACTAACCCAATCAGCAGTCGCGTATCACCTACGCGTTGTCCTTGCGACGCCAATTTCTCTGAAGGGCCTCTAGAGTTCTGAAATTGCATTTCCACCCCTGCTTTTCCTCTATAAGTAGGACGGGGTTTTATACACACAACCCATTGTACTTAAACATACAACCCTCATTTATCGTTCTCAAGCTTGCTCATGAGAAATTCCAGTGAGTCCTTTATTCCGGCGAGTCCTCCGGCTATAAGCTTCTTCTACACTTCACAAAAGACCTCCGATTCTCAGTCCATCCCTATGATTCCCTTGTTCCAAATCTCGTCTTCATCGGAAGTGGCTGTCTATGCCTTGGGCTCCGATTGAGATGACTTGGTTAACGACGATGAGCAACTTCTGACATGTAATATGGATTTAGGAGCAACTTCTGACATGTAATATGCGAACTTGATCAAGCCAAGTTGCTCTTTAAATCCCTTGAATGTTTTGCACCACATGTATGACACTCATGTTCATGTATGACACTCGTGTTCATTTAAAGTGGGAAGTCTCATCGGGTTTAGGGTTTATCTTTCGACCTCCGGGTCTATTGTAATGAAAATTTTGACCTCCGGGTCTTTATCAATGAAAATCTCTTTTATTCCATTGTTGTGTTGACTTGATTTCCTTATGCGAATATTGCCTTGTTCCCCCTTAATCTGTTATCCCTCTTCTGATCAGATCTGATAAGTTGAGATACCTTACTCAACTGATTCGTTCTATCTGATCAGTCTCTTAACCAACTGGTTTTGGAGACCAGTCCACCAAACATTTCTGGTGCACTTTCTCCAAGATCCAGAAGCCCTAGCTCATTGCATAATTCTCTGAATCTGACTTCAGCTAGTGGCTTGGTTAGGATATCAACTTTCTGCTTATCAGTATGGATCTTTTCCATTCTGATGTTCTTCTTCTCAACATGATCTCTTATAAAATGATGTCTGACATCCACATGCTTGCATCTTGTATGTAGAACAGGATTCTGAGTAATTGCAATAGCACTATTACTATCACAGAATATTGGTACGTTCGTAGCTACAATGTTATAATCCCTCAGCTGCTGACTAAGCCAGAGCAGTTGGGAACAACAGCTTCCTGCAGCCATATATTCTGCTTCAGTAGTAGATGTTGCAACTGATGTATGCTTCTTTGAAAACCAAGAGATCAGTTTAC
Source organism: Stenogyne calaminthoides (assembly GCA_037126765.1). Lineage (NCBI taxonomy): Eukaryota > Viridiplantae > Streptophyta > Magnoliopsida > Lamiales > Lamiaceae > Stenogyne > Stenogyne calaminthoides. Next base: position 18,129,935 of record JBBCBC010000012.1, read on the forward strand.
TACCTAAGAACTGACATGTACCTGAGGTTGATTTTCTGTCTATTCTGCAACCTCCATAATCAGAATTAGAATACCCAATATGCTCTAGATTATCACCTGATGGGTAGAATAAACCAAGGTTTACTGTCCCCTTCAGATACTTAAGAATCCGCTTAGCTGCTTCCAGGTGGCTTTGCAAGAAACAGCCGAATGGCTTCCAGGCGAGCGACTGTGCAAAGGTCTCATCATAATCAATTCCTTCTGATTGTGAGTACCCCTTAGCAACAAGTCTTGCCTTAATTCTGGTTATGACATTATTCTCAAACTGCTTCCTTTCAAACTGCTCTAATTCTTCTTGCATGGCTAAAATCCAGTTAGCATCCTGTAGAGCTTCTTCTATTTCGGTTGGTTCCTTCAAAGACAGTTAACAACAATACATGGCACTTTCACGAATCTGATGTCTAGTTTGAACCCTATCAGATGGGTCTCCGATGATCAGATCAGTTGGATGATTGGTTATCCAGGTCCTTGTTTTATGATTTGCATCAGTTTGGAGAACATCATCCTCTTCTGATAGTGATTCATTACTAGAGATTGGGAGTGGTAGAGAAATATGATCCACTTGACATGGACAAGTCTCAGCTGATGTTGGAATCATCATGTGCTGATGTCTGTCCATAGGAACATCATGTATTCCTCCTGAACCAGATGGTTCAGTTGTTACTGTCTCAGCTGTACCAACTTCTTCATTGACAGTTGTACGTACCTTTGGGTCTGATTGACCTGGTGAATCAGCAAGATCAAGTTTTGGAACATACACTGTTACGTGATCTGATCATTTTTCCTTGATACTTAGCTGATCCATTTTATGTGCATCAGGTACCGGTTGATCTGGTACTGCTTGTTCTGAGGCAGATTTCTCTTGTTCAGAAGATGTCTCATTGACCACATGAGGTGTTTCTTCCACAACTAAGGTTCGCCTATTGAACACCCTGAAAGGCTTGCTGGTTGAGGAATATCCTAAGAATATACCCTCATCTGACTTGGCCTCAAAAGTTTTCAACTGGCTCTTCCCATTGTTGTGTATGAAACACTTGCACCCAACAACATGGAAGTAAGAAACACAAGGTTTTCTGCCCTTTCACAGTTCATAGGGTGTTTTAAAGTGAATCTTAGTCAGAGAACATCTGTTCTGAGTATGGCATGCAGTGTTGATGGCTTCTGCCCAGAAACGGCATGGAGTTGCATGTTCAGCTAACATAGTTCGAGCAACTTCTTTGAGTGTTTTGTTTCTCCATTCTTCTAATCCATTCTGTTGTGGTGTTCTTGCAGCCGATGTTTCATGCTATATTCCAAACTTAGTGCAAAAGTCAGTAATAAAGGAGTTCAGAAATTCTGTATCTTTATCGGATCTGATTTTTACAATACTGACACCCTTCTCATTTTGTAATCGCTTGAGCAGCTCGGGTATCTTTGTTGTAGTATCATTCTTCTTATACAAGAATACAACATAGGTAAACTTGGAATAATCATCCACGATTACCAGAGTGTATTTGCGTCCGCTGAGACTGAGTGGTGTAACTGGTCCAAATAAATCCATATGGAGCAGTTGCAATACTCTGCTGGATGCTGATCCTGGGATTCCCTTGAATGAGGCTTTTACCTGTTTACCCTTCTGACATGCGACACACGTCTGATCCTTAGAAAATATCTCATTCGGAAGACCCTCAACCAAAGACATCCTTGCTATCTTGTTAAGAGTTTTAAAGTTCAGATGACTCATTCTCTTGTGCCAGAGCCAACTGCTGCTTTTGGAACTCTTAACAATCAGGCATGCATTTCTTGGACAACTCTTCCAATCTGCAGTATATATCGTTCCTTTCCTCGAACCAGTTAACAAAATCTGTTGAGTAGCTCGATTCTTGATAGTGCATTGATCAGTGGATAACTCAACACTGAATCCATTGTCGCAGAATTGTAAAACTGATAACAGGTTGTGCTTTAACCCTTCGACATACGAGACTCCAGAAACCTGTACATCATCATTCTCTAAGGTTTTGAATCCTTTGGTAAAACCAAAGTTATCATCACCAAAGAGTACACGTGGGCGTTCTTGTTCTGTGTAAGAGCTAAGGAGATGTTTGCTTCCAGTCATGTGCCTTGAGCATCCACTATCGATGTACCAGATAGTTGCTTGTACACCTCCTTTGTTGGCCAAACCCACGCGAACCTGCAATCAGATCAGGCTTTAGGTACCCTAGTAGAATCGGGTCCTGGGGGGTTAGAAGTACCTTTCGGGATCCAAACATATCTGGCACCTTTGTTAAAAACAGAGGGCTTGATTTGTCTCCCATAAACATCTACATAATCATACGCCTCTTCATATGCAATCTGGTCAGTATGATTATTAGTTTGAGCCTTGGATGAATCGGAAGACTTGGGATTTTTCATTGATATTTGTCTTTTTTTAATCCGGTGGGTCTCAGGTGCAGCAGCCCTAGGTTTCTGATTGTAAGGGTAGGTACGACTGCTACCATTAAAAGATTCATATCTTTTTGGCATATCTGGTCTCAGGAGTTTACCCTTAGCTTGCTTGTTAGGCAGTTGGACCTGATTAGGTTTCAGATCAAATTTCCCTTTGAGAGGTTGTCTTTTCTGATTCCTAATCTGCTGATCAGGTTGAGGTCTCTTCAGAAGAACTGGATTCTTCTGTTGATTCCTCGGCTGATGCTTGATCAGTTGGGGTCCATTTCTGTTCCTTTTCTGATCAAACACTCGCCTTGCCTGGTCAACTGATCCTTATCCCTTATATGATACAAATTTTGCTTTTCGTGTATCTCGTTCAAAAACTCGTTTGATTACACTTTTCTGAAGTGAACCAGACGGGACTTTTGAGGATGCAGAAGGGTGTTCATACCCAATTCCCTTCTTATTAGTTATCGTACGAAAATAGTTGTTCAGATCTTGAACAGTCTTAGAAGATTTCGTGAAAACTTCTATTTTCTTACGCAAACTATCATCAGTAACTTTAAGACTCTCATGCAGTCGGAAGAGTTCATCAAACTTAGCCTGAAGGATTTTGAGGTCATCAGCTTGCTGTTTGTTAGTAGCTAGCTGTTCCTTAATCAGTTTATCCTGATCAGAAGAACTAACTCTCAGAAGCTCCAGTTCTGTAGTCATCTTCTGAACAGTTTCAACTGATTTCAGTTCAGTAGCTTTTCTTGCAGCACTTTCTTTAACAAGCTGAATGTTCTCTATCCGTAGCTTGTCGTTCTCAGCTTCCACTATAGTATAAGTGTCTACTGCATTGGAGAGATCATCAAGAAATTGCTCATTGTAGAGCTGCAGATCAATCTCTCCAGCAGGTGTGCTCAGCACAGCTGGTGTGGAAACAGAAAACACAGATGGTTTAGAGGATACCTCAGATTGGTCTTCTTCCTTGGCCATGAGACATATGTCGTCATTAGATGAGAACATCAAATCATCAAAGTCGTTGAAATCATCAGCATTGCTCATCAGGCAGAATCTTCTGATGGAAGATAAGAGTCGTCTATACCAGTAGTATCAGTAACCATAACTTTCCTATCTCTGTATCGTTGCTCTCTCCTGTTCCTCTTTTCTTCTCTTTCTCTAGGCGTCAGGTCAGGACAGTCTGCACTGTAGTGACCTGGTTTCTAGCAGTTGAAGCAGACTCCTCTCTCTACTAAACTTCTTCTGGCAGGTGAATCATGTCTTCTGTATGATCTGTCAGGTGACTTCCCGGGTTGCCTTTGATCCAAATTTCTCTTTTCTGATTTGTGATCTTCAGCACGATCATCTCTTTTCTTTTCTTCTCTGTGGTCCTCCCTATGATCATCTCTTCTATTATCAGACCTGTTTCTTTCCTGCGATCTGTCAGACGATCTTCTATCTCTTCCTCTGCTATTTTGATAGTCTTTGTAGAATCTTCTATACTTTCCCAATTGAATATTTGATCTTTCAAGCTTTCTGGTGAGTAGAGCAATCTGTTCAGCTCAACTAACAATATTTCCAATAGGCTCAGAAGATTTTGAGCAGCTGCCGCCTGCTTTGAATGCTACTGCTTTTGTTGTTGCAGGTGTAGTTTCGGCAGATGACTCATCATCTTCCTCTTGCCCTCTCTCAATCAGGTCGAACTCATGGGCTTTCAGATTTAAGAACAAACTGCTCGACTTCATCTTCGCTATATCTTGGCAGTCCTTGATTAACTTAACCTTCATATCCCATTTCTTCGTTAACGATCTCAGAATCTTGTAATTGATGTCCTTATCGGTCATTTCACGTCCTAATTCTCTGAGCTTGTTTATCGACATGGTAATCCTTCCATCTAGCTGGTTGATCGTCTCGTTGGGCAACATCTTGAGTTTTTCAAACTTAACCAGTTCGGCCAGTAATCTGCTGTCCTTTATCTGATAGTTTCCTTCGCATATCTCAGCTAGAGTGTCCCACATCTGCTTTGCAGTCTTGAGATATTTGATCTTCTCTCTTGTGATCTTATCCATCGTCTTCATGATGATATGTCTTGCAACCGTATCCAGATTTGACAACTTTCTTTCTTCAGCATCCATCAGAGCTGGACTCTTTCTGATCCGAGCGCCAACAGGAAAATCAGGATCACCTCCTTCAGCTGGATTGTTATGGTAGATGATGATAGGTCCTTGTTCAAGAATTTCCATCATTATACTGCTTATAGCTCCCAGATGATTGCTCATGAGTATGACCCAATCTGCATACTCATCAATACCAAACTTGGGTAGATCATGATACATACCGGATGTATTATCCATGCTTAGTGAGTTTTGAAAACAGATGAAGTTTTAAAAATGGTTTTTCAAGATTTGTTCAAGTGACCACAATGGTTCTTCCTCAAGAACCAATGATACTCAAAGCCAGTGGTCCATAGAACCACTGCTCTGATACCACTTGTAGGTCCCGAACGGGTATCGTGAGGGCAGAAGTCTAAAGGGGAGGGGTGAATAGACTTCTGAAAACTTTTTCGTGCAAGATCAGGTGTGATGGAAGGTTGCCTGATCAGAGTGCGAGTGAATCAGTTTGGATTGATATCCAACTTACTGATCCCCTGATGGCAGATTAGTTCGGTGTCTATCAGTTTAACTGATGTGAGGAAGTTAGTTTTAACCCGTGTGAAAAACCAGTTTTATAAGATTAGATTCTGCAGTCTGTTTTCAATCAGATGACAAAAGTGTCAACTGATCAGATCAGGTTCTTGGTGCAGACTGATCCTAACTTAGAATATGTATGCAGTTTAAACCAAGTTGTGTGCAGTAGTGTAAAGCAGTTAAGAGCAAGTAAATACACACAAGATTTTTATAGTGGATCGGACAACCAGTCCTACGTCAACTCTTCCCTATCACAAGGGGCACCAACTTAACCAACTGGACTTAGTTTATTGTGTTAGTCCAACACAGTACAACCAACAGATGTTTATAGAGTTCTCACTCAATCCGATCCCAGAAATCAGAACTAGAAACCCTAGTATGAAATCTTGCAAAACAAACTTAACCTAACTTTTGGGTTTGGGTAAGATTTGTTGTGGTTCCAACTGGAAATCTATCATAGTTTTTATGTAGCCTAAAACTAAAGGATGAGATTTCTATGCTAAGAACTAATGAGATGAACACTTATAAAATAAACTTGAATTTTGTGTTCTTCGTGCGGAAATTTTGCTATAGCTTGAGCTTGATGATAATTTACGTGTCTTCACTCTGAAGAGCAATCCCATATTTATAGACCTCGAAATCAAAGAGCCGTTGGAGAGTAATTTGAATTTCAGTCTATTTTTGGTAGGTTGCAGGATTGATGTGATGTGCTTCAGGAACGACATGGCCGAAAGCGTGCAAGTTTGTCCTTTCTAGCCGTTTGACTACGCAATGCCGAATCCCACATTGTCAGCTCTGTACATACGTGTCTTGTTCTCATTGGTTAACAAGTACACCTTTTTAGTGTTTGTTCTGCCAACTAAAGTTGACATTCTTCTTGTTCAGATTAACAACGTATGACTGGTGTAACATCAGTTGACACCTGATGTGAGCTGACCTGATCAGATAAAACTGATCAGTCTACCTGATAGAGTCTTCTGGTGCAAGTTGTCTTAGCTGAACTAGTAGACTCGGCTGATGTAGGTCTTCTGGTCTTGGTCTTCTAATCTTGATCTTCTGGTAGTCATCTGATCTTCAGGTCTTCTGAATTTTAGCTTCATGTCTGTTGTGTTTGATATATTAATTCAGCATTAATCGAACACGTAAGAGCGACACGTGTAATATTTATTAAAATAATCATGCCTGATGGACAAGTGTGCTCGCCTCTTGCCAACCAAAGCAAACATACTCGCCCCTCAAAATCAGGAAAGAAGGAATCAAATGAGCTAAGTCAAGAGGACTCAGACCAACCTGAGGGCTCAGACAAGTTTGAGGCCACGAACAAGTCTGAGGACTCAGACAACCTAAATGCTCAGACTATCCTGAGGGATCAGTATGCTCGCAACTCAGATATCTTGAGGGTCAGTATGCTCGGTGCTCAGACATCCTGAGGGTTCAGATATCCTGAAGACTCAGACAAACCTGAGGGTCAGTATGCTCGATGCTCAGATATCCTGAAGACTCAGACATCCTGAGGGGTTAGTATGCTCGATGCTCAGACATCCTGAAGACTCAGACATCCTGAGGGGTCAGTATGCTCGATACTCAGACATCCAAAGGGCACAGACATCCCCAAGGCTCAGATGACCTGAGAGCTCAGACGACCTGAAGAACTCAGATATGCTCGATGAGGGCAATATTCCAGTATGAAACTGACATGGTTAAAGGGGCGAACAAAGCATGCAGCCGAGCAAAAGATTGATTTAGATGACCAAAAGAGTGCCATATAGACAAGCAAAAGTAAAGGTCAATCTAGAAGACGGAGTTGGAAAGGTGGCAGCATCACAAGAGTTCTTGCATGGCTCGGAGTCTCCAACTCATGCTTGCCAACCCAGCTCATGCTTGTCGGAGTGCTATAAATGGAAGAAAAAACAACAAGAGACAGGTTACAAAAAAATTTCCTAGAGAAGTGAGGTATAGAAAAATACGAGAGTTCATGCACGCAAAAACCCTAGCACTCATATACCAATTCTCCAAATCATCTTCATCCATAACGATTCATCTTCATGAGATGTATCAAATATTGTACGTGTAAAACTCGCAATACTACATCCCTGGCTTGGTATGCCCCCAGAGTAGTCATTTCTTGATGAACTGGGTCAACAAATTCATCTTATTTACAGTATATTTTACACGTGCATATTTTGTTTGTGAGTTGTTACCGAATTAGCCACATAATACTCTCGATAAAAAATGACTCGCGACAATTGGCGCTAGAAGGAGGGTACCAAAAAACCAACCCATACACAAACCCGTAGTAAGCCGAGGCAAAAAAAAAGAAATATAATACCTCAATCTAGGAATACACAAACAGAGAGGTTGGGACAAAGTCGACCTCACGACCGGAAAGAGGCTCAGCGCTAGCCTCATAAAGATCAGACAGTGGAGACTATTAATCTTGAGGATATAGCCAATGATCCGGCGGCCACAACGAAAGCCATCGCTTTCTTGCTACGAGCACATAAAGAGAGGGCCAAAAAAGAGTTGGCCAAATTAAAAACTCAAGAAGATGAAGATCGACACTCGCATACACCTGATAGCGAGCAAGTTAAAAAGAAAGCTACGAAGCGGGCCAACAAAAGAGCTGATGATACGTCCAATGACGAACAACCTCAAGGGTCTAGACCATCAGCGTTTGGACGTTTGAGGCTCTCCACCAAAGACCAAATCGGCAATAATAGGCGACAGGATCCAGGGAAGGAACAACCGATAAACATGCCCGCACATTCAGATCCTCACGATCATCCGCATGCCGAACAAAAATTGGCAGGAACAAAATTGTCTATCCATCATCGATTGGGTAGTCAAGGACGAACTTGGAAAGGGGGACTGCCCCATCACGAGCATGGCCCACTGGGTCCTCATGATGGGAAACAGCCCCGATCCAAGTCTGTCAATTCCACAAAATTTGCGGAAATGCAGAAAGCCATCGAGGGCTTACAGGCCGACTTAGCCGCGACCAAAGGTCACCCTCGGGCGAGCACAATACCCTGCTCACCACTATCACTGGCGATCATGGCGGCCGAAATACAAGAGAAAGTGGCTAAGACCCGACCACCAATTCCCATGTTCGACGCTGAGTCTGACCCTCATGTCCATCTCAGTAAATACTCAGACTTTATGATCGCCATGGGAGCCATAGACGCGATGCAATGCCAATCATTCCCCATGACTTTGGGTGATCGGGCACATAGATGGTTCTCAACTTTGCCCGACGTGTCTATCACATCTTTCGCTCAATTGGGACAACAATTCCTGTCCCATTTCTCATCTATGTGTGCTCGTCCGGCACCAAAACAAAGGTTGGCGCATTTTTCTCAACTAAGAGGTGAGTCTGATCGAGCATACATCGAAAGATTTGATAAATGTTTGTATGATGGGGCCCTAGTTGAAGAGGATGCCAAGATCCTCGTGGTGGTCGGAGGCCTGACCTTGAATACTGACATGTGGAAAGCCATGCATCAAGACTGGCCGAACACATATTCAGAATTCTGAAAGCGAGCAGCCAAAATCATAGCCATGCAAGATTTGCTTGCCCAATCACAATTAAGTCAGGAACCCACAACTAAGAAAGTTTTTGGGAAGAAAATAATGAATGAAGGGGGGTACAAACCCCCAGGCTCTTTCAAACCATTCGAAGAAAGAGCAGAAGAAAACGCCCTACGAAGTCTTTTGGGCGTTTCAGCAGAAACAATTTTCAACCAAATCAAATAATGGACAAGCATCGGCTTAATGCTTCCAAATATTGTAACTATCACGAGTACATCGGGCACAATATAGAAGATTATCGCGATTTACTTCGCCAACTTTGGAAGCTATACGAAGATAATCGTCTTACCCAATTCCTAAAAAAGCCAGCGAACAGAAGCTCCTGAACAGAAAAAACCGAAGACCGAAGGGGTAAGCATAAAGCCGAACAAATATCTGACAATGATCCCAAAGAATCACGTAAGAGGTCTGAATTACCCAAAAGAGAACCTCCTACTGTGGGTAGAGGTCGAGAAAGTCAAGAGATCCACATGATACGTCCTGAGTATGGTCCAGTGGGTGGATGTTACCAGGCACCAACATTATCGAACAGACGTAAGAAGATGGAGATGCGTGCCTTGCAAAGCATTCATCAGGTGAAGGTGGCGAGCACATCAGCTAGCACGCCACCCTCACACTAAATTATGTTTTCAGAAGATGATCTCGACGGTATAATCACTCCCCACAATGACTCCTTAACCATCAGTGCTCGTCTCCTCGGGTTGAAGGTGCACCGCCTCCTGGTTGATACCGGAGCTTATGCGAACATTCTGTTCGTCAACACTCTGCACCAAATGGAAAAGCAAGTTGGGGATTTGAGCAGTTATATTGAACCGTGTGATCATACCATTATGGGTTTTGGGGAATTTGTAACCCGACCCTATGGTATGATTAGGTTAGGAGTCGAGTTAGAATCAACTCTAAATCCGGAGATCCGATGAACTAGAATGCTAGATTTTGTAATCGTCGATGCTCCATCTACTTATAACGGGTTTCTAGGTCGCCCGTTTATTTAGGAATTTAAAGCGGCCTGTTCTACGTATTACTATTGTGTCAAATTTCCAACACAAGATGGAACATGTAGTGTAAAAGGAGATCAAAAGAAATCTCGAGATTGTTTGCTATCATGTGTACCAGAAAAGCAAAATATCGTTAACATGATGGAGCAAACATGGGAGATCAGAGAGTCAAGCCAACGAGCAAATACGCTGCCAAAAAGTCCTTTGACGAGCACAACCTGCGAACACACAACCTGCGAACACAGGGTCCAGGATGGCGACTTATGTTCCGGATCTCCCAGACCTAATGAATATTGATCCGCCAAATGAGCAACCGGACCTAGAACCTCGCATAGGTTTCGAACCTATGGAGGTTGATGACGAACACCGGGGGTCGATCCAAGATCCTAGGTGGAAACAAAAAAAGGAAGCGAGCAACACCTGTCGAACAACTGGAGTCTATCAACATCGACCCGAACAGACCTGAGTTAGAAGTGTTCATTGGTTCGGAATTACCTGAACCAATTCGAACAGAAATGATTGCTTATCTTCAAGCAAACTTGGATGTGTTCCCATGGTCGCACGTGGACATGGTTGGCATTAATCCTAAACATGCATGCCATTCCCTCAACCTTGATCCAGCACAAACTCCAGTAATTCAGAAACGCAGAAAGTTCAGCCCGGAAAAGTATGCGGCAATGAATAGTGAAGTCAAAAAGTTGCTCGGTAATAAACAGATTTGAGAAGTAAAATGCTCAAGATGGCTTGTGAACCCTGTGCTCGTCCGCAAGTCTAATGGATCTTGGAGACTATGTATTGATTTCACTGATTTAAACAAGGCATGCCCAAAAGATAATTTCCCAATGCCGCATATCGATTATTTGGTCGATAAGACAGCAGGCCATGAGCTCATGACTTTCATGGATGCATTTACTGGTTATCACCAAATACTCATGCATCCGGACGATCAAAAGAGTACGGCATTCTGCAGTGAAAAGAATATGTACTGTTGACAACGCATGCCATTCAGATTAAAGAATGCCGGAGCAACATATCAACGTTTGGTGAACAAAATGTTCGACGAACACATCAGCCGAACAATTGAGGTATATATTGATGATATTGTGGTAAAGAGCGAACATAAAGAAGACCACATCACCCACCTCGCACAAACATTTGATATACTCAGGGAGTACAACATGAAGCTAAATCCGAAGAAATGCAGCTTTGGGGTTCACTCAGGAAAATTCCTCGGACATATGGTTAGTCAACGGGGGATTGAAGCGAACCCATCAAAGATTCAAGCCATGCTCGATATGCAGGCCCCCAGGAGTGTGAAAGAGGTCCAAAAGTTAACCGAATGTTTAGCTTTTGTAAGCCGGTTTATATCACAAACTGGGGACAAATGCAAACCTTTCTTCGATGCATTGAAGAAAGGAAAATTCCAGTGGACTGAGCATTGCCAAAATGCATTCGAATCATTGAAGCAGTACCTTGCAGATACTCAGACACTGTCTAAGCCTGTCCCAGGCGAACAACTTTATCTGTATCTTGCTGCATCCAAACATGCAATCAGTGCTGTGCTCGTACGAGCAGAAGGGACCAAACACTTGCCCGTTTACTATGTAAGCCAAGTGCTAAAAGAAGCCGAGCTCCGGTACCCTCCACTGGAAAAATTAGCATATGCTCTCGTAATGAGTGTTCGAAAATTGCGACCATACTTTTTTGATCACTCAGTCGAGGTACTGACCACATTTCCGTTGCGCCAAGTCCTCCACCGACCAGATACTGCAGGCAGATTACTCAAGTGGGCGGTGGAGTTAAACACAATTTGGCATTACGTTTGCTCCGCGAACAGCAATGAAGGGCCAGGCTATGGCCGATTTCATGGTCGAGTTGACATATCCACATATGCCTGAAAAAGCTATCGACCAACCATGGCATATGTATGTTGATGGCTCATCAACTAGTTCAAGAGCCGGAGCAGGCGTAGTCCTCATCAGCCCAACCAGATAAACATTCACAACATCCATCCGTTTTGATTTCCCAGCTACAAATAATGAAGCCGAATACGAGGCTTTGATCGCTGGACTTCAGATGGCTATGACAATGGGAATTCAGAGGTTGATGATTTACATCGATTCTCAGATAATCGTTTATCAAGTAACTGGCGAGTACGAGGCCCGAGGCGAACAGATGGCACAATATCAGCAACTAGCAAAGGAGTTGCTCGAGCAATTCAAACAAGTTTTCATAGAACAATTACCACGATTGGGTAATTCGTTCGCTGATGCTTTGGCATGCCTGGCAACAGCAGAAGGAGTGACGAACACAACGGACATTGTGGTCGTCACAACTTGTTCGCCATCAGTTCCCTGAATTTTGGTCGCCCAAGTAACAGGCGAACAGGAAACTTGGATGACTCCAATCCCGAGTTACTTACAAGAGGGACTTCTCCCTGAGAATAAGGCACAAGCTACTCGCCTCAGATTACAATTTGCTCGTTATACTATCATAGACGAGCATTTGTACAAAAGAAGCTTCTCACTTCCACTATTGAAGTGTATTACTCCTGAAGAGGGTCGTGTACTTCTGGAGCAAATCCATGATGGAGTATGCGGAAATCATACAGGCGGGTTCGTCCTGGCACATAAAATAATCAGACAAGGTTATTATTGGCAACCCTAAAAAAAGACTCGCTCGCGTATGCTCGCGCGTGCCACAAGTGCCAGGTACATGCCCCGCTTATTCATAGCCCACCTGAAGAATTAGTGTCAGTTTATAGCCCATGACCATTCGCAAAATGGGGGACATTTCCTACTGGCACGTCGGGAGTAAAGTATGCTGTGGTCGCCGTTGATTACTATACTAAATGGGCGGAAGCCGAAGCCATTGTCAAAATTACCGAACAAAGAATGTGGAACTTTGTTTGGAAAAATATCATTTGTCGTTTTGGGCTTCCCCAATCACTAGTAACGGATAACGACAAACAGTTGGATGGAAGTGAATTCAGATAGAATTGTGCTCGCTGAGGCATAAAAAAGCACTACTCAACTCCGTATTATCCCCAGTCAAACGGACAAGTTGAGGCTGTTAATAAAATTATCAAGCATACCCTCAAGGCCAGACTTGATAATTCCAGGGGGGGATGGGCTGAAGAGTTGCCCGAAATATTATGGGCCTACCGAACAACTTTCAGAACATCAACTGCGGAGACCCCTTTTGCCCTGGCATTTGGTGCGGAAGCTGTTATATCCGCAGAAATCAAAATTCCGAGTCATCGAACAATAACTTTTGGAGAGCGCATTAATGACCAGGCGCTCGCCCTGAGTGCAGACCTGCTAGAAGAAAGAAAGACGGAGGCTGATTTCAAGAATGCCATGTACAAAAAGAGGTCAGAGAAGTTCTACAACTCCAAAGTCCGAACATGCAGGTTCAATGTGGGCGAGCTGGTTTTAAGATGGGCAACGGGGGTATCAAGTGGTGTGTTCGGCCAAGCATGGGAAGGTCCATTCAGAGTTACAGAACGTTTACTAAACTGGGCGTATGATTTGGAAGATCTGAATGGAGTCCCATTGTCCTACTCGTGGAATGCATCAAATTTGAAAAAATACTATCAATAATGACAAGCATAATCGGCCGAACAAAGTCAGCCACACAGCTGAGGCAAGCACAGTCGGCCGAACAAAGTTAGCCACACAGTTGAAGCGAGCACAGTTCGCCGAACTAAACTAGCTATTCAGCTGAGGCGAGCACAGTCGGCCGAACAAAGTTAGCCACACAGTTGAAGCGAGCACCGTTCACCGAACAAAACTAGCTATTCAGCTGAAACGAGCACAAATGGCCGAACATAATCAGCCATTCAGCTAAGTTGAGCAGGATAATCCTGAAAGAAGAATACATTATGTTCGGCACATATCTTCAAGAAGGAAATGCTGGCCAGAACTATCGAAAGGCAGAAGATACTTGTCAGAACGAGTTGACAAGTGGTGGCAACCAAGAAAGGGACGAGTCAATCTTTGAACAAGAGCTGACAAAAAGCCAAACAGATGTCAAAAGAAGGAGCAAAAGTAAGAGGGTCAGCACCAACTAGCTATGCCAGCACTAGCTTGGGATAATTCTATAAATCGAGGCATACTAATAGCTGAATAAAGCGGAGAAAAAACAGATGAAGAAGAAAAAAAGAAAAATACTACAGTTATCAGAAGAAAGTTGGTTCAGTATGCCTCCAGACGAAGAATCCAGCACTCGACTCAGCTATCATTCTGCTGAATCGAGCATCTGGCCTAGTACGAGATTTATACCCCATATGACACTCCGAGCACAGGTTGAAGCTCGTTGCGGACTCAAGATGCTCGGCAGAGTCATGGTTGCCACTCCACGTTACTCGCTGCTTATGCAGTAGTAAATCACTAGTCCCCTATGCATCCCCAAAATCTCCTCCGAAGGGGAGGGATGTCATGGTGTCCGCTCGAAGCAATATGCGGACGCTGATGCCCAGGCATCTACTGAAGGGGACAGAATGGTGCGAGCTGAAGATTTTGCTCGCGCCTGCTGTAGGCGAGCAAATATGATCGCCACATGCTCATGTCCGCAGCTGCTCGCATAATCACAACTTGTCCAGGAGGGACAAAAGCTTATGCTGCTGCTGCTTGAGCATGTTACTAAAGAAGGGTAGACAGAATGATGTGCCACATAATTGTCAACATCAATTCCGCGGACAAGGTGAGGCCAGTTCGTGTCTACTCAAGACAAGGTTTAAATTTAAAACCGTAGTCTGATGTCTATAGTTGTGTAATAGATAGTCTTCTTCAAATGTAAAGGTTGTAATAGAATATAATGTGTTGCAAAAAAATATTTTTGTTCGCTAAGATTTTCTAGTTAAAGCCTATTGGAGGTCGCACCTAAGCCGGACGGCCCGAACAAAGACGAACGAGCCTAGGTCTATGTTCACCTGACGAACGGTTCGTACTCTGATTCCCGCATCAAAAAGAGAGTAATGGGTACGCAGTCGCAAAAGACGACTCGTACTTACAGATACCCGTAGCGCAAGCAGGTGATGAGTGCCGGGTCGCAGCTAAATAAGACCGCCCTAGTACGAAGTGATCGCACCTAAATAAGACGATCGCGAACCAAGAAAGGGGGGGTTCATAAAGTAACCCATCTGGTCGCACCTAAATAAGATGATCAACCGATTGCAACGTCAATAAGACAATCAAAAACGAAAGAAGTCAGGAGCGGGCATAGGCAAACCTAATGTTCGAATTCATTCAGAAGAAAAGGGGTATAAACTAGAAAACAACAAAGCGAATATCAAGCAACACAAGTATCAATTGTTCATCAGCAACAACATTCATCCTCAACAAACAGGTTAGAGGAAACAATTCAATATGCAATTCAACCATTCAAATTCCAAGTTGTTCGAACAAAACAAGAAGAAAGCAAAAATTTTCACAAGTACGGAAGACACTGTTCGAACAAAAAATGAAGAAGACAAAAAATTGCACAACATATGTTCGGCAAAGCAATAATTACACTAAGGAGCAAATTCATAATTGGGGGTGGACGGAAGAGAAATGTCGAACAAATCATGCTCGGCCCCCTCAGCAATGGCTCCTTCAGCATGGCCAGGTCCAGTATGCTCGCCAGGAGGTACATTTTGCTCGGCCACGGAAGGTCCCCTTTGCTCGGCCTGCACCTGATCGGACCCGGACTCAGTTCGGAGATTTTGACTAGCAACCTCAGCAGTATTCACGTCTGAGCCATCTTCCTCATCCAGGATAGGATCATCAACTTCGATCCCTTCAGGAAGAATGGAGAAATCACACAGATCTTTCAAATCTGACATCGGAAGGTTGCGATCTGGTGGGTTGTCGATCAGGTACTGTTGGAAACTAGAAATGAGCGGGGCAATTTGCTCGCCAGTGAGCGTGTGGCTAGCAGACCAGATGGCATCAACAAAGGCGCATATATAGGAGAAGTTGGACATGGAATCAACATATTCTTCATTATGCAGCCTTGAATTTTTGAGACCCAAACGAGTGTTGGTCTCCTCAGCAATGATAAGTTGTTGGCCGAGCACATTCCTCTCACTTTCCATGGCCTCGACGCCAGCTCGGAGTCTACGAATCTCGACATTCATCTCCTCCTGATCTCTCCGTATGCTGACCACCTCCTCCTGAGAATGATTCAGCTCCTCCTTTGCCTGGCAAGCATTTTCTTGAGCCTGGCGGGCATCCTCCTAAGCCTGGCGAGCATCTGCTTGTGCCGAGGATACCTGTCCTTGGGCCAACCTCAGTTCATCCTGAGTTCTGTTCAGCTCGTCCACCTTTTCTTCGAAATTTCTGATCAGAGCCAAGTAGTTGGCATGAAGGTTGGCGGACTCTGCATAAACTTTCTCAAGGACGACCATAGATTGGCCCTGGAGTACCAAGCCGAGTCGCATGTTTTCCAGAGGTGTGGGACCCGTAGTAGACTCTTTCATCTCGGTAGTCCATGCTCGAACGGGAGTCTGGCACGCCTTTTGAACATGCTCGGGAATGTCCGAAACCTTACGAACACTAGGCGAGTAGTAGTAGTTTTTTAGATTGGGCATCAGGGGCGCTAACCTGCTCAACCTACACATACACCCGAACAAATAAGCTTAACAAAGCAAACAAAATTAATGCAAAAGGGATTAAAGCGAACAAAATGTACCTGTTCGCATGAGCCGGATCCCATCCCAAGAATGATTTATCCTCAGGAGACCGAAGCTCAAGATTCAAAGGGGTCCATGACCGGGGCCCAGCAGGAGGTGGAGAAGATGTGCCAATCTCCATTTCGACAATCTGAGCGACCGGGCCGACCACGGAGGCGGCCATTCTGATCGCCTCGGCAGAAGGGGTCTGAGTCACCCTAACGACATCAGTGCTCATCTGAGCCTGTTCGCTTGGCGCGCTCGTCTGAGCTTGTTCGCTTGGCCCTTGTTCACCGGTTTCCATCCCCGGTCTCTTCGGCGACGGAGCCTGTTCGCTCATCCCCTGCTCCGCCGAACGAGTAGTCCTTTTTTGGTCGGCTCGATTCCCCAGGCCCGGATGTAAATGCTCGGCTCACCCTGCCAGCCCTGCTCGCTTCTCCTCTATTTGCTCGCTAAGCCTCCCACTCAGCTTGGATTCGAGCAAGCTCCTGTGGCCTTTTTCTTCGAGCCATCTCAGTATGTTCGGATGTACTCACGGCCACAGTCACAACAGGGAAAACTATTAACAAAACAATTCATTTTACAAAAAAGGAAAAGAGCGAGCAAAAGGTACAAAACATATGCAAATGCAAAAAAGGCAATCCTTACCAGCGGGGTTAACTGCTACAAGAGGGTGAGGGGGCACAAACAAGCCTCCTTTCTTCCTCTGTTCGGCGGTATTCAGGGTCCTCACAGATCATTCCGAGCGAGACTCGAGATCAATTTGCCAAACGCTGCTAAAATAGCCGTCGTTTGTCTCCTTGTCTGTCACAGCTGGGATTCCTGAAATAAAGAGTAAGTTAAAATCAGTTCAAATTGAGGAACAAAAGACACAAAATTACTTACTTCGGTACACCCCGAAGTCAGTAGGGATGTCTAATCGAGCATCTGGTTCGCTTTCAGAAGCCGGGCTCTTCCAATCGCCCCCAACGAACCAGAACTTCTCTTTCCAATCATTGATTTTGTTCGGCACGTCCTCAATGATTTTGCACTTGGCATTGGCCTGCATGAATAACCATCCATGTTCGCCCTTCGGACGGGTCAAATGCACCAATCGAGCAAGTTCAGCTGCTGAGGG
The DNA here is from genome assembly GCA_037126765.1 of Stenogyne calaminthoides. Classification (NCBI taxonomy): domain Eukaryota; kingdom Viridiplantae; phylum Streptophyta; class Magnoliopsida; order Lamiales; family Lamiaceae; genus Stenogyne; species Stenogyne calaminthoides. The sequence continues at coordinate 18,147,410 of JBBCBC010000012.1, forward strand.
ATAATATCTAGGCTTCATTTTGCCGAACAAAGTCAGGAAACTCATGATCATATGCCACCCATTCGGTTTAAGCTGCGTGATGGTGATATTCCATTCCACGAGCAAATGGGTGATAGCCGGATGGAGTGGAAATCGAAGGCCGACTTCCATTGTGTCCAAATTCACGGCAACACAACCCTCAGGGGGTTGGTCTGCTCGCTCAACAGGCCCCGGTGCCCAAAAAAAAACATCTTTGGGGGTTTCGTAATTTCTATGTAGCTGAGCGAGCATATCTACATCAATTATGCTTGCTATCTTGCTCGCTGGGTACTCATTTTCAACCCTAATCCTATGAGGTTGCTAGGGCAAATCAAAACTATAACGAGCATTATACTCGTTATATGTTGGACTATGAGGGACACCAACAGGTATATCAAGTTCAGAGTTTTGCTCGCCGCCTATCCCTATGTTTGATTCAGTCACATTCACTGCCATCAAAATTTCCCCCCTCACAATATTATCATCTCTATTTACATCAACATTATCTACAACCCTAGACCTAATTTGAGTTTGGGGCAAAGAATCCTCACCTGAATCATCCGAAAAATCACTACGGACCAAGTCCCTATCTAAATCATTTAGGGCTTCGTCGGAATCGAAGGAAAGAACGACAAACGACTGCCAAACTTACCAATGAAACTCCAAACCCGAGACATTCGTCCTCGCACGCGTTAAGCGTCGCTACGGGGGATTCTATCAACAGAGGGGGAAGAGGAACTATGGTGGTCCGATTATAGGGAAACAGAAGAGTTTGAGCAAGAAGCCATAATCGCAATGTGAGAGAGAATGCAATAAATTACCTGAGTAAAATCCTTCGCCGGAATGATAAAGCCCTTGCTGGAAATTTTTAGACGCAAAAAGATTGAAGGCAGAGATGAGAAAAGCAGAAAAGGGATTAAGGCGGCGAAACAAGGTATTTATAGATACCGGATTCAATTTTAACAATCTGGCACGGAATACGAAACGACGTCAACTAGGGCCCAATCAGATTTTAACAGCCGGGCCCCATGGTGAATACAAAGCAACCCGGCTGGAAGGTATTGTTGTGTTCGATATATTAATTCAGCATTAATCGAACACGTAAGAGCGACACGTGTAATATTTATTAAAATAATCATGCCTGATGGACATGTGTGCTCGCCTCTTGCCAACCAAAGCAAACATACTCACCCCTCAGAATCAGGAAAGAAGGAATCAAATGAGCTAAGTCAAGAGAACTCAGACCAACCTGAGGGCTCAGACAAGTCTGAGGCCACGAACAAGTCTGAGGACTCAGACAGCCTAAATGCTCAAACTATCCTGAGGGATCAGTATGCTCGCAACTCAGATATCCTGAGGGTCAGTAAGCTCGGTGCTCAGACATCCTGAGGGTTCAGATATCCTGAAGACTCAGACAAACCTGAGGGTCAGTATGCTCGATGCTCAGATATCCTGAAGACTCAGACATCCTGAGGGGTCAGTATGCTCGATGCTCAGACATCTTGAAGACTCAGACATCCTGAGGGGTCAGTATGCTCGATACTCAGACATCCTGAGGGCACAGACATCCCCAAGGCTCAGATGACCTGAGAGCTCAGACGACCTGAAGAACTCAGATATGCTCGATGAGGGCAATATTCCAGTATGAAACTGACATGGTTAAACAGGCGAACAAAGCATGCAACCGAGCAAAAGATTGATTTGGACGACCAAAAGAGTGCCATATAGACAAGCAAAAGTAAAGGTCAATCTAGAAGACGGAGTTGGAAAGGTGGCAGCATCACAAGAGTTCTTGCATGGCTCGGAGTCTCCAACTCATGCTTGCCAACCCAGCTCATGCTTGTCGGAGTGCTATAAATGGAAGAAAAAACAACAAGAGACAGGTTACAAAAAAATTTCCTAGAGAGGTGAGGTATAGAAAAATACGAGAGTTCATGCACGCAAAAACCCTAGCACTCATATACCAATTCTCCATGTTGGGAAATTTAGTGTTTTGATGAAAGTTCCAGAAACACATGTAATAGGACCAGTCAGACCTGTTAGCTGACTGATGTTTATATTACCGTTTATAGAATACCAGTTGATAATTACTGTATAGAACAACTGATGTAATAGATAGGTCACATATTGAGGGGGAACCTCAATATGTATAGGTCAGATCTGAAGACCCAAAGAATAGCTGATATCCGACAGGCCAGAATGCAAGAGAAGAACAGAAGATCAGATCGATCTGATCAAGTCAGATATCTCAGCTGAAGTCATGAAGTTCAAACTCAGAATACTTGAAGATCAGATGACTTCCAGAAGATCAGACCAGAAGACCTACATCAGCCGAGTCTGCTAGTTGAAGCTAAGTCAACCGGCACCAGAAGACTCCATCAGGTAGACTGATCAGCTTTGACTGATCAGGTCAGCTCACCAGGTGAAAACTGATATTTCACCAAATCATACGACGATGGTCTGAACAAAAAGAATGTCAAACTTAGTTGGAAGAACAACACTGAAAAGTGCGTCTGTTAACCAATAAGAACAAGACACGTATGATCGGAGCCGACAATTACGGGATTTGATGCTGCTCTCTTCTAACGGCTATAAAATACAAAATTCACACTCTCGGCCATGCCGTTCCTGAAGCACGTCACATCAATCCTGCAAACCTACCAAATATAGCCTGAAATTCAAATTGCTCTCCAACGGCTCTTTGATTTCAAGGTCTATAATATGGGATCACACTTCAGAATAAAGATACGGAAACACAGAACAATCAAGAAGCTCAAGCAATTATCAGATTTCTGCACGAAGAACACGAACAAGAAGATTATTTTATTAAGTGTTCATCCCATAAGTTCTTAGCATATAAATCTTTTCATCTAGCTGATAGGATATCTTAAACACTAGAAAAGATTTCATAGTTGGAACCAAAACAATCTTATCCAAACCCAAAGTTAGGTTAAGTTGTTTAGCAAGATTTCAGACTAGGGTTTCTAGTTCTGATTTCTGGGATCGGTTGAGTGAGAACTCCTTAAATATCTGTCGGTGTACTGTGTTGGACTAACACAAAAATCTAAGTCCAGTTGGTTTAGTTGGTGCCCCTTGTGATAGGGAAGAGTGGACGTAGGACTGGTTTGTCTGAACCACTATAAATCTTGTGTGCCTTTACAGCTTTGATTAACTGTTTACACAATCGCACACAACTTTTAAAGCAGCATACATTTTCTAAGATTGAGATCAGCTAGCACCAAGCTTCTGATCTTATCTTGCTTGACACTTCAGTCAACTGGTTAAAAGACTAACTTTGGAATCTGATTTATCAAAACTGGTTTTTCACACGGGTAAAACTTAGCTTCCGCACACATCAGTTAAACTGATAGTTACCGAACCGATCTGCCTTCAAGGCGATTAGTAAGTTGGTTATCAGTCCAAACTGATTCACTCGCACTCTGATCAGGCTAACTGCCATCACACCTGATCTGCACAAAAAGTTTTCAGAAGTCTATTCACCCCTCCCCTCTAGACTTCTGCCCTCACAAAACCCGTTCGGGACCTACAAGTGGTATCAGAGCAGTGGTTCTACAGACCACTGGCTTTGAGTATCATCGATTCTTGAGGAAGAATCTTTGTGGTCATTTGAACAGATCTTGAAAAACCGTTTTTAAAACTCATTCTTTTTCCAAAATCACTCAGCATGGATAATACCTCTGGTATGTATCATGATCTGCCAAAGTTCTCAATTGATGAGTATGCAGATTGGGCCATTTATATGTGCAACCATCTAGGTTCGATTAGTGACAGAATGATGGAAGTCATCGAAAGAGGACCCATCATCATATATCACGACGACCCTGCAGTTGGAGAGATCCGAGACTTTACCCCGAAGTCTTATGCGAAAAAAAGCCCAAATTTGATGGATGCAGAGAGAAAGGAAATCGCATACTCGACACAATCGCCAGCATATTATCATGAAAACAATGGACAAGGTCACCAAGGAAATGATTAAATATCTCAAAACTGTGGAAAGCAATGTGGGACACTCTAATGAGATATGTGAGGAAATGACCGGATAAAAGACAAAGTCTATAATCCGAATCGTGAAGTTCAAAAAAGCAAGATGCTTTGCCAACGAGATCATCAACGAACTCGATGGAAGGATTACTATGTCTGTGAATAAGCTACGAGAACTTGGTAGAGAGATGTCAGACAAGGATATCAACTACAAGATATTAAGATCTCTTACCAAGAAATGGGATATGAAAGTCACGGTAATCAAGGATTGCCAAGATATTTCAAAAATGAAGCCGAGTAGCCTGTTCTTGAGCCTTAAAGCTCACGAGTTTGATTTAATTGAGAGAGGACAAGCAGATGAAGATGAGGTGCCCGCCGAAGCCTCAACTTCTAAATCAATTGCTTTTAAGGCAACCAAAGAAGAGATCGAAGGCCAATGAACCCATTGGAAACATCATAAGTCAGGCAGAACAGATCGCTCTGCTTACCAGGAAACTAGAAAAATCAAATATTCAACTTGGTAAGTATCGAAGATTCTATATAGATTATCAACATAGCCGAGGAAGAGATAGGAGATCAGCCAACAGATCTCCAGAAAGAACCAGATCTGATGATCGAAGAGATCACAGAGAAGAAAGGAAAAGAGATAATCTAAATGATGAGAGAAGAGATAACCAATCGATGAAGAAGCTCGACTACTATCGAAAAAGGGAAGTCACCGATAGAACATACGCATGAATAGTGATTCACCCGAAGAAAAGGTTAAAGTGGATCAAGGAGCGTGCTTCAACCGTGAGAAGCGGTCCTTCTGTTGTGAGCAGACCGCCTGACTGGCGCCAAGAGAAAGGGAAGAAAAGAGGAAATGAAGAGAGCAACGGTCTGAGGACGTAAAAGCCATGGTTCTTTGACACGCCTGAATTGACGATTCGTATCTGCCCTCTGAGGATTCTGGATACTCCTCCGTAGAAGATTTCTGTCTGATCAGCAGTGCTGTTGACTTCTATGAGAATGAAGATCTGATATTCTCTTCAGATGATGATGAGATCTGCCTGATGGCCAAGGAGGACCAATCTGAGGTAACCTCCAAACCTGCTTTGTTCGCTTCTACACCTGCTATCATTAGCACACCTGCTGGGGAGATTGACCTGCAGCTCTACTCTGAGCAATTGCTTGAGGATCTCTCCAATGCAGTAGACACTTATGCTATAGTGGAAGCTGAGAATGACAAGCTGAGGATCAGAAATAATCAGCTTGCTAAAGAGAACGATCTCAGTAAAGCTTCTGAACTTAAATCTGCTGAAACTGCTCAGAAGGCAACTGAGGAACTTAATATTCTGAAAGTTAAAACTTCTGATCAGGAGAAGCAGATCAAAGATCAGCTAGCAATTAACAAACAGCAAGCTGATGACTTCAAAATCCTGCAAGCGAAATTTGATGAGCTGTGCATAAGAGTCTAAAATCATCTGAGGATAATCTGCGCAAGAAAATAGAAGTTTTTACAAAATCATCTAAAACTGTTCAAGACATGAACACCTATTTTCTAACAACGATTAACAAGAAGGGACTTGGGTATGAGAACCCTTCCACATCCTCAAAAGCCCCGGCTGATTCATCTCAAAAGGGTGTAATCAGACGAGTTTCTGACAAAGATACACCAAAAGCCAAACTCAGATTCTAATAAGGAAAAAAGACCGGTTGAGCGGTAAAGGCGGTGCCTAACCGTAAGGGAAACGAAATGGACCCCAATCGGTAAAGCATCGGTAGAATCAACAAAGAACCCGGTTCTTACGAAGAGACCTCAACCTGATCAACAGATCAGGTATCAGAAAAGACAACCTGTAAAAGGGAAGTCTAATCTGAGACCCAATCAAGGTCAGCAGCGTAATAAGCATACTTTAGGTAAACTGCAAAAACCACCTATGCCAAAAAAATATATGAATCTTTTGATGGTAGCGATCGTACCTACCCCTATAATCGAAATCTAGGGTCACCAGAACCACCTTTGGATGAAAAGAAGACAAAACAAAAAGATAAATCCCAAGTCTTCTAAGTCATCCAAGGTTCACACTAATAATCATACTAATCGAAAAGCATATAAAGAGACGTATGATTATGTTGATAGGTATGGGAGACAAATCGGGCCTTCGATCTAACCGATCTCAATAGAAGTGCTCGCTTTTGTATGGATCCCCAAAACTAATCCTAGCCCCTCGGGACCCAATCCAAAAGGGGTACCTAAAGCCCGATTTGGTCGCAGGATCGCGTGGGTCCGCCAACAAAGGAGGTGTCGCGAACAACTATCCGGTACATCGATAGTGGATGCTCAAGGCACATGATTTGAAGCAAACATCTCCTCGGTTCCTACATAGAAACGAAAAGGCCAGCGTGTACTCTTCGGTGATGATAACTTTGGTTATACCAAAGGATTCGCAACCTTAGAGAATGATGATGTACAAATAATCGAGTCTCGTATGTCGAAGGTCCGAAGCACAACCTATTATCGGTTTCACAATTACTGCGACAACGGATTCAAACGTTGAGTTCTCGAACGATCAATGCATTATCAAGAATCGAGCCACTCAACAGATTTTGCTAATCGTTCAAGGAAAGGGACGATCTACACAAAATTGATTGGAACAAAGTTGCCCAAGAAATGCATGCTGATTGTCAAGAGTTCCAAAAGTAGCGATTGGCTCGCACAAAAAAGAATGAGCCATCCCGAACTTTAAAACTCTTAATAAGATAGCAAGGATGTCTCTAGTGGAAGGACTTCCGAATGAAGTATTTTCAAAGGATCGGACATGTCTTTGCATGTCGGGGGAAAATGCGTCAAAGCTTCATTCAAGGGAATTCTGGACCGGCATCCAAAGCAGAATCTTCGATCTCCGCTTCATATGGATCTATTTGGACCCGATTACACCGTCGATCTCGTGCCGACGAAATATACTCGTAATCGTGGATGATTATTCCAAGTTTACGGGTTATATTCTTACATAAGAAGAATGAGACGACAACGAAGATACGGTAGTCGCTTAAAGATTACAAAATGAGAAGGGTGTCCATATAGCAAAAATCCGATCGATAAAGGTACATAATTTTTGAACTCTTTTATAACTGATTTTTTTGCTCTAAGTTTGGTATATCTGACAGATGAGACATCACCGCAAGAACGCCCACAACGTAATGGAGTAGCGAATCGGAGAAACAGAACACTCAAAGAAGTTCGCCGCACTATGTTAGCTGAACATGAAATACCAAGCCGTTTCTGGGCAGAAGCAATCAACACTGCATGCCATACTCAGAACAAATGTCTTCTGACTAAGGCTCACTACAAAACACCCTATGAACTGTGGAAGGGCGGAAAACCTCGTGTTTCTTACTTCCATGTTTTTGGGTGTAAGTGTTTCATACACAACAATGGGAAGAGTCAGTTGAAGACTTTTGAGGCCAAGTCAGATTAGGGTATATTCTTAGGATATTCCTCATCGAGCAAGGCTTTCAGGGTTTACAGCAGACGAACCCTAGTTGTGGAAGAAACACCCCATGTAGTCTTTGATGAAGCATCTTTTGAACAAGAGAAATCTGCCTCAGAACAAGATGTACCTGATCAATCAGTACCTGATGCACAGAGAATGGATCAGCTAACGATCAAGGAAAAAGGATCGGACATCGTGAATAAAGATACATTCCAGATCTAGGCGATTCACCGGATCAATCAGATCCTAAGGTACGAAAAACTGTCGATGAAGAAGCTGGTACAACTGAGACAATATCAACTGAACCATCTGGTTAAGGGGGAACACCTGAAGTTCCCACGAACAAACATCAGCACATGATGAGTCCAACATCAGCTGAGACGTGTTCTTATCAAGTGGATCATAAATCTGCACCACTCCCAGTCGCTAGTAATGAACCTTTATCAGAAATGGATGATGTTCTCCAAACCGACGCGCCGTCGAACGAAAGGACTGGATAACCAAATATCCAACCGATCGATCATCGGAGACCCATCGATAGAGTTAAAACTAGACATCATTGGTGAAAGTGCCATGTATTGTTTGTTATCCGTCTATGAAGGAACCTACAACAATGAGAGGAAGCTCTACAAGACGCCTTAGTGGATTCTAGCCATGCAGAGGAGCCGAACGTTCGAGAGAAAATCAAGTTTGGGAACGGTGGATGTACCAAATCATCAAGATGTAATTGGCACGAAGTGGATTTTCAAGAACAAGAGAGATGAGAAAAATGTCATCACCAGAAATAAGGCAAGACTTGTTGCTAAGGGGTATTCACAATCAGAAGGAATTGATTATGATGAGACCTTTGCACCAGTCGCTCGCCTAGAAGCCATTCGGCTGTTTCTGGCATATGCTTCCCACAGAGGGTTCACTGTGTATCAGATGGACGTAAAGAGTGCTTTCTTAAACGGGGTACTAGCAGAGGAAGTTTATGTCGAACAACCTCCAGGCTTCGAAAAGAGCAACCAAGTGTACCGTTTAAGAAAAGCTCTTTATGGCCTGAAACAAGCTCCTCGAGCTTGGTATGATACACTCTCTCAGTTCTTGATAGACAATGGGTTCACTAAAAAGGAACAATGATGAACCTTATTCAGAATAGAAGATGGAGAAGATATTCTGATGGTTCAGATCTACGTGGACGACATCATCTTCGGATCTCCCAACAAGAGTGATGCAAGGGAAGTTCGAGATGTCCATGATGGGTCAGATGAATTACTTTCTGGGTCTACAAGTGAAGCAAAGTACAGAAGGGATATTCATCTGCCAAGCAAAGTACACTAGGAATTTATTGGCTAAGTTTGGAGTTCAAAATTGTAAGGAAGCTAAAATTCCTATGATGACTGGATTCAAGATGGATCCGTAGATGAGGATGGTCGAAAAACAAATCGTCGAAAAGAATATAGGGCTCTCATTGATCCTTACTATACCGACCGCCAAACAGACCCGATATCACTTTTTTTGCAAAGAGGGTGTATGTGCGATTTCGAGCAAATCCAATGCAAAGCCACCTAGAAGCAGACTAAGCGGATTTCTCAAGTATCTCAAGGAACAATAAACCTTGGTTTATTTTACCCATCGATGATAATCTAGAGCTTAGTGGGTATTCTCGATTACGATTATGGAGGTTGCAAGATTGACGTAAAAAATCAACCTCGGGAACATGTCGGTTTTAGGAAGTAAACCGATCTCTTGGTTTTCAAAGAAGCGGACATCGATTCGACATCTACTATTGAAGCGAATATATATGGTCATAGAAGTCGCTGTCCCAACCGCTTTCGGCTTAGTCGAATCGAGGATTATAACATTGTAGCTAAGAATGTACCTATATTACGTGACGATGTAATAGTCTTTATTACAATCACTCGTAATCCTATTCTACATACTAGATGCAAGCATGTGGATGTCGACACCATTTTATAAGAGATCATGTTGAAAAGAAGAATATCGAAATGGAAAAGATTCACACCGATTCTGAAAAGTCGATATTCTAACCAAGCCACTAAATTTGAGATCGATTCGAGAGAATTGTGCAATGAGCTAGGGCTTCTGGATCTTGGAGAAAAAACACCTAAAATGCTTGATGGATTGTTCTCCAGAACCAGCTGGTTAAGAGACTAACCAGGTTAAGATGAATCAGTTGAGTTTGGTATCTCAATCGATCGTAAGATCGATCAAGGAACCGATATAAGAAGGTCTTGATCGATTCTGATTTGTCAGATTAAAGGAACTGATCAGATTTAAGATTTATCAGATTAAAGGAAACGCTCAGTTTAAAGAATTATCTGATTAAATCAGTTTGGTTACTTTACATCTTTGTAAGTCGATTAAGCTGATATTCAACAAGCAAGATTCACAGATTAAAAGCCTACAATCGCATAAGAAAGCAGAAAATTTACACAACAATGGAATAACAGAAATTTTCATTGATAAAGACCCGAAGGTCAGGTTACATTACAAGTTACAAGTACAAAGGACCCGGAGGTCAGTACATAAGTCATAACCGAAAACCCTAAACCTATAACCCTAAACCCTCATCCTAACCCTAGAAGAGGAGGAGAGAGAGAGATTTTAAGATCTCATGCTCTCATTTTCCCCCACTTAACAAGGGGAAGAAGGCTTTGAAATAATCCTAAAGCCGCTAAGTGGGCTAAAACCAAAGGAGGGCGAGAGCGGCGTTGATAGGATTTCTAAGCCAGAGCCCTTAGACCCAAGTCAATGGACTCTCCAATGTTTAAATGGAGCACATGTGCCAAGAAATTGGTTCAAAGACCTTATGGGCACATGTGTTACATGAAAAAAATAGAGTTGATATACGAAGATCAGCTGTTGTCTGATCCAGACCGTATATCAAACTCATGTTTTATATCAGACTGAGTCTGTTGATGCTAGTTCCGTCATCTCGATAGACACACAAGGTGCATACGGTTAGGGGAAGTGTCTTCTCGATTCTTGACAATGAATCCGCCGCCTTGGTGGTAGAGAAGCTTGGCAACAATTGTATGTGAAATCTTTGATGACGACGAAAACAGTGATAAGGGACACACAGGGTTGATTTGAGAAGCTGAAATCATTGAAAAAGGGGTAAAGGTGTTTGCCGGAAGTCTCACCGGAAATAAGGGTTCACCAGGATACATGATTCTACAAAGAAGATAAGTATGGTGAATGGGTTATGTTGTGTAAAACATTGGTCCAATTTATAGAGGCCAAGCAAGGGTGTGAATGCAAATTTGATTTCAAAAAGCCTCTTAGAGAAATTTGCATCACAAGGACAGCGTGTAGGAATCACGCGACTGATAATTGGATAAATTTACGGCGGATTGACATATCGAAATATTCAGACTATAATTACGCATGTCAAATCGTGCCAACTTAGGGAATAGAGACTACTATTCTAGACTAAGTTTTGGCGGTAACACGTATCCCAAGAATTGGCTTGATCTGAGAAGAATCAGATTAGGTCAACTGAAATCTGATTATATACGAAACTGATCTGATGAGGAAGATCAGTTGAGCTTGATACAACAACAAATCAGATATATATATCGATATGAGAAAAAATGTAAATATCAGTTGAAGGGGGAACTTCAACTGATCATGGAGGATCAGAAAAGGGAAATCAGACGCAAAGTGAAGTGGATCAGTTGAAAAGAACAGTTGGGAAATTATAAGGATTAGGCAGAAAACTAAGATCAACAAAGTGGAATCAACAACTACAAGTGGTATTGACTGATTACAATCAGTCAACCAGATACACTTTTCTGTTTCCTTGTTTATTGCTTACTTATTTGATCTTATCTGATATTATTTGCCTTACTGTACTCATTACCTTTTGTGACGTATTCCCTGCAAAACATTTAATGCGGACGTGGGGTACTTGTATTAATTGCTACAAAATGAGCTTTTAAATCCAAAAGGTTTTCGTACGTGCTTTTCCTGACCATACGATCAAAACCGCTCAATCTGGATCGTTTAATCTTTTCAAACGGTTGATCTTCCAAATCTTGTCTTTTTTCCCTCCTCATCTTTAAAAGGTTCATCAAAAACCCTACCAGAGTTTTTCTAATTCACAAACTTGCGATTTATTCTCTGAAAACTCCAGATTACTTTTCTGCGATTCAAAGTGTTTTTCTTGAGTTTCAACATTATCTTTCCGAAAAACAGAATCTGGTAATTTCTGATTATTTGATGAATCATTTTTTTTAAAATCCATTGATCTTAAAGATTTTGTCAATCGATGGTATCCTGTGTTATGCTTTATTGTTTCTTGGTATCCGCATGTGTTTATCGATGATTAGGCCTGAGTAGAGGTCTGATAATCAATATATGATATCTTCATGTTTATGCACAACTTTAATCAAGTCTATCTTATTGTAGATGGCCACTCACGGAATGGGAAAAATAATGTGCAATTATGCGGAACTGGCAACGAAGATTGTCGATGACAAGTTCGTGCAGTTTGATATCACTCGGGATCCGGAATCAATGGAAGTGGAGCAAATTCTGAAGAAAGGAGGTCTTGAGAAATATTGCGCTGCTCACTGCAATCCAGTGATGCAGTATGAAGCACTCGAATTCCTAAGGAATTTAGGAGTGGATACGGACGCTCCAGGAGAAGAACTACTTTCGTCAGTCAATGGAGAAGAGATCAGACTGACGAATGCGGACATAACTCGTCTGTTCAGCTTGCCAAAAGGACGAATCTCGCCTGCGCACTACAGGGAGAATGAAGATGAGCTGATCAGAAAAGAACTCTTCAGAGAGGCTGACAAACATCAGACCGCAGGTTTTGTCAGGCCGATGCTAAAAAGGAAATACCAACTGTTGTTTGACATATTGTCAAAAATAATCATGGGTATTTCATTCAGCCCAGATGCTCTAACATCCGTCAAACTATACAGCATGGCTGCAATAATTGATGAAGCCAAGAACATCAATTGGCATGGCTTCCTGAAGGCCATTCTACTCCAAGAACATGAAAAGTTTGGAGTTAATGAATGGAGGCAGGTCTATCTGAAGAAGAGGATCAGCAATCTCAACAAGGTTGCAGTTATCTTGAAAGACAAACTGCCAAATGCTGAATGGGACCAGAATGGAGTGAAGTCCTATAAGGCCTTCCTCGCCACCACTTCAGCCATATATGGGCCACCTGATGATGATATGCGGCCCACCCCTCCAAAGCCGAAGAAAGGAAAAACCAAGGAGGCAGTCTCGTCTACACTAGATGCTCCCCAAAAGAAGAAAAGAAAACTGGTGAAGGCTCAAGAGTAGAGGCCGAAGAAGGCAAAACAGGCCTCAATGACTATGTTTCTAGAAGATGAGTCAGATGAAGAAGGAGCGCCAGATCAGCCTGATGCACCACAAAAATCAGGTGAAAAATCAGACAGACAGACTTCTCAAGCCGAGAGCTCGCTAGAACATTCGAGGAAGAAGCACGGCATTTAACGATCTCTTTCTCCTCCAACTCGAAGCCGATTCACCGCCGCATATCGGGTCACGAAAGCATGTTTCTCCTTCTTTCCACCTGCCCGCGAACCCGAAACTACATCGGTTCATGAATCTGAAAAGCTTACCTTGTAGAACCAGCGCACCGGCCTCTACAATGAACCTCTCGCAGTCGAGCTAATCGAACAAAGGCTTCCGCCTTACTCAAGCACCACGGAACCCTCCACATCTCATCAACCGAATTTGGGATGCACAATTCACGAGTCTAGATCATCAAAGACCATCACAGGAAAATGGTCGAAATGCAAATCGAACGAGAAATTGATGAGATGTATCCGAATCGTCGCCCATCCTCGCTATTAGAGAGGAAGTTATGGAGATCCCCACCGGAGAGATCTCCCATTAAAAAAGCTTCTCGATTTTATAATGATTATAGAACGGATGGGCGGTCTTGATGAGTTTACGATTTTGATTTCGATATATGAGGAAATCGCTAAAGTAGGATCACCAAATGGCCGATAATCGCTTTGAATCTATCAAAGCTCGATCCACGGAAAGCCGGGATTGATGAACAAGGCGAACCGGAGATCTGGCAAGATGCTCCTGGCGAGATGCTACTATGAAGGATGCAGGAGTCGCCAATGATAGTGGAACTGCATCTGCGATTCATGACCAACCACCGGAGGCACAAACAACTCAAAACAGATCAAGTGATACCAAACATTCCTACAACTCACGTCATCATTGATCAACTTCGGGAGATCGATCATGTCTTAAAGATCTCCCGAAAAGAAAGAAGAAGTTGAGGGAGTGATAGGCGATCGAGGCGATTGGCCTCAAAGAAATAACAGATCAAAGGGAATTGGCTATTTCCCGGATCGAGGCAATCAAAGATCGGTTCTCCCAAACAAAGGACCACCGTGGTTCCGCCGAACTTATAAAATCGATTGATGACAAGTCGATTCAGTGGATCAACAACAAGTTTTTTTTTTCGATGCTCACCGAAAAAGCTAGAATTGACGTAAGAGAAACTTGACAAACCGATTCTTACACTCTCTCTTGCCATGGAATCTGTCAAGACCGAAATGATCTCAAGGTTCAACATCTAACCTCCAAGTTCAAGGTTTATCTGTTGCGATCTCAACAGGCGATATCGATCGACTTTGGATCTCGACTTTCCACCTCACAGCTCTTTTGATCAAACCAAAAAGGGGGAAGGACGGAGGAGAAACCAACCGACATGATCGTAACAAATGAAGACCTGATTCGCATAGTTGAAGCCTATGGACAAAGACTAGACCATCTGGATCTCTTTGCTAACGAAGTCTCCGAAAAGATGGAAAAGTCAAAGGCAAGAAAGTTAGGCTGCTATGGTGAGCCGACATCACAACTGTATTTTGACCACTTAGACTAAGATAGTCACAAGAAGCACAAATTTAGCCGATCATGAGCCGATAAGAATCGGCCGAGAAACCGGCCCAAAGAACAGACATTAAGCCCGGGAAAAAGCGAAAAAAGAAGAAAGAAAGAAGGGCGGATAAATTGGCAGAGGCGTAAAATCAAGAAGAAATTCAGACGAGAGGGAAGAAAGGAAAGGCCGGAAAATCGCATTCGTAACCTCACCGCCAAAGAAGAGTTGATGAGATCATTCCAAAAACCTCACGCGCACATGCTAAAAGGTTTGAGGAATGGAATAAGATCAGAAGTGAATGGCTTCTGGATGCCTTTGTTCTTGATCTTGTTCCACGAGAAGAATCTCCAGATGATGAATTCCTCAACTGGTTGGAAAACAAATATCCAGATTTTCTGAAGTATCTGAAAAATGAGGCCAAATTAATCAATGTAAAAATATCTCGCCAAGAGTATGATCTGTTGGATTACTCGAAGAAGGCAGATGGCTCATTTGACAGACTGACATTTCAGAGATTCTATTTTGACATCCTGAGCAAAACTCACATAACTGATCCTCAGCAGACCAATGATGTCAAATGGAAACTATATCAGATTTTCAACGTACCTCAAGATCAAAGAGAGATGCCAGAAGGATACAAGCCTAAAGAGTGAAGAATCAGAAGACTTCTCAGGATCAGCGGTTTTTTTAAATTCAAACTTTTCTGATGTAACGTGTAATCGACAAATCTAATGAGAAAAGTTTATTTTCTGATCCTAAGACAAAATCTCATTGTCTTCTGATTATGTGCTCTTTACTGTTCTATATTTATCAACTGTGATTGGTTTCTCAAAGTGTTTTGGTTTCATCAAAAAGGGGGAAATTGTTGGGAAATTTAGTGTTTTGATGAAAGTTCCAGAAACACATGTAATAGGACCCGTCGGACACATGTTAACCGATGTTTATATTACTGTTTATAGAATACCGATTGATACTTCTTCAGATAGAACAACCGATGTAATAGATAGGTCACATATTGAGGGGGAACCTCAATATGTATAGGTCAGATCTGAAGACCCAAAGAATAGCTGATATCCGACAGGCCAGAATGCAAGAGAAGAACAGAAGATCAGATCGATCTGATCAAGTCAGATATTTCAGCTGAAGTCATGAAGTTCAAACTCGAGAATACTTGAAGATCGGATGACTTCGAGAAGATCGCAACCGAAGACCTATCACCGTAAGTCGCTAGTTGAAGCTAAGTCAACCGGCATCGAAGACTCCATCGTAGTAGATGATCGGCTTTTGACTGATCGGTCAGCTCACCAGTGAAAACTGATATTTCACCAAATCATACGACGATGGTCTGAACAAAAAGAATGTCAAACTTAGGTGGAAGAACAACACTGAAAAGTGCGTCTGTTAACCAATAAGAACAAGACACGTATGATCGGAGCCGACAATTACGGGATTTGATGCTGCTCTCTTCTAACGGCTATAAAATAAAAAATTCACACTCTCGCCATGCCGCTCTCAAGACGCCACATCAATCCTCAAAACCTACCAAATATAGCCTGAAATTCAAATTGCTCTCCAACGGCTCTTTGATTTCAAGGTCTATAAATATGGGATCACACTTCAGAATGAAGATACGGAAACACAGAACAATCAAGAAGCTCAAGCAATTATCAGATTTCCGCACGAAGAACACGAACAAGAAGATTATTTTATTAAGTGTTCATCCCATAAGTTCTTAGGATAGAAATCTTTTCATCTAGCTGATAGGCTATCTTAAACACTAGAAAAGATTTCATAGTTGGAACCAAAACAATCTTATCCAAACCCAAAGTTAGGTTAAGTTGTTTAGCAACTTTTCAGACTAGGGTTTCTAGTTCTGATTTCTGGGATCGGTTGAGTGAGAACTCCTTAAATATCTGTCGGTGTACTGTGTTGGACTAACACAAAAATCTAAGTCCAGTTGGTTTAGTTGGTGCCCCTTGTGATAGGGAAGAGTGGACGTAGGACTGGTTTGTCTGAACCACTATAAATCTTATGTGCCTTTACAACTTTGATTAATTGTTTACACAATCGCACACAACTTTTAAAGCAGCATACATTTTCTAAGATTGAGATCAGCTAGCACCAAGCTTCTGATCTGATCTAGCTTGACACTTCAGTCAACTGGTTAAAAGACTAACTTTGGAATCTGATTTATCAAAACTATTTTTTCACACGGGTAAAACTTAGCTTCCGCTTTTACATCGCTTAAACCGATAGTTACCGAATCGATCTCGCCTTGAGCGATTAGTAAGTTGGTTATCGATCCAAACCGATTCACTCAAGACTCGATCAAAGTAATCGCCATCACACCTAATCTGCACAAAAAGTTTTCAGAAGTCTATTCACCCCTCCCCTCTAGACTTCTGCCCTCACAAAACCCGTTCTGGACCTACACTCCAAATCATCTTCATCCATAACTGATGGTCCTGGTGGAAAACCCATTTGCACGTGCGGAAGCAAACATTTTAGAAGCGATGCATATAAAACAGGGGTGAGGGCAGAGTGATTCCAATTTTTACGTTTTAAGCTCATGTGTTGTGTTTTGCTTATAATCGAATGCATATGACAAGATAAGAACGTAAAGCAGTAAACAACACAACAATGTATAGTGGTTCGGAGGCTCAAGCTCCTACATCCACTCTCCCCTGCCTCCTAGGGAAATTCCTTCCAACTGGACTTATCACCCTCCACGGATTGCTTTTACAGATGTTTACCGAGTTCACACTCCAACGGGACTTATCACCCTCCACGGGATTGCCTACAGATGTTTACCGAGTTCACACTCCAACGGGACTTATCACCCTCACTCGGGATTGCCTACCCTCCCTTTCGGGATTGCCAGATGTTTACCGAGTTCACACTCACCTACAAACTTAACCGACTGATTTGGGTAAGGTTTGTTTGGTTTCCAACTATGGTGAGATTTTCCCTTACATTTGTTTAGCCTCAATGCTAAGGTTGGGAAAATCTCTCTAAGCTTAAGATACATCGTGGGTTGCTTAGATTGAGTTCTAGAACACTCTTTGAATATATTTGTATATCTATAGACTTGTGTTCTATGGTGGGAATGCTTGACTATAAGGCTCTTGGCTCTGTAGCATCTTTTGCATATTCTCCACACGAATAATGAAGGAAAAACTTGTATTTATAGTGTGGATTTGAATGTTACCGTTGGATGGAGTCACATTCAAATCCATACTATTCTGTAGCTTCTTGCAGCTTTTCCAGGCTGGTTGTCTTCCTCTCATTGGTCCACGTCAGCTGATTCTAACGGATATAATCTTCAGGATCTTCTGAGTCTCCAGGTTTATCTGATCCTCAGCTTCTTCGAACTCAGGCTTCCTTGGACTCAGGATTCTTGATTCAGCGGACTTCTCTTGGCCGGACCTTATACGTCGGGTATCTTGACACTCGGTGGCCCGAGTTCGATTCTTACATCTTCGAACAATCGACCCTCAGTCACTAAAGATTCAGCTAATGATCATCGGCCGGCGTTCGATTCTCAATGAATATGACTTCAGATCACTTCTCTTCTGATGACTTCTTTCCTGATATGGTATCTGCGATTTACGGTTTTTGATATCGATTTCTTCTACTTTGATCGATCGGCTCACATGATCGGATCGATATAGCATCAGTCGACATATCGGTTTATCTGCATCAGATTAGTACATCAGGTTAGCATATTGGGTTAGCATATCAGTTTAGCACATCTGATCTCAATCACGCCTGATTTTGATCATCTGCTCATCTGCTCCTCTTCTGATCTGCAACCTTTTCTTCTAATCTTACGTCGGTTTCTTTACGATCGGCTTATGCCTCTCTTTTGATCACCATATCGGCTCGTCATTCTTCCGATCATCCGATCAGTCTGCTCGTTATCGATCGGTTCATCCGGTCATCGATCTTCGATTAGGCGGGTTTAACTTTTCTTCTCTTCCGATTTTGCCTGACTCATCGATTAACTCGAAACTCATCTTACTCATCTGATCTCGATCAGTCTCGTCTGATCTCGATCATCTACGTCTGATTTCGTGAGTTCCCCCTCAATTTGTTCTCTCGTTCCCCCTCAACTTGTTATTTGTAAATCAGCTTCAACAACACAAGTTGATAATGTTTTGGCATAATTCATCAAAACTAAAATATCCCAACAATAACGATTCATCTTCATGAGATGTATCAAATATTGTACGTGTAAAACTCGCAATACTACATCCCTGACTTGGTATGCCTCCAGAGTAGTCATTTCTTGACGAACTGGGTCAACAAATTCATCTTATTTACAGTATATTTTACACGTGCATATTTTGTTTGTGAGTTGTTACCGAATTAGCCACATAATACCCTCGATAAAAAACGACTCGCGACAATGTCTTCACCTGATCATCTGACTAACTGGCTTGTCTGATTTCCTGACCTTGTCTTGTCTTTTGACTCGTCTGGTCTTCTGACTTTGTCTTGTCTTTTGACTCGTCTGGTCTTCTGACTTTGTCTTGTCTTCTGACCTTCTGACCTGACCTATACATATTGAGTTCCCCCTCAATATGTGACCTATCTTATACATCACCTGACTATACATTTCAGCTGGTCATCCTATCCTGATTCTAAATCATCAGTCAGCTAACAGGTCTGACTGATCCTATTACAATCTGTTTTGGAACTTCCATCAAAACTAAATACAAATTTCCCAACACTTTCATAAACATATATAAAACTAAAAAAAAAATTGTAAACACCTTATAGAGAAAACTATTAGAGGGTGTTTACAACCATATATTTATGGTTTCGTAAACTTACTCTTTTTTTTATTTACAAATCATTTTTTAAGTTGATAATGGAAAGCTATTATAGAACAACTCAGATTTGATTTTATAAGATGACTTTTAAATTCTATAAAAATATTTTTATATTTGAACTCAATACACAATTTGTTTTTTTTCTAATTTAATGAACGGTGAAAATTTTCGACATCTTTTTATTAATTTGGCAATCGTAATTTTTCACTTCTACCATATTAAATACCACATTGAGTGCAACATCTATCTCGTAAATTTCAACAAGTGCTCCAAAATATACTTTAACCATAAAATAGTACGAAGAATTAATATTTCTATTTTGTTACTACTAATACTTTACTATTGTACGTAGTATTATAACTGTGAGATGATGTCACATTAGACCTACCGATGCAGTTTGTTTGCTATTCCTTTTTCCAAGTAGTTGTATTAATTCTTAGTGCATGTTTTGAACACTATTGCTACAGTGAGAAGCACTTATTTTTTAAGTTGGTGAGACCCAACTTTTTCAAAAAATAATTGATGCTTGAGTGCAAGTTGCGTTCTAAAACACCACCTTAAAGGGTTCTCTTATTTATTCCAAGCAAATTAAGGATATGATCAGTTCCCACAGTTAGGAATGAAAATCTCACCTTAGTCTGGACGAGGAACTTGATACCCGATTAAAACTTGGAGAGATTAAGGCGACGCCTATATATAGTCTAAAATTAGCGGATCGCTCGATCATGAATCCTAAAGGCGTGTTGTTAAGGTGGACTAGTTTATCTTGCATGCTGATTCTGTGGTTATAGAGATATGGATGAGGATTTTCAAGTTCCTTTGAATCTTAATTGGAAGACCTTTTCTTTTCTAGCCACCAGAGGAGCTACAGACAATGTCAAGAAACGAGAGATCAAGCTACAAGTGACCTTTTCCATGAACAAAGCCAAAGGTGCTTCAAAATCGAGCTTAAGTCATCCACTTCTTGAGCATTTAACCCAAAACTTACTTGATTGTCATATGTCAGAGTGTTCATGGACGAATCTAGAATTTTTTTACAGAGAGGGTGCAATCTTTATGTTGTAATGTTTTATAGTAAAAAAATAAGGGGAAAAATTCTTATATATTCTAAATTTATAAAAAAAATAATTCTTACATATATATAATTTTTTTTTTCTGAACTGCACCCCTTAAATTTTATTCCTAAAGTGTCTGCGCAATTTTTGATACCATATTGAGATTTTTCTTATATATTGTTATACTCCCTCTGTCCTATAGTTGTTTACCCCTTTGCTTTTGACACGAGTTTTTATTTGGGATGGAGAGAGTAGTATTTAAAGTGATAAAATGGTTTTTGATTGAGGGTATTGTAGTTCTTTCTATTTTATTACTAAAGTAGATATTTTATTTTTTTGGTAAAAGTAAAGAGATGATATGCAATGTTAAGATATTGTGGCGGACTATTTTTTGAAAGTAGTAAACAACTACGGGATGTAGGTAGTATGTGTTAGTCAAAGCTTGTCTTGTTTGTATTTTGTATTTTGTGGTCAGATTTACTTTTGGGGACATATCTTATGAAGTATGGTCTATGTATGGAGGAAAGTATCATAACTCGTCTATGTATGGAGGAAAGTATGGGTTGTCTATGAGTTATGCTATATATACAATTGTGACCATGATTTGATGTAATATAAGTTGAGGATTGTCAGACCCGTGTCGCACAGTCCATGCGACTGATTTTTTTTTTTTTAATTTCGAATTTTTATTATCTTTTATTTATTTATAATTTATAATTATTTATTTATGAATTATATAGGAAAAAAAAATACTCCCTCCGTCCTATTTTTTATTGTCCATTTACTGTAGACACAGAAATTAAGAAAAAATAGGAGATAATAATATTAAATAGTGTAAAGTGGGTAAAGTGAGTTCGTTGAAGGGAAATAATAGTATTAAATGGTGTAAAATGGGTTTGATGGAAATAAATAATAGTGTTAAATAGTATTGAATGTTGCTTTATTCCCTTATTTGGAAATTGATAAACAAAATTAAGACAACTATTTATGGAAAGCGGATAATCAAAATTAGGACGGAGGGAGTATAATTTATAATTATTTATTTATGAGTTATAATTTATAATTCGCATTATATAGGAAAAAAAATATACACATTAAATATTTGTCTTTCTCGAAATATCTATGAAAAAAATGTATTAAATATTATAAAAAACTATATTATTTGTCTTTCTCGTTATTTCTAACTAATTAAACATGAATTAATGAGAACTATTGAATATTAAATTAAGTTCTAACAAATTTAACGGGAAAAATTTATAATTTATAATTATTTATTTATTTATGAGTTATAATTTATAATTTATTTATGCGTTGACCGCGGTGTACAAATAATATGTAGTTATGTTATACTTTAATTAATATTAAGCATTCTAAAAATACGTGTTCAAAATAATATTTCGAGAACCGTCAACATGAAATTTTATAAAACTACATAAAATTTAAATGTCTTTACCCCAATCAAACCATGAATTTTAATTAAAAAAATAAATGGCGGTAGCCGACACGCTACCTGAAGAAGATTCTGGCAAATAAGACCGATTTTGTCTGGCAGACAGACATCGACAACAAGATACTTCATCTTGGCGGCAGATGATGTCAGGCGCATTATTCATGCGACGTTAGCTCTCCTTTTTCAAAAGAATGACCTTTGTTTTGTTTTGTACCTTAGTTTGACCGAAATGATTCACGAAAATTTGTACAATCAAAATTAGTTTATTCAATTTCTGTAGTTCCTAACCATGCTATGGTCCTAGATGCAAGAATCAAAAGTAGTACAATCAAAATTAGTTTATTCAATTTCTGTAGTTCCTTGATTGCTTCAGTCACAACCTTCATTCTTGAACCAGGTTCTTCATCTCCTCAGTCACCTTAGTGTCAGTGTCTTCACCTTGGCCATCATTCTTGTCAACAACACACTTTTTGTTATCATCAGCCCACATAAAAAACCACATCCACCACCTTCACTTAGGGAGTCAGGACAGTTATGAAAATATCTTCCTCTATTTCTAGGCTTCTGAGAAACGTACGTATGACAAACTTTTCCACAATAGCAAATAAGGTTGTGTCGAATTCGAGTAGAAGATGTAGAAGACATGGCGTGTTTATGAGCTTTTGGATTTGAATGTAGTGTTCAACCTCTTTGTGCTTCTTTTTTCATGAGTGTATTGTGTTGAATGTGTTAAGTGTGAATATATATGGATGTATATATAGCAAATGGATGGAAGAATTGGGGCCAAAGTAAAACATATTTAATAAAAATAAAATAAAATTAAAGCATGTCGGCCCATAATAATAATTTAGTATTCATTGATTACATTAATTTAGTATTCATCAAATTAATTAATTAATACTTTAGTAAATATTGATTTATTTAACTTCATTAAACAAATTGGGATATGTCTTGTATGCACTTGGGTGCACCGTGCACTAATAATATATTTTATAAGCGTCCAACTTATTATGCTGAAAAGTGGGACTTATTTACACAAAAAAATGCAACTGTTAATATTTGTAATTTTAATATTAATAAAGTAATACATAAAATTTAAAATAATAATAAAATAATAATTAAAATAACACGATAAAATTAAACGAGAATTATAATTATAATTTTTTAACTGTAATTTCAGTTGCATATGCCAGCCGACGATCATCCAGTACCGTTTATATCTGCATACTGAAAACAAGGACATGACCCTTCTGTAAATGGTATAGATTTAGAATTTCAAAGCAGGATAGAGCTATTCCGTACATTACACGACTTAGATGCACTGCGACGTGAGACTAATTACAGGGCTAGAAATAACAATAAACACCAATATTATAATTTTTTTAAGAATTAATATATGTTTTTCTAGCAGTACGTCGCTGTGATTTATTTTCGGATGAAAATTATGTAATGTGTACATTTTTTACCATATAATGTGATTTTTTTTCATGTTTAAATTGATAACTGAACTAATACTTTTCAATGAATGAACTAGTACTTTATAACCAACTAACTAATACTTTTCAATACATTAACCAATACTTATCAATTAATGAACTAATATTGTGAATAACAAATAATTACTTTATAAGCAACTAACTAATACTTTTCAATAAATTGACCAATACTTATAAATTAACTAATACTTTTAAATTATTCAAATAATATCAATTAATACAACTAATTAGTTAAATAAATAAATAAATAAAAGTTATTAAAAATTATAAATCAAAAATAAAAATAAAAATTTGTCGCATGAGGATACAATTAATTAGTTAAATAGATAAAAGACCATTAGTTAGTTAAATAAATAAATAAAAGTTAATACAAATTATAAATAAATAGAAAACGCATGAGGCATGTGACCAAAAAAATAGTTTTCGCATGAGTCATGCGACAATTTTCAATCAAATACCCTCCTCCCATAATCAATCACATCACGGGTCACTTTTGTGACTTTAGCACTTGTGGTTGTCTATCTACTCCATTTTGTTTCTTTTGTTGATTGTTGTACTATTTCTTATTGTTCAAACCAAGTAGCAGAGATCAATTTATCTTCTGCATATTTTCTTATTTTGCTGCCAATACTCTAACATAGTATCTAGAGCCCATTGATCTTAAAGGGCTATGAGTGAAATTGAGAGAAAACCAGCAAGCTTTTTGTTTCCTTGTACCACAAAATTAACTATAATATCTTTTATGGCTTCCAAAAGTTTCTCAGCTCCAATACCACCTGTTTTCAAAGGTGAAAACTACCCAGCTTGGGCAGTGAAAATGAAAGCATATCTTAGCGCCTTTAACTTGTGGGAAGTTGTGGATTCGGCCAGGGATCCTCCTCCGTTGGTAGAAAATTCTACTATTGCTCAAATCCACCAACATAGTGAAGCTGTGAAGAGACGACAAAAAAGTTCAAGGCGTTACCGACTATTCATTGTTCCGTTTCCGATTCAATTTTCATGAGGATTATGAATTGTGAAACAGCAAAGCAAGCTTGAGATCAGCTGAAGAAAGAGTTCCAAGGAAGTTAAAGAACAAGGCAAATACAGGTGTCAAATTACCAAGTGTTGGTCCCGGTGCAAACGAGTCTTACACGTGTATGGGGGGGGAGTACACGTGTTCAGTGTTTTTAAAACTTTTATTTTACTGAGGTCAGCTTGGGTCAGGTTGTCCTGAAGATTTGGTCCTGAGAAGCAGAAATCACTCTGAGTCAAAGTCTACTGAGACAGTGATCCTGAGCTGCTTTCAGAAACCTCAGATAATCCCAACTGAGTCCTGAGTTTCAGAGATCCTGAGTTGCTTGGATCAGATAACTAACTTACTGAACCCTCAGAAGAGAAAGTTCAGTTTGGTAACTATCTGTTCTAGCTACTCAGATGTGCGGAATGGTTGGCCCTTTAGTTTATACTCGTTTTAAGCTTTGCTGAAAACCTTCCTTTGAATGGAATAGTGATTAGGCTGTGATTCAATTATATGCAACTTCCAGTGGATTGATTCCAACTGAAATCTCAGTGAAAATATGCTTTCTGATTTAAATCAATGCAACAGTTAAGCACAGATAAGGAAAGCAATAAACAACACAACAATTTATAGTGGTTCAGAGACTCAAGCTCCTACGTCCACTCTCTCTGATCCTCAGAGAAATTCACTAATCCCTTCCTGAGCTTTCTGACTACCTCGCGTAGTTTACTTACTCAATTCGGCCCTGAGCTTTCTGACTACTCCATGTAGTTTACTTACTCAACCCGACCTTGAGCTTTCTGACTACCTCCGTAGTTTACTTACTCAAACACAAACAAGCTTTCAGACTACCTATGTAGCTTACTAACTCCACCTCTAGAGCTTTCTGACTACTCCGCGTAGTTTACTAACTCTTTACAACTCTTCTCACCAACAAACACACTCCAACTACCTTCTGGAGGGTTTGGGGTTTCTTGGTTGGTTTCCAACTAGGATGAGATATCCTTTACAATGAAGTACAATGCAAAGGCTAGGATATCTCGACTAAGCTTTGGATAAATCTTATCAAGCTAGACTTAGTTTAATGAGCTCTCTTCAATATAAAAGCACTTGAGAAATTCTAAGTTTTTTCGAGTGCTTTAACTTTGCGATAATAAGTTTGAGCTTCTTGAGTTGCTTACAAATTTCCCGTAACCTTACAATGTAGAGGGTCACAAGTATTTATAGGCATACACCAAGGTCACTCTTGAAAAACTATCCGTTGGAGGAGATAGCTTCATGAGTTTCCTCTTATGGTGTGTGAGGAACGACTATATTTAGGGTTTGAAACTCCATAACACGTTTTAGGCAATAGCCTTTCATGTAACCGGTCTTCACTTTTTGCAGTCTGGAACTTTTGTACTTCTGACATCTTTTTCAGCGACCTGTCACTGTCAGTGTCAGTATGGTACAGTGTTGTCTTCCTCCTTTTTGACTTTTGTCTCCAGTTAAAGGTAGACATCTTCAACGGCTCTTTTGGTTACAAACTCTGAGTTGATATAACCTTAACAACACTTTGACTTAGTTCCTTTTGTCTGCATTTGAATGTCTTGGCAAATATCTATTTTTCTAAGGAATCGCGATCTTCTCAGTATTGCATCCTTCAGATAGATATATATTCAGTGCCTCGGAACATTGAGTTTATCTTGAAAATTGATTACATTCTTGAGTCTTGATAATTCTTGTGCGCCGATATTCTTGATCTTGATTCTTGATCTTACATCTTTTGCGTCTTGAGTCTTACGAGTCTTGAGATCTTCGAGTCTTGATATCTTCTTAGTCTTGAGTCTCTTCGAGTCTTGAGTCTTGAGTCTTGAGTCTTCACGAGATATCTTGGTGATATCTTGAGTCTTCATGAAACTTAGTTTCTTTTGAGTCTTGATTCTCGATTTCTTCTTGAGTCTTGAAAACTTAGTTTCATCTTTGAAACTTCGGTTTCTTGGAAACATATCTTGAGTTCTTCAGAATCTTCAGTTCCTAACCTGATCTACATCTGCTGACTATACATTTTGCAGATATCATCCTGAATACTATAAAACTGAATCCTGACTCAACTATCAAGATTATCCTGAACATGTCATATTCAGGGGTTTTTGGGATCTAATCAAAATCATATATCTTTAAATTCATCTCCCAACAATTTCCCCCTTTTTGATGATGCCAAAACCTATCTTGTTACAACCATACAACCTAAACTCAGGTTTCAGTTTATCCTATTACAAGATTGGTTATGTCTCAAAAAAATTTCCTGAACAGAGAATCTCCCAACAATTTATGAGAATCTCCTAACATTTAATCATTCAATCAATTTCTTCAGTAATGAATCTCTCAAAGGATTCATCACCAAATACTTATAAACAATTTCCCATAAACAATTCAATCAGAGACATTCATTCAGCATATCAAAAGTAAAAGACATGTAAATAAGATAATGAGATATTATCTTTTGAGCATAAATGATAAATTTTCATTGATGATGAGTAGACTGTTACAGGTTACAATGAAACTTATCAAAAAAAAATAAAAGACAAAAATATAGGAAAAATTACAAGTGTCTTCAGGTAAGTCTTCAGTCTTTAGTCTTCAGATTTGGCTCTTCAGTCTTCTGCTCTTCAGTTTGCATCTTCTTCAATTTCATCAGCGGGCACCTCCAGGTCGAACATTCCGAAATACCTCTTCTTCAGTGCATTTATTTCCTTAATGATATCCAGACTGTTCCCTTTCAGACCTAACTGTCCAGCATATTGAGCAATTTCTTGAGTAATGACTTTTTCATTCACCAGGCCATTATCAAGTCTTGGAGGAGGGTAGGTATATGGACCGGGGGCTACTATCTGCACCTTTCCTTCATCCACAAGGTTTATCCAGCTTTGGAGATATTTAGGATAGAAGGTTAGGAGATATTCAATAAATGCTTCATTTGGATCTGAGCTTTCCCCTTTCCATTCCCTGAGCACTTCATAATAGAACCAGAAGGTTCTCTTGACCTCTTCCCAACTGTCATTGAATTGGATGGGCATCCACTTGTCAATGTGTGGCCATTTAAGTGCTTTTGATGTCCCTCTCCGTTTGCTAGCAAACTTTTTGTAACCACTCCTTCGTTTCTGCTCTTCTTCAGCCTTTTTCCTAATCATCGCACGCTTTGAGATCGGCGAAACTTTCTTAGCTTGTTCTATCTGGAGTGTCTTCAGAGCATTCCTGGTGTTAAAAACTTTCTTCTGAGGTTGACCTGCAGACTCTTCTAATTCAACCATCAACTTTCTTTGGACTGGCTTAGAAGCCTTAGCTCGCTTGCTCTCAGGTTCAACAATGTCCAAGGCTTTCCTCTTCATAGGCAATTCAGCAGCAGCCTGGCTTGTTCCAACCTTAGCTCTAGCACTCAGTTTCTCTCTTGCTACTTCAAGCATGGTTTCCTCAGAAACCTGAGTGTTGATCGGCTTCTCCACCTTACTGAACTTCAGTTTTTCAGTAGCTTCGACTTCCTTCAAGACTTTGGATAGGCTATTCATTTCAGCTTCTTTTTGTGCCTTTTTCTCCAAAGTACGTGCGATAACTTCAAGTCTTCTTCTTACGGTCTTTCCCCCTTCTTGGCACCGTAATTTGGAAGAAGTCCGGAGAGTCTTTGTGTCCATGTGGTATTGCTCTTTGCTTACCAAAGCACCCTCTCTCGCCTAAGCGATCCTGTTCATCTTCCGCCTCTGAGGTGGTTCTTAGCCACATAAAATTCTTCAGAAAGATGGGCAAACTGGCCAGAGAGAGCATCTTTAAACATCTCTGTCATCTTGGTCATGAGCATTGAGCTCATTTCCTCAACAGCAGATTTGATCAGCACTTCATTCTTCTCTGCCAGTTTCACCTCTAGAAACTCAGTATTCTCCTGGTGCTTCTGTTTAAGTTCAGCACTCAGCTCAACCTTGGCTCCCTCCAGCTTCTCATTCAGCTTGTCTTCCATGGAGGTCATCTTTGAGGTCAGAGTGTTTTGGAGTTGCACCAGGTCTGAAGATGAATTCAGATTCTCCATCTTCTGAGTTTAGCTGGCCAATGTCTCTTCCATCTGAGCGATCTTGTTCATCATTGGCTCAACCTTCTCAAGTTTCTCCAGAATGGGAGTGAGGTCGATCTCGGAACACGTACGCACCTTCTGGCCGATTGATCATCCCGAGGTTCGAACCTGACACGAGGGTCGGTCTGCACTGAGCATCGGCCATCATCCCGAGCTCCGATCTCCAATCGAGCCTCAGTCTGTTCATCAGACAATTCAGAGTTAAAGATAGAAACTTCAGTAACTTTGGCATAATTGTTAATAGTCTTAAAAATTACACGAAGAGTCTTAACTTTCGGTCGAGGTTGAATGATTTCGGGTTGATCGACAAGAAGTTTCCTTCTCCATCTGAGAGATCGATCCTCGGCATCTCCTGTTGGTCCCCATCTTGAAATTTGTCTCTGCCGCTAGGGGCACCAACTTCATAGCTCTCCTCTCGCTATCTTCTTACGAACCATTTCATCAAAATCGAATTTTTCATCACGAGCTTTGTCTTCCTAAATCCACGAGAACTTCGATCGGGAATCTTTGTCTCCTCATTCCACCGTCTTTCCCTCTGAATGCAGCAATATTAAGCATCTCCGGAAGAGTCTGATTGAGGATGAAAACCGTCGTCCTTAATATGAAGAAGATATCTTGCAGATCAGGGTATGAGCTGAGCTCAGGGTAGCGGTCAAGGATGAACCGTTCCCCCTTGCTCCTCCACTCGGTTTCTTCAGCTTCGCCCTTCTTCCATCTCGGGCTACGGGTTCGGTCGAAGCACCGGTGAAGGATCAAAAGTAGATCACTTTCGAGAGCTCATCCAAAATAAGTTTTCTCACGAGTCTCAAATAACGTCCCGAATGTTGTCTGATCGAGTCCTCGGTTTGCATCTGAGTGGGTTCTGGGGCTGGTGGTAGCACTTCCTCAGTTGACTCTGAGTTGGCTCTTCTGTCTGAGCCGGCACATCTTTGGTAGGAATCTCTGAGGTCTGAGTTCCTTTAAAAATTTCCTGAGAAATTTTATCTGAACTGAGCGATGTCTCAAGCACCTCAGAGAAGACCTGCTCCTCAGTCTGTTCCTGTGCCTTAGAGATAACCTGAGCCAAGACTTGTAATGGCGAATTCTGAGCGGTTTGGCTCTCAGGTTGAATCTCTTCAGAATCACTGCCATCTTCATCGGTGAGAACCACCATTCTTCTGCGCTTGGGGCCGAGGGTTTTCTGCTTCTTCATCTTCTCACCCTGCTCCATCTTGGCCTCCATCTTGGTGATTCTGCTTTCTTTTCTTTCTTCCCCCTGATGGCCCGTTTCTTCATAGCAATGGGCTTGAAGAGTACCTTGGACTTAG
Source organism: Stenogyne calaminthoides (assembly GCA_037126765.1). Lineage (NCBI taxonomy): Eukaryota > Viridiplantae > Streptophyta > Magnoliopsida > Lamiales > Lamiaceae > Stenogyne > Stenogyne calaminthoides. Next base: position 18,177,046 of record JBBCBC010000012.1, read on the forward strand.
GGAATGGGGTCGAATTGGCGAAGATGTCCTTCTCCTCTCTGAACATCTCCAAAATAAATGCTATTTTGGTGGCATGGTGGATCTTGCCTTTGATCGAGATAGCCCCGTCAACCTTTCTTATGACTTTGGCCTGTTCACTCACCATCTGAATCAAGAATCTGAGCCAGTTGAAGTCGGTGGTGGGTGAAGCCTCGATCGCCGCCATTAATCTGAGCTTCGGGGTACTAATCTGCTCAAAACTCCCCGAATGACTCATGATGCATTTGCTCACAATATCTAACAAAACTCTATATTGTGGCTTCAAATGCCTCTTATGCAGTGTAGCCTCAAATTTTACAGGATTCTCAGCAATCCTACCTAAATACTCCTACTCTCTACCCAACATATACACAGCAGGATCCTCTCCTCTATCACAAAGCTCAAAAATATCATTTAAATTTTTCGAAATAATGTACAATTCCCTTTCAAAATCGATGTACTTAGACGAATGCTCTAAATGTGATACAGTAATATCGGAATGCATACCATCCTCTTCATCTATCTTCATATTACAGATGAACTCAATTACCTCTTTAACGTATTATTGGTCCGGTCGGCTTGCGACGAGATGGGTGAGCTTGGCCAAACGGATCATATGGAGAGCCTCCTCTTCTGGTTTGGAGTTGGTTGTGCTATCGAGCGAGACAATGAACTCGTACCAAGGTTTATTTGTTTCGGCTAATTTGTCGAAAATGGTAGGAGCCATTTGAGAGATTGAAGATTTAGGGTTTAGGTTTTCTGGGTAAAGGGATTAATTTTGCAGAGGATTTTGGGAACGAAGGGTTTGATAAAATTTGGCTTGAATGGCTTCTTGGGGTATAAATAGTTTCGAGATCATGGGAATTCGCGTTGGTTAGGTGAAAAGCAACAGTTGAGATTAATCTCCGATTAATCGGGTATACGAACAGTCGATCTTCCGAAAAGTAAGCCGCCAAAATATCCTCATTGGTCATTAATGTAACAGAGCATTTAAATGACTGTTGACCTTCTTCGGAATTTCAAACGATCCCGCCCAAAAACATTCCTTAGGTGTATTGTATTTATTGCAAATGATTACTGAGCTTCATTTAAGCAATAAATGAGTCGCATGAGTCATTACTTCTTCAGACTAATTTCTCTCTATCAGTCTTACTGAGTACTGGCCTTGATAAAATGTCAGTATAATACTGAGTACTGAATGGGTTCAGTATAACACTGAGTACTGACCTCAGTAAATCTGAGTTTCCTGAGACTCAGTTCAGTATTTCGATTTTATCCTGAGTTTCTCAGTAGAATTCTGAGAAAACTTCATGCATCTGAAAACCTTCAATTTTTCAGATTTACTCTTATACACCTGGATCTAACATCCCTAATTCAACTGAAAGTTTATGAAATCTTGATTCAGCCAAAGGTTTAGTCAAGATATCAGCTCTCTGCTTATCAGTATGAATTTTCTATCCTTATGTCCTTTTTCTCGACATGATCTCTGATGAAGTGATGTCTGATATCCACATGCTTGCATCTGGTGTGCAATACCGGATTTTGTGAAATAGCAATAGCATTATTATTGTCACAAAATATTGGTACTTCATTGGCTACAACTTTATAATCCCTTAATTGTTGTCTGAGCCAAAGAATCTGAGCACAGCAGCTTCCTGCAGCCATGTATTCAGCTTCAGTAGTACTGGTTGCTACTGAGGTCTGTTTCTTCGAAAACCAAGATATCAGCTTACTTCCTAGAAATTGACAAGTTCCTGTAGTGGACTTCCTGTCAATCCTGCAACCTCCATAATCAGCATCTGAGTAACCAGTTAATTCAAGGTTATCATCAACTGGATACCATAATCCTCTATTCACTGTGCCCTTAAGATACTTCAAGATCTTTTTTTTAGCGACCTCCATGTGACTAGCCTTAGGATTAGCTTGGTATCTTGCACATATCCCAACAGCAAATGTTATATCTAGCCTACTTGCTGTGAGATAGAGCAATGATCCAATGATTCCTCTATAATCAGTATGACTCACTGATATCCATCTTGTAGTTAGTATTCATAGGAATCCTAACTGCATTGCAATTCTGTACACCATATTTGGCAATCAGATCTCTGGTGTACTTTGCACGGTTGATGAATATTCCTTCCTTTGATTGTTTCACTTGAAGACCTAGAAAAGAAATTCATCTCCCTATCATTGACATCTCAAACTTGCCTTTCATCGGTGTTGAAAACTTTTCACCACGGTGATGGTTTGGAGATCCAAAAATGATGTCATCAACATATATCTGAACCAGTAAGATATCTTCCCCATCTTCTATCCTGAACAGAGTTCTATCAACAGTCCCTTTGACAAAACCATGGTCGAAGAAAAACGAGAAAGAGTATCATACCATGCTCACGGGTGCTTGTTTAAGACCATACAAAGCTTTTTTTCGAGCACAGTAAACTTGGTCATTCTGTTTGAAACCGGGAGCTTGTTCCACATAAACCTCTTCTTTAAGCACACCGCTCAAAATGCACTTTTCACATCCATTTGATAGATATGAACTTCATGTGGGCAGATATGCAAGAAACAATCGATGGCTTCTAGTCTTGCAACCGGTGCAAAGGTTTCATCATAATCCAAGCCTTCTTCTTGGGAATAACCTTGTCAACTAGCCTTGCCTTGTTTCTTACAATGTTGTTGTTTTCATCTATTTTATTCTTGAAAACCCACTTGGTTCCAATGACATTGTGCCTTTCAGTTCTATCTACTAGCTCCCATACTTCATTCCTTGAGAATTGATTCAAATCATCTTGCATAGCAAAGAAATCCAATGAGAATCTTGTAGAGCTTCACCAATCTCGATGAGTTCTTTTCTCTCGATAGGAAGCGGCGAAATAGTGCACTCTCACCATGGAACCTTCTTGTTTTAACACCTTTAGTTAGATCACCCACAATCTGACTTGTAGGATGACTATCTAACCATTTCCTTCTTGATGTTCCCCCTTCAACAGTATCCTCAACATTTGAAATGTTAGGTTCATTTAATTCAATGGCTTCGAGGGAACAACAGAAAAAAGGAGAAAGGAATCATCTTCCTCGGGAAATTCCATTGAAACATTGTCGAGACATTTGTTCCCCTTTGGTTGATAGATTCAGAACTTGCCTCAGCTGTGACCACATCTTCATTGGCATCACATACCTGAGTCTGAACTGGTGTCTGTTCAGATTGGTCACCTTTGGTGTGTTGGCTTTCCTGAGTCTCACCATCCTGAGTTCCATCCTGAACTTCTTTATCTGATTCTGAGTCACTCCAATCATAGATAGTGACTGACTTCTTCTTTTCAGGTTCAGTGGATGTTTTGTCGTTCTTTTTCAGGCTTAATCTGGTGATCCTCTTGGTCACTCCATCTGCATCATGTTCCTGTTTCTTCTGAACACAAGTAGATTCATCAAAAAACAACATGAGGTGTTTCCTCTACAATAAGAGTCCTACAGTTGTAAACTCTGAAAGCTTTACTGACTTCAGAATATCCTAAGAATATTCCTTCATCAGCTTTACTATCAAATGTTTTCAACTGATCTTTACCATTATTGTGTATGAAACACTTGCAACCAAACACACGAAAGAAAGAAACAAGAGGCTTCCTTTCATTCCAAAGATCATAGGGTGTTTTGCCTTGACTCTTAGTCAGCATGGATCTATTCTGTGAGTAGCATGCAGTGTTGGATGACTTTCACCCCAAAACCTTTTAGGAATATCGTCGTCATTTATCATTGTCCTCCTTGAAACTTCTTTTTTCGTAGTCCCGTTCCTTCTTTCAAAGAACACCATTTTGTTGAGGGGTCCTTGCGGTGATGTTTCATGTGAAATTCCATTTGCTGCACAATAATCAGATATGATATGATTTATAAATTCAGTTCCTTTGTCAAATCTGATTTTAACCACACTCAGATTTTTCTCAATACTGAACCTTTTCATGAATTAAGCGACTTTATCTGAGTCTCTTTCTTACTGAGTAAGAATATGACCCAAGTATATCTTGAGTAGTCATCAACTACTACCAATGTGTATTTCCTGCCATTAGTGCTTACTTTGGTGTTATATGACCAAAAAGATCCATATCACGAATGGCGAAGTATTCTCATCGGTAGAAACATCTACTTTGCTTTTAAATGATGCTTTAACTTGTTTTCCTTTTTGGCACGCATCACAAATATGTTCCTTACTGAACACTTCATTAGGCAACCCTCTCACAAGAGCTAATCTTGCAAGCTTGTTTAGGGTTTTGAAATTCAGGTGATTCATTCTTTTATGCTATAACCAACTGGTATCTATGGAACTTTTAGCAACCAAACATGTATCTTTAGGAGTTGAACTCCAATCAGCAAGATACACATTTCCTTTTCTAGTACCAGTCAGTAATATTTTCTGTGTTGTATCATCTTTCACATAACATAAGTTCTTAGAGAACTCAACATTAAAACCCTTATCTAAGAATTGGCTTATTGAAAGCAAATTATGCGTCAATCCAGATACATATGAAACACCATGGATATGAACTGAGTCGATTTCCAAAGTTCCATATCCTTGATCATCCCCTTGAGTTATCTCCAAAAGTGATCTGAGGGCCTCTTTGTTCAACATAGTCATTGAGTATCTTCTTGAATCCTGTCATATGTATTGAGCATCCACTGTCAAGATACCATACATCAGGGGCTTTTTCATCTCTGCTCATCAGTTCTATGTGATCTTTAATCAGCTTTGTGCCCTTGTTTTCCTCCTGAAAAACAGATCAATTTTTAGGTACTCAATTTGTATAGGGTCCTACAAGGTTAGTTTGTACCTTTTTAATCCAAATCTGCTGGCAACTCTAATCACTTTAGAGTGGCTAATTTGTCTTCCATAAACATCAACATACACATTTACTACTCTGGGTGCCTTAGCAGTTTTCTGTGTATGTGTGCTAGCTTTAGCATGAACATGAGCCTTTGAATTCTTCTTTGGTTCAGGCCTTTTGTTCATTTGCTTTGGCTTCTGCGCAGCCGGTCTAAATCTTTGTTGACTCGGGTTCAGATAACCTTTACCCTTAGGCAAGTGGGGTTCGGGTTATGCATCTTTGAAATTTGGGTCTTTTAGTATCTTGAGGACTTGGTCTCTTCGATTGAGAATATCTCTGGCGAGTGTTTCTCTTCCGAAGATTCCTCGATAGTTCGATGTGGATCCTTTCGGTTTTGCAATCTTAGCTGAGGCTTTGAAGTACTTGCTTGAAATTTTCCAATGAGTGCTTTCGAGTTTTCTAGCCTTCACCGAGGTTTGGGCTTTCCTACACGATCATTCGGTTTCTTTGAAACCATGGGTCCTTTTCCATTGTCTACAACCTTGGGCATTTCTTCAGTTTGAAGTGTGGGTGTCACTGGTTTTACAAAGATTGTCTTCTTGCTACTTGATGTAGCATTCAGACGACCTTGTGAGGTTCCCCCTGGAATGTATCCCAATCCAGATTTTATAGTAGCGAGATCTCTGGTAACTCTGAATTTCATCTATTACTTTAGATGCAGATTTCATAGAGTTAACTTCTTACATGCACTATCCTCACAGATTCTGTAGAGTTTCATGCTTCTCGAGAGGTCATTGAACTTAGTTACGATCAAATTGAATTTCTTTAGTGGATTTCTCTAGCTTTTCAGTTAGGGTCACTATCAACTTTTCTTTCTCTGAGAGTTGTACTTTCAGAACATCCAGTTCATCAGTAGCTCCCATTAATTGAGAAGTGATCTTAGTTTTGCTAGAGTCTTTCCATTTTAGATTTTTTAGCCTTGATTCCTTATTCTCGCTCTTGAGTTTCATTTAGCGATTCTTGTAAAAGCAAACATAGTCCTTCATCGATTCTCTCAAAAGAATCCATCGAGGTCAAATTATGCATTTCTGAGTTGAACTTGACAACTCTTGTGCTAGTGTAGGAGCAACAACGAGAAAAGAAGAGTTTACCTCCTCAATGGCCATCGGACAAATGTCATCACTTTCCTTTATCTCGAGAATATTTCATCCAAGAGTTTGGATCCCTCCTCGAATGTTCTTCTTCTTCCGCAACCATGGCTTTTTTTTGCTTGAGAACTTCTTGTCTCTTTTAGCTTGCCTTTCTCTTCTCTCCTTAGCACTTCGGATCTGGACAATCATCTTTGGAAGTGACCTTTCTTTTTTAGCGGTTGTAGCATTTGTTGGCATCATCATCCCCGATCACTTTCTTCCTTGGACTTGGAGTCCTTCTTTTTTTCGATGAAGATCCTTGATTTTCAGGTCCTTTCTCTTCTCAGTTGGTTTGTCCTCAGGTTTCTTCTGGTACCTGTGATTCCTGTAATAGTTTTTGTATTTTCCATATCGACTATTAAGTCTTTCAAACCTCCTTGCCATCAGTGCTAGCTTATCCTCAAGTTCATCCTGATTCTTAGCAAGGGAGTTCTCAGACTCTCTAGTTTTACAGGTTTTATCTTTGGCTTTAAAAGCCACATTTTTACTAGATGATGAATCATCTTTGCTGTCAGCCTTTTTGGATTTCTTATCAATTACAAACTCATAGACCTTCAGCTCAGAGAAGACTTGTTGATAGGGCATTGAATTAATGTTTTTGGTGTTTTCAATCACCATTGCATGTATATCCCATTTCTTAGAAAGACATCTAAGAATTTTCAATGCAATTTCTCTTTGTGGATATTTCTTTCCAAGTGCATTTAGATCAATCATAATACTAGTGAATCTGACTTCCAATTTGTCAATTGATTCACCTTCTTCCATTTCAAAACTATCAAACTTTCCTATTGCAACTGAAAGTTTGTTTTCCTTGATATGATCTGTGCCTTGGCACATTACAGCTAGTGTATCCCAAATTTCTTTGGCAGTATTGCAGTGAGAGATCATTCCCATCACACCATCATCAATTGTACTGTATAGTGTGTCTTTAGCAATATAGTCTAGGTTGACTAACTTTCTCTCCTCAGGAGTCAGTTGGTCATCAGACTTAGGAAATTCTGCTCTAGGATCGTTTCTCTCATTTTCTGTTCCTCTAGGATTCACCACAGTAAATTGGAATGGCCCTTCAGAGACCACTCTCCACATTTGTTCATGTTTAGAATACAGATGAGCCTGCATTCTTAGTCTCCACAAATCATAGTTCTCCACTGAGAACATGGGAAGTTTCTTAGAAGACATTTTTATCCGAGTCTTTTAAGAATTCAGCAAATAAGATCAGTTCAGATAGACCCCAAGTATTTTTAGCAAATAAAACTTTGGTCAACAAAGCAGGTGGTCAAGTTGAACCACTGCTCTGATACCACTTGTTGGTCTCGGTGAAAACGAGTCTTACACGTGTATGGGGGGGGAATACACGTGTTCAGTATTTTTAAAACTTTTCTTTTACTGAGGTCAGCTTGGGTCAGGTTGTTCTGAAGATTTGGTCCTGAGAAGCACAAATCACTCTGAGTCAAAGTCTACTGAGACAGTGATCCTGAGCTGCTTTCAGAAACCTCAGATAATCCCAACTGAGTCCTGAGTTTCAGAGATCCTGAGTTGCTTGGATCAGATAACTAACTTACTGAACCCTCAGAAGAGTAAGTTCAGTTTGGTAACTATCTGTTCTAGCTACTCAGATGTGCGGAATGGTTGGCCCTTTAGTTTATACTCATTTTAAGCTTTGCTGAAAACCTTCCTTTGAATGGAATAATGGTTAGGCTGTGATTCAATTATATGCAACTTCCAGTGGATTGATTCCAACTGAAATCTCAGTGAAAATATGCTTTCTGATTTAAATCAATGCAACAGTTAAGCACAGATAAGGAAAGCAATAAACAACACAACAATTTATAGTGGTCCAGAGACTCAAGCTCCTACGTCCACTCTCTCTGATCCTCAGAGAAATTCACTAATCCCTTCCTGAGCTTTCTGACTACCTCGCGTAGTTTACTTACTCAATTCGGCCCTGAGCTTTCTGACTACTCCACGTAGTTTACTTACTCAACCCGACCTTGAGCTTTCTGACTACCTCCGTAGTTTACTTACTCAAACACAAACAAGTTTTCAGACTACCTATGTAGCTTACTAACTTCACCTCTAGAGCTTTCTGACTACTCCGCGTAGTTTACTAACTCTTTACAACTCTTCTCACCAACAAACACACTCCAACTACTTTCTATAGGGTTTGGGGTTTCTTGGTTGGTTTCCAACTAGGATGAGATATCCTTTACAATGAAGTACAATGCAAAGGCTAGGATATCTCGACTAATCTTTGGATAAATCTTACCAAGCTAGGCTTAGTTTAATGAGCTCTCTTCAATATAAAAGCACTTGGGAAATTCTAAGTTTTTTCGAGTGCTTTAACTTTGCGATAATAAGTTTGAGCTTCTTGAGTTGCTTACAAATTTCCCATAACCTTACAATGTAGAGGGTCACAAGTATTTATAGGCATACACCAAGGTCACTCTTGAAAAACTATCCGTTGGAGGAGATAGCTTCGTGAGTTTCCTCTTATGGTGTGTGAGGAACGGCTATATTTAGGGTTTGAAACTCCCTAACACGTTTTAGGCAATAACCTTTCATGTAGCCGGTCTTCACTTTTTTGCGATCTGGAACTTTTGTACTTGACATCTTTTTTCAAATGACACATCCTTTGTCGATGTCGATATGGTGCAGATGTTGTCTTCCTCCTTTTTGACTTTTGTCTCCAGTTAAAGGTAGACATCTTCAACGGCTCTTTTGGTTACAAACTCCGAGTTGATATAACCTTAACAACACTTTGACTTAGTTCCTTTTGTCTGCATTTGAATGTCTTGGCAAATATCTATTTTTCTAAGGAATCGCGATCTTCTCAGTATTGCATCCTTCAGATAGGTATATATTCAGTGCCTCGGAACATTCAGGTTTATCTTTGAGCATTGATACATTCTTTGAGTCTTGATAATTCTTTGTGCCTTGATATTCTTGATCTTGATTCTTGATCTTACGTCTTTTGATTCTTGAGTCTTACGAGTCTTGAGGATCTTACGAGTCTTGGCGTCTTCTACGAGTCTTACGGGTCTTACGGTCTTACGAGTCTTGAGTCTTCTGAGTCTTCTGAGTCTTCACGAGATATCTTGGTGATATCTTGAGTCTTCATGAAACTTAGTTTCTGCGAGTCTTGATTCTCGATTTCTTCTTGAGTCTTGAAAACTTAGTTTCATCTTTGAAACTTCGGTTTCTTCAAAAAAACATCTTGAATTCTTGAAATCTTGATCCTAACCTGATCTACATCTGCTGACTATACATTTTGCAGATATCATCCTGAATACTATAAAACTGAATCCTGACTCAACTATCAAGATTATCCTGAACATGTCATACTCAGGGGTTTTTGGGATCTAGTAAAAATCATATATCTTTAAATTCATCTCCCAACACCAAGGAAGTGAAAGAACAAGGCAAATGCAGGTGCTAAATTTATGGAGGGAGTTTGAGACTCTCACGATGAGGGAAAGTGAAGTTGTTCAACAACATACAAATAAGTTGGTGAAGTTTGTCAATAAATTGAGACTGTTTGGCAAGGAGCAACCTGAAAAAAGGATCTTGGGCAAAGTCCTTGTTAGTGTACCTGAAAAGTTTGAACCAAAAATCTCTTCCCTCGAAGAATCGAAGGACTTGTCTACATTAAATTTAAATGAAGTGGTTAATTCTTTTCAAGCAATTGAGCAAAGGAGAATTTTGAGACAAGAGGAACAGAAAGAAGGAGCTTTCCTTGCAAAACATATGGAAAGTCTTGCAACAAGCAGCAATGGAAGTGAAAAAAAGCAAGCTGGAGATAAGAAATAGAAAGATAAACAAAAGAAGCAGAGTGAAACGCCCCAAATTTAAAAATAACACACAAATGAACCGAGACATTCCCCAAATTGGCATGATCTCTTAATTAAAGAAAATATGATTAATTAGATGAGATTATTACAAGACAAATCATTGAAAATTACAGCCCTAGACTCTTAACTTAAAAATATTACTACATCTGTCATAAATTACTTGCGTCCGCCTCCTCATCATGCCTTGCCCAAGCTCTTTCATCCTGTAAAATAAAACTGTGGGGGGATGAGTGTTTGAAATACACCCAGTGAATGAAACATCAATGATCGCATTGTTAAAAGACATATGTAATCAATATATAACATTCAAGTGTAGCTCGTGAACACATGCAACATCAGTGAGAGATACTGGCATTCACTGGTCACTCAGCGGCCCGTGTCGACCTCGACCCAATGACAAGATGACACATCGGGGAGAGACACTGACACTCACTGGTCACTCAACGGCCCGTGTCGACCTCGACCCAATGTACGGGCCATTACCCGGCTTGCATACAGTACGGGCCATTACCCGACTTGCACATTGTACGGGCCATTACCCGGCTTGCATGTTGTACGGGCCATTACCCGACTTGCATATAGTGAGGGTCATTGTCCGTCTTAACATATATCACTCACATATACCATTTCAACATAGCAATCATAACATGAAATATTTAACTCAGTGAAGAGTGGAGTTTGCCCTCACCTCAAAAAGGAAAAGTTGCAACAAATGATGCAATGCAATACCCCTTATTATCCTCAACCTTCGTCACACTTGATAAAGCTAGTCCAAAGAGTCTCAAGCTCAAGCCCTATAAAAGTATAATGTTAAATATTTATCCGAGACTTCCACTTTAATAGTTTTGATATAACCCCTGATCCTCAATTCTCTATTTCATATTATGATTCTAATCAAATTTAGTGTCAGATTGATGATAGCTAGTATACTACATAATTATATAAATAGATAATAAAATCTATAATTACAATCTAATATCAAATAAGTGATAAATAATACACTAATTAAACTAATTAAATAAGTGACACTATAAGTATCTTTAAATAATCAATTAAATAAAATACAAATTGTTAGATAATATATTATAGCAATAATCTCAATAATATACATAGGTATATATATAAGTGAACACCTAGCTAACTAACACACCCTCATCACCACACACATATACAACACACACGCAACACTTACATATAATAATAATACTAATATTAATAATAATACTAACATCAATATTTAGTTAACTCACACCACAAGTGTACCATATACATGCACACTCAAACACACGCCTCACACACACTGCACGCACTCACTCACTCAGCACACACAGTTCACACACAATTTACACACACAATCCTCTGCTTTCTGCACACGCCTATACCATAACTACAATTACAGAGCACCTCAAATAAATAGCAAAACGGACAATATTGGGTGATGTCTTACATGCTACAGCCGGTGTAAAAGCGATGACAACGATGTAATATCCGCAAATTTTTTTTTTAAAATATATATATATATTTATTATATTAAAATTCCTAATCAATTTAGATATAGATTAATTTGTAGCCCATAAGTTTTCCCCCTAAATTTCTCTTTTTCGGTTACATTTTCTGAATTTAATATGATTATTAATTTTTAGACGTTTCTTTTAGTACCATTAACTTTCAATTATCACAAAATTAAGTTTTGATTTAATCTTTCAAGTTTGAAACCTTAAAATTAAAATGGTCAATGAGTGACTTTAAATGACTCTAATCCCATTTATTTTTCAGCCAAAAATTACTCATCTTCCCTCTTTATATACATATCTTTTAATTATTTATTTAACTTATTCTTTTACAAAATTATTATAATTTATATTATTTTGAGATTTGGATTCAAAAGCTCTTTTAATATTTAAATTCTATAATCCTTATCTCATTCAAGCTCAAGCCCATCTTTTTATATATTTATATTAATGAGATTTTAAAATTTAATCCTTATTTATTTAAGCCCACGTTAATTACACTTTTAATTTCTCACTAACTAGACCTTCAAATCAGGGAAACAACTTGATTATTCTTGGTCAAAACTTAATTGACTCCCTCAAATATGGAAAGGAAGACCTACCTTCAATTTATTTTCAAATTCAGTTCCATTGTGTTTTCACCGCATTACAACACAAAAGTTTTCATTCTATTCTCCCACGGCTGATCCTCTGCACAAAAATTATTGGTATATTCTTCTTCTCTCATTTCATCTTTTTCTCATGTTATTTTATGAATTATGCACGGATTAAATATTAGATAAGAGGTGGTCTTTGGTTACGTGTAGTATTTTGATTCAAAGTTGTAGGTCCCGAACGGGTTTTGTGAGGGCAGAAGTCTAGAGGGGAGGGGTGAATAGACTTCTGAAAACTTTTTGTGCAGATCAGGTGTGATGGCGCTTAGCTTTGATCGAGTCTTGCGAGTGAATCGATTTGGGGTGATAACCAACTTACTAATCGCTGAAGGCGGTCGATTCGGTAACTATCGGTTTAAGCGATGTGTCGCGGAAGCTTAAGTTTTACCCGTGAAAAACCGGTTTTTATAAAAATTCCAAAGTTAGTGTTTTAACCCGGTTGATGAAGTGTCAAGCTTGATCGGATCGAAGCTTGGTGCTAGGCGATCTCAACTTAGAATATGTATGCGCTTTAAAGGTTGTGTGCAATTGCAGAGAGCAGATTAATCAAAGCGGTAAAGGCACACAAGATTTATAGTGGTTCGGACAAACCAGGTCCTCGTCCCACTCTTCCCTATCACAAGGGGCACCAACTTAACCAAGCGGACTTAGTTTTATGTGTTAGTCCAACACAAAGATAATCGACGGATATTTAAGGAGTTCTCACTCAACCGATACTGCAAATCGAACTAGAAACCCTAGTCGAAATCTTGCTAAACAACTTAACCTAACTTGGGTTTGGATAAGATTGTTTTGGTTCCAACTATGAAATCTTTTCTAGTGTTTAAGGTAGCCTATCAGCTAGATGAAAAGATTTCTATTCTAAGAACTTATGGGATGAACACTTAATATAATAATCTTCTTGATCGTGTTCTTCGTGTGGAAATCTGATAATTGCTTGAGCTTCTTGATTGTTCAATGTTTTCGTTTCTTCACTCTGAAGTGTGATCCCATATTTATAGACCTTGAAATCAAAGAGCCGTTGGAGAGCAATTTGAATTTCAGGCTATATTAGGTAGGTTTGCGGGATTGATGTGGCGTGCTTGAGAACGGCATGGCCGAAAGCGTGAACTTGTATTTTATAGCCGTTAGAGAGAGCAGCATCAAATCCCTTAATTGTCGGCTCCGATCATACGTGTCTTGTTCTTATTGGTTAACAGACGCACTTTTCAGTGTTGTTCTTCCAACTAAGGTTGACATTCTTCTTGTTCAAATCATCGACGTATGATTAGGTGAAACATCGATTTTCACGGTGAATGACTTTGATCGGTCGATCGATCGATCTACTGATGGAGTCTTCCGGTGCGGTTGACTTAGCTTCAACTAGCGGACTCGGTGATGTAGGTCTTCCGTCCGATCTTACGGAAGTCATCCGATCTTTAAGTATTACGAGTTTGAGCTTTATGACTTCAATTTGAGATATCGACTAGATCGGTCGATCCGATCTTCTGTTCTTCTCTAGCATTACGGCCTTGTCGGATGTCACCGTTGTTCTTTGGATCTTGGATCGACTTATACATTTTGAGGTTCCCCCTCAATATGTGACCTATCTATTACATCGGTTGTTCTATCAAATAATTATCAACCGGTATTCTATAATCGGTAATATAAACATCATCATACCAACAAATCTGATGGTCCTATTACATGTGTTTTCGAACTTTTATCAAAACTATAAATTTCCCAACAATTTCCCCTTTTTGAAAAAACCAAAACACTGAGAAACCAAACACAGTTGATAAATATAGAAACGAAAAAGAGCACATAATCGAAGACAATGAGATTTTGTCTTAGAATCGGAAAATAAACTTTTCTCATTAGATATGTCGATTACATGTTACATCGAAAAAGTTTGAATTTAAAAAATAAATGATCCTGAGAAGTCTTCCGATTCTTCACTCTTTTTGGCTTTGTATCCTTCTCGCATCTCTCTTTGATCTTGAGGTACGTTGAAAATCGATAGAGTTTCCATTTGACATCATTAGTCCTGCCGAGGATCGCTTATATGCGTTTTGCTCGGGGATGTCAAAGTAGAATCTCTGAAATGCCATCTGTCAAATGAGCCATCCGCCTTCTTCGAGTAATCCAACGGATCATACTCTTGGCGAGATATTTTTACATTGATAAGTTTGGCCTCATTTTCCGGATACTTGAAAAATCGGATATTTATTTTCTAACCAAATGAGGAATTCATCATCCGGAGATTCTTCTCGTGGAACAAGATTAAGGACAAAAAGCATCCGAAGCCATTCACTTCGATCTTGTTCCATTCCTCAAACCTCTTAGCATGTGCAGCAGTTTTTGGGATGATATCATCAACTCTTGGCGGCGGTGAGGTTCTAATGCAATTTTCCAATTTCCTTTTCTTCGCTCTCGATCTGAATTTTTTCTTCAAATTTTCTGCCTCTGTCAATTTTTCTGCCCTTCTTTCTTCTTCGCTTTATCGGGTCTCTTCAGCAATCTGCTCTTTTTACAGTTTCTCAGCCAGTTCCTTATCGGCCTGTATTTGGCTAGCTGTGCTTCTTGTGACTATTTTAGTTTTAGTGCGGCTGGTATACGGGTTTGTGTCCGAGTGGATGGTACAGTTGTGATGTCCCAAAGACCTTGTGACTACCTTTTGTGATGTCCCAGCACCCGCAGCAACTACCTTTCTTGCCTTTGACTTTTCCATCTTTTCAGAGACTTCGTTAGCAAAGAGATCCAGATGGTCTAGTCTTTGTCCATAGGCTTCAACTGTCTGAATTAGGTCTTCTGTTGTTCTGATCATGTCAGTTGGTTTCTCACTCCGTCCTTCCCCCTTTTTGGTTTGATCAAAAAGAGCTGTGAGGTGGGAAGTTAGGGATCCAAAACTGACTGATATTGCCCTGTTGAGATCTGCAACAGATAAACCTGGAACTTGAGCAGTTAGATGTTCAACCTTCGAGATCGGCTTTCGGTCTTGGCAGATTTCATGGCGATGAGAGTGTAAAAAATCAGTTTGTCAAGTTTCTCTTACATCGATTCGAGCTTTTCGATGAGCATCGAAAAAAAAACTTGTTGTTGATCCACCAATCGACTTGTCATCAACGGATTTTATAAGTTCGGCGGAACCACGGTGGTCACGGTTTGGGAGAAACGGATCTTTGATTCTTTTTAATCGGGAAATAGCCAATTCCACGATCATTATTTCTTTGAGGCCAATCGCCTCGATCGGTATCACTCCCTCAACTTCTTCTTCGAGGAGATCTTTGAGACAAGATCGATCTCCCCGAGATTGATCGTGATGATGTGAGATGTTGGAATGTTTTTGCCACTTGATCGATTTTGATTGTTTGTGCCTCCGGTGGTTGGTCATGAACTGCGGCACCGATTCCACTATCATCGGCGCCTGTATCCTTCATTGTAGCATCTCGCCAGAGCTTCTTGAAGCGATCTCCGTTCGCCTTGTTCGATCAACCCCGGCTTCCTCGGATCGAGCTTTGATAGATTCAAGAGAATTCTGGCTTCACCGGTGATCCTACTTTAGCAGATTTCCTCATATCGAAATCAAAATCTGCAAACTCTCGCCGGCGCCTTCCATTTGTTCAATAATCATTATAAAATCTGAGAAGCTTTTTAATCTGAGATCTCTCCAGGTGAGGATCTCCATAACTTGTTCTCTAATAGCAGGATGGGCGACCAGTTCTGGATACATCTCATCAATTTCTCGTTCGATTTGCATTCGACCATTTTCTGCATGATGGTCTTTGATGATCTAGACTTCGAGAATTATCTGTCGCATTCGATTGATGAGATGTGGAGGTTACGTGGTGCTTGAGTAGGCGGAAGTTATCTGATTGGCTCGACTGCGAGAGGTTCTCACTGTGGAGGCAGTGCGCTGGTTCCACAACAGTAAGGTTTACGTTCGCGAATCGATGTAGTTTGTGTTCAAGAACTGATGTAATTCGAGTTTTGGGGCGGTGGAAGAGTAGGAGAGACATGCTTTCGGCAGACCATTAATCTGATGGTGAATCACTTTCGAGCTGGAGGAGAAGGAGATCGTTCGTCTCGTGCTTCTTCCTCAGAATGAACTGGCGAGCTCTCAGCTTGAGAAGCCTGCCTGTCTGATTTTTCACCTGATTTTTGTGGTGCAACAGACTGATCTGGCGCTCTTTCTTCATCTGACTCATCTTCTAGCATCAGAGTCATGGAGGCTTGCTTCGCCTTCTTCGGCCTCTTCTCCTGGACCTTCACCAGTTTTCTTTTCTTCTTCTGGGGGGCATCTGGTGTAGACGAAGTTGCTTCCTTGCTTTTTCCCTTCTTCGTCTTTGGGGGAGTTGGCCGCATATCATCGTCTGGTGGCCCAAATATGGCTAAAGTGGTGGAGAGGAATGCCTTGTAGGACTTCAGTCCATTCTGTTCCCATCTGGCATTTGGCATTTTGTCTTGTAGGATAACTGCAACCTTGTTGAGATTGCTGATCCTCTTCTTCAGATAGACCTGCCTCCACTCATCAACTCCAAATTTATCATGTTCTTGGAGTAGAATGGCCTTTAGGAACCCATGCCAATTGATGTTCTTGGCTTCATCAATTATTGCAGCCATGCTGTACAGTTTGACTGATGTAAGAGCATCTGGGCTGAATGAAATACCCATAATTATTTTTGACAAAATGTCAAACAACAATCGGTATTTCCTCTTGAGCATTGGCCTGACAAATCCTGACGTATGATCTCTTCTCCGGTGACTGTCGAAAGTAGTTCTTCTCCTGGAGCATCTGTATCCACCCTTAAATTCCTTACGAATTCGAGGGCTTCATACTGCATCACTGGATTGCAGTGAGCAGCACAATATTTCTCAAGTCCTGCTTTCTTCAGAATTTCCTCTACTTCCATTGATTCCGGATCCTTTGTAACCCCAAATTGTACGAACTTGTCCTCGACAATCCTTAATGTCAGTTCCGCATAATTGCACATTATTTTACCCATACCGTGAGTGATCATCTACAGATAAGATAGATTCGGTTAAAATTGTGCATAAATACTAAGAATATCACATATGCGGGAAACCAAGAAACAATAAAACATAATACAGGATATCAACGATTGACAAAATCTTTAAGATCAATGGTTTTAAAAGAATGATTCATCAAATAATCAGAAATTACCAGATTCTGTTTGAAACTTAAGAAAAACACTTTGAATCGCAGATAAGTAATCTGGAGAGTTTTCAGAAAATAAATCGCAAGTTTGTGATTTGAAAAACTCTGGTAGGGTTTTTGATGAACCTTATAAAGATGAGGAGGGAACAAAAGACAAGATTTGGAAGATCAACCGTTTGAAAAGATTAAACGATCCAGATTAAGCGGTTTTGATCGAATGGTTGGAAAAGGTACGTACAAAAACCTTTTGGATTTAAAAGCTCATTTTGTAGCAATTAATACATGTACCCCACGTCCGCATTAAATGATTTGCAGGGAATACGTCACACAGGTAATGCGTACAGTATGACAAATAAAAACAAATAAGATCCGATAAATAAGCAAATAACAAGGGAAAAGAAAGGCGATGTCGGTTGGTGATATAGTAATCGGTCAATACCACTTGAAGTTGATTCCACTTGTTGATCTTAGTTTTCTGCCTAAACCTTATAATTTCCCAAATCCGTTTCTTTTCAACCCGATCTGTTTCATTTTGTGTCCGATTTTCCTTCTCGATCCTCCTCGATCGGGTTGAAGTTCCCCCTTCAACCGATATTTCTTTTTTCTCATAGGCGATATATCCGATTTGTTGAGGTTTCAAGTTCAACCGATCTTCCTTATCGATCGATTTCATATGTAATCGATTTTGGTTGACCTAATCGATTCTTCTCGAATCAAGCCAATTCTTGGGAAAAGTGTTACCGCCAAAAACTTAGTCTAGAATAGTAGTCTCTATTCCCTAAGTTGGCGTAGCGATTTGACATGCTTGTAATATATACGTCAGATATCTTGATATGTCAATCCGTAGAAAATTTATCCAATTATCGGTCGCGTGATTTCTACATCGTTGTCCTTGTGATGCAAATTTCTCTAAAAGGCTTTTTGAAATCAAATTTGCATTTGCACCCTTGCTTGGCCTCTATAAGTTGGACCAATGTTTTACACAACATAACCTATTCACCATACTTATCTTCTTTGTAAAAACATGCATTCTGGTGAACCCTTATTTTTCGGTGAAACTTCCTAAAAACACCTTTACCCCTTTTTCAATGATTTGACTTCTCAAATCAACCCCTGTGTGTCCCTTTATCATTTGTTTTCGTCTTCATCAAAGATTTCACATACAATTGTTGCCAAGCTTCTCTACCACCACGGCGGCGGATCTGCTGTCGCAACTGAGAAGACACTTCTCCTAACCGTATGCACCTTGTGTGTCTATCTTTATGACGTAACTAGCATCAACAGACTCAGTCTGATATAAAACATGAGTTTGATATACGGTCTTGATCAGACAACAGCTGATCTTCGTATATCAACTCAATTTTTTCATGTAACACATGTGCCCATAAGATCTTTGAACCAATTTCTTGGCACATGTGCTCCATTTAACAGCTGGAGAGTCCATTGACTTCAGGTCTAAGGGCTCCTGGCTTATAAATCCTATCAAGGCCTCTCTCGCTCCATTGGTTTTAGCTTCAGCGAGAGGCTTTAGGATTATTTTAAAGCCTTTCTCACCCTTGTTAAGTGGGGGAAAATGAGAGCATCAGATTTAAAATCTCTCTCTCTCCCGCACTTCTTGGGTTAGGATGAGGGTTTAGGGTTATAGGTTTAGGGTTTTTTTTTATGACTTATGTCTTGACCTCCGGGTCCTTTGTACTTGTAACTTGTAATGTAATCGACCTTCGGTCTTTATCAATGAAAAGTTCTATTATTCCATTGTTGTGTAAATTCTCTCCTTTTCTTATGCGATTGTAGGCTTTAATCTGTGAATCTTGCTTGTTGAATATCAATTAAATCGACTTACAAAGATGTAAAATAACCCAACCGATTTAATCGATATTCCTTTTAAATTGAGCGTTTCCTTTAATCGATAAACCTTAAATCGATCGATTCCTTTAATCGATAACTCAGAAATCGATCGATTTCTCACATCGGTTCCTTGATCGTTCTTCCGATCGGTTGAGATACCACACTCAATGATTCCTTTCAACTTTGGTTAGTCTCTTAACCAAATTGGTTACGAGAGAACAATCCATCAAGCATTTTAGGTGCTTTTTCTCCAAGATCCGAAGTCCTAGCTCATTACACAATTCTCAATCTAATCTCGGTAGTGGCTTGGTTAGAATATCAACTTTCGTAAATCGGTGTGAATCTTTTCCATTCGATATTCTTCTTTTTCAACATGATCTCTTATAAAATGGTGTCCGACATCCACATGCTTGCATCTTGTATGTAGAACGGATTCTGACCGATTGCAATAAAGATTATTATTTGTCACGTAATATAGGTACATTCTTAGCTACGATGTTATAATCCTCATTTCTTGACTAAGCAAGAGTAGTTAGAGCAACAACTTCCTGCAGCCACATATATTCTCGCTTTCAAGAGTAGATGTCGCATAATCGATGTCTGCTTTTTTGAAAGCCACGAGATCGGTTTACTTCCTAAAATCGACATGTTCACGAGGTTGACTTCACTGTCAATCTTGCAACCTCCATAATCGAGAATCGAGAATACCCACTAAGTTCTAGATTATCATCGATGGGTTAAATAAACCAAGGTTTATTGTCCCCTTCAGATACTTAAGAATCTTAGGCTTTTTGCTTCTAGGTGGCTTTTTGCATTGGATTTGCACGAAAATCGCACATACACCTACTGCAAAGGTGATATCTGATGTCTTTGCGGTCCCGGGTATAATAGAGATCCAATGAGAGCCCTATATTCTTTTCGATTTGTTTTTACGACCATCCTCATCTGGATCCATCTTGAATCCAGTCATCATATGAATTTTGGCTTCCTTGCAATTTTGAACTCCAAACTTAGCCAATAAATTCCTAGTGTACTTTGCTTGGCAGATGAATATCCCTTCTGCACTTTGCTTCACCCTGGAGACCCGTAGTAATTCATTCATCCGTCCCATCATGGACATCTCGAACTTCCCTTGCATCGGTTTCTTTGAATCTTTCACATAGACTCTTGTTAGGAGATCCGAAGATGATGTCGTCCACGTAGATCTGAACCATCAGAATATCTTCTCCATCTTCTATTCTGAATAAGGTTCTATCCACTGTTCCTTTAGTGAACCCACTGTCGATCAAGAACTGAGAAACGGTACACTTGGTTGTTCTTTTCGAAGCCTGGAGGTTGTTCGACATAAACTTCCTCTGCTAGTACCCCGTTTAAAAATGCACTCTTTACGTCCATCGATACCACGATGAACCCTCTGGGGAAGCATATGCGAAAAACAGACCGAATGGCTTTCTAGGCGGCGCGATGGTGCAAAGGTCTCGTCATAATCAATTCCTTCTGATTGTGAATACCCCTTAGCAACAAGTCTTGCCTTATTTCTGGTGATGACATTTTTCTCATCTCTCTTGTTCTTGAAAACCCACTTCGTGCCAATTACGTCTTGATGATTTGGTCTGTCTACCAGTTCCCAAACTTGATTTCTGTCGAACTGTTCCAGCTCCTCCTGCATGGCTAGAATCCTGCTTGCGTCTTGTAGAGCTTCCTCTATTGTTGTTGGTTCCTTCATAGACAAATAACATCAATACATGGCACTTTCACCAATCGATGTCTAGTTTTAACTTTATCGGATGGGTCTCCGATGATCGGTCGGTTGGATGACCGGTTATCCGTGTCCTTCGCTTACGATTTGTGTCGGTTTGGAGAACATCATCCATTTCTGATAAAGGTTCATTACTAGCGACTGGGAGTGGTGCAGAATTATGATCCACTTGATAAGAACATGTCTCAGCTGATGTTGGACTCATCATGTGCTGATGTCGTTAATGGGAACTTCAGTGTTCCCCGAACCGGATGGTTCGATTGATCTTTGCCTCGGTATGTCGAACTCTTCATCGACGATTTTTCGTACCTTAGGATCCGAATGATCCGGTGAATCAGCTAGATCCGGAATGTATCTTTATTCGGTTTACGATTCTTTTTCCTTGATCATTAGTTGCTCCATTTTTCGAGCATCGGTACTTGTTGATCGTGTGCGTCTTGTTCGAGGCGATTTCTCTTGTTCGAAGATGCTTCATCAAAGACTACATGGGGTGTTTCTTCCACAAGTAGGGTTAAATGCATTTGTAAACCCCGAAAGCCTTGCTAGATGAGGAATATCCTAAGAATATACCCTCATCGACTTGGCCTCAAAAGTCTTCAAACCGATTCTTCCCATTGTTGTGTATGAAACACTTACACCCAAAAACATGGAAGTAAGAAACACGAGGTTTTACGTCCTTCCCACAGTTCATAGGGTGTTTTGTAGTGAGCCTTAGTCGAAGACATCATTACGAGTATGACATGCAGTGTTGATTGCTTGACCCGAAAACGACTTGGTATTGCATGTTCAAATAACATCGTCTGGCGAATTTCTTTGAGAGTTCTGTTCCTCCGCTTCGCTACTCCATTTTGTTGTAAGCGTCCTAGCGGTGATGTTTCATCTTCAGATACCAAACTTAGAGCAAAAATCGGTAATAAAAGAGTTCGAAATTGCAGTACCTTTCTCGATCGATTTTTTACTACCGACACCCTTCTCATTTTGTAATCTTTTTAGCGGCTCGGGTATCTTCGTTTGTCGTCTCATTCTTCTTATGTAAGAATATAACCCGTAAACTTGGAATAGTCATCCACGATTACGAGTATATTTTAGTCTGTTGAGATTTGACCGTGTAATCGGGTCCAAATAGATCCATATGAAGCAATTGCGGTACTTGGCCGGATGCCGGGGAAAATTCCCTTGAATGAAGCTTTGACTGTTTTTCCTTCGACATGCGATGACATGTCCGATCCTTTGAAAATACTTCATTCGAAGTCCTTCCACTAGAGACATCCTTGCTATCTTATTAAGAGTTTTAAAGTTCGGATGGCTCATTCTTTTGTGCCCGAGCCAACTTGCTACTTTTGGAACTCTTGACAATCGAGCATGCATTTCTTGGGCAAATTGTTCCAATCACCGTGTAGATCGTCCCTTTCCTTGAACCATTAGCAAAATCTCATTTTAGTGGCTCGATTCTTGATAGTGCATTGGTCGGTTGAGAACTCAACACCGAATCCGTTATCGCAGAATTGTGAAACCGATAATAGGTTGTGCTTGGACACCTTCGACATCTGAGACTCCGAGTTACTTGTACATCATCATTCTCTAAGGTTAAAGAATCCTTTGGTATAACCAAAGTTATCATCACCGAAGAGTACACGCTGGCCTTTTCGTTTCTATGTAAAAAGGCGAGGAGATGTTTGCTTCCAATCATGTGCCTTTAGCATCCACTATCGATGTACCGAGATAGTTGCTTGCACACCTCCTTTGTTGGCCGGACCCACGCGATCCTGCAGACCAAATCGGGCTTTAGGTACCCTTTTTGGATTGGGTCCCGAGGGTTAGGATTAGTTTTGGGGATCCATACAAACAGCGAGCACTTCTATTGTGATCGGTTAG
Organism: Stenogyne calaminthoides; assembly: GCA_037126765.1. Taxonomy (NCBI): domain Eukaryota; kingdom Viridiplantae; phylum Streptophyta; class Magnoliopsida; order Lamiales; family Lamiaceae; genus Stenogyne; species Stenogyne calaminthoides. Next base: position 18,199,726 of record JBBCBC010000012.1, read on the forward strand.
ATCGAAGGCCCCGATTTGTCTCCCATACCTATCAACATAATCATACGCCTCTTTATATGCTTTTCGATTAGTATGATTATTAGTGTGAACCTTGGATGACTTAGAAGACTTGGGATTTATCTTTTACGTTTGTCTTTTTTTCATCCAATTGTGGTTCAAAAAAAAGCAGACCCTAGATTTCGATTATAGGGGTAGGTACGATTTGCTACCATCAAAAGATTCATATCTTTTCGCATAGGTGGTTTTTTGCGGTTTACGAAGCATGTTTATTAGGCGGTGACCTTGATTCGGTCTCGATTGGACTTCCCTTTTCGAGTTGTCTTTTTCTCGATTCTCGATCTGTTGATCGAGTTGAGGTCTCTTCAAGAACCGGGTTCTTCGGTGATTCTCTACTGATGCTTTACCGATTGGGGTCCATTTCGCTTCCCCTTACGGTTGGCACCTGCCTTTTACCCTCAACCGGTCTTTTTTCCCTTATTAGATACATGTTTGGCTTTTGGTGTATCTTTGTCAGAAACTCGTCTGATTACACCTTTTTGAGATGAATCAGCCGGGGCTTTTGAGGATGTGGAAGGGTTCTCATACCCAAGTCCCTTCTTGTTAATCGTTGTTCGAAAATAGGTGTTCATGTCTTGAACGGTTTTAGATGATTTTGTAAAAACCTCTATTTTCTTACGCAGATTATCCTCGGATGATTTTAGACTTTTCATGCTTTTTTGGAATAGCTCATCGAATTTTGCTTGCAGGATTTTGAAGTCATCAGCTTGCTGTTTGTTAATTGCCAGCTGATCTTTGATCTGCTTCTCCTGATCAGAAGCTTTAACTTCCAGAATTTTAAATTCCTCAGTTGCCTTCTGAGCAGTTTCAGCCGATTTAAGTTCAGAGGCTTTACTGAGATCATTCTCTTTAGCAAGCTGATTATTTCTGGTCCTCAGCTTGTCATTTTCAGCTTCCACTATAGCATAAGTGTCTACTGCATTGGAGAGATCCTCAAGCAATTGCTCGAGTAGAGGCAAAAGTCAATCTCCCGGCCGGTGTGCTCTTGATAGCGAGTGTAAAGCGAACAAAGCGGTTTTGAGGTTACCTCCAGTTGGTCCTCCTTGGCCATCAGGCGAATCTCATCATCATCGAAGAGAATATCGATTTTCATTTCCATAAAGTCAACAAAGACCTTCTTGTCGGGCCAAATCTTCTCTGAGGGGTATCGGAGTCCTCGGAGGGCGGTCTGAATCGTCAATTCTGGCGTGTCGGCAACCATAACTTTTTTCGTCACTGTGCCGTTGCTCTCTTCATTTCCTTTTTCTTCCCTTTCTCTTGGCGTCAGTGCAGGCGTTCTGCTTGTTTGTAGTGACTGGCTTCTCACAATTGAAGCCGCGCTCCTTGATCCACGGAACCTTCTCTTCGGGTGAATCACTCCGTCACGTATGATCTATCGGTGATTTTCCTTTTCGATAGTAATCGAGCTTCTTACATCGATTGGTTATCTCTTCTCTCATCATTTAGATTATCTCTTTTCCTTTCATCTCTGTGATCTCTCCGATCATCGGATCACAGTTCTTTTCGGAGATCTGTTTGTGCGATCTCCTATCTCTTCCTCGGCTATGTTGCTAATCTTTATAGAATCTTTGATACTTACCCGGTTGAGTATTTGATTTCTCTAGTTTCCTGGTAATCAGAACGATTTGTTCTGCCTGACTTATGATGTTTCCAATGGGCTCATTGGTCTTCAATCTGTCTTTCTTGGTTGCCTTAAAAGCAAATCGATTTGGAAGTTGAGGCATCAGCGGGCACCTCATCTTCATCTGCTTGTCCTCTCTCAATTAAATCGAACTCGTGAGCTTTAAGGCTCAAGAACAAGCTACTTGGCTTCATTTTTGAAATGTCTTGGCAATCCTTGATTACTGCGGACCTTCATGTCCCATTTCTTGGTGAGACCTTAAAATTTTGTAGTTGATATCTTTATTAGACATCTCTCTACCAAGTTCTCGAAGCTTGTTTATTGATATTGTAATCCTTCCATCGAGTTCGTTGATGGTTTTGTTGGGCAGCATCTTCAGTTTTTCGAACTTTACCGGTTAAACTTGCGACGGGTACCGCCGTTTATCCGGTCATTTCCTCGATATTTTCAATTTAGAGTATCCTACATTGCTTTCGATTTGAGATACTTAACCTTTTCCTTGGTGACCTTATCCATTGTTTTCATGATAATATGCCTTGCGATAGTATCTAGAGTATGCGATTTCCTTTCCTCTTGCATCCATCAAGGCCGGCTTTTTTCGCAAAGACTTCCGGGCAAAGTGGATCTCCTCCAACTGCAGGGTTGTCGTAATATATGATGATGGGTCCTCTTTCGATGACTTCCATCATTCTGCCACTAATCGAACCTAGATGGTTGGACATATATATGGCCCAATCTGCATACTCATCGATTGAGAACTTCTAAGGATCATGATACATACCGAGGTGTTATCCATGCTGAGTGTTTTTGGAAAATGAATGAGTTTTAAGAAAGTTTTTCAAGATCAGTTCAGTCGACCACAAAGATTATTCCTCAAGAATCAATGATACACAAAGTCAGTGGTCTGTAGAACCAACTGCTCTGATACCACTTGTAGGTCCCAAACGGGTTTTGTGGGGGCAGAAGTCTAGAGGGGAGGGGTGAATAGACTTCTGAATTTTTTTTGTCCAGATCAGGTGTGATGGCAGTTAGCCTGATCAGAGTGTGAGTGAATCAGTTTGGGCTGATAACCAACTTACTAATAACCTGATGGCAGATCAGTTCGGTAACTATCAGTTTAATTGATGTGTGCGGAAGCTTAAGTTTTACCCGTGAAAAACAAGTTTTTATAAAACAGATTCCAAAGTTAGTGTTTTAACCAGTTGACTGAAGTGTCAAGCTTGATCAGATCAGAAGCTTGGTGCTAGCTGATCTCAACTTAGAATATGTATGCGCTTTAAAGGTTGTGTGCAATTGTGTAGACAGTTAATCAAAGCGGTAAAGGCACACAAGATTTATAGTGGTTCGGACAAACCAGTCCTACGTCCACTCTTCCCTATCACAAGGGCACCAACTTAACCAACTGGACTTAGTTTTATGTGTTAGTCCAACACAGTACACCGACAGATATTTAAGGAGTTCTCACTCAACCGATCCCAGAAATCAGAACTAGAAACCCTAGTCTGAAATCTTGCTAAACAACTTAACCTAACTTGGGTTTGGATAAGATTGTTTTGGTTCCAACTATGAAATCTTTTCTAGTGTTTAAGGTAGCCTATCAGCTAGATGAAAAGATTTATATGCTAAGAACTTATGGGATGAACACTTAATATAATAATCTTCTTGATCGTGTTCTTCGTGCGGAAATCTGATAATTGCTTGAGCTTCTTGATTCTTCAATGTTTCCGTTTCTTCACTCTGAAGTGTGATCCCATATTTATAGACCTTGAAATCAAAGAGCCGTTGGAGAGCAATTTGAATTTCAGGCTATATTAGGTAGGTTTGCAGGATTGATGTGACGTGCTTTAGGAACGGCATGACCGAAAGCGTGAAATTGTATTTTATAGCCGTTAGAGAGAGCAGCATCAAATCCCTTAATTGTCGGCTCCGATCATACGTGTCTTGTTCTTATTGGTTAACAGACGCACTTTTCAGTGTTGTTCTTCCAACTAAGGTTGACATTCTTCTTGTTCAGATCATCGACGTATGATTAGGTGAAACATCAGTTTTCACCTGGTGAGCTGACCTGATCAGTCAGAACTTATCAGTCTACCTGATGGAGTCTTCTGGTGCCGGTTGACTTAGCTTCAACTAGCAGACTCGGCTGATGTAGGTCTTCTGGTCTGATCTTCTGGAAGTCATCTGATCTTTAAGTATTCTGAGTTTGAGCTTTATGACTTCAGCTGAGATATCTGACTAGATCAGATCGATCTGATCTTCTGTTCTTCTCTAGCATTCTGGCCTTGTCGGATATCAGCTGTTCTTTGGATCTTCAGATCTGACTTATACATATTGAGGTTCCCTCTCAATATGTGACCTATCTATTACATCAGTTGTTCTATACAGTAATTATCAACTGGTATTCTATAATCGGTAATATAAACATCAGCCAGCTAACAGGTCTGACTGGTCCTATTACATGTGTTTCTGGAACTTTTATCAAAACTATAAATTTCCCAACAAAAGTTCATGGAATTAATTGGGAATTGCAAGACATGGTCTAAAATATAAATTATGGGATTAGTTGATTGGAATTGTTTGAAGAAACATGTTTCAGGGAAATAAATTTAGGAACGTGATCATTGAAAAACAGTACGTGAGATTGAGAATATTTTTGGGAGAGTTTGATTAGGAGTTTGTTTATGAAATTGAATACGTGTGCTCTTGAGAAATCTATTTGAGGGTTCATTGATAAATTCTTGCTTAAATTATGTTATTGATTAATTAAAATTTGTATGGTTAATAAGATCAACACGCAAGTCGGAAGAATGTTTATAGTTATAAGTTTAGGAATCTGCTTTCAATGGTCTGGACGTGAATTTTGGGTTTAGTAAATAGGAACTATATTGATTGTGTTTAGTGCTTTAAGAATTCTAATTAGGATTTTAAGTTATTTTAATTTGAGGTATGTATTTAATTTTATGTTAGGTGTTGACGAGGGTTAAACTCTAAGACTTTTGCATCCATCTCATCCACGACATTCGTATAAGGTGGGGTTTTATTGCTTTAATCTCTACAGTAGTTAGTAGAGCTCTTTTGCATGTGTTATTCAGTGTTATATATTTTAAATAAATTATTGAGTTATCTACTGTTGGTCCCGTTTGAAAACCCATGAATGCGTAAAATACCAATTGTAATGCATATAAAACAGGGGTGAGAGAATGGTGGTTCCAATTTTTTGTTTTTAAATCTATGTGTTTTGCTTATAATCAAATGCATATGGCAAGTAAGAACATAAAGCAGTAAAGAATACACGATTTTATAGTGGTTCGGACAACTCGTCCTACATCCACTCTTCCCTATCACAAGGGGCACCAACTTAACCAACAGATGTTTACCGAGTTCTCACTCAAACGGGACTTATCTCCCTCACGGGATCGCCTACCCTCCCTTTCGGGATTGCATAGATGTTTACCGAGTTCTTGTTGGAGAATTATTTGCACGGATATATTTGGGATGAATATTTAAATACAAATTTAATTCTAACAATTATTACTAGAATGAATTAATCCTATATTAATTCAAATAATAATTCAACAACAAATCATGCATATAAATAGTTCACGTAAATCCTACGCATGCGGAATTACTACGAGTTAACGTGAACGTACCTCTTGGAATGACAATGGTCTCGTTGATTAGACACACCAGAAAAATCTTCCCAAGTATTCCCTTAATCCTTGCTCGACAATCCGGTGGTAGGATGCTCGCGAACAATTAACAAAAGGAAAATAAACTTTGTTGCACCACCTTTGTGGATTTACTAATTTTTCCAGCACATGGAATTGTACTTGGGAATGAAAGAATCATCCCCTATTTATAGATGGGGTGGTGGACGATTTTTTAGGGAAGAAAACAATGTGGGAAAATCTTTTCTTGATCTCCAAGAAATCTTGAATATATCTCCTATATTCTTTTTCCCAAAATTAAAATATTCCACAAAAATCCCACCTCATCATGTTATGGAGATTTTCGAAAATTTAGGGACAGGATTCCAAGATTTGGATCTTCTTGAATTTATGAGATATACTTGTACTTCAAGAAATACATACCTTCCATAATATCTTTTCAAGAAAATTAAGAAAATATTTCTTTCCCTTAATTATAAAAAATTTCGAAAATATCAAATATGAATAACCAAGTGGGAGATTTCTTGAATTTAATGAGATAATCTTGTATTCAAAGAATACATATCTTCATTCCATAACAAAATTCAAAGAAAATCTTTCTCCCCTTTTTATCCATAATTTTTGAAAAATAAGGAAAAATAGGCAACAAGATTTATTTTATTTTTAAACATCTTTTTCAGTTATTGGACTTTATGTTGGGCTACTTAGGGGGCCTTTAGGAGAATTAAGATTGGACCTTCCAATGGATCTTGAATTATCAATATTGAGCCACAATATTATTCAAGCCCATAAATATTAATTAATCCCACTACATAATTAATATTGCACTATCCATCTTAACCCATATTACAGTCAATATGGCTCCCTTGCTATTATTTCCCCGTGTTTAAGATTATCTAGCCCATTAATTAATTCAAGCCACCAAAATAGCTTTCCATTAATTAATATCTTTTGTCCTTGGTTAAGAACGGTTCAACATTATTATCCATACTGAAACTAGTTCCACTTGCAAGATTTGGTATGATAAAGCTTATGAACCTCCCAAGGGGGCAAATCGAACAAAGCGTGCTTTGCACACGATTCTCCGTAGATAATCTTAGCAATCACATGTGACCAATAATATTGCCAAAGATATAAAGTATTGAATATCGTTGATTCTCTACCCGTGATAAGTCAAAGCAATAGTTACCAACCACACGTGATCCTATTTAAGGAACGAAGATTAAGAAATAACGAACCACTGAGGTCTAATTCTTCCTTGTTCAGTTCTGAAGAATTTGTCCTCCTGTAGGTCCTATTCAGTGCATCAGTCATGCACTAGTGTAATCTCTTGGTCAAGACAAGCCAATCTGAGCCTTACACTTCAACCTTTCACGATGGATTGTTCATTTCCATCTAGGTCGTGAATGGTGTACTTTTGGTTACAAGGAACTGTTAATTTAATCTTCTGTGATCTGGTATCACTAAATTAACTACAATGTAACACGTACTATTTATTGAACAGTTATGCAGTAAATATATGTAACATTCGATGATATTTAAAGCATCAGTGATAAACAATTTATTTCAGTAAATAAGTCAGAAATTCACTTTTTGATTATACAAAGTAAAAGCATACTTTCCAGTATAATCCCAACAATCTCCCACTTATACTCAAAGTCTGCTTTTAAGTATACTATAGCATGTCTCGTGTAGTTCCTAATATGTGACATCTAATGTCACCTACACGAACCTAATAATTTCTCCCACTTATACTCAAAGCAGATTGACAACGGTCTTGACACCCATTCCTTCCACATGTCTCTCGAATGTATTCTGAGGCAGACCCTTTGTGAATGGATCTGCTAGGTTGTCTTCTGACGCTATCTTTGCCACCTCTATATCTCCTCTCTTAACGATTTCTCGTATAAGATGGTATTTCCTTTCAATGTGTTTGCTGGCCTTGTGGGCTCTTGGTTCCCTTGAATTTGCAACTGCTCCGGCATTGTCACAATAAACAGTGATTGTGCTGGGCAAATTCGGAACTACATCCAAGTCCACTAGGAAGTTCTTGAGCCAAACCGCTTCTTTCGCTGCCTCGCAAGCAGCTACATATTCGGCTTCCATGGTAGAATCTGCGATGCATTTCTGCTTAATGCTTCTCCATATCATGGCTCCTCCCCCCATGCAAAACACACTACCGGGGGTAAATTTTCTGGAATCTAAGTCTGATTAGAAATCCGAGTCCGTGTAGCCAATGGGGATTAGACTATCTAACTAATAAATTAACATTCTATCTCGAGTTCTTTTCAGATACTTCAGAATGTTTTTAACTGCCGTCCAATGTTCTTTCCCCGGGTTACTTTGATATCTTGCCACCATGCCAACGGCAAAGCAAATATCCGGTCTCGTACACAGCATTACATACATAAGGCTTCCGACGGCCGAAGCATATGGAATGTCTTTCATGTCATCTATCTCCTTTTGTGTCTTAGGGCACATTTCTTTGGATAGATGGATTCCATGTCTGAAAGGTACGAAGCCTTTCTTGGAATCCTGCATGCTGAATCGTTTCAAGACAGTGTCTATGTATGAAGCTTGCGATAAGCCTATCATCATTTTCTTGCGATCTCGAGTGATCTTGATCCCAAGGATGTGTGCGGCTTCCCCTAAGTCCTTCATATCAAACTATTTTGAAAGCCATGCCCTTACGTCTGATAACACCTTTACATCGTTCCCGATGATCAGAATGTCATCTACGTATAGTACTAAGAATACCAATGCAGTTCCGACATGATTTTGTACACACAACTTTCGAACTCGTTTTGATTAAACCCATAAGACTTTATAACATGATCAAAACATTGGTTCCAAGCTCTGGATGCCTGTTTGAGTCCGTAAATGGACTTCATGAGCTTACAAACTAGGTGTTCTTGGCCTTTTTCAATGAAGCCTTGGGGTTGTTGCATATAGATCTCTTCATCAAGACTTCCGTTAAGGAAAGCTGTCTTGACATCCATTTGCCAGATTTCAAAGTCGAAATGCGCAGCAATCGATAAGAGAATTCGGATGGACTTGAGCATGGCTACGGGCGAAAAAGTTTCCTCATAGTCGATCCCTTCTTTCTGAGTATAACCTTTCGCCACAAGCCTTGCCTTGAAGGTTTCCACCTTCCCGTCCGGTCCTCTTTTTCTCTTGTACACCCACTTGCAACCAATGGGTTTGACCCCATTAAGTGGTTCTACTAGCTCCCACACTCTGTTATGATCCATAGAACCCATTTTGGCTTTCATTGTTGTTTGTCAAGAAACTGCATCCTTGTCTTGGATTGTCTCGTCATATGTCCATGGGTCTGATTCGTCTTGTCCGGGAATCAAGTCCGAGGACTCTCCTATTCCCATGAATCTCTCGGGCTGTCTCACAACCCTCCCACTACTACGAGGTTCCGGTTGTGTAAGTGTGTCGTTTGGTATGTCATCTTGTACAGTTGGCACTGAGGTTAGCCCTTTTAGCTCGTTTAAGGTAATCTCACTTTTGGGTCTTCTTTGGTTCATATAGTCTTCTTCCAAAAATCTAAAGTGGGTGCTTATTACCACCGTTTGATCTTCGGGACCATAGAACATACATCCTTTTGTTCCCTCGGGGTATCCCACAAACAACCTTAATTCTGATCGAGGATCTAATTTTCCGGCTTCCTTGTCCAACACGTAGGCCGGACACCCCCAAATCTTCATGTGTCTCAAACTGGGCTTGCGCCCGGTCCACAATTCTTTGGGAGTTTTGGGAACCGATTTGGATGGCACCAAGTTCAGAATGTAGGCTGTTGTTTCCAAGGCATTACCCCAGAACGACTTGGGAAGATCCGCATAACTCATCATAGATCTAACCATTTCCAAAAGAATTCTGTTTCGTCGCTCTGCAACCCCGTTTTGTTGAGGGGTTTCGGGTGCAGTTAGCTGAGATGCAATCTATTTATCAGACAAGTAGTTCAAAAACTCATCGCTGAGGTATTCGCCTCCACGATCGGATCGTAGAGACTTGATACGTTTTTCCTTATGATTCTCTGCTTGAGCCTTAAATTCTTTGAATTTCTCAAAGGTCTCAGATTTATGCTTCATAAGGAAAATATAACCGTACCTTGAGTAGTCATCAATAAAAGTGATGAAATACTCATAACCCCCTCTTGCTTTGGTTGACATTGGACCACATACGTCTGTGTGAACGATTTCTAACACTTCTTTGGCTCTATTCCCCTTGGCTCCGAATGCCCTCTTGGTCATTTTACCCTCCAAACATGATTCGCAGGTTGGAATTGGTTCAACTTGGAGAAACTCCAGTGAACCATCTTTCACCAACCTTTGGATCCTCTTTGGATTAATATGTCCCAATCTTAGATGCCATAGAAGTGTCTCGTTCAAGTCTACTGAACGTTTTCTTTTCTCGGAAACAGTTGATGTGTTATAGGATGCATTTCGTGAGTGGTGTGCACAGTTAATTGTATAGAGATTATTAGACAACGTTCCGTAACAGATAAATTTATCAAAAAGAGAAATGGTAACAAATTCATTAAAAGTAACCGAATATCCATCAAGGTAAAGTTTAGTAACTGAAATTAAATTCTTTCTAAAATTCGGAACGTAAAGAACATCTCTTAAAATTAAAACTCTGTCTTCAAAAGACAGGTGCTTTTCTCCCACTGCTTCAGCTGCCACTCTCGTAGCATTGTCCAGTGTGATGAGGATCTCACTCTCACTAAGTTGTCGGGTCCGCTTGAACCCCTGTAAAGTGAAACAAACATGATCAGTGGATCCCGTATCCACTACCCGTAAATGGGAGGCATATGCCGCTAAGTAAGTTTCAACAACTAGTGCATGAGAATTACCTTTCTTTCCATTCCTTTTGGGTTTGGAACAGGCTGACCTCCAATGTCCTTTTTCACCGCAGTTGAAGCACTTCCCCTTAGCTGGCTTACTCACTCCTCCACCCTTCTTCACCTTTTCTTTGCCATTGGCAACACTTGAGTTCACTTGCTTGTGGCTTTTGTCCTTTTTCTTGTTCTTACCACCCCTTGGCCTAGAAGAAGAAGAGGGTCCATTTGCCACCAAGGCTTGACTCTTTTGCCCCAATATCGCCTCCGCCGAGACTAAAGCTTGCAATAGATCAGGCATCGAGAACTTCTGATTATTCATCTGGTAGTTCAGCCTGAACTGTTCAAAACTTTTCGGCAGAGAGTGGAGCACGAAATCAATTTGGGTCCCGATGTCGTATTCAGCGCCAAGTACCTCAAGTTTGTTAAGGTGAGCCATCATCTGGAGAACGTGCTCCCTTACGGGCATTCCCTCCACCATTTTCATAGAGAGCAAGTCCCTCATGGTGATCTGACGAGCCACACGGTGTAGCGATCCCAACGCTACCAACACTATAATCCATATTTTTGTATAATTTTCTGGAAATATGAAGATAAATTGCATATAGAGGAAGAGAGTAAGAGATGAAGATTTGAAGAAAATTGGGAGAGAGAATTAGATAGGAAGAGAGATAGTTAGAGGAGAGAGAATAGTTGTAAATTTTCTGATATTCTCATTCATCGGCCATCGGCCATATTTGTAACAAACAGTGGGGTCCACATACAGATGGATATTCCTTAGATAAATTTAATGCAGAATAAAAATAGATAATGGAGATTCTAGATCATTCTAAATGTCTGGGCTGAACTTTAATTATTTATGGGCCCATTTGTTGGCCCACTCTTCAGGTGCAATTCCCTTTAAACACCACTTGAGGCTCAGACGAAAGCCCCTCAGGCTCAGTAGAAAACCCCTCAGGCTCAGACGGAAACCCCACCTGAGGCTCATTAGAAAACTCCTCAGGCTCAGATGCAAACCCCACCTGAGGCTCAGTAGAAAACCCCTCAGGCTCAGATGCAAACCCCACCCGAGGCTCAGTAGAAAGGCCCTCAGGAAACCCCACCCGAGTCTCAGTAAGAAACCCCTCAGGCTCAGATGGATTTGGCTCAGGCGAATTCTGCTCATTCAGATAAATCCACTCAGGTGGATTCTGAGACTCAGGTCCCTCGTTCAGATAATTACACTCAGGCGTATCCTGAGACTCAGGCGCATTCTCCTCGCTCAGATAAACCTGAGTGCCCGACTCTTTAGCATCCTTTAACCTGAGCGAGCCCTCCTCATTCAGACTAACCTGAGCACCCGACTCTTCAACTTCCTCTAACCTGAGCGAGCCCATAATTAAATCCCCAAGCCCACTATAAATGAAATGGGCCAAGCCCTGAAGAATATAATAGATCATCCATTTTCCACATTTCATGCTCATGACAATACTCCCCCGTTTTTGAGATCCTTGTCCCCAAGGATCTAAGACGAGAACTCTTCCATCTAAAATTTGATCTCCGTCCATGTTGTTCGCTCGTGATTGTAGCATCCTCCAGAAGGTGTAAATCAACTGCTTCACTTTATTTGATAAATAATCTTTCAACGTGAGAGGAGCCCATTCAATGCAATCTTGAATCTGATATTTGCCGGGATCGAAAGGCTCAGTTGGAGGTGATTCGACCAAGTTCAAGTAGAAGAATTGTATTGGAGAATTAAATTTCTTAGAGCTTCCCTTTATAAAAGCTTTCCCAACAATTCCACCAATCATCACACCCATATGAATCACAACCAGCTTCACCTTTGAAGAAGCATCCCATTCTCCCATAGTGTCTACTTCAGCAGTCAAAACCTCCGAGTAAATTGAGCCATCTCTTGCTTTTTTTCGAACTTGATCGAAGCTCAATCTCATCGTGACATATGATTCCATCTCATAGGTCTTGATGCTCTCAAGTTGAGTATCTGAATCCCCTATATAAGATAATTCCTCTTCTTCAATAGTTATCTTTTTAGTGATGGCTTCAATAGTTTCCAAATACTTCCTTCCTAGCTCAATTGTTTGTTGCAAGGTGGTTGGTTCAAACTTTGTGATGAAAGCTTGTGATTCTTCAGTGAGCCCATTAATAAAACTAGCAACAAAATACTCTTCAGAAAAATCCCTGTTGTTCAATAGTAGCAACTCAACCTTCAATTCTACAAATCTTTCTACATAATCTGAGTAAGAACCACTGTGCCTTAATTTATCAAATTCTTGATTAATTTTAGCTTCTTTACATCCCTCAAATCTAGCAGATAACACTTCTAAAAATTGTTGCCATGTAATATCTACTTATTTTAGCCTGGAATTTTGACACCAATGTGCTAGCTTACCCTCAAAGTGCTCACACTCTAGAGTGATTTTTTGTGAATCCATTATATTAGGAATACATTTAAAATACACATTGCATTTGAGGATCCAAAGCCTAAGACGAGTACCATCAAAATGAAGGAAATCGACTTTAGGTAAGGGGTTCATAGCTTGAATACCTTGAAACTCTTTTCCAATTGCAGTTCCTGAATCATAAATTAAATCGCCTTCATGAAAGATCTTTTCCAACTTGAGCCGTTGATTAGGCTCATAACCCACAATCCAAGAACAGTGGGCTCTGATACCAATTGTAGCGATCCCAGCGCTACCAACACTATAATCCATATTTTTGTATAATTTTTTGGAAATATGAAGATAAATTGCATATAGAGGAAGAGAGTAAGAGATGAAGATTTGAAGATTTGAAGAAAATTGGGAGAGAGAATTAGATAGGAAGAGAGATAGTTAGAGGAGAGAGAATAATTGTAAATTTTCTGATATTCTCATTCATCGGGCGTCGGCCATATTTGTAACAAACAGTGGGGTCCACATCCAGATGGATATTCCTTAGATAAATTTAATGCAGAATAAAAATAGATAATGGAGATTCTAGATCATTCTAAATGTCTGGGCTGAACTTTAATTATTTCTGGGCCCATTTGTTGGCCCACTCTTCAGGTGCAATTCCCTTTAAACACCACCTGAGGCTCAGACGAAAGCCCCTCAGGCTCAGTAGAAAACCCCTCAGGCTCAGACGGAAACCCCACCTGAGGCTCATTAGAAAACTCCTCAGGCTCAGATGCAAACCCCACCTGAGGCTCAGTAGAAAACCCCTCAGGCTCAGATGCAAACCCCACCCGAGGCTCAGTAGAAAGGCCCTCAGGAAACCCCACCCGAGTCTCAGTAAGAAACCCCTCAGGCTCAGATGGATTTGGCTCAGGCGAATTCTGCTCATTCAGATAAATCCACTCAGGTGGATTCTGAGACTCAGGTCCCTCGTTCAGATAATTACACTCAGGCGTATCCTGAGACTCAGGCGCATTCTCCTCGCTCAGATAAACCTGAGTGCCCGACTCTTTAGCATCCTTTAACCTGAGCGAGCCCTCCTCATTCAGACTAACCTGAGCACCCGACTCTTCAACTTCCTCTAACCTGAGCGAGCCCATAATTAAATCCCCAAGCCCACTATAAATGAAATGGGCCAAGCCCTGAAGAATATAATAGATCATCCATTTTCCATATTTCATGCTCATGACACACGGTTCTGATGTTGAAATATCGCTTTAAGACTAGTCATGATGTCTATAGCGGTCTCAACGTTCTGGTGTTGGTGTTGCAACACATCTGACATAGAAGCAAAGATGGAACACTTTGCCATTTCGTTGGAACGCTCCCAGTCAGCATACTCTTTCTTAACCATTTTAGTTGACTCATCTTTTGGCTTTTCTGGTTTAGGTGTAGTGAGAACCCAGTTATGTCTCTGTGCAGTGAGGACAATAGTAAGTTTACAATTCCAATCAACGAAGTTTTCACCAGTAAGCAAATTGTCTTTAAGTATATTGAACAGTGGATTAAAAGGTTGCAACATGATGAACTGAAATAAATAATAATATGCATAAGCACAAATATATCACAAGGTTCGATCACATGCATCATATTAAAATCTCAAAAAAAATATGAACATGCATCAGCCAACATCTCAAAACAGTTTAAATAAGCCACGTGGGGTGGGTCATCATTTAAACACATTCAAGCAGGTTATAAACAAGAACAGTTACAAGCCTTTAATATCCAGATTAATAGTTGGCTCCCACTTGACCAATATAAAATTGACAGGGACTTCGGGGAAGTATATGCATATCAATTTTATACCTAAGTAATAACCATGATTAAATAAATAATTATTATTTCGCTTTGAACGAGCCTCGTGGGCAGGATCATCGTCGCCGCTAGTAATAATCTACAATCATCCAACTGGAATTTATTCATGTGAAAGATATCTTTTGACCGTCCCGTGGGGGGAATTTCTCCAAAAGAATTCACAAATAAATAAATCATGGAGGTCAAAATTAATTCAATTTTATTATCTGGAATAAAATTGTCAATTAATTATTTAAACATACTTAGTAATTTTTTGAAGGTGAGATTTTTCATTGGGCAATTTTCATGCAAACACATTTAAACAAATAAAATAAAGCACAAGAAATCACAACAATAAATCAAGCAAAGCGAAAAAAACATATTGGGCACAAATTATCCAATTGTCATGGTTTGATTTTTCTTGGCTTGATTTTGAAGAAACGTCGTCTTGAATTTCTCCCACTCGATCGTCTCGAAAAGAACTCCGTCTCGAACGCCCGGGATACCACGCCGCATCCGGCGGCCTTATGGCAAAAGTAAGCCTCAGCGGACTCAGCCACGCCCCGAAATCCGCCCGCCCGTGCCTCGGCACTCCTCTGCGGCCTTTCGGCGGCAGCGTATCGCCCATCCGCTTCACGCGCCTGTAGCGCTCACCGCCCTCGCCTGCGCCCGTGGATCTCGCGGCGTATCGCGCGTCTTCGCCATCGCCGGGCCGTCCGCCTCCGCGCCCGTGTACATCGCCACGTCCGTGCCAGCAGCGTCGAGCCCGATCACCCGGCGCCTAGCGTCGTGCGGAAATCATAGCGGCGTCCGCGTCGTCTGGCATTGATACCTCCCTGCCGTTTAGCGCGATACGTCGTCATGTCTGGTCTGGATCTATCCTTTAATTCTTCATCTCCACCTCCGTTTCCGATCCGTTACAATTTATTTACAAAAAATAAATAAACCTAGATCTAGACTAGTCTATTACATTGATCAAATCAAACAAATCCTAATCTACTCGTGGATTTTCTCACGAGGCAAAACGAATTCGAGCGAATCGAATTAAAAACCACAATTTATATGCATGCATAAATAAACACATTAAATTCCATGACAATTGGATACCTGTAAAAAAGATCTAGCAATTCTACTATCCAATTTCAAATTTAATGAAAACGAATTAAATTACAATTTAAAATTCAGAGCCCAAATCTGAGGCTCTGATACCAGTTGTTGGGGAATTATTTGCACGGATCTATTTTGGATGAATATTTAAATACAAATTTAATTCTAACAATTATTACTTGCATGAATTAATCCTATATTAATTCAAATAATAATTCAACAACAAATCATGCATATAAACAGTTCACGTAAATCCTACGCTTTCGGAATTACTACGAGTTAACGTGAACGTACCTCTTGGAATGACAATGGTCTCGTTGATTAGACACACCAGAAAAACCTTCCCAAGTATTCCCTTAATCCCTGCTCGACAATCCGGTGGTAGGATGCTCGCGAACAATTAACAAAAGGAAAATAAACTTTGTTGCACCACCTTTGTGGATTTACTAATTTTTCCAGCACATGGAATTGTACTTGGGAATGAAAGAATCATCCCCTATTTATAGATGGGGTGGTGACGATTTTTTAGGGAAGAAAACAATGTGGGAAATTCTTTTCTTGATCTCCAAGAAATCTTGAATATATCTCCTATATTCTTTTTCTCATAATTAAAATATTCCACAAAAATCCCACCTCATCATGTTATGGAGATTTTTGAAAATTTAGGGACAAGATTCCAAGATTTGGATCTTCTTGAATTTATGAGATATACCTGTACTTCAAGAAATACATATCTTCCATAATATCTTTTCAAGAAAATCAAGAAAATCTTTCTTTCCCTTAATTATCAAAAATTTTGAAAATATTAAATATGAATAACTAAGTGGGAGATTTCTTGAATTTAATGAGATAATCTTGTATTCCAAGAATACATATCTTCATTCCATAACAAAATTCAAAGAAAATCTTTCTCCCCTTTTTATCCATAATTTTCGAAAAACAAGGAAAAATAGGCAACAAGATTTATTTTATTTTTAAACACCTTTTGTAGTTATTGGACTTTATGTTGGGCTACTTAGGGGGCCTTTAGGAGAATTAAGATTGGACCTTCCAATGGATCTTGAATTATCAATATTGAGCCACAATATTATTCAAGCCTATAAATATTAATTAATCCCACTACATAATTAATATTGCACTATCCATCTTAACCCATATTACAGTCAATATGGCTCCCGGTTATTATTTCCCATGTTTAAGATTATCTAGCCCATTAATTAATTCAAGCCACTGAAATAGCTTTCCATTAATTAATATATTTTGTCCTTGGTTAAGGAACGGTTCAACATTATTATCCATACCGAAAACTAGTTCCACTTGCAAGATTTGGTATGATAAAGCTTATGAACTTCCCAAGGGGGCAAATCGAACAAGCGTACTTGCACACAATTCTCCATATTAAATCTTAGCAATCACATGTGACCAATAATATTGCCCAAGATATAAAGTATTGAATCTCGTTGATTCTCTACCCGTGATAAGTCAAAGCAATAGTTACCAACCACACGTGATCCTATTTAAGGAACGAAGATTAAGAAATAACGAACCACTGAGGTCTAATTCTCCTTGTTCGATTCAAAGAATTTGTCCTCCTCAGAGGGTCCTATTCAAGGCATCACCATGCACTAGTGTAATCTCTTGGTTAAGACAAGCCAATCTGAGCCTTACACTTCAACCTTTCACAATGGATTGTTCATTTCCATCTAGGTCGTGAATGGTGTACTTTTGATTACAAGGAACTGTTAATTTAATCTTCTGTGATCTGGTATGATTAAATTAACTACAATGTAACACGTACTATTTATTGAACAGTTATGCAGTAAATATATGTAACATTCGATGATATTTAAAGCATCAGTGATAAACAATTTATTTCAGTAAATAAGTCTGAAATTCAGTTTTTGATTATACAAAGTAAAAGCATACTTTCCAGTATAATCCCAATAGTTCTCACTCAAACGGGACTTATCTCCGTCACGGGATCGCCTACCCTCCCTTTCGGGATTGCTTAGATGATTTGGCTTTTTGGATGTTTCACGCATTTCCCACACTTCCACTCTTAATTTGATGGAAGATCTTGTATTTATAGTGTGGATTTGAATGTTACCGTTGGATGGAGTCACATTCAAATCCATACTATTCTGCAGCTTTTTGCAGTTTTTTCAGGCTGGTTGTCTTCCTCTCATTGGTCCACGTCAGCTGAATCTATCGGATATATTCTTCAGGATCTTCAGGGTCTTCTGAGTCTCAGGATACTTTTACTCAGGATTCTTGATTCAAAGAGACTTCTCTTGATGGACCTTGTCGTCGGGTATCTTGACACTTTCGAACTAGCGAGTTCGGCTCTTGACTTGAACAATCGACCCTCAGTCCCTTCTTTTCGAGCTAGCCCGATCATCGATGGCGTTACGATTCTCGATGAATATGACTTCTGATGACTTCTCTTCTGATTTCTTCTCGCCTGATCTGATCAGCTCACCTGATTAGATGAGTAGCATCAGGTCAGCATATCAGGTTAGTTGCATCAGGTTATCTTATTTGATCTTGATTACGTCTGATCTCGATCAGTCTCATCTGCTCCTCTTCTTATCTGCAACTTCCTCTTCTGATTTGGTCATCTGATCAGGTCATCTGATCTTCTGATTAGCTGGCTTAGCTTTTCTTTTCTTCTGATTTTGCTCAGCTCATCAGTTAACTTCGGAACTCATCTTACTCATCTGATCTCGATTCGTCTCGTCTGCAGCCTCGTCTGATCTAGATCATCTTCATCTGATTTTCGTGAATTCCACCTTAACTTGTTCTCTCGTTCCCCCTCAACTTGTTATCTGTAGATTAGCTTAAAACACACAAGTTGATAATGTTTTGGCATAATTCATCAAAACTAAAATATCCCAACAATTTCCCCCTTTTTGATAATGACACCAAAACATTAAAATATATGCATTTTTACAGAAATGGGTATTCGAATAGATCAGTTCAGATTGTAACATTTGAAATCAGTAAACTTTTGAACTCCCGCTCTGATACCAATTGTTGGTCCCGGTTTGAAAACCTACGATATGCGGAAAAAATCATGTAATGCATGTAAAACAGGGGTGAGAAACAGTGATACTAATTTTCTTTTTAAATCTATGTGTTTTGCTTATAATCAAATGCATATGGCAAGTAAGAACATAAAGCAGTAAAGAACACACAATTTATAGTGGTTCGGAATCCAACTCCTACATCCACTCTTCCCTATCACAAGGGGCACCAACTTAACCAACTGGACTTAGTTTAACGTGTTAGTTCAACATGCAACAGATGTTTAACGAGCTCTCACTCAATCGGGACTTATCTCACTCACGGGATCGCCTATAGATGTTTAACGAGTTCTCACTCACCTACAAACTTAACCTATCAAACTGATTTGGGTAAGGTTTGTTTGGTTTCCAACAAGGTTGAGATTTTCCCTTACATTTGTTTAGTCTTAATGCTAAGGATGGGAAAATCTCTCTAAGCTTAGGATATTACATTTGTGCTTAGATCTAGGATAGAACACTCTTGAATATATGCGTGTATTTCTTGCTCAGTGTTCTATGGTGAAAATGCTAGATGATTTGGCTTTTTGGATGTTTCACGCATTTCCCACAAGAATAATGAAGGAAGAACTTGTATTTATAGTGTGGATTTGAATGTTACCGTTGGATGGAGTCACATTCAAATCCATACTATTTTGTAGCTTTTGCAGCTTTTTCAGGCTGGTTGTCTTCCTCTCATTGGTCCACGTCAGCGGACCTTGTCGTCGTATAATCTTGACACTCGAGGCTAACCTGAGTTCAAATCTTCGACTTGGACAATCGACCCTCGGTCAATTGCTTTTCGATTAAGCGATCATCGATGGCGTTACGATTCTCGATGAATATGACCGATGACTTCTCTTCTGATTTCTTCTCGCCTGACCTGATCAGCTCACCTGATCAGATCAGTATAACATCAGGTCAACATCTCTGTTTATCTGCATCAGATTAGTACATTAGGTTAGCATATCAGGTTAGTTGCATCAGGTTAGCTTATCTGATCTCGATCACGTCGATCTCGTCGGTCTCATCTCTTCCTCTTACGATCGAAGAACCTCCTCTTCTGATCTGGTCATCTGATCTGGTCATCTGATCAGGTAACTTCTGATTCTTTTGATCAGCTGGCTTAGCTTTTCTTATTTCTTGATTTTGCAAAGCTCATCAGTTAACTCCGAAACTCATCTTACTCATCTGATCTCGATCAGCCTCGTCTGCAGCCTCGTCTGATCTCGATCATCTTAAATGCGATTTCATGAGTTCCCCCTTAACTTGTTCTCTCGTTCCCCCTCAACTTGTTATCTGTAGATTAGCTTAAAACACACAAGTTGATAATGTTTTGTCATAATTCATCAAAACTAAAATATCCCAACAATTTCCCCCTTTTTGATACTGACGCCAAAATATTAAAATATATGCACTTTTACAGAAACGGGTTTTCAAATAGATCAGTTCAGATTGTCACATTTGAAACCAGTGAACTTTTGAACTCCCGCTCTTATACCAATTGTTGGTCCCGTTAGAAAACCCATGAATGCGTAAAATACCAATTGTAATGCATATAAAACAGGGGTGAGGGAATGGTGGTTCCAATTTTTTGTTTTTAAATCTATGTGTTTTGCTTATAATCAAATGCATATGGCAAGTAAGAACATAAAGCAGCAAAGAACACACGATTTTATAGTGGTTCGGACAACTCTTCCTACATCCACTCTTCCCTATCACAAGGGGCACCAACTTAACCAACAGATGTTTTCTGAGTTCTCACTCAAACGGGGAATTATCTCCCTCACGGGATCGCCTACCCTCCCTTTCGGGATTGCTTAGATTTTTACCAAGTTCTCACTCAAACGGGACTTATCTCCCTCACGGGATCACCTACCCTCCCTTTCAGGATTGCTTAGATGATTTGGCTTTTTGGATGTTTCACGCATTTCCCACACTTCCACTCTTAATTTGATGGAAGATCTTGTATTTATAGTGTGGATTTGAATGTTACCGTTGGATGGAGTCACATTCAAATCCATACTATTCTGTAGCTTTTTCAGGCTGGTTGTCTTCCTCTCATTGGTCCACGTCAGCTGAATCTAACGGATATATTCTTCAGGATCTTCTGAGTCTTCAGGGTCTTCTGAGTCTCAGGATACTTTTACTCAGGATTCTTGATTATTGAGACTTCTCTTGGTGGACCTTATACGTCGATCGTATTCTTCGACACTCATCTTAACTAAGTTCGAAATTTCTTGACTCGGACAATCGACCCTCAGTCACTTAACACTCAATTAGCGATCATCGATAAGTTCGATTCTCGATGAATATGACTTCGATGACTTCTCTTACGATTTCTTCTACTTTGATCGTCGGCTCCACTTGATCGATCGATAACTATCAGTCGACATATCAGGTTAGTTGCATCAGGTTATCTTATCTGATCTTGATCACATCTGATCTCGATCAGTCTCATCTGCTCCTCTTCTGATCTGCAACCTCCTCTTCCGATCTGGTCATCTGATCATGTCATCTGGTCATCTGATCTTCTGATCAGCTGGCTTAGCTTTTCTTCTTATTTTGCTTTCGGTTTCGTCGATTAACTCCGGAACTCATCTTACTCATCGATCTCGTCGGTCTAAATCTATGACCTCGTCGATCTCGATCATCTTCATTTGATTTTTGTGAGAATTCCCCCTTAACTTGTTCTCTCGTTCCCCCTCAACTTGTTATCTGTAGATTAGCTTAAAACACACAAGTTGATAATGTTTTGGCATAATTCATCAAAACTAAAATATCCCAACATCTACTATGTGAATTATTTTCCCAATGTTATGCAAATGTTATGTTGGCAAAGTTACTAATAGTCAGGGGTCCTTATTGAGGTCCGGGACCGACGGATTTTTGGGTGTATCCCGCCGTGTTCGACAAAGTTTAATAGCCATGGGCCCTTATTGAGGTCCGGGACCAACGGGTCTTCGGGTTTAACCCGCCGTGCTCACAAGTTTCTATAGCAAAGTTCTATGGCAAAGTATCAAAGGCAATGTTGGCAAAGTTTATGTGACAATGCGAATGTAATTTACTAAGTTTGATTTACTTGATTAATTATTTTTAGCATTAATATTAAATAACTTGGCCCCAATCGAAATATTAAGTTGCATCTTTCACCCTCCATTTAACATTTTTCAGATTAAGGAGCTAATGGCGGGGAGAGGCGATGGACGATGCTATTTAAAGTCGTTTATTATTTAACATCGATAACAAGTTTAGTCCTTTATTAGATAGTTAAGCTTGAGTATAATTGGTATTTTAAATTAATTTCTATTTCAAGAAAATAATTAATGTTTATGCTTCCGCTGTTTGTCAAGTAAATTTATTATTTAATAAGTTCGTAGGTCTTCCACTATATATTTTATTATTATTGACGGTTTTCGCTGTTTAAATAAAATATTTTTAAAATAATAGTCGTTATTTTTTTTTACTGTTAGGGATTTGAAATTTAAATTTAGTCGCGCTCAAGTTATAGTTATTTTAACTACTTTTTAGAAAGGCCATTTTATAAAAATTGGGGCGTGACAAACTACGATTTGGGTGGGGTTCTGTTGTTGATGGAGGTACGGCGACGACGGTTTTGTGACGGCATGAATATGGCGATGAAGACTATGAACTTGGCTCTCGGTTTTCTTATTTATGAGCAAGTATGGTGGTGATATGCAGACTCCGTCGGTTCTAAGCTGTTGGGGATGGATATAGCTGGATAAGGATGGTGATTGGTGGAGTTTTGTACTCACGCCGCCTCAATTTTCTTAGTCGTCAAGTTTGGCCATTTTCCTCTATTTTTAATTATTGCATACCTACTACTATTATTAGTTCTTATCAGTTTGGAGGTTCATATATTACATACACGTGTTATACTCAAACACCCACCACTTTATATATCAATTGCTATTATTATTATTATTATTATTATTATTATTATTATTATATTTTACTATTAACTACTTATATCATTATAATATTATTGACTACTAATATGTCAAAGAACTGTTGTAGGGAAACTATATATATGTATTTCATATGGAGATGTATACGTGTGTATATATATATAATGATAATTAGTAATTTAATATATTTATATATTTAATTTCCTACTTCTTGCCAATTCTATCAATCACTAAATTATTTTACATTAATAAAATACCAACCCGTAATTATTATTTTATTTTAATAATTTCTCACTAATTATAATGGAGTTCTCTCACCCTTAATTACGTATGAGTATTAACAATTCATATAGCGATCACTATAAAAAAACACTGATTTAACGAGGGAAATTAGTGAGGGTAAAAGAACCCTCGGTATTTAACGAGGGATAAGATGAACGAGAGTTTTACCGAGGGTACAACCCTCGTCACATTTAACGAGGGAAGATACCCTCGGTAAAACGCATGGCACAATTTACGAGAGCTGACTACCCTCAGCATTATTCAACGAGCACGGTCAACGAGAGCGACTTTCCCTCGGCACGCTGAACGACGGTTTCAGCGAGCGCGATTGGCCCTCGCCAATTCCGAGTCCCCATGATGCCCTGACACCGCCTGAACACGTCGGTTCCCGAGGACAACTGCCCTCTTTATTGCACTCGGCCCATGATATATATGCATCCCCCTCAAATTTCATTCACCAAATTTCAGTTTGGGGGGGAGCTGAAGGCGCAAGGCTGAAACGAGAGGGAGGCAAGGTTAGTTATTTAAATTGTTTTTATTTAGTATTAGTTGTTTTAATATTGTTTATATTTAGTATTACTTATTTTATGTATTTAGTATTAATTGTATTAGATTAAATTAAATTTTAATTTAGCTAATTGCATGATAATTGTGTCTAGCTAGTATTAGTAGTATTTAGCTTAATTGTGTAGTTGTTTAGTGTATTTTAAGTTGTTTAGTTGTATTAATGTGTCTAGCTAATTTAATTTAATTTTCAATATGGTAATTTTATATTTTATGTATATTTTAGTTTAATTGTGTACTTGTTTAGTGTATATTATTGTAGTGTACATATATTTTAGCTTAATTTTACTTGATAGTTGAATATTTAGTATTATTTAATTAGCATAATTTATATCTAATACGTGTACATTATTATTATTTAGCTTAATTCCTAGCTTAATTTAGTATTAATTTAATTTATCTTATTTGTGTATATATAGTATTAGTTAGTTGTTTAATTATTCTCTTATTATTTAATATATTAATTACGTTGGACATTGGAGTGGAGGAATTGGTGATGATGCTTGTTGTAGAACATGTGCGTTCCGACTTGATTGATTTTAATTGATTAAGTCGGAAATGGATGCACGTAGGATCTTGATTACTTGGGGAATACGATAAAATAAGACGAAACTCTGCCGAAATTTTTAGGAAATATTAATTATTAATTAGACTTTTGAATACTAATTAATTTGTAAATAATTTAAACATATAATTGATATGGATTATTCCATCCGTTTACGTTGGATGTATGGTCCTAGATCGATTAATGACAGTATATCTCCCGAATTCTACAGTGGACTCGAATCTTTTATAGATTTCGCCACTAGTAATGGGATGATTCAGGGAAAGATTAGGTGTCCCTGCAACAAATTTAGATGTCGGAACAATAATATGTATCATGAACCTGATGAGGTGAGAGCACATTTGTATAGAAATGAGTTCATGTCCAATTATTGCAATTGGATTTATCACGGTGAGAAAATGTGGGGTCATGAATATAATGATCATCCGTCTGCATCGACTTCACACAGGTCGATTGATGAGACTTTTGCATCTAGCTCGTACCACGATATGATGACGGACTTAACCTCTGGTCCCCACTTAAATGCGAATGATGAGCCCCCTAATGAGGAACCTCCTAATGAGCATGCTGCATATTTTTATAACATGCTTCGTGCAGCGAATCAGGATATAATGCCTGGTTGCGAATCGCATTCACAGTTGTCATACAATGCCCTGTTGCTGAACATTAAAACTGAAAACAGACTGTCAGAAAGGGGCTATAATCAAATGGTTGAGGCGATTAATGTTCTTTGTCCGAATAGTCTGGTGCCCAAGAAATTTTCTGATCTTCTCAACAACTGGAAGAATGTTACGTTTTTTATATTTTCTGGATGATCGTAATATGTTTTTGGGATGTTATGGAATAATATTGCAGGAAATGTAAATTGCTTTGAAGAACAAGATATGAAGATTTGAAGATATGAAGAATTAGGGAGAGAGAAAGAATTTAGATAGGGAGAGGTAGTTAGAAGAGAGAGAATGATGTCAATTTTGTGATATTCTCATTCATCGGCCAGTGCCGTACTTGTAACTAACATTGGGGTCCACACAACAGTGGATATTCTTTAGGTAATTAAAAAACAGAATCTAAAATATATCAAGGATATTCTAGATTATTCTAAATGTTTGGGCCCATTTTCGTGAAGCCCAAACCTTCATTCATTCAGATAAGTCATTCAGATGATTTGGCTCAGGTAGAATCTGAGCCTCAGTAATCTCGCTCAGATGATTTGGCTCAGGTGGATCCTGAGCCTCAGTTTGCTCGTTCAGATAAATTGGCTCAGGTGGATCCTGAGCCTCAGTTTGCTCATTCAGATAAATTGGCTCAGGTGGATCCTGAGCCTCAGTTTCTTCGTTCAGCTTCTTTGGCTCAGGTGGATCCTGAGCTTCAGATTCTTCTCTCAGGTTTCCTACTGACGAAAGAAACCCTGATTTTAATATTCTTTTAGTACCCATCTCTTTACTTTTCAAATTTCTCTCTGGTCTCGCAACAATACTCCCTCCAATGAAAGATCCTTGTCCCCAAGGATGGAATGAAGGAAAATTTCGCAGAATAAAGGCGGTATCTTCCCATGAATCGATTTTCCAATCTTCGGTAACCCAATAGACACGAACCTGATCTTTCTCCTTTCCGCTTTCCAGGTGTCGAGGTCGCTCTGTGACATAGTAAGGTTGGATCGCGAAGAGGTCGTTGCTATCAACATCTGGAAGACTCTGTGAAGGTACATACTTAACCCCAATGTGTTTCTTGAGTAACGAAACATGAAAGACGGGGTGAATCTTTGACCCAATTGGTAGGTCTAATTTGTAGGCCACACTCCCTACCCTCTGCAGGATTGTATAGGGGCCGAAGTATTTTGATGATAGCTTCAAATTCTTTCGGTATTGAATGGAATTCTGCCGAAAGGGTTGAAGTTTGAGAAAAACTTGGTCACCTACCTCGAAAACCCTCTCTTGTCTATGTTTGTCTGCTTTTACCTTCATGCGATTCTGTGCTTTGACTAGATTAGCCTTGACTTGTTGTATGATGTGCTGTCTGTGAGCAAGCAGATATGTGACCTCCTCATTTGTTGAATCCAAATATGGCCCATAAGTGAATCCTGTAGGGGTATATCCGTAGAGAGCCTCAAATGGTGTCATCCTCAGGCTTGAATGATAATTTGTGTTGTACCAGTATTCTGCCATGGGTAGCCACTTCAACCACTGCTTAGGGTTGTCACTTACTAAACACCTCAAGTACTGTTCCAAACATTGATTCACCCTTTCAGTCTGTCCATCAGATTGGGGGTGATAAGATGAGCTTAGGTGCAATTGAGTTCCCACCAACTTAAATAGTTCCTTCAAAAAACAGCTAGTAAATATTTTGTCCCTATCACTCACTATACTAGCTGGTAACCCATGCAACTTATAGATAACATCCAAAAACACCTTAGCTAAAGATGTAGCAGTATATGGATGTGATAGGGCTATGAAATGTGAGTATTTAGTGAATCTGTCCACTATTACCCATATCACATTCTTTCCCCAAGAATTAGGAAGCCCCTCTATGAAATCCATAGAGATATGTGACCATGCTTGGTCTGGTATGGGTAAGGGTTGTAGGAGGCCAGGGTATAAACCTGAGCTTAATTTATTTCTGGCACATACTTCACACTTCTTGACCCACATCAACACATCATTTTTCATATTAAGCCAAAAGAACATCCTCTTAAGCCTCTGATAAGTTCTTGTAACCCCAGAATGCCCTCCATAGGGTGTGGAGTGCATTTCAGAAAGGATTAAATCTCTTAATCCACTACTGCTACCCACAACCAGCCTCTTCTTATATCTCAGAATGCCATTAGTGAACTGAATTAAGGGATAAGTATTAGGATCAGTACCTTTGGCTTTGATGATTTCCTGAATGTAACCATCATCAGTGTAACTTAGCAGGACCTGATCCAACCAAGTTGGGACCATTGTAGAAATAGCAGAACAACTGTTCTCCTTCCTGGATAATGCATCGGCTGCACTGTTCTCACTCCCCTTTTTATATAGAATCTCATAGTCAAGACCCAGCAACTTAGTAATCCATCTTTGTTGTAGTGGAGTTACCACCTTCTGGTCCAAAAGGTGTTTCAAAGATTGTTGGTCAGTCTTTATAGTGAATTTCTGCCCCTGCAAGTAGTGTTTCCACTTCTCAATGGCCATTAGTACTGCCAAAAACTCCCTCTCATAGACAGAGAGTGCTTGGTTCCTTGGACACAAGGACTTACTCATGTAAGCAATGGGCTTACCTTCTTGCATAAGAACAGCCCCAATTCCCTTCCCACTAGCATCAGTTTCCACCACAAACCTCTTTTTGAAATCAGGCAATGCTAGCACCGGAACACTCACCATGGCTTCCTTCAACTTCTGAAAAGCTAGGTCTGCCTCCGGGTTCCATTTGAAACTGTCCTTCTTGAGTAAGGAGGTGAGTGGTTTGCTGATGAAACCATATCCCTTCACAAATTTCCTGTAATACCTTGTTAATCCCAAAAAACCCCTCAGTTGTTTAATGGTTTGTGGTTTTGGCCATTAAACCATACACTCAATCTTTCCTGGATCAGTGGCAACTCCACCTTTAGAAATTATGTGCCCCAAATACTCCACACTAGTCTGGCCAAAACTACATTTGCTCCTCTTAGCAAACAACTTATTGGCCCTCAAAAGTTGTAAAACTGCTTCCAAATGAACTAAATGTTGTGTTTCCTCATTGCTATAAATGAGGATATCATCAAAAAAGACCAACACAAATTTCCTCAAGTGATCCCTGAACACCTGATTCATCAATGATTGAAATGTAGCAGGTGCATTGCATAACCCAAATGGCATTACTAGGAATTCATAATGACCATTATGGGTCCTGAAAGCAGTCAACTGCCTATGCTCCTTCTTCATTAGGATTTGAAAGTACCCTGAACTCAAATCTATCTTTGAAAAGATCTTAGCACCCCTGAGCTCATCTAGTAACTCATCAATGATAGGAATAGGGTAGTTGTGCTTGATTGTGAGTTCATTAAGGTGCCTGTAATCCACACATAGCCTCCAGGTGCCATCTTTTTTCTTCACCAAAATCACAGGTGAAGCAAAAGGGCTCTTACTGTGTTGAATTACTCCTGTAGTCAGCAAATCCTTTACAATCTTCTCAATCTCCTCCTTATGGCTGTGAGAAGTTCTATATGGATACTGCTGTTTAGGGATGCTCCCTGGTTTCAGTATAATCTGGTGTTTCACCCCTCTCCCTGGTGGTAATTCTACTGGTTCCTCAAATTTATCTTTATAAGCTAGTAGTAGCTTATGTAACTCAGGATCATCTTCAATGTGGGTAGGAGGTGTTGATGTAATTAAATACATCTCATTAACTTCCTTAAGGGCCTCATTGTGGATCATTTGATATAATCCCACATCGGAAATCAACTTACACTCAGCTGTTGAAGTAAGTGCTTGTAGTTTCACCCTCTTCCCAAGCAAGTTGACTGTGAAGGTCATCTTTTCATAGTCAAGCTCAATTGGTGTGCAAAATTTTAACCAGTCCCCTCCTAGGATCAGATCACAACCCTCATTCTCCAACAGCCTCAGTGGGTAGGTGAACTGATGTCTCTGCATGTTCCAAGTGAAAGGATTCACTTGTTGTGAGCTGACCAACCTTTGCCCATTAGCAACCTTCACTAGTATGGGTTTTGCATCACTCAAAGGGCATTTGAGCCTTTTAGCAGTAGCCTTTTGTATAAAACTCAGGGTGCTACCCGAGTCTATGAGAATGTGGAGTTTGTGATGTTCAAACTCTCCAAAAAGCCTCATGGTAGTAACTCCATCTTCACCACTTAGAGCATTTAGTGTCATCTGGACCTCTTCCAGGATGTCAGCCCCATAAATAGCCTGTTCCTCCCCTTCATTGGTAGGAGAAGAGAAGGTTTGAGTATCTTCCTCTTCTTCTGCCAGAATCATGTATGAAATTCTCTGTTTGCATTTGTGCCCATGCACAAAAGGTTCATCACAGTTGTAACATAGCCCCTTCTCCCTCCTAGCTGCCATCTCTGTAGGAGATAAGATTTTAAAAGGTGGTTTCCCTTTACTGGAAGGGCCCCCAGTAACATCACCCTTCTTCCACTGCATAAAATTAGAGTTAGAGTTAGGGTTAGGGTTAGGGTTAGGATTAGAAACCCTGGAATAGGGCTTAAGTTTTTTAGTTAGTGCAGCAGTAGCCTGATCTTGCTTCCTGCCCAATTTAATAGCATGTTGAAGTGTGGTAGGTTCAAACATGGCTACTGTAGCTTGTAGCTCCTCATTAAGTCCTCCAATGAAACTTGCCACAAAGTAGGTTTCTGAGAATACATCCCCAGTAACTACCAGCATACAAGCTTTCAGCTCCTCATACTTATCAACATAATCTTCATAGCTACCAGATTGTTTGAGTTTGTTAAACTCAGAAATCACTGTAGAGTCCTTAATCTCCTCAAATCTAGTTGAGAGAATAACCAAAAATTGTGCCCAAGTTAATTCCACATTTCTTTGATTGAAATTCTGAACCCATAGTGCTGCTTTACCCTCAAAATGGATAGTAGCCAAAGTGATTTTTTGTTGATCAGTCATACTGGGCATAAGCTTAAAATACCCATTGGATCTCAGTACCCATAACCTAGGTTTAGAGCCATCAAACCTAGGGAATTCAATCTTAGGTACTGGGTTGTGAAATTGAGTACCATCAGTTAACCTCCTTGGAGATTCCTGATACTGGTAGGATGATCCCCCACCAGCAGTTCCATAGTTAGGCCCTCCACCACCAGATCCAAAGTTAGGACTCCCCAAAATAGAGGGCCCTTCATTGTGCCCCTTGCCTTTTTCCATATTCATCAGCTGTAACTGCATAGCTGCCAAAGTGTTAGTCATAAGCTCAAATTTCTCTTCCATCTTGGTTGTTAAACCATGCATATTGTTTGTTAGCTTCCCTTCTACTGCTTCCAGCTTCATGGCTTCCGTTTGGATTAATAATTCCAGCTTCCTGTGTGATTCTTGCAGATCCTTGGAGCGTGTTCCCTCGGCCATGATCAAAACCTGGCTCTGATACCAAATGTTACATTTTTGATATTTTCTGGATGATCGTAATATGTTTTTGGGATTTTATGGAATAATATTGCAGGAAATGTAAATTGCTTTGAAGAACAAGATATGAAGATTTGAAGATATGAAGAATTAGGGAGAGAGAAAGAATTTAGATAGGGAGAGGTAGTTAGAAGAGAGAGAATGATGTCAATTTTGTGATATTCTCATTCATCGGCCAGTGCCGTATTTGTAACTAACATTGGGGTCCACACAATAGTGGATATTCTTTAGGTAATTAAAAAACAGAATCTAAAATATATAAAGGATATTCTAGATTATTCTAAATGTTTGGGCCCATTTTTGTGAAGCCCAAACCTTCATTCATTCAGATAAGTCATTCAGATGCTTTGGCTCAGGTAGAATCTGAGCCTCAGTAATCTCGCTCAGATGATTTGGCTCAGGTGGATCCTGAGCCTCAGTTTGCTCGTTCAGATAAATTGGCTCAGGTGGATCCTGAGCCTCAGTTTGCTCATTCAGATAAATTGGCTCAGGTGGATCCTGAGCCTCAGTTTCTTCGTTCAGCTTCTTTGGCTCAGGTGGATCCTGAGCTTCAGATTCTTCTCCCAGGTTTCCTACTGACGAAAGAAACCCTGATTTTAATATTCTTTTAGTACCCATCTCTTTACTTTTCAAATTTCTCTCTGGTCTCGCAACAAAGACCCTACACCGTAAAAAGGAAAAGGTGCCCCCATGGGATACAAATGTGTGGGATGCATTGAAAGAATACTGGGACTTGCCTGAAGTCAAAGCAAAAAGCGAACAGTGCCGTAAAAATCGTGCATCCAGAAAATTAATGCATCATTGAGGATCAAAAGGAGCGATAGATGTTGCATATGAATTTGTAAGTAGTTTTTACACCACCACAAATCGACATTTAAATGACTTTAGTATGTATAACAAAAATTATATAAAATTGTCAGTGGCAGAAAAATGGACGCCTCCCAACAGCATGGGAACTCGTCAATCATTTTCACAACAAATATGCCACGTATGAGCGGATGGTAGAAATACTTGTAAGTATTTCAAGTAAGGTTGTTTATTCAATATAAAACTTAGTTAATTAATATTATATCTAATTTTAAATGTCAAAATATTTGTATGTCAGCGAGCGGTGGAGGCACGAATAAACCGTGAGGTCCCCTCAGATGCAGACTTGTACGAGCGCGCTAGACAAGCCAGTCAGTTCTATACACAACATGTGTTGTACTCCCACGGGAAATTCACGGGTTTGGGACAAATGTCGGAAATGGGGCGCATTCAATCTGACCCAGGCGGGACATCTGGGGGCACCTCTATCGGCGACTACTCCCAATTTGATCAAGAGCGCTTTTTGGCACATGAGCGCACCCTCGAGAGGGAAAGACAACAAAGAGAGGAAATGGTCAGACAGATGGCACAGATGCAAGCCCAAATGAACCAAATGTCCCAATTTTTCTCGATGTGGCAAGCATCCGGTGGTCCCCAACAATCGTGGCAGGGAACCGGTGGTACCCAGCAGGGGCCGTGGCAAGGAACTGGTGGTCCCCAGTAGGGGCCGTGGCAAGGAACTGGTGGTCCCCAGCAGGGGCCGTGGCAGGGGTTGTGGCAAGGAACCGGTGGTCCACAAATCGGTGGTTCCCAACAGTGGGGTAATCCCCACCAGATCGGTATTTTTACCCAGCTTTCCCAGCCGACCGGTGGTTATTCTGATCCTATCGTACTCCTGTAGATGTTGGGGTTATACTGAAAAGTATGCTTTTACTTTGTATAACCAAACTGAATTTCTTATTTATTTTACTGAAATAAATTATTTATCACATGCTGCATTAAATATGAATGAATGTTATATATATTTACTGCATACCCGTTCGATAAGGTAGTACGTGTTACGTTGTTGTTAATTTGGTGATACCAGATCACAGAAGATCAAATTAACAGTTCCTCGTGACTAAGTACAAATTCACAACCCAGATGGAAATGAATAATCCATCATGAAAGGTTGAAGTGTAAGGCTCAGATTGACTTGTCTTGACCAAGAGATTACACTAGTGCATTATAGTGCGCTGAATAGGACCTACATGAGGATAAATTCTTTGGTACTGAATATACAAGAATTAGACCCCATTGGTTCGTTATTTCTTAATCTTCGTCCCTTAAATAAGATCGTGTGAAATTAATAACTATTGCTTTGACTTATGATGGGAAGAGAATCAATGCGATTCGATACCTTATATCTTGGGCAATATTATTGATTACATTACGATTGCTAAGATTTAATACGGTGAATCGAGTGCACGTACGACTTGCTTGATTTGTCCCCTTGTTTAGCAAAATTTCAGACTAGGGATTCTAGTTCTGATTTCTGGGATCGGTTGAGTGAGAGCTCTATAAATATCTGTTGGTGTAATGTGTTGGACTAACACAATAATCTAAGTCCAGTTGGTTAAGTTGGTTAAGTTGGTGCCCCTTGTGATAGGGAAGAGTGGACGTAGGACTGGTTGTCCGAACCACTATAAATCTTGTGTGCATTTACCTGATTGACTAACTGCTTTACATTATTGCACACAACTTGATTAAATCTGCATACATATTCTGAGTTAGGATCAGCTAGCACCAAGCTACTGATCTGATCAGATTGACTCCATAGTCATCTAATCGAAAACAACTTCAGAATCTGATTTGTTATAAACTGGTTTTTCACACGGGTATAAACTAGCTTCTGTTGGGATTATACTGAAAAGTATGCTTTTTACTTTGTATAATCGAAACTGAATTCTCAGACTTATTTACTGAAATAAATTGTTTATCACTGATGCTTTAAATATGATTGAATGTTATATATATTTACTGCACAACTGTTCAATAATTCATACGTGTTACACTGTAGTTAATTTAGTGATACCAGATCACAGAAGATTAAATTAACAGTCCCTTGTAACTAAAAGTACGCCATTCACGACCTAGATGGAAATGAACAACCATCACAAAAGGTTGAGGTGTAAGGCTCAGATTGGTTTGTCTTGACCAAGAGATTACACTAGTGCATGACTGATGCGCTGAATATGACCTATAGGAGGATAAATTCTTCAGAACTGAACAAGGAAGAATTAGAACAAGGTTATGAGTAATTTTATTGATGATTACTCAAGGTACATTTTCCTTATGAAGCATGAATCTGAGACCTTTGAGAAATTCTAAGAATTTAAGGCTCAACCAGAGAATCATGTGGAAAAACGTATCAAGTCTCTACTATCTGATCGTGGAGGCGAATACCTCAGCGATGAGTTTTTGAACTAATTATCTGATGAAGGGATTGTATCCCAGCTCACCGCGCCCGGAACCCCTCAACAAAACGGGGATTGCAGAGCGAAGCAACAAAATTCTTTTGGAAATGGTTAGATCAATGATGAGTTATACGGATCTTCCCGAGTCGTTCTGGGGTCATGCCTTGGAAAACAGCGACTTACATTCTGAACTTGGTGCTATCCAAATCAGTTCCCAAAACCCCAAAGAATTGTGGACCGGACGCAAGTCTAGTATGAGACACATGAGAACTTTGGGGTGTCCGGCCTACGTGTTGGACAAGGAAACAGGTAAATTGGATCCTCGATTAGAATTAAGGCTGTTTTGTAGGATACCCCGAGGGAACAAAAAGGGTGAATGTTCTATAGTTCCGAAGATCAAAAGGTGGACATCCGCACCCACTTTAGATTTTGGAAGAAAACTATAGAACCAAAGAAAACCCAGAAGTGAGATTACCTTAAATGAGCTTAGAGGGCAAACCTCGAAACCCTAACCAATCTTAGATGATATACCAAACGATACGCTTTCACAACCGTAACCTCGTCATAGTGGGAGGGTTGTTAGACGTTTCGAGAGATTCATGGGAATAGGAGAGTCCTCGGACTTGATTCCTAATCGCACCCATGGACATATGACGAGGCACTCCAAGATAAGGATGCAGATTCTTGGCAAACAAAGAATGAAAGCCAAGTGGGTTCTATATTTCATAATAGAGTGTGGAGCTAGTCGAACCACTTAATGGGGTCAAAGCCATTAGATGCAAGTGGGTATATAAGAGGAAAAGAGGATCGGACGGGAAGGTTGAAACCTTTAAAGCAAGACTAATGGCGAAAGGTTATACTCAGAAAGAAAGGGATCGATTATGAGGAAATTTTTTCACCAGCCATGCTTAAGTCCATCCGATTCTCTTATCGATTCTTCGCAAGACTTCGACCTTGAAATCTGGCAAATAGATGTCAAGACAGCTTTCCTTAACGGAAGTCTTGATAAAGAGATCTATGTGAAACAACACCAAGGTTTCATTGAAACAGGCCAAGAACACCTAGTTTGTAAGCTCAAGAGGTCCATTTACGGACTCAAACAGGCATCCAGAGCTTGGAACCAAAGTTTTGATCATGTTGTAAAAAGTCTTATGGGTTTGTTCAAAACGAGTTTGAAAGTTGTGTGTATAAAAAACGTGTCGGAACTGCATTGGTATTCTTAGTACTATACGTAGATGACATTGTGATCATCGGGAATGATGTGAAGGTGTGATCAGACGTAAGGGCATGGTTTCAAAATAGTTTGATATGAAAGACTTAGGGAAAGCCGGACATATCCTTGGGATCAAGATAACTCGAGATCGCCAGAAAAGGATGATCGGGTTATCGCAAGTTTCATACATAGACACTGGTTTTTTTAAACAATTCAGCATGCAAGATTCCAAGAAAGGATTCGTACCTTTCAGACTTGGAATCCATCTATCCAAGAAAATGTTCCCTAAGACGAAAAGGAGATAGATGACATGAAAGGTATTCCTTGTGCTTCGGCTGTCGGAAACTTTATGTATGTATTGTTGTGTACGAGACTGGATATCTACTTTGCCGTAGGCATGGTAGCAAGATATCAAAGTAACCCAGGGAAAGCGCATTGGACGACAGTTAAAAACATTCTGAAGTGTCTGAAAAGAACTCGGGATAGAATGTTGATTTATCAGTCAGATACTCCAATCCCCATCGGCTACACAGACTCGAATTTCCAATCAGATATAGATTCCAGAAATTATCTGCCTCAGTTAGTGTGTTTACATTTGGGAAGTGTAGCCATCCAATGGACGAGTGTGAAGCAGAAATGCATCACTGACTCAACCATGGAAGTCGGGTAAGTAGCTGCTTGTGAAGCAGTGAAAGAACCGATTGGGCTCTAGATCTTCTTAGTGGACTTGGGTGGTGTTCTGAATTTGTCTAGCAATATCTGCTAGGGGGAGTTGCAAATTCAAGAGAACCAGGAGTCCACGAGTCAAACAAACACATTAAAGGAAAGCCATCTTATATGAGAAATCGTTAAGAGAGGAGATATAGATCTGGCAAAGATAGCGTCTGAGGACAACCTAGCAGATCCATTCACAAAGAGTCTGCCTCTGAATACATTCGAGAGACATGTGGAAGGAATGGGTGTCTGACCGTTGCCAATCTGCTTTGAGTATAAGTGGGAGAAATTATTAGGTTCGTGTAGGTGACATTAGATGTCACGGACTACGCGAGACGTGTTGTAGTATACTTAAAAGCAGACTTTGAGTATAAGTGGGAGATTGTTGGGATTATACTGAAAAGTATGCTTTTTACTTTGTATAATCGAAACTGAATTCTCAGACTTATTTACTGAAATAAATTGTTTATCACTGATGCTTTAAATATGATTGAATGTTATATATATTTACTGCATAACTGTTCAATAATTCGTACGTGTTACACTGTAGTTAATTTAGTGATACCAGATCACAGAAGATTAAATTAACAGTCCCTTGTAACTAAAAGTACGCCATTCACGACCTAGATGGAAATGAACAACCATCGCGAAAGGTTGAGGTGTAAGGCTCAGATTGGTTTGTCTTGACCAAGAGATTACACTAGTGCATGACTGATGCGCTGAATAGGACCTACAGGAGGATAAATTCTTCAGAACTGAACAAGGAAGAATTAGACCTCAGTGGTTCGTTGTTTCTTAACCTTCGTCCCTTAAATAGGATCACGTGGGATTGGTAACTATTGCTTTGACTTATCATGGGTAGCGAATTAGAGAGAGATTCAATACTTTTTATCTTGGGCAATATTATTGGTCACATGTGATTGCTAAGATTTAATACGAAGAATCGTGTGCAAGTACGCTTGCTTGATTTGCCCCTTGGGAGGTTCATAAGTTTTATCATACCAAATCTTGCAAGTGGAATTAGTTTCCGGTATGGATAATAATGTTGAACCGTTCCTCGACCAAGGACAAAAGATATTAATTAACGGAAAGCTATTTCAGTGGCTTGAATTAATTAATGGGCTAGATAATCTTAAACACGGGAAATAATGACCGGGAGCCATATTGACTGTAATATGGGTTAAGATGGATAGTGCAATATTAATTATGTAGTGGGATTAATTAATATTTATGGGCTTGAATAATATTGTGGCTCAATATTAGATATTCAAGATCCATTAGAAGGTCCAATCTTAATTCTCCTAAAGGCCCCCTGAGTAGCCCAACATATAGTCCAATAACTGAAAAGGTGATTAAAATAAAATAAATATTGTTGCTTAATATTTCTCTAAATTTTCAAAAATTATGGATAAAAGAGGGAGAAAGATTTTCTTTGAATTTTGTTATGGAATGAAGATGTGTATTCTTGGAATATAAGATTATCTCATTAAATTCAAGAAATCTCCCACTTGGTTATTCATAGTGATAAATTTCGAAATTTTGAAAATATAGTGGGCAAGAAAGATTTTCTTGATTTTCTTGAAAAGATATTATGGAAGATATGTATTTCTTGAAATACAAGAATATCTCATAAATTCAAGAAGATCCAAATCTTGGATTCTTGTGACACTTGATTTTCGAAAATCATCCATAAAATAGAGGAGGTGGATTTTTGTGGAATATTTTAATTATGGGAAAAATAATATAAGGGATATATTCAAGATTTCTTGGTGACCAAGAAAAGTCTTTTCCCACATTGAAAAATCACACAAATTTCGTTCACCCTCCCTCCTATAAATAGGGGATGATTAGTTCATTCTCAAGTACAATTTCATGTGCTGGAAATATTAGCAAATCCACATAAGTGGTGCAACAAAGTTTATTTTTTCCTTTTGTTAATTGTTCGCGAGTATCCTTCCACCGGATTGTCGAGCAAGGGCTAAGGGAATACTTGGGAAGTCCTTTTGGTTAGTCCGTCCGACCAAAGCCACTTTGCCATCCCGGAGAATACGCTCACGTAAACCCGTAGATTCCGCGATGTAGGGGTTTTACGTGGCCTTTTATATGCATGATATGTTGTTGCAATTATTATTTGAATTAATATAAGATTAATTCATGCTAGTAATAATTTAATGAATTAAATTTGTATTTAAATATTCACCCCGAATAGATCTGTGTAACTCATTCCCCAACAAATTTCCGCAAATCAGCTTAAACCGATAGACACCGAACCGACCGCCTCGGTGATCAAGAAGTTGGATATCACCCAAACCGATTCCCTTGCACTCGATCAAAAGCAAACAAAGAATCACACCGATCCAAGAAGAAAAGTTTTCAAAGTCTATTCACCCCTCCCCTCTAGACTTCTGCCCTCACGAAACCCGTTCGGGACCTACAAGTGGTATCAGAGCAGTGGTTCTACGGACCACTGGCTTTGAATATCATCGGTTCTTGAGGAAGAACCTTTGTTGTCACTTGAACTGATCTTGAAAAACCTTTTTCTAATCTCATTTGTTTTCAAACTCACGATCAGCATGGATAATACTTCGGGTATGTATCATGATTTGCCTAAATTTTCCATTGATGAGTATGCAGACTGGACGATATACATGAGCAACCATCTGGGATCAATAAGCAGCAGGATGATGGAAGTTCTTGAACGAGGACCCATCATCATCTATCATGACAACCCAACTGTTGGAGGTGATCCAGACTTTGCAGTTGGAAGTCTTGTCAGAAAGAGTCCCGCGATGGATCTTTGAAGAGAGAAAAGTCACACACTCGATACGATAGCCAGCACATAATCATGAAGACCATGGACAAGATAACCGTGAGAAAAGATAAAGTATCTCAAGACAAACCCAAATAGATGTGGGATACACTTGCTGAAATGTGTGTAGGAAATGATCTGATTAAAGATAGCAGTCGCAGTTTAACCGGTGAAATTTGAAAAACTTAAGATGCTACCAAATGAAACCATCAATGAGATCGATGGAAGAATCACCATGTCTGTCAACAAGCTTCGAGAACTTGGACAAGAGATGTCAGATAAAGACATAAATTACAAGATATTGAGATCTCTGACTAAGATGTGGGAGATGAAAGTCACTGTAATAAAGGATTGTCAAGATATTGCCAAGATGAAGCCAAGCAACCTGTTCCTGAGTCTTAAAGCCCATGAGTTCTATCTGATCGAGAGAGGGCAAGAAGAAGAAGACGAGTCGTCAATGGGCCACACACCGCCACATCAAAATCGGGCCAGATTCAAAGCGACCAAAGAAGAACTCAAAGTCTCATCAACTCATGGGAAATATTATAAGCCAAACCGAATGATTGCTTTTACTAACTCAGAAAACTTGAAAAATCTAACATCCAACTTGGTAAGTATCGTAGATTTTACAGGGATTATCAAAACAGCAGAGGAAGAGATAGGAGGCCAGCTGACAGATCTCCAGAAAGGACCAGATCTGATGATCGTAGAGAAGACCGCAGAGAAGATAAGAAAAGAGATGATCGGTTTGATGAAAGAAGAGACAACAGATCTGAGAGAAGAAACTCAGATTATAATCGCATGTAAGTCACCCGATGATTCTACAAAACGAAAATGACTCACTGCAAAAGGAGTTCCGTGGATCGTGGAGCATGTTTCAACCAGGAGAAACCAAAGCCATTACAAAATACAGACACCCTGGACCTGACTCCAAAAGAAAGAGAAGACAAGCGAAACAGACGAGAACAAAGATACAGAGACAGAAAAGCCATGGTTGCTGATACATCTGAGATCGATGATTCTTATCTGCCTTCTGAGGATTCTGGCTACTCATCAGTAGAGGACTTTTGTCTGATAAGAAACGCTGATGATTTCTATCACTACGATGATCTGATGTTCTCATCTGATGAAGACATCCGTCTCATGGCTAAGGAGGAAGACCAATCGAGGTAACCTCTAAACCTTCTCGTTTTTTTCGGTTTCCACACCAACCATGATTAGCACACCGAGGAGAGATTGACTTGCAAAATTTATTCGAGCAATTGCTTGATGATCTCTCTAACGTAGTAGACACTTATACAATAGTGGAAGCCAAAAATGATAAGCTAAGGATTAAAAATACTCAGCTTGTTAAGGAAAATGCTGTCAGTAAAGCATTTGAACTAAAATCACCAAGTCGCCGAGATAATCAAGAACTGAAAGTTCTGGAAGATAATTCTTCTGATCAGATGAAGCAGATTAAAGAACAGCTAGCTATCAATAAACAACAAACTGGTGATTTTAAAATCTTACAAGCAAAGTTTGATGATCTCTTCCGACTACATGAGAGTCTGAAAGTAACTGAGGATAGTTTACGTAAGAAAATACAGGTTTTCACGAAATCTTCGAAAAATGTTCAGGATATGAACAACTATTTTCGAACGATAACTAATAAAAAGGGAATTGGGTATGAAAACCCTTCTACATCCTCAAAAGCTCCGTCTGATTCACTTCAAAAAGGTGTAATCAGACGAGTTTCTGATATAGATACACATAAAGCAAAATCTGTATCTAATAAGGGAAAGAGACTTGCTGAACAAGTAAGGCAAGTGCCAAATCAGAAAGGGAATATAAATGGACCCCAACTGATCAAGCATCAGCTGAGGAATCAATAGAAGAACCCAGTTATTCTGAAGAAACCTCAACCTGATCAGCAGATTAGGTATCAGAAAAGACAACCTCAAAAGGGGAAATCTGATTTGAAACCTAATCAGGTCAAGCTGCCTATCAGGCAAGTTAAGGGTAAACTGCTAAAACCAGATATGCCAATAAGATATGAATCTTTTAATGGTAGCAGTCGTACCTACCCTTACAATCAGAAACCTAGGGCTGCTGCACCTGAGCCCCACTGGGTTAAAAGAAGACAAACAACAAAGAAAAATCCCAAGTCTTCTGATTCACTCAAGGCTCGCACAAATAATCATACTGATCAGAATGCATATGAAGAGATGTATGATTAAATAGATGTTTATGGGAGACAAATCAGGCCTTCTGATCTATCTGATTACAATAGAAGTGCCCTGTTTGTATGGATCCCTAAAACCAACTCTAACCCCTCAGGACCCAATCCTAAAGGGGTACCTAAAGCCTGATTTAATTGCAGGTTCGCGTGGGTTTGACCAACAAAGGAGGTGTACAAGCAACTATCTGGTACATCGATAGTGGATGCTCAAGGCACATGACTGGAAGCAAACATCTCCTTAGCTCTTACACAGAACAAGAAGGCCCGCGTGTACTCTTTGGTGATGATAACTTTGGTTTTACCAGAGGATTCAGAACCTTAAAGAATGATGATGTACAGGTTACTGTAGTCTCGTATGTCGAAGGTTTAAAACATAACCTGTTATCAGTTTCACAATTCTGCGACAACAGATTCAGTGTTGAGTTCTCGACTGATCAGTGTACTATCAAGAATCGAGCTACTCAACAAATCTTGTTAACTGGTTCAAGGAAAGGTACGATTTATACAGCAGATTGGAACAGTTGTCCAAGAAATACATGCCTGATTGTTAAGAGTGCAAAAGATAGCAGTTGGCTCTGGCACAAGAGAATGAGTCATCTGAACTTTAAAACTCTTAACAAGATAGCAAGGATGTCTTTGGTTGAGGGTCTTCCGAATGAGGTATTCCCTAAGGATCAGACATGTGTCGCATGTCAGAAGGGAAAACAGGTTAAAGCCTCATTCAAGGGAATCCCTGGACCACCATCCAGCAGAGTATTGCAACTGCTCCATATGGACTTATTTGGACCAGTTACACCAGTCAGTCTCAGCGGACACAAATATACTCTGGTAATCGTGGATGATTATTCCAAGTTTACCTCTGGGTTGTATTCTTGTATAAGAAGAATGAGACAACAACAAAGATACCCGAGCTACTCAAGAAATTACAGAATGAGAAGGGTGTCAGTATAGTGAAAATCAGATCAGATAAAGGTACATAATTTCTGAATTCTTTTATTACTGATTTTTACACTAAGTTTGGTATACAACATGAGCCATCAGCTGCAAGAACGCCAAAACAGAATGGTGTAGCAGAACGGAGAAACAGAACACTCAAAGAAGCTGCTCGCACTATGTTAGCAGAACATGCTACACCAAGCCGCTTTCAAGCGTAAGCCATCAATACTGCACGCCACACTCAGAATAGATGCTCTCTGACTAAGGCTCACTACAAAACACCCTATGAACTGTGGGAAGGGCGTAAAACCTCGTGTTTTCTTACTTCCATGTTTTTTGGGTGCAAGTGTTTCATACACAACAATGGGAAGAGTCATTGAAGACTTTTGAGGCCAAGTCGATGAGGGTATATTCTTAGGATATTCCTCATCCAAAGAAGGCGCTCAGGGTTTACAACAAAGTAACCCTAGTTGTGGAAGAAACACCTCATGTGGTCTTTGATGAGACATCTTCTGAACAAGAGAAAGCTTCCACAGAACAAGCAGTACCAGATCAACCGGTACCTGATGCGCAGAAAATGGATCAGGTAAGTATCAAGAAAAAAGGATCGTAACACGTAATAAAGGTATATATTCCGTAATCTTGATCTTGTTGATTCACCAGTCAATCGCATTCCTAAGGTACGCATAAATCGCCAATGAAGAAGTTCGGTATAGCCGAGATAAGATCAACCGAACCATCCGGTTCAGGGGGAACACTTGAAGTTCCTACAGACAGACATCAGCCCATGATGAGTCCAACATCAGCTGAGACTTGTCCATGTCAAGTGGATCATAATTCTGCACCACTCCCAATCACTAGTAATGAACTACTATCAGAAGAGGATGATGTTCTCCAAACCGATGCAAATCGTAAAAGAAGGACTGGGTAACCACCATCCAACCGATCGATCATCGGAGACCCATCCGATAGAGTTAAAATTAGACATCGACAGTGAAAGTGTCATGTATTGTTGTTATCTGCTTTTTGAAGGAACCAACCAAGTAGAAGAAGCTCTACAAGATGCAAACCGGATTCTAGCCATGCAAGAGGAACCGAACAGTTTTGAGAGGAATCGTGTTTGAAATCGGGTGGATGCACTAACTCATCAAGATGTGATTGGCACAAAGTGGGTATTCAAGAACAAGAGAGATGAGAATAATGTCATAACCAGAAATAAGACAAGACTTGTTGCTAAGGGGTATTCACTATCAGAAGGAATTGATTATGATGAGACCTTTGCACCGCCGCTACTTCGAAGCCATTCGATTTAGCTTCGCATATCTTTACGCCCACAAAGGGTTTATTGTGTATTAGATGGATGTTAAGAGTGCATTCTTAAACGGGGTACTAGCTGAGGAAGTTTATGTTGAACAACCTCCAGGCTTTGAAAAAGGCGACCAGGTGTACCGTTTAAGAAAAGCTCTTTATAGCCTGAAACAAGCTCGTCGAGCTTGGTATGATACACTCTCTCATTTCTTGATAAATAGTGGTTTCACTAAAGGAATAATGGACAGAACCTTATTCAGAATAGAAGATGGAGAAGACATTCTGATGGTTCAGATTTATGTGGATGACATCATCTTTGGATCTCCCAACAAGAGTTTATGTGAAAAATTCAACAAGCTGATGCAAGGGAAGTTCGAGATGTCCATGATGGGTCAGATGAGTTACTTTCTGGGTTTATAAGTTAAGCAAAGTACAGAAGGGATATTCATCTGCCAGGACAAGTACACTAGGAGTTTATTGGCTAAGTTCGGAGTTCAAAATTGTAAGGAAGCCATAATTCCTATGATGACTGGATTCAAGATGGATCCAGATGAGAATGATCAGAAAACTAATCAGAAAGAATATAGGGCTCTCATTGGATCTCTACTATACCGACCGCCAAATAGACCGGATATCACTTTTTGCAAAGAGGTGTATGTGCGATTTCAGCAAATCCAATGCAAAGCCACCGAAAAGCCTAAGCGGATTCTTAAGTATCTGAAGGGACAAGAAAACCTTGGTTTATTTTACCCATCAGATGATAATCTAGAGCTTAGTGGGTATTCTGATTCTGATTATGGAGGTTGCAGAATTGACAGGAAGTCAACCTCAGGTACATGTTAGTTTTTAGGTAGTAAACCGATCTCTTGGTTTTCAAAGAAGCAAACATCGATTCATGACATCTACTATCGGGGGTAATATATGGTCAGCAGAAAGTCGCTGTTCCCAAACCGCCTCGCTTAGTCGCCAAATGAGGGATTATAACATTATAGCTACGAACGCATTCCTATATTCTCGTGACAAAGAATAGTGCTATTGCAATCACTCGTAATCCTCGTTTCTACATACAAGATGCAAGCATGTGGATGTCGACACCATTTTATAAGAGATCATGTTGAAAGAAGAATATCGAAATGGAAAAGATCCATACCGATAAAATGTAAAAGTCGATATTTTAACCAAGCCACTAGCCGAGATCGATTCGAGAGAATTATGCAATGAGCTAGGGCTTCGGATCTCGGAGAAAGTGCACCAGAAAATGTTTGGTGGACTAGTCTCCGCAACCGCCAAGTTAAGAGACTAACCAGGTAAGAGGAATCATTGAGTTATATATCTCAATCGATCGTAAGATCACCAAGGAACCGATAAGAGAAGGCTTTATCGATTCGCATAAAGGAACCGATCGATTAAGGCATTTCATTAAAAGGAACCCGCCGGTTTGGTTGTTTTATACTTTGTAAGTCGGTTAAGCTATGTTCAACAAGCAAGTTGTATAAGATTAAGGCTACAAATCACATAAGAAAATAGAAACAACACAACAATGA
Source organism: Stenogyne calaminthoides (assembly GCA_037126765.1). Lineage (NCBI taxonomy): Eukaryota > Viridiplantae > Streptophyta > Magnoliopsida > Lamiales > Lamiaceae > Stenogyne > Stenogyne calaminthoides. Next base: position 18,243,762 of record JBBCBC010000012.1, read on the forward strand.
AATAATAGAACTTTTCATTAAAGACCCAGAGGTCAGATTTACATTACAAGTTACAAGTGCAAAAGGACCCGGAGGTCATTACATAAACCATAAACCCTAAACCTAACCCTAGAAGGGGGGAGATATGCTTTAAAGATTTTAGAGCCTGATGCTCCCATTTTCCCCCACTTAACCCTAAAAGGGGTGTGAGAGGCTTTGAAATAATCCTAAGCCACCCTCAGAGCTTCAGAGTGAGGAGCGAGAGCGGCATTGAAGGATTTCTAAGCCAGGAGCCCCTAGTCCTAAAATCAATGGGCTCTCCAGCTGTTAAATGGGACACAAGTGCCAAAGATGTGGTCCAAAGACCATATGGCCACAAGTGTCACATGCAAATATTGAGTTTGATATACGATGATCAGCTGTTGTCTGATCAAGATCGTATACCAAACTCAGGTTTTGTATCAGACTGAGTCTGTTGATGCTAATTTCGCCATCTCGATAGGCACACAAGGTGCATACGGTTAGGAGAAGTGCCTTCTCATTTGCGATAGCAGATCCGTCGCCTTGGTGGTAGAGAAGTTTGATAATAATCGTATGTGTAATCTTCGATGACGACGAAAGCAGTAATAAGGGACACACAGGGTTGATTTGAGAAGCTGAAATCATTTGAAAAGGGTTAAAGGTTTTTGCCGGAAGTTTCACCGGAAATAAGGGTTCATCGGGAAACATGGAGTTTAAGCTAAATAAAGAAGATGAATGGTTTATGTTGTGTTGTTTGCCTAAAACCCCAGATCTATTTATAGAAGAAAAACAAGGGTATAGGTGCAAATTTAATTTCTCAAGACCCTTAAGAGAAATTAGCACAGCAAGGACAGCGCGTAGGAGACACGCGACTGATGATTGGATGAGGTTACGGCGATTGATATCACAAAGAATCCAGACTATTATTATGAATGTCAAATTGTGCCGACTTAGGGAATCGAGACGACTATTCGATTTTCCAAGAATAGGTTTTGGCTGTAACACGTATCCCAAGAATTGACTTGATCTGAGTAGAATCAGAATAGGTCAACTGAAATCTGATTAAATAAGAGACTGATCAGATGAGGAAGATCAGTTGAGTATGATACCTCAACAAATCATATAAATCAGTCAATAAGTAATCAGAGATAACAGTTGAAGGGGGAACTTGAACTAATCAGGAAGGATCAGAAAAAGGGAATATCAGACGCAACGTGGAACGAATCAGTTTAACGGGACAGTTGGACAATTATAAGGATTAGGCAGAAAACTAAGATCAACAAGTGGTACAAACAGACTTCAAGTGGTATTGGCTGATTACAATATCAGTCAACCAGATACGCATTTCTGTTTCTTTGTTTACTGCTAACATATCTGAAATTATCTGATAATATTTGCCTTTACTGTACACGTACTTTTGTGACGCATACCCTGCAAAGTATTTAATGCGGACGTAGGGTATATGTATTAAATGCCACTAAATGTGTTTTTAAAATCCAAAAGGCAATCGCGCGTGCATATCCTGACCACACGATCAAAATCGCTCAATCTGGATCGTTTATCCTTTTAAAACGTTTGATCTTCTAGTCTCGATTTTCCCTCCTTCCTTTTTATAAGCTTCATCAAAACCTTACCAGAATACTTTTCTCAAAATTCTTGCGATTTATTCTCTGCAAACTCACAGTTACCTTTCTGCACTTCAACGTGTTTCTTGCGATTCAACCTATTTCAAAATCGAAAATCAGAATCTGGTCATTTCTGGCTATTTGATGAATTACTTTCCTAAAATCCATTGATCATATAGATTACGTCTACTTATGTTATCTTGTGTTATGCCTTATTATCTCTTGGTATCTGTATGTATCCATCGGTTACTAGGTCTGATAATCAATATGTGATATCTTTATAGTTATGCACAACTTATTAATCGAATCTATCGTGTTGTAGATGGCTACTCACGGATTGGGCAAAATTATGTGTAACTATGCGGATTTGGCAACCAAAATTGTTGAAGACAAATTTGTAAGGTTTGGTGTTACACGGGATCCAGAATCAATGGAGGTGGAACAAATTCTGAGAATGTGCAATTTCAAAAAATACTGTGCTGCTCATTGCAATCCAGTAATGCAGTATGAGGCACTAGAATCTTGAGGAATATGCAGGTGGACACGGAAAATCCTGGAGACGAACTGATTTCTTTAGTAAATGGAGAGGATATCAGACTTACAAATGCTGATATAACTCGACTGTTCAACCTGCCCAAAGGAAATATCTCTCCTGCTCACTACAGAGAGAATGAAGACGAACTGATCAAAAATGAACTCTTCAGATAGGCTGATAAACACCAGACCGTAGGCTTTGTCAAGCCTATGATGAAAAGGAAATATCGTCTGTTGTTTGACATTCTGTCAAAAACAATTATGGGTATTTCTTTCAGCCTAGATGGATTAACAACTGTCAAAATGTATAGCATGGACGCTATTATTGATGGAGCCAAAAATATTAATTGGCATGGTTTTCTGAAGGCTATTCTGATCCAAGAACATGACAAATTTGGAGTTAGTGAACAGAGACAAGTCTATCTGAAGAAGAGAATCAACAATCTCAACAAGGTTGCAGTCATTCTGAAGGACAAGATGCCCAATACTGAATGGGATCAGAACGAACTGAAGTCCTACAAGGCCTTTATCTCAACCACAACTGCCATCTATGGGCCGACAAATGATGATATGCGGCCCACTCCCCCTAAGGTTAAGAAAGGGAAGAACAAGGAGACAGCTACGTCTGCAACTGATGCTCCTCAAAAGAAGAAGAGAAAACTGGTAAAGGCTCAGGAGAAGAGGCCAAAGAAAGTAAAACAGACCACCATGACTCTTTTTCTGGAAGACGAGTCAGATGAAGAAGGAGCGCTAGATCAGCCTGATGTGCCACAGAGATCAACTGAAAAATCAGACAGGCAAGCTTCCCAAGTTGAGAGCTCGCCAGAGCAATCAGAGGGAGGAGCAAGGGATGAAAGATCTCCATCACCCCAATCTCGTGCTAATTCACCACTCAGACTTTTAGCCACTGAGCATATCTCTCCTTCACCTGCTCGCGAACCTGAAAGTTCACCTGTTCACGAACCAGTAAGATCACCTGCTGCAGAACCGACTGCAAGAGCTGCTACAGAACCCAACCCTACTGCAGAACCTCTGCAGATTCAGCCAATCAGCCAACATCCAGCTACTCGGACACCACCAGAACCCTCCACATCTCATCAACCTGAACCTGGTCGATCTGAACAGTTGATTCCTGAGTCCAGATCATCCAAGACCATCACCGGGAGAATGGTCAGAATGAGAATTGAACGCGAAATTGATGAGTTGTACCCGGAGTTGGAAGCCCATCCTGTTATTCGGGAAGAAGTAATGGAGATCCTCACCTGGAAAGATCTCCGTTTGAAGAACTTCTCAGATTTCATGATCATTATTGAACAGATGGGAGGTGCTGATGCATTCGCAGATTTTGATTTCGACATGAAGAAATCCACTCAGGTAGGATCACCAGCTGAACTGATAACTGCTGAAGCGATCAAAGCTCTGATCCACAGAAAGCTGGGAATAATTGAACAAGTTGAACTGGAGGCTGTTGCAGAAACTCCTAAGGAAGATGATCCTATGAAGGATGTGAGAGTTGTCGATGATAGTGGAACTGGTGCTGCAGTCATGACCAGCCACTGGAGGCGCAAACAACTGGAAATGATGAGGTGATACAAAATATTCCTGCAACACACATCACCGCTGGTCAACTTCAGGAGATCAGATCTTGTTTTAAAGATCTTCTGAAAGAAGAAGTTGAGGGAGTGTTGGCTAATGAACTTAGCAACACAATAGCTGATCAGAGGCAGATTGGCCTCGAAGAAATAACGGATCAACTGAAATTGGCTATTTCCCAGATTGAAGCAATCAAAGATCAGTTCTCTCAAACCGTGACCAACCTGACTGCTGAATTTAAAAACACAGTTGACGACAAGCTAGTCCAGGTTGATCAAAAACAAGTTTCTCCTCTGATGGTCACTGAAAAGCTTGAAATGACTGAAGAGAAACTTGATAAACTCATTCTTACCCTCTCTACTGCTGTTGAATCTGTCAAGATTGAGTTGATCTCAAAGATTCAAAATCTATCTACTCAAGCTCAAGGTTTATCTGTTGCAGATCTTAACAAAGCCATATCAGTCAGCTTTGGATCTCTGACTTCCCACCTCAATACTCTTTTTGATCAAACCAAAAAGGGGGAAGGACAGGTTGAGAAACCAACTGACTTCATCAGAACAACAAAAGAACTGATTCAGACAGTTGAATCCTATGGCCAGAGACTAGACCATCTGGATCTATTTGCTAATGAAGTTTCTGGGAAGATGGAGAAGTCAAAGGGAAGAAAGTTAGTTGTGGGTGCTGGGACATCAAAACCTGTACCAGCCACTCAGACTAAGAGAGTCACGAGAAACACAGCTAGCCAGATACAGGCCAATAAGGAACTGGCTGAGAAACTGACTAAGGAGCAATTGCTGAAGAAGCTCGTATTAGTGAAGAAGAAAGAAGGACAGAAAATTTGGCAGAGGCAGAAGACCTGAAAAAGAAATACAGATCGAGGGCGAAGAAAGGCAGAGCCGGAAAATCTAGAACAGAAACTCAGTTGCCAACAAGAGTTGATGAAATTATTCCTAAAACTGCTGCTCATGTTGATAGGTTCGAGGAATGGAATAAGATCAGAAGTGAATGGCTTCTGGATGCATTTGTTCTGGACCTAGTGCCAAAAGAAGAATCACCAGATGCGGAATTTCTCAACTGGTTGGAGGACAAGCACCCAGATTTTCTGAAATATCTGGAAAATGAGGCCAGAATAATCAATGTGAGAATATCTCGTCAAGAGTATGACATGATGGACTACTCGAAGAAGGCAGATGGCTCATTTGACAGACTAGCATTTCAAAGGTTCTATTTTGACATCCTGAACAAAGCTCGTATAACTGATCCTCAGCAGATCAATGATGTCAAATGGAAGCTATACCGGATATTCAATGTCCCTCAGGATCAACGAGAAATGTCAGAGGGATATAAGCCAAAAGATTAAAAATCAGAAGACTGTTTAGGATCAACTGAATTTAAACTCAAACTTTTCTGATGTAACCTGTAATTGATAAATCTGCTGAATGAAAAGTTTATTCTTTTTCTGATCCTAAGACAAAATCTCATTATCTTCTGATTATGTGTTCTTTACTGTTTTATATTTATCAATTGTGTTGGTTTCTCAAGTGTTTTGGTTTCATCAAAAAGGGGGATATTGTTGGGAAATTTAGAGTTTTGATGAAAGTTCCAAAACACATGTAATAGGACCATTCAGACCTGTTAGCTGATTGATGTTTTTAAATACCAGTTATAAGATGACCAGTTGATAATTATTGTATAGAACAACTGATGTATAAGATAGGTCACATATTGAGGGGGAACTCAATATATATATATAGGTCAGATCTAAAGACCAGCTGAGAACAAAAGACCAGCTGAAGTCAGAAGGCCAGAAGGCAAGGGAAAGACAGAAGATCAGACGATCTGATAAAGTCAGATGATCAGAGTGAAATCATGACGCTCAAACTCAGAAGACCTGAAGATCAGATGACTACCAAAAGATCAGAACAGAAGACCTACATCAGCCGAGTCTGCTAGTTGAGCTAAGACAACTGACACCAGAAGACTCTATCAGATAGACTAATCAGTTGTAACTGATCAGGTCAGCTCACACCAGGTGGTAACTGATGTTTCATCAAGTCGTACGTTCTTGATCTGAACAAGAAGAATGTCAACTTTAGTTGGTAGAACAAACACTAAAAAGTGTTTCTGTTAACCAATAAGAACAAGACACGTATGAACGGAGTCGACAATACGGGATTTGGTGCTGCTTGGTCAAACGACTATAAAAGACAACTATCCATGCTTTCGGCCATGCCGTCCTTGAAGCACGTCACATCAAATCCTACATATCTACCAAATATAGCCGGAAATTCAAATTGCTCTCCAACAGCTCTTTGATTTCGTGATCTATAAATATGGGATTACTCTTCAGAGTGAACAACGGAAATTATCAAGAAGCTCATATACTATAGCAAAATTTCCTCATGAAGAACACAACCTTGAAGATTATTTTCTAAGTGTTCATCCCATAGTTCTTAGCACATAAATCTTATCCTCTAGCTGTTAGGCTACTTAAATACTAGGATAGATTTCAAAGTTGGAACAAACAACAAATCTTACCCAAAACCCAAAGTTAGGTTAAGTTTCTTTAGCAAGATTTCAGACTAGGGATTCTAGTTCTGATTTATGGGATCAGTTGAGTGAGAGCTCTATAAATATCTGTTGGTGTAATGTGTTGGACTAACTCAATAATCTAAGTCCAGTTGGTTAAGTTGGTGCCCCTTGTGATAGGGAAGAGTGGACATAGGACTGGTTGTCCGAACCACTATAAATCTTATGTGCATTTACCTGATTGATTAACTGCTTTACACTATTGCACACAACTTGATTAAATCTGAATACATATTCTGAGTTAGGATCAGCTAACACCAAGCTACTGATCTTATTAGATTGACTCCATAGTCATCTAATTGAAACAACTTCGGAATCTGATTTGTTATAAACTGGTTTTTCACACGGGTATAAACTAGCTTCGCATAATCGCTTAAACCGATAGACACCGAATCGGGTTCGCCCCTCAGCGATCAAGAAGTTGGATATCACCAAACCGATTCACTTGCACTCGATCAAAGCAAACCGCAATCACACCGACCGCACTAAAAAGTTTTCAAAAGTCTATTCACCCCTCCCCTCTAGACTTCTGCCCTCACGAAACCCGTTCGGGACCTACATCCTGGAAACTGCAAACCAGTTGTACATGTGTAGATATTCTCAGAAAATCAATTTATGCTGCATTAGTATTACCGCCAATTTCAAACACTAGTTCTAATAGCACCCTTTATGTCGCATTTAATCCATGAAAGGTAAGCATTGTATGTACTTATGTTTAAAAGCAAAGAAATAAGTAATCCATGAGTCGTTCACGAGTCTCAATACTATAGTTCATATCAACCAGTACTACAGCTTACATAAACTAATACTATAGCTCTACCTGCATAAGTATTTAAAAGAAAAATCCTGGAAACTGCAAACCAGTTGTACATGTGTAGATATTCTCAGAAAATCAATTTATGCTGCATTAGTATTACCACCAATTTCAAACACTAGTTCTAGTAGCAACCCCTTTGTCCTACGTTGAATCCATGAGTGTAGCATTGTATGTATTTATGTGTAAAAACAGTAAATAAGTAATCCATGAGCTGTTCACGAGTCTCAATACTATAGTTCATATCAACCAGTACTACAGCTTACATAAATTAATACTATAGCTCTACCTGCATAAATATTTAAAACAGAATTCCTGTACTATATGGGCTTTTGTTTTGTAATATTCACACATTTTGCAAGATTTTTCCTTTACATATTCATGACTATAGAAATAAAATATAGCACCAACCGTAAAGAATTTGAAGGCTTGTAATGTGGGACAATTTCAATATCCAATTTAATTGTGTAATATAAGAAATAAACTTAATACAATGCAAAACTTCAGTCAAGTTCAGCTGACAATGCTTAGGATTAGAATAAACTAGTTATCAATTATTTCAACTTATAGTACAATATGGAATTCACCAGGTACCAGATAAGTTCAAGAGATGCATAGGCTATAGGATAGTAATTCTTCAAAAAAAATAATAACTTCAAAAAAGAGAAAATGTTACAGGAAAAGATTCTAGTGAGGAGCTAATAATCCAATAATAGGTGATATAAAGTATAAAAAACAAAAGTTAACAATGAGGAATTTAGATACAGCAAGAAAGATTTTTTTATTTTTTTTAATACAGGTACAATGAGCAGCATATATAAGAAAGGCGGCACCAAGCAAATAGTGCTTGATAACTGACAAGTCGATGAAAGATACACCGTGCAACAAACAATCTTATCACTTAACTCTGACTAGTATGCAGCGACTTAAGAACCTGAACTCAGATAAAGGGCAGACAAGATATAGATCAGAAATAATATCAGTGGCAACCAGTTTAAATACCAAGGCACCAGAGACTCTAAGCAACTACACTGCTGACAAAATCTTTGAATGACATTTCCCACTAAGCAACTAGTGGCTTTAGAATGCAGGTCACACACTTTATTCCTTCGGTGGTAATCTTTGGCACATCTCAAATCTCTATTCTCCCTCCCTCTCATTCTGGAGCACTACTTCATCTGCCTGCCCAATCTGCCTACTGAGAGGAGCAGCAACAAACAGATCACCATCCCATTTCCACTCATTCAAATCCCATTCCATACTCCTTTTCCCCACCTCCTGTATATTATCACACTACTACACATTTGAGCTTGCACAGCTGCACTTGGACAGCCCTTTTCTCAAACAGCTCTCCAAGCTATAGCTTGGAGAGCGGTTCTAATAAAAAAAAAAGAAAAAGAATAGACGGCGGTTTTCAACCGCTGTCCAAGTTTAACACTTAGACAGCGGTTGACAACCGCTGTGCAAGGTGTTAGACAGTGGTTTCGAACCGCTGTCCAAGTGTTCGGATAATTTAATTACTACCCAAATCGCGAACCAGAGTACTTCAATTTTTCCCCAAATTAAATCAAGCTAGCGTCTCCTTCCTCTACCCTAATCGAACTCCGCCGCCGTCGTCCCCCCATTCCGCCATTAAATCTCTTCCCATTACCTCCTTCCCATTCCCCAAATCGCGAACCATGCCCTAGCCTCCTCCTCCCTTCCCCAAATCGCGAACCATGCCCTAGCCGTCGTCTTCCCGCCGTCGTCAGGTAAGAGCCCTAATTTATTTCAAACCAAACCACTAGCATAGTATTAACGTAGAAGACGTTGATAGCATAACTTGGTGTTTGATAGTATTAACGTTGAAGTTGAGGTTGAGGTTGGTGTTTGATACAAACTACTAGCATAGTATATATTAACGTATAGCATAACTTGGTGTTTGATAGCATAACTTTCCGATTCATTTGAGAATTGAGCTTGGACTAAATTGGTGATAAATATAATTAACGTAGAAGTTTGATTAATTGGCGGTGTACTTGTAATTAATTCGAAATAATATGCTTGATAAATGAACAATTAATTGTAAATGAACAATTGATGTACTCAAGGTGTTTGATAATATGCTTGTGTGAGGATTTAAGCATAAATTAGGATTAATACATTAGGATATATTTTTGTTATATTAATTTGATGATTTGGTGAATGGATAGTAGTGTGTTGCTTTAGATGATTAATGATGGTACATTAGGTTATATACATTGTTTTGAGATGCAACAAATCCTTAGATACATATGCAATATACAAACCTTAGGTACTACCACATTCTATATGCAAGTTTACATTATGATTGTAATACTTTTAGGTTTAATACTTTTAGGTTTAATACATTAGGATACATGCATTATCTTGAGAAACACTTCATATTGTCTTTTCTATAGGCATCTCTAGTTCTATATGGATCGAAAGTGGGTTCGAGCAGATCGATTATCTGATGAGTATAGTAATGGGGTGAAAGAATTTTGTAATCATGCAATTAGACACTGCACCGACCCTCGGTACATTCCATGTCCGTGTTGGAAATGTATGAATGGAAAAACCGTTAGTGGTCGAGAAAGTCTGTTTGACCACTTGATGATTCACGGTATTGATAAAACATATACGTGAGAGAGGAGATGGATGTAGCTCAAGCAACCTAGAAACTGACTTTAGGTTTGAAGATACAGTGGATGCGGATATTTTCGATGATGTACCGACTGTTGATACATCAAGTGGGGATGACGATGATCTGCGAGATCACCCTTATATGTCAGAGAAGTTAAGGGATTCTGCTGGATTACCACTGTGGCCCGGGTGTAAGAAGGCAACAAAACTGTCAGCTGTGTTGATATTGTTCAACCTAAAAACATCTCACTAGTTGTCCGATGAGTGCTTCACAAGTATGCTGGAAACAGTTAGTGGTCTATTGCCTGATGGAAATGTACTGCCTAAGAGAGCATATGATGCTAAACAAATGCTCAAGTCCATCAGGTTAACACATCAGAAAATTCATGCTTGTCCGGGTGATTGTATCTTATTTCGAAAGGAGTATGCAGACCTCGAGGAATGTCCCAAGTGTGGACTAAAGCGATATAAGAAAAATAAATCTCCCGCGAAGGTGATGTGGTACTTTCCAATAATACCAAGATTCAGGAGAATGTATAGCGCAACAGGATCTCTGCTAGAAATTTAAGATGGCATCATGATGATAGGATCAAAGATGGAATGCTAAGACACCTCTTTTGATTCACCCCCAAAGGAAGACATTCGATGTCGCATCCGTAATTTGGCACCGAGCCCGCGACACTTGCATCTTGCACTCTCAACCGATTTTAATGAATCCGCTTCGGTATCCAAAGTACCAACCACAATTACATGGCCAAAGGATTACATTAGTTTATAATCTTTCACACGAGTTGTGCATGAAGCGCACTTACATGATGTTGTCTATGTTGATATCAGGACCCAAACAACCTGGTAACGACATAGATGTATATCTGGCTCCTTTGATATAGGACTTGAAGCTCATGTGGGATGAGGGTGTCGATGTGTATGATGCTTGTAGAAAGGAGAATTTCAAGTTGAAGGCCATGCTGTTTGGAACTATCAATGACTTTCCCGCTTACGGGAATCTATCTGGATATAGTGTGAAAGGGGTCGATGCATGTCCTTGTTGTACCAAGAAGACACATCACATTCGCTTGAGACATTGTAGGAAGACCGTTTATATGGGACATAGGAGGTGGTTGGACCCAACCCATAAGTACAGAACAATGGCCGATGCATTCGATGACACAATTGAGACAGGTGAAGCACCACGTATAATGTCAGGTTCGGATGTATTGAATGAGATGAAGAATATCGACACATAGTACGGAAAGATCTTCGCAAAGAGTGTCCCCACTAGGGTTGGAAGAAGGAATCAATTTTCTTTCAATTGCCCTATTGGAAAGAGTTGTATGTTAGACACTTCATTGATCTAATGCACGTTGAGAAGAACGTTTGTGCCAGCTTGCTCAACACTCTCCTAGCTGATAAGAAGTCCAAGGATGGTTACAATGCAAGAATGGATATGATTGATATGGGAATAAGAGTAGAATTAAAACCTATGCCTAGAGAAAGGGGTCAACCGTTCTTACCTCCTGCTGCACACACCTTGTCCAAGAATGAGAGAAAAGAGTTACTTCAGCTGTTAAAGGATGTGAAAGTACCAGAGGGTTATTCCTCCAACATACAGAGACTTGTATCAGATGATGGCGTGAGACTGATGAATCTGAAATCGCATGACTGTCATGTCATCATGGAGACTTTCTTGCCCATTGCAATACGTTCTCTATCTTGCCCGAAAAATGTGCGCATAACCATAACAAAGTTATGTTGGTTCTTCAAGGCAATGAGTAGCAAGGTCATAGATCCTAGAAAATTGCTTGGTTTTCGTGAGGCGACAAGTGGGGACTCTCTGTGAGCTTGAGATGTATTTCCCTCCATCATTTTTTGATATAATGGTTCACCTAATAATTCATTTGGTACACGAGACAAGGATGTGTGGTCCCGCTTTCATATCACGATGGATGTATGGTGTAGAGAGATATATGAAAGTGCTCAAAGGATATGTGATGAATATGTCCACGCCAGAGGGATGCATTGCAGAACGCTATTTAGTAGAAGAAGCAGTCGAGTACTGGTCATAATTTATTCCAAATGTCGATGCAATTGGACTTCCAGTTACCCGGCCAATAGGATGGATGGTGAAGGCATTACCGGTGGTCAACCTGTAAGTGTTAACATGGAGGAACTAACACGGATGCACTTGTGCGTATTTCACAACACGGGCCGACGTGCTTCCTTTTATTGACCGCACACACGCGATCACTTGTTTGAGAGAAATCCCACCGAGATAGATCATGGATTGAAGTTGAGCACAATCGCACGTTTGTTGACTGGTTCAATGGTTATGTAGCAAATAAGTTGTCACGGGACGCAGAATCAGTGAATGAAAGAGTTAAGTGGTTATCCAGAATGCCTGATAGACATGTGTATTCATACAAGTGTTATCTTAGCAACGGATACACATTTTATACCGTAGATCATGATGCCACAAGTACTATGCGAAATAGTGGAGTGTCCATTATCGCAGAATCGCAGTTGATCAATCAACTACTACTTACTTTGGACATTGTCAACATTTGGGAACTCGACTATGTTGTTCACCGTCAACCAATCTTCGAGTGTAGTTGGGTGAGGATCCCTAACGGGGTCCAAGTTGAAAGTTCTGGGTTCGTACACGTTGATTTGAAGAATGTGGGATACCGAGATGACCCTTACATAATGGCCAGTCAAGCTCAACAAGTTTTCTATGTCCCCACCCGCTTAATAAGAAATGGTCCATTGTGGTTCTCAAAACAAATTTAACAATAGTTTCCAGATTAGCGACCATGTCGATGAAGATGTTGACATAATTGATGATCCTTTTCAAAACTTCACTCATTCTGTACCATCTTTCGATGATCCTGCAAATCCACGCCCATACCAGAGAATAATTAGAGATGATGATGAATATGGCAATCCGGATCTTGTTAACATTTATGGTCATGAACGAGAAAGGTCAACCAAAAAAACGAAAAAAGAAAAAAACAGATGCTAAAAAGAAATGTAAGATCAGATTGAATGTTGTTTCTTCTGTTATATTAAATGTTGTTTCTTTTGATTTATTAAATAAAGTGAATTGTTAATCAACAGGTTCCGAGGCAACGAGATAACGAGATATTGAAGACATAATCCGCGCTTCTCTAACGAACATTCCTCTCAATGTAAGTCAATTTATCGATTTATTTAAATTATTATTAATTGAATAAAAAATCATACTATATTGATTGATTCGTTGTTTGCGCTTTTGTTATGAACGTGAGCTCAATTCTTACTCTAACAAAAAGACCGGAGAAATGGAAAAACAATTGGACGCGCTGGGTACCTTTACAATCAATTCTTATATTCATACGATATTAACTGAACGTTGTTTGAAATTTTGGTAGCATGTAATTTCTTTTATATATTTGTGATGATATATATTTCATGTTTTTGGTGTATTGGACGTATATATGTTTATGATTGTATGTTTATTTATTTCATGATGTGTATGTTTATTAATCAATTTGATGTTTTGGTATATATATGTGGTATAAGTTTTGGTTTATGGTTTTATTATAGGATTTTTGGTTTATGGTTTATGGTATTGGACGTATATATAAGTTTTGGTTTATAGTTTTATTATAGGAATTTTAAAATATAAATTAATAATTTAAAATATATATATATATATTAGACAATGGTTTTCAAAATCAACTTGTCTATGTAAAATAATAAACGAATTTAAAAAAAAAAATTGACTTAGACAGCGGTTGATAACCTCTGTCCAAGACAAAGGCTTGGACAGCGGTTATCAACCGCTGTCCAAGATTAAACTTGCAAAGCGGTTATAAACCGCTGTCCAAAGTGCTTATCTTGAATGATAAGTTTTTATCACCGTCCCAAGCTTGATTACTGATGCTTGGAGAGCGGTTTTAACCGCTCTCCAAGATCATTTTTCACAGTTGTCCAAGCCCAAATGTGTATTAGTGTCAGGACCATAGAAATTATGCAACTTTCTTAGAATTTCCCTGTTTCTTCCCCAACTCCCCCGAATGCCTTTTTCCATGTCACAAGTAATAATTCTAAAAACCCCTGCCCACCATAATCTAAAAACAAACATACATGTAATGATGTTTCTGGCAATGAAGAAACTAATAATTTCAGCAAAAACTTCATAAAGATAGGTAATTAAAGGTATAGCAATGGCACTGAGGTTTCTTGAAAGTTCAGTTTGAACAATTGCAACACATAAATATTACAACAAATTGACCAAATGCCAAAGTCCTACTTTATGTATCAGCCTTTTCAACATCACACAATGTTGCAGCACAAGCAAATCAAGTATTGATAATAAACCCAATCCAAATACAATCCAAATGACCATTACAATCCAAATAGATTATATAATACACAAATTACTTTGTAGAATTCAAGCATGAAATGAGTGGCATACCTAAATATGTTGAAGCCATTATTCCAAAGCTCAAATGTGCAGAATTTGTTCTTACAAATCGCGCAATTGTTTCTTCTTCACTTTTCAGTTGAATCGCACCTCACTATGTGCGAATCGCCCTTCTCAATTGCACCTCACTTCTTCACTTTGCCCTCTCACTGTGTGTTAATCGCACCTCACTTCTTCACTTTGCCCTCTCACTGTGCGATAATTGAACTATGTGTGAATCACACTTCTTCAATGCGTGTAAATCGCACTATGTGCGAATCGCCCTTCTCAATCGCACCTCACTTCTTCACTTTGCCCTCTCACTGTGCGAATCACCCTTCTCCCTTCTCAATCGAACCTCACTTCTTCAGTGTGTGTAAATCGCACCATCAGTGTGTGAATCGCACCCTCAGTGCGTGTAAATCGCACACACAATCTCTCAGAATTTTTGTGCATGTAATTTCACGTCCAACTGTGTGTTTTGTTTTAAGTATGTGGGTTGCGGGTCACGGGTCGCGGGTATATGGATAGTGGTTTACCATGCACCACTTTCACACAAAACTGACTCTTTCGAAAATAATGGACAAGAAAGGAGGAGGAAATTTTGTTGGGAGATATTTTGGGAAATATAATATATTGGATATATTCTAGATTGTGTCTTGAGGAAGAAGCAAGGAAATTTCCCAATGCCCAATAATGCCCAAATTTTCGTCCCCCCTAGTCCTATAAATAGGGGATAAATTTTTCATCCCCAATGCAATTCCATGTGCTGGAAAAATTAGAAATCCACAAAGGTGGTGGCAAATATTTTTATATTTTCTCCTTTAAATTAAAATCGTTCGTTGACAATCCTCCCACCGGATTACGTTCGTGGACTTGAGACATATTTGAGAAGGCACTTTGGGTTGATCCATCGTCTCAACGGTTGTCTCTACAAGAGGTATGTAATCTTGTAACTCCTAGATTCCGCATGCTTAGGATTTACGTGGATTATGTGTACGCATGTTGTTTATTTGATTATTAATTATTATGTTGAATTGGTTTAGGATTAATTCATGTTAGTAATTAATTAATTAATTTAAATATGTATTTAAATTCACCTCGAATAGATCCAGGCACCCCTAATTTCCCAATAGTGAACTGTGATCGTGCTGGGCAAATCCGGAACGACGTCCAAGTCCACTAGGAAGTTCTTGAGCCAAACCGCTTCTTTCGCTGCTTCACAAGCAGCTACATATTTGGCTTCCATGGTAGAATCGGCAATGCATTTCTGCTTAACGCTTCTCCATGTCATGGCTCCTCCCCCCATGCAAAACACACTACCGAGGTTGACTTTCTGGAGTCTATGTCTGATTGGAAATCTAAGTCCGTATAACCGATGGGGATTAGACTGTCTGATTGATAAACTAACATTCTGTCTCGTGTCCTCTTCAGATACTTCAGAATGTTCTTAACCGCAGTCCAATGTTCTTTCCCAGAGTTACTTTGATATCTTGCCACCATGCCTACGGTAAAGCAAATATCTGGTCTCGTGCACAGCATTGCATACATGAGGCTTCCTACAGCCGAAGCATAAGGAACGCCCTTCATGTAATCTATTTCCTTTTGTGTCTTGGGACACATTTCCTTGGATAGATGGATTCCGTGTCAGAAAGGTACAAAACCTTTCTTGGAATCTTGCATGCTGAATCGCTTCAAAATGGTGTCTATATATGAGGCTTGCGAAAGCCCGATCATTCTTTTCCTGCGATCTCGAGTGATCTTGATCCCTAGGACGTGACCGGCTTCCCCTAAATCCTTCATATCAAACTGTTTTGACAGCCATGCCCTTACGTCTGACAACATCTTTACATCGTTCCCGATGAGCAGAATATCGTCTACTATAGTACCAAGAATACCAAGGCAGTTCCATCACGTTTCCTATAAACACAACTTTCAAAATTATTTTGATCAAAACCGTAGGATTTTATAACTTGATCGAAATACTGATTCCAAGCATGGGATGCTTGCTTCAGCCCATAAATGGACTTTTGTAGCTTACAAACCAGATGCTCTTGGCCTTTTTCAATGAAGCCTTCAGGTATTTTCATTTAGATCTCTTCGTCAAGACTTCCATTAAGGAAAGCGGTCTTGACATTCATTTTCTAGATCTCAAAGTCTAGGTGTGCAGCAATTGACAAGAGAATGCGGATAGACTTGAGCATGGCTACGGGCGAAAAAGTTACCTCATAGTCGATCCCTTTTTTCTGAGTGTAACCTTTCGCCACGAGTCTTGCTTTAAAGATTTCAACCTTTCCATCCGGTCCCCTTTTTCTCTTGTATACCCACTTGAATCCAATGAGTTTTACCCCATTAAGTGGTTCGACTAGCTCCCACACTTTATTGTGATCCATTGAACCCATCTCGGCTTCCATTGCGGTTTGCCAAAAATTTACATCCTTGTCTTGGATCGCCTTGTTGTAGGACCATGGATCTGATTCTTCTCCTGAGATCAAGTCCGAGGACTCTCTGATCCCCAAGAATCTCTCGGGTTGTCTAAAAACCCTCCCACTACGATGAGGTTCTGGTTGTGTCGGTGTGACGCTTGGTATTTCGTCTTGTACAGTTGGCAACTGAGTTGCCCCCCTAAGTTCTTCTAAGGTAATATCGCTTCTAGGCTTTTTATCATTCATATAGTCTTCTTCCAAAAATTTAAAGTGCGTACTGATTACGACCTTTTGATCTTCGGGACCATAGAACATGCATCCCTTCGTTCCTTCGGGGTACCTTATAAACAGCCTTAATTCCGAACGTGCGTCCAATTTACCGGCTTCCTTATCCAACACGATATCTTACACACCCCATTCTCATGTGTCCTAAAATTTGGGCTTCATGATCCATAATTCTCTAGGGGTGGAACCAAGTTTAGAATATAAGCTGTTGTTTACAAAGCATAACCAAAAAACGATTTTGGTAAATCCGCATAACTCATCATTGACCTTACCATTTCTAGAAGTGTTCTATTTCTTCGTTCTGCAACCCCATTTTGTTGAGGGGTACTGGGTGCAGTCAATTGGAATGCAATCCCTTCATCCGACAGGTAGTTCAAGAATTCATCGCTGAGGTATTCGCCTCCACGATCGGATCATAGAAACTTGATACTCTTTTCCTTATGATTCTCTGCTTGAGCCTTAAATTCTTTGAATTTATCAAAGGTCTCAGATTTATGCTTCATTAGGAAAACGTATCCATAGCGTGAGTAATCATCGATAAACGTAACGAAATACTCGTAGCCACCTCTTACTTTGATTTGCATTGGACCACATACATTGGTGTGAATGATCTCCAACACTTCTTTAGCTCTAAGCCCCTTAGCTCCAAATGCCCTCTTGGTCATCTTACCCTCTAAGCATGATTCACAAGTTGGAAATGGTTCATGTTGGGAAATTTGTATTAAGTTTTGATGGATGTTCCAAAATAGATTGTAATAGGACTAGTCAGACCTGTTAGCTGACTGATGAGTTAGAATCAGGATAAGATGACCAGCTGAGTAGTATAGACAGCTGATGTATAAGATAGGTCACATATTGAGGGGGAACTCAATATGTATTGGTAGGTCAGAAGACAAAATCAGAAGACCAGACGAGTCAGAAGACTAGACGAGTCAGAAGAGAAGACGAGTCAGAAGACCAGACAAGTCAGAAGATCAGACGAGCCAGTTAGTCAGATGATCAGGTGAAGACATGAAGCTGAAATTCAGAAGACCTAAAGATCAGATGACTACCAGAAGATCAAGACCAGAAGACCTGTAGACCTACATCAGTCGAGTCTGCTAAGTTGTGCTAAGATAACTTGCATCAGAAGACTCTATCAGGTAGACTGATAAGTTTTATCTGATCAGGTCAGCTCACACCAGGTGTCAATTGATGTTACACCAGGTCATACGTTGTCAATCAGAACAAGAAGAATGTCAACTTTAGTTGGTAGAACAAACACTGAATAAGTGTACTTGTTAACCAATGAGAACGAGACACGTATGTACGGAGCTGACAATGCGGGATTTGGCGCTGCATAGTCAAATGACTAGAAAGGACAAACATACATACTTTCGGCCATGCCGTTCCTGAAGCACGTCACATCAAGCCTGCAAATCTACCTAAAATAGCCTGAAATTCAAATTGCTTCCAACGGCTATTTGATTTCAAGGTCTATAAATATGGGATCATACTTCATAGTGAAGACATGGAAATTATCATCAAGCTCAAGCACAAGCAAATTTCCTCACGAAGAACACAAAATTGAAGAATATTTCTAAGTGTTCATCCCATTGTTCTTAGCATAGAAATCTCATCCTCTAGCTTTAGGCTACATAAACACTAGGATAGATTTCCAGTTGGAACAACAACAAATCTTTACCCAAACCCAAAAGTTAGGTTAAGTTTGTTTTGCAAGATTTCAGACTAGGGTTTCTAGTTTCTGATTTTTGGGATCGGTTGAGTGAGAACTCTTGAAACATCTGTTGGTTGTACTGTGTTGGACTAACACATTAAACTAAGTCCAGTTGGTTAGTTGGTGCCCCTGCTGATAGGGAAGAGTGGACGTAGGCCTGGTTGTCCGAACCACTATAAAATCTTGTGTGTTTATCTGCTTTACTTGCTTTACACTATAGCACACTACCTGATTTGTCATTGCATACATATTCTGACTCTAGATCAGTTTTGCAACAAGCAACTGAACTGGTCAGCTTGACACTTTGTCATCTGACTGAAAACAGACAAGTAAAATCTGATTCTAAAACTGTTTTTTCTCACGGGTTAAAACTTACTTCCGCACATCTATTAAACTGATAGACACCGAACTGATCTACCATTAGGCGATCAGTAAGTTGGATATCAGTCCAAACTGATTCACTCGCACTCTGATCAGGCAACTTGCTTTCACACCTGATCTTGCATGAAAAGTGTTTCAGAAGTCTATTCACCCCTCCCCTCTAGATTTCTGCCCTCACAAAACCCGTTCGGGACCTACAAGTGGTATCAGAGCAGTGATTCTATGGACCACTGGCTTTGAGTATTATCGATTCTTGAGGAAGAACCATTGTGGTCACTTGAAAAGATCTTGAAAAACTGTTTTTTTTAAATTCATCTGTTTTCAAAACTCACAGTCAGCATGGATAATACATCTGGTATGTATCATGATCTACCCAAGTTTTTTATTGATGAGTATGCAGACTGGGTCATACTTATGAGCAATCATCTGGAAGCTATAAGCAGCAGAATGATGGAAGTTCTTGAACAAGGACCTATCATTATCTACTACAACAATCCAGCTGAAGGGGGTGATCTAGAATTTCCAGTTGGAGCCAGAATAAGAAAGAGTCCTTCTCTGATGGATGCTGAGGAAAGGAAATTATCCAATCTGGATACTGTGGCCAGACACATCATTATGAAGACTATGGACAAGATAACCAGAGAAAAGATCAAATACCTCAAGACTGCGAAGCAGATGTGGGATACTCTAGCTGAGATATGCGAGGGAAATGACCAGATAAAGGACTGCAGATTACAGGCCGAACTGGTTAAGTTCGAGAAACTCAAGATGCTACCCAACGAGATGATAAACCAGCTTGATGGAAGAATTACCATGTCTATCAACAAACTCAGAGAGTTAGGACGTGAAATGACCGACAAGGACATCAACTACAAGATCCTGAGATCTTTAGCGAAGAAATGGGATATGAAGGTTACGGTGATCAAGAACTGCCAAGATATAGCGAAGATGAAGCCGAGCAGTTTGTTCTTAAATCTAAAAGCCCATGAATTCGACCTGATTGAGAGAGGGCATGAGGAAGATGATGAGTCATCTGCCGAAACTACACCTGCAACAACAAAAGCAGTAGCATTCAAAGCAGGCGACAGCTGCTCAAAATCTTCTGAGCCTATTGGAAATATTGTTAGTCAAGCTGAACAGATTGCACTACTCACCAGAAAGCTAGAAAGATAAAATATTCAATTGGGAAAGTATAGGAAATTTTACAAAGACTATCAGAATAGCAGAGGAAGAGAAAGAAGATCGTCTGACAGATCGCAAGAAAGAAACAGATCTGATGACAGAAGAGATGACCAAAGAGAAAAGAAAAGAGATGATCGTGCTGAAGATCACAAATCAGAAAGGAGAAATTCAGATCAAAGGAAAATCGGGAAGTCACCTGACAGATCATACAGAAGCATGACTCACTTGCCAGAAGAAGTTCTGTGGAGAGAGGAGTCTGCTTCAACTGCCAGAAACCAGGTCACTACAGTGCAGACTGTCCTGACCTGACGCCTAGAGAAAGAGAAGATAAGAGGAATAGGAGAGAGCAACGATACAGAGACATGAAAGCTATGGTTGCTGACACTACAGGAATAGATGATTCTTATCTACCATCAGAAGATTCTGGTTACTCATCTGTAGAAGACTTCTGCCTGATGAGCAATGCTGATGACGTCAACAACTTTGATGATCTGATGTTCTCATCTGATGACGACATATGTCTCATGGCCAAGGAAGAAGATCAATCTGAGGTATCTTCTAAACCATCTGTGTTTTCTGTTTCCACACCAGTTGTGTTGAGCACACCTGCTGGAGAGATTGACCTGCAGCTCTACAATGAGCAATTGCTTGAAGATCTCTCCAATGCAGTAAACACTTATACTATAGTGGAAGCTGAGAACGACAAGCTAAGGATAGAGAACATTCAGCTTGTTAAAGAAAATGCTACAAGAAAAGCTACTGAACTGAAATCAGTTGAGATTGTTCAGAAAATGACTGCAGAACTGGAGATTCTGAAAGTCAGCTCTTCTGATCAGGATAAACTGATTAAGGAACAGCTATCCATTAACAAACAACAAGTTGATGATCTCAAAATCCTCCAAGCTAAGTTTGATGAAATCTTCCGACTGCATGAGAGTCTAAAAGTCACTGAGGATAGTTTGCGTAAGAAAATAGAGGTTTTCACAAAATCTTCTAAGACTATTCAAGATCTGAAATTGGGTATGAACACCCTTCTGCATCCTCAAAAGCCCCGTCTGGTTCACTTCAGAAAAGTGTAATCAAACGAGTTTCTGATCAAGATACACGAAAAGCAAAATCTGTATCAAATAAGGGAAAAGGATCAGCTGACCAGGCAAAGCAAGTGTCTGATCAGAAAGGGAACAAAAATGGACCCCAACTGATCAAACTTCAGCCGAGGAATCAACAGAAGAACCCTATTCTTCTGAAGAGACCTCAACCTGATCAGCAGATTAATAATCAGAAAAGACTACCTCTCAAGGGAAAATCTGATCTGAAACCTAATCAGGCCAAGCTGCCTAACACGCAAGCTAAAGGTAAACTGCTAAGACCATCTATGCCAAAAAGATATGAATCTTTTAATGGTAGAAGTCGTACCTACCCTTACAATCAGAAACCTAGGGCTGCTGCACCTGAGCCCCACTGGATTAAAAGAAGACAAATATCAGTAAAAAATCCCAAGTCTTCTGATTCATCCAAGGCTCACACTAATGATCATACTGACCAGATTGCATATGAAGAGACGTATGATTATGTAGATGTTTATGGGAGACAGATCAAGCCCTCTATTTTCAACAAAGGTGCCAGATTTGTTTGGATCCCGAAAGGTACTTCTAACTCCCCAAGACCCAATTCTACTGGGGTAACTAAAGCCTGAACTGGTTGCAGGTTCGCGTGGGTTTGGCCAATAAAGGAGGTGTACAAGCAACTATCTGGTACATTGATAGTGGATGCTCAAGGCACATGACTGTAAACAAACATCTCCTCAGCTCATACACAAAACAAGATGGCCCACGTGTACTCTTTGGTGATGATAACTTTGGTTTTACCAAAGGGTTCGGAACCTTAGAGAATGATGATGTACAAGTTACTGAAGTCTCGTATGTCGATGGTTTAAAGCATAACCTGTTATCGGTTTCACAATTCTGCGACAACGGATTCAGTGTTGAGTTCTCGACTAATCAGTGCACTATCAAGAATCGAGCTACTCAATTGATTTTGTTAACTGGTTCAAGGAAAGGAACGATCTACACTGCAGATTGGAACAGTTGTCCAAGAAATGCATGTCTTATTGTTAAGGGTTCTAAAAGCAGCAGTTGGCTCTGGCACAAGAGAATGAGTCATCTGAACTTTCAAACTCTTAACAAGATAGCAAGGATGTCCCTGGTTGAGGGTCTCCCGAATGAGGTATTCTCTAAGGATCAGACATGTATCGCATGTCAGAAGGGAAAGCAGGTTAAAGCCTCATTTAAGGGGATCCCAGGACCAGCATCCAGCAGAGTACTGCAACTGCTCCATATGGACTTATTTGGACCAGTTACCCCACTTAGTCTCAGCGGACGCAAATACACTCTGGTAATCGTGGATGATTATTCCAAGTTTACCTGGGTTGTATTCTTGTATAAGAAGAATGAGACAACAACAAAGATACCCGAGCTGCTCAAGAAATTACAAAATGAGAAAGGTGTCAATATTGTGAAAATCAGATCCGATAAAGGTACAGAATTTTTTGAACTCCTTTATTACTGACTTTTGCACTAAGTTTGGAATACAACATGAGACATCTGCTGCAAGAACACCACAACAGAATGGAGTAGCAGAACGAAGAAACAGAACACTCAAAGAAGCTACTCGAACTATGTTAGCTGAACATGCAACTCCAAACCATTTCTAGGCAGAAGCTATCAACACAGCATGTCATACTCAGAACAGATGCTCTCTGACTAAGACTCACTTCAAAACACCCTATGAACTGTGGAAGGGCAGAAAACCTCATGTTTCTTACTTTCATGTTTTTGGGTGCAAGTGTTTTATTCACAACAATGGGAAGAGTCAGTTGAAAACCTTTGAAGCCAAATCAGATGAGGGTATATTCTTAGGATCAGATCACGTAACAGTGTATGTTCCAAAACTTGATCTTACTGATTCACCAGTCAAACAGCACCCAAAGGTACGTACAATTGTCAATGAAGAAGCTGGTACAGCTGAGACAGTATCAACTGAACCATCTGGTTCAGGGGGAACACCTGATGTTCCTGCTGACAGACATCAACACATGATGATTCCAACATCAGCTGAGACTTGTCCATGCCAAGTGGATCATATTATTGTACCTCTCCCAATCTCTAGTAATGAATCACTATCAGAAGAGGATGATGTTCTCAAAACTGATGCAAATCAGAAAAGAAGGACCTGGATAACCAGTCATCCAACTGATCTAATCATCGGAGACTCATCTGATAGAGTTAAAAGTAGACATCAGATTGGTGAAATTGTCATGTATTGTTGTTATCTGTCTTTGAAGGAACCAACCACTATAGAAGATGCTCTACAGGATGCTAACTGGATACTAACCATGCAAGAAGAACTAGAGCAGTTTGAAAGAAATAAGGTTTGGAAACTGGTGGATAGACCAACTCATCAAGATGTGATAGGCACCAAGTGAGTATTCAAGAACAAGAAAGATGAGAACAATGTCATAACCAGAAATAATGCAAGACTTGTTGCTAAGGGGTATTCACAATCAGAAGGAATGAGATGAGACCTTTGCACCAGTCGCTCGCCTGGAAGCCATTCGGTTGTTTCTGGCATATGTTGACCACAGAGGGTTTATTGTGTATCAGATGGATGTAAAGAGTGCATTCTTAAATGGGGTACTAGCTAGGGAAGTTTATGTTGAACAACCTCCTGGCTTTGAAAAAGGCAACCAAGTGTACCGTTTAAGAAAACTATTTATGGCCTGAAACAAGCTCCTCGAGCTTGGTATGATACACTCTCTCAGTTCTTGATAGACAATGGATTCACTGAAGGGATAGTGGATATAACCTTATTCAGAATAGAAGATGGTGAAGATATTCTGATGGTTCAGATTTATGTGGATGATATTATTTTCGGATCTCCCAACAAGACCTTATGTGAAAGATTCAACAAGCTAATGCAAGGGAAGTTCGAAATGTCCATGATGGGTCAAATGAATTACTTTCTGGGTCTACAAGTTAATCAAAGTACAGAAGGGATATTCATTTGTCAGGCGAAGTACACTAGGAATTTGTTGGCTAAGTTTGGAATTCAGAATAGTAAGGAAGCCAAAATTCCTATGATGTCTGGATTCAAGATGGATCCAAATGAGAATGGTCAGAAAACTAATCAGAAAGAATATAGGGCTCTCATTGGATCATTGCTATACCTGACTGCCAGCAGACCAGATATCACTTTTGCAGTAGGTGTATGTGCCAGATTTCAGGCAAATCCAATGCAAAGCCACCTGGAAGCAGCTAAGCAGATTCTTAAGTATCTGAAGGGGACAGTAAACCTTGATTTATTCTACCCATCAGATGATAATCTAGAGCTTAGTGGGTATTCTGATTCTAATTATGGAGGTTGCAGAATAGACATAAAATCAACCTCAGGTACATGTCAGTTCTTAGGAAGCAAACTGATCTCTTGGTTTTCAAAGAAGCAGACATCTGTTGCCACATCTACTACTGAAGCAGAATATATGGCTGCTGGAAGCTGTTGTTCCCAACTGCTCTGGCTTAGTTAGCAGCTGAGGGATTACAACATTGTAGCTACGAACGTACCTATATTCTGTGATAGTAATAGTGCTATTGCAATCACCCAGAATCCAGTATTACACACAAGATACAAGCATGTGGATGTCAGACACCATTTCATAAGAGATCATGTGGAAAAGAAGAACATCAGAATAGAAAAGATCCATACTGATAAGCAGAGAACTGATATCTTAACCAAGTCACTAGTTGAAGTCAGATTCAGAGAACTATGTAATGAGCTGGGACTTCTGGACTTATGAGAAAGTGCACTAGAAATGTTTGGTGGACTGGTCTCCAAGACCAGTTGGTTAAGAGATTAATCAGATGAGAAGGATCAGTTGAGTATGGTACCTCAACTGATCATAAAGATCAACAAAGGACTACTCAACTGATCAGAAAGATCAGCAAAGGACTAATCTGTTGGGATCATTCCCCAACATAATCAACTGACCAGAAAGATCAGCGAAGGACTAATCAGACAACAGATATCAGATGAAGGGGGAACTGATCAGGTAAGATTAGCAGAAAACTGATTAGATAAGTGGAACATTGTTGGGAAACACTAAGGGGTAGACTACCATCAGTAAGGTCAACAGTAATCAGGCCAACCAGATCATAACAAAGTGATAACTGACTGATTACAATATCAGTCAGTCAGATACGTTTTCTGATTTCTCTTTACATATGCCTATTCTAATCTATGTTAGCGATTACTGTTCACATTACTTTATGATGTCATGCCTGCAAGAATTTAATGCGGACGTGGGATTTTTGTGTTAAATGCATTTATTGCGAATTTTTAAGTCCAAAAGTCTGTCGGTTTAAATCCCTAACCACACGATGAAATTACTTTTCAACAAATTGATTTTAACCGTCCGATTAAGTCAAAGACACTCGAGTATTTTTTCAAACTTTTCGTGAAAATTTTCTTTCCCTCTCACTTATATAACCTAATATACCATTTTCAAAAACTTTTCGCATTACTCTCATTCAAACACGCAATAGTTTCCAGAATTTCTTTTCTACCACTCAAAACATTCAAGCGATTCTTTCTAGCTTTTAAAAATCACAAATCGCTTACCTGGTAATTTGCGTGGCTTACAATTTTAGTAATGCATATGGTATTTGTTTTGTTTTGTTTATGCTTATGCTTAATCTCTGATAAATGCTTATATGATTTTATGTATTACAGAAATGGCAACATCTATAGTGCCTTCTGAAACTTATGATTATGCTTACATGATTAAGCAAGTAATTGATGAGAAATATGTCTTTTTCCACATCACCCGTGATCCAGAATCCATGGAAATAATGGAGTGTTTGAAAGCATTTGGATTAGAACAGTTTTGCTACAGGCACTTAGATAGTGTATCTATAATCGAATCCCTGGAGTTTCTGTGGAAATTGAAAGAGATGAACAACAAGGAACTCTATTCCTTCGTTGGTGGCAACATGATTGATGTCACGAATGCGGACTTGCATAGGATATTTGGACTCCCGATGGGCAGAAACTACCCTGATGAATTCAATGCCGGGATGTCAGATAAGGAGTATTTGTAGAAGGTGCTGCTGAGGCCTGGGAACATCTCGAATATTACAAATGTCAAGGTTCCCTACCTGCGAAGGAAGTATAGGTTACTTTTCGAGATTGTCTCGAAGGTCATTATGGGGATTGCATTTAGCCCAGATGCCCTAACTCAGCAGAAGCAGCATGTTATGACTGCTATTATCGAGAAAGACCCAGATATGAACTGGATGGGGTTGTTCAAGAATAGGCTTTTGCAGGAATCTGCAAAATTTGTTGTTAATGACCAAGACCAGGTGGTTCTGACCAGGAACATATGTAATATTCACAAGGTGTCAATCATCCTTGCTGATAAGCTCCCAAACTACCCCTGGTCAGATTTTGGGAGGAAACCTTACCTGGAGAAGTTCAAGGTTATCTTGCTAAGGGACGAGGAGCTGCCTGGGCAATCAGATGATGGCCTTGCTCCATATGTGCCAAAGTTTAAAGCGGCATCATCTGTACAAACGGAAGGAAGAGTCCAACCAAAGGCGAGAGCTGCAAAGAGGAAACAGGTTGCGAGCAAGCCTTCTGATGCAGGTGAGAAGCGTCAGAAGAAACTCACTTCTATGCTGCCTAAGAAGGCTGGAATGCCTTCTGAGGGTCTTCGCGACGAAGACAGTGAGGTTGAAATGTTAGAATCAGGTGGAGATCAGGCAGCAGGTCAGGAACTGATGCTGGTGGAAGCACCAGTTCAGGTGGAGGCTGGAGAGGCAGAAGGAGAACTAGCTGAGGAGGCTCAGACTGAGTCTGAACCATCTGACTCAGCTCATCTGAGTTCTCTATTTAAAGGTCATGAAACCACCTACTTCCCCAGATCACCGACTCCCTCATCCAAAACACCTTCTCCAATCACCCAGATTTCACCTTTTCCTGAACCTTCTCCCATTACCCAGAAAACCCCTTCTCCAATCACCCAAATTTCACCTTCTCCTGAACCTTCTCCCATTACCCAGAAAACCCCTTCTCCTTCCCTTACCCCCTCTCCCAAAAAACAAACACCATCACCTGCCTCAGGAACCGCTCAACTGGAGCACTCACCAGATGTTGCTGGTGATGATTTGTTTGTATCCATCTCCCACAACCCCTTCAACACAAGAATAGTCCTTGGCTCGCCTAAACAAGAAAACTCCACCATATATTTTATGCGGCACCAAGTCAATGCCTTTCTGGACCAAAACTTTCCTGATCTCATCAATCACCCTGGGATCAGAAAGCAGTTCGAAGAAATTATCTTTTGGAGGGACATCAGGCTCAAGGACATAGAAGACTTTATTATTTTGATGAATGCCTTGGAGCCTGATTACTTTGTGGATTTGGAGAAAATGGCCAAGCAGAATGCCGGTGTATCCAGCGTAGCCGAACTTGCTACAGATGCTGATATCAGATGGCTGGTGCACCAGAAGTTAGACATTTTTGAGGATGAAAAAGACCTTACTCAGACTTACCCTGAGTATGAGGAAGCTGCCGATGAACCAGTCGAGGGTGCTATAGATGAGACCCTGATTGGCGAGGCTTCAACATCTGGTCTGACTGTTGATATCTCTGCCGAAACCTTGGAGCTGATTACGAAGAACATACAAGAAGGGGTCAAGGCATCTATCGATCAGCATTTCCAAACGCTGACTCAAAATCTGATGGACAGATTCGGAGAAGAACAACAAGCCTTAGTGGAGACAGAACGGAAGCTCACGATTGAAAAACTGCTGCACATGCACGATCAAATTACTGTGTCAGTCATGAGCCGCATCGATCTGTTATCTGATAAGCTGTCAGCAGAGGTCTCCATTTTATCCGACATTGGCACCCTTCTGCAGAGCATCTACTCATCCTTGGGAAAGACGGATATAAGTCTTGATGCTGTATGGAGAAGACTAGAGGGCTCCATTAGCAAAGCTCAGAAGGCGTTGCAATCTATTCTGGATCGGGTAATGGGACTCCTTCAACAGCTTCCACTGTTCAGATCACCCCTCTTGCAGTCGACGACCTAAGATCAGAGATGTTAAGGGAATTCAATGCCCTGAACATCAGAATTGTGAACCTTTTTGCTGCAACCAAAAAGGGGGAAGAGGGGAAATCAGAAAAATAGCAAGAAGAATCAGAAACACATGCTGAGTCATCTGGACGTGAACTACCACTTGTTGCACCAGAAAAGACAACTGTTGAGGTTCCTAATATGGAGATTGCTAAGATTTTCCAATCAGTTGAAGAACACATCAGATTGTTAGTAAGTCAAGGCAAAGCTATTACTGAACAGAAGTCTTCCTTTGGTGAGCTGATAATAAGGGTTGACAATATTGAAGACTTCTCGTCAACTGTTCAGAAAAGATTTGATCAGGAGGATCAGGCGAAAAGTCTTGAGTTGGCAAAGAAACTACAAGAAGAAGAAGACACTGCGGAGGAGAGAAAACTGCAGAAAGCCAAGCAAATGAAGAGGCAAACCAAGAAGCCCGTAGTGACCCGGTCTCAATCGCAGATGACAGCTGCAGAAAGAGAAGAGCAACAGATGAGGCAATGGGTCATGAAAGCGGCTATTAAGAAGAAGAAGCTTGCTGAAGCTGCCGGTCTGGGCAGAAGGTATGTAAAAAGAAAAAGTAAGAAGGCTGCAGAAGCAGAAGAAATAGATTGGGAAGAGAGAGCCTTTCCTGAGGAGGTCGAAGGTATTCTGGTGGCCCGACAAGACTTGCTTCTGAATGGACAAGGATTAAAGTCGATTGGCTGAGCGATGTGTATATTATTCAGAAGATACCAGAACATACTGATCAAGGAGCGTTCGATGCTGAATTTCTCAATTGGCTGGAGATCAAATATCCAAATTTCTACAAGGTGGTGATGCATGAAGGGAAAATCATGTCCTTAATCCCTTCTGCACCCAAATTTCAGACAATGATTCCGCTGCTCCGAGCTGATAAATCTCTTGACCCAGTCGGATTCAAGAAGCTCTTCTACGATTTTGCTAAGAAAGGAGATATATTTGAGAGAGAAAGACTAGAGGCCTTGCCGCAGAGAAAGTACAAGATTTTCAATATTCCAGCAGATCTTCAGAGATTCTCATTTTGAAGAAGTCGGAAGATATGTTCTTTAAATCAGATGATAGGTAACTCTTGTACTTGTAATCTTCAAACTCTTATATATAAAATAAGTTGCCCTTCTGATCTTAAGACAACAACTCATTGTCTTCTGATTTCTGTTGCTTTTGTTTTTTTTACATTTCACATGGTTATCTGTTTTTTTAATTATTTGTTTTGGTTCCATCAAAAAGGGGGAAATTGTTGAGAAATTTGTATTAAGTTTTGATGGAAGTTCCAAAACAGATTGTAATAGGACCAGTCAGACTTGTTAGCTGACTGATGATTTAGAATCAGGATAGAATGACCAGCTGAGTAGTATAGACAACTGATGTATAAGATAGGTCACATATTGAGGGGGAACTCAATATGTATAGGTCAGGCCAGAAGACAAAATCAGAAGACCAGACGAGTCAGAAGACTAGACGAGTCAGAAGACCAGATGGGTCAGAAGACCAGACGAGTTAGAAGACCAGACAAGTCAGAAGACCAGACGAGTCAGAAGATCAGACGAGCCAGTTAGTTAGATAATCAGGTGAAGACATGAAGCTGAAATTCAGAAGACCTGAAGATCAGATGACTACCAGAAGATCAAGACCAGAAGACCTGAAGACCTACATCAGTCGAGTCTGCTAAGTTGTGCTAAGACAACTTGCATCAAAAGACTCTATCAAGTAGACTGATCAGTTTTATCTGATCAGATCAACTCACACCAGGTGTCAACTGATGTTACACCAGGTCATACGTTGTCAATCAGAACAAGAAGAATGTCAACTTTAGTTGGTAGAACAAACACTGAATAAGTGTACTTGTTAACCAATGAGAACGAGACACGTATATACGGAGCTGACAATGCGGGATTTGGCGCTGCATAGTCAAACGACTAGAAAGGATAAACATACATACTTTTGGCCACGCCATTCCTGAAGCACGTCACATCATGCCTGCAAATCTACCTAAAATAACCTGAAATTCAAATTGCTCTCCAACGGCTTTTTGATTTCAAGGTCTATAAATATGGGATCATACTTCATAGTGAAGACACGGAAATTATCATCAAGCTCAAGCAAATTTCCGCACGAAGAACACAAAATTGAAGAATATTTCTAAGTGTTCATCCCATTGTTCTTAGCATAAAAATCTCATCCTCTAGCTTTAGGCTACATAAACACTAGGATAGATTTCCAGTTGGAACAACAACAAATCTTTACCCAAACTGAAAAGTTAGGTTAAGTTTGTTTTGCAAGATTTCAGACTAGGGTTTTTAGTTTATGATTTCTGGGATCGGTTGAGTGAGAACTCTTGAAACATCTGTTGGTTGTAATGTGTTGGACTAACACATTAAACTAAGTCCAGTTGGTTAGTTGGTGCCCCTGCTAATAGGAAAGAGTGGACGTAGGACTGGTTGTCCGAACCACTATAAAATCTTGTGTGTTTATCTGTTTTACTTGCTTTACACTATAGCACACTACCTGATTTGTCATTGCATACATATTCTGAGTCTAGATCAGTTTTGCAATAAGCAACTGATCTGGTCAACTTGACACTTTGTCATCTGACTGAAAACAGACAAGTAGAATCTGATTCTAAAACTGGTTTTTCTCACTGGTTAAAACTTGCTTCCGCACATCAGTTAAACTGATAGACACCGAACTGATCTGCCATCAGGCGATCAGTAAGTTGGATATCAGTCCAAACTGATTCACTCGCACTCTGATCAGGCAACTTGCTTTCACACCTGATCTTGCACGAAAAGTTTTTCAGAAGTCTATTCACCCCTCCCCTCTAGACTTCTGCCCTCACAAAACCCGTTCGGGACCTACAGTTCAATCAGGAGGGACTCCAATGAACCATCTTGGACCAACCTTTGGATCCTTTTCGGGTTAATATGACCTAATCTTAGGTGCCAAAGAAGTGTCTCGTTCACATTAGTCGAATGTTTCCTTTTACTTGAAACAGTAGATGTGTTATAGGATGCATTCTGTGAGTGATGTGCACAGTTAATAATATAGAGATTGTTCCGTAAAGTTCCATGACAGATAACCACATTGTTACGAAAAATAGTAACATGTTTATTAAAAACGAACAAAATATCCATCAGCAAATAGTTTTGAAACTGAAATAAGGTTTTTGCGAAAAAACTGGAACATAAAGAACATCTCTTAAAATTAAACTCTTGTCTTCAAAAGACAAGTGCAAGTCTCCCACTGCTTCAGCTGCCACTCTCGTAGCATCACCTAGCGTGACGAGGATCTCTCTCCCACTAAGTTTTCGGGTCCGCTTGAACTCCTGTAATGTGAAACAAACATGATCAGTGGACCCCGTATCCATTACCCACGAATGGGTAGCATACACCGCTAAACAAGTTTCAACAACTAGTGCGTGAGAATTACCTTTATTTCCATTCCGCTTGGGTTTGGAACAGGTTAACCTCCAATGTCCTTTTTCACCGCAGTTAAAACACTTTCCTTTAGCCGGTTTCTTTACTCCACCCTCCCTCTTCACCACTCCTTTGCCCTTGGCAATACTTGAGTTAGCTTCACTTTTGACCTTCTTCTTCTTCTTACGTCCTTTTGGTCTAGAAGAGGAAGATGGACCAGCTGTTGCTAAAGCTTGGCTGCTCTCTCCCAATATTCCCTCAGCCGAGACTAGAGCTTGTAGCAAATCAGGCAAGAAAAACTTCTGATTGTTCATTTGGTAATTGAGCCTGAACTGCTCGAAGCTTTTGGGCAAGGAATGGAGTATGAAATTGATCTGGGTCTCGATATCATATTCAGCACCAAGTACCTCAAGTTTGTTAAGGTGAGCCATCATTTGGAGAACGTGTTCCCTTACGGGCGTTCCCGCCACCATTTTCATTGAGAGCATATCTCTCATGGTCATCTGACGAGCCACACGGTTCTGATGTTGGAACATCGCTTTAAGATTGACCATGATGCCTGCAGCAGTTTCAACGTTTTGGTGCTGGTGTTGCAACACATCTGACATAGAAGCCAAGATGGTACACTTTGCCATTTCGTTGGAACGCTCCCAGTCAGCATACTATTTCTTTTCCATTATACTAGACTCATCAGTCGGCTCTTCTGGTTTGGGTGTAGAAAGGACCCAGTTGTGGTGTTGTGCAGTGAGGACAATAGTAAGTTTTCAATACCAATCAACAAAGTTTTCTCCAGTAAGCAAATTGTCTTTCAGTATATTGAACAGTGGATTAAAAGGTTGCGACATGATGATACTGAAAATAAACATACATCTTGTGTCAATATCCGGATCAACACGAAGAAAATCACATAATTTGATCACATGATTCATATTGAAATCTCAAACAAATATGAACATGCATCAGCCAACATCTCAAAACAACTTTAAATGAGCCTCTTGGGAGGGTCATCATTTAAATTACATTCAAGCAGGTTACAAACAAGAACAGTTACAAACCTTTAACCAAAAAATTAATTAATAGTTGGCTCCCACTTGACAAATACAAAATTGACAGGGACTTCGGCGAAGTATATGCATATCAATTTTGTACCTAAGTAATAACCATGATTAAATACAGAATTACTACTTCGTTTTGATCGAGCCTCTTGGGAGGGTCATCGTCGCCACTAATAATAATTTACAAACATCCTTTTGAGAATTTATTCATGTGAAAGCTTTCTTTTAGTCGTCCCTTAGGGGAATTTCTCCAAAAGATTTCACAAATAAATAAATCATGGAGGTCAAAATTAATTTGATTCAAAATCAAATTAATTGTTTAAAACATACTTAGTAATTTTTTAATTTGAGATTTTTCGTTGGGCAATTCTCATGCAAACACATTTAAACAAATTAAATAAAGCACAAGAAAATACAACAATAAATCAAGCAAAACAGAAAAATAAACATATTGGGCACAAATTATCCAACTGTCATGGTTTGATTTTTCTTGGCTTGATTTTGAAGAAACGCCGTCTTGAATTTCTCCCCACTGCTTAAATCTCGAAAAAGAACTCCGCTCTCGAAATGTCACGCCAAGTAGCTCGCAGCCGAGATGCACGCCCGCATCCGGCCGCCCACCTCGGCAAAGCGGCTTCGCCCGTGCAGCAACTTTTCGCATCGTCTGCGGCGTTCACCGTCGCTTCGCCCTACCTGCGCCCGTCCCTCGTCCGCCTAACCCGCCGAGGCCCGCCTCCAACGCCCATTCCTCACCCCGCCCGGCGGCCTTCGCCAATGCGCCCGCACCCATCTTGCCGTTCGGGTCTGATCCCACGACGCCCAGCGTCATGCCCGTCCGCTTTGCGTCTGCGTCCACGCCGTGCCTCCCTTGGTACATTTCGCTACGATGTCGTCGCCTACATCATTTGATTCGATCCGTTTTAATTTCTCGTCTCCGTCTTTGTCTTCGATCAGGTTGCAATTTATTTTACAAAAATAAATAAACCTAAATCTAAACTAGTATATTACATTGAACAAATCAAATAGCCTAATCTACTCGTGGATTTTCTCACGAGAAAAACAAATTCGAACGAGTCGAATTAAAACCATTCATACACATGAAAAATTAAAACACATTAAATACCATGACAATTGGATACCTGCAAAACAGATCTAACAATTCTACTATCCAATTTTCAATAAAATTTAATGGCCAACATAATTTAAATAACAATTTAAATACAGAGCTCGAAACCGAGGCTCTAATACCAGTTGTTAGGAAAATAGGGGTGCCCGGATCTATTCGAGGTGAATTTAAATACATATTTAAATTAATTAATTAATTACTAACATGAATTAATCCTAAACCAATTCAACATAATAATTAATAAGCAAATAAACATCATGCGTACACGTAATTCACGTAAATCCTAAGCATGCGGAATCTAGGAGTTACAAGATTACATACCTCTTGTAGAGACAACCGTTGAGACGATGGATCAACCCAAAGTGCCTTCTCAAATATGTCTCACGTCCACGAACGTAATCCGGTGGCAGGATTCTCAACGAACGATTTTAATTTAAAGGAGAAAATAAAATTATTGGCCACCACATGGAATTGCATTTGGGATGAAAAATTCATCCCCTATTTATAGGACTAGGGGGACGAAAATTTGGGCATTATTGGGCATTGGGAAATTTCCTTGCTTCTTCCTCAAGACACAATCTAGAATATATCCAATATATTATATTTCTCAAAATATCTCCCAACAAAATTTTCTCCTCCTTTCTTGTCCATTATTTTCGAAAATATCATATAAAATAGGAAGAAATAAGATCTTTTTCCTTTCTTGAATTTATGGGATAAACTTGTATCTCAAGAATATTTATTCCATAAGATCTTTCCAAAAAAATCAAGAAAAAATCTTTTCTCTCTCCTACTCATATTTTTCGAAAATAATTAGGAAAATAGGCAAAATATTTTCTTCTCCTTTTCATTAATTGGACTTTAATTTGGGCTATTTGAAGGGCCTTTAGGAGAATTAAGATTGGACCTCCAATGGGCTATGAAGCTTTAATATTTAGCCAAAATATTATTGAAGCCCATTAATATTAATTTACTCCACTATAAAATTAATATTGAACTATCCATCTTAACCCATGTTACGACTTCACAATAATATGGCTCCCGATCATTATTTCCCACGTTTAAGATTATCTTAATCCATTAATTAATTAAGTCACCGAACAGACTCTATATTAATTAATATCTTTGTCCTTGGAGTAAAGACAGCTCAACGTTATTATCCATACCGGAAATAAATTTTCACTTGCAAGATTTGGTATGATAAAGATTCTGAGCCCACAAAGGGGACAAATCAAGCAAGTCGTACTTGCACGCGATTCTCAGTATTAAATCTTAGCAATCGTCATATAATCAATAATATTGCCCAAGATATAAGGTATCGAATCGCATTGATTCTCTTCCCATCATAAGTCAAAGCAATAGTTATTAATTTCACACGATCCTATTTAAGGGACGAAGATTAAGAAATAACGAACCACTGAGGTCTAATCCTTGTATATTCAGTACCAAAGAATTTATCCTCATGTAGGTCCTATTCAGCGCACTATAATGCACTAGTGTAATCTCTTGGTCAAGACAAGTCAATCTGAGTCTTACACTTCAACCTTTCATGATGGATTGTTCATTTCCATCTGGGTTGTGAATTTGTACTTAGTCACGAGGAACTGTTAATTTGATCTTCTGTGATCTGGTATCACCAAATTAACTACAACGTAACACCTACTACCTTATCGAACGGGTATGCAGTAAATATATATAACATTCATTCATATTTAATGCAGCATGTGATAAATAATTTATTTCAGTAAAATAAATAAGAAATTCAGTTTGGTTATACAAAGTAAAAGCATACTTTTCAGTATAACCCCAACAGAATCTGGTCGGAAAAAAGGCGAGGGTTGTAGGCCCTCGTTAAACTGACATGTGTCAGGCCCCTCGTTAATGCCCTCGCGATTTGCCGAGGGTTTTAAAAAACCCTCGTTAACCTGTTAACGACCACCATTTTACTGAGGGACATTTTTCCTTGTTAAAACCCTCATTAAACCTTATTCCCTCGTTAAAACCCTCCTTAAAGCCGTCTTTAAATGGGATGTATTTTGTGGTGGATTTTGGGGTGTTACACAGAGTGACAACTACAAAAGTGGAGGCAAAAAGTGAAGGTATCCATCTTGTCTTCATTGTAAGAAAAGAAGTCACACTGAATACTTTTGTTGGTTTAGGCTTGGAATTAGATGTCGGGCCTGCAATGAACTAGGACATGTTGAAAAAGTCTGCAAGAATAAAGGTAACCAACAGGGGCAGCAAACTTAAGCTCAAGTTGCTAAAAATCAGGAGAAAAAAAATTTGAAAATCTCTTTGTTGATACATCTTATACTAAAACGCACAGTGACAATACTTGGTTGATTGATAGCAG
Organism: Stenogyne calaminthoides; assembly: GCA_037126765.1. Classification (NCBI taxonomy): domain Eukaryota; kingdom Viridiplantae; phylum Streptophyta; class Magnoliopsida; order Lamiales; family Lamiaceae; genus Stenogyne; species Stenogyne calaminthoides. The sequence goes on from JBBCBC010000012.1 coordinate 18,280,133, forward strand.
TTGTACGAATCATATGCCAATAGATGTTGGTATTTTTCATGAGTTGGACAAATCATAAAACTCGTGGGTGAAGATTGGAGATGGAAAGCAGGTTGCAAGTGAAAGGAAGAGGTGTTTTAGCTATCAACACACCCTCAGGTATTAAATTAATCTTAGGTATGCTTTATGTACCTGAGATAGATCAAAACTTATTGAGTGTTGAGCAAATGCTAGAAATAAATTATTCCTTGCACTTTCAAAACTGGTCATGCACTAAAATGGATCCTTTTGGGAATGAAGTGATGACCGTAAAAATGAAATATAAAAACTTCCATCTAGATATGAGTGAATCGAAATTGCATGCTTATACCAGCAAAGTTGATGATTCGGGTTTGTGGCATAAAAGATTAGGTCATTTCAGCTATTCAACCTTGATGAGTATGCATTCCAAATAGTTAGTTCATGACTAACCCACAGTTCATGAAGTAAACGCTGTGTGTAATGTGTGTCAATTTGGAAAGCAATGTGCAATTGGAAAGCTGAAGAAAAATTGCAACTTGTGCACTCTGATATTTGTGGGCCGATGAGTGTTTCATCTTTAAATGGAAGCAAGTATTTCATCCTATTTATTGATGACTACTCAAGGTTTTGTTGGGTGTATTTTTTAAAGATGAAGTCTAAAGCTTTTGCTACATTTTTAACCTTAAAAAATTTGGTTGAAAACCAAACTCAATGGAAGATACAGATGTTGCGGACCGATAATGTAGCTGAGTATACATCAAACAAGTTCAAGGAATTTTGTGAAAATGAAGGCATCCATCATCAACTTAATGTACCATACACTCCCCGATAAAATGGGGTGAGTGAAAGGAAGAAAAGTCAATAAAGGAGATGTCAAGATGTTTGCTCTTTAAGAAAGATTTACCAAAGAAATTCTGGGCAGAGGCAGTGAACACATCGATATATTTGCTAAATTTACTGCCAAAAAAAGCTATAAAAGGTAATACTCCATATGAAATTTGGCATGGAGTAATACCTTGTGGAACATCTCAAAGTATTTGGTTGTGTCTGCTATGCACTTGTACCTGATGTGAAAAGAGATAAACTCGACCATAAGGCTGAAACATGCATTTTTTTGGGATATAGCAATCAGGTGAAAGGCTACACAATTCTAAATCTACAAACAAGGAAAGTGCAGGTTTGTAGAAATGTGAAATTTGATGAATTTGCCAAGTGGGATTGGAATAAGAAATTAGTGGAAGCTTCAAGAAAGAAAGTGGTTGCAGAGAGTTCTTCTCAAGAAGAAGCAACGGAAGAAGAGATGATTGACAACTATGATGATATTCTAATAAGGGGAACTAGGTCACTTATGGATATTTATGAGCGACGCCATGTGGCTACACTTGTAATGAAGAATTATGAAGAAGCTGCAAGAGAAGCAGATTGGTTAGCTGCCATGCAAGAGGAGATAACCATGTTCGAGACGAATGAAACTTGGAATTTAGTGGAAAGGTCTCAAGATAAATATGTGATAGGTGTTAAGTGGGTTTATAGAACCAAACTCAATCCTGATGGTTCTATAAACAAACTTAAAGCCAGATTGGTTGTCAATGGATACGCACAACAATATGGAGCTGATTTTTTTGACACATTTGCACCTGTGGCATGATATGATACAATCATACTCCTAGTAGCACTTGCTGCAAAGTTGCGCTACAAAGTTTTCATTCTGATGTCAAGTCTGGCATTCTTAAAGAAGACATCTGCATTGAGCAGCCAGAAGGATTTCAAGTTCTAGGCAAAGAGGATATTGTGTATCATCTCAATAAAGCATTATATGGCCTTAAGCAAGCTCCACATGCTTGGTATAACACAATTGATGGTTATCTTCTACAACAAGGATTTTGTAGAAGTGAAAGTGAGCACACTCTCTATGTCAAAATAGTTGAAAGTAAAGTGGATCTCATTGTGTCCTTGTATGTTGATGACTTGCTAGTCACTTGTGTTGATCAAAGTTCTTTGAAGAAATTCAAATTCGATATGGAGAATAAGTTTGAGATGTCAGACCTTGGTAAAACGAAATAGTTTCTAGATTTGGAGGTTGAGCAGAATGATCTTGGAATCTTTATTTCACAAAGAAATGTACTTTGGAGGTTTTGAAAAAAAAGTTCAAATGGAGAAAGTTAAATCAGTTTCTACACCATTGGTTGTGAATGAAAAATTATCAAGAGATGATAGTGAAACAAAGGCTGATGCATCTGTTTACATACGCTTAATCAAAAGTTTAATATATTTAAGTGCAACTAGGCCAGACATAATGTTTGCAACAAGTCTCTTATCAAGGTTTATGCTTTCGCCAAGTCAAGTTCACCTTGGTGCTGCAAAAAGAGTAATGAGATACAAGGAACACTGGACTTTGGTGTATATTTCTTGAAAAGTGAGAGTGAAAATTTGGTTGGTTATTCAGATAGTGATTGGGCTGGAAGTGTTGATGACTTTAAAGTACTTCAGGTTATGTGTTTTCACTTGGAAGTGGTGTTTTCTCATGGAACTCAAGGAAACAAGATGTGGTCACACAATCTTCAGCTGAAGCTGAACATATATCAGCAGCAACTGCAACAAACCAAGCAATTTGGTTAAGGAAATTGTTGACTGATTTGGCCGGGGTAACCTGATGTGCGGAAGCAGTTAACCCGTGTAAAAAACTCTTTTGTAAAATAGGCTTGAGGAATTAACCGAACTAGCAGGCAAACAACCTAGTTAATCTGATCAGTAGACTTCTTGTCTGATTTGATCACTTCTTAAGTTTATGCATGCTGGTTGATAAAGGTACTGTGCAGGTGTAAAACAAGTAAACAACACACGATATTTTTATAGTAGTTCGGAGAACTTCTCCTATGTCCACTCTTCCCTATCAGCAGGTGGCTAACAAACAAACACCTAAGTTTTCTGTGTTAGACAACATAATACAACCAGATTTTTACAGAGTTCTCACTCTATCCTAGAATGCAATTTAAATCGACTAACTTACAAACATGCTAACAAACTAACCTAACATGATCTGTTTGGGAAGATTTATTTTGTTTTCCAACTAGGAATTATCCCTAACAAGTGTTTAGCCTAGAGCTATGAAAGGATAATTTTGCTAAGAGGATATGGGATGAACACTTGAAGATATGCTTGAGTTCTTGAGTGTTCTTGCGGAAATGTTTGAGGGCTTGAAAACTTGATTATTTCCGTAGTTAACTCTAAAGGAGTTATCCCATATTTATAGAGCTTGAATTCAAAGAGCCGTTGGAGAGAAATTTGAATTTCAGTCTATTTTAGGTAGGTTGCAGATACGAAGTGACATTTGCAGGGTTGGCCATGCTATAAGCATGTAATTTTATCCTTTCTAGCCGTTTGACCCTGATACTCCATATCCCACTCTGTCAGTCAAGTACACAAGTGTCGATTTCTTGTTGGTTGACAAGTACACATATTCTGCGTTTGTCAGGCCGATCTTCTTCACATTTCTCTTGTCTAATCTTGTGTATGGCATGATGGATATTCTCCATGAACTAACTAACTTGAGCTAACCTGATCAGTTCGAGTTGATCAGCCTATCTTGAATCATCTATTTCAAGTTGTCTTAGCACAACTTGAGACTCTGCTTGATGTCTTCAATAAAATAGGTCTTCTACTGGTCTTCTGGTCTTGAGTTCTTCAGTTCTTCTGATCTTCGAGTCTTCTGATTTGAGCAAGACTTAACCTATATATTGAGTTCCCCCTCTATATATTACCTATACTATCATCATGTAATAACCCAAAACCAAAAATCAAGATTTAAAATAAGATCAAAAAATAGTTAAATGGGAATGTGTTAACGAATAATATTTTAGTGCAAAGATTTAAATTTTGCAGGTGGCAGACGAGCTTTTTGGACTGGAGGCGCTACTAGCACACCGAAGAATAATAAATTTTAAGGTTCGATTAATAAATAAATAAGTGAAGTCAAGTTTTAATGCTAAAATAAATTATTATTGAAATCCTAAAATATGTTTGATTTGATCGCGTTTTAATGTTATTTTTCGAAGTCAAAATCCGTACAAAAAAAAATACAGAAATTTAACGACGTGATTTGTATCCCTCCTAATAAGAGGGACTACCAAATGATGGTCCCACAATATCAATAAAATCAGCCAAAATCAGCTGAAATCTTCCAAGGATCATGAAAGAATCCCTAATATCTAGTAAATATATGTTTCATGGTACACAATCACTATTTTAATAGTACTACCCCATGTCTTCCTTTCCCAACACACCACTCTACCTTTATCTTTGCACTTCACCATCCCTTTACCCCTATATCAGCCCCAATTCAGCCGTGTACTTCCTCACACACTCATCTTATATATATACACCCCAACACTCCATTTTTAATTGGGTTTTTAAGTTAACAAAAAAAAAAAAAAAAAAAGAGAGAGAGAGAGAGAAGAGTAGAGGAGAGTGAAGAGAAGATAGGAGAAGGACTTTTCCTCCTTCTCCCTTGGAGATTTTTGTCCACCACCACAACCAAGTCAAGGAGGAGCTTCTCCTCCACCCTTTTAAGCTAAAAGAAAGATATATTCAAGTGTCAAACAAAAAACAACAAAGTAATGAGCAAAAACCTACTTTTTCTTGAAGATTAATAGATAAATGCTTATGTTTACTTATTTAATGTAGAAATGGCATGTTTATGAGCGATATCTTGTGTTTTGAAGTACGAATGTAGTGATGAAGTGTTACTTTGGTTAAATAGTTTTTTTTTTTTCGAAAAAACAGTTTCTGGACAAAGTTTGAAGCACGATTTCGGCCACTTTTATTCTTTTAAAAATCATGGGAAAACTTCTTAGTTTTAGTATTGCTAGTTTAGAATAACATACTAAAATTTCGTAGTGATTGGATTAGTATTTTGGGAGAAACAATTCTTGGAATTCCATTCGACGATCCTTTTACACAACTTTTAATGCAGATAAAAATCTGGGAAAATTAAGAAGTGTCCACCATATAGTTTTGTATTACATAATAAAATTTTGTAGCTTTTTGTTTAGACATTTGGTAGTAATAAATTTTTTAAGTTTGGGTGTTCAGTACTTTCCATTTGCAGCACTGTTAGATTAAATAATTTTATTAAATAGATTAAAATCGTGATAAAATCATGGAAAAATTATTGAAATTCTATAGATACAGTTTTGTATAATATATAAAATGTTTTGGGCCTTTAGGGAAATTCCACTATTATAAATGAATTTTTATTTACAGCTAGTACAGTTTTGATGATTTGTGTAACTATAGAGCTTTTCGAAAATTTTGGGAACAATTGATAAGAAATATCGACTATGTCCCTTGATAAACTTTGTTCTATGTTAATAGTATCATAACATATATTAATTTCATAATTTTTAAATAAATATAAGTATTTTATTCTATTTATGCATGAAAATGTGTCGTTTTATCAAATAAATGTGTTTTTGAAATATAAGTTTAACTAAGTTGTGAAATGTGTATGTCTTTGTGAATGGAATGCTTGGTTTTGACTTGTAATTTTGGTAACAAAGTATTTTTCTTAATTATGGAAGGATTGAAGAATCAAAAGGACCAAAGTCCCAAACTATGAACTTCGAAAGCAATAAAAGATTAAACGAAATTAGTTCAAGAAGAATGAGATACGATGCCTCCATTGAGCTCACGAAAGTTTTTAAATAAACGAATGATACTGAATGATACAAATTGTGCTATGTAGTGTGCTTACGGTTCCAAGACTAGGAAGTCCCTACAAGTATTAAGCTATTATGAAGTTTATAACTTTCTCTCAAAAGTTACCAGGTGGGTGATACTATCTGTATCACAGTAGTTAATATTATATGGACTGTTGATGGTTTCTAAAGTAAACTAATGAATGATAATGATGATGATAATTTTATGTTTAACCCAAGATTTATGAATATACAAGGGGACTATGTCCCACATGCATGAAAAGGAGATGTAGGTTGTTTACGGGAATTGGATGTGGTATACGCTATCAGTGTCGCCCCACATGAATGAAAATGAGATGTAGGAATGATGACGGGGATTGGATGTGGTATATGCTACCAGTGCCGCACCACATGAATGTATAATATGAAACGAATCAAAAGGATTCAATGTTTAAGAAATAAGTTTAATATATGATAAAAGACTAAGATAACGGGAAGGGGCAAGACTTTAATAATTTTAGAATTCTGTCAATCTGTATAATAGAATGCAGGTTGTCCACTGAGAATTTATTTCTCACGCCTCAACTTTAACATTTTCAGGTTATGATGCTGAGGCCCGGGACTTGCTGTAGGTGACCGCTTCCCCATAAGGCCTACTTTTTATATCTAAATAATTAAGACATTTTGACTGTTGAACTATATCGTGTGAATTTTACTACTGTTTTCTCCGTGAGTCAAACTTGAGACTCGACGATGGCTTTTTGCTAAACTATTAACTATGGATTGTGTATTTTCGAACATGGGGACAAATTATTATTTAACTTAAGTTTTTCCGCTGCAAATGTTTTGTCGTGTAAATTTGTTTATTTATTTTTAAAAGGAAATTTTTTGGCTCAATTTTTAAGTTTCACTAAGTAATGGCTCGGGTTTAGAATGTCGAATGTTAGAGGTCGACTTTCTGAATTCCAGGGCGTTACACATTAGCTGGCTATACAATATCAACTGACTTCCTATCTGATTCATCAGTCAACTAACAGATCTGGCTGGTCCTATTACATATGTTTGAAACTTTCGTCAAAACTATAGATTTTCCTAATAAATTATGAAGAGTTCAGCGCTGAGTTTTCGAAAGTGATCAGCATCTATGTGTAGGAAATTTTTTCCAGAAAACGAAATCTAAAATATTATGATCAAGAGCCAATGTGCAAGCAACTATGCATCCCCATTTCAACAGCGACTGCATAAACTAAAACTAATGACAACCATTGCTTCAAACTACTTTGCCATTTCAATATTCCAAATAGCTTTCGTTTCAGAACCATATTAATCCATTGTATCTTCATTAGGAATTTACTCTGGGTACATACCCCGTGGAATGCTAGCTGACCACCGATCATCTCTTAGAATCAAAGCCTTAATATATGCATTGGAGCTGGTCGAGGTATAGACTATCTTCACACTGGCACCTCTATCATACATCGGGATATGAAGTCTACTTTCATCCTGTAACTTACACATTTTTCAAATTTTTGGTCCTAAATTCAACAACTATTTACAAATATCTGTAGAGAAGCATTTTGATATACAAATATTACGCACAAAAGTTAAGACTGAGAGCTATTGTCATATGTGCTTGCTGCTACATCTATTTTTTCGGGTGTCCCTCGCCGCCTCTTCGTACTCAAGAGATACGCTGGTAGCCCCCTACCACGGATTGGACGAAAGCTAACGTTGACAGAAGTTGTTCTAACTCTAATCTGTTCATTTGAGGTGTGTTCCACAATTGTCGGGGTTTTTTCAAAGGTTGCCCATGCCCCTTGGATGTGGTTTGCCCATTGATTCTGAATTAAAAGCCGCCTGCTATGCTATTCTATTTGCTCACGTGCGCGGTTGGAGCTCCCTTTAGGTGGAAACGGACTCGACGCTGGCTACACATGTTCTTTCCTCGATGACCTATCAGGTTCCTTAGCCGGTGACTGGCCTTTGTAAGCAGGTATGTGCGGTCCGACCTCACATGCAGCTCAGATTTACGAATATTCATCGTGACGGTAATGTTGGGTTCAAACAATATCCCACATTGGAAAAATATGGGATGGACACTATCTCAATTGGTATGAGGCCTTTTGGGAGATGCCCAAAAACAAATTCGTGCGGGCTTGGCCCAAAGCGGACAATATCATACCAATGCGGGGATTTGGGTCCCTCCAGGGTCCTAACTCTGGTATCAGAGCCATGGTCCCAGACGAAACGGTGTGGAGTAGTCCCCGGTGTTAAATAGATAAGACAGTGAAGCCTTGGGTGAAAAAAAAAACGGGAGTCTCTATTAACTAGGCGGTGTTGACCTAGATAGAGCGGGTCGTATGGGAGGATCATGGGGATTATTAAGATGGACACTATCTCAATTGGTATGAAGCCTTTTGGGAGATGCCCAAAAACAAATCCGTGCGGGCTTGGCCCAAAGCGGACAATATCATACCAATGCGGGGATTTGGGTCCATTCAGGGTCCTAACAGGTAATCAGTCAGCTGACCACTTAGCCAAGCTTCACATTAATCACACTTGGATTGGGGGTTGCCCCGAGTTTTTACAACATTTTCTGTGTAATGACATGGATTCTGACTATTTTCGTATTTTTCGTTGATTTTGGAGAATTATTCTTGCGCTGCGGAATAATTCCTTGTAGAGGAGTTTCCCTTTTTCCCTCTACTAGGGTTTTGCCCTAAAGAGGGTTTTACTCTTGCGAGGTTTTTAGTGGGGTTCCGGCCTTTGGACTGACCTGCAGTCTTATGGCTCTAGCTCTGGACCAACCTGTAGTCTTATGGCTCTAGGATTTTCTTTTTTTCTTTTTATATTAGCTTATTTGTGTTTGCTGCTTATTCCTCATCACAACTTTCAAAAATCTCAATGGAGATTGTTTTAAAAAAAAAAAAAAATCTCAATGGAGATGAAGAATTTTACAAAAAATAAAATCAAAAGCATAAGTATTTCTTTTCTTCTAGATTTATTGAAGAATCTTTACATGGAATAACTACATAAATTTTTTTTACATTTTGTCTTGTTATCTTAATTTCCAAAAATGTGGCACACATACCTTTAAGGTGATGAGACTGGTTGTAAGGGCACCACAAAAAAATAGGCAAAGGAAAAGTTAATGATATTGTAGCTTCAAATCTGAGGGACGAAACCTCATCAGATGTCTTGAGTTCGCCCTTGAAGACTAGGAAAGAAAAGCCCCAACAAACTATGCATCACGAGTTTTTTCGTATATATATCCTCACCATATATCTCTGAGAGCTCTTACTACAATACTCATGCCTGGACGTAACACAACTTGGTCTTGCACACAAAGGGCCGCGGTTGCAACCATCTCTATTTAAGCAAAAGAAGCAAAAACCTAAGGAGAAATTCTAAGAACAGAAGGTCATGTATATAGAACAACCATTTTTTCAAGTTAGGAAAAAGTCAAATTCAGGATTTCCTTTGCAACTGATTTCAACTTAGCAACGGCCTTTGGCGGGTAATCTCCATTCAGTCTAGCATCCACAACCTCCTCTACCCTGTCTTCGCTGAGCTTCAGTTTTGACTGATGTTATAAAGTTATTAGGGAATAATATTTTTTTAGAACAGTAACTTAGGGGGGGTTGTGTTTTAAGGAGAATAATTTTACGAGCTTAGAAATGTAGGACAATATATTTTAAAATATATAAATATAGGAATACGTTTTAAAATTTATAAATGTAGGACAACCGAGCCAGAATAAGCCCAAAGTCCTTAAAATTAGTGTCCTAAAAACCCAACCGCCTAAGTTATTGTCCTTATTATTTTTCCCTAAAGTTTTGCCAGTGTAACTAAATTTGAAAGAAGCAGGAAATCGATGTCTTTGATAAAATTGAGACTTGAGTAATGTAAGTATTCACTTACCCATTCCTTGACGTGCTCCCGCCCTCTTTGCTTTCTAAAATAATATAGTCTACTGCCTGTCAAGAGTTCGAGGAGTACCACACTAAAGTTGTAGACATCACTCCTCCAACTGAATTTGCTGTCATAATCGAATCTATCACAAAAAAAATAAAAAGTAGTAGTTACAGCCCATAAAAAAACTAATACAAATTCAACCACATAGTCTTATTCATCTTTAGAATAAACTAGGAATATGACATACGCTGGAGAATAAAAGGATAATCATTAGATTGATGACCAATATCAGCTAATTCAGCAACGTCGTCATCATATATTAAAATATTGTTGGATGTAACATTGCAATGAATCTGTGCCTTCTTGTGCTTGTGAATGTGTTGGGAGATGAATTTGATATAAAGATTTTGATTAGATATCAAAACCCCTAAGTATGACATGTTCAGAATATCTTAATAGTCAGTCCAGGTTTCAGTACAGGTTAAGTGATCAGGAGTATCAGCACAATGTACTGTCAGCAGATATAGCTCAGGATAATATAGGTCTTGTATCTCATTGAAGACAACATACATTGTGGGGGAACTCAATGAATGAAGACTGAAGACCTGAAAACTAATAGCCTGAAGGACTGAAGATTATATTGCCGAAGACATAAGAACAAAACAAAAAAGTCTTGAACATTTATGAAAAATAAATGTTATGTCTAAGTATCACGCAGACAAAAGGAATTGGAACTAATTGTCTTTTAAGGTTGTCTTACTCAGAGGAGTTGACATTCAAAAGAGCCGTTTTGTTTGTCTATGATCACTGAAGTCAAGGACCAATCAGAGAGCGCCAACAACGTACGACACTGACAATGAAAGTGACATCTCACTGAGGACAGTCAGACATGTTGTGTTCCAGTCTGCAGAATTAATGAATGGCTAGCTCGATTGTATGTTACCCAAACTATGCAAGGACTTGCTCTAGACCTAAAATAGTCGTTCAACTAATAGCATAAAAGGAAAATCAAGATGACAATCTCTCCAAAGGATAGTTTTTCAAGAGTGACTCTTAGAGTTGCCTATAAATACCAATGGCATTGGACACACACAACATTATGGGAAATTAAGCAACGCACGAGCTCAAGCATATTTAAGTTAACTTTTGAAGCACTCGAAACCCTAAAGATTTCCCAAGTGTTTCTACTTTGAAGAGAGCTCACATACTAAGCCTAGTATTTCATATCCAAAGCTTAGTAGGGATATCTTATCCTTTATTGTTCTTATTGTAAAGGATATCTCAACCCTAGTTGGAACCAAACCAAAACCCAAACCTTAAGTGTTAGGAAGTTTGTGTAGTTTGAAGTTTGGAAGTTGAGAGTTGTAAAAGTTAGTAAGCTGAGAAGTGTTCAGTGTGAAAGCTTGAGGAGTAGTAGTTCTGAGCACTAGGACTCAGGAAGTAGTTCCTAGGGATCAGATTACCTTTGAGAGGTAGTTTGGTCAGTTTACCTTGGCACTCTCTAAACCAAGTGAATTCCAATTGTTAAGAAATTCCCCTAAGGATAAGGGAGAGTGGACATAGGAGCTTGAAGTCTCTGAACCACTATAAATTCTGTGTTGTTTACTAAGCCTAGTATTTCATATCCAAAGCTTAGTAGGGATATCTTATCCTTTATTGTTCTTATTGTAAAGGATATCTCAACCCTAGTTGGAACCAAACCAAAACCTAAACCTTAAGTGTTAGGAAGTTTGTGTAGTTTGAAGTTTGGAAGTTGAGAGTTGTAAAAGTTAGTAAGCTGAGAAGTGTTCAGTGTGAAAGCTTGAGGAGTAGTAGTTCTGAGCACTAGGACTCAGGAAGTAGTTCCTAGGGATCAGATTACCTTTGAGAGGTAGTTTGGTCAGTTTACCTTGGCACTCTCTAAACCAAGTGAATTCCAATTGTTAAGAAATTCCCCTAAGGATAAGGGAGAGTGGACATAGGAGCTTGAAGTCTCTGAACCACTATAAATTCTGTGTTGTTTGCTTTCTTGTTTTGCATTTCATTATGCATATTTTCACTGAGAGCATACAAAAGGTTTTGACATTCAATTTAGAATCAATTCACTGAAGTTTGCATTAACTAAAGCACAACCTTAATCATAGTTTTTATGAGTTAAGAGAAAAGCTATTTCAGCAAAGTAAAACGAGTATAAACTTAGGACCTACACTTTTCGCACCTTAAATAGCTAGTATAGATAGTTACAAAACTGAACAACTCTCCTGGGCATTCACTAAGTTGGTTATTTGTGCAAAGCTATTCAGGACTTTCGCACTCAGAATAAGTTGAGTTTATCTGAAGGATTGTAAGCTGCTCAGAGCTCTTATTTCAGTGCTTAAATTCAGGGAATCCTGACTCACTGATAGAAAGGTTTTAAAAGTTTGAAAAACACTATACATTTGTATAACTCGTTCCTTGGGACCAACATAATGTATTTCTTTTGCAGCACCAACAACAATTTTAACTCTAAGGACCCATGATACAGGCGGAACTGTCATTGAGCCCACTTGTTCTATTGCACGAAAAACTTTCATTTATCAGTACCCAATAATTGAAACTGGATCACAACATGTCAACATAAAACCAATAAGCTGTTGTTAATGAGTTAATACAATGCGGATATTAATGTGTACATGTTAAAACTGATGTAATCGAACTAAGGGAATACTGTTTGTTGATGTTGCCACCGATGTCACAACATTGGTTACAACATCAGTATTCGTCATTTCTTCTTAACCACTAATACTTATGTGTTCAATATTGTATTTGATGTTGTTGACTACAGGTTAACGATTTAGGTTGTTCTGCAAGATTCCAGAAGGTTCCACAAGCTTCAAGAATCAAGTAGAAGAGACTAGATCATGCGGCTGTTTTTAGAAGATTAGAGAAGACCCACTAAGTGGCAGTTACAAAGATCAAGGGTTAGTGGATGGAAGAGTTTCTAGATCCTTCAAGGAGGCTCTATGTTGGGAAATTTAGTGTTTTGATGAAAGTTCCAGAAACACATGTAATAGGACCCGGTCGGACACATTGGTTGATCGATGTTTATATTATCATTAATAGAATACCGCTTGATAATTATCTTGATAGAACAACTGATGTAATAGATAGGTCACATATTGAGGGGGAACATCAATATGTATAGGTCAGATCTAAAGATTCAAAGAACAAATTGATATCCCGATGGGCCGTAATGCTAGAGAAGAACAAAAGATCAGATCGATCTGATCTAGTAAGATATCTCAGTTGAAGTCATAAAGCTCAAACTCGAGAATACTTGAAGATCGATGACTTCCAAAAGATCGACGGAAGACCTACATCGGTAAAGTCCGCTAGTTGAAGCTAAGTCAACCTGCACTGTAAGACTCCATCAGTAGATCGATCGATTCGATCGATCGGGTTAGCTCACCAGGTGAAAACTGATGTTTCACCTAGTCATACGTCTATGATCTGAACAAGAAGAATGTCAACCTTAGTTGGAAGAACAACACTAAAAAGTGCGTCTGTTAACCAATAAGAACGAGACACGATGATCGGAGCCAAAGAATTACGGGATTTGATGTTTGCTCTCTCTAACGGCTATAAAATACAAGATTCACGCTTTCGGCCATGCCGCTCTCAAGACGCCACATCAATCCTCAAAACCTACCAAATATAGCCCGAAATTCAAATTGCTCTCCAACGGCTCTTTGATTTCAAGGTCTATAAATATGGGATCACACTTCAGAGTGAAGACACGGAAACACTGAACAATCAAGAAGCTCAAGCAATTATCAGATTTCCGCACGAAGAACACGATCAAGAAGATTAGTTTATTAAGTGTTCATCCCATAAGTTCTTAGCATAGAAATCTTTTCATCTAGCTGATAGGCTACCTTAAACACTAGAAAAGATTTCATAGTTGGAACCAAAACAATCTTATCCAAAACCCAAAGTTAGGTTAAGTTGTTTAGCAAGATTTCGCATCAGGGTTTCTAGTTCGATTTACGGGATCGGTTGAGTGAGAACTCCTTAAATATCTGTCGATTATCTTGTGTTGGACTAACACATAAAACTAAGTCCAGTTGGTTAAGTTGGTGCCCCTTGTGATAGGGAAGAGTGGACGTAGGACTGGTTTGTCTGAACCACTATAAATCTTGTGTGCCTTTACCTGCTTTGATTAACTGTCTACACAATCGCACAACCTTTAAAGCGCATACATATTCTAAGTTGAGATCAGCTAGCACCAAGCTTCTGATCTGATCAAGCTTGACACTTCAGTCAACTGGTTAAAAGACTAACTTTGGAATCTGATTTATAAAAACTGGTTTTTCACACGGGTAAAACTTAGCTTCCGCGACACATCGCTTTAAACCGATAGTTCTGCGAATCGATCCGCCTTTCAGCGATTAGTAAGTTGGTTATCGGCCCAAACCGATTCACTTCGCACTCGATCAAAGCTAACCGCCATCACACCCGATCAAGACAAAAAAGTTTTCGTAAGTCTATTCACCCTCCCCTCTAGACTTCGCCCTCTCACAAAACCCGCTTTCGGGACCTACAAGTGGTATCGAGCAAATTGGTTCTACTGCACCAATCGACTTTGTGTATCATCGATTCTTGAGGAAGAATCTTTGTGGTCGATCGAATCGATCTTGAAAAACCTTCTTAAAACTCATTCATTTTCCAAAAACACTCAAAGATGGATAACACCTCGTATGTATCATGATCTCACCGTTCTCAATCGATGAGTATGCAGATTGGGCCATATATATGTCCAACCATCTAGGTTCGATTAGTGGCGAATGATGGAAGTCATCGAAAGAGGACCCATCATCATATATTACGACAACCCCCGCAGTTGGAGGAGATCCGCACTTTGCCCCGGGAAGTCTTGTACGAAAAAGCCCAGCCTTGATGGATGCAGAGGAAAGGAAACTGCATACTCTAGATACTATCGCAAGGCATATTATCATGAAAACAATGGATAAGGTCACCAAGGAAAAGGTTAAGTATCTCAAAACTGCGAAAGCAATGTGGGATACTCTAGCTCAAATATCGCGAGGAAATGACCGATAAAAGACACTGTCACGCAGTTTAACCGGTGAAGTTCGAAAAACTGAAGATGCTGCCCAACGAAACCATCAACGAACTCGATGGAAGGATTACAATGTCAATAAACAAGCTTCGAGAACTTGGTAGAGAGATGTCTGATAAAGATATCAACTACAAAATTTTAAGGTCTCTCACCAAGAAATGGGACATGAAGGTCACGGTAATCAAGGATTGCCAAGACATTTAAAAAATGAAGCCAAGTAGCTTGTTCTTGAGCCTTAAAGCTCACGAGTTTGATTTAATTGAGAGAGGACAAGCAGATGAAGATGAGGTGCCCGCTGAAGCCTCAACTTCCAAATCAGTTGCTTTTAAGGCAACCAAAGAAAGAGATTGAAGACCAATTAACCCATTGAAAACATCATAAGTCGCAGTAATCAGACGCTCTGCTACTGTGAAACTAGAAAAATCAAATACTAACCGGGTAAGTATCAAGATTCTATAAAGATTATCAACATAGCCGAGGAAGAGATAGGAGATCGCACAAATGATCTCCGTAAAAGAACCGAGATATGATGATCGGAGAGATCACAGAGATGAAAGGAAAAGAGATAATCTAAATGATGAGAGAAGAGATAACCAATCGATGTAAGAAGCTCGGACTACTATCGAAAAGGAAAGTCACCGATAGATCATACGACGACGAGTGATTCACCGGAAGAAAAGGTTCCGGGATCAAGGAGCGTGCTTCAACCGTGAGAAGCCAGTCACTACAAATAAGCAGACGCCTGCACTGACGCCAAGAGAAAGGGAAGAAAAGAGGAAAAAAGAGAGCAACGGACAGGACGTAAAAGTCATGGTTGTCGACATCGTTAGGAATCGACGATTCAGATTCCGCCCTCCGAGGATTCTCGGATACTCCTCT
The DNA here is from genome assembly GCA_037126765.1 of Stenogyne calaminthoides. Lineage (NCBI taxonomy): Eukaryota > Viridiplantae > Streptophyta > Magnoliopsida > Lamiales > Lamiaceae > Stenogyne > Stenogyne calaminthoides. The sequence goes on from JBBCBC010000012.1 coordinate 18,295,718, forward strand.
CAGAAAGATTTCTGATCCCGACGCTCAGCATCTTTGTTGACTTCTATGGAAATGAAGATCCGATATTCTCTTCGGATGATGATGAGATCTCGCCTGATGGCCAAGGAGGACCAATCTGAGGTAACCTCCAAACCTCGCTTTGTTCGCTTCTACACCGCTATCATTAGCACACACCGCCGGGAGATTGACCACACTTTACTCGAAAGCAATTGCTTGAGGATCTCTCCAATGCAAGAGACACTTATGCTATAGTGGAAGTCTAAAATGACAAGTCGAGGACCGTAAATAATCACCATAAAGAGAATGATCTCAAGAAAAAGCCTCCAACTTAAATCTGCTTAAACCGCCGTAGGCAACCGAGGAATTTAAAATTCGAAAGTTAAAGCTCGATCAAGAGAAGCAGATCAAAGATCACCGGCAATTAACAAACAAAGAAGTTCGATGACTTCAAAATCCTCGCAAGCAAAATTCGATGAGCTGTTAAAGCATGAAAGTCTAAAATCATCCGAGGATAATCAAGAAGAAAATAGAGGTTTTTCACAAAATCATCTAAAACCGCTTCAAGACATGAACACCTATTTTCAACAACGATTAACAAGAAGGGACTTGGGTATGAGAACCCTTCCACTTCCTCAAAAGCCCCTACCGATTCATCTCAAAAAGGTGTAATCGACGAAGTTTCGACAAAGATACACCAAAAGCCAAACATGTATCTAATAAGGAAAAAAAAGACCGGTTGAGCGGTAAGGCAGTGCCTAACCGTAAGGGGAACATAAATGGACCCTAACCGGTAAAACATCACCGAGAATCACCGAAAGAACCCGTTCTTCCGAAGAGACCTCAACCTCGATCAACAGATCGAAATCGTAAAAGACAACCTCGTAAAGGGAAGTCTAATCGAGACCCAATCAAGGTCACCGCCTAATAAGCATGCTTCGTAAACCGCAAAAACCACCTATGCCGAAAAAGATATGAATCTTTTGATGGTAGCAATGTACCTACCCCTATAATCGAAAATCTAGGGTCAGCCGCACTGAAACCACAATCGGATGAAAAGAAGACAAACGTAAAAGATAAATCCCAAGTCTTCTAAGTCACCCAAGGTTCACACTAATAATCATACTAATCGAAAGCATATAAAGAGACGATGATTATGTTGATAGGTATGGGAGACAAATCAGCCTTCTCGATCTAACCGATCTCAACGAAAGTGCTCGCTTTGTATGGATCCCCAAAACTAAACCTAACCCCTCGTGACCCAATCCAAAAAGGGGTACCTAAAGCCCGATTTGGGTCAGCAGGATCGCGTGGTCCGCCAACAAAGGAGGTGTGCAAGCAACTATCCGGGTACATCGATAGTGGATGCTCAAGGCACATGATCGAAGCAAACATCTCCTCGGCTCTTACATAGAAATGTAAAAGGCCGCGGTACTGTACTCTTCGGTGATGATAACTTTGGTTATACCAAAGGATTCGGAACCTTAGAGAATGATGATGTACAAGTAACTGGAGTCTCGTATGTCGAAGGTCTGAAGCACAACCTTTTATCGGTTTCACAATTCTGCGACAACGGATTCAGTGTTGAGTTCTCGACTGACCAATGCACTATCAAGAATCGAGCCACTCAACAGATTTTGCTAACTGGTTCAAGGAAAGGGACGATCTACACAGCTGATTGGAACAGTTGCCCAAGAAATGCATGCCTGATTGTCAAGAGTTCCAAAAGTAGCAGTTGGCTCTGGCACAAAAGAATGAGCCATCTGAACTTTAAAACTCTTAATAAGATAGCAAGGATGTCACTAGTGGAAGGACTTCCGAATGAAGTATTTTCAAAGGATCAGACATGTGCTGCATGTCAGAAGGGAAAACAGGTCAAAGCTTCATTCAAGGGAATTCCCGGACCGGCATCCAGCAGAGTACTGCAGCTGCTTCATATGGATCTATTTGGACCAGCATACACGGTCGGTCTCAACGGACGAAATATACTCGTAATCGAGATGACTACTCCAAGTTTACAGGGTTATATTCTTACATAAGAAGAATGAGACGACAAACGAAGATACCCGAGTCGCTAAAAAGATTACAAAATGAGAAGGGTGTCGGTGTAGTAAAAATCGATCGATAAAGGTATGCAATTTCAACTCTTTTATTACTCGATTTTTGCTCTAAGTTTGGTATACTGAGATGAAACATCACCGCAAGGACGCCACAAATGAATGGAGTAGCGTAACGGAGGAATGAACTCTCAAAGAAGTTCGCCGCACGATGTTAAAATTAACATGCAATACCA